>CM077667.1:73433127-74683127 GCA_039707655.1 Elymus sibiricus
GCAAAAGGATTGTGAAAATTACCCCAAGATGCAAGGAAATGGATTGGCAAAGCTTCAAGCAAGAGGACTCTACATTTTACTTTGTGAGAAATCACCTTGAGTCCATAGGAAAGCCAATACTATTAAAAGGGGGTAAGGTACTGTTGGTGAACAAAATGCACATACGTGCACAAGTGATAGTCACCAAAAACACCCACAAGATCTTTCACAAAAGTCTGTCCAAAGTCAAATATCCAAAATCGGTGCAACCAACACTTTCCACTCGGTGCCACCGATTCCCAAACTCAGACAGACCCATGCCAAACCCTGGCCAGTCGGTGCAACTGATTCTGCATCGGTGCCACCGAGTTCAGTTGCCAACTTTCTGTTACCTCGATTCACAAAATCGGTACCACCGAGTTTGTTGGATCGGCGTCACCGAGATTACGCAATCTGACCGTTGGTCACCTGATCGGTACCACCGAGATTTATATATCGGTCTCACCGAGATTCAAAAGTTGTCACCTTTTGGTCACTTCGGTACCACCGAGATTCACACATCGGTGTCACCGAGTTGGTCACTTTAGGTGTAACGGTTGGATTTTTGGAGATGCCTATATATACCCCTTCATCACCACCCACTCGAAAGACAAGCACTCAGAACTATTCCATACTTGCCCCATCCAATTTTTTGAAAGAGAGCCACCTACTCATGTGTTGAGATCAAGCCATTCCACTCCATCCATATGAATCTTGATCTATAGCCTCCCCAAGTTGCTTTCCACCAAATCAATCTCTTCCACCATAGCCAAGTCTGTGAGAGACTGATTGTGTGTTGAGGAGTATATAATCTTGAAGCACAAGAGCAAGGAGTTCGTCGACATTGCCGAGCCTATTACCCTTCGGAGGGTGGTGCCTCCTAGATTGGTTAGGTGTCGCTTGGGAGCCTCCTACTTCGTGTTGTGGAGTTGAACCAAGAAGTTTGTAAGGGCAAGGAGATCGCCTACTTCGCGAAGATCTACCCATAGTGAGGCTAGTCCTTCGTGGACGGAAGCCGTTATGGAATAGTCAAGGTTGCTACTTCATGGAACCTTATGGGTGGAGCCCTCCGTGGACTCTCGCGACCGTTACCCTCCGTGGGTTGAAGACTCCATAAACGTGGACGTACGATAGCACCACCTATCGGAACCACGGGAAAAATCTTCGTGTCTACAAATTGCGTTTGATCTTCCTACCCTTCCTTTACTACTCATGCTTGTCTTTACTTTTTGCTGCTATACTCTTAGACATGCTTGTGTAGGGTGTGCTTGACTTGCTATGAATGCTAAAATCTGCCAACACTTAAAATTGGGAAAAAGTAGATTTTTATTTGGTCAAGTAGTCTAATCACCCCCTCTCTAGACATACTTTCGGTCCTACAATAAATCATGTAACAGTTACACACTAGGGCGACACAGAACTAGCTCCAATTCATCAATATAATGTAGTCATGTATTCCGTATATAGTCATGTGTTCTTGCGATAAGAACTTGCATAACATCTTTTGTCCTACCCTCCCGTGGAAGCAGGGTCCTATTGAAAACTAAGGGATATTAAGGCCTCCTTTTAATAGAGAACTGGAACAAAGCATTAACACATGGTGAATACATGAACTCCTAAAACTACGGCAATCACCGGACAGAATCCCATTTATTGTCACCTTGGGGTATGCGGATCAAGACACGTAATAGGTGCATACAACTTGCAAGATAGGATCTGAATCATTCTTATATTCATGAAAATATAATAGGTTCAGATCTGAAATCATGGCACTCGGGCCCTAGTAACAAGCATTAAGCATAGCAAAGTCATAGCAACATCAATCTCAGAACATAGTGGATACTAGGGATCAAGCCCTATCAAACTTAACTCGATCACATGATCAATCTCATCCAATCCCACCACCGTCCAGCAAGCCTATAAAGAAATTACTCACTCCCGGTGGTGAGCATCATGGCGACGACGACGATTTACCCTCTCCGGGGCCCCAAACGGACTCCAGATCAGCCCTCCCGAGGAAGAACCAAAGTTTTAAATAGCGCTCTAAGCCTCTTAGCGGCAGACATCTTCAAAATGCTATAGCGTGCTATAGAGATGGTATAGCGCGGTATTTAAAATGTTTGCTCATGTGTTTGGACAAAAGGCCCTTAGCGCAAGACCTCTTCTAAACGTTATAGTGTGCTATAGCGGAGCTATAGCACACTATTTAAAACCATGGGAAGAACAGGAGGTGGCGGAGGCTCCGTCTCGTGAAACGCAATGAAAACTTCTCTCTGATTTTTTCTCCGAAGATGTGATTTTATAGGACTGGAATTAGGGTCGGAGGAGCCTCGTGGGCCCCACAAGACATCAAGGCGCGGCCTAGGGGGCGCGTCTTGTTGGCTTGTGGCCCATAGGCGGCCTCCCTCCGGCAGCTCTTCGCTCCATAATTCATTATTTATTCCAGAAAAAATCCACAAAAAGTTTCGTCCAGTTCCGGGAACTTTTATTTCTGCACCAAAATAACAACAAGGTAGTTCTCCTGAAAACATCGTCTGTCCGGGTTAGTTCCATTCAAATCATGCAAATTAGAGGTCCAAACCAGAGAAAAAGTGTTTGGAAAAGTAGATACGTTGGAGATGTATCAGTCATGTGAAGTATCGTACCTGGGGGGGGGGGTTGTAATGTACTCCCTTCGTCCGTAAATACTTCTCGGGTATCTAGATGTATTTTAGTTCTAGATGCCTTTCGTTCACCTGAGTCTGATCATAGGTCCTCAAAATCTGCACTATGGGTGCAAAGAGGTGTCACGCATAGTGTCGGGGATATTTACCCCGCGGTATAACCCGGCCTGAAGTATGACCCGGCCGGGACTCGGCGACTCACTGCTGCGCCTGCCGAGCTTGGCGACTCATTGGTGACCCGGCACGAGTATGATCCGGCAGGAGATATGACCTGGCCCATCGTATGGCGGCTCATAGGTCACCTCTATTACCGGGTCACGGGACGACCAGGCCCAAGGCCCAGCGTGTAAGCCGGTGCGAGGCGGCTCATAGAGAAGGCCCAAAGGAAAGGAAAGACTCCCTCACGAAGGAAACAAGACCCGGATTAGGATTCAAGAGAGACTAGTCCTACTCCTACTCCTAGTAGGACTCTACATGTAAACCTACCCCTTCCACCTATATAAGGAGGGGTAAGGCACCCCTAGAGGGACAACTAGAGATAGACAGATTAGAGGCTCTCGAGATTAGAGGTAGCGACTCCGCACCCTTGTAATCGAGATCGTCATCATCATCAATATAGACACAAAACAGGACGTAGGCTTTTACCTCCATCGGAGGGGCCGAACCTGGGTAAACTCGCGTCTCTCGATTCCGACCAACGCCTCTCAAGTCGCCACATAGTTGCGATGGCCTCACACCTAAGTTCTCTCACAAGGACATCTTGCCGTGACAAAACCTCGACAGTTGGCGCCCACCGTAGGGCACGCGCACGATGGTGTTATATTTTTGGAGGGACCTCTCCCAAGGATCGAGAAGCTCGCGATCAGCCGGATCAGCAAAAAACGGTGCAGAAGTATCCACATCAACTTGGACGAACAACGTCAGAAAATTCTTACGGCGAAGCAGTCAGAACGGCGTGTACAAAATTAGATCCGATGAGAGTTAGGGTTGCAGTCTGTCCGCCGCAGTGTTGAATCCGACAGAAATAAATTTCCGTTGTTGCATCGCCACAAGAGGCGAGTCCGACAGGAGTTCAGAAGAGTTTCTTATTTTAGGCGGCACACCGTGCGCGGCGAGATTGGTCCAATCACAACTTTCGCGGCGAACAAATCTGTGCTGGCAGTGACTAAATCAGTTTGACTTTTCTTGGCATATTGATGAAGTTTTTACTGCTGCTGCTCCATGTACTTGAGTTTCCAGCTGCTGCTCCATGTACTCAAGTCCCGAGGGAAGCGACGTCACGGCAACTCCTGCTTTTCCTGGCGTAAGGACGGAATCAAGAATCCTCGAGCAATTCCACCAATACTAGTACGTGACCGAGGCTAATACGGTTGAGTACTATCAAAATCAGATTTGACGTCTCCTATGATTGCTACAGCCGAGGCCAACACAAAGCTCCATGTACGTTTGCTAATACGGTTGAGTACTTTGAAAGAAAAAAGGGAAAGGAGCCCACGTAGAAAATCTACCTCACGTGAGAATAAAAAAAAAGGGGAATAGAAGTGTGCGTGAAGGACAAAGGAGCACAAGTTTGATCAGTCACAAGTTCGGTTGGCTGCTACAGAAATTACTATAGACACACGTGGATGATGTTACTGCATTACATGTACATCTAAGCAGTCGTCCAATTGCGTCCAACATTATCCAATACCAGCATCCGCATTCATCCGAGAAAAAAAAAACAGGTGCTATCTGTTCCATCGAATTTATCAGTATATATTAAATTACTTTAAGAACAATTACTTTGACCTATGATATTTTTACACAGGACAATTTTTTATTATAAAAATGGCGTGGCGCTAAACCACAAATATGGAGATCGCGCCAATAACATTACGCGCCAACCTCTATCCATGCCACACTGCTCGACGGACACGCATGCAGGCCGTAGGCCGTGTGATCTGGTCTACATTAACGCGCCACGGCCGACTCGTGCGACGGCACCGGCTTACAACGCCGCGGCCGCCTCTCGCGACCGCACCGGCTTACAACGCCGCGGCCGCCTCTCGCGACCGCAACCGGCTTACAACGCCGCGGCCGCCTCTCGCGACTGCACCAACTTGCAACGCTGCGGCAGACTCTCCTGTCGGCGCCGGCTTACAATGCCACGGCCGACTCACCGTCCGCGCTGGCCTACAACGCCGTGGGCGACTCGCTGCCCGACGTTCCGGTCTATATCGACATGCTGGTGCCACGCCTGCTCACTTAAGCTTCCCAACGGACGCTCGTGAGTTGCCGTCCCTGCGGTCCAGTCTACATTGACACGTCAGTGTCGTGCTTGTTCACTTGAGCCGCCCAACGGACGCGCGCAAGCCGCCGTGCCCGCAGTCCGGTTTACATCAACACATCGGTGCAGTGCTCGCCTATATGAGCCGCCCAACAGACGCGCGCAAGACGCCGCCCCTGTGATCCGGTTTATTCCAACGACTCTAAAGCAAGTCATTATATATTATCAGCCTCTGCCTTCACCGAATGGCTCAATGGATAGGCATACAAATTGCCGCCACTGCGGTTTGGTTAACTTCAACAGCCAGCCGGGTCGAACCATCGGCCGAGTTACTGACAAAACTCATATGGGATCATTTATAACCCGCCATCTCAACCTTCCGTGGGTTCATGTTGCGTTATCGACGCCAGGGACATACAATGAGTGTCGCGGAGGTCATCAACTCGCCACAAGCTTTTGGCTTCAATAAATTTCAGTTATCAGCCGTCAACCATATGTCGGCTTATGCCGTGGCCAAGTGTGAAGAATCTCAAGCCGCCTCTTCGAGTCGACTTAAGACTCGGGGGCTACACAGACATAACTCGGCAGATACAACCGGGCTCAAATATTCTGGAACCCCGGGTCATTGCAGGGAAGATAACCTGGTCTCGGGGGCTATTACATTATTGGCGGAAAATTTAAAGTCGCCCAAGAGGACGAGCCGCCATGTTGCGACCGTTCAAACATGGGTGCCCGGATTTATTGGATCATCATATGGTCACTTGGGGGCTTCCAACTCTATGAGTTTAGCTTTCATACCCTCTTGGCGAGGCTTTATATGCCATGTTCGAGTTAAACCTGCCTGTTTGCAACTTGTTACTCTGCCATGTGACCCGCCGAACTCTTGACAGTCAATCTTGATAAGAGACCCTGAACTTTTATAAGTTATTCTCGCACAGAGACCCTGAACTTGTTAAGGTTTAAACGGCGGCTTTTGTCACGAGAGAGCCGGCTTACAGTGAGCTAGGATAAACTCGCCTTGTCTGCCGTAATCCCTCCGCTATGTGGCCCGTTCGTACTCTTAGCAATGTCAATCTTTTAAAAGACCCTGAACTTGCTAAGGTTTAAACGACGGATTTATGTCACGTGAGAGCCGGCTTACGAGGTTTTCAGGCTTTCATGCCAAGCTTCTTTGAAGCAAAACTTGAGTTTTTCAAAAAACGAAACAGAGCTGATCTCTTTTTGTCGAGCCTTGAAAGCCGACACTTTTATACTCTGTTATCATACACATACATCATCATACATTGCATCATACATTGCATCATCATTGCATAGTCATACTATGCATCATATATGCATGGATATCCTGGTTTATGTTGCAGGAGCCGGTTGTCAATCCGGGTTATATTATTCAAATCTTAAATAGCCAATGTGGCTGGATTTTTATTATGGTTTTCATAACCTATATTGGATGATTGAGGTTTTCAAAGCCCTTTCAGAGTAATGGTTGTTATTACCTCATCCAAAAACACCAGCTCACAGCAGGGAGCATGGTTCAACATTCATATGCCAAGCATTCAGCAATATCATCCATATAATGGATATGATTTATTCTGCAATGGAAAGAATAGTCCCGAGTCGCTGCAGGCATACGACCCGGCACTTGGGGGCTACATTATTCAAGTCCAGTTTATATCAAGTATGCAAGTCCCATGTTGCTGCAAGCATGCACCACGACACTTGGGGGCTAATGCAAGTTCCTTTTCAACTCATCACATTACCAACGAACCTGGTTATCTCAGGGAGATGAGCCGTCCTTCAATCATTTTCTAAGTCTCAGCCCAATATTATTTTACTGAGCCGACCCTTGGGGGCTACACATTGCTCATCAAGTTTACATAATCAGCTCTGCAGAAGTCCCTGCTCATTATTGGATAATGACCCGGCCCTTGGAGGCTACACTGGCTGAAATTTTATAAAGTATAAGACAATTACAAGTCCCAGGTTGCTGCAGGCAAGACAACCCGGTACTTGGGGGCTACATATGTGGAACATTCAACTTATGACTGGTGACTCAGATGAACAATCCGGATTTCTCTAGGGTTGCAATATTTGTATTGAAGCAAGTCTTAAAACTATCACTACATTCCCCTCTTAAGACTTGGGGGCTACAAGTAATATGGATATATCAAATAATAGAAGAACACTTTCAAGATGTCAATTGTGAGCGAGACGGGTCTCATTTCTTTATGGAGCGGAAGCATTGAAAGACCAGCTCAACAGCACACGGATTTATTTATTCCCAATAATTTATCAAGTCAATTGGAGTCCAGTTGTTTGACCCGGTATTATCAAAGATCATGACGCGGCATTGTCAAAAATCATGACCCGACAGATTCTATATAAACAACCCGGCTTCACAGGTTGAAGTGGTTTAACCATGGACGGATTTCTATTTCCCAATATTTTTTATCAAGCCGAAGCAATGGAAGCCGGCTTAGCTTCACATGGTTTTCTTATCTCCAATAATTTCATCAAGCCAAAGCAATGGCGGTCGACTCAACGGCATATGTGTGTTTTATTCTCAATATTTTGCAAAGGACATGGACTTGCAATATGATTGTGAAGACAGCTCGTTAATATGAAGAAGAAACCCGGATTTTCAAGGAGCTACTTCTTTAAGCCGGCCAGTGGAGCAAGCCGTTCCCTTAACATATTTGTTATTCTTATTTCAGGAGCTTAGCATGAATAAATTCAAGCTAACCTGGGGGCTAATGTCGGGGATATTACCCCGCGGTATAACCCGGCCTGAAGTATGACCCGGCCGGGACTCGGCGACTCACTGTTGCGCCTGCCGAGCTTGGCGACTCATTGGTGACCCGACAGGAGTATGATCCGGCAGGAGGTATGACCTGGCCCATCGTATGGCAGCTCATAGGTCACCTCTATTACTGGGTCACAGGACGACCAGGCCCAAGGCCCAGCGTGTAAGCCGGTGCGAGGCGGCTCATAGAGAAGGCCCAAAGGAAAGGAAAGACTCCCTCACGAAGGAAACAAGACCCGGATTAGGATTCAAGAGAGACTAGTCCTAATCCTACTCCCAGTAGGACTCTACATGTAAACCTACCCCTTCCACCAATATAAGGAGGGGTAAGGCACCCCTAGAGGGACAACTTCAAGTCATTAGAGATAGACAGATTAGAGGCTCTCGAGATTAGAGGTAGCGACTCCGCACCCTTGTAATCGAGACCGTCATCATCATCGATATAGACACAAAGCAGGACGTAGGCTTTTACCTCCATCGGAGGGGCCAAACCTGGGTAAACTCGCGTCTCTCGATTCCGACCAACCCCTCTCAAGCCGCCACATAGTTGCGATGGCCTCACACCTAAGTTCTCTCACAAGGACATCTTGCCGTGACAAAACCTCGACATATAGTCCCGCCAGAGTGCTGATCCAGCACAAATTTACCTAACACCACCACATCCTAGCTAGAACTAACTTTATCTAATTTGAAGACGAAGCGGGACGAGTTTGGGCGCCGCCTTGCATCCCTAATTTGCATCACTGGGTGCATGGTTTGCCAGACCGCCCTAACAGTGAAGCCCGTGTGACGCTATGCTAGAGGTCGAAAACAAGGAGCAAGAGGATCACACATGCAACTAATCTGCGACACTCACAGTGAAGCCCACTGTCTTGGACCCCGGTC
Organism: Elymus sibiricus; assembly: GCA_039707655.1. Classification (NCBI taxonomy): domain Eukaryota; kingdom Viridiplantae; phylum Streptophyta; class Magnoliopsida; order Poales; family Poaceae; genus Elymus; species Elymus sibiricus. The sequence goes on from CM077667.1 coordinate 73,441,763, forward strand.
CATCTATAGCACATAAGGAAATCTCCAAGGCGGACCCTCAAACCACCCACAAGCGTCCGGAATGAGCTGTTCGGGCACCAAAAGCCATCCATCGGTGTCCCGCATTTGTCCATGGACCAGTTCGGGTGTCCATTTTCCCGCAAAACGAAAGAAAACCAGAGGACTTTGCGGGATTCCGAACACTTGACACATAGGACTTCAACACCCCCGGCCCATTTAAAACTAAAGGGGGACCCGCACATTTGGAGCCGAAGGCACTGTTTCGACGACAAAACCCTCATGTCTTCGCCCTCTGAGCTACCATCTTGTCGCTATCCACACCAATTCTCGCCCTTTTTCACCGCCGCCTCATAGACCCCGTACGAAGAGCCGCTAGAGGCGAAGGTGGTGGAGGATCCAACAAAGGCTATGATATATTGTCTCCAACGTATCTATAATTTTAATTGTTTTATGCTATTATACTATCAATGTTTTATATGCCATTTTATATTGTTTTTACAGACTATCCTGTTAACTTGCGATTTCCTATTTCTTTTTCCATTTTTTTGGTTTTCTAGGAAATCCATACCAAACAAAGTACAAACACGATGAAACTTTTTGATGATTTTTTTTGACAAAAAGAGACCCTCGAAGCTTCGGGAGGAGACTAGACGATGCATGAGGGAGCGACAAGGCAGGGGGCGCACCCTGGGGTAGGGACCGCACAGGTGCCTTGTGGCCCCCCTTTGGCTCCGTTTGACCTAATTTCAGCGCTATAAATTCCCATCTATCCATAAGCCCTCAAAGGAGGTCCCGGGACATTTTTATCGACGCCTCAAGTCTCTGTTCTTCTGCAATTCCATCTAAAGGCCTTTTTGGGTACTCTGCCAGAGGTGGAATCCATCACGGAGGCCGTCTTCATCAACCTTGTTGTCTCCATAATGATGTGTGGGTACCCACAGGACCTACGGGTCCATAGGAGTAGCTAGATGACTCTCTCTCTCTCTCTCTCTCTCTCTCTCGTGATCTTTAATACAACAATCTCTTCGGAAACCTATTTGATGTAACTTTTGCGGTGTGTTTGGTGGCATCCGATGAATTGTAGGTTTATGATCGATTATTCATTGAAATTAATTGAGTCTTTTCAGATCTATATGTGTGATTTTATAAATATGTATCATTTCCGATCTAGGAGTTTTCTTTGCACAAGCTAATGAGTAGATCATCAGAGGAAGTGGTGCATAGTAATAGGTTCAATCTTGCGGTGTAGTTACTCTGTGACAAGAGGAGTTGCAAGGAACATATTTGTATTGTTACTACTAAGTGTAGAACAATGGGGTTTCAACATATTAGTTTGTCTTACTGTGTCTACATTTTGTCATCATGCTTCAAGCATTACTATGTTTGTTTTGAACTTAATACCTTGTGATGCGTGCTGGATAGCGGTCAAGGGGTGGAGTAATAGTAGTAGATGCAGATGGATGTCGGTCTACTTATCATGGATGTAATGCTTATATAGTGATCATGCCATGAAGAATTACCATAATTATGCGCTATTCTATGAATTGCCCAACAATAATTTGTTTACCCACCATTGCTATATTTATGAGAGAGATGCCTAGTGAACATATGGCCTCCGGGTTCATTCACTTTATATTTACTAAAATCCTAAAAATACTTGTTGTAATTTATTTACTTTTAGTTTCCTTTTTATTTATCTATGTACCACCATCGGATTTAATCCTTACAATTGGCGAGAACAAGGGGATTGACAACCCTCTTGTCTTCGTTGGGTGTAAGCATTTGCTTTGTATGTGTCCAGGTACCGCTTACCTTGTTTGTGTGGTGTCTCCTACTGGTTCGATAAATCTTGGTTCTTAACTGAGGGAGATACTATCTGCTACTATACTACATCACCCTTCCTCTTCAGGAAAATCGCAACGCTTATCACAAGTAGCAGGCGACTGCCGAAAAAATCAACTCGACGACATGGCAACTCGACCGCCTCAAACAAAAGGCAAAGGATAAAAAGGCGTTCAACAAAAAGAAGGGTGACGTGGGTGGTAGGCGTGGCCGCAGACGAGGTGCAAGGGTTGGGTGGAGTACAGAGGCGTGCCGAATCTGGGACGTGGGGTGCCACCTCCGTCGCCATCCATGCACACATCATCCTGGATGAAACAATACTAGCCTCCCTACTTCTACGCAGCGTAACAGCTTAGAAGGCAGTCCCCGGCAGCTGCTACTAGGTACGTGGTTGGTTGCATCGACGTCAATGTGGCGCCACTCCTTATCTCTGAGTATGCGTCACGGACGCCGGGCATAGAGCGGCTTGGTGCTTGCTCTCTGTCAGCTGGTGTGTTGCAAATGCCCGAGACGACATACGACGACGTGGACAGGGAGATGATGGAGATGATCCACGGCGTAGGGGTAGGTATAGGCTGCTTTGAGCCTGGACACATAGATGTATTGGATCCACATGTACACACCCGGCTGTCGGGCACATACACACAATCCGACACGTACACCCAGCCGGGCGCGTACACCCAATAGGCGGACACGTACACCCTCCAACCAGAGCATGACGGTGACACATCCATTTTGCATCATGTTTGCCTACTGTTATCTACAAAGTTTTAGAGTTATATTCCACTTTATAATGCAATTATAATGCCTTTTCTCTCTTAATTTGCAACATACACCACGAGAGGGAGATTGCCGGCATCTGGAATTCTGAGCCTGAAAAAGCTACAACAAAGATAGCTATTCTCCGAAGTTCCAAATGATCTGAAAATTTACGGAGAATTGTTTTGAAATATATAAAAAATACTAGAATAAAGAAGTACTAGAGAGGAGCCTCGGTGAGTCCATAAGCCAAGGGCACGCCTAGGTGGCTTATGGCCCCATGAAGGCCCACTGATGAGGTCACCTAGTAGAGGTAGGGTCACGGACCGGACATTCAGGGCCCACCTAGGGACCACACGATCATTGAAGACTATGGACTATAGACGCATTTGGTTGAATACTCAGGATCCACCAAGTCACTCGGATGTCACCCCGCCAGTCGGCCAAGCACCAGCACTCGGACAGAGAGGACGTATGGACGATGTGGGAGCTACAACGTTTGAGGGACTTAAAACCATACATGAAGTGCCGTAAAGACGAACATTACCTGTAACACCCCTAGTTAAGACGGCAGTTTCCAGTAACACCTATAGTTACTCTCATTTACTGCCCTTGTAATGGCACTCGACGGGTCTTGACGCACTCTATATAAGCCGCCCTCGAGCTCCTGGACAAGGGTTCAACACTCTGTAGTAATCACACCCCCGGAGAAAACACAAGCCTCCGGGCACGAGACGTAGGGTCTTTACCTCCTCCGAGAGGGGCCTGAACTCGTAAAATCCGATTGTTACACCTATGCCGTAGCTAGGCTCTGCCCCTCATTCTAACCCCTGGTACTATTGTCAGGATCACTCCCACGACAGTTGGCGCCCACCTTGGGGATGGCGTTTATCGAGCCATGATGCAAATGGTTTTATTTCTTCGATCTTCATCCGCCGATTAACAATCATCAATGGAGAATTCGATCCAAGGTGTTCCGGACACCACTCCGTTCACAGGAGAGACATGATAATCTTCGTACAGAGGGATTAGGAAGTTCCATTCCGTCCTATCTATTTCTTTACAATCGATCTTTAATCTAACAATGGTTGTTTTTCTTCTGTATGTACACACTCACGCGAGTGCCGTGGAGTTTCGATAAATTGAAAAGGAAACAAGATACAAGCGAGGAGGATGGCCGCGTCATCTTCTTCACATCAACTAAAGAACGCAAGCAACAGCGGCAGCGCTGCTGCACCATCATGCACCGTTTGGACAAGCACCATGGAGGTCGAGCTCCTCACCTGGCCAATCCGTTGTCGCATGTCTTCTTCGTTGCCAACCACCGGAGCCTCCACCAAGTCAAACACCAACTGTCCGGCTTCACTGACCTCGATTGGGTGCATCCATCCGCGCCGGAACCACACCTCTAGCCGTGTTCCCGAGTCCTGCCGCCGGCCTGATGCAGATGGTGCATCACTCCTTCGTTTCTGCTCCGCAGAGACACAAGCCTGTCAGGCAACCGGAGCTCCTCGGCCCGGTCGTCCGCTCGGCAGTGATGTCCATGCTAGAAACGCCCCTCTCGCCGGCGTTGCAGGTGTCCTCCGCTCGGTAGTGATCTCCGACGTGGTCACTGCGACGTGCACATCGTGAAAATAGGAAGCCGGTCAGGCCTCTAGGCTTAGTGGTTCTTCCCTCCGTCACTAGCTGCTGGCCATGGCCCTTCTTTTTCCGTTAACCGTATGAGGTGAGTAGGCCGCCTCCTTCTTAATTGTGTGCATGCTGGTAAATGCGTGCAAGTTCAGGAAACCGAAGGACATGGTGATCTCCAACGATCAGATTAATGGGCTCATTAAGTAGCCATTATCTCGGCGCTGGTTATGGCCAAAAGAAGGTGTGTTGATTCACCGTTTTCCGTTAACCATGCAAGCCACCTGCACCCTCCTGCAGCGCACATGCGACTTGCGTTGACTTCAAGCTGGCCCAGCCGCTCCGCAAGTCCAATCCCGTACTCTGGTACGCTCGGACAAGCACATGTCGACACTTGAGCAGGTACGCCTCTGTTTACCCGGACAGGTACGCCTCCGGCTTACTCGGGCGGATTTGTTCGATCGACAGATGCTACACTGGGGCACACCTCGTTTTCTTGGGCATGTTCAGAAGACTAACGTGCAGGCACTCGATCATTCGTGTGTTCCAATTCGGTCGGACACCTCCTTAACGACATGCTCGACTCAGTCGTCCCGTCCGTCGCTGTTCGGTGAGACACATCAACATTACTTGACCGTTGATACGTCTCCAACGTATCTATAATTTATGAAGTATTCATGCCATATTTACAACAATTTTATATGGTTTTGGTATGATTTGCATGGAACTAACCCGGACTGACGTTGTTTTCAGCAGAGCTACCGTGGTGTTGTTTTTTGTACAGAAATAAAAGTTCTCCAAATGCAACCAAACTTTTTGACGATTTTTTTGGAACAAAAGAGGCACTAGAAGCTTCGTGGGAGGGCCAGAAGAGCCACGAGGTGGCCATAACCCACCAGGGTGCGCCAGCCCCCTCTGGCGCGCCCTGGTGTCTTGTGGGCCCCTCGTAGCCCATCTTCGCATGAAACCGGCGCCCAAAAATCCTATATATTTAGAAACCCCCAGAAATAACCCTAGATGAGAAGTTCTGCCGCCGCAACTCTCTGTATCGATGAAAAAACCAATCTGGAGGCGTTCCAGTACCCTGCCGGAGAGGGTAGATCATCTCTGGTGGACATCTTCATCGTCCCGGCGGAGGCCATGACGAGGAGGGAGTAGTCTGATACGTCCATTTTGCATCATGATTTCCTACTGTTATTTACTTTGTTTTTTGAATAATAATACCATTGGGAGTGATTCTAATGCCTTTTCTCCCATAATATGCAAGGTTTACACAAAGAGGGAGAATACTGGCAACTGGAATTCTGGACCTAAGAAAAGCACGTCAGAGATACCTATTCTGCACAACTCCAATGAAGCTGAAATTTTATGGAGATTATTTTTGCATTTATTAAAAAATACTGGAGTAGAAAACTACTGGAGGGGGCCTCCCAGGTGGGCACAACCCACCAGGGCGCGCCCTGATGGGTTGTGGCCACCTCGGCCCACCTCCGGTGCCCATCTTCTGGTATATGGTCACTCTTGACCTAGAAAAAAATAAGAGGAGGACTTTCGGGATGAAGCGTCGCCGCCTCGAGGCGGAACTTGGGCAGGAGCACTTTTGCCCTCCGGCGGAGCGATTCCGCCGGGGGAACTTCCCTCCCGGAGGGGGAAATCGAAGCTATCGTCATCACCAACACCCCTCTCATCTTTGGGAGGCCAATCTTCATCAACATCTTCAACAACACCATCTCCTCTCAAACCCTAGTTCATCTCTTGTGTTCAATCTTTGTACCGGAACCTCAGATTGGTACCTGTGGGTGACTAGTAGTGTTGATTAACTTGCGCAGTTGATTACTATATGGTTTATTTGGTGGAAGATTATATGTTCATATCCATTATGCTATTCAATACCCCTCTGATCTTGAGCATGATTATTATTTGTGGGTAGTTACCTTTGTTCTTGAGGTCACGGGAGAAGTCATGTTGCGAGTAATCATGTGAATTTGATGTGTTCGATATTTTGATGATATGTATGTTGTGATTCCCTTAGTGGTGTCATGTGAACGTCGACTACATGACACTTAACCATTCATGGGCCTAAGGGGATGCATTGTGGAGCAGTTATTAGATGATGGGTTGCTAGAGTGACAGAAGCTTAAACCCTAGTTTATGCGCTACTTCGTAAGGGGCTGATTTGGATCCATATGTTTAATGCTATGGTTAGACTTTGTCTTAATACTTTTCTCGTAGTTGCGGATGCTTGCGAGGGGTTAATCATAAGTAGGTTGTTAGTTCAAGTAAGAACAGCACCTTAGCACCGGTCCACCCACATATTAAATTATCAAGGTAGCGAACACGAATCAAACCAACATGATAAAAGTGACTAGACGAAATTCCCGTGTACCCTCAAGAACACTTTGCCTATTACTAGTGATTGTTCTGCCCTGTCCTTTGCCTCAAAAGGATTGGGCTACCTTGCTGCACCTTGTTTACCGTTACCATTACTTGCTTGTTACCAATTATCTTGCTATCAAACTATTTGTTACCTATAATTTCAGTGCTTGCAGAAATCACCTTGCTGAAAACCGCTTGTCATTTCCTTCTGCTCCTCGTTGGGTTCGACACTCTTACTTATCGAAAGGACTATGATTGATCCCCTATACTTGTGGGTCATCAAGACTCTTTTCTGGCGCCGTTGCCGGGGAGTGAAGCACTCTTGGTAAGTGGAAATCGGTAAGGAAAAACTTATACTATGTGCTGAAATTTATCGCTACTTGCTACTATGGAGAACAATCCTTTGAGGGGTTTGTTCGGGGTATCTTCACCTCGACTGGAACCACAATTAGTTGCCCCTCTACCTACAACACCTACTGAAAATGTTACGTATGAAATTCCTTCGGGTATGTTAGAATAACTGCTTGCTAAACCTTATGCAGGAGATGAAACTGAACATCCTGATATGCACCTTTTATATGTGAACGAAATTTGTGGATTATTTAAGCTTGCAGGTTTACCCGGAGATGAAGTTAATAAGAAGGTTTTCCCTTTATCTTTGGAGGGAAAATCATTGACATGGTATAGGCTATGTGATGATCTTGGATCGTGGAACTGGAATCGTTTGCAATTGGAATTTCACCAAAAGTTTTATCCCATGCATCTAGTTCATCATGATCGGAATTATATATATAATTTTTGGCCTCGTGAAGAAGAAAGTATCGCTCTATATTGGGGGAGGCTTAAGTCAATGTTATATTCATACCCCAATCATGACATTCCGAGAGAAGTTATCATTTAGAATTTTTATGCTCGGCTTTCTCATAATGATCAATCCATGCTCGATACTTCTCGTGCTGGTTCTTATATGAAGAAGACTATTGAATTCAAGTGGGATCTCTTAGTAAGAATTAAATGCAACTCTGAAGATTGGGAACTCGACGAAGGTAATGAGTCAGGTATAAAGCTTGAATTTGATTGTGTTAAATCTTTTATGAATACCAATACTTTTCACAAGTTTAGCACTAAATATGGACTTGACTCTGAGATAGTAGCCTCTTTCTGCGAAGCATTTGCTACTAACATTGATCTCCCTAAGGAGAAGTGGTTTAAATACCATCCCCCTATTAAAGAAGAAATTAAAGAATCGGTCATAGCTAAAGAAGAAACCATCTTTTACAATGTTGATCCAGTTGTGCCTACCGCTTATATTGAAAAACCACCTTTCCCTGTTAGGATAAAGGAACATGCTAAGGTATCAACCGTGGTTCGTAAATGTAATATAAGAGCACCTAAACCCCCTGAGCAAATTAAAGTAGAACCTAGTGTTGCTATGGTCAAAGATCTCTTGATAGAAAATATTGATGGGCATGTTATCTACTTTTGTGATGAAGCTGCTAGAATTGCTAAACCTGATGAAAAAGATAAACATAGACCCATAGAAGGCATGCCTGTTGTCTCAGTCAAAATAGGAGATCATTGCTATCATGGTTTATGTGATTTGGGTGCTAGTGTGAGTGCTATCCCTTTTACCTTATACCAAGAAATTATGGATGAAATAGCACCTGCTGAAATGGAAGACATTGATGTTACAATTAAACTTGCTAATAGAGACACTATCACACCACTTGGGATTGTTAGAGATGTGGAAGTCTTGTGCGGGTAAGTAAAATGCCCTACTGATTTTCTAGTCCTTGGTTCCCCACAAGATGACTTTTGTCCCATTATCTTTGGTAGACCTTTCTTGAGCACTGTCAATGCTAAGATAGATTGTGAAAAACAAACTGTCGGTGTCAGTTTTGGTAATGTGTCTCATGAGTTTAATTTTTCCAAGTTTAGTAGACAACCTCGTGATAAAGCGTTATCTAGTAAGGATGAAATAATTGGTCTTGCTTCTATTGTTGTGCCTCCTACTGATCCATTAGAACAATATTTGCTCGACCATGAAAATGATATGCACTTTGCGTGAAAGAAATGAAATAGATCAAATTTTCTTCGAACAACATCCTCTCCTGAAACACAATTTGCCTATTGAAACTCTTGGAGGTCCTCCTCCACCTAAAGGTGATCCTTTATTTGAATTGAAACAATTGCCTGACACTTTGAAGTATGCTTATCTTGATGAGAAAAAGATATATCATGTTATTACTAGTGCTAACCTTTCAGAACATGAAGAAGAGAGATTATTGAAAGTTCTAAGGAAGAACCAGGCTGCTATTGGATATACTCTTGATGATCTTAAGGGCATTAGTCCCACTCTATGTCGGCACACGATTAATATGGAACCTGATGCTAAACCCGTTGTTGATCACCAACGGCGATTGAATCCTAAGATGAAAGAAGTGGTAAGAACTGAAATATTAAAGCTTCTGGAAGCAGGTATAATCTATCCCATAGCTGATAGTAGATGGGTAAGTCCCGTTCATTGTGTCCCTAAGAAAGGAGGTATTACCGTTGTTCCTAATGATAAGAATGAACTCATTCCACAAAGAATTGTCACTGGCTATAGAATGGTAATTGATTTTAGAAAATTAAATAAAGCTACTAGGAAAGATCATTACCCTCTACCGTTCATTGATCAAATGCTTGAAAGACTATCTAAGCACACACACTTTTGCTTCTTAGATGGATATTCCGGTTTCTCTCAAATACCCGTGTCACAATCTGATCAAGAGAAAACTACCTTTACGTGCCCTTTTGGAACTTATGCTTATAGACGTATGCCTTTTGGTTTATGCAATGCACCTGCTACCTTTCAAAGATGTATGACTGCTATATTCTCTGATTTTTGTGAAAAGATTGTGGAGGTTTTCATGGATGATTTTTCCGTTTACGGAACTTCTTTTGATGATTGCTTAAGCAACCTTGATTGAGTTTTGCAGAGATGTGAACCAACGAATCTCGTCTTAAATTGGGAGAAGTGCCACTTTATGGTTAATGAAGGCATTATCTTGGGGCATAAAATATCTGAACGAGGTATTGAGGTGGATAAAGCTAAAGTTGATGCAATTGACAGAATGACATGCCCTAAAGATATTAAAGGTATTCGAAGTTTCCTTGGTCGTGCTATTTTTTATAGGAGGTTCAGTACAAACTTCTCTAAAATTTCTAGGCCTCTTACTAATCTTTTGCAAAAGGATATTCCATTTGTTTTTGATGATGATTGTGTGGAAGCCTTTGAAACACTCAAGAAAGCCTTAACCTCTGCACCTATCGTTCAACCACCTGATTGGAACTTGCCTTTTGAAATTATGTGTGATGATAGTGATTATGCTGTTGGTACTATCCTAGGACAAAGAGTTGATAAGAAATTGAATGTTACCCATTATGCTAGTAAAACTCTAGACAGTGCCCAACGAAACTATGCTACTACTGAAAAAGAATTTTTAGCAGTTGTGTTTGCTTGTGATAAATTTAGATCCTATATTATTGATTTCAAAGTTATTGTTCACACCGATCAGTTGGGGAACGTTGCATGGGAAACAAAAAAATTCCTACGCACATGCAAGATCTATCCATGGTGATGAGCATCTACGAGAGGGAGAGTGGATCTACATACCCTTGTAGATCGCTAAGCGGGAAGCATTAAGAAATGCGGTTGATGTAGTCGAACGTCTTCGCGATCCAAATCGCAGCCGTCCCACGATCCGTCCCGATCTAGCGCCGAACGGACGGCACCTCCGCGTTCAACACACGTACAGCTCGATGACGATCTCCGCCTTCTTGATCCAGCAAGAGGGAGCGGAGAGGTAGATGAGTTCTCCGGCAGCGCGACGTCGCGGCGGCGGCGGTGGTGTAACTATTCCGGTAGGGCTTCGCCTAAGCACCGTCGGAATCTATTTGGTGGAGGAACTAGGGAATAGAGAACTAGCACGTGGACTTATGTCTTTGCGGCTCTATTCCTCTAGTATATATAGGAGGGAGGGGGAGCGGGCAGCCGCCCTAGGGCTTCCCCTTTGGGTCGGCCGAAGTGGAGAGGAGGTGGAGGAGTCCACCTCCAATCCTACTCCAAGTAGGATTCCAATCCTACTTGGAAAACCTTCCCCCCTCTTGGCCTTTTTCCTTTTTCCCACCACCTAGCCGCATGGGCCTTGTGGGGCTGGTTTGCCCAGCCCACTAAGGGCTGGCGCACCCTCCCTCAGGCCCATGTGGCCTCCCGGCGTGGGTGGCCCCTCCCGATGACCCTCCGGCACTCCCGGTACACTACCGGAAATACCCGAAACTTTTCCGGTGGCCAAAACGGGACTTCCTATATATCAATCTTTACCTCCGGAGCATTCCGGAGCTCCTCGTGACGTCCGGGATCTCATCCGGAACTCCGAATAACCTTCGGTCACCACCATACATAACTCAATACTACCGAAACATCACCGAACGTTAAGTGTGCAGACCCTGCGGGTTCGAGAACTATGTAGACATGACCGAGACAACTCTACGGTCAATAACCAATAGCGGGACCTGGATGCCCATATTGGTTCCTACATATTCTACGAAGATCTTTATCGGTTGTACCTCTATGTCAAGGATTCAGTTAATCCCGTATGCTGTTCCCTTTGTTCTTCGGTATGTTACTTGCCCGAGATTCGATCGTCGTTATCTCTATACCTAGTTCAATCTTGTTACCGGCAAGTCTCTTTACTCGTTCCGTAATACAAGATCCCGTGGCTAACACTTTAGTCACATTGCTTGCAAGGCTTATTGTGATGTTGTATTACCGAGTGGGCCCTGAGATACCTCTCCGTCATACAGAGTAACAAATCCCAGTCTCGATCCATGCCAACTTAACAGACACCTTCGGAGATACCTGTAGAGCATCTTTATAGTCACCCAGTTACATTGTGACGTTTGATACACACAAGGTATTCCTCCGCTGTCATTGAGTTGCATGATAAAATGGTCATAGTAACAGATACTTGACATGCAGAAAACAATAGCTATAAACTGACACGATCATATGCTACGTTCATAGTTTGTGTCTTGTCCATCACATTATTCTCCTAATGATGTGATCCCGTTATCAAATGACATCTCATGTCTATGGCTAGGAAACCTTGACCATCTTTGATCAACGAGCTAGTCTACTAGAGGCATACTAGGGACACAATGTTGTCTATGTATCCACACATGCAATTGAGTTTCCAATCAATAAAATTATAGCATGGATAATAAACGATTATCATGAACAAGGAAATATAATAATAACCATTTTATTATTGCCTCTAGGGCATATTTCCAACAGTCTCCCACTTGCACTAGAGTCAATAATCTAGCTCACATCACTATGTGATTTACATTGTAATGAATCTAACAGCCATACAGTTCTGGTTTTGATCATGTTTAGCCCTTGGAAGAGGTTTAGTCATCGGGTCTGGGGCATTCAGATCCGTGTGTACTTTGCAAATATTTATGTCCTCCACCTTGATGTAATCGTGGATGGAATTGAAACGTCGCTTTATGTGTCTGGTCCTCTTGTGAAACCTTGGTTCCTTGGCTAGAGCAATGGCACCAGTGTTGTCACAGAACAGAGTCATTGGGTTTAGTGCACTAGGCACTACTCCAAGATCTATCATGAATTCCTTCATCCAGACACCTTCCTTCGCCGCCTCCGAGGCAGCGATGTACTCCGCTTCGCGTGTAGAATCAGCTACCACGCTCTGCTTGGAACTGCACCAGCTTACCACACCCCCATTAAGAATAAATACGTATCCGGTTTGAGACTTAGAGTCGTCCGGATCAGTGTCAAAACTTGCATTGACGTAACCCTTTACGACGAGCTCTTGATCACCTCCATAAATGAGAAACATGTCCTTAGTCCTTTTCAGGTACTTAAGGATATTCTTGACCGCCGTCCAGTGTTCCATTCCTGGATCACTTTGAAACCTTCCGGCCATACTTATGGCAAGGCTGACATCGGGTCTTGTGCACAGCATTGCATACATGATAGAGCCTATGGCTGAAGCATAGGGGACGACACTCATCTTTTCTCTATCTTCTGTAGTCACTGGGCATTGAGTCTTACTCAACTTCACACCTTGCAATACAGGCAAGAACCCCTTCTTGGACTGACCCATTTTGAACTTCTTCAAAACTTTGTCAAGGTATGTGCTCTGTGAAAGTCCTATTAAGCGTCTCGATCTATCTCTATAGATCTTGATGCCTAATATGAAAGCAGCTTCTCCTAGGTCCTTCATTGAAAAACTCTTGTTCAAATATTCCTTCACGCTTTCCAACATTTCTACATTGTTTCCAATCAGCAATATGTCATCCATATATAATATTAGAAACGCTATAGAGCTCCCACTCACTTTCTTGTAAATACAAGATTCTCCGTAAACTTGTATAAACCCGAACGCTTTGATCACCTTATCAAAGTGAAGATTCCAATTCCGAGATGCTTGCACCAGTCCATAAATGGATCGCTAGAGTTTGCAAACTTTGTCAGCATTCTCTGGATCGACAAAACCTTCTGGTTGCATCATATACAACTCTTCCTTAAGGAAACCGTTAAGGAACACTGTTTTGACATCCATCTGCCAAATTTCATAATCGAAAAAGGCAACTATTGCTAACATGATTCTGACGGACTTAAGCATCGCTACGGGTGAGAAGGTCTCATCGTAGTCAACTCCTTGAACTTGTGAAAAACCCTTTGCCACAAGTCGAGCTTCATAGACGGTGACATTACCGTCCGCGTCCGTCTTCCTCTGAAAGATCCATTTGTTCTGAATAGCCTTTCGCCCTTTAGGTAATACTTCCAAAGCCCATACTTTGTTTTCATACATGGATCCCATCTCGGATTTCATGGCCTCTAACCATTTCTCGGAATCCGGGCCCATCATTGCTTCTCCATAGCTCGTAGGTTCATCGTTGTCCAACAACATGACCTCTAAGACAGGGTTGTCGTACCACTCAGGAGCAGTACGCGTCCTTGTCGACCTACAAGGTTCAATAGCAACTTGATCCGAAGCTTCATGATCATCATCATTAACTTCCTCTTCAACTGATGTAGGCTTTACAGAAACATCTTTCTGCGATGCGCTACCGTCAGGTTGAAGTAAAGGTTCAATAACCTCATCAAGTTCTATCTTCCTCCAACTCAATTCTTTCGAGAGAAACTATTTCTCAAGAAATGTTCCGTTTTTAGCGACAAACACTTTGCCTTCGGATCTGAGATAGAAGGTATACCCAACTGTCTCTTTTGGGTATCCTATGAAGACGCATTTCTCCGCTTTGGGTTCCAGCTTTTCAGGCTGAAGCTTTTTGACATAAGCATCACATCCCCAAACTTTAAGAAACGACAACTTTGGCTTCTTGCCAAACCACAGTTCATATGGCGTCGTCTCAACGGATTTCGATGGTGCCCTATTTAAAGTGAATGCAGCTGTCTCTAATGCATAGCCCCAAAACGATAGTGGAAAATCGGCAAGAGACATCATAGGACGCACCATATCTAATAAGGTTCGATTATGACGTTCGGACACACCATTACGCTGTGGTGTTCCAGGCGGTGTCAATTGTGAAACAATTCCACATTGTCTTAAGTGACTGCCAAACTCATAACTTAGATATTCTCCTCCTCGATCAGATCATAGGAATTTAATCTTCTTGTTACGATGATTCTCAACTTCACTCTGAAATTGCTTGAACTTTTCAAACGTTTCAGACTTGTGTTTCATTAAGTAAATATACCCATATCTACTTAAGTCATCAGTGAAGGTGAGAAAATAACGATATCCACCGCGCGCCTCAATGCTCATCGGACCGCATACATCAGTATGTATGATTTCCAACAAGTCACTTGCCCGTTCCATTATTCCAGAGAACGGGGTCTTAGTCATCTTGCCCATGAGGCATGGTTCACATGTGTCAAGTGATTCAAAATCAAGTGACTCCAAAAGTCCATCAGCATGGAGCTTCTTCATGCGTTTTACACCAATATGACCTAAGCGGTAGTGCCACAAGAAAGTGGTACTATCATTATCAACTCTACATATTTTGGCATCAATGTTATGAACATGTGTATCTTCACTATCGAGATTCAATAAGAATAAACCCCTCACATTGGGTGCATGACCATAAAAGATATTACTCATATAAATAGAACAACCATTATTCTCTGATTTAAATGAGTAACCGTCTCGCAATAAACAAGATCCAGATATAATGTTCATGCTTAACGCAGGCACTAAATAACAATTATTCAGGTTCATCACTAATCCCGATGGTAATCGAAGAGCGAGCGTGCCGACGGCGATCACATCAACCTTGGAACCATTTCCCACGCGTGTCGTCGTTTTCTCACGGGGGGTGCCCTGAGACGGCAGATGCCATGGGATGGCTTAAGAGGTGAGAGCAAGGCTGCCGTGGAGGTCCGGGACGGGTATGCGAATAGCACGCGGTGGTTTACCCAGGTTCGGGGCTCTCCGGAGAGATAATACCCCTACTCCTGCATGTCTGTATATATGTGGTATATCTGGTACAGAGTTGCTCCTGGAGCTGTATTGGACTGAGAGCAGTAATAGAGTGCTCACTGTCTCCTATATGTCTCATATGTGAGAGCTAGTGTGTGTGGCGTGGTGGTGGTGGAGTTCCACCGTGAGTGGCCTTGGTGGAATGAGTGGGCATGGTGCCCTTTTATAGTGTGGAGTAGGCATGGTGGGTGGTGGCCCACCCACAAACTATACTATTCTAGATGTCAAGTGAGATGACAAGTGAGGTAGGCACTAGTACACCACTATTGGAGGTGACACGTGAGGTGACGCATGATGCAGTTAATAGTGCACCACTATTGGGGTGCAGTGAGGTGACACGCGATGCAGGCTATAGTGACTTCATGTCGTGTCCGACGGGACGTGGCAGTTGACCTCGCGCAGTAGGCCGGCTGGAGCAGCCGGGCAGGGGTCGGTCAGAGCAGTCGGCTGGCGGGGACACATGAGAGGAGGCGGGCCTCTAGCTTGGGGGCGACGGGGTCCTGCCCGAGGCGCGGCCGCGGTGGTGCTGGTCGCAAACACCCGTGGCTGGCGGTGCTCGCGGGGCGAACCCGTGCCCGAGCAGCACAACGGCCCGGCCAGCTGCATGGCAGTGGCCGTGGCCGGAGGTGGTGGTGCGCTCACGGGAGGGGAAGAGCGAGGCGCGACGACGCCGGCCGTCGAAGTTGGTGGAGCGGTGGATGCGCCAGTCGAAGAGGGCCGGCCCGCGGACGCGACGACGCAGAGGCAAGTGGACGCGAGCGGTGCGCGGATGGATGCGGCCGACCGAAGCGAGGCGCCGCGGTGCGCATAGACGGACGACTGGCATCGCAGCGATGCTGACGAAGGGGGCGAGGCCGACGACGAGGACACGCCGCCCCACGCGGTCGTCCCGAGGGCGTGTCGATGTCGGGCCCCGAGAGCCACCGGGGAGACGGCGGTGCTGCCGCGGCGAAGATGACGAAGCTGGTGAGGCCGACAATGAAGGCGCGCCGCCTCGCGTGGCCGCCCCGGGGGCGAGTTGATGTCGAGCCCCCGAGCGTCGCCTGAGAGACGGCGGCAGCGTCGCGGTGGTGACGACGAGGCCGGCGGCGAGGACGCGAGGCCGCGTGCACTCGCCCCGGGGGCGTGTTGATGTCGAGCCCCCGAGCGGCGACGGCGGCGACGCCGCGCTGGTGACGACGAAGAGGGTCCGCCCGGACCGCGGTTCCAGCGGCAGCGGGCCCCACGGTGGGCGCCAACTGTCGTCGTTTTCTCACGGGGGGTGCCCTGAGACGGCAGATGCCATGGGATGGCTTAAGAGGTGAGAGCAAGGCTGCCGTGGAGATCCGGGAAGGGTATGCGAATAGCACGCGGTGGTTTACCCAGGTTCGGGGCTCTCCGGAGAGATAATACCCCTACTCCTGCATGTCTGTATATATGTGGTATATCTGGTACAGAGTTGCTCGTGGAGCTGTATTGGACTAAGAGCAGTAATAGAGTGCTCACTGTCTCCTATATGTCTCATATGTGAGAGCTAGTGTGTGTGGCGTGGTGGTGGTGGAGTTCCACCGTGAGTGGCCTTGGTGGAATGAGTGGGCATGGTGCCCTTTTATAGTGTGGAGTAGGCATGGTGGGTGGTGGCCCACCCACCAACTATACTATTCTAAATGTCAAGTGATATGACAAGTGAGGTAGGCACTAGTACACCACTATTGGAGGTGACACGTGAGGTGACGCATGATGCAGTCAATAGTGCACCACTATTGGGGTGCAGTGAGGTGACGTGCGATGCAGGATATAGTGTCTTCATGTCATGTCCGACGGGACGTGGCGGTTGACCTCGCGCAGTAGGCCGGCTGGAGCAGCCGGGCAGGGGTCGGTCGGAGCAGTCGGCTGGCGCCGCCGGGCAGGGGGCCGGCTGGCCTTAGGAGCCAGCCAGACCAGGGGGGCCAGCCAGAGCAGCCGGACAGAGGGGCGTTGGCCGCCCCATTGTTTAAAAATGTTGACTCGCCTCCATGAGCCTACCCGGGGGTAATCCCCCCGACAACGCACATCATCACTTTGTCCATTGCCAGCCTCCGTTTATTCAGCAGTTCCTGTTTTGAGTTGCAAATGTGAGCAACCGAACCGGTATCAAATACCCAGGCACTACTACGAGAGTTGGTATGGTACACATCAATAACATGTATATCACATATACCTTGTTTGGTGTTGGCCGCCTTCTTGTCAGCCAGATACTTGGGGCAGTTCCGCCTCCAGTGACCAGTTCCCTTGCAATGAAAGCACTCAGTTTCTGGCTTGGGTCCAGCCTTGGGTTTCTTCATGGGAGGGGCAACTGCTTTCCCACTCTTCTTGGAGTTACCCTTCTTACCCTTGCCATTCTTCTTGAAACTAGTGGTTTTATTGACCATCAACACTTGATGCTCCTTCTGAATCTTGGACTCAGTGACTTTCAACATCGCAAACAGCTCGGCGACTGACTTGTTCATCCCGTGCATGTTATAGTTCAACACAAAGCTCTTGTAGCTAGGTGGCAGTGATTGAAGAACTCCGTCAGTGATCGCCTCTGGTGGAAGGGGCATCCCCAATTCAGCCAGACGGGTGGAATACCCAGACATTCTGAGTATGTGTTCAGTGACCGACCCGTTCTCCTCCATCTTGCAAGCATAGAACTTATCGGAGGTCTCATACCTCTCGATCTGGGCATTCTTCTGAAAGATAAACTTCAACTCTAGGAACATATCATATGCTCCATGACGTTCAAAACGTCTTTTAAGTCCCGGTTCTAAGCCATACAACATTGCACATTGAACCATTGAGTAATCATCAGAACGTGCCTGCCAGGCATTCGCAACGTCTGTAGACTCTACTGGAGCGGGTGGATCACCAAGCGGTGCATCAAGGACATAAGCCTTTTGGGAAGCCATAAGGATAATCCTTAGATTACGGGCCCAGTCCACAAAGTTACCTCCATCATCTTTCAACTTAGCTTTCTCTAGGAACGCATTAAAATTCAGGGGTGCTACTGCGCGAGCCATTGATCTACAACATAAATTTTGCAAAGACAACTTAGACTATTGTTCAAGATAATGAGTTTAGTTAATCATATTACTTAAAAACTCCCACTCAAATTGACATCCCTCCGGTCATTCGAGTGACACATGATCCAAATTCACCAACTCAAGTCCGATCATCACGTGAGATGAGGTGGTTTCATTGGTGAACATCTTCATGTTGATCATATCTACTATATGACTCATGTTCGACCTTTCGGTCTCTTGTGTTCCGAGGCCATGTCTGTACATGCTAGGCTCGTCAAGTTTAACCCGAGTGTTCCGCATGTGCAACACTGGCTTGCACCCGTTGTATGCGAACGTAGAGTCTATCACATCCGATCATCACGTGGTGTCGAAACGACGAACTTTCGCAACGGTGCACACTTGGGGAGAACACAGTTTTATCTTGAAATTTTAGTGAGGGATCACCTTATAATGCTACCGTCGTCCTAAGCAAAATAAGATGCATAAAAGGATTAACATCACATGCAAATCATAAGTGACATGATATGGCCATGAACTTGTGCTTTTGATCTCCATCTCCAAAGCACCGGCATGATCTCCATCGTCACCGGCATGACACCATGATCTCCATCATCTTTATCTCCATCAACGTGTCGCCATGAGGTTGTCACGCCAACTGTTGCTTCTACGACTATTGCTAACTCATAGCGATAAAGTAAAGCAAAACAGGGAAAATAAATTAAAGACAACCCTATGGCTCCTGCCGGTTGCCGTACTCATCGACATGCAAGTCATGATATTCTATACAATACATGATCATCTCATACATCACATATATCTCATCATGTAATTGGCCATATCACATCACAACATACCCTGCAAAAACAAGTTAGACGTCCTCTAATTGTTGGTGCATGTTTTACATGGCTGCTACGGGTTTCTAGCAAGAACGATTCTTACCTACGCAAAAACCACAACGGTGATACACAAATTGCTATTCAACCTTATCAAGGACCGCCTTTGTCTAATCCGATTCAACTAAAGTGGGAGAGACAGACACCCGCCAGCCATCTTTATGCAACAAGGTTACATGTCAGTTGATGGAACCGGTCTCTGCTACTTCTTGAGCTTGCGTTGGTTTTCCCTTGAAGAGGAAAGGGTGATGCAACAAAGTAGATAAGTATTTCCCTCAGTTGTTGAGAACCAAGGTATCAATCTAGTAGGAGGTACAAGCAAGGCCCCAATCTATGCACCTGCACAAACAATCAAACACTTGCACCCAATGCTATAAAGGGGTTGTCAATCCCTTCACGGTTACTGATACGTCTCCAACGTATCTATAATTTTTGCTTGTTCCATGCTATTATATTATCATTCTTGGATGTTTTACAATCATTTTACTACAACTTTATATTATTTTTGGGACTAACCTATTAACCTAGAGCCCAGTGACAGTTCCTGTTTTTTCCGTGTTTTTGAGTTTTACAAAAAAGGAATATCAAACGGAGCCCAAATGGAATAAAAATCTACAGTGAATTTTTATGGACCAGAAGAAGCCCAGGGAGAGTTGGAGTTGGGCCAGGGGAGCCACGAGGCCACCACAAGCCTGGGGGGCACGCCCCCCCCTAGGGCGCGCCCCCTAGCTTGTCGTCACCTCGTGGCCCATCCTGACTTGTTTCCACCGCCATAAATTCCTATAAATATAGAAACCTCCGAAAATAAACATAGATCGGGAGTTCCGCCGCCGCAAGCCTCTAGAGCCACGAAAAACCAATCGGGAGCCTGTTCCGGCACCCTGCCGGAGGGGGAAACCGTCACCGGAGGCCATCTTCATCATCCCGACGCTCTCCATGACGAGGAGGGAGTAGTTCACCCTCGGGGCTGAGGGTATGTACCAGTAGCTATGTGTTTGATCTCTCTCTCTCTCGTGTTCTTGAGATGGCACGATCTTGATGTACCGCGAGCTTTATTAATATAGATGAATCATATGGAGTGTTTCCCCTCTCTATCTAGTTGTGATGAATTGAGTTTTCCCTTTGAAGTTTACTTATCGGATTGAGTCTTTAAGGATTTGAGAACACTTGATGTATGTCTTGCGATGGGATAACTGTGGTGACAATGGGATGTTCTATTGATCCACTTGATGTATGTTTTGGTGATCAACTTGCGGGTTCCGTGACCATGGGAATCTATGCATAGGGGTTGGCACACGTTTTCGTCTTGACTCTCCGGTAGAAACTTTGGGGCACTCTTTGAAGTTCTTTGTGTTGGATTGAATAGATGAATCTGAAATTATGTGATGCATATCGTATAATCAAACCCACGGGTACTCGAGGTGACATTGGGGTATCTAGGTGACATTAGGGTTTTGGTTGATGTGTATCTTAAGGTGTTACTTTAGTACGAACTCTAGGGCTGTTCATGACACTTATAGGGATAGCTCATAAGATTGATCGGAAAAGATAACTTTGAGGTGGTTTCATACCCTACAATAATTTCTTCGTTTGTTCTCCACTATTTGTGACTTTGGAGTGAACTCTTTGTCGCGTGTGAGAGATTTACATATGATTCAACTATGTTAGTATTGTTGAGAGAAATTGCACTAGTGAAAGTATGAACCCTAGGCCTTGTTTTCAAGCATTGCAATACCGTTTTTGCTCACTTTTGTTACTTGCTACCTTGCTGTTTTTATATTTTCAGATTACAAAAACCTATATCTACCATCCATATTACACTTGTATCACCATCTCTTCGCCGAACTAGTGCACCTATACAATTTACCATTGTATTGGGTGTGTTGGGGACACAAGAGACTCTTTGTTATTTGATTGCAGGGTTGCTTGAGAGAGACCATCTTCATCCTACACCTCCCACGGATTGATAAACCTTAGGTCATCCACTTGAGGGAAATTTGCTACTGTCCTACAAAACTCCGTGCTTGGAGGCCCAACACGAGTCTACAAGAAGAAGGTTGCGTAGTAGACATCAGTTACTTGCAAGGATGAGATCCAATAGAGATAGATATAAAGATTACTAAAACGATAAATTGCAGCAAAGTATTTTTGTATTTTTGGTTTATAGATCTGAAAATATAATATGGAAAATAGACCCGGGGGCCATAGGTTTCACTAGAGGCTTCTCTCTTGAAGGAAAATATACGGTGGGTGAACAAATTACTGTCGAGCAATTGATAGAAAAGCGCATAGTTATGACGATATCCAAGGCAATGATTATGCATATAGGCATCACATCCATATCAAGTAGACCGAAATGATTCTGCATCTACTACTATTACTCCACACATCGACCGACTCCTGCCTGCATCTAGAGTATTAAGTTCATGAAGAACAGAGTAACACATTAAGTAAGATGACATGATGTAGAGGGATAAACTCAAGCAATATGATGATAACCCAATCTTTTTATCCTTGATGGCAACAATACAAGTACGTGCCTCGCTACCCCTACTTTGTCACTGGGTGAGGACACCGCAAGATTGAACCCAAAACTAAGCACTTCTCCCATTGCAAGAATTACCAATCTAGTTGGCCAAACCAAACCAATAACTCGAAGAGACTTGCAAAGATATGAAATCATGCATATAAGAATTCAGAGAAGATTCAAATAATATTAATAGATAATCTGATCATAAATCCACAATTCACCGGATCTTGACAAACACACCGCAAAATAGTATTACATTGGATAGATCTCCATGAAGATCATGGAGAACATGGTATTGAAGATCATAGAGAGAGAAGAAGCCATCTAGCTACTAGCTATGGACCCGAAGGTCTGAGGTGAACTACTCACGCATCATCGGAAGGGCAATGGTGTTGATGTAGAGGCCCTCCGTGATCGAATCCCCCTCTGGCAGATTACCGGAAAAGGCCCCAAGATGGGATCTCATGGGAACAGAGGCTTGCGGTGGCGGAAAAGTATTATCGTGGCTCTCTTTGGTATTGAAGAATATTCCTGAATTTATAGGCGAAGAATTAGGGTTGGAGGAGCTACGGGGGGCCCAAGAGCCAGGGGGGCGCCCCCCCCCCCCAGGGGCGCGCCCTGGTGGCTTGTGGCCTACCCGTAGGTCTTCTGGCCTATTCTCGAAGCCTCCTGGGTTCCTTCTGGTCCAAGAAAAATCAGCGTAAAATTTTATTCCGTTTGGACTCCGTTGGATATTCCTTTTCTGCAATACTCAAAAACAAGGAAAAAACAAAAACTGGCACTGGGCACTAGGTTAATAGGTTAGTCCCAAAAATAATATAAAATAGCATATTAATGCATATAAAACATCCAAAATAGATAATATAATAGCATGGAACAATCAAAAATTATAGATACGTTGGAGACGTATCAGTCTCTCGTAAGCGTACGAGTAATGTTGGTCCGGGCCGCTTCATCCCACAATACCGCTGAATCAAGAAAGGACCAAGGGAGGAAGCAATCTAAATATCAACCTAAAGATATTAAAGGTATTCGAAGTTTCCTTGGTTGTGCTGGTTTTTATAGGAGGTTCACTACAAACTTCTCTAAAATTTCTAGGCCTCTTACTAATCTTTTGCAAAAGGATATTCCTTTTGTTTTTGATGATGATTGTGTGGAAGCCTTTGAAACACTCAAGAAAGCCTTAACCTCTGCACCTATCGTTCAACCACCTGATTGGAACTTGCCTTTTGAAATTATGTGTGATGATAGTGATTATGCTGTTGGTGCTATCCTAGGACAAAGAGTTGATAAGAAATTGAATGTTATCCATTATGCTAGTAAAACTCTAGACAGTGCCCAACGAAACTATGCTACTACTGAAAAAGAATTTTTAGCAGTTGTGTTTGCTTGTGATAAATTTAGATCCTATATTATTGATTCCAAAGTTATTGTTCACACCGATCTGTTGGGGAACGTTGCATGGGAAACAAAAAATTTCCTACGCACACGCAAGATCTATCCATGGTGATGAGCATCTATGAGAGGGAGAGTGGATCTACATACCCTTGTAGATCGCTAAGCGGGAAGCGTTAAGAAATGCGGTTGATGTAGTCGAACGTCTTCGCGATCCAAATCGCAGCCGTCCCACGATCCGTCCCGATCTAGCGCCGAACGGACGGCACCTCCGCGTTCAGCACACGTACAGCTCGATGACGATCTCCGCCTTCTTGATCCAGCAAGAGGGAGCGGAGAGGTAGATGAGTTCTCCGGCAGTGCGACGGCGCGGTGGCAGTGGTGGTGGAACTATTCCGACAGGGCTTCGCCTAAGCACCGTCGGAATCTATTTGTTGGAGGAACTAGGGAATAGAGAACTAGCACGTGGACTTATGTCTTTGGGGCTCTATTCCTCTAGTATATATAGGAGGGAGGGGGAGGAGGCAGCCACCCTAGGGCTTCCCCTTTGGGTCGGCCGAAGTGGAGAGGAGGTGGAGGAGTCCACCTCCAATCCTACTCCAAGGAGGATTCCAATCCTACTTGGAAAACCTTCCCCCCTCCTGGGCTTTTTCCTTTTTCCCACCTCCTAGCCGCATGGGCCTTCTGGGGCTGGTTTGCCCAGCCCACTAAGGGCTGGTGCACCCCCCCTCAGGCCCATGTAGCCTCCCGGCATGGGTGGCCCCTCCCGATGACCCTCCGGCACTCCCGGTACACTACCGGAAATACCCGAAACTTTTCCGGTGGCCAAAACGGGACTTCCTATATATCAACCTTAACTCCGGACCATTCCGGAGCTCCTCGTGACGTCCGGGATCTCATCCGGGACACCGAACATCCTTCGGTCACCACCATACATAACTCAATACTACCGAAACGTCACCGAACGTTAAGTGTGCAGACCCTGCGGGTTCGAGAACTATGTAGACATGACCGAGACACCTCTACGGTGAATAACCAATAGCGGGACCTGGATGCCTATATTGGTTCCTACATATTCTACGAAGATCTTTATCGGTTGAACCTCTATGTCAAGGATTCAGTTAATCCCGTATGATGTTCCCTTTGTTCTTCGGTATGTTACTTGC
This sequence comes from Elymus sibiricus, assembly GCA_039707655.1. Lineage (NCBI taxonomy): Eukaryota > Viridiplantae > Streptophyta > Magnoliopsida > Poales > Poaceae > Elymus > Elymus sibiricus. The sequence continues at coordinate 73,465,943 of CM077667.1, forward strand.
CCAAGATTCGATCGTCGGTATCTCTATACCTAGTTCAATCTTGATACTGGCAAGTCTCTTTACTCGTTCCGTAATACAAGATCCCGTGGCTAACGCTTTAGTCACATTACTTGCAAGGCTTATTGTGATGTTGTATTACCGAGTGGGCCCTGAGATACCTCTCCGTCATACAGAGTAACAAATCCCAGTCTCGATCCATGCCAACTTAACAGACACCTTCGGAGATACCTGTAGAGCATCTTTATAGTCACCCAGTTACGTTGTGACGTTTGATACACACAAGGTATTCCTCCGGTGTTAGTGAGTTGCATGATCTCATGGTCATAGGAACAAATACTTGACATGCAGAAAACAATAGCAATAAACTGACACGATCATATGCTACGTTCATAGTTTGGGGCTTGTCCATCACATTTTTTTCCTAATGATGTGATCCCGTTATCAAATGACATCTCATGTCTATGGCTAGGAAACCTTGACCATCTTTGATCAACGAGCTAGTCTACTAGAGGCATACTAGGGACACAGTGTTGTCTATGTATCCACACATGCAATTGAGTTTCCAATCAATACAATTATAGCATGGATAATAAACGATTATCATGAACAAGGAAATATAATAATAACCATTTTATTATTGCCTCTAGGGCATATTTCCAACACGATCATGCTGCCATAAAATACCTTATGGAAAAGAAAGATGCTAAACCTAGACTCATTAGGTGGGTTCTCTTGCTTCAAGAATTTGACTTACACATCGTTGATAGGAAGGGAGCTGAGAACCCCGTAGCTGCTAACTTGTCTAGGTTAGAAAATATTCTTGATGACCCACTACCTATTGATGATAGTTTCCCTGACGAACAGTTAGCTGCAATAAGTGTCTCACAAAACACACCTTGGTATGCTGATTATGCTAACTACATTGTCGCTAAATATATACAACCTAGCTTCACTTACCAACAAAAGAGAAAAAAATTCTATGACTTAAGACATTACTTTTGGGATGACCCACATCTTTATAAACAAGGAGTAGATGGTATTATTAGGCGTTGTGTACCTGAGCATGAACAGGAACAAATCCTACGGAAATGTCATTCCGAAGCTTATGGAGGACATCATGCGGGAGATAGAACTGCTCATAAGGTATTGCAATCTGGTTTTTATTGGCCTTCTCTCTTCAAGGATGCCCGTAAGTTTGTCTTGTCTTGTGATGAATGTCAAAGAATTGGTAATATCGGTAAGCGTCAGGAAATGCCTATGAATTATTCACTTGTTGTTGAACCATTTGACATTTGGGGTTTTGATTATATGGGGCCTTTTCCTTCCTCCAACGGGTACAGTCATATTTTGGTTGCGGTTGATTATGTCACTAAGTGGATAGAAGCTATTCCAACTAGTAGTGCTGATCACCACACCTCCATTAAAATGCTTAAAGAAGTTATCTTCCCGAGGTTTGGAGTCCCTAGATATTTAATGACAGATGGTGGTTCACATTTTATTCATGGTGCTTTCCGTAAGATGCTTGCTAAATATGATGTTAACCATAGAATTGCATCACCCTATCATCCTCAATCTAGTGGTCAAGTTGAACTTAGCAATAGAGAAATAAAATTAATATTACCAAAATCTGTCAATAGGTCTCGTAAGAATTGGTCTAAGAAATTAGATGATGCACTTTGGGCCTATAGAACAGCCTATAAAAACCCTATGGGTATGTCTCCATAGAAAATGGTGTATGGGAAAGCTTGTCATTTGCCTCTAGAATTAGAACACAAAGCATTTTGGGCAATTAAAGAACTTAACTATGATTTCAAACTTGCCGGTGAGAAGAGGCTATTTGATATTAGCTCCCTAGATGAATGGAGAGCCCAAGCGTATGAAAATGCCAAGCTATTCAAAGAAAAAGTAAAAAGCTGGCATGGCAAAAGGATCCAAAAGCGGGAATTCAAAATAGGAGATTATGTTCTTTTCTTCAACTCTCGTTTAAGATTTTTTGCAGGAAAGCTTCTCTCAAAATGGGAAGGACCATATATTATCAAAGAGGTTTATCGTTCTGGAGCTATCAAGATTAATAACACCGAAGGTACTAACCCGAAGGTGGTCAATGGTGAAAGCACAATATGCTCCCTTGGTGGTTTTGATAATTCATGACAACATACATTGTCTCTTGGACTAATACTTTTACCTAGTGTATTTCAGATAAAGTCCACAGAGAGATGGATTGGCAAAGGAAATGGATTGGCAAAGCTTCAAGCAAGAGGACTCTACATTTTACTTTGTGAGAAATCACTTTGAGTCCATAGGAAAGCCAATACTATTAAAAGGGGGTAAGGTTTTGTTGGTGAACAAAATGCTCATACGTGCACAAGTGATAGTCACCAAAAACACCCACAAGCTCTTCCACAAAAGTCTGTCCATAGCCAAATATTCAAAATCGGTGCAACCAACACTTTCCACTCGGTGCCACCGATTCCCAAACTCAGACAGACCTAAGCCAAACCCTAGCCACTTCGGTGCAACCGATTCTGCTTCGGTGCCACCGAGTTTAGGTTGCCAACTTTCTGTTACGCAAATTCACAATATCGGTACCACCGAGATTGTTGGATCGGCGTCACCGAGAATGGGCAATCTGACCGTTGGTCACCTTATCGGTGCAACCGAGTTTCCTATATCGGTCTCACCGAGATTCAAAAGTTGCCACCTTTTGGTCGCTTCGGTACCACCGAGATTAACACATCGGTGTCACCGAGTTGGTCATTTTGTGTGTAACGGTTGGATTTTTGGGGATGCCTATATATACCCCTTCACCACCACCCACTCGAAAGAGAAGCACTCAGAACTATTCCATACTTGCCCCATCCAGTTTTCTGAGAGAGAACCACCTACCCTTGTGTTGAGGTCAAGATCATCCACTCCAACCATATGGATCTTGATTTCTAGCCTCCCCAAGTTGCTTTCCACCAATACCATCTCTTCCACCAAGCCAAATCTGTGAGAGAGTGATTGTGTGTTGAGGAGTCTATCATCTTGAAGCACAAGAGCAAGGAGTTCATCATCATTGCCGAGCCTATTACCTTTTGGAGGGTGGTGCCTCGTAGATTGGTTAGGTCTCGCTTGGGAGCCTCCTACTTCGTGTTGTGGAGTTGAACCAAGAAGTTTGTAAGGGCAAGGAGATCGCCTACTTCGTGAAGATCTACCCATAGTGAGGCTAGTCCTTCGTGGACGGAAGCCGTTATGGAATAGTCAAGGTTGCTACTTCGTGGACCCTTATGGGTGGAGCCCTCCATGGACTCTCGCGACCGTTACCCTCCGTGGGTTGAAGACTCCATAAACGTGGACGTACGATAGCACCACCTATCGGAACCACGGGAAAAATCTTCGTGTTCCTCATGCGTTTGATCTACCTATCTCAACTTTTTACTTCATGTGCAATGTCTTTACTTTCCGCTGCCATATTTGTTGACATGCATGTGTAGGGCTGTTAGACTTGCTAGACTTGCTAAAACTGTTAAAATCTGCCAACCAATTAACTTGGGAAAAGATTAGGTTTTAAATTCCTGCTAGTAGTCTATTCACCCCCCTCTAGATACTCTTCTAGTGATCCCTCAATTGGTATCAGAGCATTGGTCTCCATTGCTTTGGTTTAATCACCGAGGATGAAGATGAATGTGTCTAGTATAGGGAGTTTGAGTTGTAGAGTGCCTATTCTTGATGGAGAGTACCATAGCCAATGGAAAACTTTGATGCTTGAGCTGTTTAATGAATTTCAATTGAGCAAGTATGTTAAGAGCCCCTATGTACCTCCCATTGATCCTTTACATCCCACACACGAAGAGGAAATTGATATGCTATGCAATCTTAGAACTGTCAATCTCATTGTTAGAGCATTACCTAGAAATGTGCTTAATCAAATGAAGAATTTTGAATGTGCTTACACTTTGTGGAATGACTTGGAGAAACGATATCCAATTATTCATTAAGTAATATTGACGAAATTATTCATAAAACTATTGCCTTCCACAAAATGACGCCTAGTGATCCCAAGTTTGATGATTGTCTATTTGAGCTTAGAGATCTCATGCGTGCTCAAAGGAAATGTCACAACTATCAACAACATCGTTGTAGAAGCCATTCGCATTCATAAGTTTGAACATTGTCATGATCACAATCCTAACGAATCTCTTTTTCTTTATGACGAGGATTTCCCACTTGATGATGACAATGTGGAACATGGCTACCATGATGAAGATGAGCTGTTCGACATCGAGTATGAGAAGATCATGAAGAATCTAAGTCTCATGGCAAACTTCAAGGATTACATGTCCGGAGGAAAAGAGTGGATTCTCGATAGCGGATGTACCGATCATATGACCAGAGATAGAGAAATGTTTGAAGAGATCACACCAAACCATGGACCACGAAGGTACGTAACATTTGGAGACAACTCCAAGGGTAAGGTACTTGGTCTTGGTAAGGTGGCCATATCCCATGATAGCTCTATTCAAAATGTTATGCTTGTTGAATCTCTTGGCTACAATCTTCTTTCCGTATCTAGACTTGCCGACTTTGGCTTTAATGTGCTATTCACGAAAGTAGATTGCCAAGTGTTTCGTCAAGATAATCATAAAATGGTCTTTACCGGTTTCCGTAGAGGTGATTTATACATTGTCGATTTCACTAAGAGATCCAAACCTCGTACTTGCCTTATTGCAAAATCTTCTAAAGGTTGGCTTTGGCATAGGAGACTAGGACATGTTGGCACGCGCAATCTAGACAAGCTTATCAAAGGTGATCATATACTTGGTGTTAAAGATGTTATCTTTGACAAAGATAGACTTTGTAGTGCTTGTCAAGCTGGAAAGCAAGTAGGTGGAAGTCATCCCATTAAGAATATCATGACTACTAGGAGACCACTTGAGTTACTTCACATGGATCTTTTTGGTCCCAATGCTTACAAGAGTCTCAGTGGAAATTCCTATGGTCTAGTTATAGTTGATGATTTTTCCAGATTTACGTGGGTATTCTTTCTTGATGATAAGTCACAGGTTCAAAAGATCTTCAAGAATTTCATTCGCAAAGCGCAAAATCAGTTCGAAGTGAATATCAAGAAGGTTCGGAGCGATAACGGATCGGAGTTCAAGAACACCCATGTGGATACCTTTCTTGACGAAGAAGGTGTCTCACATGAGTTCTCGGCTACGTACACACCTCAACAAAATGGAGTTGTTGAGAGGAAGAACCGGACGCTTATTGAGATGGCAAGAACGATGCTTGACGAATACAAGAAGCCAAGACACTTTTGGGCAGAAGCCTTGGAAACAGCATGTCATGCCACAAACCGACTTTATTTACACAAGCTTCTCGGTAAAACGGCATACGAGCTACTCACCGGTAACAAACCCCAAGTTGGATACTTTCGAGTATTCGGCTCAAAGTGCTACATTCTTGATAAGCATCGTCGTACTAAATTTGCTCCTAAATCTCATGAAGGATTCCTACTCGGTTACGGATCGAACTCTCACACTTACCGTGTCTACAACAACTTCACTCGAAAAGTTGAAGAGACGGTAGATGTGAAGTTTGATGAATCTAATGGTTCGCAAGTCGAACAATTGCCAAATGATGTAGGTGATAAGGACCCTTCGGAAGCTGTCCAAGACTTGTCCATCGGCAAGATTCGTCCCATGGAGGTGAAGGAAAGTACTTCATCAACTCAAGTGGAAGCCCCTACTTCATGTCAAGCTGAACCACAACATGACATGGAGGCATCCACAAGCGGTACACGACAAGATGATGAAGAGGAGGAAGTGCATCATGAAGATCCACCACAACCTCCTTCACCACCACCTCAAGGAAATGACACCTTCAACAACAACGAAGATGAAGGATATGATGATGAAGAAGAAGCTCCACCATCTAACAATCGGAAGCTGACCCGAGTTCGAGCACAAGTGACCAAGAACCATCCCCTAAACCAAATTTTTGGTGATATACAAACAGGGAGAATCACTCGCTCGAAAACTCGCCTAGCTAACTTCTGTGAGCATTATTCTTTCATCTCTAGCATTGAGCCCTTGAAGGTAGAACAAGCCCTTGAAGACGCAGATTGGGTGAACGCGATGCATGAAGAGCTTCACAACTTCGACAGGAACGAAGTGTCGACACTCGCGGAAAAGCCCAACGATGAGCAAAACATCATCGGAACAAAATGGGTATTTCGGAACAAGAAAGACGAAGACGGTCAAGTCATACGGAACAAGGCTCGTCTCGTAGCCCAAGGATATACGCAAGTCGAAGGTATGGACTACGATGAGACCTACGCCCCCGTCGCTAGACTTGAAGCTATTCGCATTCTTCTTGCTTATGCTAATCACCATGATATCACGCTTTATCAAATGGACATTAAACGTGCCTTTTTAAATGGTGAAATTGAAGAAGAAGTCTATGTTAAGCAACCACCTGGTTTTATAAATCCTAAGAAACCTAATCATGTTTACAAGCTTCGTAAAGCTCTTTATGGTCTTAAGCAAGCCCCTCGTGCTTGGTACAAATGCTTAACGAAGTTTCTCATTGAAAAAGGTTTTGAAATTGGTAAAATTGATGCAACCTTATTCAGTAAGAGAGTTAATGGTGAATTATTTGTGTGCCAAATCTATGTGGATGATATTATCTTTGGATCTACTAACCCACAATTTAGTGAAAGATTTGGAAGGTTGATGTCCGAGAAGTATGAGATGTCCATGATGTGTGAGCTGAAATTCTTTCTTGGTTTGCAAATCAAGCAAACAAAAGAAGGAACTTTCATCTCTCAAACTAAGTATACTAAGGACTTGATCAAGAAGTTTAACATGCAGGAGTGCAAAGGTATGAAAACTCCCATGCCTACTAGTGGACATGTTGATCTTACCAAGGAGGATGAACCGGTTGATCAAAAAGTTTATCGATCTATGATTGGTTCATTGCTATATCTATGTGCCTCTCGTCCCGATATTATGCTTAGTGTTTGCATGTGTGCTAGATATCAAGCTGCACCTAAAGAGTGTCATCTTTTGGCCGTGAAACGTATTGTGAGATATTTGATACAAACACCAAACTTTGGCATTTGGTATCCCAAGGGATCTTCCTTTAACCTTGTTGGCTATTCCGATTCGGACTATGCCGGTGACAAGGTTGATAGAAAATCCACCTCGGGTACTTGTCAATTTCTGGGTAGATCTCTTGTGTCTTGGTCCTCCAAGAAACAAAACTCAGTATCTCTATCTACTTCCGAAGCTGAGTATATTGCTGCTGGATCTTGTTGTGCGCAATTACTATGGATGACACAAACGCTTAAGGATTATGGAATCCATGTTAGAAATGTTCCATTACTCTGTGACAATGAAAGTGCTATTAAAATTGGTCATAATCCTGTGCAACATTCTCGAACCAAACATATTCAAGTTAGACATCATTTTATTCGTGATCATGTTGCCAAATGAGATATTGATCTTAAGCATGTTCGCACTAACAAGCAATTGGCCAATATCTTTACTAAGCCACTTGATGAGAAAACATTTTGCTATTTGAGGAGTGAGTTGAACATCATTGATGCTTCAAACTTTTGCTAGACTCGCTCGGTTGCATGCAAGGGCATGAGCTTTCTCGATATTTCCATGATACTCCTAACATGTTATCTTATGCCATGGAATTCTATGCTCCCTTGTATTGCATCTAATCTTTTGTAGGTACTTGGAAGATTTTCATTCCACAAGATTGCCATCAACTCAAATCATAAGCAATCTTGTCATGACCAAGTATCCACAACCTCTCTTGATGATCGAAGGAAGAAGACAACTCAACCATATCCTTGACATATACTTGATGTGATCATATTTGCTAAATCTCAATTGGTATCATGTCAAATGGATATATCTATTGTTCTTCCTTGCATGACTAACCTATGTAGGTGACAAGTGAACTAAAACGAAAATGATTGCTCCCAACTCAAGATGACCTTCATCAACCTCGAGCATCCTCAACAAGTTCATCTACAAGCCACGTCATCAACATCACTCAAAGGTATGTACTCATATCCTTGAAAAGGCTTTACTCCAAGTCATGAGCTAAAGCAACTCAAGTGATATGAAGACATTAAAATGCTTAATCGAAAAATGGTAACCCCATTTTGAGCTTAACGTAGAGTATGACCTATGATCAAGTATTCTTGCTTGGCTCCTAAGTCAATATACTCTAACATAGGTGACCTAGTCACCGCCCATCATCTAGCTAAGAATCGTATGTGGTTTATTCTCTATTTGCAAGATTTCTTGGAACCACTCAAATCTTTTCTAGTTGATATCCCGTTTGTAAAAACTTTGCATTTTATTTGAAAAATTCTCTTTTGATACTTTGAAAACAGAAACTTGGTCCCTTATTTTTCTGTCTTAGCCTCGGAGCCGCCGATACATATATCTCGGTTCTACCGAATTTGCAGATAAGCTGCACCACAAAGTCTCGGTACCACCGATTTATCTGTCTCGGAGTCACCGATTTGTTTTCTTTTCTTATTTATGTTCGCAGTTCCAAATCTATGTTTCTCCTGTGATCTTTCAAGTGTTGATTCTGTTGCTTCGATGATCCCTTCTTAAAAAAAATCTCTTAGGGGGAGAAATTCTTTATTCAAGGATCCCTAACTCAAAGGAGGAGAAGTCTTACAAAATTCCCTCAGTTTTCATGAACCCTACATTCAATGACCCTTGTTCTGAAGGATCCCTTCTCTGTCAATGATCCCTATATCTGTTCCTGTGTTTGACCTTTTTGGTAATTAATGCCAAAGGGGGAGAATACCAAAGCTTCATGCTAAAGGGGGAGATACATGCTTATGCAAAGGGGGAGATATTATCAAGGGGGATAATATCAAAGCTTTTATAAACAAGGTGAGAATACCAAAGTAGGGGGAGAAGAATATATTTGGAGAAAATGTGTTTGTTTTGTCTATTCATCTTAGATGTTTCTCACCCTATCCAATCCCAATATCTACATGCTAAGATTCAGGGGGAGAGGATGATCTACTATTTTCATATCTAAGGGGAGAAAGTTCTAAATGATCTTGGAGACATATCAATCTTAAAGATTACTATCTTATATATATTCTCCATATCTTGGTACTTTTGAGTTCTATTGCCTTGTTGATTGGTAGAATACTCTTGTGTTTCCTAACATTGTTTTCTCAAGTGTGTTTCTACTACTAGAATGCTCAAGAACTCAAGGTAAGTATATGCATCATACCCTTGGTCAAGATGATCTCTTGCTTCTTGCACATATTGTTTGCAAGAGTTAAGTCTTGAACAAGGATACATCTCATTCATATACATTTGATGCATATAGCCAACATACACATGACTTATCATATCCCTTCAACTACATGTGTGTCCATGCATTCCAAAGTAACTATCCTTTAAAGGGATTGCACACATTTAGGGGGAGCAAGTTTAAGTCATGTGTCTCTCAAAGTCTTCATTATATCCATGCATATCTTTATTTGAAGCTTTGATTGTATGTTGTCATCAATTACCAAAAAGGGGGAGATTGAAAGCACAATATGCTCCCTTGGTGGTTTTGATAATTCATGACAACATACATTGTCTCTTGGACTAATACTTTTACCTAGTGTATTTCAGATAAAGTCCACAGAGAGGGTTGGCAAAACGATTGTGGAGATTGTGGAATTATCCCAAGATGCAAGGAAATGGATTGACAAAGCTTCAAGCAAGAGGACTCTACATTTTACTTTGTGACAAATCACTTTGAGTCCATAGGAAAGCCAATGCTATTAAAAGGGGGTAAGGTTTTGTTGGTGAACAAAATGCTCATACGTGCACAAGTGATAGTCACCAAAAACACCCACAAGCTCTTCCATAAAAGTCTGTCCATAGCCAAATATTCAAAATCGGTGCAACCAACACTTTCCACTCGGTGACACCGATTCCCAAACTCAGACAGACCTAAGACAAACCCTAGCCACTTCGGTGCAACCGATTCTGCTTCGGTGCCACCGAGTTTAGGTTGCCAGCTTTCTGTTACGCAAATTCACAATATCGGTACCACCGAGATTGTTGGATCGGCGTCACCGAGAATGGGAAATCTGACCGTTGGTCACCTTATCGGTGCAATCGAGTTTCCTATATTGGTCTCACCGAGATTCAAAAGTTGCCACCTTTTGGTCACTTCGATACCACCGATATTAACACATCGGTGTCACCGAGTTGGTCATTTTGTGTGTAACGGTTGGATTTTTGGGGATGCCTATATATACCCCTTCACCACCACGCACTCGAAAGAGAAGCACTCAGAACTATTCCATACTTGCCCCATCCAGTTTTGTGAGAGAGAACCACCTACCCTTGTGTTGAGGTCAAGATCATCCACTCCAACCATATGGATCTTGATTTCTAGCCTCCCCAAGTTGCTTTCCACCAATCTCATCTCTTCCACCAAGCCAAATCTATGAGAGAGTGATTGTGTGTTGAGGAGTCTATCATCTTGAAGCACAAGAGCAAGGAGTTCATCATCATTGCCAAGCCTATTACCTTTTGGAGGGTGGTGCCTCCTAGATTGGTTAGGTGTCGCTTGGGAGCCTCCTACTTCGTGTTGTGGAGTTGAACCAAGAAGTTTGTAAGGGCAAGGAGATCGCCTACTTCGTGAAGATCTACCGATAGTGAGGCTAGTCCTTCGTGGACGGAAGCCGTTATGGAATAGTCAAGGTTGCTACTTCGTGGACCCTTATGGGTGGAGCCCTCCATGGACTCTCGCGACCGTTACCCTCGGTGGGTTGAAGACTCCATAAACGTGGACGTACGATAGCACCACCTATCGGAACCACGGGAAAAATCTTCGTGTCCCTCATGCATTTGATCTACCTATCTCAACTTTTTACTTCATGTGCAATGTCTTTACTTTCCGCTACCATATTTGTTGACATGCATGTGTAGGGATGTTAGACTTGCTAGACTTGCTAAAACTGTTAAAATCTGCCAACCAATTAACTTGGGAAAAGGTTAGGTTTTAAAATCCTGCTAGTAGTCTATTCACCCCCACTCTAGACACTCTTCTAATGATCCCTCAAATGGACAAAGAATTAAGCATTGTATATCAGGTACGCCTATTAACGTTGAAAGCAATGTTATCCAAACCACGACACCGGAGGAACACATAAAAGAAACCTTCCGGAACACTCCAGAATACTTAAAAATAGGAGGTACATGATACGGTAAGTAAACGGACTCCAAAAAATCCACAAAAATATTTTTTGTCAGTTTTGGAATATTTTAGAATTCTGGAAATAAAGAAATAAACCGGAAGGTGATCGAGGTGAGCACGATACATCAGGGCGCGCCAGGCACCCCTGGGCACGCCCTGGTGGGTTGTGCCCACCTCGGATGTCTTCCCGACTCCGTTTTCCTTCCATATACTTGTTTCCCAAGAGTAAAAATTCTCTATATATACCCCCGACTGTTTTAACGACCGGACCGCAGAAAAATCCTCTGTTCTTGTTTCGTGCTATTTCCCTGGCAGATATGAGAATATGTCGTCTCAAGATTTAGAGGGGGAGAGCCATGTTGATCCCTATGTTTCAGACCTGAAGATCTTTAGGGAAATTTACCCCTATCTATGGACCTCGGAGGAGGAAGAACATGCTACCATGTAGGAGACAAAAGATGACAGCTCTGAGGAAGAGGATGATCCATTGCCTCAACCCGGAGACATGCATGTGGAATTCAAGAAGTCAAGCCTCCCTAGAAGATACAAACCTAAGGTCCAATTTATCCCATCTTGTTTTCTGCAGGAAAGCAAGGAGGCCTTATGCCAAAGGATATTAAAGCTTTAGTTGGAGAATGATGATCTAAGGGAGGAAAACTTTATGCTTAAATATAAGTTGAAGAAGAAGGCTTCCTCAACGCCACCACCTTCTTCATCACCACCACCAAAGGAGACTTGAGCACACGGGTATGGGCATTCCCCTTGGCTAGAGCCAAGCTTGGGGGAGGTGCCCCGGTATCGTATCACCACCACTTTTATTCACCTTTACCTATTTTAGATCGATCTTTAGTTTTCCTTTGCTTTAGTTGAATAAAAGTCTAGCATGATCTATTTTCGTGTGTTAGTTCCGTGGCCTACCTATCTATGTAATCGAGTGAGATTTATATAATAAAGTTTAGTTTGAGTTTTTGCCTCTCTACTTTCTTGTTGCAATCAAATAAAGAGAAGAAACAAATGAAAAGGATCATATGCTAATCTTATGGTGAGTAATAACATCACATAAGGAAAAGTATAAGTAGTAAAATTTATTGGAGATAGACAAACATAGCATTGGTCAATGATGCAATTCATGAAAGAATTAATAAGGGAAGAGAAGATTCACATGCAAATACACTATCTTGGACATCTTTTTATGATTGTGAACCCCCATCAAATATTATATGTCAAAATTGTTGACGTTAGACAAGGAAGACAATGTAATGATTTATGTTTGTTCGTATCCACATAGAAGTTATATTGTCATAGATCCTTTAACATGTGGTGCTTGCTCAATATCTTTGCTAGCCAAAAATTCCGCACTAAGTAGAGATACTACTTGTGCATCCAAAAACCCAAACAGAAATTCTTTCTTTGAGTGTCCACCATACCTATCTATGGATCGAGAAAGATCCTTCAAGTAAGTTGTCATCGGTGCAACAAGGCAATAAAAATTGCTTCTAAAAGTGTTTTGATCAATTAGTGTAAGAGAAAATTGAGCGCTATACGAACTTATGATGGCAAAGTAATAAAAGCGATGGACTGCATAATAAAGGTTGCTATCATAGGGGCAATATAGCGTGACGTTCTTTTACATTAAGGGGTTAGGCATACAAACCAATAAGCGCTTGACAACCTCTGCTTCCCTCTGCGTAGGGCCTATCTTTTACTTTTATGTATTTACTTTTATGCAAGAGTCAAAGTATTCTTCCCTATTCCTTTTTACTTTTTCTTTTGCAAGCATCATGTGGTGAGGAAAGATCTAGGCACATATATCCAGTTGGATATGGGTGGGCATGAGTTATTATTGTTGACATCACCCTTGAGGTGAGTAAGTTGCGAGGCGGAACTATAAGCCCCTATCTTCCTATGTGTCCGGTTGAAACTTTTTGTTCATGGGTATGCCGTGAGTGTTAGCAATCATAGAAGACTAAATGATGGTTGAGTATGTGGACTTGCCAAAAGGCTCCGACATGAGACCCTTCCTGAAAATATGATGAATTGTAGTTGCAAAGTTGACTGAGAACATAGTTTGTTGGTTCCCAATAAGGTTTATGCTTCATACTTCTATGTTGTGATGAATTGTTACTTGTGCATAAGAAGTGATATGATAAAATTATGTTGAATAAATTTTATGTTAGAGTTTGTTGCTGTTATATTAATAAAACATGATGCTTCTATGTCCGTATTTTATTTTTATCGACACCTCTCTCTCAAACCATGTGGACATGCTTTTCAATATCGGCTTTCACTTGAGGACAAGCGAGGTCTAAGCTTGGGGGAGTTGATACGTCCATTTTGCATCATGATTTCCTACTGTTATTTGCTTTGTTTTTTGAACAATAATGCCCTTGGGAGTGATTCTAATGCTTTTTCTCTCATAATATGCAAGGTTTACAGAAAGAGGGAGAATACCGGCAGTTGGAATTCTGGACCTAAGAAAACCACGTCAGAGATACCTATTCTGCACAACTCCAATGAAGCTGAAATTTCTGCACAACTCCAATGAAGCTGAAATTTTACGGAGATTATTTTTGCATTTAATAAAAAATACTGGCAGAAAACTACAGGAGGGGGCCTCCCAGGTGGGCACAACCTACCAGGGCGCGCCAGGCCCCCCTGGGCGCGCCCTGATGGGTTGTGGGCACCTCGGCCCACCTCCGATGCCCATCTTCTGGTATATGGTCACTCTTGACCTAGAAAAAAAAATCAGAGGAGGACTTTCGGGACGAAGCGCCGCCGCCTCGAGGCGGAACTTGGGCAGGAGCACTTTTGCCCTCCGGCGGAGCGATTCCGCCGGGGGAACTTCCCTCCCGGAGGGGGAAATCGAAGCTATCGTCATCACCAACACCCCTCTCATCTTTGGGAGGCCAATCTTCATCAACATCTTCAACATCACCATCTCCTCTCAAACCCTAGTTCATCTCTTGTGTTCAATCTTTGTACCGGAACCTCAGATTGGTACCTGTGGGTGACTAGTAGTGTTGATTACCTTGCATAGTTGATTACTATATGGTTTATTTGGTGGAAGATTATATGTTCAGATCCATTATGCTATTCAATACCCCTCTGATCTTGAGCATGATTATTATTTGTGAGTAGTTACCTTTGTTCTTGAGGTCACGGGAGAAGTCATGCTGTGTGTAATCATGTGAATTTGATATGTGTTCGAGTCATGTTGTGTGTAATCATGTGAATTTGATATGTGTTCGATATTTTGCTTATATGTATGTTGTGATTCCCTTAGTGGTGTCATGTGAACGTCGACTACATGACACTTAAGCATTCATGGGCCTAAGGGGATGCATTGTGGAGTAGTTATTAGATGATGGGTTGCTAGAGTGACAGAAGCTTAAACCCTAGTTTATGCGCTACTTCGTAAGGGGCTGATTTGGATCCACATGTTTAATGCTATGGTTAGACTTTGTCTTAATACTTTTCTCGTAGTTGCGGATGCTTGCGAGGGGGTTAATCATAAGTAGGTTGTGAGTTCAAGTAAGAACAGCACCTTAGCATCGGTCCACCCACATATCAAATTATCAAGGTAGCGAACACGAATCAAACCAACATGATAAAAGTGACTAGACGAAATTCCCGTGTACCCTCAAGAACACTTTGCCTATTACTAGTGATTGTTCTGGCCTGTCCTTTGACTCAAAAGGATTGGGATACCTTGCTACACCTTGTTTACCGTTACTTGCTTGTTACCAATTATCTTGCTATCAAACTATCTGTTACCTACAATTTCAGTGCTTGCAGAAATCACCTTGCTGAAAACCGCTTGTCATTTCCTTCTGCTCCTCGTTGGGTTCGACACTCTTACTTATCGAAAGGACTACGATTGATCCCCTATACTTGTGGGTCATCATAGTCCACCCTCGGGGCTGAGGGTATGTACCAGTAGCTATGTGTTCAATCTCTCTCTCTCTCTCGTGTTCTTGAGATGTCATGATCTTGATGTATCACGGGCTTTGTTAATATAGTCGGATCATATGATGTTATTCCCTTGCTATCATGTTGTGATGAATTGAATCTTTCCCTTTGAGATGTCTTTATGTTGGATTGAATATTTTGGTTGAGAACACTTGATGTACGTCTTGCGTGTGATACCCGTAGTGACATTGGGGTATTCTATTAATTCACTTGATATATGTTGAGGCATCAACTCACGGATTCCCGAGGTGACATTGAGGTAATCAATGTATAGGGGTTGATGCACGTTTTCGTCCTACTTTCTCCGGTAGAAATCTTGGGGCACTCTTTGAGGTTCTTTGTGTTGGATTGAGTATTATGAATCTGAAATTGTTTGATGCGTATCGTATAATTAACTCATGGATACTTGTGGTGACATTGGAGTATCTAGGTGACATTAGAGTTGGTTGATGTGTATCATATGGTGTTATTTTAGTACGAACTCTTAGATAGATCGATCGGAAAGGATAACTTGGTGTTATTTTAGTACGAACTCTTGGATAGATCGATCGGAAAGGATAACTTTAAGGTGGTTTCTTACCCTACAAGCAATTTCTTCTTATGTTCTCCGCTAGATAAGAACTTTCGAGTGATTCTTCGTTGCACATTGAGGGATGGTTATGTGATCCAATTATATTAGCATTGTTGAGAGATTGCACTAGTGAAAGTACGGACCCTAGGCCTTGTTTTCAAGCACTGCAATACCATTTGTGCTCACTTTTGTTACTTGCTACCCTGCTGTTTTTTATTGTTACCATTACAAAAATCAATATATACTATCATTACTACACTCGTATCACCATCTCTTCGCCGAACTAGTGCACCTATACAATTTACCATTGTATTTGGTGTGTTGGGGACACAAGAGACTTTTTATTATTTGGTTGCAGGGTTGTTTGAGAGAGACCATCTTCATCCTACGCCTCCCATGGATTGATAAACCTTAGATCATCCACTTGAGGAAAATTTGCTACTGTCCTACAAAACTCTGCGCTTGGAGGCCCAACACGAGTCTACAAGAACAAGTTGTGTAGTAGACATCAACCGCCCGGCGCATCACCACTCAGCTGGACACGTCTACATCAATCGGACGCCCAGCGCGCCGTCACTTCGCTGAACGCGTCTTTGTCACTTGGCCGTCCTGCGCGTCGCCACTCCGCTGGATGCGTCTACATCACTCGGACTACCCGCGCGTCGCCACTCCCAGCGGCACGTCTTTATCACTCGGACGCCCCACGCATCGTCACTCAGCTGGACGCGTCTACATCACTCGGCCGCCCCGCGTGTCGTTACTCCGCTCGATGCGTCTACATCACTTGGCCGCCCCGCGAGTCGCCATTCTTCGAGATGTGTCTATATCACTCGGACGCCCCACGTGTCGCCACTCCACCGGATGCGTCTACATCACTTGGCCGCCCCGCGCGTCGCCACTCCATTGGATGCGTCTACATCACTTGGTCACCCCGCGCGTCGCCACTCCGTGAGGCGCGTCTTTATCACTCGGACGCCCCTCGCATCACCACTTAGCTGGACACTTCTACATCACTCAGCCGCCCCGCGCATCGCCACTCCGCTGGATGTGTCTACATCACTTGGCCGCCCCACGCTTAGCCGTTCTTCGGGATGCGTCTACATCACTTGGCCGCCCTGCGCGTCGCCACTCCGCTGAATGCGTCTACATCTTGGCCACCCCGCACGTCGGCACTCCGTCGGACGTGTCTACATCAATTGGCCGCCCTACGCGTCGCCACTCTGCTGGATGCGTCTACATCACTTGGACGCCCCGCGCGTCTACACTCTGCTGGATGCGTCTACATCACTTGGACGCCCCGCGCGTCGCCACTCCCAACGGCACGTCTTTATCACTCGGATGCCCCGCACGTCGCCACTCCGCTGGACGCGTCTACATCATATGCTCGCCCCGCGCATCGCCACTCGGCTGGATGCATGTACATCACTTGGCCGCCCCACGCGTCACCACTCAGTTGGATGCATCTACATCACTTGGCCGCCCCGCGCGTTGCCACTCTGCTGGATGCGTCTACATCACTTGGCTGCCCCGCGCGTCACCACTCCGGCGGATGCGTCTACATCAATTGGCCGCCCCGCGCGTCGCCACTCTGCTCGATGCGTCTACATCACTTGGACGCCTCATACTTGTGATCTGCGTTGGGTTTTCCATGAAGAGGAACGGATACTTGCAGCACAAAGTGGGTAAGTATTTCCCTCAGTTACGAAACCAATGTTTATCGAACTAATAGGAATATCAATCCTCAACCGTCTTCAGTGGCTACACACAAATGAACAAACAACTTGCACCCAACGCGGGCAAGAGGGTTGTCAATCCCCTTGATCTCGTTATTTGCAAGCAAATGAGTTGTGTAGATAATTGTAAATTGCAAAATGAAATAAAAGATAAATAAAGGCGGCAAGGTAATTTTAGCGTGTGTAAATATATAAGCGAATAGAACCGGGGGCCATAGTTGTCCCTAGCGGCATCTCTCATGTAGGCAGCATGCGGTGGGTAACAAATTACTGTTGGGCAATTGATAGAAAAGCGGATAGTTATGTCATTTTCACGGCAATGATCACTTGTATATAGGCATCACGTCCATAAAAAAAGAGGCCGACTCCTGCCTGCACCTATTACTATTACTCCACTCATCGACCGCTATCCAGCATGCATCTAGAGTATTAACTAAAACAGAGTAATGCATGGAGAATGATGACATGATGTAGACAAAGTAAACTCAAGCAATATGAATGAACCCCATCGTTTTATCCTTAGTAGCAACAACACAAAGACGCATCTTGTCCCCTACTTTGTCACTGGGATATAGAAACTCGTCAGGTTGAACCTACCACAACGCACCACTCCCACCGATGAAATATCAATCTACTTGGCCAAAGCACATCAATAGATCGAAGAGCATTACGAAGCTATAATGATCATGCAATTAAGATACAATATATATCAGAGGTATCTCAAATACTTTTCATGAATAATCTGAACATAAACCCACAATTCATCGGATCCCAACAAACACACCACACAATAGGATTACATCGGATAGATCAAAGCGAAGATGCGATGATCATTGTATTGACGATCAAGAGATAGAGAGATTGCCATCTAGGTACTAGCTATGGACCCGTAGGTCTGTGGTGAACTACTCACACATCATCATGAGGGCAGCAAGGTTGATGTAGAGGCCCTTCGTGATCGATCCCCCCTCCGGCAGGGTGCCGGAACGGAGCTCCAGATGGCCTTGCTACGGAACAGAGACTTGCGGCGGCGAAAAAAGGGTTTCGGGACTGCCTTTAGGCCAAAGAGGGACGTCGGGAGAGCCACGAGGGGGTCACCACATATCTGGGCGCGCCCCCCTAGGGCACGCCCTGATGTGTGGTGGGGCCCTCGTGCGCCTCCCGACCTCCTTCCGAAGCTTTCAGGTCTTCTTTTGGTCCAAAAAAATCATCAAAATGTTTCGTGGCAATTGGACTTCGTTTGGTACTGTAAACATGAAAGGCCAAAAACATGCAGAAAACAGCAACCGGCACTAGGCACTGGGTCAATAGGTTAGTGCTCAAAAATATTATAAATTGATAAATAAAGACCCAAAAAGTATCCTAGAATGATAATATATCAGCATGAAACAATCAAAAATTATAGATATGTTGGAGACGTATCAACGCCCCGCGCATCATCACTCCGCTGGATGCGTCTTCATCACTCAGACGTCCTGCGCATCACCACTCCGTGAGGCGGCTCTTCATCACTCGGACGCCCCATGCGTAGCCACTCCACCAAATGCATCTACATCACTTGGTCGCCCCGCGCGTCGCCATTGTAAGAGCACATTTCTCCATGTGTGGTTTTGGTAATTGATGACAATCCCTATGGACTAATAGTTGCCTTGAGTTATATTCGAAGGATGTCCATAGGCACTTCTTGAAGTCCATATGTTCGTTTGAAGGAGTTTATATGGTGACCAAGGTGGTATTCAAGGTTTTATCCAAAGATTGGTCATGTGAGAGTTGAGCTTATTGCAAGAATGTCTTGAAGAAGAAGATTGTGTGAGCATTCATGTTTACCTTCAAGACATCATCTTTATGAAGAAAGAAGATAAGATACAAGGTTGATCAAGACTAAGTCAAAGAGTGAATCAAGTTTATCAACATACAAAGCGTACAAGATGTACCGAGAGGGATCAAGTGATCCCATGGTATGGTAAGCATTGTCCATTACGCTTTGTGTACTAACCCATGGTCTACGTGAGTATTCTATGTGGGGTTAGGTATGATCCCATGGGCTTGCGTCAAAAGGAAGATCTCATACAACCCATGGAGGATGACATCAAGTGGTGATTGTCATCAAGATTGCGGTGTGCAGGTTCAAGTGGAGCATCACGAAGAGATCATGCTTGAAGCTTGCTGTCCATTGTGATGACAATGGACTTGTGAAGATGTGACGAAGAGTGGCTCACCCATAGTGGAGTATGGGGGAGCAATCAACTATTCTTCATCGAGCCAACACAATCAAAAAGGCGGTCCATCTTGAGGAGGTCAAGATCGTCATCATCTAGCTCAAGTGGACTATGTGCAAGGTATGGGTTTGCCCTTGATAGGTTTTCTATTTTACCTGTCTCATGGTGGTAGTTGGGAGACCGGGTTATAGGTTCGATTGACGTACTATGAAGGGGGGCTCTCAAGTGAGTAGCTTGATCGTATCGTTCGTTGAGAGCTCAAACCATTTGCATCCTTGCATCATCTTTCTTGGTTCTTGTTTGGTGTTTCTCTTTGTGAGTTTTAGAGCTTATGGTCATCTTCATGACAAGCTCGAGTTCATCAAAAACGGAGTCCATATGCATCTTCTATGATGTTTTTTATGTTGGAGTTTTTGCCGGTTCATCATTCATAGAGGTTTCACATCTCTATATCATTGGGTACTATTGGATAGCTCTTGTCGTACTCTATCCAACAAACTTGAGTTTGCTCAATTCGGAGCTCGTATGCGAAAGTTATGGCAGTTTCTTTCTCAGGACAGTTTTCTGCAGTCACACGGTAGTACCGCTTCTATGGAGCGGAAGTACCACTGGCACCTGGCGCGGGGCACCGGACATGTCCGGAGTGCTGCACCATCAGAACGGTAGTACGGGCGGTAGTAACAAGCGGTAGTACCGCTGCCCCCCTACTACTGCTTGGATCTGCCCCTCCTACAGCACCAGCGGTAGTACCACTGGCAGGAGCGGTAATACCGCTCCGGTGGCACTACCGCCTCTCCGACTGACTCAACTATGGCTTGCGGGCAGGTCTTCCGTGCGGGCGGAGGTACCGCTCCCCGGAGCGGTACTACCGCTTGTGTGTGGCTGGTAAGTGGGTAACAGGCAGACTCCCTTCCCCCTATAAAAGGGGGTCTTCTTCCCCAATGGATCTCATCTTTTTGAGTTCGTGTTTTGCCCCCCATTGTTGACCTTCTTCGAGCTTGCTAACTCTCAATCCCTCCAATGATTCTTGCTAGTTCTTGAGGGGAAAGAGAGAGGAGATCTAGATCCACATTTCCACCAATCACTTTCTCCTCGATGTGAGGGGAACCCCTTGGATCTAGATCTTGGAGTTCTTCATGTTCTTCTTCGTTCTTCCTCTCATTTTCCTCCATAGCATTAGTTGTTGTGGTGGGATTTGGGAGAGAAGGACTTGGGCACTCTGTGTGCCCTTGCCATTGCATTTGGTGCATAGGTTTGAGTTCTCCACGGTGATACGTGGAAGTGAAGTTTGAGAAGCTTATTACTCCTGGGTGTTTGAGTGCCCTAGAGCTTATTCCTCTTGGGTGCCTTGGCACCCTAGACGGTTGGTGGTGTATCGGAGCTCAATCATTGTGGTCTAAAGCTCCGGGCAAGCGTCGGGGTCTCCAATTAGGTTGTGGAGATTGCCCCGAGCAATTTGTACGGGAATCGGTGACCGCCCCAAGGGTTGCCAAAGTGTACAGGTTCGGTGACCACCCCCAAGGGTTGCCATTTGTACGGGTTCGGTGACCGCCCTCAAGGGTCCCTTAGTGGAATCATGGCATCTTGCATTGTGCGAGGGCGTAAGGAGATTACGGTGGCCCTAGTGGCTTCTTGGGGAGCATTGTGCCTCCACACCGCTCCAAACGGATATTAGCATCCGCAAGGGTGTAAACTTCGGGATACATCGTCGTCTCTGCGTGCCTCGGTTATCTCTTACCCGAGCCCTTTACTTATGCACTTTTCTTTGTGATAGCCACATTGCTTCATGTTATATATCTTGCTATCACTTAGTTGTTTATCTTGCTTAGCATAAGTTGTTGGTGCACATAGGTGAGCCTAGTTGTTTTAGGTTTTGTGCTTGACTAATTAAACGTTAGTTTTATTCCGCATTAGTTAAAGCCTAAACCGTAATTATTTTAAAGCGCCTATTCACCCCCCCTCTACGCAACATCCACGTCCTTTCAGCCACTCTGCTGGATGTGTCTACATCACTTGGTTGCCCCGCGCGTCGCCACTCCGTGAGGCGCATCTTCATCACTCGGACGCCCCGCGCGTCCCCACTCAACTGGACGCGTCTACATCACTCGTCCGCCCCCGTGCGTCGCCACTCCGATGGATGTGTCTACATCACTTGGCCGCCCCGCGCGTCGCCATTCTTCGGGATGCGTCTACATCACTTGGCCGCACCACGCGTCGCCACTTGATACATCTCCAACGTATCTATAATTTATGAAGTATTCATGCCATGATTGCCTATGTCTACAATACTTTTATATGGGTTTTACGCACTTTATATGATTAATTTAGAACTAACCCGGACTGACGCTATTTTCAGCAGAATTACCGTGGTGTTGTTTTTATGCAGAAAATGGAAGTTCTCAGAATCGTAGGAAACTTTTCGACGATTTTTTTGGAACAAAAGAGGCACTAGAAGCTTCGTGGGAGGGCCAGAAGAGCCACGAGGTGGGCACAACCCACCAAGGCGCGCCAGCCCCCCCGGGGTTGCGCTGGTGGGTTGTGCTCCACTCGTGGCCCATCTTCGCGTGAAACCGACGCCCAAAAATCCTATATATTCAGAAACCCCCATAAATAACCCTAGACGGGAAGTTACGCCGCCACAACACCTCTATATCGGCGAAAACCAATCTGAAGAGAAAACAGTACCCTGCCGGAGAGGGGAAATCATCTCCGGTGGCCATCTTCATCATCCCGGCGGAGGCCATGACGAGGAGGGAGTAGTCCACCCTCAGGGCTAAGGGTATGTACCAGTAGCTATGTGTTCAATCTCTCTCTCTCTCTCTCTCTCGTGTTCTTGAGATGTCACGATCTTGATATCACGGGCTTTGTTAATATAGTCGGATCATATGATGTTATTCCCTTGCTATCATGTTGTGATGAATTGAATCTTTCCCTTTGAGATATCGTTATGTTGGATTGAATATTGGATTTGAGAACACTTGATATATGTCTTGCATATGCATACCCGTGGTGACAACGGGGTGTTCTATTGATTCACTTGATGTATATTTTGGTACTCAACTTGTGGATTCCCGAGGTGACATTGGGGTAATCTATGCATAGGGGTTGATGCATGTTCTTGTCCTACATTCTCCGATAGAAATCTTGGGGCACTCTTTGAGGTTCTTTGTGTTGGATTGAGTATTATGAATCTGAAATTGTTTGATGCATATCGTATAATTAACTCATGGATACTTGTGGTGACATTGCAGTATCTAGGTGACATTAGAGTTGGTTGATGCGTATCATATGGTTTTATTATAGTACGAACTCTAGATAGATTGATCGGAAAGGATAACTTGGTGTTATTTTACTACGAACTCTTGGATAGATCGATCGGAAAGGATAACTTTAAGGTGGTTTCGTACCCTACAAACAATTTCTTCTTATGTTCTCCGCTAGATAAGAACTTTGGAGTGATTCATCGTTGCACGTTGAGGGATGGTTATGTGATCCAATTATATTAGTATTGTTAAGTGATTGCACTAGCGAAAGTACGGACCCTAGGCCTTGTTTTCAAGCATTGCAATACCGTTTGTGCTCACTTTTGTTACTTGCTACCTTGCTGTTTTTATATTTTCAGATTACAAAAACCTATATCTACCATTCATATTGCACTTGTATCACCATCTCTTCTCCGAACTAGTGCACCTATACGATTTGCCATTGTATTGGGTGTGTTGAGGACACAAGAGATTTCTTGTATTTGATTGCAGGGTTGTTTGAGAGAGACTATCTTCATCCTACACCTCCCATGGATTGATAAACCTTAGGTCATCCACTTGAGGGGAAATTGCTACTGTCCTACAAAACTCTGCGCTTGGAGGCCCAACAAAGTCTACGAGAATAAAGTTGCGTAGTAGACATCACCACTCCACTGGATGTGTCTACATCACTTGGCCGCCCCGCGCGTCGCCACTCCGTGTGGTGCGTCTTCATCACTTGGCCGCCCCGCGCGCCGCCACTCCATCGGACGCGTCTACATCAATTGGCCGCCCCGCGCATCTTCACTCTGCTGGATGTGTCTACATCACTTGGCTGCCCCGCGCGTCGCCACTCCGTCGGATGCGTCTACATCACTTGGCCGCCCCGAGTGTCGCCACTCTGCTGGATGCATCTACATCACTTCGCCGCCCCGCGCGTCGTCATTCTTTGGGATGCGTCTACATCACTCGAACGCCCCGCACGTCACCACTCCACTGGACGCGTTTACATCACTTGGCCGCCCCGCGTGTCGCCACTTCGCTGGATGTGTCTACATCACTTGGTCGCCCCGCGCATCGCCATTCTCCACGATGTGTCTACATCACTCGGACGCCCCGCGCATCACCACTCCATTAGACGTGTCTACATCACTTGGCCGCCTCGCACGTCACCACTCCACTGGATGCGTCTACATCACTTGGCCGCCCTGCTTGTCGCCACTCATTGAGGAGCATCTTCATCACTCGGACGCCCCACCTGTCTGATACGTCTCCAACGTATCTATAATTGTTGCTTGTTCCATGCTGTTATATTATCATTCTTGGATGTTTTATAATAATTTTATAGCAACTTTATATCATTTTTTGAACTAACCAATTGACATAGTGCCAAAGTGCCAGTTGCTGTTTTTGCTTGTTTTTTACTTCGCAAAATATCAATACCAAACGGAGTCCAATCGTGACGAAACTTGTTGGAGATTTTTTCAGGACCAGAAGACACCCAGTGGGCCAAAGAAGAGCCAGGAAGGTGGGTTGTGGAGAGCACAACCAACCAGGGAGCGCCAGGGGGCCCCCGACGCGCCCTGATGGGTTCTGCCCTCCACGGGGCCCCTCTGCACCGCCTCTGATGCCTATAAATTCCCAAATATTCCAAAAACCCTAGGGGAGTCGACGAAACACAATTCCAGCCGCCGCAAGTCCCAGAACCTCGAGATCCAATCTAAACACCATCACAGAGGGGTTCATCTTCTTCATAGGTGCCTCTCCGATGATGCGTGAGTAGTCCACCATAGACCTACGGGTCCGTAGGCAGTAGCTAGATGGCTTCCTCTCTCTCTCTCTCTCTCTTATGATTCTCAATACAATGGTCTCTTGGAGATCTATTTGATGTAAACTTTTGCGGTGTGTTCACTACAAGAAATATGTCAACTTGTGACCTTCTGGCAGTGACCCTGGAAGAAATGGTCATAAAACTACGACCATTTGAGACCAATTGGTCGTAAGCTGTTCGAGGGGCTCCAAACGCTAAACCATAACGACCATTTTGGTCAGAAAGGTCGTGATTTCCTTACATGAAATGGTCGTAAAGCAGACAACACTTGTCTGTTGCCTTATTTCTAGCTGATCACGACCAATATAGATAGTCATAGCCTTGTAAATTGTGGTGCATTCCTATGACTAGGCGCCACCTCCTCAGTTTTGCCTATGTGTCATGTCCATGTGTCAATTTTTGTCCTAGGTTGTGAAGGAGCCTACATTTCTGTCATTCCCAAAATTCTCATAAATTCTTTGGATCATATCTTCCTCAAATATGTCAAAATCCTTCCTTGCCTAGTTCAAAAATAATTCAGGAATATTCATTTTCCTATTCTGTTCAGAACAGTACTTTGTGAAGGAAGTGTTATTTGTATTTTTTGGATTGCCCTAAAAAATTTTGGGCACTCTTTTCTATCCAAATCATTGCCTCATGACAAAATTCAGCTCCATTTGCCTATTAAATCGTCCTCAGCAAATTTCCAAAGTTTCTGTTCAGCTAGAAGCTTTGTGAAGTAAGTACTAGATAGGCATCTCGTAATGAAACGAATTTTTTCCACATATTCTATAAGACCAAATCATAGCTCTCCACAAAATTTGATCCCCATCTAATAATTCATGTGAGCTCACCATCAAATCTTTATTTCTGGTAATATTTTCAATTTGTGAAGAATCTATATTTTATATTGCTTTATATTTGTTAAAAATTTACCAGGACCTGACCCTGCCCATAGAACCTCCCTACACAAAATTTTATTTGATTTTAATGAACCCAATTTTCCTAAATATTTTTCCCAATTTTATGTTTGGTGGATAACATTGTGAAGGAAGTACCATTTTTATTTATCATAATGGTATGAAATTTGTACAGTTGCTTCATATGCTTAGATTATCATCCTGATCCAAATTGCAGCTCAATTCAATCATCTACGTGGGCCCTGCATCAATTTCTATTTTCTGTCCAGAGAAGAGCATTGTGAAGAAAGTACCACTCTGACACGTCCAAATGGTATCACATTTTTACAGTGCCTTCCTATGCCCAAATGACTATACTCCACCAAATTTCAGCTCAATCCATTCATTTATTTGATCCCAGCTTTAACATTCATATTTCTTTCCAGTGTGGTACTTTGTAAAGCAAGTGCCACCTAGGGTCCTCCATTTGAGCTGAAAATTGGCCAAGACAGTCTCCTTAGTATATGATTATCCTCAGCCAAAAATCATACCCATTGGCCATGTTCATTTCCCTCACCGCTAACAAACACTTGGCTGCTAATTCATGTTTAAGCTTAGTTCAGTCTCCTCGTGAGATTCTTTTGTTGTATTATTCTTCCTAACATCTACCGGGGAAGTGCACAACCCATCATACATGCCTAGGTCACCCAGAAAGCGTGGAACGCCAAGGTCACGCGGTGACCACGTGGCTGGCATACCAGTTTGCGCGCTTTGGAGTTGGGGCCATCGTCCACCGTCCAAACCTTGATGTCTCGCCACCAAACCATGTATTGTCGTTTGGAAAAAATCACGAGCAAACTATAAGGAAGCTGCAGTTCAAATTTGACCCGCTTCCTACTGAATCGGCGGAAATTTGTCTTTTTCACGAGGGGTGGCTCAAAGCTTTTGACACCCAACCATTTAGTCAATTGTACATTAAATATGGCCTAATATTTTAGAAAATTGATTCGGTCCAATTTTGCAACAAATATTTGGTAGGTCCTTCACAAAAAAACTCATTTTGGGCACTCAAAAAATGGAAAATGAACTTTCCGTCCAAAGAAAATGAAAACTTCCTTAGGCAACATTGTTTTTCATTCCAAGATGCACCCTTGTGCACAATATTAGATCATTCGAGCAAACTATGTCGTGAATGTGGCCATAAGATTGACCATTTGGCTTGAAAGCCATTAATCTTCACACATGATATCTCATTTATGAGAACACTTTTTAAAACTAATTGTCGTTTTACAAATTTATTATTTTTCCTCATACCTTGGTCACATATAATGACACAATACAAAGTTTTTCCATTTTTTTTTTGAATTTTTCATGCGCGTTACAAAATTCGGTCAAAACGATGGGCATGACCGTTCCTAGCTAGGGGTTGAATATTCAAAAACTTTTGGTGTTTCTCTTATTAAATATATACTTATGTACCTAGAAATTATTTTTTGAAAAAATCATGAGCAAACTATAAGGCATCTGCAGTTCAAATTTGACCCGCTTCCCACTGAATCGGTGGAAATTTGTCTTTTTCACGAGAGATGGCTCAAAGATTTTGACACCCAACCATTTAGTCAATTATACATTAAATATGGCCTAATATTTTATAAAATTGATTTGGTCCAATTTTGCAACAAATATTTGGTAGGTCCTTCACAAAAAAAACTCATTTTGGGCACTCGAAAAATGGTAAATGAATTTTCCGTCCAAAGAAAATGAAAACTTCCTTAGGCAACATTGTTTGTCATTCCAAGATGCACCCTTGTGCACAATATTAGATCATTTGAGAAAACTATGATATGAATGTGGCCATAAGATTGATCATTTAGCTTGAAAGTCATGAATCTTCACACATGATAACTCATTTGTGAGAACACTTTTTTAAAATAATTGCCGTATTACAAGTTTATTATTTTTACTCGCAACTTGGTCACATATAATGACACAATGTGAAGGTTTTCCAATTTTTTGTTTTTTGTTTTTTTTTGAATTTTTCATGCACGTTTCAAAATACGGTCAAAACGGCGGGCATGACCGTTCCTAGCTAGGGGTCGAATATTGAAAAACTTTTGGTGTTTCTCTTATTAAATAGATACTTATGTACCTACAAAAATATTTTTTGAAAAAATCATGAGAAAACTATAAGGTAGCTGCAGTTCAAATTTGACCCGCTTCCCGCTAAATCGGCGGAAATTTGTCTTTTTCACGAGAGGTTGCTCAAAGCTTTTGACACCCAACCATTTATTCAATTGTACATTGAATATGACTTAAAATTTTATAAAAATGATTTGGTCCAATTTTGCAAAAAATATTTGGTAGGTCCTTCACAAAAAAACTCATTTTGGACATTGGAAAAATGAAAAATGGATTTTCCGTGCAAAGAAAATAAAAACTCCCTTTGGAAACATTGTTTGTAATTCCAAGATGCAAACTTGTGCGAAATACGGTATCATTTGAACAAACTATGCCATGAATGTTGCCATAACATCGACCATTTGCCTTGAAAACCATGGATCTTCATATATGATAGCTCATTTGTGAGAACACTTTTTAAGACATTTACCATAGTCCAATTTTGGTATTTTTCCTGAAAACTAGGTCATATATAATGATACAATGCGAAGGTTTTCACTTTTATCATTGTTTTTTTTTTGTTTCCTATGCCCGTTTCTTCACGCGGTCAAATGGCGGGCATGACCGTTCGTAGATAGGGGTTGAATCTTGCAAAACTTTTAGAGTATCTCTAATGAAATAGATACTTTAATACCTAGAAATGATGTTTGGAAAAAATAAAGAGGAAGCTACGAGGCAGCCGTAGTTCAAATTTGACCCGCTTCTTAGTGACGATGAAATCCCACCTAATATGAAACTACCTCTAGTTATTCGAGGGAACATTACTTAAACATTGTCATAAAAAGAGAAGGAAACTTACCGCCGGGCGTCATGGTGCTGCGTTGGAGCTCCCCGACGCTACAATGAAGCTTCGCCGGGCGTCGTGGTGCTGCGTTGGAGCTCTTGGCGCACCGTTGAGAGCTGCAATGGAGCTTTGTGGGGATGTCATCGGTGCTGCGTTGAAAGTTTTTCATGCTCGGTGCTGTCGTGACATATTGATGTGACCGAATGACCACCCATGTGTAGATCGGGCGGCTAGCTATGCGGATGATTTCTAGACAAAATCATCTGGCTGACTCGTAGCAACCGCCTATTGTTACTCGATTATGACCAATTTAGATGGTCATAACATAATCAAAGTCTGTACTTCGCTCTGATTTGTCTATGTGCGTGTCACGCGGATCACGCATTATAAACCGTCGGATACTCTCAGATCCAACAGCCCACACCCACTAACCCTCTCACCCACCCATACCCACCCACCGCGAGCTCCTCTCTCCCCCGCACACCACTCTTCGTCCCCTCCTCTCTCTCCCCCGCACACCACTCCCAGATCCAACTTGCCATCGCCCGATCCCGGCGACCTCAGGCGAGATTCGACGGCGACCAGCACACTAACATGATCCCCACGCTCCGCTCCTCCCTCCCCTCCGGCAAGATCCAGCGCGCGCTAGGGTCCGGCCATGGAGGCGGTGGCCCTCTCCGTCGGCGCTAGGGTCCGACGCACTGAGCAGGACCCTGGGCCCATCGTCGGTGACGGCGCTACGGGCGAGCCCGTCGCGTGGGATGCCTCGGGCCGTGCTCGCGCCGCGAGGGAGGAGGCCCGCTGGTGCCAGAGGGGTCAGGTGGGAGGCCGGGAGGGAGAGGCTCGTCGGGGTGCGCCTCCATTCGCTTCACTGATCTAATTTATTGATTTCGTCACATTTTTTTGTTAGGCCCGGGAGTTAGGACGCGAAGGCGGCACCGCCGGCCAGGGCTCGTGCCGACTACGACTACCTCATCAAGCTTCTCCTCATCGGTTGGGATCTGGCGCCGTAGATCATTTTGCGAAGTCTGCTGTGTGCCCATGTGAGAGTTGAACTGGAGGTGGAATTTTCTAAGCTCTTGTGTTTATTTGATTATTGGTACTAGTATGTGCTCTATAAGAAGAGTAGCTTGTTCCTCCTTGCAAATT
Source organism: Elymus sibiricus (assembly GCA_039707655.1). Taxonomy (NCBI): domain Eukaryota; kingdom Viridiplantae; phylum Streptophyta; class Magnoliopsida; order Poales; family Poaceae; genus Elymus; species Elymus sibiricus. The sequence continues at coordinate 73,495,735 of CM077667.1, forward strand.
ATGCAAGAAACAGTAGCTATGTATGTAATCGCAGAACTGATGGAAGCGATGATTTAGTTAGTTGCAACTTACGCCACTGATCCCCGTGTGGAATCAGGAGCAAACTCTTGTTCCTCTAACTTTCTGTCCTGCTGTTAACAAAATTGCATGGTTGGCATGAACTGTACAGGTAGGATAATGAATTTCTTTACTTTCCCCCCTTAATCGTTTAAGTAATTGAATTGGGATTATGCAAACTACGAGCTTTGCCCCTGTTTCTGTGACATTACCATATTTGTAAGTTTTGGTTATGCATGCTCCTGTTGTTTTCATATTGATTGATGTGGAACTGGTAGCTGATGCATGACCTTACACAACATTTCTCTGATTACGTGTCTAGAGAATCATTCATGGATTATCTAATTATGTTTCTGTGACTCATCTTCTCTGAGTATTCCCACTTGATATACTTCTAAATTCCAGCTTTTGGTTTTTTCTGACGTAGACAGTAGCTCTGTATGTTGCTCCATTAGCGATCACTTACAAAGTTTATTTACTTACGTAGGTGTTGGGAAAAGTTGTCTGCTCCTACGGTTCTCAGATGGCTCCTTCACCGCTAGCTTCATCACCACTATTGGGTATGTACTGTACAAGTCACAAAATATCTGGTTGGGAATTACTATCCTACATGGGAATGCTTGTGTGAAGGTATGAATCCTGACAGTGGGTTTCTTGAAATAGTATTGACTTCAAGATAAGGACTGTTGAGTTGGATGGCAAGCGGATTAAGTTGCAGATCTGGGATACTGCTGGCCAAGAATGCTTTCATTCAGGCTTATTTTAGCCTTTTTAGTTCATTTTTACTATTATCACTTGAGTGTCTTTGTTATGATAAACGATAACTGTTATGTATGTGCATGCATATAGTGTATCTACAGCTAGTTGTATATGTGGTGCAATTGTGCAGAGCTATTAGTCGTGCTTGGTACTTAAGTATTTTGCTTTCCTTTGTACTGGGTATATTATTTTCTACTACTAATCGATGAACGCAATAATTAAAGAGAACCAAACTGCTTCTGTTCATTTTTGCTACATCGTTTCTACCTGTTTGTGTGTAAAACCATTCTTAAGCCTGAATGGTACTTTTTTTGTCATTTTTGCTCCTGCGAAAAGTCTGCTCTCTTTAGCTGATGCTCGTTACCTCCTCCCCTCATGTTTCACAGGAAGATGATAAACCTTTTTAAGATCAAGGGGCAGAAGAAGGAAGAGGCGGCCAACTCAAATGGGGGGCCTCCTGTCAAGAAGCAAAGTCTAGGTATATGTCTATGCGTGACCTCAAGGTTTAGTAGCTATTGTGCAAAATTGGTAGTGAAACTGTTGGTGAACATATAGGGTAAATATGTCTGTCAGCAGTAAATCTGTAAAATAGTTTCTTTATATGTTTGTCTCAGCATGTTCAGTGTTGCGTGTCTGGTTTGTTCATAGAGGCACTATCATCATCAGATTGACCATTTGGTATACAACTGGATATGTTGCATACTATTTATGTACACGGAATTTGTTGTCAATTCTTGCTTATATGCTATTGGATCCCTCATAGGCTGCTGTTTTGTTCTTATTTTTTGCATTGGTGAAGTGTGAAGCCAAGTGCGAAGCCGTGAAGCCTATCAGCAGAGAGTAGCATATTTTGTATTGTAATAGTAGGCAGTAGTAGACATACTTCAGTTGTAGTAGTGTAAAGATTGTAATAGGAGGGTCTGTTTGAAATATTGATTTTGTATGTGATTTGAATACATGTGAAATGGAAACCTGACAAGTGGGACCCACTTATGAAAATTGTTTGAATATTTTTGAAATTTCTAATGTGTGGATTCTAATTTATTTACTGTTAAATTGAAATATGAAGAATATGATCCTGATAGTTGGGACCCATTTATCAGAACCTCACAACCGGGACCAATCTGACTAGTGGACCCCTTTTTTATAAAAAAGAAAAACTCAAACTATTGAGGCAAAAATGCCAGGCCCAAAAATAAAAAGGCTGCAATGTTGGGCTTGGCCCATGAAGCTGACCAAAATTGATAGGAAAAATATATATAAATAAGCTGAATTTGTTGGGCTTGGCCCATGTAGAACACCGAATTGGACCGGGCCGATTCTTGTCAACGACCAATTCAATTGGTCGCAATTTTGCCACGTCAGCTTGGCACATTGGATCTGACGTGGTGTGGGCATGTTGCCAGTGATAAAAAATAATTGGTCGTAGAGTCTACAACCTTTTATTTTGGTCGTAACCTTCTACGACCATTTCCCAAGAAAGGTCGTTAAGTTTCATTAAAGACGACCAGCTTTTGACCAACAGTTTTTGGTCACAAAAAGGTCGTAAATGACAAACAATGACCATTCAGTGACCAATATTGATGGTCGCAAGTTGCCATATTTCTTGTAGTGTTTGAATCATTTACAAGTCCAAATGTCCATACTATACAAAAGAAAAGAATATGATGAACATGTTAGGCAGCATTCCACATCAAAAATTCTGTTTTTATCATTTACCTACTCGAGGACGAGTAGGAATTAAGCTTGGGGATGCTGACACGTCTCCAACGTATCTATAATTTTTGCTTGTTCAATGCTGTTATATTATCATTCTTGGATGTTTTAAAATCATTTTATAGCAACTTTATATCATTTTTTGGGACTAACCTATTGACATAGTGCCAAAGCGCCAGTTGCTGTTTTTGCTTGTTTTTTACTTCGCAGAATATCAATACCAAACGGAGTCCAATCGCGACGAAACTTTTTGGAGATTTTTTCTGGACCAGAAGACACCCAGTGGGCCAAAGAAGAGCCAGGAAGGTGGGATGTGGAGAGCACAACCCACCAGGGCGCGCCAGGGGGCCCCTGGCGCGCCCTGATGGGTTGTGCCCACCACGGGGCCCCTCTGCACCACCTCTAATGCCTATAAATTCCCAAATATTCCAAAAACCCTAGGGGAGTCGACAAAACAGAATTCCAGCCGCCGCAAGTTCCAGAACCTCGAGATCCAATCTAAACACCATCACGGGGGTGGGGGGGTCATCTTCTTCACAGGTGCCTCTCCGATGATGCGTGAGTAGTCCACCATAGACCTACGGGTCCGTAGGCAGTAGCTAGATGGCTTCCTCTCTCTCTCTTATGATTCTCAATACAATGGTCTCTTGGAGATCTATTTGATGTAAACTTTTGCGGTGTGTTTGTTGGGATCCAATGAATTTTGAGTTCATGATCAGTTTCTATCCATGAATATTATTTGAGTCTTCTTTGATCTCTTATATGCATGATTACTTATAGCCTCGTATTTCTTCTTCGAATCTTTGGTTTAGTTAGGCCAACTAGATCGATTTTTCTTGCCACGGGAAGAGGCGCTTTGTGATGGGTTCGATCTTGCGGTTTCCTTTCCCAGTGATAGAAGGGGTAGCAAGGCACGCATGTATCGTTGCCATTAAGGATAACAAGATGGGGTCTATTCCTACATGAATAGATCTTGTCTACATCATGTCATCATTCTTATTGCATTACTCCGTTTTTCCATGAACTTAATACACTAGATGCATGCTGGATAGCGGTCGATGTGTGGAGAAATAGTGGTAGATGCAGGCAGGAGTCGGTCTACTTATCTTGGACGTGATGCCTATATAATGATCATCGCCTTGGATATCGTCATGATTATTTGATCTTCTATCAATTGCCCAGCAGTACTTTGTTCACCCACCGTGTGCTATACTCATGAGAGAAGCCACTAGTGAATCCTACGGCCCCCGGGTCTACTTTTCCAACATATTGATTTCCGATCTATATTTTTGCTTCTTTGTTTTCAGATCTACAAAACCAAAAACCCAAAAACATATTGCTGCATATTTATTTGCTCTTCTTATTTGTGTTCTTGAGAGATCTATCTCTCCTATCTATCATTACCTAATCTATCTTTTTACCGTAGAGAGATTGACAACCTCTCTTTCGCGTCGGGTTGCAAGTATTTGTTGTTTGTGTGAAGGTGTTGCTTATTGGGTGGTGCTGATCCTCCTACTGGTTCGATAACCTTGGTTTCATAACTGAGGGAAATACTTACCGTCACTGTGCTGCATCATCCCTTCCTCTTTGGGGAAATACCGACGCAGTCTCAAGCCACGTCAAAGGAATTTCTAGCGCTGTTGCCGGGGAGGAAGCGGTCTCTTCTACGTGCCTATCGTAGGCGCCGAGGAGACTCCATCATCATCTACCAGGTTCCTAATCACAAATCTCATCTCCTTGCAATTACATTATTTGCCATTTACCTCTCGTTTTCCTCTCCCCCACTTCACCAATTTGCCGTTTTATTCGCCCTCTTTTTCGTTTGCCTTTTTCTCGTCTAATCTCTTCCTTGCTTGCAATCATGTTTGCGTAGTCACGATGACTCAAGAAAACACCAAGTTGTGTGATTTTTCCAATACTAGTAACAATGATTTTATTAGTACTCCTATTGCTCCTCCCGCCACTAGTGCGGAGTCTTGTGATATTAATGCCGCTTTGTTGAATCTTGTCATGAAAGATCAATTTGTCGGTAATCCTAATGAGGATGTCGCGTCCCATCTAAACACATTCGTAGAATTGTGTGATATGCAAAAGAAAAAAGATGTGGACAATGATATTGTGAAGTTGAAGTTGTTTCCTTTTTCCTTGCTGGATCGTGCAAAATTTTGGTTTTCTTCTTTGCCTCGCAATAGTATCGATTCTTGGAATAAGTGCAAGGATGCTTTTATTACTAAGTATCCCCCCCCCCTCCACGAAAATTATTTCCCTTTGGACGCAAATCATGAATTTTAAGCAACTTGAGCATGAACATGTTGCACAATCTTGGGAAAGAATGAAGTTGATGCTAAGAAATTGTCCTACTCATGGTTTAAATCTTTGGATGATCATACAATTTTTTATGCGGGATTGAATTTTGTCTCTAGAAATCTTTTAGATTCCGCTGCGGGTGGTACTTTTATGGAGATTACTTTGGGTGAAGCTACTAAATTGCTAGATAGTATCATGGCTAATTATTCTCAATGGCATACCGAAAGAGCACCTACTAGTAAAAATGTTAATTCGGTAGAGGAAATTAGTACTTTGAGTGATAAAGTTGATGCTTTGATGAAATTGGTTGCTAGTAAAAATGCTCCTATTGATCTTAATGATGTGCCTTTGTATACTTTGGTTGAGCAAAATAGTGAATCTGTAGATGTGAATTTTGTCTCGCGCAACAATTTCAATAACAATGCTTATAGAGGTAATTTTAATCCTAGGCCTTTTCCTGGAAATTCCTCTAATTATTATGGTAATTACTATGGTAATTCTTCCTACAATAATAATAGGAACACCTATGATCTTGAGAGTTTTCAATGCGCAAAAGGCTTTCAATACTACGATAGAAGAAAAGTTGAATAAGATTGATGATATGTCTAGAAGCATTGATAGAATTTCTCATGATGTTGAAAATCTGAAGTTGAAAGCTTTTGTGCCTAAGATTGATGAATCAATTAAAGCTTTATATCTCTCCATGGATGAAAGTAAGAAAAGAACCTCAATGCTTAGAGCTAAAAGAGAAATCTTAGAAAAATCGTTTTCTAGTGATTGCCTTCATAAAAATGATGAAGATCTTAAAGTGATTGGCGTTTCTTCTATTGATTCCTTGTTTAGTAATATTAAGATTGATGATAAAGGGACTGAAGAAGAGTCAACTTTAGATAGAAGGCATCCCAATAATTTGGAGGGTGAAAATCTTGATGAAAATTTTGATAAAAGTGGGTTTGAAGAGGTCAAAACTTTAACTAGTGATGTGCCCACTATTTTGGATTGCAAAGACTTTAATTATGATGGTTGCTCCTTGATTGAATGTATTTATTTGCTGCAATCCATGTTGAATTCACCCCATGCTTATGAGCAAAATAAAGCTTTTACTAAACATATCGTTGATGCCATGAAATCTTTTGAAGAAAAGTTGGAGTTGGAGATTTCTATTCCTAGAAAATTGCATGATGAGTGGGAACCTACCATTAAGGTCAAGATTAAAAATTATGAGTGCTTTGCTCTATGTGATTTGGGTGCTAGTGTTTCCACGATTCCGAAATCTTTATGTGATGTGCTTGGTCTCACCAATATTGAAGAATGTTCTCTTAATTTGCACTTGGAGGATTCTACTATTAAAAAGCCTTTGGGAAGAATTAATGATGTTCTTATTCTTGCAAATAGGAACTATGTGCCTATTGATTTTATTGTGCTTGATATTGATTGCAATCCGTCTTGTCCCATTATACTTGGTAGACCGTTTTTACGCACTATAGGTGCCGTGATTGATATGAAAGAAGGCAATATTCGTTTTCAATTTCCCTTGAGAAAGTATATGGAACACTTCCCTAGAACAAGAATTAAGCCACCATATGAATCAATCATGAGGGCATCCTATGGATCCAAAACCAAAGATGATAATACTTGAATCTATGTGTTATGCCTACCTAGGGGCGTAAAACGATAGCGCTTGTTGGGAGGCAACCCAATGAATAAATAAATTTTTTCTTTTTCCTTTCTGTTTTTGAGTGTTGACACAATTATGCCTCTGTTATGATTGTGTTTTTATGGTTTATTGTGTGTTTGTGCCAAGTAGAGCCTTTAGGATGATTGCTAAGATGAGTAGAAGCGATGCTGAATCTGAAACAGAAACTTTGCGTCCAGTATATGAATTTTCATTTTTTTAACGGAACGTGATCTTGGCTGAAATTTTAACACAGTGTTTCTATACAAATTCCTTACGTTTTCCTAATTTTTTAGAATTTTTAGAGTTACAGAATTATGGTTAGAGTACAGATTACTACAGACTGTTTTGTTTCAGATAGATTCTGTTTTCGTTGCATTGTGTGCTTGTTTTGATGAATCTATGGGTTATATTGAAGGGTATGAGCCATGGTAAAGTTAAAATATAGTAGGTATAATGCAATAACAAAATATGAATGGGTTTGCAACAGTGCCTAAAGTAGTGATTTGCTTTATTATACTAACGGATCTCACGAAGATTTTGTTGAGTTTTGTGTGATTGAAGTTTTCAAGTTTTGGGTGAGATCACGATGGATGAAGGAATAAGGAGTGATAAGAGCCTAAGCTTGGGGATGCTACCGCACCACCAAGATATATCCAAAGAGAAACAAGCAACTAAGCTCGGGCATGCCCCCGAGTGGCATCCCCTCTTTCTTCTAACAACCATCGGTATTTTACTTGGAGCTATATTTTTATTCGTCACATATCATGAGTTTTGCTTGGAGCATCTTTTATCTTTGCTTGCTTTATTTGTTTGTTTTTCATTTGTTTCCTTGCTGTACACACCTATTTGGGAGAGCCAAAATTATGCTATGATTTGTTAGAATTGCTCTAGTGCTTCACTTATATCTTTTTGAGCACGGTGTGCTTGGAAATTTTTGTAGAAATACTCTCATGCTTCACTTATACCTTTTTGAGAGATGAAATCTTTACGCTCATGTGCTTCACTTAGATTTGTTTGAGCTTGTCAAAAAAGCAATGGCAATATATGAAACTAGTCCCAAAGTGATAGATATCCAAGGAGGATATAATAAAAACTTTCATGAAGATCAATGGGCAAATTAAACTTGATTTCTTGTAATAGTTTTGAAACATGATGATAGTAATATGGGAGTCATGTTAGTGAGTAATTATGCTTTAGTAGGAATATTGATGTTAAGGTTTGTGATTCCCTATGCAAGTACGAAAGTCAATAATTATGCAATGAAATTACATCCTACTTGTGGTGCATTATTCGGTGTAAGTTATGCTAAATGCGCACTTATGTGAATTTTTGTTTCTTGGTTTAGTTGCTCCTCAATCTATTTGCTAGCCTCCATTTGTACTAAGTAGAAATACTACTTGTGCATCCAAAATCCTTAAACCAAGTTTTGCCTTATGAGTCCACCATACCTACCTATATATGGTATTTCCATGCCGTTCCAAACAAATTTGTATGTGCCATCTCTAAATTTTCAAAATAAATTTTCTCTTTTGTGTGCTCGTACCACTCATGAAACGGTGGGGGGTGTCCAATATTTTTCCATGCTAGATGTGTTATTCTCAAGATGAGTGTTTATTCACTTGTCATTGCACGAGAGTGCGGCGGTATATGGATGCCCATTCCCGAAATGAAAAAGAAAAAAAATTACTTTATGTTGTCAAATAATAAATTACTTGGAAAGTGTTGGTATGGAAGGCAACCGTGGATACGGCCCGCCATGGAAAGTGAAAGTTTGGTGGAAAAAGGAATAAACTTTATTTTCTGTTTGGGAACCGCCTATGATATATCTAGCATGGAAAGTATTGTGAGCTACTTTGTCATTTGCGTTGACAGGAAAAGCATGTCACCCAAAAAAAAATCTCTCTCAATTTAAAACTTTGAGCTCTGGCACCTCTACAAATCCCTACTGCCCTCTGTGAAGGGCATGTCTATTTACTTTATGCAATTTTTTTTTACTTTGAGTCTCCATCTTCTCTTATAAAGCACCAACTAGGGGGCACTATGATCGTACTTGAGCATTGGGTATAGCTAATATTTGAGTGTGTTTCATGAATGGATCAATGATTGAGCATGATGGGCTAGGGATAACTTTCTTTAGTGTTGATATTTTGAAAGACATGGTTGCTTGTTGGCATGCTTGAGTATTGAAGTCATTATGTTAAAACTAGACTATTGCTTTGAATCATTTACAAGTCCAAATGTCCATACTATACAAAAGAAAAGAATATGATGAACATGTTAGGCAGCATTCCACATCAAAAATTCTGTTTTTATCATTTACCTACTCGAGGACGAGTAGGAATTAAGCTTGGGGATGCTGACACGTCTCCAACGTATCTATAATTTTTGCTTGTTCAATGCTGTTATATTATCATTCTTGAATGTTTTAAAATCATTTTATAGCAACTTTATATCATTTTTTGGGACTAACCTATTGACATAGTGCCAAAGCGCCAGTTGCTATTTTTGCTTGTTTTTTACTTCGCAGAATATCAATACCAAACGGAGTCCAATCGCGACGAAACTTTTTGGAGATTTTTTCTGGACCAGAAGACACCCAGTGGGCCAAAGAAGAGCCAGGAAGGTGGGATGTGGAGAGCACAACCCACCAGGGCGCGCCAGGGGGCCCCTGGCGCGCCCTGATGGGTTGTGCCCACCACGGGGCCCCTCTGCACCACCTCTAATGCCTATAAATTCCCAAATATTCCAAAAACCCTAGGGGAGTCGACAAAACAGAATTCCAGCCGCCGCAAGTTCCAGAACCTCGAGATCCAATCTAAACACCATCACGGGGGTAGGGGGGTCATCTTCTTCACAGGTGCCTCTCCGATGATGCGTGAGTAGTCCACCATAGACCTACGGGTCCGTAGGCAGTAGCTAGATGGCTTCCTCTCTCTCTCTTATGATTCTCAATACAATGGTCTCTTGGAGATCTATTTGATGTAAACTTTTGCGGTGTGTTTGTTGGGATCCGATGAATTTTGAGTTCATGATCAGTTTCTATCCATGAATATTATTTGAGTCTTCTTTGATCTCTTATATGCATGATTACTTATAGCCTCGTATTTCTTCTTCGAATCTTTGGTTTAGTTAGGCCAACTAGATCGTTTTTTCTTGCCATGGGAAGTGGTGCTTTGTGATGGGTTCGATCTTGCGGAGTCCTTTCCCAGTGACAGAAGGGGCAGCAAGGCACGCATGTATCGTTGCCATTAAGGATAACAAGATGGGGTCTATTCCTACATGAATAGATCTTGTCTACATCATGTCATCGTTCTTATTGCATTACTCCATTTTTCCATGAACTTAATACACTAGATGCATGCTGGATGGCGGTCGATGTGTGGAGTAATAGTGGTTGATGCAGGCAGGAGTCGATCTAGTTATCTTGGACGTGATGCCTATATAATGATCATCTTATTGGATATCATCATGATTATTTGATCTTCTATCAATTGCCCAATAATAACTTGTTCACCCACCGTTTGCTATACTCATGAGAGAAGCCACTAGTGAATCCTACGGCCCTCGGGTCTACTTTTCTAAAATATTGCTTTCCGATCTATCTTTTTGCTTCTTTGTTTTCAGATCTACAAAACCAAAAACCCAAAATCATATTGCTGCATATTTTATTTGCTCTTCTTATTTTATGTTCTTGAGAGATCTATCTCTCCTATCTATCATTACCTAATCTATCTTTTTACCGTAGAGAGATTGACAACCTCTCTTTCGCGTCGGGTTGCAAGTATTTGTTGTTTGTGTGCAGGTGCTGCTTATTGGGTGGTGGTGATCCTCCTACTGGTTTGATAACCTTGGTTTAATAACTGAGGGAAATACTTACCGTCGCTGTGCTGCATCATCCCTTCCTCTTTGGGGAAATACCGACGCAGTCTCAAGCCACATCAACGTCGCCACTCCCAGCAGCATATCTTTATCACTCGGACGCCCCATGCATCGCCACTCCATGAGGCAAGTCTACATCACTCGGGCGCCCCAGGCGTCGCCACTCCGTGAGGCATGTCTGCATCACTCAGATGCCCCGCGCGTCGCCACTCCGTGAGGCACGTCTTCATCACTCGGCCACCGCGTGCGTCACCACTCACTCCGGTGATTTGTACCTTAGAAGCTATATCGCCCTAGTGGGTGAACGACTTAGCTGCGAACCTGATTTTGCCTAAGTTTGGAAATCCTGAGTGTGGAAGATTTCCACACTCGGGGGCTTAGCTGCGACCTAGCAGTCGTCTAAGCTAAGACGTTCTGAGCGAGGAAGATTTCCTTACTCGGGGGCTCCGCTATGAACCTGACTTTGCCTGAGCTCTAAACGTTCCGACTGTAAGAAGATTTCTTCACTCGGGAACCTTAGCTGCAAACCTGCCTTTGCCTAAGTTTGGAAATCCTGAGTGTGGAATATTTCCACACTCGGAGGCTTAGCTGCGACCTTGATGTCGTCTAAGCTACAATGTTCAGAGCGAGGAAGATTTCCTCACTCGGGGGCTCCGCTATGAACCTGACTTTGCCTGAGCTCTAAACGTTCTGAGTGTAAGAATATTTCTTCACTCGGGAACCTTAGCTGCGAACCTAACTTCGTCTAAGTTAAAAAATCCTGAGTGTGGAAGATTTTCACACTCGGGGGCTTAGCTGCGACCTTGCTGTCTGTTGGGGAACGTTGCATGGGAAACAAAAAATTTCATACGCTTCACCAAGATCAATCTAGGAAATGACCATCTACGAGAGGATAGATTGCATCTACATACCCTTGTAGATCGCTAAGCGGAAGCATTAAGAAACGCGGTTGATGTAGTCGAACGTCTGCGCGATCCAATCACGATCCGTCCCGCGAACTCCCGATCAAGTGCCGAACAGACGACACCTCCGCGTTCAGCACACGTATAGCTCGATGATGTTCTCCGCCTTCTTGATCCAGCAAGTGAGGACGGAGAGGTAGATGAGTTCTCCAGCAGCACAACGGCGTGGTGGCGGTGGTGGTGGAGCTGTCCCGGCAGGGCTTCGCCAAGCACTACCGGAATGAATCTAGAGGAGAAAACAATCTATGAGGGAGGGAGAGGCTGCGCCGTGGCTTGGGGTGCTGCAGCCCTCCCTCCCCTCACATATATATAGGGGGAGAGGAGGGAGCCGGCCGCCCTAGGGTTTCCCCTAGGGATTGGTGCGGCGGCCAAAGGGGTGCCTTGCCACCCAAGGCAAGGGGTGGCGGCCCCCGTTGGGCTTGGCCCCCTACCTCCAGCCGCATGGGCCTATGTGGGAGGGGCGGCCAACCCACCTGGGGCTGGTGCGCCCCCTCTGACATCCCATGGAGGCCTCCGGGGCATGTGGGCCCCTTCCGGTGACGCCCGAATTCTTTTCGGTGACCAACACGGTACTTCCCATATATCAATCTTTACCTCCGGACCATTCCAGAACTCCTTGTGACGTCCAGGATCTCATCCGGGACTCCGAACAACTTTCGGTCACCAACATATTCATCTCAACAATACCAAATCGTCACCGAACGTTAAGTGTGCAGACCCTACAGGTTCGAGAACTATGCAGACATGACCGAGATGCCTCTACGGTCAATAACCAATAGTGGGACCTGGATGCCCATATTGGTTCCTACATATTCTACGAAGATCTTTATCGGTCGAACCTCGATGTCAACGAGTCAGTCAATCTCGTATGCAATTCCCTTTGTTTATCAGTATGTTACTTGCCCGGGATTCGATCGTCGGTATCTCCATACCTAGTTCAATCTCGTTACCTGCAAGTCTCTTTACTCGTTCCGTAATACAAGATCCCGCGGCTAACTCCTTAGTCACATTGCTTGCAAGCTCATTATGATGTTGTATTACCGAGTGGGCCCTGAGATACCTCTTTGTCATACGGAGTAACAAATCCCAGTCTTGATCCATCCAACTCAACAGACACCCTCAGAGATACCTGTAGAGCATCTTTATAGCCACCCAGTTACGTTGCGATGTTTGATACGCACAAGGTACTCCTCCGGTGTCAGTGAGTTGCATGACCTCATGGTCATGGGAACAGATACTTGACATGCAGAAAACAATAGCAATAAACTTGACACGATCATATGCTACGTTCATAGTTTGGGTCTTGTCCATCATATCATTCTCCTAATGATGTGACCCCGTTATCAAATGACAACTCATGTCTATGGTTAGGAAACCTTGACCATCTTTGACAACGAACTAGTCCTGTAGAGGCTCACTAGGGACACGGTGTTGTCTATGTATCCACACCTCTATTTGAGTTTCCAATAAATACAATTATAGCATGGACAATAAACGATTATCATGAACAAGGAAATATAATAATAATCACTTTATTATTGCCTCTAGGTCATATTTCCAATAGACTCCCACTTGCACTAGAGTCAATAATCTAGCTCACATCGCTATGTGATTTACATTGTAATGAATCTAACACCCATACAGTCCTGGTGTTTATCATGTTTTGCTCGTGGAAGAGGCTCAGTCAACGGGTCTGCGACATTTAGATCCGTGTGTACTTTGCAAATATTTATGTCCTCCTCCTTGATGTAATCGCGGATGGAATTGAAGCGTCGCTTTATGTGTCTGGTCCTCTTGTGAAACCTTGGTTCCTTGGGTAGAGCAATAGCACCAGTGTTGTCACAGAACAGAGTCATTGGGTCCAGTGCACTGGGCACAACTCCAAGATCTGTCATGAACTGTTTCATCCAGACACCTTCCTTTGCCGCCTCCGAGGCAGCTATGTACTCCGCTTCGCATGTAGAATCAGCTACTACGCTTTGCTTGGAACTACACCAGCTCACCGCTCCCTCATTGAGAATAAATACGTATTCGGTCTGAGACTTAGAGTCATCCAGATCAGTGTCAAAGCTTGCGTCGACGTAACCCTTTATGACAAGCTCTTGATCACCTCCATAAACGAGAAACATTTCCTTAGTCCTTTTCAGGTACTTAAGGATATTCTTGACCGCCGTCCAGTGTTCCACTCTTGGATCACTTTGAAACCTTCCGGCCATACTTATGGCAAGGCTGACATCTGGTCTTGTGCACATCATTGCATACATGATAGAGCCTATGGCAGAAGCATAGGGGATGGCACTCATCTTTTCTCTATCCTCTGCAGTCACTGGGCATTGAATCTTACTCAACATCACACCTTGTAATACAGGCAAGAACCCCTTGGACTGATCCATTTTGAACTTCTTCAAAACTTTATCAAGGTGTGTGCTCTGTGAAAGTCCTATTAAGCGTCTTGATGTATCTCTATAGATCTTGATGCCTAATATGAAAGCAGCTTCTCCTAGGTCCTTCATTGAAAAACTCTTGTTCAAATATTCCTTCACGCTTTCCAAAAATTATATATTGTTTCCAATCAGCAATATGTCATCCACATATAATATTAGAAACGCGATAGAGCTCCCACTCACTTTCTTGTAAATACAAGCTTCTCCACAAACTTGTATAAACCCAAACGCTTTGATCACCTCATCAAAGCGAAGATTCAACCTCCGAGATGCTTGCACCAGCCCATAAATGGATCGCTGGAGCTTGCAAACTTTGTCAGCATTCTCTGGATCGACAAAACCTTCCGGTTGCATCATATACAACTCTTCCTTATGGAAACCGTTAAGGAACGCTGTTTTGACATTCATCTGCCAAATTCCATAATCGAAAAATGTAGCTATTGCTAACATGATTCTGACGGACTTAAGGATCGCTACGGGTGAGAAAGTCTCATCGTAGTCAACTCCTTGAACTTGTGAAAAACCCTTTGCCACAAGCCGAGCTTTATAAACGGTGACATTACCGTCCGCATCTGTCTTCTTCTTAAAGATCCATTTATTCTGAATGGCCTTTCGCCCTTCAGGTAATACTTCCAAAGTCCACACTTTGTTTTCATACATGGATCCTATTTCGGATTTCATGGCCTCTAACCATTTGTCGGAATCCGGGCCCACCATCGCTTCTCCATAGCTCGTAGGTTCATCATTGTCCAACAACATGACCTCTAAGACAAGGTTACCGTACCATTCAGGAGCAGTATGTGTCGTTGCCGACCTAAGAGGTTCGATAGTAACTTGATCCGAAGCTTCATGATCACCATCATTAATTTCCTCTTCAACTGTCGTAGGTTCCATAGAAACATCTTTCTGCGCTGCGCTACTCTCTGGTTGAAGCAAAGGTTCAACAACCTCATCAAGTTATATCTTCCTCCCACTCAGTTCTTTCGAGAGAAACTCTTTCTCGAGAAATGATCCGTTTTTAGCGACAAACACTTTGCCTTCGGATCTGAGATAGAAGGTATACCCAACCGTCTCTTTTGGGTATCCTATGAAGACGCATTTGTCCGCTTTGGGTTCGAGCTTTTCTGGCTGAAGTCTTTTGACATAAGCATCGCATCCCCAAACTTTAAGAAACGACAACTTTGGTTTCTTGCTAAACCACAGTTCATATGGCGTCGTCTCAACAGATTTAGATGGTGCCCTATTTAAAGTGAATGCAGCTGTCTCTAATGCATAACCCCAAAATGATAGTGGCAAATCAGCAAGAGACGTCATAGAATGCACCATATCCAATAAGGATCGATTACGACGTTCGGACACACCATTACGCTGTGGTGTTCCTGGTGGCGTCAACTGTGAAACAATTCCACATTGTCTTAAGTGATTGCCAAACTCATAACTTAGATATTCTCCTCCTCGATCAGATCGTAGAAATTTAATCTTCTTGTTACGATGATTCTCAACTTCACTCTAAAATTGCTTGAACTTTTCAAACGTTTCAGACTTGTGTTTCATTAAGTAAATATACCCATATCTACTTAAGTCATCGGTGAAGGTGAGAAAGTAACGATATCCACCGCGTGCCTCAATGCTCGTCGGACCGCACACATCAGTATGTATGATTTCCAACAAGTCACTTGCCCGTTCCATTGTTCCAGAGAACGGGGTCTTAGTCATCTTGCCCATGAGGCATGGTTCACATGTGTCAAGTGATTCAAAATCAAGTGACTCTAAAATTCCATCAGCATGGAGCTTCTTCATGCGTTTTACACCAATATGACCTAAGCGGCAGTGCTACAAGAAAGTGGTACTATCAGTATCAACTCTACATCTTTTGGCATCAATGTTATGAACATGTGTATCATCACTATCGAGATTCAATAAGAATAAACCCCTCACATTGGGTGCATGACCATAAAATATATTACCCATATAATAGAACAACCATTATTCTCTGATTTAAATGAGTAACCGTCTCGCATTAAACAAGATCCAGATATAATGTTCATGCTCAACGCATGCACTAAATAACAATTATTCAGGTTCATCACTAATCCCGATGGCAATCGAAGAGCGAGCGTGCCGACGACGATCACATCAACCTTGGAACCATTTCCCACGTGCATCGTCACTTCGTCCTTCGCCAGCCTCTGTCTATTTCGTAGTTCCTGCTTTGAGTTGCAAATGTGAGCAACTGAACCGGTATCAAATACCCAGGCACTACAACGAGAGTTGGTAAGGTACACATCAATAACATGTATATCGTATATACCTTGTTTGGTGTTGGCCGCCTTCTTGTCGACCAGATACTTGGGGCAATTCCGCTTCGAGTGGCCAGTTCCCTTGCAATGAAAGCACTCAGTTTCCAGCTTGGGTCCAGCCTTGAGTTTCTTCACAGGAGGGGCAACTGCTTTGCCACTCTTCTTGGAGTTACCCTTCTTGCCCATGCCATTCTTATTGAAACTAGTGGTTTTATTGACCATCAACACTTGGTGCTCCTTCTGGATTTCTGACTCAACGACTTTCAGCATCGCAAACAGCTCGGCGACTGATTTGTTCATCCCTTGCATGTTATAGTTCAACACAAAGCTTTTGTAGCTAGGTGGCAGTAATTGAAGAACTCTGTCAATGATCGCCTCTGGCGGGAGCATAATTCCCAACTCAGCCAGACGGTTGGAATACCCAGACATTCTGAGTATGTGCTCACTGACAGACCCGTTCTCCTCCATCTTGCAAGCATAGAACTTATCGGAGGTCTCATACCTCTCGATCCGGGCATTTTTCTCAAAAATAAACTTCAACTCCTGGAACATCTCATATGCTCCATGACGTTCAAAACGTCTTTGAAGTCACGGTTCTAAGCCATACAACATAGCAAACTGAACTATTGACTAGTCATCAGAACGCGCCTGCCAGGCGTTCGCAACGTCTGCAGACGACACTGGAGCGGGTGGCGCACCGAGCGTTGCATCAAGGACATAAGCCTTTTGGGAAGCCGTGAGGATAATCCTTAGATTGCGGGCCCAGTCTACAAAGTTACTTCCATCATCTTTCAACTTGGCTTTCTCTAGGAATGCATTGAAATTCAGGGGAGCTAATGCGCGAGCCATTGATCTACAACATAAATTTGCAAAGATTACTTAGACTATTGTTCAAGATGATGAGTTTAGTTTAATCATATTACTCAAAACTCCCACTCAAATTGACATCCCTCCGGTCATCCGAGTGCTACATGATCCAAATTCACCAATCCAAGTCCGATTAACGTGAGATGAGGTGGTTTTAGTGGTGAACATCTCCATGTTGATCATATCTACTATATGACTCATGTTTGACCTTTCGATCTCTTGTGTTCTGAGGCCATGTCTGTACATGCTAGGCTCGTCAAGTCTAACCCGAGTGTTCCGCATGTGCAAAACTGGCTTGCACCCATTGTATGCGAACGTAGAGTCAATCACACCCGATCATCACGTGGTGCTTCGAAACAACGAACATTCGCAACGGTGCACACTCGTGGAGAACACAATTTTTATCTTGAAATTTTAGTGAGGGGTCACCTTATAATGCTACCGTCGTCCTAAGCAAAATAAGATGCATAAAAGGATTAACATCACATGAAAATCATAAGTGACACGATATGGACATGAGCTTGTGCTTTTGATCTCCATCTCCAAAGCACCGACATGATCTCCATCTTCACCGGCATGACACCGTGATCCCCATCACCAGGATCTCCATCATCGTGTTGCCATCGGGGTTGTCGCGCCAACCATACTTGTACTACTATTTCTACCGCTTAGCGATAAAGTAAAGCATTACATAGCGCTTAATGAGTGACACGTAGGCCACAAATAATTAAAGACAACCCTATGGCTCCTGCCGGTTGCCGTATCAACATGCAAGTTGATATAAACTATTACAAAACATGATCATCTCATACATCAAATATATATCATTATGTCTTTGGCCATATCATATCACAACATACCCTGCAAAAACAAGTTAGACGTCCTCTAATTTGTTGTTGCATGTTTTATGTGGCTGCTATGGATATCTAGAAAGAACGATTCTTACCTACGCAAAACCACAACGACGATATACAAGTTTCTATTTAACCTTCTACAAGGACCGCCTTTGTCTAATCCGATTCAACTAAGGTGGGAGAGACAGACACCCGCCAGCCATCTTATGCAACAGAGTTACATGTCAGTCGATGGAACCGGTCTGATGTATGTGGACATGTAAAGTTGGTCCGGGCCGCTTCATCCCACAATACCTCTGAATCAAGAAAATACCAAGGAAGGAAGCAATCTGAATATCAACGCCCACAAACTCCTTTGTGTTCTACTCGTGATGTCATCTACGCATAGACCTAGCTCATGATGCCACTTTTGGGGAACGTTGCATGGGAAAAAAATTCCTACGCTTCACCAAGATCAATCTAGGAGATGACCATCTACGAGAGGAGAGATTGCATCTACATACCCTTGTAGATCGCTAAGCGAAAGCATTAAAAAATGCAGTTGATGTAGTCGAACGTCTTCGCGATCCAATCACGATCCGTCCCGCGAACTCCCGATCAAGTGCCGAACGGACGGCACCTCCGCATTCAGCACACGTACAACTCAATGACGTTCTCTGCCTGCTTGATCCAGCAAGCGAGGACGGAGAGGTAGATGAGTTCTCCAGCAGCACAATGGCATGGTGGCGGTGGTGGTGGAGCTGTCCCGGCAGGGCTTCGCCAAGCACTACCGGAATCAATCTAGAGGAGAAAACGATCTATGAGGGAGGGAGAGGTTGCGATGTGGCTTGGCGTGCTGCAGCCCTCCCTCCCCTCACATATATATAGGGGGAGAGGAGGGGGCCGGCCGTCCTAGGGTTTCCCCTAGGGTTTGGTGCGGCGGCCAAAGGTGTAACAGCCCGGGACCGACGCTCCAGAAGATTCCCCTTTTATTTCATTGTCATCGTGTGATTCGTCTGTTTGTCGCATTCATCATCGCATCATTCGCATCATGTGCATAGCATCGTCACTCATTTTCGAAACTTGCATCCGTTCGTAGTTGCCGGTTCTCTCCGTTTTTGTCGTTGACCATTTCGTGCCCAGCCACACAAGCACGCGCCCACAACATCGATAAAAAAATATTGTTTTTAAGTGCGTATAAAACTTTCTTGGATTGGGTCGAAAGTTGGCATGCGGTCTTGTTATTTGTAGGTAGACCGTCTGCCAAATTTTGTCGCAATCAGAGTCCGTTTGATACCCGAACGGTCGACCGTAGCGACTCCGTCTTCGGTTTAACATCAGACGTTTTCCGGTTTTCTAAAACTATGTCACGGACCACCATCTCTCTCTCATCTCAACCCAACCACTCTACACTGCCCATTAGCCCACCAAACGTTGCCTCTCCAATTCGTCCATTCGATGGCGATCGTACGGTCCGAATCGACCCAAAACCCCCTAACCCTAGAACCATTTCCTATTTAAGGAGACCCTCCCTCCCTAATTTGGACCCTAGCCCTCCTCGAAATCCATGCCGCCGCCAGCCTCCCAGCTCCTCTCTCCTCCAGCCGCCGCAGCCTCCCAGCCACGCGGACCCGCCGAAACCCAGATCCGGCCCGCCCGGGCCCGGATCGAGCCGCCGCCCGTACGTCGCCGCCTCCCATGTGGTCCCGATCTGGGAGGAGAGGAGCTCCTCCCGATCCCGCCGCGCCCCGGCCCTGAGCTCCCTCTTCGGCAGCCTCTCGTCGCCGGCGAGCCACCTGGCCAGTGCCCCGTGACCTTTGCTCCTTCTCCCGATGTCTCCTCTCCCCTCTAACCTCTCTTCCCCTCCGCCATGGCCAGGAAACCACGCCGCTTTGAAGCTCTTTCGCCAGCCCTCTTGCGTCCGTGGGACCCTGCCGTCGGCCAGATCGGGCTTGCCTCGCCGGGATCCGGTCCCCTCCATGCCTCCCGTGCCGGCCGCAAGTGGAGACCGTCCCCGTCGCCCAACCCCAAGTCGTCGCCGCCTCTGCCTTCGTCTCGCTCGCCTCAAGCGCGTGGGAGATGACGAGCGGGCAGCTCGCCAGCGCGTGGGCCGTGCAGCGCTCCAAGGCCCAGCCCATCACCGAGTCGGCCCAGCTTCCACTGGCCCAAGGTGATAACCTCCCTGCTGCTATCCAACGCCACGTGCGCATTATATCTATGTGACGCCCAGTGCATTTAGTAATTTCAGTAAAGGCCTAAAATTTGCATCGGTCATATATAATTAACCGAGCACCGTATAAAAATATTTTATATATGTAAAATACTCAGAAAAATGCGCAGATTATCAATATGTCATTTTCATCCATGATAAAAATACTTACACCCGGTGTTTGCACCATTTTGCATAAATGCCATCATTTTGCATTGACATATTTAATTAACGTGCATCGGGATGTAATCCAACAATATATTAAAAATGTTCATATTATCGGCATCGCATTTTCATGCATGACAAACCTGTTCATTGAAAATATTGCATTTAACTTGCATTTATAATTGCTAAAAGGGGTTTAGGCCATAAACTTGCATAATTAATTGTGACATATTTCCCTACATGAACCTAGGCATATTATATGTGTTTTCGGGGTAGAAAAAAATCCATAGAATTTAACTGTGCATTTAGTTTTGTAATTGGAGGAAGTTCGTGTGCATGTCATTTTTGCCATGATGCCATTTTGTCTATTTCGTGTTAATTAATCCATGCATGATATGAAATAATTTTGAACATGAGATATGCCCTTGGACATGTGTGCTAGGCCCTGGTATTTTTGGTTGTCATAGAAATGCATGTTTAGGTGTTGTTTTCTTGTTGCCAACCTGCTATAAAAATCTGTTGTTTTGAGGGTCCAAAATATTTCTAAGTCTGAAATATGTTATTTTGTTGCTATGTTGCCATGTGATTTGCTAGTGTTCTAGGAGTCTTTTGGTGATGCCACAATGGAGTCTTTTGCTAAGCATGTTATGCTCTATCATGTTGTGCCAATAGTTTGCATGAATAGATTTTGCATCATAATTAATTATGTTGCTTAATATGTCAATCTGTTAAAAACTGCTGCTCATAACTAGCCTAATTTTCACTAAGTCTGAGAATCTGTTTTCTTCATTATGCCATGTTGTGTTGATAGTTGCCATGAATCTGAGCATAATTTGATGTTGCCATAAAGTAATGATTTGTAGTGCATCATGTCTACTACCATGCTGTTAATTTTTATGCCATAATATGCCTTGTAGCATATAGTTTTACTGCCGCCAATATGCCTTCGTGAAAATCTGCTATGCTAAAACCTGTTATTTTCACTAAGTCCTAATCTGCTATATTTTGTTGCCATGTTGTGAGCTTCGTACTAAGTGATCCATGACTCTTTTGAGTATGATATGTGAAGATGAAATAAAGTGTGTGTTATATTCTACTGCCCCATGCTTAGTTTGTGCATTTTAGAATCTTGTAGCTTGTTGTTTTCATGTGTGCAATATGCTATGTTGCTGATTTGGGCAGATTTCAACTAAAACTTGTTTTGGTGATTGTGGTTGAACCGTAGCTCCGTTTTGAGCGTGCCATATATGTAACATGCTTAGATTTTCATGTAGTATCATGATATATTGCTGCATTCATGATTTGAAGTGTTTGTGATTGTCTTTTCCATGCCTTTTGCATTCATGACATATGCATCTTGTGAAGGTCATATCTTTTAGACCGTAGCTCCGTTTGAGATGTTCTATATATGTAAATCGACTAGAATGACGTGTAGAATTGCATGGTTCACTATATTTTGCTGTTTAACAAATATAAAACCTGACTAGTTCAGAGCTGGACCAATTTCGAAATTAACATATGGGGTCGTTTCGGAGATGCTATATGTTGTTTCCGGCCTCATTTAAACTTGCCTAGATGTGTTGTTTACTTATGCTTCACCTATTTCCATGTTTAATAACATTTAATATTGTTGTGTACCTAACAAGAGTGAACTAAATAATTCGAATGTGGAGTTTCGTCAATATGCAACCCGCTGCATATTGAGTTTCACTTAATGTGTAGTATATGTTTGTCGTGATTGCCATGCCTTGCATAATTAAACCGGACATGCATCATATTTGTTTGCGCATCATGTCATGCATATGTGGTGGTGATCTCGTGTGTTGATTGTTGTTTTCGATTTGCTTCTTCTCGATAGAGTTCCGAAAGCGTTCGGAGTGTGAGGATTCGTTCGACTACGTTGGTTCGTCTTCTTCATGGATTCGTTCTTCTTCCAAGCGGGATCTCAGGCAAGATGATCATTTCCCTGGATACCATTACTATCATTGCCATGCTAGATGTGTCATTTCTATCGCTGTCTCGCTACCCCACATGTTTGTCAAGCCTCCCAAATAGCCATGAAAAGCCTCTAACCCCTCCACAACCCAGCAAACCATTGTTTGGCTATGTTATCGCTTGCTCAGCCCTTCTTATAGCGTTGCTAGTTGCAGGTGCAATGTTTCCATGTGCCAACATGGATGTTTTTGATATATCACAATATTATTGCTATTTAATTTAATGCACATATATACTTGGTAAAGGGTGGAAGGCTTGGCCTTTTGCTCGGTGTTTTGTTCCACTCTTGCCGCTCTAGTTACTTGTGTACCGGTGTTATGTTCCATAAATGAGCGCTCCTAACATGCTCGGGGTTGTTATGGGGACCCCCTTGACTTTCGTTTTAGGATAAAGCTTGTCTGGCAAGGCCCAATATTGGTACTACATTTGCCTAATAACTAATAAACCTGCATAGGGAGAAATTAACCCGAGGATCTTTAATCAACATTCCGGGCCAGTGCTCCTCATGAGTGTTGGTCCAAACTAGAGCCGTGTGCGGGGCCAACCCGGGGCAACTCGGGAGATGTCTATCAGGCCACTGTACGCTGTGCTTATCCAGTCGTGTCCTGAGAACGAGATACGCGGCTCCTATCGGGTTCGTGGACACGTCGGGCGGTCTTGCTGGACTTGTTTTACCTTTCTCGAACGTCTTGAGCGAGGAATTCCGATACTTTGGGCTATCTCGAGGTTGAGGTTTTCCAACGGAATTTCCTAGGAAGATCACGAGATTCGTGGTCGAGGTTATTCCCGCTGTGTGTGGTTATTTTGTGATGGATGAGTTGGAGCACCCCTGCAGGGTTAAATCTTTCGGAAAGTCGTGCCCGCGGTTACGTTGCAACTTGGAAACTTTGTTTAACACCTGGTCATAGCAAACTTAAAGTAAACTCAAATAAAACACACCCACCGTGTGCGTAACCGTGACTATCTCTTCTCGTGAGTCCTTATCCGAGAGAGAACACGGTGGGGTTATGTTTGACGTAAGTAGGTGTTCAGGATCTCTTAAAGATCATTACTAGATCACGTCCGTTATTCGACAATCATCCCCCTTTATTCTTGTACTCGTAAGTTAGCCACTTAAATAAATGCTTAGTGCTTGCTGCATCCTCACCACTTAACCATACCTCACCCATTAAGCTTTAATAGTCTTGATACCCTTGGAAATGAGATTGCTGAGCCCCCGTGGCTCACAGATTACTACAACAAACAGTTGCAGGTACAGGTAATGCGATGATATGACGTGAGCGCGATGCTTTGTTTGATTTGGAGTTCTCCTTCTTCTTCTTCATTGATCTAGGATGGGTTCCAGGTGGCAGCCTGGGATAGCAAGGATGGATGTCATTTTATCGTTTGTTTTCATCCGTAGTCGGACCCTACTCTTCTGTATGATGATTGATATGTTATTGTATTGATGTGATATTGATGTAGCTTGTGGCGAGTGTAAGCCAATTCCATATACTCATCTCTTCTTTACATGTACTTGTAATGATATCCATTCTTGCAAAACGACGAGATGCGCTTCTATCCCTGTCGAGGCCCTTGTAGGAGATATGCCCTAAAGGCAATAATAAATGTTATTGATTATCTCCCTGTTCATAATTAGGTTTATGTTCCATGCCATAACTGCTATGTTTCTCGAGTCTACAATAACCACGAGGCTCGGAGGAAGACTCATATGCACGTGTGGAATAATAAACGATAAAATGTATTCCTAGTCTGGCCTCTAAGACTGGCTCAAGTATTGCATGATGATCCTGTTTTCCTGATCATGGGCATGGCCATGCCGGCAATTTTGAGGGCACAATGTTAGAAGAACATTTGTGTTGAATCGACCCGAATTGATGTTATGCTTTGAGATTCATTCGTCATAAGTTAATGGTTAATAACACAGAGATGGTTAACGTTTGCATAATTCCTTAGACCATGAGAGCATCGAGTTTCTTCATGCTTGCTTCATGAACTTTGGGGTTTGTTAAACGTCATCCGTAAATGGGTGGCTATTACGGCGGCTTACGGGTTCATGGAAAAGTATGTCAAGTAACTTGATAGCTCAAGATTGGGATTTGCTCCTCCGACGATGGAGAGATATCTCTGGGCCCTCTTGGTGTTACGGTATCCATCATCGTCTGGCCAGACACTTTGTGATTTGATCACGGGGATGCCGGAACACGGGAATGAGAAAAGAGATCAATACCGATAACGAGGTAACTGGCATAGTGGACAAGTTGTTGATCCGCGGGGATGCCAACATGTCTCACCTCGAGTATTTGTAACATATCGCGAAGCAACAGGAATAGCACACGGCAACTGGAGGTTCACTCGAATATTCATTCGTGTGGGTATAGGGGTCAATATGGGTGTCCACGGCTTCGATGTTGATCATTGATCGGAAGGGGTTCCGGGTCATGTCTATACTTCACCGAACCTATAGGGTCACACGCTTAAGGGTCATCTATCTGTTGAATACTAGACAGGAAGTCTGAGAGAAAGTCTGCGGAAAAGTTTTTCGGAGACAGCGGAAAAGTTCCGAAGAGAGAGAGGTCACCGGATGAGTTCCGGTGAAACTGAAAAGTTGTTTCAGAGGATACCATAAAGTCAAATTGGTTTTGGCACATGCCTGATAATTCTTGGAGGGTGCCAGAATCATTCTGGAAACTTTCTAGAATTTTTCGGAATGAAAACCGGAAATGTTCCGGAGCTGCCGAAACCGCTTCAGATGCTTTTCGCAGATGAAAATCACTAAACCGGAATTGTTCCGGCTCGCGTTGAAAATTATTTTGGTGGGTACTGGAAATGTTCTAAGCCCACATAAATATTTTCAGTTCGACCGGACGCTGAAAATTGTCGTCGTGAATAGTGAAAGTGCTTTTTGGGATATTTTTGGAAAGCCACCTTTTGGGGCTTTACTCAAAAGATCTTGGGGATGACATGGATGGATAGGAGCCATTTTTTGGGCCCCTCATGGGGGTGTGGCCGGCCACATGGTTGACTCCTTCATGGAGCCCCACCTTGTTCCATGGCTTCACCTTTAGGTCCTTGGGAAGGACTCCATTTCATGTGGGTTTTGGGTTTTCTTGTAAAACCACCCTACCCCTTGGTTTTTCCTATAAATAGGAGGTGAGATGGCTGCCATCTCTCAATCCTTACTCTCATACAAATGCCATGCATGATCTGGCTCTCTCTCTCCCTCCCAGCGAAATAGTTTCGTAGAGCCGAAAGGCTGTCTGGGTTCCGGCAGGAACTAGTTCTGGACGGCGAAGCCCTGCCGGATAGATGACACCGTATGTGTGCAACTCTGTAGAGAGATCGTAGTTTAGGTCTTAGTTTGAGAGTGCCTCCCGAAGGGCTGTCCGAGTGACTGTCCGAGTTTCGATGGTCCTCCCGAAGGGCTGTCCGAGTGACTGTCCGAGTTTCGATGGTCCTCCCGAAGGGCTGTCCGTGACACCGTCCGAGGGACTGTCCAACCGCCTCCCGGAGGGCTGTCTGGGGGCGGATGAGGGTATACATCCTCGCGGTTGGGAGGTTGAAAATCCTAGCTGCGGGGATCTGCACCGCCGATCGTCATCGACTCTACTTCCGCTGTGCTACGAGTCGGTAACGAAACAGATCAAACCTTGTATGCAGTCTCCATAGTGATCCTGGGCTGGTGCGTAGGTCGGAAAATTTTTGTTTTCTGCTGCGTTACCCTACAGCCCTCGTGCCAAAATAAGGATAGGATCGCATCTTGGGCGTGACAAGTTAGTATCAGAGCATGTACCGACCTAGGAGCCCCCTTGATTGATCGAACTTTGGCCGAGTCGAGTCTAGTGAAAAACTATTTTGAGTCTAGTTATATCGGAGAGTAGGATTCTTTTACTCCTCTTCTATACTCTGGTGAGGTATTTGACTTAGGAATTTTCATTCTACTCCTCTTCCCGCTCAATTTTTTTTAGGATCACGCGGGTATTTTGGAAACTATCTGATGCCGATGTGACGGAGTTCTGTCTTGGTGCCTCCTGTCTGACTTGATTTCTTCTGGGGAGTTGAGCTCCAGGGGATTCTTGACACATCGTTTTCATTCAGTTTCCTTAGTATCTCAGGACGGAGGATGTTCGAAATTGCTTCAATACTTTTCGTGGCGAGATAAGGCTGGAGTCACCCAGTACTGGGGAGGCGTCCGGGGTACTGCCATCTTTAGTATCGTTGTGATTACGAGGATCTGAGGTAGATGAGTTTCCGGGACATTTGGTTGTGTGTTGAGGGATGTGATACACTGGAGAGTAGTATTACTGCTAGGAGTTGAGTGATCATGTAAAACTCCGTGTATCCGTGTACCCGATTGCATAACCGAGATTTCGGGAGTTCTTAGGTGGGAATTCAAGTAGTTACCTAGGATTATCTTCCACAGATGATGATGTGAGTTTGGGGTTCGACATCGAGTGGTTCGCTTGTTGACGGTCTTTCTTACAGTAGTTCTCGTTGTGTCTTAAAGAGTCCTTGTAGCTTGCTACGACTCGGGGACGCTTCGTATGTCGTGTGCACTGCCTTGTACATGATGGCTACTGTAAGATCGAGCCCGTGTGAGCCTTACCACGAAAATATCGAGCGAAATCTCTATCATATATTTGTTTCCGGCTTAATTCTCAAGCCCCATC
The DNA here is from genome assembly GCA_039707655.1 of Elymus sibiricus. Taxonomy (NCBI): domain Eukaryota; kingdom Viridiplantae; phylum Streptophyta; class Magnoliopsida; order Poales; family Poaceae; genus Elymus; species Elymus sibiricus. The sequence continues at coordinate 73,522,576 of CM077667.1, forward strand.
CTTTGTTTTGTTGGAATATGGTAATTCGAGTTGCTTCGATGTCAAGTGGTGATTTCATATCTTTTCTAAATGGTATTCTCATATTTTTATGGGAATGCTAATCCTTTGTTCAACCGAAGTTGTGATGTCAATTTCTTTCCAACTAGTGTGCTTCTCTTCAAGATAATTCAACCCTCTCCAATATTTGCAAGATCAATCCTCGTATTTCTTTCCGGAGTTCTTTTCATCCGCCCCAAGTTTTCGTTGTTTTCCCCACCCTCCCGCCCATTTTCTTCAATGATTAAATTCGCATCCAAGTGCTTCTCTCTTCATGTGATGCTTCCGCTATCTTCTCTTCCGTGATGTATCCGGTGATTCGTTGTGAAGATGCTCAAGTGCTCAAGTTCATCATTTCTTAGTCTTCATCTTTGTTTTCTTGTCCGGTGGATTCAATTCAAGTTTTCGGTGCTCACCATATCCTTTTCATTCTCTAAATGCTCTCCCATGTTGGAAGTTCTTATTCAAGCCTCTCATGTTTAATCGCCTCTATCTATCCTGTCCAGAGTGCTGAAGATATCTCAGAAGTCTTGTGTTCATTCATATCCTTTCAATTATTTCGAGGTTCTCACCTCATCAAGTTTTCATTGTACCGGTGCAATCTCTATTCCTAAGCAATCGTTTCAACGGTGTTCTCTTTGAGTGAGCCCATAAACCACAGGTGTTCCCCAGGATCTTACCTGGCTCCTCTAATCTTCCGGAGATGTCCTCAAGTTCTTTTCTTATATGACGTAAGAATGAATTTCATCAGTCATATTCCTTCTCCAAGATCGCTGCTAAATCATTCTCATCATTGGCTCAACCTTTTCTTATTCATTATTCCGGAGTGTCTCAGTAATTCTTGGTGGTGTTTCTCGTCATTATTCTCAGCATGAAGACCGAAGGAGAGTTTCTCTTAAATCTGGTTCCATTCTCAGATATTCATGGTTTCAGCTTGATGCCATTCTTCCAAATTGTTGACAATCATGAGTAATTCCTTTCCTATCTATCCGGAGCATTTGAGTGTTGTTTTCATTTCTCGATCCTCCGAAGGCATCATTTCAGAAGATTTCTTCTTTCTCAGCTTTCAGCTTTCGTTCTCAAATTCTTCTCAATTGTTGTCTCTTCATCGTCTCTCAATTATTCTGGTGTTTCGTTGAAGACTTCTTTCAGTTTGTGCTCTATATTTCCCTCTTCAATCTTTTCAAGAAGAATAAGTGGTATGCCAAATCCGTTGCTTGTCATCAATTTAACTTGATGAAGGATAAGCATAACATGATCCTTATTCTTGCTCATCAAGGTGTTTTATATCCTTCTTCCGGAGTTGTTCAGAATATCAAATTATTGGCTCTAGTTGCTTATCTTTTCTTTTCCGGAGTTCCAAGTTTCTCATGTATCTCTTCGCGAAGCTTCATCTAAATCTCTGCAAGACCTCAATCTTATTATTTTCAACCTTCAATTCTTTCTATCATCCTTTCATTTACGGAGGCTCCGCATGGTGGTTCGTCAAGGATTCTTTCATTTCTCGAAGTGTTCTTCAAGATTCTCGTTGTAGTAGCTCAAGTATTCTTCTCTTGCATCTCAGTGCAATTCTTTCTCCCTTATCTTTTGAGATGGTGTTATAGCATTCTTGATTCATGAGGAGTCTCGAAGAGAATTGGTCAAGAATGAGTTATTTAAACCCATCATGTTCTTCCTTGGAGTTATCTTGGATTATATTTCACCTAAAGCCTATCCTTAGGTTTGTTGCTATCATGGTGCTTATCAATGACCCAATTTCTCTATGCATCCTATTGGTGTAAGAAGTTTTGCATATCTTGTTTCTCCAAACCAATCTTGTTTTCGTTTGTGGCCGGTTGTCACCTCATTACTTTGGGATGGTTTTCCATAAGCCCACAACAAGCTATTCTTTCCGTTGTTGATGTTCCAACAACTCCGTTCAATCTCTCCTTGCAATATGCTTTTCAAATTCAATGGTGGTAGAAGTTGTCTTTTTCTTCTTCGTTCTCTTCTCTCCAAAGTTCTACCTTCTATTCTTTTGTTCCGGAGGCATTGTATTGTTGCTCTCTTTCATCCATTATCTTGTTTTATCAAGATCAGGTGCTTTCTTGCTTATCCATTTAACCGGAGTGTTGCGTCATCTTTGCAAGTTCCTTCCATATTCTCAATTTTGCCTCTCTTTCCTACCGAAGTGCTGCCGAAATTTCTTGTGAATTCTTGCTTGTTCCTCATGTCATTCTTCATCTCTTGCAACCTTAATGTTTCTATGGTTTCACTCGTTTTTCAAAGAAGCAACTAAGTTTTACCTCTTCCTTTTCTCTTCCTCTTCCCCTTCTCAATCTAAGATCTCGGGTCGAGATCTCTTGTAAGTGGAGGAGAGTTGTAACAGCCCGGGACCGACGCTCCAGAAGATTCCCCTTTTATTTCATTGTCATCGTGTGATTCGTCTGTTTGTCGCATTCATCATCGCATCATTCGCATCATGTGCATAGCATCGTCACTCGTTTTCGAAACTTCCATCCGTTCGTAGTTGCCGGTTCTCTCCATTTTTGTCGTTGACCATTTCGTGCCCAGCCGTACACGCACGCGCCCGCGACATCGATAAAAAAATATTGTTTTTTAGTGCGTATAAAACTTTCTCGGATTGGGTCGAAAGTTGGCATGCGGTCTTGTTATTTGTAGGTAGACCGTCTGCCAAATTTCGTCGCAATCAGAGTCCGTTTGATACCCGAACGGTCGACCGTAGCGACTCCGTCTTCGGTTTAACATCAGACGTTTTCCGGTTTTCTAAAACTATGTCACGGGCCACCATCTCTCTCTCATCTCAACCCAACCACTCTACACAGCCCATTAGCTCACCAAACCTTGCCTCTCCAATTCGTCCGTTCGATGGCGATCGTACGGTCCGAATCGATCCAAAACCCCCTAACCCTAGAACCATTTCCTATTTAAGGAGACCCTCCCTCCCTAATTTGGACCCTAGCCCTCCTCGAAATCCGCGCCGCCGCCAGTCTCCCACCTCCTCTCTCCTCCAGCCGCCGCAGCCTCCCAGCCACGCGGGCCCGCCGAAACCCAGATCCGGCCCGCCCGGGCCCGGATCGAGCCGCCGCCCGTACGTCGCCGCCTCCCCGTGTGGTCCCGATCTGGGAGGAGAGGAGCTCCTCCCGATCCAGCCACGCCCCGGCCCTGAGCTCCCTCTTCGGCAGCCTCTCGTCGCAGGCGAGCCACCTGGCCAGTGCCCCGTGACCTTTGCTCCTTCTCCCGATGTCTCCTCTCCCCTCTAACCTCTCTCCCCCTCCGCCATGGCCAGGAAACCGCGCCACTTTGAAGCTCTGTTGCCGGCCCTCTTGCGTCCGTGGGACCCTGTTGTCGGCCAGATCGGGCTTGCCTCGCCCGGATCCGGTCCCCTCCATGCCTCCCGTGCCGGCCGCAAGTGGAGCCCGTCCCCGTCGCCCAGCCCCAAGTCGTCGCCGCCTCTGCCTTCGTCTCGCTCGCCTCGAGCGCGTGGGAGACGACGAGCGGGCAGCTCGCCAGCGCGTGGGCCGTGCAGCGCTCCAAGGCCCAGCCCATCACCGAGTCGGCCCAGCTTCCGCTGGCGCAAGGTGATGACCTCCCTGCTGCTATCCAACGCCACGTGCGCATTATATCTATGTGACGCCCAGTGCATTTAGTAATTTCAGTAAAGGCCAAAAATTTGCATCGGTCATATATAATTAACCGAGCACCGTATAAAAATATTTTATATATGTAAAATACTCAGAAAAATGCGCAGATTATCAATATGTCATTTTCCTCCATGATAAAAATACTTACACCCAGTGTTTGCACCATTTTGCATAAATGCCATCATTTTGCATTGACATATTTAATTAACGTGCATCGGGATGTAATCCAACAATATATTAAAAATGTTCATATTATCGGCATCGCATTTTCATGCATGACAAACCTGTTCATTGAATATTGCATTTAACTTGCATTTATAATTGCTAAAAGGGGTTTAGGCCATAAACTTGCATAATTAATTGTGACATATTTCCCTACATGAACCTAGGCATATTATATGTGTTTTCGAGGTAGAAAAAAATCCATAGAATTTAACTGTGCATTTAGTTTTGTCATTGGAGGAAGTTCGTGTGCATGTCATTTTTGCCATGATGCCATTTTGTCTATTTCGTGTTAATTAATCCATGCATGATATGAAATAATTTTGAACATGAGATATGCCCTTGGACATGTGTGCTAGGCCCTGGTATTTTTGGTTGTCATAAAAATGCATGTTTATGTGTTGTTTTCTTGTTGCCAACATGCTATAAAAATCTGTTGTTTTGAGGGTCCAAAATATTTCTAAGTCTGAAATCTGTTATTTTGTTGCTATGTTGCCATGTGATTTGCTAGTGTTCTAGGAGTCTTTTGGTGATGCCACAATGGAGTCTTTTGTTAAGCATGTTATGCTCTATCATGTTGTGCCAATAGTTTGCATGAATAGATTTTGCATCATAATTAATTCTGTTGCTTAATATGTCAATCTGTTAAAAACTGCTGCTCATAACTAGCCTAATTTTCACTAAGTCTGAGAATCTGTTTTCTTCATTGTGCCATGTTGTGTTGATGGTTGCCATGAATCTGAGCAAAATTTGATGTTGCCATAAAGTAATGATTTGTAGTGCATCATGTCTACTACCATGCTGTTAATTTTCATGCCATAATATGCCTTGTAGCATATAGTTTTACTGCCGCCAATATGCCTTCGTGAAAATCTGCTATGCTAAAACCTGTTATTTTCACTAAGTCCTAATCTGCTATATTTTGTTGCCATGTTGTGAGCTTCGTACTAAGTGATCCATGACTCTTTTGAGTATGATATGTGAAGATGAAATGAATTGTGTGTTATATGCTACTGCCCCATGCTTAGTTTGTGCATTTTAGAATCTTGTAGCTTGTTGTTTTCATGTGTGCAATATGCTATGTTGCTGATTTGGGCAGATTTCAACTAAAACTTGTTTTGGTGATTGTGGTTGAACCGTAGCTCCGTTTTGAGCGTGCCATATATGTAACATGCTTAGATTTTCATGTAGTATCATGATATATTGCTGCATTCATGATTTGAAGTGTTTGTGATTGTCTTTTCCATGCCTTTTGCATTCATGACATATGCATCTTGTGAAGGTCATATCTTTTAGACCGTAGCTCCGTTTGAGATGTTCTATATATGTAAATCGACTAGAATGACGTGTAGAATTGCATGGTTCACTATATTTTGCTGTTTAACAAATATAAAACCTGATTAGTTTAGATCTGGACCAATTTCGAAATTAACATATGGGGTCGTTTCGGAGATGCTATATGTTGTTTCCGGCCTCATTTAAACTTGCCTAGATGTGTAGTTTACTTATGCTTCACCTATTGCCATGTTTAATAACATTTAATATTGTTGTGTACCTAACAAGAGTGAACTAAATAATTCGAATGTGGAGTTTCGTCAATATGCAACCCGCTGCATATTGAGCTTCACTTAATGTGTAGTATCTGTTTGTCGTGATTGCCATGCCTTGCATAATTAAACCGGACATGCATCATATTTGTTTGCGCATCATGTCATGCATATGTGGTGGTGATCTCGTGTGTGGATTGTTGTTTTTGATTTGCTTCTTCTCGATAGAGTTCCGAAAGCGTTCGGAGTGTGAGGATTCGTTCGACTGCGTTGGTTCGTCTTCTTCATGGATTCGTTCTTCTTCCAAGCGGGATCTCAGGCAAGATAATCATTTCCCTGGATACCATTACTATCATTGCCATGCTAGATGTGTCGTTTCTATCGTTGTCTCGCTACCCCACATGTTTGTCAAACCTCCCAAATTGCCATGAAAAGCCTCTAACCCCTCCACAACCCAGCAAACCATTGTTTGGCTATGTTACCGCTTGCTCAGCCCTTCTTATAGCGTTGCTAGTTGCAGGTGCAATGTTTCCATGTGCCAACATGGATGTTTTTGATATATCACAATATTATTGCTATTTTATTTAATGCACATATATACTTGGTAAAGGGTGGAAGGCTTGACCTTTTGCTCGGTGTTTTGTTCCACTCTTGCCGCTCTAGTTACTTGTGTACCGGTGTTATGTTAAATAAATGAGCGCTCCTAACATGCTCGGGGTTGTTATGGGGACCCCCTTGACTTTCGTTTTAGGATAAAGCTTGTCTGGCAAGGCCCAACATTGGTACTACATTTGCCTAATAACTAATAAACCTGCATAGGGAGTAATTAACCCGAGGATCTTTAATCAACAACCCGGGCCAGTGCTCCTCATGAGTCATATTACTTTCACACAGTCCCGAGTCGCCGCAGGCAGACGACCCGACGCTTGGGGGCTACATTATTCAAGTCCAGTTTATATCAAGTATGCAAAGTCCCATGTCGCTGCAAGCATGCATCACGGCACTTCGGGGCTAATGCAAGTTGCTTTTCAAATCATTACATGGTCAACAGATCCTGTTGTCTCAAGAAGATGAGCTAGCCTTTCTATATTTTTCTAAGTCCCAGCCCAGTACTTTTTACTGACCCGACACTTGGGGGCTACAGTATTCAGCTGTTCAAACATATTATGAGGTAAAAATTGAAGACCCAGCCCATCACACACTAATGAGCCGACCCTTGGGGGCTACACCAGCTGAAGCTTTATAAGGTATAAGACAGTTACAAGTCCCAGGCTGCTGCAGGCAAGACAACCTGGCACTTGGGGGCTACCCAACCAAAGATATTATTGCAAAGCACCAAGTCATCATGGATAAACTTGGAGCTTGGGGGCTACAGGTAATATGGATATATCAAAAAATTGAAGAGAGTTTTCAAGATGTCAATTGTGAGTAAGACCGGCTCAACCGATTTTTATTTAGCCGAAGCATTGAAAGACCGGTTCTACATCAGATGGATTTTCATCCCAATATTTTTCTCAAGTCAGCTGGAGTCTAGTTGTTTGACCCGGCATCACCAACAATCATAACCCGGCACCATCAATGATTATGACCCGGCAGAGATGACCCGCCAAGAGCATTGGAGGCCGACTCAATGGCATATGGATGTTTTATTCCCAATATTTTTATTGCAAAGGACACGTACCTGCAAGACAATGGTGAAGACGGCTCATTCATATGAAGAAGAAACCTAGATTTTTGAGGACCGCTTCAGTGAAATAAGCCGGCCAGGGGAGTGAGCCGGTCATTTAAACATATTTATTATTCTTATTTCAGGAGCTTACCATGAATAAATTCAAGCTAACCTGGGGGCTAATGTCGGGGATATACCCCGCGGTATGACCCGGCCGGAAGTATGACCCGGCCAGGACTTGGCGACTCACTGGAGCCCTGGCCAAACTTGACGATTCATTGGTGACCCGGCCGGAGGCATGACCCAGCTCATCAGTATGGCGGCTCATACGTCACCTCTACTACCGGGTCACAGGACGACCCGGCCCATGGCCCAGCATGCGAGCCAGTGCAAGGCGGCTCGGGGACGGGCCTGGATGGGCGGCTCACAAGAGAAGGCCCAAAGGAGAGAAAGGATTACCTCACAAAGGAAACAAGACCCGGATTAGGATTCAAGAGAGACTAGTCCTAATCCTACTCCTAGTAGGACTCTACATGTAAACCTACCCCTTCCACTTATATAAGGAGGGGTAGAGCACCCCTAGAGGGACAAGTTAAGACAGACACAAGTCATTAGAGATAGACAGATTAGAGGCTCTCGAGGTTAGAGGTAGCGATTAGCACCCTTGTAACTGAGAGATCTTCCTCATCATCAATACAAGACAAGCAGGACGTAGGCTTTTACCTCCATCGGAGGGCCGAACCTGGGTAAACTCGCGTCTATCGATTCCGACCAACGCCTCTCAAGCCGCCACATAGTTGCGATGGCCTCACACCTAAGTCCGTTAACCCGGACATCTTGCCGTGACAAATCCACGACAGGAGGGGCGGCCAGCCCACCAGGGGCTGGTGCGCCCCCTCTCACAGCCCATGGAGCCCTCCGGGGCATGTGGGCCCCTTCCGGTGGACCCTCGGAACCCTTCGGCAGCCCCGGTACACTGCCGGTGACGCCCGAATTCTTTCCGGTGACCAACCCGGTACTTCCCATATATCAATCTTTACCTCCAGACCATTCCGGAACTCCTCGTGATGTCCGGGATCTCATCCGGGACTTCGAACAACTTTCGGCCACCAACATATTCATCTCAACAATACCAACTCGTCACCGAACGTTAAGTGTGCAGACCCTACGGGTTCGAGAACTATGATGACATCACCGAGACGCCTCTACGGTCAATAACCAATAGTGGGACCTAGATGCCCATATTGGTTCCTACATATTCTATGAAGATCTTTATCGGTCGAACCTCGATGTCAAGGATTCAGTCAATCCGGTATGCAGTTCCCTTTGTTTATCGGTATGTTACTTGCCCGAGATTCGATCATCGGTATCTCCATACCTAGTTCAATATCGTTACCGGCAAGTCTCTTTACTCATTCCGTAATACAAGATCCCGCAGCTAACTCCTTATTCACATTGCTTGCAAGCTCATTATGATGTTGTATTACCAAGTGGGCCCTGAGATACCTTTCCTTCATACAGAGTAACAAATCCCAGTCTTGATCCATCCAACTCAACAGACACCCTCGGAGATACCTGTAGAGCATCTTTATAGTCACCCAGTTACGTTGCGACGTTTGGTACACACAAGGTACTCCTCCGGTGTCAGTGAGTTTCATGACCTCATGGTTATGGGAACAGATACTTGACATGCAGAAAACAATAGCAATAAACTTGACACGATCATATGCTACGTTCATAGTTTGGGTCTTGTCCATCACATCATTCTCCTAATGATGTGATCCCATTATAAAATGACAACTCATGTCTATGGTCAGGAAATCTTGACCATCTTTGATCAACGAGCTAGTCCTGTAGAGACTCACTAGGGACAAGGTGTTGTCTATGTATCCACACATGTATTTTAGTTTCGAATAAATACAATTATAGCATGGACAATAAACGATTATCATGATAAGGAAATATAATAATAATCACTTTTTTATTGCCTCTAGGGCATATTTCCAACACTGTCGTCTAAGCTACAACGTTCCGAGCGAGGAAGATTTCCTCACTCGGGGGCTCCGCTGCGAACCTGACTTTGCATGAGCTCTAAATGTTTCGAGTGTAAGAAGATTTCTTTGCTCGGGAACCTCAGCTGCGAACCTAACGTCGTGTAAGTTAAAAAATATTGAGTGTGGAAGATTTTCACACTCAGGGGCTTAGCTGCGACCTTGTTGTCGTCTAAGCTACAACGTTCCGAGCGAGGAAGATTTCCTCACTCGGGGGCTCCACTACGAACCTGACTTCGCCTGAGATCTAAACGTTCTGAGTGTAAGAAGATTTATTCACTCGGGAACCTTAGCCGCGAACCTGACTTTGTCTAAGTTAAAAAACACTCTGAGTGAGGACATCATCCACACTCGAGGGCTTAGCTGCTACCCAGTAATCGCCTAAGTTAAAAAATACTCCGAGTAAGGACATCTTCCATGCTCGATGGCTTAGCTGCGATCCAGTAATCGCCTAAGTTAAAAATCACCCCAAGTGAGGACATCATTCACACTCGAGGGTTTAGCTACGGTCCAGCAATCGCCTAGCTTAAAAAATACACTGAGTGTGGACATCATCTACACTCGGGGACTCGGCCTTGATCCAAGGCAGACTCAACAAGCATTCAACATGTCGAGCACACGAAGATTTACCTGACTGGCCCAGCTCCAGGCTAAATTTATTTACCGTGCCCGGCACAAAAAGATCAGTCCGACTGATTCAGCTCCAGATTGCAGAAATTTACTATGCCAAATGCATGAGAGTTCACCTGTTTAGTTTAGTTCCACACTAGAAGACTTAAACCCTCTACCAGACTCATCTAGTCCGACAGAGGCTCGGGGACTACACCGAGTGGGTGCACTCAGCGTGCCCCCACTAGAAGAGAAATACAAAAAACAAACGTTCTGCTCGGTCAGGTCCAGCAAAAACATTCAAGTACAACAAACTCTATAGACTCCAACCGACTACGAGCAATCAGTCAGAGTCTCAGGGGCTAATGTTGGGGATACACGTAACACGTAGGCCCACGAAGGGTCAAAATATCATAAAGCATGGGGTCCACACATCAGGTGGGTCCATATAAATACAGACATACTATTCACTCGGACAAGCATCGTCCCATCCACTCGGATGACAGTCACCACTTGGCCGTATGACTCACTTGGATATGCGAAGACCAATAGTCAGCAAGGCAGTTGGAGCATCATCCTCATAGGGTTTCGTAGTGGGATGACATTATGGCATTAATGCCCCGCCGTGTAACATAACAGGTGAGGGGGTGGCGCACTCTATATAAGCCACCCCCTCCCCACCACATAGCTCAGGGCTAGCGCATTCTTCCCCCGGGGCTCTGTCTGCCGCTAGTCTCAGGATTTACCTTGGAGATCCGTTCTCCTCTCTCTCTCTCTCTCTCTCTCTCTCAAATACATCATGTAACTCCGTGTTCATGTGAGATCAAAGCCTCTCCGGAGCACGAGATGTAGGGCTGTTATCTCAACCGCGAGAGGCCCGAACTCGCTAAAATCATTTGTGTCACCCATTTGCATCTCGATAGATCATGCTCCTTTACACTACCCCTTTCTATTGTCGGAATCGTTCCCACGACACCCACTGCTGCCCATCTTCTCCTACATGACGCCATTTACCCTAGAAAAATTTAAGAAAAGATTTTCGGGAGTTGATAATCCCCAAGTGCAAGGAATCACCGTAGCACTTTGCAAAGATGGAAGTGATAAGTATGGAGTGTCAAACCCACAAGGAGCTAAAGGTAAGATCAATATTCTCTCAAGTCCTATATGCCACTGATACGACTCTACATACACTCAACGTTTGTTTCTATCTAGTAACGAGAAATAAAACTATGTTGTGGGTATAAAGAGGATAGCTTTGCATGATATTGGAGAACTAAAATATGAAAATAGTTGCTGCCTAAATAAAGTTAGAATATATTACAATATATTACAAATAGCGAGTGTGGAATAATGATGATATGGTGTGCGGAATCATCCTAGGCAATTGATAACAAGATCGGTAATCATTATTGTATTTTTATATGAGGGAGAGGCATGAGCTAACATACTTTCCGTACTTGGATCATATGAACTTATGATTGGACCTATAGCAAGCATCCGCAACTACTAGAAATCATTAAAGTAAACCCAACCATAGCATTAACACTTCAAGTCCCCTTTACTCCCATACGTAACAACCCTCTTACTCGGGTTTGTGTTTCAGTCACTCACCAACCCACTATAAGCGAATAAAGAACGTATTGAAACACTCTACAGTGGGAATCCTCCACATGTGCGCGGCACGGAAGGCACCATAGGACAGCACCAATATAAAACATACAACTCAAACCAATCAAATCATCAATCAACCTAAAGGACAAACGAAATCTACTCAATCATCATAAGATGGCAACACATCATTGGATAATAATATGTGGCACAAAACACCATGTTCAAGTAGGGGATTATAGCGGGTGCGGGAAAGTGGACCGCCGTACATAGATGAGGGAAGGTGACGGCGGCGAAGTTGTTGGTGTAGATTGTCGTCACCATGGTTGCCCCGACGGTGTTTCGGCGCCACCTGGAGAGAGGGGGAGAGAGTTTCCCCCCTTAGGTTTCCTCCTCCATGTCCTCTCCCAAGATGGGGAGAGGTTCTCCCCTCTAGTCCTTGGCCTCCATGGCTCTTGGAGGGGCAAGAGCCCCTCCGAGATTGGATCTCTCTCTGTTTTCCTCTATGTTTTCTCTCCAAATTGGGTTTTCTTTGATACAGAGAGTTGCGGCAGCGGAGCGGAGAGTCTAGGTTAATTTCTAATGGTTTCTCTATTTTTAGGATTTTTTGGCGTTGGAATCACGCAAAATGGAGTTACAAGGGGCCCACAAGCTATCAGGGCCCTTTGACCCCCTCCTGGGCGCGCCCTGATAGCTTGTGAGCGTCTGGTGGCCCGCCTCTAGCGGTTCTTTGCTCCAATATTGCTCATATGTTCCAGAAAAAATCATCAAAAAGTTTCGGGCGATTCCGAGAACTTTCATTTTCTGCACAAAAAAACAACACCACGGTAATTCTGCTGAAAACAGCGTCAGTCCGGGTTAGTTCCAATTAAATCATATAAAGTGCATCAAAAACATATAAAAGTATCGTAAACATAGGTAAATATGGCATGAATACTTCATAAATTATCGATGCGTTGGAGACGTATTAGGAGCAGCCCCACCATTTCGAGGCGAAACCAGAGGCGAAGCACTTTTGCTCTCCAACAGAGCGATTCTACCTCGGAAAACTCCCTCTGTTGGGGATATAACCCCGTGGTGAGACCCGCCCAGGTGGGGCCGGGTCATGAGGTTGGCGGCTTAGCGATAAGGTTTGGAAGAAGCTTGCTCAATGGGCCTGAAGGCCCAGAGGGGGCGGCTTGTCTGACAAGCAAGGAGTAGTTAGAGGCAAGGTCAGTTATCAAGTGCGACCCGGCTCGGACTCTTGTAAGCCCAGGGCCTCGACCTGTGTATATAAAGGCGGGTTACCTAGGCGGCTTAGGCCACGAAACCCTGGATCGAGTACTAGGTCTAGCGAATCCGCTCCCTTGTAATCGATATCCAATCAATACAACTCAAGCAGGACGTAGGCTATTACCTCCTTCGAGAGGGGCCGAACCTGGGTAAACCTGTGTCCTTCATCCCGTCCAACCCCTTCGAGTTAACTGCCGTAGTGATGGCTTCACACCTAAGTCCTGACACTAGGACATCTGCCGTGATAAAACCACGACAGTTGGCGCCCACTGTGGGGCTATTGCTCGGTGGTTTGGAGTACTCAAAGGGCTCTCTCCCAGGGATCGAGGGATACGTCGTTGGCAGGATAACCAAGAGTCACCGCGGCAAGCTCTACATCGAGGACGCTGGCTGGGGCCCCGAGGCCGACTCAATCGAGTACGGGTACCGGGTCCCCTTCGGCGGAATTCACGTCTTCATCGGCAAGATCGGCGGATCTAAGCCCGGGCCGGACATCTGCACCGACCTCGTCGAGCCGGCCCGGCGCGCGCAACCCGCCCGAGTTGACCCGGGCCGGAAGCACGTCTTCGTCCGCTTCACCCAAGGCACGGAACTTGAAGGTTCTATGTCGCGGGAGGAAACCCTCATCTGCTCAGAGAATGGATCCTCGAGCGGAGAGGCGGAATCAATCTACCAGCTTCACAACGGTTGGCTTGGGGGCTACTTCGAGGGCTACCCTGACCTGGAATACTATGAGCCGCCGAGCCGAGCCGCTGTCTTCATGGCAGGATCAGCACCGGCCCCTGGTAGCACGGCTGCTGGTGCGACCGGATCTGGATCAGGCAGGCCGCCGGCTCAAGTTTTGCTGGATCTGATGAATGAACTTACAACTCTGATGGGAACCAAGGTCACGGCCGAAAACCAAGCAGCCCGTAACATGGAGATCGCGAGGTTGAAGGACTAGATGTCCAGTTCCCAAGAGGAAATCAATGCACTGAAAGCTCAGATGGATGCTGAGTCGGAGCGCCTCAGGGCGGAAGCTTTTCGCCTTGACCTGGAGCAACAGACCGTAGATGCAGCCCATCGGATGAGGCATCAGACCCGTTTGCCGGATCAGTATGAGCCTAGGAATCTTTTCAACATGCCAAGGACGGGACAGAATGCGCCTTTAACCATAACTCGGACGGCGGAAGTACCTGGGAGTAGGGCGGCGGTTCAGCGTCAGCAGCCATTCCCGCCCCGCAGGAATCAGACCTCGCCGCAGCACTTCCCAACACCACCCGGTCATTATTCTAACCCGGTGGAGAACATGGTGGCAGCGGCAGTCCGGCTCGGCGCGCTCCCTATCCCTGATGGAACGCCCTTTGCAGAGGAAGCCCGGAATGACATTGGATATTTGCAGACGATTGTGGCGCAACAGCAGAAGTATACCTACAGCCGGAGCCGCGTGCACTCGACCCCTATCCCGAGCCGCAGTTACAGCCGGCGCATAGAGTCGCCTGCGATTTCTAGCAGTGAGCGACGTCGGAACCCGGCGCGAGATGACCCGCCTGCTCTTGATGCCCAGGCGTTGGTAGACCGTGCGAGAGCACAGCGAGAGACGGCAGCAGCGGCAGCTGTGGCGGCTTACCAAGAACCCACAGTAGCACCTTCTGTTTCAGTAGGAGCCGGAGTAACCTCCAGGGCTGTGGGGGTGCCGTGCTTAGTGCCGGCTTTACGGAACGAACGCCTGCCGAAGGATTTCAAGGGTCCCCGCAAGGTACCAAATTATACTACCGATCTGCCTCCGGAAGCTTGGATCGAGAGTTATGAACTAGCCATGGAGATGTTAGACGTCAGTGATGCAGTCTGCGCCAAATATTTCATCATGATGTTGGAGGGGCCGGCTGGCACGTGGTTGAAGGGTTTGCCACCCAATACCATTAATTCCTGGGCCGAGTTAAAGGCGAAATTCATCAAAAAAAATCAAGGAACGTGCAAGCAGCCCATGACAATCGTGGATTTGGACCATTGTGTGTAGCGGGAGGATGAGTCGGCCCATCATTGGGTCCAGCGAGTCTCAACCATTATCCACTCTTCTGATAATATCACGGCGGCTCAGGCGGTTCTAATTCTAGAGAAGAATTGCCACTTTGTGCCCCTCAAGCAGAAGCTTGGACGGCTCAAGCGTTCATGCAAGGATATGGGGGAGCTCATGGCGGCTCTCACCAAATATGCAGACTCTGACAGCACGAAGGATCCTGGGTCTGATGAGGAGAAATCAGCTAAGGGTAAGAAGAATGGCAATAGCAAGGGCCAGCAGCAGAGCGGGGCAGGAAATAATAATAACGGTAATGGCGGTAAGCGGAAGCACCCGGACGGCGGGTCAGATCTGGTAGCCAACACTAGTGCTGGGAACAACCGTGGCAAGGGTAATGGTAAATCGCCTTTCAGCATGTCCAAGGCTTTCAATATGGAGGCAATGTTGAATGCCCCCTGTCCAAAACATAGTGTTCCCGATAAGCCATCCACTCATGCCTGGAAGGATTGTTGGGTCATGCGGGAGTTCCGGAATTACAGCATTAACCAGCATCAGGGTGGCGGCAGCGGACCGTCTGACGGGTCAGGATCCGGCTCTTCTGGGTCCGGCTTTGGTGGAGGTGGCTCAGGTTAGTGCTATCAAGGCCAGGGAAACCATGGAGGTCATAGTCAACAGTCTGGCAATGGAGGTCAGCAACAAAACAACCAGTCCGGGTATCACAGTAACCCAAAACAGCTTAATGGAGGCCAATATCATGTTTTTACGACAAGCCTTGACAAGCGGGATCAGAAGGTTCGCAAGCGGGCGGTTAACACGGTCATGCCGGCTCCCCCGCAGTACTTGAAGTGGTCCGAGTATGACATAACTTGGAGCAGGGAGGATCACCCGCCGCGTGTGGATAACCCGGGGCAGTTGGCCTTGGTAGTGGCCCCCCAAGTAGGAGGCTACGTGTTCACCAAGGTGCTTATGGAGGGTGGCAGCAGCATCAACATCCTGTACTATGACACATTCCGCCGGATGAACTTGCTTGACAAGGATCTTAAGCCATCTTCAATGGTTTTTCACGGTGTGGTGCCCGGAAAGTCGGCGTATCCAGTTGGGAAGATTTCCCTGGAAGTAGCTTTTGGCGATGAGTTCAACTACAGGGTGGAGACCTTATGGTTTGAGGTGGTCAAGATCAAGAGCCCGTACCATGCTTTGTTTGGACGGCCGGCTTATGCCAAGTTCATGGCTAGGCCTTGTTATGTTTACTTGCAGCTCAAGATGCCCGGATTAAACGGCACGATTACAGTGCATGGTGATCAGAAGATTGCTCTTGAGTGCGAGGAAGGCGATGCTGCGTATGCAGAGTCAAGTTGTGCTGTGGCAGAGCTCAAGTTTTATAAGGAGAACGTTGACCCGGCAGATATGACCCCGTTGAAGAAGCCCAGTACGGAATCTGAGCCGCCCCTGAAGTTTGTGGCAGAAGATACCAAGATGGTGGATTTTACTGCTAGCGACTCATCGCAGCAGTTCACTATTGGGGCCAATATGGATCCCAAATAGGAAAGCGCACTCATCGAATTCATCCGTGAGAATCGGGACATCTTTCAATGGAAACCTTCTGACATGCCGGGTGTACCGAGAGAATTCGCTGAGCACCACCTTAATGTGGATCCCAAGTTTAAGCCACTCAGGCAGTTCCTCCGTCGTTTCAATGAGGAGAGGCGTAAGGCTATTGGAGAAGAGGTAGCCTGGCTCTTAGCAGCAGGGTTTATCGTCGAAGTTTTTCACCCGGAGTGGTTAGCTAACCCGGTGTTGGTACTCAAGAAGAACGGTACGTGGCGCATGTGTGTGGGCTACACCGATCTCAACAAGGCGTGTCCGGTTGATCCATTTGCTCTCCCCCGCATCGACCAGATCATTGATGTAACGGCGGGTTGTGAGAGTTTATGTTTCCTGGATGCTTAATCGGGTTATCATCAGATCAAGATGGCAGTCAAAGACCAAGAGAAGACGTCCTTCATTACACCTTTTGGAGCTTTCTGCTATGTGTCTATGCCTTTCGGGCTCAAGAGCGCTCAGGCGACTTATCAGCGTTGTATGCAGAACTGTCTTCATGGTCAAATTGGGCGCAATGTTCATGCTTATGTGGATGATATTGTGGTCAAATCAAGGAAGAAGGAGACTCTGTTGGCTGATTTGAAGGAAACTTTTGATAATCTACGGGTTTACAAGATGATGCTTAACCCGGCAAAGTGTGTGTTTGGTGTACCTGCAGGCAAGCTCTTGGGATTCTTTGTCTCCGAGCGTGGCATTGAGGCTAACCAGGACAAGATAAAGGCCATCACTTCTCTATCTAAGTCGGCGTGTATTAATGAAGTCCAGCGCTTGGCGGGTCGTATTGCTGCTTTGAGCCGGTTCATAAGCCGCCTGGGTGAGAAAGCTATTCCTTTATATCAGATGATGAAGAAGACAGATGACTTCGTCTGGAGTGATGCGGCTAATGAGGCGTTTGAGGCGCTCAAGAAGCAGTTGGCTGAGCCGCCCGTCTTAGCTGCTCCGGTGGAGAAAGAGCCTTTGCTCCTGTACGTGGCGGCTAACAACAGAGCCGTCAGTGCTGCAGTTGTGGTGGAGCGCAAGGAGGCAGGGAAGGAGTACCCGGTCCAGCGGCCGGTTTACTATGTCAGTGAGGTCTTGACGGAGTCCAAGCAAAGATATCCACATTGGCAAAAGCTGGTGTTTGGAGTGTTCATGGCCAATCGCAAGCTGAAGCACTATTTCCTTCGGCATCCGATCACAGTGGTTAGCTCTGCTCCTTTGGGAGATATCATTCAAAACAGAGAAGCTACTGGTAGGATTGCTAAGTGGACAATTGAGCTTGGGCCTCTCAATCTGAGATATGTGCCCCGGAAGGCTGTGAAATCCCAAACCCTGGTGGACTTTATCAATGACTGGACAGAGTGTCAAGCGCCTGAGGAGAAGCCGGACAATACATATTGGACGATTCACTTTGATGGTTCCAGGCAATTGGAAGGCTCGGGGGCTGGAGTTGTTCTAACTTCCCCGCGAGGTGACAAGTTCTGTTATGTTTTGAGGTTAATGTTTTCTTGTACTGACAATGCAGCTGAATATGAGGCTTTGCTTCACGGGCTCTGTGTGGCCAAGGAGATGAATTTGAGCCGGGTCAGGTGTCTTGGCGACTCAGACCTGGTGGCTCAGCAAGTCTCTGGCACGTGGGACCCTAAAGACCCTCGTATGGCGGCTTATCGCCAGGCGGTTGATGTTATTGTTGGCCACTTCATGGGCTATCAGGTGGATCATATTGATCGGCGGAAGAATGAGGCGGCTGACGCATTGTCAAGACTGGGGTCTCAGCGTAAGCCGGTGCCGCCTAATGTGTTCTTGGACGTATTGCATCACCCGTCGGTTAAGTTACCGTCGGAGGAGGATCTGGCTATACCTGACCCGAAAGGACAATTGGTGGCGGCTCTCCGTGCAATCCCTGATTGGACGTTGCCTTACCTGGTGTATCTGACCCGCGGCGAGTTACCTCAAGATGAGACTCTGGCGCGGCAGATTATAAGGCGGTCTAAATCTATGACTATTGTCAATGGCGAGTTACACATGCGCAGCGTGACTGGCGTCTTTCAGCGATGTGTTTCTCCTGATGAGGGCCATGAAATCCTGCAAGAGATACACGCCGGCGATTGTGGTCATCACGCCGGGTCAAAATCTCTTGTGGCCAAGGCTTTTCGACACGGTTTCTACTGGTTAACAGCCCATAAAGATGCAGAGTTCTTGGTCAATAAATGTGACGGGTGCCAGAAATTTGGGCGACGTGCCCATGTGCCGGCTCAGGAGTTACGGATGATTCCAATCACCTGGCCGTTTGTAGTCTGGGGGCTTGATATGGTGGGACCTTTTAAGAGGTCTAAGGACAAGAAGACCCACCTCTTGGTGGCGGTTGACAAATTTACTAAGTGGGTTGAAGCTGAGCCGGTCAGCAAGTGTGATGCAGCAACAACAGTTCAGTTCATCAAAAAGCTGATCTTTCGGTTTGGTTATCCTCATAGTATCATTACTGACAATGGCACAAACTTATCCAAGGGGGCAATGAAGGAGTTTTGTGATGGTGAGCATATCCGCCTCGATGTATCTTCTGTGGCTCACCCACAGTCTAATGGTCAAGCCGATCGTGCTAACCAGGAAATTTTAAGAGGGATAAAACCCCGGCTTATGGTTCCTTTGGAGTGCACGCCGGGTTGTTGGGTGGTGGAGTTACCTTAAGTTCTTTGCAGCATAAGAACCACCCCCAACAGGTCAACAGGCTATACGCCTTTCTTCATGGTTTATGGCACAGAAGCTGTTCTCCCCAGTGATATTAATCATGACTCGCCCAGAGTGGCGGCTTACGTAGAAGCTGATAATGAGGCGGCGCGTCAGGATGCTTTGGATGCCTTAGACGAAGAACGGGATCTTGCAGCAGCTCGGTCTGCGATTTACCAGCAAGACCTGCATCGCTATCATAGCCGTAGGGTCAAGACCCGGACGTTCCAAGAAGGCGACTTAGTACTCCGGTTGATTCAAGACCAGTCAGATATGCATAAACTGTCACCTCCGTGGGAAGGGCCGTTTGTGATCAGTAGAAATCTCAACAATTGTTCCTATTATCTCATTGATATACGGGAGAGCGACAAGTCATGAACCTCTGGTGAAGAGACTGCAAGGCCTTGGAACATTGCTCACCTTAGGCCATACTATACTTAAGCCGCCAGTCCAGCTCTCATCAATGTACATATCCCTGTCATTGTATATACCATCTTTTATGATATAATAAAGTTGGCATCCCCATGATTAGGGGTTTCTGCCGTTTTTTCTGCATTAAATCTCGTGCAAAGGAGTTGATCCTTCATCAGGTCACTTGGGGGCTTCCAACCCACTGGGTTTAGCTTTCATACCCTCTTGGCCAGGCTTTATATGCCATGTTCGAGTTAAACCCGTCTGTTTGCAACTTGCTACTCCACCATGTGACCCGCCGAACTCTTGACAGTCAATCTTGCTCAGAGACCCTGAACTTTCATAGTAAATCTCACACAAAGACCCTGAACTTGTCAAGGTTTAAACGGCGGCTTTTGTCACGAGAGAGCCGGCTTACAGTGGGCTAGGATAAACTCGCCTTGTCTGCTGTAGTCTCTCCGCTATGTGGCCCGTTCGTACTCTTAGCAATGTCAATCTTTTAAAGACCCTGAACTTGCTAAGGTTTAAACGACGGATTTATGTCACATGAGAGCCGGCTTACGAGGTTTTAGGCTTTTATGCCTAGCTTCTTCGGAAGCAATACAAAAATTTTCTTGAAAATAAAATAAAGTTCTCCTGTCTTGCTGTGCCTTTAAAGCCGGTTTATTTGGCAGGGGATACGCAAATGCATATTCTGTTGCTTGTTTTTTGCAGGCATTTGTCATGATAGGATTCTAAGTTTTTTGGGTATCCCCGACTTAGCATTGCTCATGGCATACAACCCACCGGGCGAGTCAAGGCAGTCAGACGATTATATGTCAAGACGATTATGTTAAGTCGCCGGTGTATGGGCTGAAAGAAGTTTAAAATTGCACGAAGGCACAAGAGCAGGCGATTAAGTGTTTTCTACTGCTATTACAAGGCTGTCAAGGAGCCCAAAATCTGCAGACTTAAGTTTTTTGCAGCAAAATATAACCCGGCATATCAACAGGGCCGAGTTACTCTCATCTGAAGCAAACTCTTTCCTTAACTCTCCGCCGGGTCATCCTGCGCCGGGTCTTCGGTCTCCAGGATCTGAAGGTTGTCCACATCCCAGTTGCAGTTTGTTAACGCCTCAAATTTGGCTTCATCATGCATGATTGGAGATGGGTCAACATCAGGGGCAAAGAGGTGCTTACGGCGTTGAGGAATCAGGCTCTTTGCTTCAAAGGTGGGCCCCCGAACTCGCTTATTATCCTCAGAATAAGCCGCCTGATATGACGACAGGTTATCTTCTTCGGCCAGCCGGCTTGCCAAAATTGGGGCGCCTTCATGCAACGGGCATAGTCATCTTGAGTGAACTGCGAGCCGTCGTCTTTCAGCTGAGGAAAGCCATCCATCATCTCGGCCGAGTTAAGCTCGGGTGCATAAGCCAGTGACCGGCTCAAAGCAGCCATTGCGCCCTTTACGGGCGGCTGATCTCTTCAGCTCTTCTATCTGCTTTGGGATGGTGGAGAGGACTTCTAGCACACCCTTCATAAACTTTGGAATGCCCTTCTCAGTCATAACAGCTTTAATGGTGAAAAGGGATCCAGCATACAGCTGTTCAGAAAGTGAATATAAAGCCTTCAGCTTTAATAGACTGTCATCTAAAAGTTGGCGGCTTCATTCACCTACAAGCAAGTCAAATCTTATAAGCCGTCGGGAAGGATTTTCGAAGAGTTCTTTTGCAATGAATATTGATGGTTAACAACACTTACCAAAGACGGCTCCAATCATACGGGTTATATGGCTTTTCAGATTGCTAAGCTCTTCAGTCACCGTTTTAAGACGGCCTTCTGCGTCTTCCGCGCGCTTGGTCAGGGCGGCTTGGCTCGTTTCAGTAGATTTCTTGAGTGTTTTGAGCTCAGCCTTGATTACATCCAGCTCAGTCAAGGCGATCTGATACTTGGCGTTGGCTTCCGCTCGGCCTTCTTGTTGAAGTGCCAGACTCTTCTTAAGGTCCGACACGTTAGACTCAGCGGCACTTAAAGATTCCTGCACAGGACAAGTCTTATGTTAGTTCTAAGCCGCCTGTCCGGCTCATACCGGTTTTTTGAAGTTTGGCAGAGACATTACAAGTCTCAAGCAGATTGCAAGCAATATACTTGACACTTGGGGGCTAATGTGCATCAGTTCTTGAAAACGGGTTACAATTCAGATAAGACCCGGATCATCTTCAGGAGCATGACCCGGCCCTTGGGGGCTACATTTGGCTCTTATTTTATGATTAAGTGCCGGCCCATTACTTACATAATGACCCGGCCCTTGGGCTCTATATTTGGCTCTTATTCTATGATTAAGTGCCGGCTCATTACTTACATAATGAACCGGCCCTTGGGGGCTACATTTGGCTCTTATTCTATGATTAAGTGCCGGCTCGTTACTTACATAATGACCCGGCCCTTGGGGACTACAATGCGATTCAACGAAAGATTGCAAGTGATGGAAGACCCGGCTGACCTTTTGAGAGGTAAGTCGGCTCTTGGGGGCTACTTAAGTATATATATGGAAAGGCAAGGGCAGTGGAGTACCTCGTATTTTTTCTTCATCATGCCAACCAAGTTGGCCTCCATGTACCGGCTTGCAGAGAAGCGGCTCAGATAGCCAGAGTGCAACTCGTCGGCAGTAAGTTTTTCTAAGTTAGGAAGATCAAATTGAGTCTTTCCTTTCTTAAGAGGAGCCGCCTCATCTTCACTGGTATGTTTTGATAGTACATTGAAGGGAGCTGGAGATTTATAAGCCGCCCCGGTAACACTAACTTCTTCATGAGAAGCCATGTTTTCAGTTGTCGGCTGGGGGCTGGGCGGCTTAGGATCAGTTTCTGGATGGGCTTCATGAGCTTCAATATCCATGTCAGCCGGCTCATTATGCTGAGGAGCTTTTTCATGGGCGTCTTTGTTAGCTTCAGAAGGCTCAATATGAGCTTCAGGGGTGTTAGGCTTTGGGTTTTCCGACTCTGGAACATTAGGAGTAGCGGTTGACCCGCCTACCTTCCTCCGTTTGGCTTGAGCCCTATGAGCAAAGGTGAAGTTACACGTCAATAAGCAAGGATAGACTATGAACGCATGGAGTGGTATATAAAAATACTTACCCCGGGTTGATAATAAGAGGAGGCAACTTTGAGGCGGTTGAGTCGCCGGAAGAAGGAGGCGAGTCCTGAAAAGTTAGCATTGTCAAATACAAGTTGCAACACAAGATTAGCATACAGAAGAAATAAATTCAAGGCAATGAAGTACTTCAGTGCGCCGTTTCCGAGGAGTCGGGTCATTTGGTAAGCCGGCTATAAGATCTTCAGAGCCGGTGCTCCGGGTCTGATGTCTGTTGTCACCTTGCTGCTTCTTCAAAAGAAACTTGGGACCCAAGTGAGTGAAAGGGCAAGAACATTTTACTTTCCGTACAGCCCGCCATATTCTCTTTACTGGTAAAAGTTCCGAGTCAGAAGAGATAATAGTTACCTCTGCAACATCAGCATGACTTGTTTCTGCTTCCTCATGTGAGTAATCATTGTCAATGAGTTGTATAAAGAAAAGACCAAGGGAGTCAAGTTCTACCTCTGAGTCATCCAGGTCGAATAGTTCTTCGGTTGATTGCCTCTTCCTACGAGCCGGCGCCTTAGCTTTGGTCACCTTGGGGACTTTGCTCTTCTTCTTGAGGGAAGGGGTAACCTCTTGTTCCAGAAGGAAGAGCCGGCCTACATTATGATATGTGCGTTGACAGAAAGGTCAAAACACAATACATGAAGTACAACATTTAAAGAATGAGTAAAGATAGGGTGAAAAGGCTCACCTATGGAGCCGGGTTAAGTGCATAAAAGGGACTTAACCTCGTCTTGCTACAGGCGGATTGAGGTTCTCCTAGCAAAGAATTGACAATGGTATTCAGATCCTGGTCTGTCAGGGGAGTCTGGTTGAAGCGTTGAGGATCAGTCACCTCGCCGGTGTATTGGCACATTAGGGCGCTGCGGCGGCTCAATGGCAGAATCCTCCAAGAGACCCAACAGCGGGTCAGATCAACACCTGTTAACCCGTTGGCTAACAGGGCCCTTATTTTTGAGAAGGTTGGGCCATATTGAGCACGCTCTGCGGCAGACATCCGGTCTGGGAGCTCCGTATCAGTGCTGAGCCGGTAAGGACGATAACCCGGCAGTGGGTTCTCCCCTTCTGGCGAAGTATCTTTGCAGTAAAACCAAGTTTTGTTCCATTCTTTGGGGTGACTCGGCAGAGTTGCTGCCGGAAAGAGTATATCCCTCCGTCTTTGAAGAGTGACGCCTCCGAGCTCGAGACTCAATCCGTCTACCATCTCTATTTGGTGATTTATGTAGAAATATTCTTTAAAGAGTTCAACGGATGGCTCTTCTTGCAGGTAAGCTTCGCAGAGGGTTTGGAACTGACACAGGTTGGTGACAGAGTTGGGGCCAATGTCTTGGGGGTGCAGGTTGAATGAGTGTAAGACGTCTCGGAAAAATTTAGACCCGGGTGGAGAGAAACCGCGGAGAAGATGGTCTGTGAACACAATAACTTCCCCATCCTCGGGCTTAGGAGTGGTTTCATTGCCCGGAACCCGCCAGTGGATAACATCCTGAGCCGGCAAGACTCCCATGGTGACAAACTCTTTGAGTGATTCGTCAGTTACCCCAGACCTTACCCAGTTGCAGGTAGATGGGACTTTAGACATGGCAGCGGCTTAAGAAATTGCGGAAAGGCATGAGTATTTGGCGGGTTAAAAGCATATTATGACCGAGGCAGTTATGACTCTAAAAATGGTGACGGCATTTGGCGGGTCAATATAAAGTTATGAGCCGCCCAAGCAGGCAGCGATATGACAACATGAGCCGGTAGCCTTACAGCGGGTCAAGTTCATCAGTGAGTATTGGAAAAATTACTAAGTGTGGAGAAACAGATTCCAACAGCTACAGCTATTGATTTAAGATCTACGGGCGAGATAAGAAAGAAAAATATTCTTAACCCTAAAAAGCCAGCGGAAGAACAGGCAGCTTCTATACGGATTAAAGTGAGCCAGCAATCTACAGTGAGCATGGCATGCCTATTGAGCGGGTGACCGCATAATTTGGGCGACGTTATAAAGCCTAAAGAAGTATTACTTCCTATGAAGAACACTCCGACGAGCAACGATGAACTCGAAGAAAAACCCGATGAACTCGGAGGAAAAGCTGAAGAGCTAATGCAGATCTGAATACGGGTCAAAGATGAAACCTTGAAGATGCGAGCAAACGCGGGAGTGCTCTGGACGTATTCAGGGTGATGCAGCGGCCAATGTTGGAGACGACGGCGAGGCCCGGATGGCGCGGCGAGCTTCGGCGGCGCGGGCATCACGAGGAAGAAGAAGAAGGCAGCGGCGAGGAAAGTGAAAACAATGGGACCCCCCCCCCCCCCGTGCCTATTTATGAGGGTGTGGTGGAATAGCAACAGTCTGGTGCGGGAATCGAGGAGACAAGATGACGATTGAACAAGAAAGTGCCTCGTTTCTCGGGCTGGTCATTTTAATGAAAACGATTCGTTGTGACGTCAGGGGAATCTTTTTGATTTTCCTGATGATGTCATGGCGGGTCATGAAGATTGATCAGAGATGATGTCACCCATTTTTTGTTGGGTCATGAAGATTTATCAGAGAATGCAAGATTGACATCATCAGAAAACTTCAAGATTGACATGAACCGGTTCAAATCAATCTGGGGCCTAATGTTGGGGATATAACCCCGTGGTGAGACCCGCCCAGGTGGGGCCGGGTCATGAGGTTGGCGGCTTAGCGATAAGGTTTGGAAGAAGCTTGCTCAATGGGCCTGAAGGCCCAGAGGGAGAGGACATTGTATGACCCGGCGGCGTAAGCCACCGGGGGCGGCTTGTCTGACAAGGCAGGAGTAGTTAGAGGCAAGGTCGGATATCAAGTGCGACCCGGCCCGGACTCTTGTAAGCCCAGGGCCTCGACCTGTGTATATAAAGGCGGGTTACCTGGGCGGCTTAGGCCACGAAACCCTGGATCGAGTACTAGGTCTAGCGAATCTGCTCCCTTGTAATCGATATCCAATAAATACAACTCAAGCAGGACGTAGGCTATTACCTCCTTCGAGAGGGGCCGAACCTGGGTAAACATGTGTCCTTCGTCCCGTCCAACCCCTTCGAGTTAACCGCCGTAGCGATGGCTTCACACCTAAGTCCTGACACTAGAACATCTGCCGTGATAAAACCACGACACCCTCCGAGAGGGGAAAATCAAAGCTATCGTCATCACCAACGTTCCTCTCATCGTGGGAGGACTATTCTCCATCAATATCTTCACCAGCACCATCTCATGTACACACCCTAGTTCAATTCTTGTATTCAATCTTTCCCCAACCTCATATTGATACCTGGGGGATGCTAGTAGTGTTGATTACATCTTATAGTTGATGCTAGTTGGTTTACTTGGTGGAATATTATATGTTCAGATTGTTAATGACTTATTTGTCTCCTCTGGTCATGAATATAAATATGAATTTTGAGTAGTTCCTTTCTTTTTTTAGGACATGGGAGAAGTCTTGTTATAAATAATCATATGAAGTTAGTTTCCGTTCAATGTTTTGATGATGTGTTGTGTTGATCCTCCTCTAGTGGTGTCGTGTGAACGTCGACTACATGACACTTCACCATGTTTGGGCCTAGGGGAAGAGATTGTGGAGTTAGTTTGTAGATGATGGGTTGCAAGAGTGACAGGAACCTAAACCCCAGTTTACAAGTTGTTCCGTAAGGGGCTGTTTTGGATCAATGTATTTAATGTTGTGGTTAGATTTATCTTAATTCTTCTCTTGTAGTTACGGATGCTTGCATGAAGAGGTTAATCATAAGTAGGTTGGTTATTCAAGTAATAAAATCACCTTAGCTATGGTCCACCCACATAACAACTTATCAAAGCAACGAACGTGAGTCAATGAATCATGGTGAAATAACTAGACACAATTCCCGTGTGTCCTCAAGAGTGTTTTAATCACTATAAGAAGTTACTCTAGCTTGTCCTTAGCACTAATAAGGATTGGGACACCTTACTGCACCTTGGTACTTTGGTTACTCATTACTTGCTATCAATTATCGTACTATCAAATTATCTATCAAAATTATCTTACAACACTTGCAAAGAATACCTTGCTGAAAACCGCTTATTGGTTCCTTCTGCTCCTCATTAGGTTTGACACTCTTACTTATCAAAAGGACTATGATTGATCCCCTATACTTGTGGGTCATCATACAGCGACGATGACATTGATCTGGAGGAATTTACGGTCGATCCAAAGAAGACGGGTAGAGGAGAAACTTCAACTTTCGGGAGGATGAGTTGTCGTGTGATGCATGGTTGTACACTACCATCAATCTAATCCATGGCACGAAGCAAAAGGGCGCAACATTTTGGGCCAACATTCATACTTGGTTCCATGAGCGCGAGAATTTTGGGCCCTATCACAACGAACTTATTCGTAATCATGGGACAAAGTCGCTCAACCATCGATGGTACACCATCCAAGAGGACATGAGCAGGTATTGCAGCCATTTGAAACAACTAATCGATCGGTGGCCAAGTGATGCGCTAATCATCGAGCAAATAACTTTTATATGTGTTGGTCATTTCTTCGGATATGCAACCTGCTAACCGAATATACTCTTTGTGTTGGTCATTTGGCCAGATATGCAACATTTTTACAATGTTTTTTTCTTTCTAGCCCTCCCGTCCGTATAAATTTTTCTTGAAGGTGGAGAAGAGGAGCTTCGTCCTCATATATTGTTGGTTGAAGTTGAATGGGCAACCCAAGTGGAATTTGTTCATTGCCAACTCCATCAAGACCGCTGGCATCTGCACCAAGGAAGAAGCGGGTAATCCAACCGACCCAACAAAAGAGCCGGCCAAGAAGCTTAGAAGAGGGTTTCGGGAAACACGTTAGAGAAGGAGAAGGATATGCAAGAATGGGCGATGGCCAAGATGAGGGAGAGATTCGAGGACATCTTGGCAAAGAAATAGAATGCAAATGTCAACGTCAAGGAGGAATAAAAGGTCAATAGGTTTAACATCTTGATGGCAGCAATCGATAAGAAGTTTAAACTCGAAAAGAAGAATACCAAGTTGGATGAAGATGCAAAGATGATCATGCAAAGATGGACGAGTTGGATGAAGATGCAAAGATGATCATGCAAGCCGTCCCTGTTTGGATGTTGAAGCTCTTGGCGCCCGAGGTGAAGACGACGGAGAAGGAAGCGTTGAGAAGGAGGCGATGGTGAGGTGGATCCAGTGGCAAAGTGGGCGTGGAGGCTCGGATAGCCGGTTTGACAGGACAAAAAATCCATTTTTTTGCATGGTCTGCCAAACTGAGATACTTTTGTGATGTTGCATGTAAACATTATGAACATCGACTTTTTTTGTTGGTTATGATTGGACGCTATGTGAATGCCGCAAGCCATACCTTAGCGGACACTTAGGGGATACAGTTGGATGGCTGGTTCACGTATCCATGTCCACGGGTAAGTAGTGTGTGCGTTTTGAGAGTCGATGTCGGAGATGTCCTAAGTAGGTAGTTAGAAACATATAGGACAAGACTGGGCATGTATTTGAAACCCACTATCACCGCACACATGTTCCTAAAACAACACACACACACACACACACAAGAGCACACAATATGATCTCTTCAGTCGCCGTCGGCCGCAGCTGCCGTCTATTACCGATGAGGGCAGACGCGGTCCAACCAGATTTTGACAGTCGAGGACCAGAAGAAGCAGATGGTGTTGGCAATCCACAATTGCAAGGGTGCACCATGCACGTCCGGCTGGGCAGCCGAGCTCAACGTCAGCATCAACGACGACGAGGCAACAAACAAAAGTTAGCTCTCTAAACAATAGATGAATTTACGCCTATACAGCTTATTCGGTTTTGTTTATTAAAAAAGGTGGGATGGGATGGTGGTGGTGGGATGCTATATAGAAGTTGAACTGTGGGAAATACAAACATGAAACATTAACTCTATTTTTTTATTGTCCACTTGTGCTTGATGCTTTTAGTTGTAACCTCCATATTCAATCTGGTTTTGCTGGTCTCTTTTCAATGAGCATTGTTATATACATACTATTTTGTATGTCCAATTTATGTACGACAATGTTTATGAGTCGCCCATCATATCACTGTCTATGTGTTATTGAATCATGTGTCCTACAAGATTCGTACGTGAAAACATCGCATTCACAACCATTCCGACCTTCTGCCTATGTCTCTATCTGCACGCTTATGCGCTCTGCTCACCGGATCAAATGCTCAGCCCATTGGGCGAACATGCCGACTCCGCAACTTCGTCCCTATCTCTAATTCCTTCTTGTCACTGCCAGAGGGCCACACTCATGGACCGCTCCACCCTCCCTATGTCTGTCTTCAAGGGTGTTGACGATTGTATTGTCGTGCAACATCATCTCTATCCTCAGCGCGACCATCAAATATGATGCCCAACATACACTAGTAGAAAACAGGGCATCAGTCCCGGTTCCAGAGGGCCTTTAGTCCCGGTTCTGCAACCGGGACAAAACGATCGGGACTAATGCCCATCAGTTTTAGTCCCGGTTGGCTTACGAACCTGGACCAAAGGAGCTCCACATGGCCGCCCTGGGGCGCCCAGGTAGGAGGACCTTTAGTCCCGGTTGGTAACACCGACCGGGACTAAAAGGCAGCCACGCATCAGCAGCTACCAGGCGCTGGGGTTTTTTTTTTGAAAGGAGGGGTTTAGGGGTTTTCCTATTGTGTTTCCCCCTTTTATTTTTGTGTTTACCATTTTTATTTTACGCTTTTCATTCAACTCAACGCTAGCTACTACATATAGCAATGAAGGAACCATTACACAACATCGTCATGATCAATATATAGAGAGAAGTGACCTCTCTTTCTCCGTGCTTGGTCGAACAATATGCAACAAGTTTTCGTAAATCTATTCGATGCTATTACATATAGTACACGTTCATGCATATATACAATATAACATCTCTTACGATCCTAACGTCTATTAACAACATCGCATTCGAGATCCTTATGGCATTCTCCGTCTTTAGGTATGACATGCTCAACAAAGAATCCCGACAATTCCTCTTGAATTGCTCGTACGCGATCGGTTGGTAGGAGTTCGTCCCGATTCTGCCAGATCTAAATTAAAGAAGGGGGTCAATAAAACTCAACACAATTGATGGTAATAAAATAAAAATATGAATATTGTTTACGTACTTCAAATTGTTCTAAAGATATGCCCCGGCCCCGCTCAGAGGTCGAGTGGCGAATGAACTCGCAAACGTAGTAAGCACATAAATTAGTCCCGGGTGCCTGCCACAAGCACTTTACGAGAATAGAGTTCAATCAAAATGATAATCAAGCATGATAATGGTATTGAAACTAGAATCAATGAGAGATGCGCGGTACTAGAGTAGTACTTACTTTGGGATATAAAAATTGCAGCTCTTTTTTCCAGCCGACACCCTTAACCTATTTGGTGAACTTTTTCCAAACCCTGTACGGCAAAGAAAATGATTACTTGATATCAGGAAATGAACGACAGTTGCTGATATGGTGCGATAATGATTGAACTTACTTCTGAAGCATTTGACTCATGCCCGTCCACTCCTTAGGGTCTTTACGTCTCGAGTCCAAGACAGTTACTTTTCCCTCTTCAAGCTGAATGCCTAGCAGAATAAAGTGGTAACTGCGCACGCATAACTCATTAATTGCACTTATCCTCGAGAAGCGAAACAGAATGTGCACAAGATAGTAACACTCACTTGAAGTTGTAAGGAAATATTATTTCCTTTCTGGTTTGTTGTCCAAGTAACGTATCTAGCAAAAAAAATTCTGTATCAGCGGGAATTTTTTTAACGTATGTTCTTTTATGAAATTTGGGTCAATGAACCCAATGTCATAGATTTGTAGTTGTTTGCATTCGAGGATCTTTATTCTGCGTAATATAGTGTGAGGATAATTAATACATGCAATGAACGAGCTGAGCTAGAGACTTAATTACAGAAAAAAATACTTACAAACAATAGGAACTGACGATAGTTTTGTCGAGCTCCTTTTGGTTGTATAACTGAAAAATTTCTTCAAATTCAATGAATAACATCTGGTCTCCATTGAAGAAGTGCTCATTTTTTCTTCCCACCAAGATATTGTTGGCCCCTCCTTGCAGGCTTCCAAGTACCTTTCATGCAAATGTCGCATCCTCGTTGGTAGACCCTTGAGCTCCTTGTAGGAGATATGCCCTAGAGGCAATAATAAATGTTATTGCTTATCTCCCTGTTCATAATTAGGTTTATGTCCCATGCTATAACTGCTATGGTTCTCGAGTCTGCAATAACCACGAGGCTCGGAGGAAGACTCATATGCACATGTGGAATAATAAACGGTAAAATGTATTCCTAGTCTGGCCTCTAAGACTGGCTCAAGTATTGCATGATGATCCTGTTTTCCTGATCATGGGCATGGCTATGCCGGCAATTTTGAGGGCACAATGTTAGAACAACATTTGTGTTGAATCGACCCGAATTGATGTTATGCTATGAGATACATTCGTCACTAGTTAAATGGTTTATAACATAGAGATGGTTAACGTTTGCATGATTCCTCAGACCATGAGAGTATCGAGTTTCTTCATGCTTGATTCATGAACTTTGTGGTTTGTTAAACGTCATCCGTTACTGGATGGCTATTACGGCGGCTTACGGGTTCATGGGAAAGTATGTCAAGTAACTTGATAGCTCAAGATTGGGATTTGCTCCTCCGACGATGGAGAGATATCTCTGGGCCCTCTCGGTGTTATGGTATCCATCATCGTCTGGCCAGACACTTTGTGATTTGATCACGGGGATGCCGGAACACGGGAACGAGAAAAGAGAACAATACCTGTAACGAGGTAACTGACATAGTGGAAAAGTTGTTGATCCACGGGGATGCCAACATGTCTCACCTCGGGTATTTGTAACATATCACGAAGCAACAGGAATAGCACACGGCAACTGGAGGTTCACTCGAATATTCATTCGTGTGGTATAGGGGTCAATATGGGTGTCCACGGCTCCGATGTTGATCATTGATCGGAAGGGGTTCCGGGTCATGTCTATACTTCACCGAACCTATAGGGTCACACGCTTAAGGGTCATCTATTTGCTGAATACTAGACAGGGAGTCTGAGAGAAAATCACCGGAAAAGTTTCGGACACCGGAAAAGTTTCGGACAGCGGAAAAGTTCCGCAGAGAGAACACTGGAACAGTTCTGGTAAAACTGAAAAGTTATTTCAGGGGATACCATTAAGTCACATGGGTTTCGGCACATGCCTGATAATTCTTGAAGGGTGCCAGAATCATTCTGGAAACTTCTGGGAATTTTCCGGAAGAAAAACCAGAAATGTTCCGGAGCTGCCGGAACCGCTTCGGATGCTTTTCGCAGATGAAAATCACTAATCTGGAATTGTTCCTGAACGCGTTGAAAATAATTTTAGTGGGTACTGGAAATGTTCTAGGACCACATAAATATTTTCAGTTCGAACGGACGCTGAAAAATGTTGTCGTGAATAGTGAAAGTGCTTTTTGGGATATTTTTGAAAGTCACCTTTTGGGACATTTTGCCAAAAGGCTGCTAGAAGGGATGGATGGATGAGGACCCCCTTGGGGGCGCCACATGGGGTGTGGCCGGCCAAGAAGGGGGCTCCACCTTGGAGCCCCACTTGCCCACTTGCTTTCCCCTTTTTACCCTTGGAAAGTGTTTCCTTCATGGGTATTTTTGGTATTTTGAATACCCATCCTACCCCTTGGTTTTCCTATAAATAGGAGGTGAGGGGGCTGCCCAAACCTCATCCATTCTCACATACACATGCCATCTGATGTTATCTGGCTTCTCTCTCCCTCCCAGCGAAATAGTTTCGTAGAGCCGAAAGGCTGTCTGGGTTCCGGTGGGAACTAGTTCTGGATGGCGAAGCCCTACCGGATAGATGACACCATATGTGTGCAACTCTGTAGAGAGATCATAGTTTCGGTCTTAGTTCGAGAGTGCCTCCCGAAGGGCTGTCCGAGTGACTGTCCGAGTTTCGAGGGTCCTCCCGAAGGGCTGTCCGGGTGACTGTCCGAGTTTCGATGGTCCTCCCGAAGGGCTGTCCGTGACACCGTCCGGGGGACTGTCCGACCGCCTCCCGGAGGGCTGTCCGAGGGGCGGATGAGGGTATACATCCTCGCGGTTGGGAGGTTGTAAATCCTAGCTGCGGGGATCTGCACCGCCGATCGTCATCGACTCTAGTTCCGTTGCGCTACGAGTCGGTAACGAAAAATATCCAACCTTGTATGCAGTCTCCATAGTGGTCCTGGGCTGGTGCGTAGGTCGGAAAATTTTTTGTTTTCTGCTGCGTTACCCTACAGTGGCATCAAGAGCCGTGCTATGCGTAGATGCAGGTTGCGATCTAGAATACATAGAAATGTATGGGTGTTGCACAATATAATTAGGTAGTAGATGAGTTCTATTCCTGAAAATTATTTGTGCGGGTAGCAGATGAAATCTGTTACCCGATGTTCTTGTTGCTTCCCTGGAATTTGCATATTTCTGATCTTGATAACAGTATGGTGGAGTTTCAATGTTCTGGCAATCCGCGATCCTGATTGATCAACGAATTGCTAACAGTTCATTGAATTCCACCGTAGTTAAAAAGAAAGATGAAATTTCGCAGACAAAAGGGCAATGCAGATATGATCTGCACGGGGGTCATGCGTATGACGAAGTTCAGTATGGGGCTTGAGATTTTATTATCTCGTGTTTCATACACCCCGCGATGTTAATCTAGTGACTTGGATTATCATGCTTGATGATGGACGTTGGTAGCTTCGGTTTGTTTTGAAACCTTAGAAGCCACGAAAAACAAGTTTTTGCATGAACCGATTAGAGGCGTCTAACTTGGTTTTGCAGGATGGTTTGCATGTGCATGTGATGTGGTATAGCAGTGCTCATAATAATTTGATTATGTATGAGATGACTATATAATGTAAATTGATTAACATGACCTGCGTGTCATGATTCGGCATGATGGCTGGAGCCATATGATTGTCACTTTAAAATGACCTATGTGTCAACCTTGTTGTAATGCATTATTTTATTAGCTATAGAGATAGCAATATTATCTGGTGCATCGACAAGGTGGTGGCAATCTTCGCGAAGGTGAACACCGACACGAATGCCGAAGACGAAGAAATAAAAGACTTCTCCGTCAGAAAGGGCTATACCATATCATGCTATTATGAATTGCCTGAGATGTTTATCCCTTATGATGCACCCTTCTTGATTGCGCGGTAGTCGCTTTTTATTAGGGCGATCTCTCACAAAAATATCAAGTAGTTAGTGTTCTCCCAAGTGTAGCACCGTCACGGCACCTAACTTTTTGGGGTACGACATGTACACATGAGTACGAACGATTAGAGATGTGTGAGGCGGGTGAGGTCAGACCTCGCAGCAAGATCACTTGGTTGTCTTGACGTTCAGGCAGGACAGTCCTGAGCTCGGAACACACGCATCGAAAGATGGACAAGAGTCACATAGAGATGTGATTGGCAAGTTGGCCTACCGATTGAAGTTCACGTCATCAGTGATGAACCCGTCAATGGCGTCGAATTGAAATGCGGATCTTGAATCACTCACAATCAATTATGAGAGATATTGATTTGAGTGAGAGCACACTGTAGAATTAACTTGTTTAATTCTTAGTGCAATTAATTTTGAACACTGTCTAAGTGTGGTTTGCAAAATAGTTGTAGAATAATGGCTCGTGTTTCCACTTTCCATGTTAAAATTGAATAGTTGTTAAATATCTGGTTAAAACTTTACGGTTGGTAAACATAATGTGAGGATTGTCCTCTAGAGTGCCGAGAAGGACTTTGTCCTATCGCATACTTTCGGTATTCTCCCGCTAATGCTATGGATCATGTGACTCTCGTCCTTCGATCCAAAAGCTAGAATTCCGTTTCAGTTAGGTACAATACGTTTACTTCCATGAGACCCGAACTTTGAAAGTTTTGGGATAGTTATGTGATATTCATGGAATCTGAAAATCATTTTCAGAGACAGACAAAGACTAAAAGATATGAGATATCCAAAGCAATGTTTGTTTGCAAAACATTAGTAAAGTGTTTACTATACATTGGGCTGATAAGAGAGGGATCCAGGAGAACGCCTGTCATGTAAATGAAGGTGAATAAAACAACAACTTAAAGAGAAAGGAAGTGTCCGAAGGGTGTTAGTGAAACTTTTCACGCCTAGGAAGTCCAGGGCTAATGCCACTCTTAAGTTGGGTGCTTCCTCTGAGAGTAGGAGAAATACTGAAACTTAAACTATTAGAAGTACAAAGGCAAAAGGAAAGAAGACTGGAATATCCAGCTCATGTATGAATGTCATACAAGTTTTTGATGTATAGAAGGCTGGTCAAAGATATAGTTCTTGGGAATTATGGTTAAACATGTTAATCACTGATTCTTGGGTATTTTGAGTTAATCACAAAGATACCCGCTCGATTGCATTCTGTTGCAACTCGATGTAAAAACTACTATGGCCTGAAAGACTAGCCAGGAATGAAGTTTTTGATACACGCTGGGAATATAGTAAATGGTACTATACTTTCCATCGGTGTATTACCATATGTATTTATTTTCATAAATCATTTTAGAGTTTTACACACTCTAGCCCATTGCATAAAGTATCTTGCAAGAAGGTTGTTCATAAGAGAACTTTTGATGTTCGGTGTTATGAATAAACATAAGGGCCATACTTTCATTATGAATGAGATGTATGTTATGAAAAATGATATTAATATATTAACTCTATGTTTACTTTCATAATTCATTTTAGAGTTTCATACACTCTAACCCAGTGCACAATGTTTGTTGCAAAAGGGTTGTTCATAAAAGAACAATTGTTGTTCAGTATTATGAATAACATGAAGGGCCATGCTTCCATCCTAGATGAGATGTATGTTATGAATATTGATGGAAATATGATACATCCATAACACTGACGCTAAATGTCGCAAGACTAAAAGAATACCACACAAGTGTGGCACTGCATTTGGTCACATTGGAGAAACCCGCATGGAAAATTCCATTATGATGGATTTTGAAGTCGTTTGATTTTGAATCATCTGACACTTGCAACTTTCCTATAAAAAGTGAAGTGACTGAAATACCGTTCACAGGCCATAAGGAACGAGCAAAGAACATATTGGTGATCATACATTATGATGTGTGTAGTCCAATAAATGTTGTTGCAAGTAGTGGATTTATCTATCTTGAGAAATGACTCAAGTAGATATATGGATATTTACTTGTTGAGATGTAAGTCTGGATCTTTTGAATTCATTCATAAGGTTTTCAAAAATGAAGTAGAAGTTATTGTAACAAGAAAATTATGTTTCTGCAAATTGATTGCGGAAAGGAATATTTGAGTTACAAGTTTAGCGAATGTCTAATGAGTTGTGAAAGGGGTTTCATAACTTGCACCTCCCGGAACACCACTGCAAGTGAAAAGTCCGTGAAGATGTAATCGAACCATTTATGACATGGTAAGATCAAAGATGACATAAATAAATTTGCCATTATCCCTTTTAAAGTGATGCTTTAGAGACTGCGGCTTTTACACTGAAAAGAGCTCCATCGGGTCTGTTGAAATGACGTCATGGTATGGTACGCCCAACCATGTTATATATTTTCTTAACATTTGGAATATGGGGCTTGTGTAAAAGGTTACAAACCCATTCCAAATAGAACAAGTGCTGCTTTGTAGGTTATCCCAAGTCATCGGGTATTCCCCCACCACTATACCGAGGCAAAGTATTTTGCCACAAAACGGTATGCTTTTAAAAAGAATAGTTCTTACAAAAGGTGAGTGGGAGGACAGTGCAACTCGACGAGATAACCAGTATCTTCGTCATCAGGCCAAAGGAAAGGAACCTTGGAAGTGATTCCGGAGTTTCCTACTGCGACTGATACGGAAGTCTCTACAATAAAATGTATGGACTTCGGTCGAACTTGCAGCTGAACCACGTAGGCAAGGCTCGTGCAAACCTCTCAGGTGCGCAAACGAGATATTGTTGTTGGACAACAGTATACCTACGATACACAAGGAAGCGGTGATGGGCCCTGACTCCTGAATTGGCTAAATGCCAATACAATCCGAGATAGTTTCCATATAAATGTTTCAAGATTAAAATCTTGATACACCTTTCGGAAGGCTTAGAGTCTAACGAATATTTATGGAACTAAAAACTGATACGGATAAAAATGTTTTATCCATAAAGCTCGACTTGTTGAAATAACAAGTTCAAGGAGTTGACTACGATGAGGTTGCTTCACCGTAGCGATGCTTAAAGTCGGTTCGGGTTGAACTAGCAATTAATACATATTTCAAACATGACATATGAAACAAGGATGACAAAAGGATTTCCATCTGATGGAAATGAAACCAAGGACTTGCATGTGTTACAGTCCAAGGTATTTTTTCAGGCCAGAGGATGCTAGTAAGTATGCAAACTTCAGAGATCCAGCGATGGACAGAAGAGATCAA
The DNA here is from genome assembly GCA_039707655.1 of Elymus sibiricus. Taxonomy (NCBI): domain Eukaryota; kingdom Viridiplantae; phylum Streptophyta; class Magnoliopsida; order Poales; family Poaceae; genus Elymus; species Elymus sibiricus. The sequence continues at coordinate 73,559,563 of CM077667.1, forward strand.
AATGGAGTTGGAATCATCGTGTTTTGATGAAATGGTCAAAAGGGTTTTGACTTCATCAATGGGTAACGAAGATGCTTGTGATTCAAGAAAGTAAGTGGGAGCATAATAATATTTCTAAAAACGTTGTGTGCTTGACACATTGTTAATTGGAAATAAATTTCTTGACACAAATTAGGACTTCATTTGAAAAGGGTTTTTCGATGAAGTGATTGGGCTAAATAGCCTTAATATTAGGCATGATGATCTATGGAGATAGATTTACCTAATGGGGCTGAGAAAAGATACGTATTGACAAAATGCTAAAACCTTTTAGCATTGAAAACGTCAAGGAGTGATTCTTGCCGAAGTCACATGGAAAGAGTTTTTGCAAGACTCGGTGTCCCAAAACACTGATGAGCAAAATACATGATGGTGATTACACACACCCTTGTGTTTGGATTAATCATGTATTCCATGGTATGTAAAAACAACTAGATATGTCCAATACTCCAAAGTTGTTGCGAGTATAGATACCAAAGTGATCAAAGTACTGATCATGGGACAACAGTGAAAGATGTCATTGAGTACTAGAGCAGTACTGATGACATGTTTTCTCGCAAGAAGAGATTATGAAGTGCTCGTTGTACGAAATTACATCGATACAGTCTTCATCAATGCTCCATGCGATTTTCGATTTAAGTTAAGGGTTTTGTGTAATACACAACATGGTGGCACGGTAGTTGGAAATTGTTCCAAACAAGATACTGTGGCGAATTCTATAACAAAGGCTAAGTATGTTGACGCTTTAGAAGCGACAAAGAAGTTGTTGAATCATATAGTTCATTCATGAACTTAGTATGGTTCCAAGATGGTTTTGGTCTATGGGACACTATTGCAGATAGTTGCTCCATAGCTCAGTCTGAGGAATCAGGTTTCGACCAATGATTCACACATATGCAAAGCCAAGTCCACACAAAATATGATTTTTGTGAAAGCGTGAAAACGCAAGGATATGCAAAGTTACACACGGAGCTGAAGACGTCAGATCCGTTGGACATCAGGCTATACCACATGCGAAGCATATTTTACACCAGTGTGCCACAGGTGTAAAGTGCATTAGCATTGACTAGATTATTGACTCTAGTGCAAGTGGGAGTCTATAGGAGATATGCCCTAGAGGCAATAATAAATGTTATTGATTATCTCCCTGTTCATAATTAGGTTTATGTTCCATGCTATAACTGCTATGGTTCTCGAGTCTGCAATAACCACGAGGCTCGGAGGAAGACTCATATGCACGTGTGGAATAATAAACGGTAAAATGTATTCCTAGTCTGGCCTCTAAGACTGGCTCAAGTATTGCATGATGATCCTGTTTTCCTGATCATGGGCATGGCTATGCCGGCAATTTTGAGGGCACAATGTTAGAAGAACATTTGTGTTGAATCGACCCGAATTGATGTTATGCTATGAGATACATTCGTCACTAGTTAAATGGTTTATAACACAGAGATGGTTAACGTTTGCATGATTCCTCAAACCATGAGAGTATCGAGTTTCTTCATGCTTGATTCATGAACTTTGGGGTTTGTTAAACGTCATCCGTTACTGGATGGCTATTACGGCGGCTTACGGGTTCATGGGAAAGTATGTCAAGTAACTTGATAGCTCAAGATTGGGATTTGCTCCTCCGACGATGGAGAGATATCTCTGGGCCCTCTCGGTGTTATGGTATCCATCATCATCTGGCCAGACACTTTGTGATTTGATCACGGGGATGCCGGAACACGGGAACGAGAAAAGAGAACAATACCGGTAACGAGGTAACTGGCATAGTGGAAAAGTTGTTGATCCACGGGGATGCCAACATGTCTCACCTCGGGTATTTGTAACATATCGCGAAGCAACAGGAATAGCACATGGCAACTGGAGGTTCACTCGAATATTCATTCGTGTGGGTATAGGGGTCAATATGGGTGTCCACGGCTCCGATGTTGATCATTGATCGGAAGGGGTTTCGTGTCATGTCTATACTTCACCGAACCTATAGGGTCACACACTTAAGGGTCATCTATCTACTGAATACTAGACAGGGAGTCTGAGAGAAAATCACCGGAAAAGTTTCGGACACCGGAAAAGTTTCGGACAGCGGAAAAGTTCCGCAGAGAGAACACCGGAACAGTTCCGGTAAAACTAAAAAGTTGTTTCAGGGGATACCATTAAGTCAAATGGGTTTCGGCACATGCCTGATAATTCTTGGAGGGTGCCAGAATCATACTAGAAACTTCTTGGAATTTTCCGGAAGAAAAACCGAAAATGTTCTGGAGCTGCCGGAACCGCTTCGGATGCTTTTCGCAGATGAAAATCACTAATCCGGAATTGTTTCGGAACGCGTTGAAAATTATTTTAGTGGGTGCTGGAAATGTTCTAGGACCACATAAATATTTTCAGTTCGAACGGACGCTGAAAAATGTCGTCGTGAATAGTGAAAGTGCTTTTTGGGATATTTTTGGAAAGTCACCTTTTGGGATATTTTCCCAAAAGGCTTCTAGAAGGGATGGATGGATGAGGACCCCCTTGGAGGGGGGCCAGATGGGGTGTGGCCGGCCAAGAAGGGGGCTCCACCTTGGAGCCCCACTTGCCCACTTGATTTCCCCTTTTTACCCTTGGAAAGTGTTTCCTTCATGGGTATTTTTGGTATTTTGAATACCCATCCTACCCGTTGGTTTTCCTATAAATAGGAGGTGAGGGTGCTGCCCAAACCTCATCCATTCTCACATACACATGCCATCTGATGTTATCTGGCTTCTCTCTCCTCCCAGCGAAATAGTTTCTTAGAGCCGAAAGGCTGTCTGGGTTCCGGTGGGAACTAGTTCTGGACGGCGAAGCCCTGCTGGATAGATGACACCGTATGTGTGCAACTCTGTAGAGAGATTGTAGTTTCGGTCTTAGGTCGAGAGTGCCTCCCGAAGGGCTGTCCGAGTGACTGTCCGAGTTTCGAGGGTCCTCCCGAAGGGCTGTCCGGGTGACTGTCCGAGTTTCGATGGTCCTCCCGAAGTGCTGTCCGTGACACCGTCCGGGGGACTGTCCGACCGCCTCCCGAAGGGCTGTCCGAGGGGCGGATGAGGGTATACATCCTCGCGGTTGGCAGGTTGTAAATCCTAGCTGCGGGGATCTGCACCGCCGATCGTCATTGACTCTACTTCCGCTGCGCTACGAGTCGGTAACGAAAAAGATCAAACCTTGTATGCAGTCTCCATAGTGGTCCTGGGCTGGTGCGTAGGTCGGGATTTTTTTTTGTTTTCTGCTGCGTTACCCTACACTCCTCATGTGTGACGAGATATTCCCGTGCTCGTATCTTAAGCATGGTACTAGCTCAGCCTTTTCGAACTGTACCGAATCGGGTAAGTATTCACTAGCAGTGATAGCAAGACCACCGGCCGCTTTCTCTGGATCATTAGCGATATTGATAACCACCTTGAGCGGAGGGCACGATTGCAGTTCTTGTTCGCCGAGCTGGGGAATTGTTTTCCCACTTCTTGCGCCACCTCTACTTAAGCTTCTCGACCGCCTCGCTTGATCATATGTCTTTTGAATACAACGGTCGTAGTTTGATGGCGGCGGAGGCGGTGGTGGTCGCCTAAGGGCAACCAGAGTTCGCTTCGCTTTCACAGGATCTATTTTCTCCTCTGGAGGTGGGCATTTCGGTGCAAGCTGACGTTTCACTTCGGCATCCACGATCTTGTTGTTTTCCTCCTCAGTCATCTTGTATGGTAACTTGGGAGGAACCTTAAGGCTTGGGCCTGCTCTGAATCTCTTCGTTTTCGTACTGCTACTGGCCGCCGGAGCGGCGGTGCCTCTCTTCCAATGTTGCTGAGGCGGCAGAGTCTGATGACGCGGAGAAGGATTCTGCTGAGGGGCCTCCTCCGTCGGAGTCCGCTGAGGCGGCGGAGACGGCTGACGCGCCGGAGACGACTCAGGCAGCGGAGACGACTGACGCACCGGAGACGGTTGACGCACTGGAGACGGTTGACGCACCGGAGATGGCTGACGCACCGGAGACGACTCAAGCACCGGGGCCTCCTCCGGCTGAGTCTGCTGAGGCGGCAGTCAGTATGGAAGCACGATGTGTTCCTTTCTCCATAGACAGGTAGTCCTTAAGGCATATCGAAGAAGAATCTCCCCTTCACCTGTAGCGTACTCAAGCTCCAGCCCATCAAATCCGTCCATTATTTCATCCACCCCGACAATAGCAAAGCTAGCTAGAACCGGAGTGCAATGGAAAGTTGTATCAGGTCGAGGAGGTAAGACATAGCCGACCGCCGCCTTCAAGGTCAGGTTATGGCATTTCGCCATTAGCACACAATGTTCATTATTCGTGATACCATCCACGGGGTAGCGAGGAGCCGTGCTATCAGGATGAACGAGCTCCGTGGAAGCCACGCTGCTTCTCCGCTGAGATGGTGGGGTAGCATCGTGGGTAGTCTCCAATGAAGGATCTTTGTGCCGCTGAGATGGTTGGCCGGTAGCTCGCTGGCTCTCAAGTGCCTCTAGTTTCGCTAATCTTTCATTCATCTTCTGCATTTCGCTTGCTTCCTCTTTCTTCTTTCTCTGTCGGCTTCTGTAACCAGTGTTGTCGGGAAACCCAACCTTCCACGGAACGGAGCCTGATGTGCCTCGTGTTCGTCCAGGGTGTTCAGGATTCCCGAGGGCCTTTGACAGCTCGTCCTTCTCTTTGTCGGGAATGAACTTCCCTTCCAGCGCTTCCTTGATTGCTTCCTCAATCTTTGTGATGGGTATTTCAAGTTGAGCTTTCGTCCAGACACACTTCCCTGTTTCTGGGTCCAAAGTTCCCCCAACCCCGAAGAACCAAGTCCTTGCCCGATCTGGCCAGTGCAATGTCGCTGGTTGGCCATCTTTAGCAAGCAGGTCTTGCTCAGCTTTGTCCCACGTAGGCCGGGCTTTGTTGTAGCCACCTGACCCCGTAACATGGTGATACTCCTTCCTTGCGGCATTTTTCTTATTTGTAAGTGACCTGTTCTTATCCTTCTCCGATTTCTTGTAGGCCACAAATGCGGGCCAGTGATCTTTCATCTTCTCATATTGACCTTCGAATTCTGGAGTCTTGTCTTTCTCGACAAACTTCCTGTTCAATACTTTCTTCCAGTTCTTGAATAGTTCTGGCATCTTCTTAAGAGCAAACGCCTTGACCTTTCAATGTATAACTGGGTTATTCGGATCCTCCTCTGGCGGTAGGCTGAAATTTCTCATCAGATTGGTCCAAAGATCTTCTTTCAGTCTATCGTTGACATAAGGAACTTGAGGGTCCTTCTTCTTATTCCATTCTTGGCAGCTGACCGGGACGATGTCCCTAACAATAACTCCGCACTGATGTATAAATTTGTTCTTGGTCCAGTAGGGAGCAATCGGTTGGCCTTCTGGAGAGACTTCTTCGATCGTGAACCTTTCTTCCGAGTCCAACCTTCTCATCGGGCCTCGTCTCCTTACCGAAGTGGAGTTCGATCCGGATGGCTAATTAAAAGAAGAAAGAAGCGTTAATATATGTACATACAAAAAAAATGAATGCATCTAGTCAGCAGAGGATTAATTAATATATACCTCGCCGGACTTTGAAGAAGTTATGGCTCCCTTCTCCATTCGATCACCGGAGCCGTCATGATCTCCTTCCTCCTCACTGGAGCCGCCATCCTCTCTTTCCTCACCATCGGTCTCGTTGAGAAATGACAAGCAGTTGAGATCGATATCACCTCCGTCGCGGATTATATCCCCCAACAACTCTTCTTTTTCTAAGTCTCTGTCCATAGTTTCTGCAAATATTACAACGTGGCAATATACAACCATGAGAGATGGATTAGTGGCAAACATAGACTTAATCACAACATTTTCTATATACATCAATCCTTCCATCTATACATACATACATACATGGACAAAAAAATTCTATGCACAAAAAAAAATTCATCATATCAACATTTTCTATATATATACATCCATCCATCCATCTAAACATATCTATCTATCCATCTAACATCTCATACATATTTGATGCAACAAACATAGAATGGCATGGCAGAAACATAGCAAAGACAAAATGAACTCTAATGCAAAAAATTGTTCTTTGATTTGCAAAAAGGAGCTATATTGTCCCCAATTCTTTTGACAGTACCCACAGCGTCGGGGGCGACGGCGAGGCGACGGCGTCGGGGGCGACGGCGAGGCGACGGCGTTGGGCAGGGCTCGGGGACGGCGTCGGGGGCGGCGATGAGGCGACGGCGTCGGGGGCGACGGCGAGGCGTCAGGAGGAGGATGGCGTCGGGGGCGACAGCGAGGGGACGTCGTCGGGCAGGGCTCGGGGATGGCATCGGGGGCGGCGACGAGGAGCAGGTTCGGGGAGGAGGGCGAGGAGGTTTGGCGACGAGGACGGCGGGGAGGTCCGGCGATGAGGAGTGGGCTCGGGGATGGCTCGGAGGCGACGGCGAGCTCGGGCAGCCTGGCGGCGTCGAGGTGGTCGCCGGCGTCGTTGGGGGAACTACAGATGTGTTTTGGCAAATTTTCCCAACTCCTTCTTATATATACAGAGACCTTTAGTCCCGGTTGGTGGCTCCAACCGAGACTAATGCCCCCCTTTAGTCCCGGTTGGTGCCACCAACCGGAACTAAAGGTCAATTTCCAGCAGCCCAAAGGGCGGGAAGCAGAGACCTTTAGTCCCGGTTGGTGGCACCAACCGGGACTAAAGGGGGGCAGTAGTCCCAGTTGGTGGCACCAACCGGGATTAAAGGGATGTGCTTCCCGTACCAAAAGTTTAGTCCCACCTCGCTACTCGAGAGGGGCTCGGAGTGGTTTATAAGCGCTGCTGCCGCTGCCCTATCGAGCTCATCTCTAATGCAGGCAGTACATGCCTATTTGACGGCCTGTTGGGCCTGCTAGCACTGCGGGCCTGCATCCTGGCCCATTTGTAGGGTTTCTAGTCGTATGCAGGCCATCGTGCCTAGTAGGCAGGCCTTTTTTTGGCATATATTATGATTTTTAATGTTATTTTTTGCATATGTTATTTTTAGTTATATAATTTTAGTTGCATAAATTTTATATAATTTTAGTTGCATAAGTTTTATTTTTTATTGATTCTTTTTAGTTGATTCCTTTTGCTATTAGAGTTTTATAAAAGCTTTTTAGTTTCTATTAAAGCTTGTAACAAAATATACTTTATGAAAATTCATTTTACTATTAAAGTTTTTAACAAATAAATACTTTGATCATTTTAGTTAATATTATTTTTATTCTTTTTGCTAATGAAGAATATTATATTTAATTCATTCTCAATAGTTCATTCTTTATGCTATTACAGTTTTATAAAAGACTTTTTCTGCATTTTTTAAACATATTTTAACTCAAGACTCTTTCTGCATTCAATATGCACTATTCAAAGCCACATCATCACTTTTCAACCCTTTTCTGACTTCATTTGCTATTTTTCATGCATTTCATGATTTATTTTGAGCTAAGATGACCCTGAAATTGAAAAGCACTGCAAATGAAGTCTGAAATGGTTGAAAATTGGCATGGTATCATAATTTCACCCACGTAGCATGTGCTAAAAAGTTAAGAGGGTTACGAGAAAAACTGGATGCACTTCGTGTACAAACTGGACAATCTCCTTCGAAGTATCAGGGTTTCGGACGAAAACTCGTCTATTACAAAGGGATTTCATTTTTTTAAACATATTTTAACTCAAGACTTTCTCTGCATTCAATATGCACCATTCAAAGCCACATCATCACTTTTCAACCCTTTTCTGACTTCATTCGCTATTTTTCATGCATTTCATGATTTATTTTGAGCTAAGATGACCCTGAAATTGAAAAGCACTGCAAATGAACTCTGAAATGGTTGAAAATTGGCATGGTATCATAATTTCACCCACATAGCATGTGCTAATGTATCAAAAACCATTACAGAACATAATGAATAGAGAAGTGACCAAATTAATACAAGTTCGTCATCACATTAAAACCAAAATACAGTAGTGATCAAAAGTTATAGAGGAAAAAATAAATACATAAAGTTCATACATAGTTCTCATAGTACAACATATAGCTCTCTAGAGCATCTAATTAAAACATAAATTGAAACTAACATACAACTATGTAAAACATTTAAATACAACAACAAATGCGATCATAATCGCAACTAAGGTAGCAATTGATCCAACAGCATAATGATACCAAGCCTCATTATCAATGGCATATTTTCTGATCTTTCTAATCTTCAAGCGCATTGCATCCATCTTGATCTTGTGGTCATGGACAACATCGGCAACATGCAACTCCAAATTCATCTTCTCCTCCTCAATTCTTTTCAATTTTTCTTTCAAATCCTCATTTTCTTTTTCAACTAAATTTAACCTCTCGACAAGAGGGTCGGTTGGAATTTCCGGTTCACATACCTCCTAGAATAAACACATCTATGTCACGTTGGTCGGCATAATTGACATAAACACTAAATGAAACAAATAGTTATAAAAGATAATATACCACATCCGAATCATAGACCGGACGAGAGCCAACATGGGCGGATACCATAACCATGGACCTATATAATAACAAACAATAATAAAAGTAAGAAATTTATACAAGTATCTATGTAAATCATACAAAGAAGAAATTTTTTCTTTGAAAAAGAAGATAAGAACAAGAGGCTCACCACGGTGGTGCCGGCGACGAGATCGGCGCGGGCGATCGACGATGGTGAGGACGGGGATGGGACGTGACGGACCGCCAAACCTAGACAAATCTTGAGGAAAATGGAGCTTGGAGGTCGAGCTTGGAGAGGAGAAAGCTTAAGCATGGCTCTGGCATTTCATTGAACACCTCGTGCGCATAGGAGGTGAGAGCAGAGCAGCACACACCTCACGCGTGCCGGCCGGCCAAAAAAACAGAGTGAGCGGGTAGGGGCAAGCATATATATAGGCATATCTTTAGTCCCGGTTCCAGCCACCAACCGGGACTAAAGGGGATTGGCCAGGAGCGAGGCCCTTTAGTCCCGGTTCGTGTCTGGAACCGGGACTAAAGGGGTCATATGAACCGGGACTGGTTCCTGCCGGGCCGAGGCCCGGCCGGCGCCCTGGCCTCATGAACCGGGACTGATGCACCCATTAGTCCCGGTTCGTAACAAGACCGGGACTGCAATATTCTGGCCCGTTTCAAAGCCCTGTTTTCTACTAGTGATAATAGCGTGACCACCTCAGCATCATCCTCTACGCACTGTGGCAGGTCAGGACGCATCATTGGCGCCTGAGTCCTGACACCTCCGACATCATATCATCTCCAACAAAATGACGCCGGAGATGTACACGCATGCATTGGTGTCCACGTGTGCATCACCGCGGAGACACTTGTGCTCGAGACACCTCTCTAGAGCCTACGTCGAATGGCGGAGTGAGCAAACTCACATCCTTGGCCGCACCGTCAGAATTGTCGTTCTTGCTCACGGCCATGAGGGGATGTGGCCGCCGCCGGGCTTGGCAGATGGAGATCAGGTGGTGGGACGACATCCGCCACATCACCGCTACCGTAGCTTCCTTGGCCTCCCCGTCGAGTTCGAGATGGAGATGCCTCCCAGTGACCCCAGCGCCAGGTTACTAGGTATACTTCTTCCCATCCATGTGATCCTATCAAGATTCCTAGCTTCGATGTTCTAGGATATTATTTTAGCTTTTCGTAAGTTGTCTTGAATTGAGGTTGGACATTTTGGGCGAAGAAAAAAAATGCAGGTTGCTGATTTGGGACTCGGTCTTGAGCAGCTCATGAGCGGGTGCAAGTTGTGCTTCAAGAATGTTGGGCGTCGTCAGAGCTTACGTCAATGGTTGTGGCTTTGGCGTCTTTGGCAACCACCCTTGAGTGCATGGATTACTTACAACATTTTTTTCTATTTCAATATATGGTTTGTTAAGTTTGTTGCCATATGTAAGAGATGTAATGTACGGTTGCCATACAAGGCTATGAAGCATCCGGAAGAAATGTGCATACGGGGAAAAGGAATATAAATGGGTTTAGATGTAAATAGCATGACCATTCACTTCAATTCGAATATGCATAAAAATATTTGGCACATCAGGAAACAAATTTTTTTATTGAAGTGAATGGTCATGCTATTTACATCATTAAGGTTTTTATGTCATGATAATGGCAAGGAACTTTATTTCCTTTCTCGGTAACACAAAAATCATCATTCTCCGGAAAGTGGATTTTAGCTTCCAAGAGGTATGCGCATGTCGTCCATTCAAAGTTTTAGACAGAAGAAGCATGAATTTCGCACAACACTGTTGAGGTATCTATGACATGCATTGCTAGCTGAATCTTGCATGTATGCACTATTCTTTTGTACTCCCTCCGTTTCTAAATATAAGTCCCCTTAGAGATTTTAACATGGACTAATTTGAACCAAAATAAATGAATCTATACTCTAAAATATGTTTATATACATCCATATGTAGACCATATTAAAATTTCTAGAAAGACTTATATTTAAAAACGGAGGGAGTACATTTTAAATTATATACAACACATGCTAGCAGAAGATGGGGGCAAATGGAGCAACCGAAGGCTTAGTATAAGTATTTAAGGAGTAAAATGCACAGCACATTAGCGTCATAGCTCTTGAAAAACCACAACTTTACAAAACATGACACGTTGCACCACAACGAACAATTGACAGTGGCAAAAACACTGAATGCAAAAAATGATACCGTTTTGACGTGGCAGATCGCGTTCTGGCTGACAGCAGGGGACGGCGCGCCATTAACGGCCGCTAACGGCCGTACGAACCGAGCCGGTCGGCCCGTTCCCTAAAGGGAAACAATGTCGTTCACATCCTCTCCAGTCGTCCACTCGCTCACTCGCTCCCTCTAGCTCCACTCAGCCTCGCTCCACTCTGCGCCGCCGCAGCTCAACCTCGTCGTCGCTGCCTCCGCCACAATGCCTTCTTGGGCAGACTCGGAGGAGAGTAGTGACGACGAAATGCTCAACGTCACCAGGGAGGTAATGCCCATGTACTCTCTCTGTTTTATAGCCTAGGGTTAGGGATTTCAGATCGAGGAATTTCACATTGGTATGATTTCGACCGGATCCAGGGTATTTGACCACACCCAAATCCTTTTGAACTCAATCCAGCTCCTCCTAACCATAGATGACTCGAACTTTGAAGGTGATGTGGAGACGACAGAGGCAGGCCCAGTTGAGTGCTACCAGCGGAAAATAGCCAAAAAAATTGTAGCATTCGAAGGTGGCATAACTGGAAGGAGGTTTCATGGATGTGGTCAGGATGTAAGTTGCAATCGCTGCCTTTCTTTTCTTCTCTGAAATCTCATATAAACTGCTATGTGTCAATAGTGTTAATACCTGTCCAAATGCAAGCCAAGAGTTTCTTTGAATGTCTGCATTCTAATGGTTAATGATCAAATTTGTTTGGTCAACAGAATATATATATGGGACTTTTACATTTGTATCCCTAACTCGGACCCACTACTCCGATTTGCCCCTAATTTTGAAGCATGCTCAAATTTGCTCTTGTGTCGTTAGGTGGCCTTATAGAAATGCCCTTCCGTGACGTTTCCGTCTGGTCAAAGGGCTTTGACTGTTTTCTGGGCGTTAGCTGGACATTTTTGCCCATGTCTCAATGTGTCACTTACACATTGGACCCACTCTAAACAATAAAAGGAGAAACTATTTCTCTCACCGCTCTGTTTGTATCACTTACAGGTGGGACCCACTCTAAAATAAAAAATAAAAAATTCTTTCTCTTACTCACTTACGTGTGGGACTCACTCTAAAAAATAAAAGGAAAAAATAAGTCAAAGTTAGACCAGTCAGCAGGGCCCACATGTAATTGTCTCTTAATACGTTTATTAATTGTTTTAGTTAGTAAGAAGTGTGTGTTAGGCTAAACAGGTCTTAACCACGGCCGCTGATGTCTACTATGCAACCTTCTTCTTGTAGACTCGTGTTGGGCCTCCAAGCGCAGAGTTTTGTAGGACAATAGCAAATTTCCCTCAAGTGGATGACCTAAGGTTTATCAATCTGTGGGAGGCGTAGGATGAAGATGGTCTCGCTCAAACAACCCTGCAACCAAATACCAAAGAGTCTCTTGTGTCCCCAACACACCCAATACAATGGTAAATTGTATAGGTGCACTAGTTCGGCGAAGAGATGGTGATACAAGTGTAATATGGATGGTAGATATAGGTTTTTGTAATCTGAAAATATAAAAACAGCAAGGTAACTAATGATAAAAGTGAGCAAAAACGGTATTGCAATGCTTAGAAACAAGGCCTAGGGTTCATACTTTCACTAGTGCAAGTTCTCTCAACAATACTGACATAGTTGAATCATATGTAAATCCCTCACGTGCGACAAAGAGTTCACTCCAAACTCACAAATAGCGGAGAACAAACGAAGAAATTATTGTAGGGTACGAAACCACCTCAAAGTTATCTTTTCCGATCAATCGTATGAGCTATCCCTATAAGTGTCACGAACAGCCCTAGAGCTCGTACTAAAATAACACCTTAAGATACACATCAACCAAAACCCTAATGTCACCTAGATACTCCAATGTCACCACGAGTACCCATGGTCTTGATTATACGATATGCATCACACAATTTCAGATTCATCATGTTCAATCCAACACAAAGAACTTCAAAGAGTGCCCCAAAGTTTCTACCGGAGAGTCAAGACGAAAACATGTGCCAACCCCTATGCATAGATTCCCAAGGTCACGGAACCCACAAGTTGATCACCAAAACATACATCAAGTGGATCAATAGAACATCCCATTGTCACCACGGATATCCCATCGCAAGACATACATCAAGTGTTCTCAAATCCTTAAAGACTCAATCCGATAAGTAAACTTCAAAGGGAAAACTCAATTCATCACAAGAAGATAGAGAGGGGAAAACTCCATATGATTCATCTATATGAATAAAGCTCGCGGTACATCAAGATTGTGTCATCTCAAGAACACGAGAGAGAGAGATTAAACACATAGCTACTGGTACATACCCTCAGCCCCGAGGGTGAACTACGCCCTCCTCGTCATGGAGACCGCCGGGATGATGAAGATGGCCTCCGGTGATGGTTTCCCCCTCCGGCAGGGTTCCGGAAAGGGTTCCCGATTAGTTTTTCGTGGCTACAGAGGCTTGCGGCGGCGGAACTCTCGATCTAGGTCTCTTTCTGGAGGTTTTGGTATTTATAGGAATTTTTGGCGTCGGTCTCACGTCAAGGGGGTTCCCGAGGGGCCCACAAGCCAGGGGGCGCGCCCTAGGGGGGGGCGCGCCCCCTAGGCTTGTGACTGCCTCACGACTCCTCTCCGGTATCTTTTTGCTCCAGTATTTTTTGTATTTTCCAAAAATATTCTCCGTAAATTTTCAGCCCATTCCGAGAACTTTTATTTCCGTCACAAAAAAAATGACACCATGGTAGTTCTGCTGAAAACAGCGTCAGTCCGGGTTAGTTCTAATAAAATCATACCAAAATCATATATAATTATTGTAAACATGGCATGTATACTTCATAAATTATAGATACATTGGAGACGTATCAGCATCCCTAAGCTTAATTCCTGCTCGTCCTCGAGTACGTAAATGATAAAAGAAATAATTTATGAAGTGTGAGTGCTAACAAGTGCACAAGTTTGATCAATGATAATTCCAATCACTTTTTCTAGCATCAATATAAACCATAAACAGTAGCTCATCTCATAAAACTTCTCATGATCAAGTAACAAGCTATTCATATGTTAAAGTATAGACCAGAAAGTTTCTTGAAAACTAACAAACCATATTTCTAGTCATCGAACAATTGCAATTCATCTTATTTTCAGGAAAGGTCTATGTAAGAGCTTTGATTTAGCAAATACCACATACTCAACTATCATATAGTCTTCCATGATTATTGACACTCAATGTCGGGGGGATTACCCCCGGGTAGGCTCAAGGAGATGACTCAACATTTTAAAACGTCGGGGGAGCCACCCCCGGTATGCCAAGCCCCGCGAATCAACGAGACAAGCGAAGAAGTGAAGACAGACGACAAAGCTGCGGCCCGGCCGGCTGGCTCCCCTGGCTGGCTCCTCCGGCTGGCTCCTCCCAGCTGGCTCCTCCTGGCTGGCTCCTCCTGTCCGGCTCCTCCTGTCTGGCTCCTCTTGTCCGGCTCCTCCAGTCCGGCTGCTCCTGTCCGGCTCCTCCAGTCCGGCTGCACCCGTCCGGCTCCTCCAGTCCGGCTGCTCCTGTCCGGCTTCTCCTGTCCGGCAGCTCCTGTCCGGCTCCTCCGGTCCGGCTGCTCCTGTTCGGCTCCTCCCGTCCGGCTGCTCCTGTCCGGCTCCTCCAGTCCGGCTGCTCCTGTCCGGCACCTCCAGTCGGGCTGCTCCTGTCCGGCTCCTCCTGTCCGGCTGCTCCTGTTCGGCTCCTCCGGTCCGGCTGCTCCTATCCGGCTCCTCCGGTCCGGCTGCTCCTGTCCGGCTCCTCCCGTCCGGCTGCTCCTGTCCGGCTCCTCCAGCCGGCTACTCCTGTCCGGCTGCTCCTGTCCGGCTCCTCCTGCCCGGCTCCTCCAGTCCGGCTGCCCCTGTCCGGCTCCTCCTGTCCGGCTCCTCCGGTCCGGCTCCTCCTGGCCGGCTCCTCCTGGCCGGCTCCTCCCGGCCGGCTGCCGGCTGCGGCCTGACGAGGTCAGCTCCAGGCGTCCCGTCGGACACGAGCTGACGACACTGTAGCTGACGGACTGCAGAGCCTGCCACCCCGCTACAGTCGGGCACTATTGGCGAATAGTGCCCCGCTGTGCACCCGTCACCTGTCACTTCACTGTGCTCCAATAGTGGCGCACTGTAGCCTGCATCACTTGTCATCTCCAATAGTAGATAGTTGGCTGGTGGGCCACCCCTTGTCCCCTGGGCCTCCCTATATAAGAGGCACCAGGGGAGCCTCAAGAGGCAGCTACACACACACTCACGGGAGGCCTCCTCTCTTCCTCTCCCTCTCACCCATGCTAACACAAGCATTCATACAAGGCCAAGGTAAGGAGCTCACAGCTCCCTCTTCCTCCTCAGACACAGCTCCAGGAGCAACCCTGTACTACGTATAAACCACATATATACAGACATGCAGGAGTAGGGGTATTATCTCTCCGGAGAGCCCCGAACCTGGGTAAACCACCGCTTGCTATTCGCATACCCGTCCCGGATCTCCACGGCAGCCTTGCTCTCACCTCTTAAGCCATCCCATGGCATCTGCCGTCTCAGGGCACCCCCCGTGAGAAAACGACGACAGTTGGCGCCCACCGTGGGGCCTGTTGCTGCTGGTTCCGCGGTCCGGACGGGACCATCTTCGTCACCATCGCCGCGACGTCGCCGTCGCCTCTCCGGCCGCGCTCGAGGGCTCGACATCAACTCGCCCCCGGGGCGGCCGCGCGAGGCGGCGCACCTTCGTCGTCGGCCCCGCCATCTCCGCCAGCTCCGCCGTGGCGTCGCCGTCGCCTCTCCGGCCGCGCTCGAGGGCTCGACATCAACACGCCCCTGGGGCGGCCGCGCGAGGCGGCACGCCTTCATCGTCGGCCTCGTCATCTTCGCCAGCTCCGCCGTGGCGTCGCCGTCGCCTCTCCGGCCGCGCTCGAGGGCTCGACATCAACTCGCCCCCGAGGCAACCGTGCGATACGTCGTGCCTTCGCCATCGGCCTCGACTCCACCCACGTCGCTCTCCTCCGCCCGACTTCCCTCCGTCTACGTCCGCCGCCGGGGACGCGCGTCCAGGCCTCCCGTGCGCCCCCGCGCTGCGTCTCGCTTCGGCGCAGACGTCCGGGCGTCCCCTCGGCTGCTCCGGCCACGCGCCCGCGACGCCCCGTCGCTCATCCGCGCCCACGACTCGCTCCGGCCCCGCCTCCAGCCGCGGCCGGCTCGGCCGGGCGCCCGCCGCGCCACGCTCACGCAGGTCCCGTCCGGCTCCGCTGCTCCCCGCGCCGCTCCGGCCGCTGGCCCTCGTGCGGCTCCGCTCCCGCTGCTCCACCTGCGCCCGGCTCCGCAGCCGGCTGCCCTCCGCGCGTCGGGCCCCCTCCTGCGCCTCCGGTGCCCGGCTGTCGCCCCGCCCGGTGGCCGGCCCTGCCGGCTCCGCCTCGCCCCGCGGGTGCCGTGTCGGCTCCGCTCCTGCCCGCCCACGGCCGCCTCCTGCCGCCCCCGGCACACCCCGACACAGCCCGGCTCCGCTCTGGCCCACGCTCGCCGGCGGCCGGCTCCGCCTCCGCCCCGCTCGCACTCACGGGCCGCCCGCGCTCGCCGGCGGCCAGCTCCGCCTCCGCCCCGCCCGCACGCCGGCTTCGCCTCCGGAGCAGCTCCGCTCCGCCGCGCCTCCCCGCGCGTCCACGCTCTGCTCCATGCCCGCGCCCCGCGCGCCCGTCCTCCACTGTCGCTGGTCATCCCGACCTCGTCCGCACCCGCGCCGCCGGCTGCCTCCTGCGTTGCCCGGGGCTCCTCCCCTCTCGCCACGCGGCGGGCGGCCCGGCTGCCTTCTGCGCTGACCGGGCTCCTCCCCGCTCGCCCCGCGGCCAGTCGGGGCTCCTCCTCGCTCGCCGATGGCCGGCTCCGCCTCCGCCCCGCCCCCGCTCGACCGGCTCGACGCTCCGGCTGCCTCCGCGCTGCCCACCGTGGCCTCGCCCGCTCCTGCCGCTGCTGCCGCTCCACTGAGCGGGGCGCCGCCCTCCGCCTCGCCCCGCTGGCCCGGGTGCTCGCCACCCGCGCCGGCTCCGTCCCGCCTCCCGCTCGCTCCGCCTCCTCCCGCGCCACCTGCGGCGCCCGCCCGACGGCTCCGCCTGGCGTACTGCCGGCCGCCTCGACAAGCGCCGCCACATCGCCGCACCGGTCCGGCTCCCGCACCACCTCGCCGTCGGCCGGTCCCGTGCGCGCCGGCCGGCTCCCGTGCTTGCCGGCCTCCGGTCCCGCCCGTGCCGCCCTGGCCTGCGGCTGCACGCGCCGCCCGCCTATCCGCCACTGCAGCCGGCCGCGCGTCCGCGACACCTCGCACCGCACTCCGCCTGCCGGGTCGCCGGCGCCACCCCCGGCCTCCTTGCGCGCCGGCTGCTCGCCGCTTTGGCCGGCCCCCGCGCGCGCCGGCTGCCCACCTTTTCAGCTACCTACGTTCGGGGGCTCGGGTCAACGGGTCCAGCTGGCTGGTCGGCTGGAAAAAAAAGCGCCCGGCTGCCCACAGCTGGCCAAAGAGAAGAGAAGAAAATGTCGTCCGCCTGCTTCGCCACTCGGACGGCCAGACACGACCCGGCCTGCCTGTCCGCGTCACCACACGGCCGGCTGGAGAGCCGCCCGACTACCCGTCCGCCTCGCTGCCTGGTCGGTCGGGTCCGACCGGCCGGGACCCCCTTCGAGCACCCGGAGTCTCGAAGGTCACCCCCAGCGGGTGCGCCGCGCGCTCCGCGAGCACCAGGCCACGCCGGCTGTCTTCGTCAACCTCCACCTCGCGCTCATCAGCCGGCGAACCCCTCGTCCGCCCTCGGCACCGCCTCGCGCGTATCAGCCGGCGGACCCCCACGTCCGTCCTCGGCAGCGCCTTGCGCCCATCAGCCGGCGGACCCCGCGTCCGCCCTCGGCAGCGCCTCGCGCTCATCAGCCGGCGGACCCCGCGTCCGCCCTCGGCACC
Source organism: Elymus sibiricus (assembly GCA_039707655.1). Taxonomy (NCBI): domain Eukaryota; kingdom Viridiplantae; phylum Streptophyta; class Magnoliopsida; order Poales; family Poaceae; genus Elymus; species Elymus sibiricus. Next base: position 73,577,252 of record CM077667.1, read on the forward strand.
GCCTCGCGCGCATCAGCCGGCGGACCCCCGCGTCCGCCCTTGGCCGCGCCTCGCGCCCATCAGTTGGCGGACCCCGCGTCCGCCCTCGGCAGCGCCTCGCGCTCATCAGCCGGCGGACCCCGCGTCCGCCCTCGGCAGCGCCTCGCGCGCATCAACCGGCGGACCCCGCGTCCGCCCTCGGCAGCGCCTCGCGCCCATCAGCCGGCGGACCCCGCGTCCGCCCTCGGCGCCGCCCCGCGCCCATCGGTCGACGTTCCCCGCGTCCGCGCCCGGCGTCCTCAACGCCACTATCCGCTTCAGCAACAGCAAAGACCCTCCGCCCGACTCTTCGAGTCGCCCGGAGGCTCGGAGGCTACACAAAGCGGGTGTGCTGGCGCGCCCCCGCTGGAAACTGCCAGCCGGTGGACTCCGCGTCCACACCCGACAGGGCTCCGCGCCCATCAGCCGGTGGACTCCAAGTCCGCGCTCGGCGGCGCCTCGCGCGCATCAGTCGGACCGCGTCGGCTGCAAGCCACACTGGCCGACATCGACAAAAACCGCCTCGCCGGCACCAAAAAGCAATGTGAGATCTCCACCCGCATATCCCTGAGCGACCCTCGAGGGCCATCTCCGCATTTATTCTGCTGCTTTACCGTTCGCCCCGGCACCAGCCAGCATTGGCCCGGGGGCTGGCCGCTTGGCCTGAGACGTTCGTTCCCACAGACGGCTTAGTAGCGTGCACGGTACCAAAGGCTCACTCTTCGTCTCAGCTACAGACCGCAACGCGGCTGTCCGGCTAGCAAGAGCAAACGCTGAAGGCCAGCCACGCGAAAAACGTCCGGGGAGAAAACAGTTCAGGCGATCCGGCCGTTTGCTTTATGAGTATCTGCTCGGTCGAGTCTGCTCCCAGAGTCCGAGTACTGTACACTCCATCCCGCGGCCCACTCTTCGCCTCAGCCACAGACCGGCTCCCGGCTGTCCGGCTGGCAAGAGCAAAAGCCAAAGAGCGGAGGGCACATGAAAAAGATTGACGGGGGCCCGGACAAAACCGAGTCGGCACCCTCAGTACAAAATTTGCACTACCAAAATCAAATATTTGATATATCTGCATCGACTAAACTTCTCTTTTGCACGATCATTTCCATGAGAAACCTCCTCGCTCGGAGGCTGGGAGGCAACTCCCGGCAGGACCCTCCGCCCGACTCTTCGAGTCGCCCGGAGGCTCGGAGGCTATACCCAGCGGGTGCGCTGGCGCGCCCCCGCTGGAAACAGCCAGCCGGTGGACTCCACGTCCACGCCCGGCAAGGCCCCCGCGCTCGACAGCGAGCGGACCCCGCGTCCGCCTTCGGCAGGGCTCCACGCCCATCAGTTGGCGGACCCCGCGTCCTCGCCCGGCGTCCTCGATGCCACTATCTGCATCAGCAACAGCAAGGACCCTCCGCCCGACTCTTCGAGTCGCCCCGAGGCTCGGAGGCTACACCCAGTGGGTGCGCTGGCGCGGCCCCGCTGGAAACAGCCAGCCGGTGGACTCCACGTCCACGCCCGGCAAAGCCCGCGCGCTCGACAGCCGGCGGACCCCGCGTCCGCCTTCGGCAGGGCTCCACACCCATCAGCTGGCGGACCCCGCGTCCTCGCCCGGCGTCCTCGATGCCACTATCTGCTTCAGCAACAGCAAGGACCCTCCGCCCGACTCTTCGAGTCGCCCGGAGGCTCGGAGGCTACACCCAGCGGGTGCGCTGGCGCGCCCCCGCTGGAAACAGCCAGCCGGTGGACTCCACGTCCACGCCCGGCAAGGCCCCCGCGCTCGACAGCCGGCGAACCCCGCGTCCGCCTTTGGCAGGGCTTCACGCCCATCAGCTGGCGGACCCCGCGTCCTCGCCCGGCGTCCTCGATGCCACTATCTGCTTCAGCAACAGCAAGGACCCTCCGCCCGACTCTTCGAGTCGCCCGGATGCTCGGAGGCTACACCCAGCGGGTGCGCTGGCGCGCCCCCGCTGGAAATAGCCAGCCGGTGGACTCCACGTCCACGCCCGGCAAGGCCCCCGCGCTCGACAGCCGGCGGACCCCGCGTCCGCCTTCGGCAGGGCTCCACGCCCATCAGCTGGCGGACCCCGCGTCCTCGCCCGGCGTCCTCGATGCCACTATCTGCTTCAGCAACAGCAAAGACCCTCCGCCCGACTCTTCAAGTCGCCCGGAGGCTCAGAGGCTACACCCAGCGGGTGTGATGGCGCGCCCCCGCTGGAAACCGCCAGCCGGTGGACTCCGCGTTTGCCCCCGGCAGCGCCTCGCGCCCTTCAGTCGGCGGACCCCGCTTTCGCACCCGGCATCCTTGACGCCACCGTCTATTTCAGCAACTGCAAAAACCCTCCGCCCGACTCTGCGAGTTGGCCGGAGGCTCGGAGGCTACACCCAGCGGGTGCGCTGGCGCGCCCCCGCTGGAAGCAAGCTGCGCCGTCCCCAGCCCGCGATCAACCGTCATCGACAACTTCTGCAACAACAACAATGGCAAAAACCCTCCGCTCGACTCTCCAAGTCACCCGGAGGCTCGGAGGCTACTATCGGGGGGATTACCCCCGGGTAGGCTCAAGGAGACGACTCAACATTTTAAAACGTCGGGGGAGCCACCCCCGGTATGCCAAGCCCCGCGAATCAACGAGACAAGCGAAGAAGTGAAGACAGATGACAAAGTTGCGGCCCGGCCGGCTGGCTCCCCTGGCTGGCTCCTCCGGCTGGCTCCTCCCGGCTGGCTCCTCCTGGCTGGCTCCTCCTGTCCGGCTCCTCCTGTCCGGCTCCTCTTGTCCGGCTCCTCCAGTCCGGCTGCTCCCGTCCGGCTCCTCCAGTCCGGCTGCTCCTGTCCGGCTCCTCCTGTCTGGCTTCTCCTCTCCGGCTCCTCCGGTCCGACTGCTCCTGTCCGACTCCTCCTGTCCGATGCTCCTGTCCGGCTCCTTCGGTCCGGCTGCTCCTGTCCGGCTCCTCCAGTCTGGCTGCTCCTGTTCGGCTCCTCCTGTCCGGCTGCTCCTGTCCGGCTCCTCCGGTCCGGCTGCTCCTGTCCGTCTCCTCCGGTCCGACTGCTCCTGTCCGGCTCCTCCAGTCCGGCTGCTCCTGTCCGGCTGCTCCTGTCCGGCTGCTCCTGTCCGGCTCCTCCTGCCCGGCTCCTCCAGTCCGGCTGCCCCTGTCCGGCTCCTCCTGTCCGGCTCCTCCGGTCCGGCTCCTCCTGGCCGGCTCCTCCCGGCCGACTGCCGGCTGCGGCCCGACGAGGTCAGCTCCAGGCGTCCCGTCGGACACAAGCTGACGACACTGTAGCTGACGGACTGCAGAGCCTGCCACCCCGCTACAGTCGGGCACTATTGGCGAATAGTGCCCCGCTGTGCACCCGTCACCTGTCACTTCACTGCGCTCCAATAGTGGCGCACTGTAGCCTGCATCACTTGTCATCTCCAATAGTAGATAGTTGACTGGTGGGCCACCCCTTGTCCCCTGGGCCTCCCTATAAAAGAGGCACCAGGGGAGCCTCCAAGAGGCAGCTACACACACACTCACGGGAGGCCTCCTCTCTTCCTCTCCCTCTCACCCATGCTCACACATGCATACATACAAGGCCATGGTAAGGAGCTCACAGCTCCCTCTTCCTCCTCAGACACAGCTCCAGGAGCAACCCTGTACTACATATAAACCACATATATACAGACATGCAGGAGTAGGGGTATTATCTCTCCGGAGAGCCCCGAACCTGGGTAAACCACCGCGTGCTATTCGCATACCCGTCCCGGATCTCCACGGCAGCCTTGCTCTCACCTCTTAAGCCATCCCATGGCATCTGCCGTCTCAGGGCACCCCCCGTGAGAAAACGACAGCACTCAAAGCATATTTTTAGAACAAATAGCATCCATCGAACACAGAGAAAGATAGGGGCTTAATGTTTCGCCTCCCAACTTATTTATCATATAGATAATTGTCAACAATAATAATTCATGATCAAATATATTTGTGTCGATATATATGTCTAGATCATTCCCTACACATGACGCTTGCCAAGAGAAAAAGGCGAAATATAGGAAGTGGTGAAGATGACCATGACTCTTGCATAAAGGTAAGTACTAGAAAGTAAAAGATAGGCCCTTCGCAGAGGGAAGCATTGATTTCCAAAGGTGCCAGAGCTCGAGCTTTTAAAACAGAGATGAATAATAATTTTGAGCGGTATGCTTTCATTGTCAACATCACAACCGAGAGATCTTGGTATCTTCCATGCTAGATACATTATAGGCGGTTCCCAAACAGAATGGTAAAGTTTTTACTCTCCCTCCACCAATCAATCACACTCCACGGCGAGCCGAATCCACGGGTACCGTCCATACAAACAACAATCTTGGGGGAGTTTTGTTTCATTATATTTTGATTTGATTTTTGAGCATGGAACTGGGCATCCCGAATACCAGCCACTTTCTCGTGAATGATAGTGAATCAACACATATCGTGAGAATAACCCACCTAGCATGGAAGATACTGACAGCCCCTAGTCACTATATGAGCGATTCGGGCATACAAAACAGAATATTATTTGAAGGTTTAGAGTTTGGCACACGCAAATTTACTTGGAACGGCAGGTAAATACCGCATCTAGGTAGGTATGGTGGACTCATATGGAACAACTTTGGGTTTAAGGGTGTTTCGATGCGCAAGTAGTATTTCTACTTGGTGCGGAAGTTTTGGCTAGTATGAGGTGGAAGCAAGCACCACATGTTGGAGGATCCATAACAATATAACTTCTATACAAATATACCCAAACATAACTCATTAAGTTGTCTTCCTTGTCCAATTTTAACTAATTTGCTCGAGTTTGAAAATAATTAATGAGCTCAGAATCATAGAAGATGTCCAAGATAATATACTTATATGTGGAATCTCTCTTCCTTCAATATTCTTTCATGAATTGTTCAAGTGACCAATGCGGTGTTTGCTAACTTTCAATAAATTTTACCACCTATACTTATTATGTGTGAAGTCATTACTCCTCATGGGATAAGTATATGAAGCATATTTAATTTCATATTTATGATATTCAATTCATTCAACCATTTACTCATAGGATATAAGTGAAGCACGAGAGTGAATGACAAACTACTCCAAAAAGATATAAGTGAAGATCAATGAGTAGTCAACAATTAAATAACTATGTGAAGACTCTCTCATCTAAGAATTTCAGATCTTAAGTATTTTATTAAACAGCAAGCAAAATAAAAATAGCACTCCAAGAATAGCACGCATCATGTGAACGAATAAAAATTTAGGCTCAACATAGACTAACCGATAATTGTTGATGAAGAGAGGTGGGATGCGTAGCATCCCCAAGCTTAGATGCTTGAGACTTCTTGAAATATTTACTTGGGTTTCCTTGGGCATCCCCAAGCTTGAGCTTTTGTATCTCGTTCAATCCTCTCATATCATGGTTTCACCTATTCTCAAAAACTTCATCCACACAAAACTCGAAAAGAACTCGTGAGATAGGTTAGTACACATAATAATAAATCAACTCTTTATGTACTGCCGAGACAAGTTGCGCAATGATTTTCAAACATGATTTACTGTTTACTATCATTTCCACAATTTATATCTACCAATATAGGCTATGAAAACCATAGGATAAGTAGATAACAAAACTATGACAGCAATCTGTCCAAACAGAACAGTCTGTAGCAATCTATTAAACCAGTGTACTTCTGTAACTCAAAAAATTATGAACATTTAAGAAATGCTAACTAATTTATATTATAACACCGTGTAAAAATTTCAGAAACGTTCCACGTTCCAGTAAAATATGAAAATTCAAACACTACAGCCAAAGTTTCTGTTTTTACACAGCACTCATCAAAACATGCAATGCAAGCATCCTAAGGCAATTCCTGGAACTTTTTATTGAAAACCAAGATTATAAATAACACCTAACAGAAAACAACAGAATAATATGACGCTCCAAGCAAAAACTCATATTATGTGACGAATAAAAATATAGCTCCAAGTAAGATATACCGATAGTGTTGAAGACGAAAGAGGGGATGCCTTCCGGGGCATCCCCAAGCTTAGGCGCTTGAGTCTTCCTTAGATATTACCTTGGGGGTGCCTTGGGCATCCCCAATCTTAGGTTCTTTTCACTCCTTATTCTCCTCATATCGGTGTCTCACCCAAAACTTGAAAACTTCAATCACACAAAACTTAACGGAACTTCGTGAGATGGGTTAGTATAATAAATAAAGATCATTCACTTAGGTACTGTCAAGACAAGATTCATAATTGTTCCCACATTATAACTACTGTATTCTATCATTCCCATAATTTATACCGCTAAATATAAGCTATGGAAACACTAAAACAAGCAACCTATGCATGCAAAACAGAATCTGTCAAAAACAGAACAGTCTGTGAAGATCTGTAGTGTAACCATACTTCCCTGTCTCTAAAAATTCTGAAAAATTAGGACAACCTGAAGAATTTGTATATCAAGACTTTGTAAAATTTCAGATCATTATCACGCTCCAGTAAAAAATGAATATTCCTGTACTGGAGTCAAAAGTTTCTGTTTTGGTTCAGCATCAATTCTACTCATCTTGTGAGTTATCCCAAAGGCTTTACTTGGCACTTTATTGAAATAAAAGGCACAAAACATGATTACTACAGTAGCTTAATCATGTGAACACACAAAAACAGAAAGTAAAAGTGTTGGGTTGTCTCCCAACAAGCGCTTTTCTTTAATGCCTTTTAGCTAGGCATGATGATTTCAATGATGCTCATATAAGAATAGTAGTTCAAACATGCAAAAGAGCATCATGAATCTCATGGAAAGCACATTTAAGTCTAACCCACTTCCTATGCATAGGGATTTTGTGAGCAAACAATTTATGGGAGCAAGAATCAACTAGCATAGGAAGGCAAAACAAGCATAACTTCAAAACTTTGAACACATAGAGAGGAAACTTGATATTATTGCAATTCCTACAAGCATATGTTCCTCCCTCATAATAATTTTTAGTAGCATCATGAAGGAATTTCACAACATAACTATCACATAAAGCATTATCTTCATGATCCACAAGCATAGAAATTTTACTACTCTCCACACAAGAAAATTTCTTCTCATGACTAATAGTGTGAGTATCATAAAAGAATTGAATACTACCAATTGGTTCCACATTAAAAGAGTAATATTCAGTAAAAGGATATTCATAATTATGACAAGTATCATAATAGTAATCATCACTCTTTTTCATCGCATAAGTATCATCACAATAATCATCATAAGTAGGAGGCATGCAGTCATTATAACAAATTTGATCATTCAAAGTTAGGGGAATAAAAAGATCATCTTCATTAAGCATAGCATCCCCAAGCTTGGGACAAACATTAATTGCAGCAAATAAATTCTCAAACATGTCATTTTCATCAAACATAGCATCCCCAAGCTTGTGGCTTTGTATATCATAAATATAATCACTCTCATCATTAATAGTATGAATAGCACCAATAGTATAGCAATTATTATCATCATCTTCCAAGTTGGTGCCATAAATATTTTCAAGATTATAAGAAGTATCATTATCTTCCCAATCATAATTATCACAACAAGCAATAGGCATAACAAAATCATCCTCAAGTGTATCATCTTCCACAACTATTTTTGATTCATTCTCATGAGGCCTATCAATAACTGGAGCAACATTATTTGGGAGAGATACCTATTTACCTTTACTTTTCCTTCTTTTCTTCTTCTTCACCACATTATGTGTGGGTTTATTTAATTCCTCCAAGCTTCTTTTTGAAGAGGTTGGTTGAATAAAAAGCTCCTCCTCGTTACCTGATTCATCATAAGAAAAAATAGGAGGATATTGGGAAACCTCTTCCCCTTCATTAGTATTCTCTTCATCTTCTATTTTTTTTCTTGTCTTTAAGTAATTGGCAATATAAGGATTCTCAATGCAATTTACCACGCAATACATATAGATTTCATTTAGATCAAAATCAATCATTTTCATGAGAACCCAAGCTGGAACATCCTTAGTTTTATGTTTCATTTCTTCATACCCCAAAAATAGACTAAGTTCATGATGATGCTCAAGGGTAATGAGGTTATCACAATTTTTGGACACAATTCGATCATGAAATAATTCACAATGGAAATTAAAATGACCACTTTCATTGCAAAGTTCACAAGGACGGCGAGAAATATTAAGTCTTTCAGCACAAACATATAGCCTCTCTTGCAACCATTTAGTTTCTAAATACATATGCCTCTTACAAAATCTATCTTCCCTTTTAGGCATGTCTTCACAAACTCTATGCACTCCACAAAAATTGACATGCTTATAAGAAATCTTTTTATCATGACTAGTGCAATCATCATTAGTACTATGGATATTCAAAGAATTCATACTAACAACATTGCAATCATGCTCATCACTCAAATATTTAGTGCCAAACATTTTAATAACTTCTTCTTCTAACACTTGAGCACAATTTTCCTTTCCATCATTTTCACGAAAGACATTAAAAAGATGAAGCATATGAGGCAACCTCAATTCCATATATTTTTTGTAGTTTTCTTTTATAGACTAAACTAGTGATAAAACAAGAAACTAAAAGATTCAATTGCAAGATCTAAAGATATACCTTCAAGCACTCACCTCCCCGACAATGGCGCCAGAAAAGAGCTTGATGTCTACTACGCAACCTTCTTCTTGTAGACTCGTGTTGGGCCTCCAAGCGCAGAGTTTTGTAGGACAGTAGCAAATTTCCCTCAAGTGGATGACCTAAGGTTTATCAATCCGTGGGAGGCGTAGGATGAAGATGGTCTCTCTCAAACAACCATGCAACCAAATAACAAAGAGTCTCTTGTGTCCCCAACACACCCAATACAATGGTAAATTGTATAGGTGCACTAGTTCGGCGAAGAGATGGTGATACAAGTGTAATATGGATGGTAGATATAGGTTTTTGTAATCTGAAAATATAAAAACAGCAAGGTAACTAATGATAAAAGTGAGCACAAACGGTCTTGCAATGCTTAGAAACAAGGCCTAGGGTTCATACTTTCACTAGTGCAAGTTCTCTCAACAATACTGACATAGTTGAATCATATGTAAATCCCTCACGTGCGACAAAGAGTTCACTCCAAAGTCAGTAATAGCGGAGAACAAACGAAGAAATTATTGTAGGGTACAAAACCACCTCAAAGTTATCTTTTCCGATCAATCGTATGAGCTATCCCTATAAGTGTCACGAACAGCCCTAGAGTTCGTACTAAAATAACACCTTAAGATACACATCAACCAAAACCCTAATGTCACTTAGATACTCCAATGTCACCACGAGTACCCATGGGCTTGATTATACGATATGCATCACACAATTTCAGATTCATCATGTTCAATCCAACACAAAGAACTTCAAAGAGTGCCCCAAAGTTTCTACCGGAGAGTCAAGACGAAAACATGTGCCAACCCCTATGCATAGATTCCCAAGGTCACGGAACCCGCAAGTTGATCACCAAAACATACATCAAGTGGATCAATAGAACATCCCATTTTCATCGCGGATATCCCATCACAAGACATACATCAAGTGTTCTCAAATCCTTAAAGACTCAATCCGATAAGTAAACTTCAAAGGGAAAACTCCATTCATCACAAGAAGATAGAGAGGGGTGATACGTCCATTTTGCATCATGCTTTTATATTGATATTTATTGCATTATGGGCTGTTATTACACATTTTGGTACAATACTTATGCCTTTTCTCTCTTATTTTACAAGGTTTATATGAAGAGGGACAATGCCGGCAGTTGGAATTCTGGACTAGAAAAGGAGCAAATCTGAGATACCTATTCTGCACAACTCCAAAAGTCCTGAAAATCTATGGAGAATTATTTTGGAATATATAAAAAATATTGGGCGAAAGAAATACCAGAGGGGACCCACCAGGGAGTCACAAGCCAGGGGGCTCGCCCTACCCCCCTGGGCGCGCCCCTGTGGCTTGTGGGCCCCCTGGTAGGCCTCCGGTGCCCATCTTCTGCTATATGGAGGGTTTGGACCTAGAAAAAATCATAAGGGAACTTTCAGGACGAAGCGTCGCCGTCTCGAGGCGGAACTTTGACAAAACCAATCTAGGGCTCCGGCGGAGCTGTTCTGCCGGGGAAACTTCCCTCCCGGAGGGGCAAATCGAAGCCATCGTCATCACCAACGATCCTCTCATCGAGAGGGGGTCAATCTCCATCAACATCTTCACCAGCACCATCTCCTCTCAAACCCTAGTTCATCTCTTGTATCCGATCTTCGTCTCAAAACCTCAGATTGGTACCTATGGGTTGCTAGTAGTGTTGATTACTCCTTGTAGTTGATGCTAGTTGGTTTACTTGGTGGAAGATCATATGTTCAGATCCTTAATAATAATTAATACTCCTCTGATTATGAACATGAATATGCTTTGTGAGTAATTACGTTTGTTCCTGAGGACATGGGATAAGTCTTGTTACAAGTAATCATGTGAATTTGGTATTCGTTTGATATTTTGATGACATGTATGTTGTCTCTCCTCTAGTGGTGTTATGTGAACGTCGACTACATGACACTTCACCATTATTTGGGCCTAGAGGAAGGCATTGGGAAGTAATAAGTAGATGATGGGTTGCTAGAGTGACAGAAGCTTAAACCCTAGTTTATGTGTTGCTTCGTAAGGGGCTGATTTGGATCCACATGTTTCATGCTATGGTTAGATTTATCTTAATTCTTCTTTCGTAGTTGCGGATGCGTGCAAGAGGGGTTAATCATAAGTGGGAGGTTTGTCCAAGTAAGGATAGCACCCAAGCACCGGTCCACCCACATGTCAAATTATCAAAGTAACGAACGCGAATCATATGAGCATGATGAAAACTAGCTTGACAGAAATTCCCATGTGTCCTCGGGAGCGCTTTGCTTTATATAAGAGTTTGTCCAGGCTTGTCCTTTGCTACAAAAAAGATTGGGCCACCTTGCTGCACCTTTGTTACATTTGTTACTTGCTACCCGTTACGAATTACCTTATCACAAAACTATCTGTTACCGATAATTTCAGTGCTTGCAGAGAATACCTTACTGAAAACCGCTTGTCATTTCCTTCTGCTCCTCGTTGGGTTCGACACTCTTACTTATTGAAAGGACTACGATAGATCCCCTATACTTGTGGGTCATCAAGACTCTTTTCTGGCGCCATTGCCGGGGAGTGAAGCTCCTTTGGTGAGTGGAATTTGGTAAGGAAAAATTTATATAGTGTGCTGAAATTTACTGTCACTTGTTACTATGGAAAATAATCCTTTGAGGGCTTGTTCGGGGTATCTTCACCTTGACCGGAAGCACAAAGATTTGCTCCTCAACCTACTGCACCTACTGAAAATATTTGTTATGAAATCCCTTCGGGTATGATAGAGAAACTGCTAGCTAATCCTTATGCAGGAGATGGAACACTACATCCAGATTTGCATCTAATCTATGTGGATGAAGTTTGTGGATTATTTAAGCTTGCAGGTTTGCCCGAGGATGATGTCAAGAAGAAGATCTTTCCTTTATCTTTGAAGGAGAAGGCATTGACATGGTATAGGCTATGTGATGATATTGGATCATGGAACTACAACCGATTGAAATTGGAATTTCATCAGAAGTTTTATCCTATGCATCTAGTTCATCGTGATCGGAATTATATTTATAATTTTTGGCCTCGTGAAGGAGAAAGAATCGCTCAAGCTTGGGGGAGGCTTAAGTCAATGTTATATTCATGCCCCAATCATGAGCTCCCGAGAGAAATTATTATTCAGAATTTTTATGCTCGGCTTTCTCGTAATGATCAATCCATGCTCGATACTTCTTGTGCTGGTTCCTTTATGAAGAAAGATGTTGAATTCAAATGGGACTTATTGGAAAGAATTAAACGCAACTCTGAAGATTGGGAACTCGACAAAGGTAAGGAGTCAGGTATAAACCTTAAGTTAGATTGTGTTAAATCCTTTATAGACACCGATGCTTTTCGTGATTTTAGCACAAAATATGGACTTGACTCTGAGATAGTAGCTTCTTTTTGTGAATCTTTTGCTGCTCATGTTGATCTCCCTAAGGAGAAGTGGTTTAAATATCATCCTCCCATTGAAGTGAAAGTAGTTGAACCTATTAAAGTTGAGGAAGAAACTATTATTTATAATGCTGATCATGTTGTTCCTACTGCTTATATTGAGAAACCACCCTTCCCTGTTAGAATAAAGGAACATGCTAAAGCTTCAACTGTGGTTCGTAAGAGTTGTACTAGAACACCTACGCCCCCTGAACAAATTAAAGTTGAACCTAGTATTGCTATGGTTAAAGATCTCTTGGTTGATAATATTGATGGGCATGTTATTCATTTCTGTGATGAAGCTGCTAGAATTGCTAGACCTGATACTAAAGGCAAACATAGACCTATAGTTGGCGTGCCTGTTGTTTCTGTTAAAATAGGAGATCATTGTTATCATGGCTTATGTGATGTGGGTGCTAGTGTGAGTGCAATTCCCTTTACCTTATACCAAGAAATTATGAATGATATTGCACCAGCTGAATTAGAAGAAATTGATGTTATCATTAAGCTGGCTAATAGAGATACTATTGCACCAATTGGGATTGTTAGAGATATTGAAGTCTTGTGTGGGAAAATAAAGTATCCTACTAATTTTCTTGTTCTTGGTTCCCCACAAGATGATTTTTGTCCCATTATATTTGGTAGACCTTTCTTGAATACTGTTACTGCTAGGATAGATTGTGAGAAAGAAACTGTTACTGTAAGTTTTGGGGATGTGTCTCATGAGTTCAATTTCTCTAAATTTCGTAGACAACCCCATGACAAAGAATTGCCTAGTAAAGATGAAATTATTGGTCTTGCTTCTATTGTTGTGCCTCCTACTGATCCTTTAGAACAATATTTGCTAGACCATGAAAATGATATGCATATGAATGAAAGGAATGAAATAGATAGGATTTTCTTTGATCAGCAGCCTATTTTGAAACACAACCTACATGTTGAAATACTTGGGGATCCTCCTCCACCCAAGGGTGATCCCGTGTTTGAGCTTAAACAATTACCTGATACTCTGAAATACGCTTATCTTGATGAAAAGAAGATTTATCCTGTTATTATTAGTGCTAACCTTTCAGAGCATGAAGAAATGAGATTATTAAAAACTTTGAGGAAGCACCGTGCTGCTATTGGATATACTCTTGATGATCTTAAGGGCATTAGTCCCACTCTATGTCAGCATAAAATTAATATGGAGCCTGATGCTAAACCAGTTGTTGATCACCAACGACGGTTAAATCCTAAGATGAAAGAAGTGGTAAGAAATGAAATACTAAAGCTTCTGGAGGCAGGTATAATTTATCCTATTGTTGATAGTAGATGGGTTAGTCCCGTTCATTGTGTTCCTAAGAAAGGAGGTATTACCGTTGTTCCTAATGATAAAAATGAATTGATCCCGCAAAGAATTGTTACAGGATATAGAATGGTAATTGATTTTAGGAAATTAAATAAAGCTACTAGGAAAGATCATTACCCTCTACCTTTTATTGATCAAATGCTAGAAAGACTATCCAAACATACACATTTTTGCTTTCTAGATGGTTATTCTGGTTTCTCTCAAATACCTGTGTCAAAAGAGGATCAAGAAAAGACCACTTTTATGTGTCCTTTCGGTACCTTTGCATATAGACGTATGCCTTTTGGTTTATGCAATGCACCTGCTACCTTTCAAAGATGTATGATGGCTATATTCTCTGACTTTTGTGAAAAGATTGTTGAGGTTTTCATGGATGATTTCTCCGTTTACGGAACTTCCTTTGATGATTGCTTGAGCAACCTTGATCGAGTTTTGCAGAGATGCGAAGAAACTAATCTTGTCTTGAATTGGTAAAAGTGCCACTTTATGGTTAATGAAGGTATTGTCTTGGGGCACAAAATCTCCGAAAGAGGTATTGACGTTGATAAAGCTAAAGTTGATGCCATTGAAAAAATGTCGTGTCCCACGGATATCAGAGGTATAAGAAGTTTCCTTGGTCATGCTGGTTTCTATAGGAGGTTTATTAAAGACTTCTCTAAGATTTCTAGGCCTCTCACTAATCTTTTGCAAAAAGATGTTCCATTCGTTTTTGATGATGATTGTGTAGAAGCATTTGAAATTCTTAAGAAAGCCTTGATTTCTGCACCTATTGTTCAACCACCTGATTGGAACCTACCCTTTGAAATTATGTGTGATGCTAGTGATTATGCCGTTGGTGTTGTTCTAGGACAAAGAGTTGATAAGAAATTAAATGTTATCCATTATGCTAGTAAAACTCTAGACAGTGCTCAAAGAAACTATGCTACCACTGAAAAGGAATTTTTAGCAGTTGTGTTTGCTTGTGATAAGTTCAGACCTTATATTGTTGATTCCAAAGTAACTGTTCACACTGATCATGCTGCTATCAAATATCTTATGGAAAAGAAAGATGCTAAACCTAGACTTATTAGATGGGTTCTTCTGCTACAAGAATTTGATTTGCATATTATTGATAGAAAGGGTGTTGATAACCCTGTAGCAGACAACTTGTCTAGGTTAGAAAATGTTCTTGATGACCCACTACCTATTGATGATAGCTTTCCTGATGAACAATTAGCTGTCATAAATGCTTCGCGTAATGCTCCGTAGTATGCTGATTATGCTAATTACATTGTTGCTAAATTTATACCGCCTAGTTTCACATACCAACAAAAGAAAAAGTTCTTCTATGATTTAAGACATTACTTTTGGGATGATCCACACCTTTATAAAGAAGGAGTAGATGGTGTTATTAGACGTTGTGTGCCTGAGCATGAATAGGAACAGATCCTTCACAAGTGTCACATCGAGGCCTACGGAGGACACCACGCTGGGGATAGAACTGCACATAAGGTACTACAATCTGGTTTTTATTTGCCTACTCTCTTCAAGGATGCTCGTAAGTTTGTCTTGTCTTGTGATGAATGTCAAAGAATTGGTAATATTAGTAGACGTCAGGAAATGCCTATGAATTACTCTCTTGTTATTGAACCATTTGATGTTTGGGGCTTTGATTATATGGGAGCTTTTCCACAGTCTAATGGGTATACTCATATTCTAGTCGCTGTTGATTATGTTACTAAGTGGGTAGAAGCTATTCCAACTAGTAGCGCTGATCATAACACTTCTATTAAAATGCTTAAGGAAGTTATTTTCCCTAGATTTGGAGTCCCTAGATATTTAATGACTAATGGTGGTTCACACTTTATTCCTGGTGCTTTCCGTAAATTGCTTGCTAAGTATGACGTTAATCATAGAATTGCATCTCCTTATCATCCTCAGTCTAGTGGTCAAGTAGAATTGAGCAATAGAGAAATTAAATTGATCTTGCAGAAGACTGTTAATAGATCCAGAAAGAATTGGTCTAAGAAACTTGATGATGCATTATGGGCTTATAGAACTGCTTATAAAAACCCTATGGGTATGTCTCCGTATAAGATGGTTTATGGTAAAGCATGTCACTTACCTCTAGAGCTAGAACATAAAGCTTATTGGGCAATTAAAGAGCTCAGCTATGATTTCAAACTTGCTGGTGAGAAGAGGTTATTTGACATTAGCTCACTTGATGAATGGAGAACCCAGGCCTATGAGAATGCCAAGTTGTTTAAAGAAAAAGTCAAGAGATGGCATGATAAAAGGATTCAAAAGCGTGAATTCAATATAGGTGACCATGTTTTGTTATACAATTCTCGTTTAAGATTCTTTGCAGGGAAACTTCTCTCTAAATGGGAAGGGCCTTACATTATCAAGGAAGTATATCGTTCCGGTGCCATCAAGATCAACAACGCCGAAGGCACAAATCCGAAGGTGGTAAACGGGCAAAGAATCAAACATTATATCTCATGTACTCCCATAAATGTTGAAACCAATATTATCAATACCATAACTCCGGAGGAGTACATTAGGGAAACCTACCAGAACGTTTCAGACTCCGAAAAGGAATAGGTATGTGTTACAGTAAGCAAACCGACTCCAAAACTTTTTCAACAGCAATTAGGAAAATTTAAAGTAGTCCGAAGAGCGCACGAGGAGGCGACAAGCCAGGGGGCGCGCCCTACCCCCCTGGGCGCGCCCATGTGGCTTGTGGCCACCTCGTGTACCCTCCGGACTCCGTTTTCTTGTGGTATACCCCTTCAGGTCGGTAAAAATTCATTATATAGTCTCCCGAAGGTTTTGACCTTCGTAACACGACAATACCTCCTGTTTTCTTTTTTAGCTGTTTTCTGCAGCAGATTCAGATCGACATGGCGTCCCCAAGTGCTTCGAAGGACAAGTTCTTCGAGAAGGTCATCAACCCCTACCTTGCGGAGGTGCTGCGACACCCTCAAACCATTGAGATGCATGAGGGGGTGCTGCACATCCATGATGTTGAGGGGCCAAAGAAGACCGGAAGCATGGAGACAAGGCTCGAAGCAATGGAGCAACAAGTCTTCAAGTGCCAAGGCATGGTGGAACGAGGACTCAATGCCAATCACATGATGATCGCGGAGTTTACCCATAAGCACAAGCTGGACGCCAAGGACATCGGGGAGCAAATCTTCAAGCTTTACGAGAAAATCGAGCATCTCCAAGCCCAGATCTATGACCTGCAAAGCCAAAACTGTGAGTATGAATACATATTTAAGAGAATGAGTTTGGCTGCAGATTTGAGGATCCCGGAGACTCGTTCATCTTTTTACGATGGTGAGCCATGCCTTGGAAGACGGAGGACAAGCCTCCAACCTCATCAACAACTCCAACATCGCCACCTCCAAAGAAAGACAACTAAACACATGGGTATGGGCACTCCCCTTGGCTTGTGCCAAGCTTGGGGGAGATGCCCCGGTATCGTATCACCATCACATCTTTTACTTTTATCGTTTTTCTAAGTTCGATCCTTTTGGTTATATCTTGATCTAGTACAATAAAGTCTTTAGTGTGATCTAGTTTTGAGTTTTGCTTTATGTTCCCCCTATGTAAGCAAGTCCGAGAGTTATATAATAAAGAATAGTTTTGAGTTGAGGGCTTTGCTTGCTTGCTATGATCCTGAGAAAAAGAAATAGAAAGAAGTATAGAATAAAAGCAAAGAGTATATATGATGATCTTATGGGGAGTGATGACTTCACATATAAAAAGTATGTCGATTGAAACTTGTTGTGAGTCGACAAACATAGCGATTGGTCATTGTGGCAATTAAAAGGAAGTAATAAAAAAAGAGAGGTTCACATATAAATATATTATCTTGGACATCTTTTATGATTGTGAGCACTCATTAAAATATTATATGTTAAGAAGTTGATGTTGGACAAGGAAGACAACATAATGGGTTATGTTTGCTTATTTCCGAAGACTGCATAATAAATTTCTTTATCACAAGCGGCAATATAAAGTGACGTTCTTTTTCATTAAGGGATTGCACATCCAACTATAAAAGCGCATGACAACCTCTGCTTCCCTCTGCGAAGGGCCTATCTGTTACCTTTACTTTCTAGTACTTATCTTTATGCAAGAGTCATGGTGATCTTTACCACTCCCTTTATTTCGCCTTTATCTCTTGGCAAGCGTCATGTGTTGGGGAATGATCTAGACACATATATCCACTCGGATGTGGGTGAGCATGAGTTATTTCTGTTGACATTACCCTTGAGGTAAATAGTTGGGAGGCAATACTATAAGCCCGTATCTTTCTCTATGTCCGATTGAAGCTTTGACCTCATAGGTACCTCGTGAGTGTTAGCAATTATGAAAGACTAAAAGATGATTGAATATGTGGATTTGCTTTACAAGCTCTTATATTGACTCTTTCCTACGTTATGATAAATTGGAACTGCTTCAATGACTGAGATCATAGTTTGTTGGTTCTCAATAAAGTTCCTGATTCACACTTTACCTTGTGAATGAATTGTTACTTCAGCATAAGAAATCATATGTTAATATATGTTGCTATTCTAAAGATGATCATGATGCCTTCATGTCCGTATTTCATTTTATCGACACCTCTATCTCTAAACATGTGGGCATATTTATCGATTTCGGCTTTCGCTTGAGGACAAGCGAGGTCTAAGCTTGGGGGAGTTGATACGTCCATTTTGCATCATGCTTTTATATTGATATTTATTGCATTATGGGCTGTTATTACACATTTTGGTACAATACTTATGCCTTTTCTCTCTTATTTTACAAGGTTTATATGAAGAGGGAGAATGCCGGCAGTTGGAATTCTGGACTGGAAAAGGAGCAAATCTGAGATACCTATTCTGCACAACTCCAAAAGTCCTGAAAATCTACGAAGAATTATTCTGGAATATATAAAAAATATTGGGCGAAATAAATACCAGAGGGGACCCACCAGGGAGTCACAAGCCAGGGGGGAGCGCCCTACCCCCCCTGGGCGCGCCCCTGTGGCTTGTGGGCCCCCTGGTAGGCCTCCGGTGCCCATCTTCTGCTATATGGAGGGTTTTGACCTGGAAAAAATCATAAGGGAGCTTTCGGGATGAAGCGCCGCCGTCTCGAGGCAGAACTTGGACAGAACCAATCTAGGGATCCGGCGGAGCTGTTCTGCCGGGGAAACTTCCCTCCCGGAGGGGCAAATCAAAGCCATCGTCATCACCAACGATCCTCTCATCGAGAGGGGATCAATCTCCATCAACATCTTCACCAGCACCATCTCCTCTCAAACCCTAGTTCATCTCTTGTATCCGATCTTCGTCTCAAAACCTCAGATTGGTACCTGTGGGTTGCTAGTAGTGTTGATTACTCCTTGTAGTTGATGCTAGTTGGTTTACTTGGTGGAAGATCATATGTTCAGATCCTTAATGATAATTAATACTCCTCTGATTATGAACATAAATATGCTTTGTGAGTAATTACGTTTGTTCCTGAGGACATGGGATAAGTCTTGTTACAAGTAATCATGTGAATTTGGTATTCGTTCGATATTTTGATGAGATGTATGTTGTCTCTCCTCTAGTGGTGTTATGTGAACGTCGACTACATGACACTTCACCATTATTTGGGCCTAGATGAAGGCATTGGTAAGTAATAAGTAGATGATGGGTTGCTAGAGTGACAGAAGCTTAAACCCTAGTTTATGCGTTGCTTCGTAAGGGGCTGATTTGGATCCACATGTTTCATGCTATGGTTAGATTTATCTTAATTCTTCTTTTGTAGTTGCGGATGCTTGCGAGAGGGGTTAATCATAAGTGGGAGGTTTGTCGAAGTAAGGACAGCACCCAAGCACCGGTCCACCCACATGTCAAATTATCAAAGTAACGAACGCGAATCATATGAGCATGATGAAAACTAGCTTGACAGAAATTCCCATGTGTCCTCGGGAGCGCTTTGCTTTATATAAGAGTTTGTCTAGGCTTGTCCTTTGCTACAAAAAGGATTGGGCCACCTTGCTGCACCTTTGTTACATTTGTTACTTGCTACCCGTTACGAATTACCTTATCACAAAACTATCTGTTACCGATAATTTCAGTGCTTGCAGAGAATACCTTACTGAAAACCGCTTGTCATTTCCTTCTGCTCCTTGTTGGGTTCAACAGTCTTACTTATCGAAAGGACTACGATAGATCCCCTATACTTGTGGGTCATCAAGGGGAAAACTCCATATGATTCATCTATATCAATAAAGCTCGCGGTACATCAAGATTGTGTCATCTCAAGAACACGAGAGAGAGAGATCAAACACATAGCTACTGGTACATACCCTCAGCCCCGAGGGTGAACTACTCCCTCCTCGTCATGGAAACTGCCGGGATGATGAAGATGGCCTCCGGTGATGGTTTCCCCCTCCGGCAGGGTGCCGGAACGGGCTCCCGATTGGTTTTTTGTGGCTACAGAGGCTTGCGGCGGCGGAACTCCCGATCTAGGTTTCTTTCTGGGGGTTTTGGTATTTATAGGAATTTTTGGCATTGCCTACAAGCCAGGGGGGCGTGCCCCCTAGGCTTGTGACTGCCTCGGGACTCCTCTCCGGTATCTTTTTGCTCCAGTATTTTTTATATTTTCCAAAAATATTCTCCGTAAATTTTCAGCCCATTCCGAGAACTTTTATTTCTGCACAAAAAAAACGACACCATGGTAGTTCTGCTGAAAACAGCGTCAGTCCGGGTTAGTTCTAATAAAATCATACCAAAATCATATAGAATTATTATAAACATGGGATGAATACTTCATAAATTATAGATACGTTGGAGACGTATCAGCCGCTAAACGCTGGTGTGTGCGTGAAGCCGGCGATGTACGGGATGGTGCGGGAGTGGCTAGGTGCTGCAGAGCAGGCATGTGAGGCTGCCAGCGGGAAGTTGAAGTGGACTGAAGTGGCCGGAAGGCATGGGGTGGCCGAGACGACCAGTAGCAGTGAGCTCGAGCGGCGGCGATGGGCGGCGCTAAACGCGAGAGGGTCACAGAGCACGAGAGATCAGCAAATAGAGGCCACCAGCATCCAATAAAGCTCCCACACATTTCCCCTCGACCAATTTGGTGCTTCTCCCTCCCCTTCTTCATCTTCGGCGATGAGCGCCGCCGGCCATCCGCGATTAATGTCGTCTTCCGGTGAACCCTCTCCAAATACTGGCGCTAAGAGCCCCACCTCGAGCTCCCTCTTCCTTCGCGCTCGTAAATCTTGTGCTTAGGAGGTCCCCGGTGAGCTCCCCGTGGCAACCGTCGCCGTCCACCACTTGACTTCATCGGGAACTGGATCCGGTGGCCGCCTGTGCGCCCAACTGGGGAGCAAGGGCGAGCGGCGGAGAGACAACGCGGGAGAAAGGGCTGCGGTGTCAAGGGAGGCCAGCAGCAGAGCCGGTGCCCATTTGGCACTCTTGTCGGAGTAGGGAAGGAGTGGTCGTCGGCCCGTCGTTCTGCACGGGGGAGAGAGGGGTGAGAGAGAGATGGATGAGGGGGCCCACATGTAAGTGTCTGTGAGAGAGGGGGTGAGAGAAAGGGTTTTTTCATTTTATGTTTTGAGAGTGGGTCCCATCGGTAAGTGGCACATGGAGACAGGGGTAAATGTGTCAAAGAAACGGGCAGATACCAGTCAAAGCCCTTTGACCAGACGGAAACAACACGGAAGGGCATTTCTATAAGGCCCCCTAACGGTGGAGGGGCAAATTTGAGCATGCTTCGAAATTAGGGGCAAATCTGAGCAGTGGGTTCGAGTTAGGGACACAAATGTAAAAGACCCTATATATATATATATATATATATATATTGGACAGCACTATTCTGATCCTGGGATCAGAATAGTTATTCTGAACTATTCTGATCACAGCGGCTCTATAAGGAGCCGAACAAGTGTTCCCGAGATCCAAAGAGCAGAGCCAGACTGGCCCATAAGCACTTTTCTGAACGGCCTTATAACCACCGACGACCTTCTCCTTCTGCAGCCCCGCCGCCGTCCTCCTCCCATGGCCCCGCCGCCACCTCCTCCCGCGACCCGTCGCCGGCCTCCTCCTGTGACCCGTCGCCGGCCTCCTCCCGTGACCCGTCGCTGGCCTCCTTCAGCGACCCGCCGCCGGCCTCCTCAAGAGGATCTGTTGCCGGCCTCCTCCCGCGACCCGCCGGCAGCCTCCTCCCGTGGCCCCGCCGCCATCCTCATCCTACCCAAGCCGGCCATGTGCACCGCCACTGGCGCCGCTGCAAAAATACGTCGCATTAGTCGCTACTGCTCAAGGTTGAGGATCGACTGGATCCTGCTGGAATTGGAGTTGCACGGACGGCCTCGCGCTCATGCTGACACACCTTCACGGAGGCCTCGGGTGTCCCTGGCGACCACCTCTTCATCGCGCGGCCGCTGTTGCTCTCTCCGGCCAGAGCAGGCGTTGCTTCCTGCACCTGCCCATGCTCCGCGGCCTGCACACCTCGTCTCCCCCCGATGCCACCTTCCCACTTTTTCTCTCTTATCATTTGCTATTATCCCCATTATGTAGCGTTGCATTTTTGTGTTAAATTCCTGACAAAAATCTTTCGTGTATTTTGTGATGATGGATGCAGATATTCACATAAGTTATGCAGAAGTTCAAGTTCAAAAAAATTGGCGGTCCGATATTTAAAATATCTGGAAACAACTTCATTATGCTCTCCAGCTATGGCAGTTGGAGCTGTTGCTCCGTGAGCCCCCTGTTGCCGCTGCAATTTCTTGGAGCTCTGAACTGCAAAAACACTACTGCTCTGTCTATCGATCTGCTATTGATCTGCCATCGCTGCTCTTAAAGGTTCTGATGAAGTTGAAGTGCTGCTGCTGCTAGCTGGAGGGGTTTCTTCAGTGAAGCAAAGATGGTGGTAGACTCCTATCCCACAGCACACTTGACGACCTGCTTGAAGCCGAAGCGGTGATCTGCCTGAGGCCTCAGCTGTGACCTTCATGCATCTTATCCTAGTTGTTGTTGTCATGGCCGCCAGTGGATGCATCAATTCTGGTGATGCAGGAAGAAGCAGTAAAAAAAACTATGACGATGATCTTCTCAGGAGCCCCACTGCGTGAGAACAATATGCTCTTTCGGATGTATCTATTCATATTTGTGACTTTATGCTCTATGGGTGTATGCTGAAATGTCTCAAAAGAATAGTTGTTCCCCATTCTTTTATCGGTATGTTTTGGACATTAGTTGCTCTCTGGCAAAAAAATCATGTTTCATCAAGTTCATGTTTAACTACTATAAGAATTTCAGAAGTTGGAAACTTACGAAAACGAAAATCACTTCATAGATAATATGAGGTGTGCATGGAGAAAAAATAATATTCTTCCCGTTTCTACGAAAAAATTGTTTATGAAAAATTGTTTGATGTTCATTTCAGAAGAGTATTTAAAAATAAACTAAGAATTTCAAATTAAAATAGCTGAGAAGTTCAAAGTTTATGAAAAACTCAGGTTTTTTATCATTACTAAAGAATAAAATGAAGAAGTTCAAACAAAAATCCTAGAAGTTCAAATTAAAATAACACCGAGTTCGAAGTATGTACATAACTCAGATTTTTCTCGTTACTAAAGAATAAAATGAAGAAATTCAAATAAAAAAGGGTGAGAAGTTCAAATTAAAATAGCAGAGAAGTTCGAAGTTTATGAAAAACTCAGAATTTTTTTCTCGTTACTAGAATTCTTTACTCAAAATAGAAAACGTGAAGTTCAAATTAAAATAGCACAGAAGTTCAAAGTGAGAACAGCCAGAAGTTCACGTGTTGCATGGTGTGTGTTTTCATATGAGAAAAAGGAATAAAAAGACAAAGTATACAAAATTTGTTGCTAGAAGTTCAGGTGCTCGACACGGGAAAGTTCAAAACTTCTTGTGAGTGTGGTTCACTATTTATTTCTCACCCATTCTTGTGAGTGAGAAAAATGAATAAAAAGGCAAGGTCCAATTTTTTTCTTGCTATAAGTTCAAGTTCACGGTCGGATAAAGTTAGAAAAATATTGTGAGAGAGGTTTGTACAAAAAGGAATATCATTTGTGTAATACCGACGAATGGGTGAGAAATTACAAACAAAAATACGCGACAGAAGTTCAATGTGGAAACAGCAGGAAGTTCAACCACTACGCTAAATGAATTTCGGATGAAAATCTTTTAAACCGTCGCGAGTATGAAAAAATGATCAAGACGGAAAAGTTGCGTGTTTACAGCAGCTTTCCATCAGTATATCACTTGCTCAATTCCGATGAGTGGATGGAGAGCTACGACACTACAACAAGAACCCCCTTTCAGCAATGCATTGATGCGTTGTTGTATGTCCATATAAGTGTTGCTAAGGCCTACACCAACGGTTTAATATGCGTTGCCGTAGGTGGCGTTAGAAGGGCCTACAACAACGTATATAAATGCGTTGGTAAACGGCATGAAAAAACGTTGCAGGCTAGCAACGTATATAACTAGATTCTAACAACACTTCATATGTGTTGCCCGCTGCATTGTAGAACATGATTTCCAAATGGACCCAACAGATCATTGCAACGTATAGAAGTGTTGCTAAAGTTTATGAACTACAATTTCATATATTACTATCCAGAATGATATAATGATATGGTCAGTGCTGACAATGCATGGAGCCACAATATAATAAGCATAAAGGTCTCATATATTAATTTGACTTTGTTGCATTACAAAGAACATGATCCAAAGGTTACAATAATGTATACTAACATAGTAGCTAAGTCTGGACGTTTCAATCAACGCCTTGACCATTCTAAAACATAATGTTTGAATTATCCACACTGGAAATGACATCCTAAAACACTACATAAGACTATCGAATAGCAGCCCCATTCTCCACCTTGCAATCAACATCTGGGCCATGCATCATCAATTTATCTTAGCAATCTACAACAATAAAGAAATGAGATCAGCAAGTTATTGTCGAGAAAACAAGGTTAAAAGCGACAAAATTAAAGGAGGTGCAACATACAAAGGTTGAAGGCCATGCAATAATTAATCCTGCTGCATGACCAATAATGTTGACCTTTTTTACAGGTCGTATCAACTGATCTGATTTTGCCAATGTAGCATCAATTCGGACTGCCCAGAATTGATTACCAAGATGAACACCCTCAACTTTGTATTCTGGGTCAGTGCTTTGGAGTGTACCAAGAGCAACATTCTTGTTTGGATTTCCCAAGCTCTTCAAAAATACTATAGTGCCAATCTGTTCGTAAACGAGAAAACCATTTGTACTATAAGCAATTTGAAACGTACAGATAATCATGTGTAACATAAACTTAATACCCATACATCTATCGAGTCGGCACCCAGGCAATTTGTTGTACTGCATTGTTGTTTCTGTAGATATTTTGTGCAACATTAGTATGCAATATACTTAAAGCGTAAGAACGATTTAGAAGATGTATGTCATACATTGGCATGCTTTGTTGCATTACCTCCTCTTGAGATCTTACTAATGTTCTGGCCACCATGCTAATGGCAAGATGCAAAATAATCAGAATAACTTAAGAAGCAAAAAACTGAATATAGATGTGCACATGATGAATCAGAATGTACCGTATACGCATAGTATTCTCTAACCCATTGAGGCTTGTTGTTAAGTTGGAGGTCAATTTAATAGTTCAAGCATAATTATTTAGTAAATGATGGCATGTCATGGTGTGCACTAGATTGTTGTGCAAGAAGGCCACATGTATAAGATTATTTGTCAAGTTCCTTTTTGTAGCTACTATCTCTTACAATTCCACTTATCCTCTCTGTTATGTTAAGAATTACTGCTGCTAGCAATGTATTTCTTAGCAAATCTACACAACAATTTAGTAATTGTTTTTTCATGTATGACATCTGCAACATTATGCAAACGAAAGGCTGAAATAGCAATGTGAAGGGATTTTTCATCTTGGTGAAAGTAGCTGCACTTTATCTCTTAGATTGTTATCTCAGATATTTCTACTCAATATTGAAATTATTATAGATGTCAGACATCATTTCTAGCATGTGTATGCGCTGGAAATGTGCAAAAAAAATCTTGACGCATGAGAGCAGAGATGCATTGTGAAAATAAGCTTTAGAAATTTAGAAGATATGGAGTGCAATAACCTTATTTGCACTAGAATTATCCTTCTCTTGTTGCACATTTTCATCATGGATAGAAGTATCTTTGTTCTGTGACAGAATAT
The DNA here is from genome assembly GCA_039707655.1 of Elymus sibiricus. NCBI lineage: Eukaryota > Viridiplantae > Streptophyta > Magnoliopsida > Poales > Poaceae > Elymus > Elymus sibiricus. Next base: position 73,602,934 of record CM077667.1, read on the forward strand.
ATATCATGAGATTTGGAAGAATTATAATAAACATTCCTACCGTGAGAAGAGCAAGTAATAATTGATTGTTGCTCAACCATATTGGACTCCAAACTATACATAAATGAGCATACCTTATCCTTAGAAGGGCGTTTGTTTGATGGTTGCATCTCCATGTCATAGATAAACTTTTCCTTGCTCTGTAATGAATGGCAAGAGGTGATTAATTTCTATAAAAACAAACAGAAATATATTAATGCATGCGTACACTACCATCACATTATTATTCTGCCCAACGGTACCAAGTTGTTGACTATGACTGTCGCTATATACTCTCTGTCGATTGAAACAAAATAAGAAAATGGTCATATTTATCTAAATGACTTGGACTTTATTATTATAATATTCTAGAGATGAATACTTTTTGTTTCGAATTTGTCTTGCCAACACAAAGAGCATCTTGAGATGTAGACTTCTGACCAAAAGAATCCTGTAACGAGAACGTAACAATTAGTACGTGTATTGAATAATGAAGAGCAATCTAAAGATAAACATTTTGCTCATTTTGAAACGGATTTAGAGTTGAGAATAAATAAGCATACACAAGATAACCACATAATGAAAAGAAGCAACAACAGCTACGCAATGAGTATCTAGTGTTTTAGATCTGATTTCATTGGTGTATCATCATAAAAGTTTGTTTGGTAATTGTCTCAAGATTCTCGACATTGGTAATAAGTTCAGAAAGGGAAGGAGTTACTAACCTTATCTGCACTAGTGTTTTCCCACTCTTGCTGCACACTTTCATCATGGACCAAAGTTTCATTGTTCTGTGACAAAAGATATACTATAAGATTCGCAAGAACAATAATAAACATTCCTGCTGGAAAAATGTGTGAGTAATTCTAAATTTCTACTCAACCATGTTCGATTCCAAACAATATATCAATGATCATACCTCATCCATAGCAGGACGTTTGTATGACTGTTGCATCTCCATATCATTGAGAAATGTTTCCTTGCTCTGTAATGAATGTCAAGAGATGATTAATTTCTTTAAAAAGAAAACAGAAATGTATTAATGCATCCATACACTACCATCACATTATTCTGCTTCCCAACAGTACGAAGTTGTTCACGATGACCGTCGCCATAAATTCTCTGTCATTGAAACCAAACAAGATTAAGAACATACTTGTAAAATGACTTCAAAATATTTATTATACCTTTCTAAAGACACATACTTTTCTTTTTGAATTTGTCTTGGCAATAGAAGGAACATCTCGAGATGCAGATGGCTGATCCAAATAACCCTGTAACTAGTACCTACGAATTAGTACGTGTATTGAATAATGGAGAAATTCTTCGAATTTACCTGTCCTTCAGAGTTTTTGTTCTTCCCTTTTAGTTCCAAAATCTCAGCATCTTGGTTTTCCACTTTTTTCTCCAGCTTCTCCATCTTCAGTCTAATAGCCAAAAGATCTTCATCCGATGTATCCTCCAATGAACTAAGGTGTATATTCTGAAAGTGGCGTGAAGTTGACACATCAAAGATTTGATTTGGATCCGGAACCCGTCCCAGGCCATGTATATGTCCAGGCTTGTCTGCGCCAAGTACTGCATTCAAAACATCTCCTTTCCATGCTGTCTTTCCTCTACTAGTATCTACTAAAGATGGATTCTCCGCTATACGCTTCTTCAAATCAACCTATATACATGAATAGTGTATGTCAGAACAATGTGCTAAACAACACTATAATTTTGAATAAAAGTGTCGATACTATACCACTTGTTCATTCATTTTCTTGTCGCTTTTGTGCTTATGTGTATGCATGTATAAGACAGCCTTGTGTGGGTACTTCTTTTCTGGATCCTTTAGTCTCTATTGGTCAAACGGTTAATTTATTAAATACCTGCAGTACAAATGGGATGTAGATGCATATAGTTTGAGTTCTCATAAACTGACCAGCTCTTCTCGAACTCGTGGAAAACTCTTAGTTCCAGACGTGTGTTTGGACTTCCTCATCGCACAATTTCTCCTATTTGTCTCACTTATCCCCTGTCAAACAATTGTATAATGTATGCACAAGTATTTTTCATAATTTTGTACCATGACTGAGCAACATGTACATAACAAATCTGGTGAGTGTGTACGTACCTGTGCCTTCGGGGTCATCCAATTACTGACCAGAGTAATCCACTGGTCCTTAATAACACCCTTTGGAACATTGGTGTTATTCGCTTCCATGCTCTTATTTGCATCAAAATACAGTGCTTTCAGATCTGACTTATGTTCCCTCCATCTATCTCCAATTTTTTTTAATATAATCTTTTCCATGCGAGCAGGGTAAAGAAACCTCATCTACATTTCAAATAAAACTATGTTTATGATAACGCTAGAATGTAAAGCATAATGATGTTAGCAAAAGAGATTTAATGTACTCTGAATATACCTTTACTTGCGCTAGTATATCCCTTTTGTTTCTTTGTTCATTTGTCTTTTTTTCTCTCTCTCCTATTAGTTTTCTCCAGTCCTTGTAGCTCAAACTACACAATTTTCCATTCCTAGCAACCGTGCCAAGAAAATTCCCAAGACGTGCCGCTTCTTTTCCAATTGGCTGGTTTATATCATTGCACTGGACCACAATTCTCTGCCCTTTCGGAAGATTCCATGTTTCTTTTAGCCTTGTCCTCCCACGCTTGGTTGTTTCTCCATTTTCATCTGATCATGGATAAATTTTCAAAACATTTATAGTTAATCACACATAAACAACTATGTGAATTATCTTTAGATCTGCAGTCTGAGGAACAACTGATAGTGTCATTCACCAGTTTACAGAGCATTAAATTGATAACACTATGGAAAATCACCACTAATACAAAAGAAGTGAATCTTACAACAGTGCAACGACAGGATGCAGTGTACTGTTGCATACTGAAGCCTATTGCCCAACAGTTAGTGTAGCTAGCCAAGTAAAAAGTTGAAAGGGCAGTGCTTTCCATATGGTACATGGTTTAGTTTTAATTGTTTCGATGACCATGGTCCTTATAGACACACTATACACCATCACATCTAAAGGGTTACCATTCAGTTCTGTTCTGGAGAAGATGGTACTGCAATGTTGATTCTAATTCTAATTTTTCAGAATGTCTAGCATAGTGTCAAAAGGTGATTACCTTGTTCATTAGCAGCAGTGTCGTCCTGGTCCTCTTCATCATCACTATCATCCAAGCCTTCTTCAATATTACAAGACGATGGGTGAACATGAGATGACTCAACATCTTTGCACATGGTATTCTCATGTTCAATACGTTCCTCGGTCATGTATTCATCATTGCATTCAATAACATGTAGTTTACTTCGTGTCATATCAACTCCAGGACGAAAACCAACACAAAAGCTGGAAAAAAAATGTAAATTAAATAAATCTAGAATGTACTGTGAAGCCTAGAGACGTATAAATTTACCCATAGACATTGTCTAAATTACGCATAGACACGCCTTGCTTTCAGTTCTTAAAAAACATTCAAGAAAAAATAGCCACGTGCTCATCATCTATGTTAATTTACTGGTATATGGTCCTCTGAATCACACCCGCATAAACCAATTTGATAGGGAAAAATCAATATATATGTATATGTACAAGTGTAGTACTACTGCAGCACGAGCAAGACAAGCCAAGTATATCTGTATATGTACAAGTGTAGCAGTAATTGAAAAGCATCAAGCAAGTAAGTTGGTGAGGATCTTGGATTCTTTCACTTGTAGTTGCAGTGACATCTTCAGGTCTTGGCTTCTTGGAGGAGAGGAACGGGAGAAGCGAGGATGCAGACCATGCGGAAGTGAACGATGACGAAACGACAACTCCGGTTGGCAAGGGAAGCGACGTAGGAACAATATCTTTAACGCGTGAGGGAGGCGCTGGAGGAACAACATCTCCATCTTGGAGGAGATGTGAGGGAGGCGTGACGCAGTTCCGATGTGGAGATGGCGGCGGCGGTGCCGCCGCCGAACCCATCAGCAGGAATGGCTAGCAGGTGCGAGGAGTGGCGCACTGATGCAGGCGTTAGGTCGGGGCGGAGGAAGGGCGTCAGGTCGGGGGCAGCGGCGGCGGCGGCAGGTCGGAGGAAGGGCGCCCCATTGTGACGCGGTTATGCGGCGCGTGCGCTTGAGCCCGCTATTGAGAATGCGGTCAGCCCAGCGGCTGTTTTGCGGGACGGCGCTGCGGCCTGGCGGGATATCCCGTCCACCTTGCAACCTAATCCACGGCTGAGGACGAGTGCTCGTCGAGGGCAGCTATGGTCGGCGACGAACGTAGTGGACAGATCTATCAGACCAGAAGGAGGTCGCATGCGAGAGAGCCAGGGAGGGGGGGAGGCACTGACCTGCAATCGGAGAGATGGCCCGAATCGTCTGCTGCCGCCAGTCGCCAGAGATGGCCCAGAATCGCCTGCCGCCGCCAGCCGGCAGAGATGACCCACGACTTGTGTTCAGCACGACCTGAGCTGTTGAGATAGATGGGGGGAGGTGCGCAAGATTTTTGGTCAGTTACCTTAATTTGGAGGGAAAGAGAAAAACTGGAGGGAAGAGACCGAGGGAAAGAGGAAAAATAGAAGGAAAAATTGGAGGGAGTTGAAATACATTCGACCTCCACCATCATTTCGTCCGGCATTACTCTCAAACTCTTTTTTGAGTACGATATAAATCAACTGAAATAAAATAGTTTGTATATTATTTTCCGTTCATTAGCTGAACTTGGGATTGGATTTGAAAAATGACCCGAGTATGTGCTCATTTTGTCAATGTATTCAAAAGAGAGCAAAGTTTGATCAAGGCTAGTTTACTAGGTTTTACTCGACATATGTTAACACAAAAACAACATGACAAAATAAAAATATAGGTATGAGCTGTTTAAGTTCAGTCTGATAATTCATAGAAAGGCACCGGCGACCTAACCTTAGCCGTCACTCCGTTATCTGAAACCTCTTGCCGCCACTAGGGAGGCTGCTGCTCACCGGGAACCCGGTATGGAAGAGTTGTGGGCTGTTGCCAGACAGTGACATTTTTTTTTGAAACTCGGTCCCTGAGGATGTCGATTTCTTAAAAAAGCAAAAGAGAATTGCCCGGTTAATTTACGGAAAACCGGGCTAAAACCGTTACAACACACCAACGAGAAGGGCACCCAGCCGACCTGACACCTACAAGACCCACACACACCGCCGAGGCAAGGACACCATCAAGGGTGCCTACAATGTCATCGGCGTGACCTCTCACTGAGCAAGCGACTCTGACTCCAACGCGGACAACCCGTCAAGGCCTCTCCAATCGAACGACACACGAGAACCATGTTGGCCTAAGCCAAAGAATCGGCTGGCGACGACGAAGACCGGGCAGCTCCGACCTTGATGACGAGCATCGCAGGAGAATAGGAGCACGTCTGGCGCCGACAGAGTCTGAATTGCCTGTCACCAGCCGCCGTGTCGCCCCGCAACGCTGCAGCTCCGACTTCATGCTTAGGAGCAAGCCGAATGTCGAGGACAAAGACCAGCCACAATCCTGCACATCTTTCCACCATCATCGTTGCCACACAAGTCGCGACGCCAGAACCTCCACACTGCCGGTCGAGCACCTGCCACGATGCCGACGCCGTCGCCCAGGCCGACCTGGCCTTAGGCTTTCACCTGAAGACCTGAGACCGAGGGTGTGCAGGGGAAGAACTCCACGGCGGCGCCTCCAAGGGGGTGAAACGATGTCCACAGACGCCAACGCCGTCGGCCAGCAAGACCCCGAAAAGCTTTCGCTCGGAGCATCACCCAACACCACACCCCCACGCACCACACCTCCGCTAGCCCGCACACCTCCCACAAAGCCATCGCGCCATGACCAAGTAGAAGCCATCGCATAGGGAGCAGAAGGAGGCTGTCATCCCGCCCAGACCTGTCGAAGGGAGACCGCCGGCAACACGCAGGGAGGCCAAGGCGCCGGAGCCGCCACGCAGCGCAGCGAGGCGGCCGAGCCTCCCCCACCCGAAGCTCCCGCCTCCAGGCGAGACAAAGGCCCCGCCGCTGCCGTCCGCCACGGGCTTAGCCAGCCAACGTCCTCCGGCGATGGCGAGGTGAGGGAGGAGGTGAGGAGGGTGGCCGGCGGCGAGATTCGGGGGGATCCCGCCCGTGCCGCCCGAGAGACGACGCGGGGGGTGGGGGGAGGTTCCTCACCAAAATACTGAATTTAAACGTCTGGAACCAAATGATGTGCTTCGGACGGTGATAGTGATGCGTGGTCGATATGTTGCGGCTCGTGGGCCTTCAAGTAGTAGGTGGTCACTTACCGGTGCTAAAGCCATGCTGGATGGCGCTAATATCAGTGATGGCGATGCTCGTGAGCGTTCATTCACTTTCTTGGAGGCGGCACCATGGACTATGCTCTGTACCTTTGGCTCTGAGTGAAAACACTTTATTCGACTTTTTAGATCGGGCAGTGTTGGCGTTTTTGCGAGGTTTACTTCTTACAGGCGTCATTCTCAGCGGGTCGTCGTGGTGTGGTCCTTGGACGGTGGCGATGGCACTCTTGCCGTGTGCCAAATACGAGCCGGATTTGTAAATCCATTAAGAAAAGTGAGCAAAGTTTGATCAAAGCTAGCTCGTTCGATCAAGTAAGAAAAGTGAGCAAAGTTTGATCAAAGCTAGCTCGTTCGATCAAGTAAGAAAAGTGATTTCCTTGGCCACTTGTATCTGATAGATTGAAGTTCAGGAACATGCTTCGACGGCGACGTTTGAATGCCATTTCCTTTGAATGATTGTTCAGCAGCATTGGCATTATTCTCAAATTAACTTCACCCCGAGCATCAGCTACAGAAATATTATGTTTCATTAACAAAATTGTAGATCTCGCAGTATTGTAAAGATAAGCTAGAATTTTCAAACCTAGCAGGGCAAAACAAGACATTAGAAGCAAACCTTTCATTTAGTTCCAAAGCTTCAGGATCAGAACTTGTAATAGGATCTACAGTTGTTCCTTCTATATCTCTTCTAGTCCACATTTCATTCCCATGTGCAGTATCAAAAAGCTCACCCAGATTACTGACATGATAAGGTTCACTTTCTATATCATTCCATTCTTCACCCATGTCAAAATTGTCTCGAGGAGTCACCTTCGTCACAAATGACCATCCAGGATTTGTACGGTCTTTTGTATAGAAAACTTGGTCAACTTGATTGGCAAATACAAAAGGCTCATCCTCTATCTTCTCACCACTATGGACTTGTTGTGAAAAATTCACGAGTGTACGACCAAACCTATCCTTTTTTACTTCTTTTTCTTTAGTACTATTAAGCCATTCACATTTGAATAGGACCACCGAAAATTTTCTATAATAATCCAACTCAATTATGTCAACTATCTTTCCATAGTACATGACATCTCCAAGTATAGGGTTAGTATCACCTGCAGAAGCATAACTTGATGTTTTTGCAGTCAAAACAACTCCACTGTTTTGAGTCTTCTTATCATAACGCTTGGGTCTAAATCTATATCCACGGGTACAGAAGCCTATGTATCTTCGTGCAACCTCAATTGGACCACGAGCCAACCACCTAATATCATCATCGATACTGTCAGTACCCCTTTGCTGCTCCAGCTGCATTACCTACACCAACACGGAACTTAGATAACATAAACTCAAAATTAGAAAACTAATAACAGGGAACTTACATGATCTCTAAACCAATCAGGGAAGTTTGCATGCTGCATGCGCTCAATGGTTTTTAGTGCTAGGCGCTTGTTGCGGTTTTTCCTTTTTAGTTCAGCACCATGTGCTCTACAACACATATAAACACAATTTTAGATCAAAAAAATAGTCAACATGCTAACAAGTTAAGGTAAGATATTTACATGAGATATGGAGTGACAACATCACAGTTGTACAACACAAATCTATGGGCTTGTAAGGACTCCATATCATTCAAAGTGTAGGTGCGTGGTTTTCCCAATGGATTCCCTACTGGAGGAAATAATGTGGATTCATTTGCATACATGGCAGATTCATTCTCATTTGGTTTGTCATGATTCCTTGATGGTTGGTTGTACTTAGTAGAAAAACCCTCTAAGTATCTTGAACAAAAGGCCATACACTCATCCGCCAAATATGATTCAGCAATTGAACCCTCAGGGCGAGCTTTGTTGCGAACATATGACTTCAATTTACCAAGGTACCTGCACACATGTAAAAAACTCAGTTTAACAGGTCTCATATGACATAACTTATGCCAATATTGCAGTTTTCTTAGCACCACATTGTTACCTTTCAATAAAGTACATCCAACGGTAGCAAACTGGTCCAGCAAGTTTACATTCAGTTGCTAAATGGACAACTAAATGAACCATGACTGTGAAAAACCCAGGAGGGAATATCATCTCCATTTTACAAAGTGTGATTCTAATTGATTCTTCCAAACGATCAAGCTCATTTACATGGAGAACTTTTGAACATATTCCTCGGAAGTAAGCAGATAATTCAAATAGTACTGTTGTGACATGGTCTGGAAGAATACCCGTCAAAGCGATAGGCATGAATTGTTGCAGTAGGACATGGCAGTCATGTGTTTTTAGCCCAGAAATTTTTCCTTCAGCAGACTTCACACATTTAGATATATTTCCACAGTAGCCATCGGGAATCTTTATATGCAAATTCCAAAAATCCATCTACGCCAGCCAAGTACCGGCTACTTCCTCTAGGATAACGCAAAAGTGCCTTGCTGATTTGTACATCCATACCCACTCTGCAATAAAGAGTTCAATTGTCATTGCAAGGTTGAATTCTACTTAATCCAATTTTCCAGTTAACAATCAAGACAAGTTATGCCTAACAAGCATAAGCAGACCATAAAAATATCAAACTTAGACTTTTTCTAGCAAACTGCATCATCAATGACATAAATATTTTCCAAAGATTAAGTAGATAAGATCATACAAGAGATGAAAAGGGCGATAAGCTTACCTAGGCGGGGCCGTGTCTTTGGTGCTGGTGTAGGCAGCAATTGTCAGACAGCTGGTCGATGGTACAGATGTGACAGAAATTCTGAAAAGAGAAGAACAAAATAGCTCATGTTTCTTAGAGTCGTTAAAGCATGATCATACTACCCTAACAATCAAATTTTCTCTCAACCAACAAGGACATGTATATCATCCATATATTTCCCAATGGGCATGGTCAGTTTGCCAATAGAAGAATACATTTTATAGTAATAGGACTACATGATCAACAACAGTACACCACAATAAACTTTTTTCAAAACTACAAGCTAATGAAACTGAACATGCAGGATCTAAAAAAGATGCATAGTAGAGAGTCTCCGACATGTAGCTGATAAACTTGAAGGTTTCATCCACTTTGAACAACATTGCGATGTTAATATGGGATACCTACACTGACGGCTGATCTGGGTTTGTTTTTTTGAAGAACACTCAACTCAATATATCAGCTATATTGTATACATACACTTAGTTTTAGCTGCATAACATACTGATACATCTCATGAAGAAGCATCATCGACTAATGCCATGTACCACTGAAACAATACCATAGGCAAGAATACACCTATCTTTTTTTCTTTTGGTTCTGTCCCCTGTACATTAAATACGTTGTGTAGTCATTGATATTCAGACAGACAGATCATTTCTATAATTGTAAGGGTATAACCATACACATTTGCCTTGGCTTGCAGAACCATATAATGGTTTCCCATTTTATCAAAATAACATTTAAGTAGCAAAGTTATTTGAAATTCAATGGTTTACATCGTACAAGAAAACATGTGTATACTCTGTTATATACTGAAATCGTTCTGAAGCAGAACAGTAAGTTTTATATCACAATATCAGCTTCTTATAACGGAGAGGCAGAGGATAGATCATCGGAGGATGGAGTCCGGCGGCACAACTCCCCTAGCCCCTGCTCCCTTCCCGTTCATTGAGACAGCAGGTTGGCTACTTCCTGCTCGATGCGCTTCCCTGGTCGACGGGCCAAGACGGCAAGTCGGTGACACCCTTCCGTCATGGGCTCTCAGTAGGACGGTGACCCTCAAGGCTCTCAAGTTCAAGACCCTGTGCGGCTGTGCCCAGTGCCCCTGTCTCCTTCCTGGCTTACTGCTCGACGCCCAGATACCCTACGACCAAGCCCTACTGGCTACTGCTCGAGTCCCAATCCGGCCTCTCTGTTTCCCTGCTGCTCCGTTAGTCCGGCAGCTCACCTCAAGGAGTCAAGTTCAAGGTGCAGGCTTTCTACTAATCGAAGCATAGACTAGTACACGAAATTGGGGGGAGCTCAGATCATAAAACTGTACGTTAGTAGTCAGTACATAGTACATAGTCTGCTTCTTGTTTGTACATAGCTCAGTGCTCAGTAGTCCTCGGCTAGAATAAGCACGCGATGCATCACTGAACAAAATTCAGTTTACACTGATATACGACCACAATACTCAGTACATAGTCTCTGCATTTTGTCTGTACTGTTAAAATTTTGTTTATAAATTCAGTTTATAGTGGTAAACTTACACAGTACAGTATATGCCTTTGTCTATACTGTTATTTTTTTATAAATCCAATTTGTACTGATAAACTAGCACAATATCGGCCTTTTGTTTATATTGTTAAAAAAATCTACAAATTCAGTTTGTACTGATGAACTTTGACTGAATTGACTTATATAGATGCATCTACAAATTCAGTTTGTTAATATGACTTCTTGAATAGCAGATGCACATGATTATGCTAGATAGATATACTTAATTGACTTCACCTGCAGCAAGTTCAGTTCAGGTGTCAGTTTTCTATTGGGTACAAGAATAGATCTATACTGATCTTCACACTTTCAGACAACGAGATGAATCTCAGGTGATTCAGTTCTTATAACCAGCGGAAAAGGTCAGTTTCAGACAAGAGATGAAGAGGGTGAGGGAAGGTCACCTATGCAGGGGCGCTTCGCTCGTACAACTTCAGGTGAGGCAGCGATTGGCATCCGACTGGCTGGCGGCGCTGCTAGGTGCAGGGATCCAGGGAGAGCAGTGTCAGCACGGCAAGTTGGCGACGAGGGTACGTGGAGGTAGCAAGGGACGGCAGCGTGGGAGGGGGTTTGGACGGTCGGGCGTGCAGTATGGGGACGGGGGGCTTGGAGCCGGCGGCGGAAGTGAGATGGCTCGGTGGCGGCGCAGCAAGGTGAGGCGGCCTGGGAGGGTGGAGGTGGAGGGGAGTTCGGCGTCTGTGCGTGCAATATGGTGGACGACGCGTCCGGACTGATGTGGATCTTGGGTGCTTCGGGCGACGGCGGTAGGTGGGATTGCTCGGCGGCGGCGGCGTATTCTCACAGCACCGAGATTCAGATTCAAGCAATTATAGGTATTCAATTCTTACATTATTATATGACTTATTGGAAGAGAAAAGAATATAACTAATAAATAAAGGAAACAGAAAAGCGTTATTATTATTTTTGGGCCCACGAATCAGAATTCTACATGGGAGGACGATCTGTTCCTCTGTCCATTAACACATAGCAACACAAAACTACAACATATAGTATTCGTTGTTGTCCATACAGCGACAACGGATGTCCTTGCCAATGTATATATGCGTTTTAACGACGATATATTGCAACGCATTCTCAAAGCGTTGCAAACTATGCATTGCTATATGGGGGTTCTTGTTGTAGTGCGAGAAAAAAATAGCACGTGAAGAAACAGAGTGAAGTTCAGGTAGACGTGTTGATGAAGTTCAAGTTCTTCACGCGGTGCATTTTCGAAGACTCTGTTTCGCGATAAAATGCAGAACGCGTGATCTCGCCGTTTTCAAAATTACATGAAAACGGCTTGGAATAAGAGAAAACCATCGACATGAAAAAGTTTCGCATTTTCTGTAGCTTTTCAACGGTATATTATTTGCCCCATTCTGATAAAGTTTGTAAAAATGACGGCCAAAATACGTTTTTAGCCATTTTCAAAATTGACTTAAAACCGTAAAGAATTGGAAGAAACGATCTACATATAAAAGTTTCGCATTCGTTCAAGCTTTCCAACCCCATCTCATTTGCTGCATTCCGACAAACCGTTCAGAAAAAAAACGCGAAAATACGAACTCGGTACAGATTCGGCCATTTTCCAAATTACTTTTAAACCGTTCATAGTTAGAACAAACTTTTTATATGGAAAGATGCGCATTTTTATAAGCTTTCCAATGCCATATCATATGCGTCGATAGGACTAGCCGTTTTCAAATTAACCCCGAAATACGAACCCGGCTGTTCGGTTTCTAAAATTCCGCCATTTTTGAAATTGCTCTTAATCCGTAGTGAATTTGGAAAAACGTTCAACATGTTAAATGAGTGGATTTGCAGCAGCTATCCAACGCCATCTCATTTGCCTCATTCCGATAAACGGTTTAGAAATGGGCTCGAAAATACGATTCACGTTTTTGTGTGTGAAGAAAAACGGTTTTCAAAACTGCTCTTAAACCATTTAGATTTTGACAAAAATTCAACTTAGGTCGTGACCATCGTGTCCACAGCTTTCCAACGGTATATTGCAAGCCTCATTTGGACAATGTACGGGAAGTTCAACCTCTCACCAAGGGAAGTTCAGGTCGAACAACTCAGGCAGTAAAATTGCAACAGACGCAAGTTCATCACGTCCCGAGAGCAAATCCGCCAATGAGCGAGATTCCTATTTAAAACGGGCATTTAGTTGCTAAAAATCGTTCCCAAATTACAATTACATGACATAGAACATGACTGACCAGAAAAATTCGCGCGGGGAGACACGGTTGCGAAGATAGCCCGAAGGTCGGTTTCCTACAGAGGGAAGTTCAGGTTTTGTAACTCAGGAAGTTCAACCCGTGATCAGAATAATATTCTGATCTATATATATAGAGAGAGTAACTTTTTTTGTTTCTCTGAAGCTTAAGTGAAGTATTTCTCGGTAGCTTAGCTGCTTAGATACTCTGAAGCTTAGCTGATACAACATTTTCTTGTTTCTCAAAAACTTAACTAATGTGCTTCTCTGTAGCTTAGGTATTTTGTTTCTCTATAGCTTAACCATTTCACCATTTGTAAGTAACTTTTTTGTCTTCCAGATTGCCAATTGTGGCTATGTTCAATGGGTTGATATGGAGTGTCTTGAAGCTACTAAAAGGCTCTTCAGAAGCTTTGGGCAAGATATGAAGAGTGTTTGCTGCTAGAAGCAAGGAAGGGGCTGATCATGCCCAGATAGTGCTTAAGCTTGAAGAGGAGGTTAAGACTGCTATCCTGCAGTACAAGAACCTTGTTGCTGAAATTAGCAAAATGCTCAGGCAACAAGTGGAAAAGAACTGTCAACAAACTTACAAGAACATAGTGCCAGAGGACAATGAAGGTTTGCAGAAGCAGCTTGACCAGAAGCAGTATGTCATTGAGGATATGAAGGCCATTCATAAAGCACAAGGAGAACTGATCAGGAACCCGAGAACTGAGTTGCATGAGCTGAAGAAGGATAGGGATATCAATGGACTCAAGAAGGATAGGGATATCAATGGACTCAAGAAGGAGATGTATGTGCTCAAGACTGAACTCCAAGACCACAAGAAGGATAAGAAACAGCTTATGAAGGACAAGATTGAGGTGATACAGGAGAGGGATGGGCTGCAGATGGAGAAGAAGAAGATGGAGATAACAATTGTTGAGCTTACCAAAGTTGGAGAAATTCACAAGGGCAAGCTAAAGAAGATCAAGGGGATTTGTGATGAAGACTATGTCATTGAGCTTAGTGGCTGAGACTTAGTCTAATTTAGTAATGTTGTATGCACTATGCTATCTATCTACTTTTATTCATGTTGTTGTAAGCACTATGATACCTACTTAGGTGTGAGAATTATTTTAAGCACTTTGATACCTCTCCAAATTGTTGGTGTTGCAATGGTATGAAATATGTATCAGGTTTAATCTGGGTGCTATCTACTGTTTTATGCACTATGCTACCTATCTAGATGATTGTTTGTGTGTTCTATTTATGGAGAGTACTCCACTTATCTATCATGATGATGCCAAGATGGATGGATGACCACAAGACTCAGTTGCCAAGATGGAGAGTACTCCAAGATGGATGATAAACAACACAATAGGTTGCATACTCAGCATGCACATAGAAGTAGCAAAGCACTGCACAACACCTATGATATACAAATTGAAACAAACAGCACAACCTAGACCCATAACATGCACCTGGAGTATAACAGGTTACATACTCTTGCTGTCTTGCATAAGTGTGCATAAAAAGTACAAATCATAGAATTGGTTCATAATAGAGGCACCATAAAGGATAACAACAAGGACCCATATGATTGCTTGCTAGCTAGCCTAACAGCTGACCACATTGTTTGCATTAGGCATTACAAACTAAGATCAGTAGATCTACAAAATATACCACCAACTTCTTCAGCTTCTTGGTGTTCCATGTCCTGTTATATATATTGGCCTAATATGTACTTAGTCTCCATGCAGCCACGTCACTCCTCCAGGATGGACTTGATCTTCTAAAGCACATTCAGTAAACAATAGCATATTCAGTAGACAATAGCATATTCAGTAAACAATACCAATTTCAGTAAACAAAAGCACATTCAGTAAACAAAAGCACATTCGGTAGACAATAGCATTTTCAGTAAACAATAGCAATTTTCAGTAAACAAAAGCACATTCAGTAAACAATAGCATTTTCAGTAAACAAAAGCACATTCAATAGACAATAGCATATTCGGTAAACAATAGCAATTTTAGTAAATAATAGCACATTCAATAAACACTACCATATTGAGTAAACAAAAGCACATTCAATAAACACCACCATATTCAGTAAACAAAAGCACATTCAGTGAACACCACCATATTCAGTAAACAAAAGCACATTCAGTAAACACCACCATATTCGGTAAACAAAAGCACATTCAGTTAACAGCAGCACATTCAGTTAACAATAGCACATTCAGTAGACAATAGCATATTCAGTAAAGAAAAACACATTCAGTTAACACCAGCATATTCAGTAGACAATAGCACATTCAGTTAACACCAGCAATTTCAGTAGACAAAAGCACATTCAGTTGACACCAGCATATTCAGTAACACCAGCACATTCAGTGGACACCAGCACATTCAGTTGACACTAGCACATTCAATTAACACAAAGCAAATTCAGTTAACAGTAGCAGATTGAGTTTAACAGTACCACATTCAGTAAACACCAGCACATTCAGTTAACACTAGCACATTCAATTAGCACAAGCAAACTCGGTTTAACAATACAACATTTAGTTAACACTACTGATCCAGAAAACAATAAGTTCATTATTTATTACCTGCTTAGCACAGCCATAGAATCTTCTACCTGTGTTTATGCCATCGAATGCAACACATTTCTTGCCCCTAAGCTGGTGAAGCTTGCATTTAATCTCTGGATCAGACACTATTCCATAGAAGGAAGATTCAATAGTAGTATCAGGATTCTCATGCATTGAAAAGATGCCTTAGGCAATCCACGGACGAGAGACAGAGAAGGGAGGGGAGGATCTAAAACTCTGCAATGTATACTTACCAAACAATAACCCTAAGCGAAAGCAATGTATACATACCCACACATCCACGTCCATGCCAGTGTAGGTCTGCTCCTCGTCCTCGTTGTTGTCTTCCAGATCTCTCCAAGAGGCCATTGCGGCAGCGGTGGCGAGGTTGAGCTGCGGCGGCGGCGACGGCGCGGAGGGGAGCAAGGCAGAGTGAAGCGAGGCAGAGTGAGCGAGTGGGCGAGTGGAGAGGATAGGAACGACACTGTTTCCTTTTAGGGAACGGGCCGGCCGGCTTGGTCCCTACGGCCGTTAGCGGCTGTTAACGGCGCGCCGTCCCCTGCCGTCGGCCAGAACGCGATCTGCCATGTCAAAACGGTATAATTTTTGCGTTCAGTGTTTTTTGTCACTGTCAATTCTTCGCTGCGGTGCAAAATGTCACGTTTTATAAAGTGGTGGTTTTCCAAGAGTTATGACGCTAATTTGGTGGTTCTGTGCATTTTACTCGTATTTAAGTACTGGCATTCAGATTTCCGCAACTCTGGTAAGGCTTTGGTCCATTGAGCTATCTGATAAATATGTCTTGCATGTATGCATATTTTATTTATTTATACTGCACTTGATAGCAGAACAAGTAGCCTAATGGAAGAACTGACCACTCAAGTATTTTGGTGCTAGCATTCAGATATCGGCAGCTCTATTAGAACTTTTGGCCGGTTTGATTCTCTAATTTCGTAGCTGATGTTGCCTTTCCAGAATAAGAGAATGAAGAACCGAGCACTCAATCAAAGCATTTGGGCATTGCCATTCAGATTTTGAGATTTATGCAACTCCGATAAGGTCTTAATGGGTTTAATTTCCTAATAGCATAGGTACCTTCCTAAAATAAGAGTTTATTTTATCGAGTGAAATTGAAAGATACATGCAACATTCTTAATTAATGATGCAGACGGAGTAATGAAAACATGTGTTCTCCGGATTACTTGCTAGCTTCAACTTCAGAGGTTGTGCTTGAGTTCACATGCGTCTATGCTTGAATAATAAAACGTGTAGTTTTTTCGATAACCCGATTATTCGTTTAGATATGCCACACCTGTCTCTACTTTCTTTAATAGTTAATAGTCCCTAGTGTCCAAGACATGAGCATAACTTGGTCTCTTTGCTGCCTAAATTGGTATTTGTGTCGATGCATATTTTGCCTTACTTTTGATTTGTATTGTTTCACCATCTAATTTGATTTTTCTCTGAATATGACTCATTGCAGTTAAGTATTTAATATTTGTGCAATGTACAAGATTGCATCAACATCTTTTGTCTCGGTTGAGGCTGCCTTTTGCTTGTACTGCATTCCTATTTAATATTTGTTAGTTCTCGGCATGAATTGGTGATGACCAAGAAGCTTTTTCCTTTGTACCGGTTGGCAATGTTTATCTTGATTGCTAGTTTTTTGTACTTTAAGTGATGCATCTTCTAGCTCAAAGCGTGAAAAATTCAAAGAGCTCACTCATGATTATATGAACTGGTAGCTTTATGGGATAAAGATGTTGAAGCATTTGATGTGCCGAAATCAAGCACAAGCCAATTTGTTGTCATGTTGGAAAGCGGGCTTTATAGGCACAAAATATA
This sequence comes from Elymus sibiricus, assembly GCA_039707655.1. NCBI lineage: Eukaryota > Viridiplantae > Streptophyta > Magnoliopsida > Poales > Poaceae > Elymus > Elymus sibiricus. Next base: position 73,620,113 of record CM077667.1, read on the forward strand.
CCTCCGAGGTATGCTCTTTAGTTTTTGGTGAAATTGGTAGTACACAAAATACTTCATCACTGCTTAAGCCTCTTATATTTTCTCTTATGCCCGTCCTGCTTATTTATGAAGGCTACAGAGGAGTATACCAAATCTAGGCTTAGTGGCTTACATGACGAGCGCAGGGCGGGAAAGTCTTCACACGAGACGGAACATAGCTTTGCTATAAAGCGAGATATAGTTCTTGCGATTTACAAATAAGCACCGACGCTTAAAAAACTGATTTATTGTGTGAGCAAATAACGAAGAAGCGCTCCTTCAGGAGCCTCCTCAAGAGTCACTTGGGGTGGGCTGAGGGCAATGCCACTTGACATGCTCTCAGCCACCGCCACGTGTCATGTTTTGTGCGCTCCCTTCTGATTTTCTTCTTTATTATTATTTTTTCGCACGGTTTTTTACACGTCTTTCCTAGCTTCTGGACCAAAAAATCAGAAAACAAAATTGTGCGAAAAAACGTGTTTTTTCCTTCCACGACAGGAATGGTTTTGCTTTCGCGAGAGGCGCGGATTTGCTTCTGCGAGAGGCATGCCTCTCGAAAACGAAAAAAATGTGTTTTTTCCACGAGAGGCACGGCCGTGCCTATTGGAAACGAAAAAAAACATGTTTTCTTTTTTCCTTTCGCGAGAGGCACGGTTTACTTCCACGACAGGCACAGATTTGCTTCCGAGAGAGGCACGACCGTGCTCTCGGAAACAAAAAAACATGTTTTCTGTTTTGCTTTCTTCCGCGAGAGGCACGGATTTGCTTCCTCGAGAGGTATGGCCGTGCCTGTTGGAAACGAGAAAAACGTGTTTTTTCCTTCCGCGAGAGGCACAGTTTTCATTCCGCGAGAGGCACAGATTTGCTTCCTCGAGGGGTATGGCTGTGCCTGTTGGAAACGAAAAAACATGTATTTTTTCCTCCGCGAGAGGCACGGACATGCCTCTCGTAAACGGAAAAACACGTTTTTTACCCTTCCGCGAGATGCACAGGTTTACTTCTCGTGGAGGCACAGATTTTCTTCCGCGGGTGGCATAGTCATGCCTCTTTCGGAAAGGAAAAAACGTGCTCCCAGTTTGTTTGTTTTTGTGAAAAAAAGTTTGTATATACCTATCAACATAGGATCTAGTTTGAAGATCCCGGTGCGAGGAATCCAACGATGAAAATGGTTCAAGATTTGGACACACAGTTTAAGAAATAAAACTTCTAAATAAACGAATCTACGAAAAAAGGAAAACTCATAGGTTGCGACAAAGTGGCACACATGTTGTAACATGGGGAGATGAGAGTGAACATGGGAGACAGAGTGCTCCTGAATTAATGATTTTGATTTATTCCTTTAAATATTTTGCATTGTACAAGGTCTTAGTGGTCTTAGCCGTCATACTTACCTTATGTACGAGAATAATATAAATAGGCCCAATGCAATGAAAACAATAATATTCGGTTCTCTTTCAGGGGCGTCCCTATATCTCGTATTCAGCGAGACCTAGGGAGCCATCACCGAAGGGGAGGGTGAATTGGGCCGGCCTAGGCGCGTGAGAGGCTGCATCGCCGTTCTTTCTCCTTCTTATGTATTTTGGGTTTGTTTTTTGCTTTATTGTTTTACATCTGCTTATACTACTACCACTGTTCCAAAATTCTTGTCTAGTATTTGTCTAGAAACGGATGTATCTAACACTAAAACATGACTAGATACATCCATATTTAGACAAATCTAAGACAAGAATTTTGGGACGGAGGGAGTATAAAATATTATTTAGGTATACATATTGAAAATATTCTACAATAAACATTTTCAAAATACTGACTAAGCACTTGAAAGATGTTAAATGTGTATAGAGAAGATGTTTATCATGTATACGAAAAATGTATATAAAATAATGCGTATGGAAAAACTATTTTTCTATAAAAATATTAATTGAGAATTTGAAAAAAGGTGAAATGTATTTTAAAAAGTTAATCAAACAACTAAAAAATGTTAATCGTCTGTAGAAAAAGTGTTGAGCATGTATTAGAAATATGATAAAAAAATATCTTGTATATAAAAATGTTAATCAATCATCTGAAAAAAAATGTTGAATATGTATTTGAAAAAACATTAATCAATCATTCTAGAAATGTTAAACATGTATAGAGAAATGTTGACAATGTATTAAAAATGGTGATAAAATTTGATCATCTATAAAAATGTTTAACAAGCATTTGAAAAATGTTTAACAAGTATTTGAAAAATGTGCATAGAAATGTGTTTCTCATCTCTTATAAAAATGATGACAAAATTTGATCATGTATATAAAAATGTTAATCAAGTTTTTAAAAATATATTTAATAAGTAATTGAAAAATGTTAATCAACCATTCGAAAAATGTTCAGTGTGTATTAAAATTATTAACCATGTATTAAAAAATTGTTAATCTTGCAGTTGAAAAAATTGGTTAGGAAAAATGTTGATGATGTATTAAAAATGTTTGATCTTGTATTTTTTTTAATGTTAATCAAGTGTTTAGAAAATGCAAAAAAATTATGCACAGAAAAAGTGTTGACCATGTATTAAAAATGTTAAAACTGTGTTTTGGAAATGTTTAACATGTATTACAAAATGTTCTTGGCATATAGGATAAAATCAATAGAAACTAAAAACACAAAAAACAATGAAAACCTAAAAAGAAATAAAAAAGGCAAAATAAAATAAAATGGGAAATGAAACAAAAGATAGAAATGCAAAAAGTATGGCAAAACAGTGAAAACTGATAGATAAACAAAAAAAGGGAAATACTTAAAAGAAAATAGAAGAAAAGAAAAGGAAACTAAGAATAGAAGGAAAGAAACCGGTGAGAAACAAGGAAAAGAGGAAAAGAAGAAAAAAAACAGTCAATACCGAGATGAAACCAAGAGGAACATTTAAAAAGAAACAAAAACTGAAAACGTAGAGAAATTATAGTCAAAACAAAGAAAAACAGAAAAAAATCTAGCAAAACCAGCAAACGAATATGAGCTAGCGAGCGAACTCAACGAAAACCAGCCGAGCGAATGAAGCACAGTGAGCGATCACGAAGGAAAAACAAGTAAAACTGCTCCGGCCCAATAACTTCGTTGCAAAGGAAATATCTTTGGCAAGGCTCAAGCGAGATATAGTCGCCGCGCTCTTTCAGGATCTATCCCAAGGAGAACTAAAAAGGGGGAAAGAAAACCATAGAAAAAAGGACAGCGAAACCAGTGAATCTTCCAGAATGTTCCCAGAACCGGGAAAAAAACACAACTGAATCACCATGGTGTGTGAACCGGGAAAAAACATTCAGTGTGTATTAAAATTATTAACCATGTATTAAAAAATTGTTAATCTTGTAGTTGAAAAAATTTGTTAGGAAAAATGTTTTATATTGTATTTTTGTAATGTTAATCAAGTGTTTAGAAAATGCAAAAAAATATGCATAGAAAAAGTGTTGACCATGTATTAAAAATGTTAAAACTGTGTTTTGAAAATGTTTAACATGTATCACAAAATGTTCTTGGCATATAGGATAAAACCAATAGAAACTAAAAAACACCAAAAACAATGAAAACCTAAAAAGAAATAAAAAAAGGCAAAATAAAATAAAATGGGAAATGAAACAAAAGACAGAAATGCAAAATAGTGAAAACTGATAGATAAACAAAAAAGGGAAATATTTAAAAGAAAAATAGAAGAAAAGGAAAGAAAACTAAGAAGATTGTTTCTTCTTCTTCATGGAACAAGCAAAAATTATAGATACGTTGAAGACGTATCATGACTATTTACGGAATACATGCCTACATTACATTTATGAACTGGAGCTAGTTCTGTGTCGCCCTAGGTTATGATTGTTATATGATGAATATTATCCAACGAGTTCACCGATCTAGTGCCTACGAGTTTTCCCCATATTGTTCTTGCTGAGTTACTATTGCTACTGCTACTGTTACACTTGATACAAAACTATTGCTATTACTGTTACCGTTATTGTTACTGTTACTACTGCTATCAAATCTATCATACTACTGTGCTACTAATCACTCTACTGCAGATATTTAATCTTCAGGTGTGGTTGAATTGATAACTCAACTGCTAATACTCGCAGATATTCTTTGGCTCCCCTTGTGTCGAACCTGTAAATTTGGGTTGAATACTCTACACTCGAAAATTGTTGCGATCTCCTACACTTGTGGGTTATCAAGACCTTTTTCTGGCGCCGTTGCCGGGGAGCATAGCTATATTTGTTGAGTCACTTGGGATTTATATCAATTGATCACTATGAAGAATCTGAAGAATCCAAAAACCAAGATTTTTTCCTCTAAGACGAGGGGAGGTAAGGAATTGCCATCTAGCTCTGCACTTGATTCACCCTCGGTTATGAGTAAGCTTGCAACACCACCACATGTTATTAATCCTGATATGTCGCAAGTTATTGATGATGCTACTTCTGCTTTGAATGATGCTTATGATGATGCTAGTAACATGCTTGATGATAATGTGCCACTAGGTGAATTTCTTGATGAACAAATTGCTAGAGCTAAAGAGAATGAAATTATTGAAACTGATGACATTACTGAAACTGATGAAGCCTTTGAAACTGAGAACTATGAAACACCTATTAGACCTAGCTCTCCTAGATTTGAGATGCCTAAGATACCTGAGGGTTATGTTTTGGATGAGGAGATAGCTAGAGAAATCCTTTCTTGTAAGGATAGAGATAATCTTAAGAAATTATTATGCAAGTATAAGGAAAAGACTTTGAATGCTAGAATGAAATGTGATCCTAAGTTTGCTACTTCACCTATCTTTGTTACCGATAAGGATTATGAATTCTCTGTCGACCCAGAGTTAATTACTTTGGTTGAATCTGATCCTTCCCATGGCTATGAAACTGAAACTGTAGTGGCACATCTTACTAAGCTGAATGATATAGCCACCCTCTTTGCTCATGATGAGAAGATTCGCTACTACTATATTCTAAAATTATTTCCGTTCTCATTAAAGGGTGATGCAAAGATATGGTACAATACTTTTGCTCCTGGTTGTGTGCGTAGTCCCCAGGATATGATTTACTACTTCTCTGAAAAATATTTTCCTGCTCATAAGAAACAAGCTGCCTTATAGAAAATATTTAACTTTGTGCAAATTGAAGAAGAGAGTCTCCCACAAGCTTGGGGGAGGCTTCTCCAATAGCTTAATGCTTTGCCTGATCACCCTCTTAAGAAAAATGAAATACTTGATATCTTCTATAATGGACTAACTGATGCTTCTAGGGACTTCCTAGATAGTTGTGCCGGTTGTGTTTTCAGGGAACAAACCGTTGAACAAGCTGAGGAACTATTGAATAATATATTGAATAATTATGATGATTGGACTCTCCCTGAACCACCACTTAAACCCACTCCGAAGAAGAGGGGTATCTTATTTCTCAGTCCTGAAGATATGCAAGAGGCAAAGAAATGTATGAAGGAAAAAGGTATTAAAGCTGAGGATGTTAAGAATTTACCACCTACTGAAGAAATACATGGCCTTGACGCACCACCACCTCCACAGGTGGTAGAGGTAAATTCTTTATTAAAGTTTGATGAAGGTGATATCCCTTACAATAAACATCCTAGTCAATGCTTATATGAGTTTGATAACTATATTATGAAACAAGATCACTTCAATGCAAATGTTCTGAAACAATTGAAATATAATTCTAATATGATTGCTCGCTTGAGTGACTTGCTATTTAGAATCAGTAATGATGTTAGAGGTGTAGGAAAACATGCCTCTATGGTTCAAACCCAGTTAGAACAAGTTGCTAAATCTCAAAAGGAATTGCTTGATGAAATGAATAATAATATGAATGATTTTGCTGCTAGGGTAGTTACTGGAGGAGGTAGAATGACCCAAGAACCTCTTTATCCTGAAGTTCATCCTAAAAGAATTGAACAAGACTCTCAAGAATTAATGCTGATGCACCTAGTCCTTCCAAAAAGAAAAAGAAAAATAAAAATGATAGGACTTTGCATACCTCTAGTGAACCTGAGATACAAAAACCTCCTAAAGATAATGATGTCTCTATTTCTGATGCTGAAACTCAATCTGGTAATGAACATTCACCTAGTGATAATGAAAATGATAATGATGATGTTCATGAGGATACTCAACCTAACAATGATAAAGAACCAGATAATGATGTTGAAATAGAGCCTGCTGTTGATCTTGATAACCCACAACCTAAAAATAAACGATATGAGAAAAGAGACTTTGTGGCTAGAAAACATGGTAAAGAAAGAGAGCCATGGGTTCAGAAACCCATGCCCTTTCCACCTAAACCATCTAAGAAAAAGGATGATGAAGAATTTGAACACTTTGCTGAAATGATTAGGCCAGTGTTTTTGCGTACCCGCTTAACTGATATCTTAAAGATGGGCCCTTATGCAAAATACATGAAAGACATCATCACTAATAAAAGAAAGATACCTGAAGTTGAAATCTCCACCATGCTTGCTAATTATTATTTTAAGGATGGAGTACCTAAAAAACTTGGAGACCCTGGAATACCAACTATGCCTTGCTCCATTAAAAGAAACTATGTCAAAACTGCTTTGTGTGATTTGGGAGCTGGTGTTAGTGTTATGCCTTTCTACTTATATAAAAGACTTCATTTGAATAAACTCACACCTACTGAAATATCATTGCAAATGGCTGACAAATCAACAGCCATACCTATCGGTATCTGTGAGGATGTGCCCGTTGTTGTTGCAAATGTTACTATCTTAACAGACTTTGTTATTCTTGAGATGCCCGAGGACGACAACATGTCGATTATCCTTGGTAGACCCTTTTTGAATACTGCAGGGGCTGTTATTGATTGCAATAAAAGCAAAGTCACTTTTCATATCAATGGTAATGAGCATACGGTGCACTTTCCGAAGAAACAATTCCAAGTGAATGGTATAAATGTTATTGAAGAATCTCCGACACTCACTATTGGAAGTTTTCAATTACCTCTACCTACTACCAAAAAGAAACATGACATACTTATTGTTGGGCATATGCATATCCCCATTGAGGTAACTTAGTGTTTTACGAAAGTTCTTCGGTTTCATGCTAATCGGAAGTGGTTGTTAATAAGACTTGATCAACCTTATTAATGGATCATTTTTGAGAGGTATGAAATTGATGAATCTAGTAGGCACAATCTTCTTCTCCCACCTTTTGTTTTCTATTTTTCTTAGTCAAATAAAATAAAATGCCATGTTTATCCTGTTTTCGGTTTTCTCCGTGCAATAAAAAATGAGCCAAAAGTAAAAGTTCTCAGAATGTCCTCAAAATTTGATACGATTTTTTTCTGAATATTTCTGAATTTCTGGTGCAAATAACATCAGAGGGGGCTGCACCTGGTGCCCACAAGATACCAGGGCGCGCCAGCAACCCCAGGCACGCCCTGGTGGGTTGTGGTCCCCACGTGGGTCCCCTCACTTATCCCTTTAACCCATGTCATCTCCTACCTCCAGAAAAAAATCACCATAGCTCTCACTCTCGTGTTCTTGCTCTCAAACCCGTGGATTTCGATCTCTTTGCTCGAAGCTCCGTTTCCGAAACTGTTTTGGGGGATTGCTACTTGGTATGTGACTCCTCCATTGCTCCAATTAGTTTTGATTGAGTGGGTTATTTTCAGAATAATTAGCTACTCTTGGTGCTGTTGTAGATGGGCTTGCATGTTGAATTCTTAGAGCTCTAAGTAGTTTGAATGCTTAATATGGCCTCTATGCATCCTTATGAGTAGTTGCTATCAATCTTACGAAGTTTTGTTAACAAAATTTTGTGTCCCAAAAAAATTTCAGAAATTTGTTCGCAAATAAAAATGCAATTCTTTAGGAGTTCTTCGAGGAGGAGGTCCTCGGGGGCCTCACCAAGTGGAAGCTCGGTCCAACAATCTTATGTTGAGCCAAGTAAAAGCTCTATACGAGATGCCGCTACCAAATCATGCTTATGGCCATGTAACAAATTCATGTAAGGTGCGGGTATTAAGGAGGAATTCGAACAATTTATCCACAACGCGGAACATGCCCCCTTCATCGCAGATAAGTGCATTCAAAATCTCGAACTCACAAAAACATTCACCAAGAAATTTAAATATTTTCCTCATGAGTCTAGAGTTTCATTCAACCTTTATGACCTTCCCTTTACCATGGCTTTAGAATTATTCTATGAAGCATACAAAATTCCATATTGGGGTTCGCTAGACGAACCACCAAAATATGAGTATGAGTCATTTTTGATTAATCTTTGCTACGGTGAAGATAGAGGAGTGACATAAGGTAGAATTAAAAGCATCCATTTCCCATCAATACACTACTTTGCACTCTTTAATGGCAAATGCATCGTAGGCAAACAAGATTGCAGCACACTGTGTGCTCCTGATTTGAGTCTCATACACACTGCTATAACAGGAGATAAATGTTATAATCTTGGAGCAATTGTTGCACGAAGATTGCAGCACAATGCTACTAGTGGTAATTTTTATGGAGGAATTTATGCCTCCCGTGCAGCTGAGAAGCTAAATGTATCACCTTGGCCTAACGATCCCATTTTACCTACTCAGTACTTAGACTTTGAGGCCATGAAACGTCATAGGTTCCTTAAGGGCACAACCACTAATTATACTTACAACTTGAGGTTTAATAAAGATCTCGTTGTACCTATTACTTTGCCTGCTCCTGCTCTCTTTGATTTTCACAGTAGGGGAAGCTACTATGTTCTTGAGAGCGAGGCCCGCGCGTACAATGCGGAGGTTGAAGCTGCCAGGAGAGCTGAGGAGGCTGCACCAAGAGCCTCGGTGAGCTATCACTCAGACTATTATCCAGGCCGCGGATGGTGATTACCAAGTTAGGCCAAAAGCCTAAGCTTGGGGGAGTACGTATATCCACCGACATTATATTCATGTTTACACTTTTCATTCCAGTTGTCGGTATCTACACTTTTTCATTGTATCATCCATGCTAGATTTATTTTCTTGCTTACTTCTTGCGTGTTTGAAAAGCTTTGATAAAATCCAAAAATATTTCCTACTTCTTTTCGTCTTTTCTTTCTGGTTTAAATTAATTGTAGTATCAAAAGAAAACCCAAAAAGATTTCACGTTTCTTCTTTTACTTGTTGGGAGCTTTCCCGGTAAATAGTTTTTCTCGTTTTTGTTTTTTTTCCTCTTTAATTTGCTCTCTTTAAGAAAAAACAAAAACTCCAAAAATATTTTAGTGTGTTTCTCTGAAGTTCTTTTCCTTTTATTTGAGTCATACCAAGGAGAAGACCACAATGAAAATGTTGAGTGGCTCTCATATGCATTATTGTTAATCTAACAAAGAGCCCATGTTACTTTGTCTTCTCCTCTTGAATAAGATGTTTGCAGATTCCAGCTTAGTCCACGGCACTCTTGCACTATTATTATTTTCATATCATTCGGTCGTGCAAGTGAAAGGCAATAATGATGATATTTGATGAAGTGACTGTGGCAGAGAAAAGCGGGTATGAACTCAACTTGTTTTTGTTTTTGTAAATATGTTTAACCTAGTATCCATGATTTAGCATATTATGATGAAACATATTTGCAATGACAATTAGATATTATAATTTCTCATGCCATGCTTAAGTAGCTAGGAGTGGATAATGATTTATCTTGGATGTCAACATGCATTAAAATGATTGTGATGTGGTATGATGATATGGTATCCTCCTCTGAATGTTTCAAGTGGCTTGACTTGGCACATGTTCACGCATGTAGTTGAATCAAAACCAACATAGCCTTCACGAAATTTATGTTCATGGTGTTCATATCCTACTCATGCTAGTATTCAATGTTGATTATTCATAATGCATGTTCATGGCCGTTTTCGCTCTCTAGCTGGCCGCTTCTCAACCTATTTGCTAGCCTTCACCTGTACTAAGTGGGAATACTGCTTATGCATCAAAATCCTTAAACCAAAGTTATTCCAGATGAGTCCACTATACCTACCTATATGCGGTATTACCCTGCCATTCCAAGTAAATTTGCATGTGCCACCTCTAAAAATTCAAATGAACATGGAGCGACAGGGGGCGGTCAGTATCTTCCATGTTAAGCGGGTTATTCTCATGATGAGTGTTTATTCACTCGTCCTTACACGAGAGGGGCGGTAATAGGGATTCCCAGTCCCGAAATACAAAATTGCAAATAATTAAACAAAACTCCCCCAGGAATGTTGTTGGTATGGACAGTACCCGTGGATTCGGCTAGCCGTGGAGTGTGATTGTTGGTGGAGGGGGAGTAAACCTTTACTTTTACCGCTTGGGAACCGCCGCTAATGTGTTTAGCATGGAAGATATTGATAACTCTTGGTCGTAACATTGACAGGAAGGGTGCACCTCCCAAAATTATATTTATCTCTGTTTTAAGCTTTGAGCTCTGACACCTCTGCAAATCTCTGCTTCCCTCTGTGAAGGGACTATCTATTTACTTTTATGTTGAGTCATCACTTTCTCAAATAAGCGTCAGACCTGAGAGCACTATTGTCATCCTCATGCATTGTGTATAGTTAATGTTGGGTGCAGCATTACTAGATCTTTTCTACCATGAATTACAATGTCTAGCCGTTGCTTGAACTTTGGAGGTGCTCTGCATTTATGTTTTGCGGTCTCAGAAAGGGCTAGCAAGATACCATTGTTGTCATATTATATCATGATTGTTTTGACAAAGTGTTGGCGCTTGAGATATTTTATTATTGCTCGCTAGTTGCTTATGTCATTGATATGAGTTAATATAATTTCTAAGAGTTATTGCTGACATGGTTAGTCATAATATTTGCTGAAAACCTGGGTGCTACTTAAGCATATATATGTAAACAAGAACAAAAGAGTTCGTAAAAGTTTTTCTTTATCAGTTTTAGTTTGTCAACTAAATTGCTTGAGGACAAGCAATGGGTTAAGCTTGGGGGAGTTGATACGTCTCTGTCGTATCTATTTTTCCTCACGCTTTTGCTCTTGTTTTGGACTCCAATTTGCATGATTTGAATGAAACTAACCCGGACTGACGATGTTTTCAGCAGAACTACCATGGTGTCGTTTTTGTGCAGAAATAAATGTTCTCAGAACTGGACGAAACTTTTTGGAGATTTATTTTACAATAAATAAAAAATAATGGAGCCAAGAACCACTAGAGGGGGTGCCCTGGTTGGGCACGATACACCAGGGCGCGCCACCCCCTCCAGGCGCGCCCTGGTGGGTTGTGCCCACCTCGGGGCCCCACTGACCCTAATTCCAACGCTATAAAATCCTATTTTCGGAGAAAAAATCAGAGAGAAAGTTACATCGTGTTTTACGATACGGAGCCGCCGCCACCTCCTGTTCTTCATCGGGAGGCCAGATCTGGAGCCTGTTTGGGGCTCCGGAGAGAGGAATCTTCGGTCTTCGTCATCATCAACCCTTCTCCATCGCCAATTCCATGATGCTCCCCACCGGGAGTGAGTAATCTCTTTGTAGGCTTGCTGATCGGTGAGGAGTTGGATGAGATTCATCATGTAATCGAGTTAGTTTTCTTAGGGCTTGTTCCCTAGTATCCACTATGTTCTAAGATTGATGTTGCTATGACTTTGCCATGCTTAATGCTTGTCACTAGGGCCCGAGTGCCATGATTTCAGATCTGAACCGTTTATGTTATCACCATTGTATATATGTTCTTGATCCAATCTTGCTAGTCATATGCACCTGCTATGTGTTATGATCCGTAAACCCCGGAGTGACAATAGTCGGGATACTTTCCGGTGATGACCGTAGTTTGAGGAGTTCATGTATTCACTATGTGTTAATGCTTTGTTCCGGTTCTGTATTAAAAGGAGGCCTTAATATCCCTTAGTTTCCTTATGGACCCCGCTGCCACGGGAGGGTAGGACAAAATATGTCATGCGGGTTCTTTTCCATAAGCACGTATGACTTGACGTGGCTTGAGACTGCGTCGGTATTTCCCCAAAGAGGAAGGGATGATGCAACATAGCGACGGTAAGTATTTCCCTCTGTTATGAAACCAAGGTATCGAACCAGTAGGAGGATCACCACCACTACGTAAACAGCACCTGCACACCAAGAACAAATACTTGCAACCCGACGCGAAAGAGAGGTTGTCAATCTCTCTACGGTAAAAAGATAGATTAGGTAGTGATAGATTGGAGAGATAGATCTCTCAAGAACACAAAATAAAAAGAGCAAACAAAAAGTGCAGAAGGTATTTTTGGGTTTTTGGAATAATAGATCTGAAAACAAAAGCGGCAAAAAGATAGATCGGAAAGCAATATGTCGAAAAAGTAGACCCGGGGGGCGTAGGTTTCACTAGTGGCTTCTCTCATGAGTATAGCACGCGGTGGGTGAACAAATTACTGTTAGGCAATTGATAGAAGATCAAATAATCATGACGATATCCAAGGCGATGATCATTATATAGGCATCACGTCCAAGATTAGTAGACCGAAACGATTCTGCATCTACTACTATTACTCCACACATCGACCGCTATCCAGCATGCATCTAGTGTATTAAGTTCATGGAAAAACGGAGTAATGCAATAACAACGGTGACATGATGTAGACAAGATCTATTCATGTAGGAATAGACCCCATCTTGTTATCCTTAATAGCAACGATACATGCGTGCCTCGCTACCCCTTCTGTCACTGGGAGAGGACACCGCAAGATCGAACCCATCACAAAGCACCTCTTCCCATGGCAAGAAAAATCAATCTAATTGGCCTAACTAAACCAAAGATTCGAAGAAGAAATACGAGGCTATAAGTAATCATGCATATAAGAGATCAAAGAAGACTCAAATAATATTCATGGATAGAAACTGATCATGAACTCAAAATTCATCAGATCCCAACAAACACACCGCAAAAAGTTTACATCAAATAGATCTCCAAGAGACCATTATATTGAGAATCAAAAGAGAGAGGGGAAGCCATCTAACTACTGTCTACGGACCTGTAGGTCTATGGTGGACTACTCATGCATCATCGGAGAGGCACCAATGAGGATGATGGACCCCTCCGTGATGGTATTAGATAGGATCTCGAGGTTCTGGAACTTGCGGCGGCTAGATGTGTTTTTCATCGACTCCCCTAGGGTTTCTGGAATATTTGGGAATTTATAGGCGTCAAAGGCGGTGGAGAGGGGCCCCGAGGAGGGCACAACCCATCAGGGCGTGCCTGGGGCCTCTGGCGCGCCCTGGTGGGTTGTGGTCTCCTCGACCCTCCCCTATGGCACTTCTTTGGCCCACTAGATGTCTTCTGGCCCAAACAAAATCTCCAAAAAGTTTCGTCGCGATTGGACTCCATTTGGTATTGATATTCTGCGAAGTAAAAAACAAGCAAAAACAGCAACTGGCACTTTGGCACTATGGCAATAGGTTAGTCCCAAAAAATGATATAAGGTTGCTATAAAATGATTGTAAAACATCCAAGAATTATAATATAACAGTATGGAACAAGCAAAAATTATAGATACGTTGGAGACTTATCAGCATCCCCAAGCTTAATTCCTACTCGTCCTCGAGTAGGTAAATGATAAAAACAGAATTTTTGATGTGGAATGATGCCTAACATGTTCATCTCATATTCTTTTCTTTTGTAGCATAGACATTTTAACTTTTAGATGGTTCAAAGCAATAGTCTAGTTTTAACATAACGACTTCAATACTAAAGCATGCCAACAAGCAACCATGTCTTTCGAAATATCAACACTAAAGAAAGTTATCCCTAACCCATCATGCTCAATCATTGATCCATTCATGAAACACACTCAAATATTAGCTACACCCAATGCTCAAATACGATCATAGTGCCCCCTAGTTGGTGCTTTATAAGAGAAGATGGAAACTCAAAGTAAAAATAAAAATTGCATAAAGTAAATAGATAGGCCCTTCGCAGAGGGAAGTAGGGATTTGTAGAGGTGCCAGAGCTCAAAGTTTAAATTAAGAGAGAAATATATTTTCAGTGGCATGCCTTTCCTGTCAACGAAAACGATAAAGTAGTTCACAATACTTTCCATGCTAGATATATCATAGGCGGTTCCCAACAGAAAATAAAGTTTATTCCTTTTTCCACCATTCTTTCACAATCCATGGCTGGCCGTATCCACGGTTGCCTTCCATACCAACACTTTCCAAGGAATTTATTATTTGACAACATAAAGTAAAAAAATCTTTTTCATTTAGGGACTGGGCATCCCTATTACCGCTGTACTCTCGTGCAATGACAAGTGAATAAACACTCATCTTGAGCATAACACATCTAGCATGGAAAAATATCGGACACCCCATACCGTTTCATGAGCGGTACGAGCACACAAAAAGGAAATTTATTTTGAAAAGTAGAGATGGCACATACAAATTTGTTTAGAACGGCATGGAAATACAGCATATAGGTAGGTATCACTAGTGCAGCCGCTCGCTATACAAACGGTTTTTAACCCCTTTCCGTGACGTAGTTTGAAACCGTCGCCTTGCATGTGTGGGCGATGGGGGGGCTATCCCACACGACAGACAAAACCCGTCGGCGATGCCTGCACCCGGTCACACACGATGGGCAAAAATATATTGTTTGCGATTCAAAGGGCCATCACAAACAGACATATTGGCGAAGACGTGTGAGATGAGCTTATCATACCACACCGGGAATCCCAAGGTTATGGCTCCGTTCGTATTGCAGATCACACACAATTTTCTGCCTAACATCGTTTGTGATAGGGCTGGTCACCACACACGATAATTATAATTCTATCATTTGCGTCATTCAAAACATCACTCACGGTGTCTAGATGAAACTGTTTGGCATTGGGTTGCCCATCACACACACACATGCTTAAGAAAACATTTGTGATTGGGTGTCCTAACGCACACAGTTGTCGAGCAGAATTCGTGTGTGATTCCTCACCGATCCAACATGCCAACTTTGTAGAAACCGTGTGGGTTTGTTATGGTCATCGCCCACGGTGTAGTCCTAGAAACCGTCTGGAATGGGAACCCCCATAATAAGCCTGATTGCTCTATTATTTATAATCCATTTAGTAATCAAATTAACATTTCATATCAAGCACAAAATATATTTCTTATTCGTAGTACGGCAACCAGGATTTCATAATTGAATTACATCAGGGTACAACATCATATAGGCATATACTGCCTAGCTACCCAATTGCACAACATGACAATGTTTCAAATGCAACATCTAAAACCTTTGGAAATTAAGTATTATCATGGACGGTAAATAGACAGATGAGTCTCATCTAGAAAACTGTTAAAGCAGAAGGCAAATATTGAGCCTTCAATGATGTTGAAGGTTCTCGCAACTTTAGGCCAGTGCATGTGGATGATTGCCCGTCCATCCTTCGTCCTCTTGAGGAAGACTTCAATATTATACCGTGGGTGTTGTATGAATACCTTCCTCGTCTCTTGATCATACAAGTGGTTTGAGACGTAATCACCAATGAACTGCCTTGAGAAGGACTGAAAACAAACATACGCATAAATATTTTTTCTAAAATTTGAAATTGCGCAAAGGGAAAAGGACAAGGTGAAAGAGATGGTACCATCCTATAGTTGACTGATGTCTTCTTCATTGTGCAGACAAACATCTTGTTGTTTTTCGTAGCTAGTTTCTTTATCTTAACAATCTTTCTGAGTTTCTTGATTTGACTGATATTCAAGGACACCTCATTTCCCCACATGCAAAAATGGTCGAACAGTGGATCTAAACCTCTTACAGCAGGACCTACATGTGCAAGAACAAATTATTAAAAACATTAATATTACAATGGTTTCTGCAAATTGCACAATAATGTGCTATTAGCCAAACGACCATGGATGTGCAAACCTCGATGGTAAACTTCAGTGTCCCCCATTGATTGCCCCTGCAACATATTTAAGACAAATATTGATCAGGTTACAAGTGATATTTGGCATACTATCAGTGAAATATGTTAATGGAAAATAAACACATTGCGGATCCAACAGATTAGTTCGAGCCACATGGAAAAGCCAGTTATCTAAACCAAGCGTGCTAAGAACTAGGAAATATAGCAATTCTATATGTTTCACATGTATTTAGTACATCTAAATTTGATTTATTCGTCACATGCATAACAATACAAAATTGTAGCAACAACAATCGTACATCACATTCCAGAATTGAATTAAATCGTTAAATGATCACCACAACAAATGAACAAAATAGTTAACTAAGAACCACATTGCACAATAGAACATACTAGAAGGTCAGGTTGCAGTAGCATTACATTGGACATTTCACTAGAATTTCTAAATGAAAGGCAGTAGCGGCACACGCAACAGGTAAACGAAACATGCTTAACCGGCGTAGCTAGGTGAACATAGGTCCTTAGTGATAAAGCTAAGAAAAACAAGCTATTCCTCATCGTCGGAGATATCGATGATGATGGGCTCCTTCAACTTGGAAGAGGACGAGGCCTCCACACCGTGGGTGCACCCCTCGTAGTGGTGAGTGGCCTGATCCTGCCTCGGCACCAACATGCCGGCTCTGGAGTTGAGGTAACCACGGGTACGCTGAGAAAACGCGTCGAAGTCTTCGTCAAACGCACCGGCGATGCCCTCGAGAAAAGACCACGAGCTGTCGTTTATAGCAGCCAACCGCGTGGCGGCGTCAGCGCGCGAGGCGTCGACGGTGGCCTCGACGGCGAGGTGCTCCTCCAAGATCTGGGGGTCGGCACACATGGAAGCCATAGCTACCTCATCTACGCGTGCAGATGCGATTTGCTTCTCCGCAACCAAATGCTCTTTGAGATCCTGGTTATACTGCGTGCACCATGGCTTTCGGCGGCGATTATTTGGAGGATGGGGCGGTGATTTGGGTGGAAGGTGTCGCGCCGGTCGGGCCATGTGGGATGGAGGAGGAGGGGGTGAGGGGGTATTGGGGAGCTGTGGATTACCTGACTAGATGGAGGAGGCCGAGCAGCAGGAAGGAGCGTCGCCGGCGAGGAGGCGGCGCTGCAAGCAAGCAGTGAAGGTTTGAACTAGGAAAGGTAGAGGAAAAGGGGGAAATGTGACTTTTGATTGGTACCGGGGGGCGAGGGAGGTAGATATTTCCACGGCAGCCCAAAATTTTCATTTGGTGCAGAATAGTTTTCGATATCAACACATCACAAACGAAGTGATGAGGAGCGAACCTCGAGTTGAGGGTCGATCCGTTGTTGGCCCGATCTTTCACGGCCCAAAACTCCATCACAACAAGAACTAGATGCGGGTTTACGAAGATGTTCACAAACCTCGCAAAAACAACACGCCAACCCTCGATCCGAAGGAATAACGTGGACGAACTGTATAGGCTCAGCCTGTAATCTCCGACGCATCGCGTCG
The DNA here is from genome assembly GCA_039707655.1 of Elymus sibiricus. NCBI lineage: Eukaryota > Viridiplantae > Streptophyta > Magnoliopsida > Poales > Poaceae > Elymus > Elymus sibiricus. The sequence goes on from CM077667.1 coordinate 73,637,527, forward strand.
CAGGAACTCACACGCCAATAGAGAATTTTGACAAGGTTTCTCTAAACTCAATAATGTGGCTGACGACCGGAAAACACATACGTGTCTAATTCATCATAACAAAACCTAACCTTACAATGAACCCAACGTGGCTTTATATATTAGCCAACCCATCTAGCTTGAACGACAAATAGAAGAATACATCATTTAATTACTATCTCTCATGACTAAACATAAAAAAAAACTAACTCTATTTTTTATATGTGTCCTCTTGTTCGCCTGGCAGGTGGACCCCAGCCCGTATCCCTTAACGACAGAAAGTCACGTGGCAGCCTTCTCATCTTGTCAAACTGAAAGACCTTATCTTTACGTGGAAGAAATATGAAAAGGATTCTGATCTTTGTTTTGGAAAACGGTCCAACCAAATCAATAGATAAGCTTCCTATTTTATCTCTAACAAACAACCCCTTCAATAAACCTGCCTTCACACGATTGTGATGGAACGATGTACGTGCATTAGACAGATCCAACACTTTAATTAACTCATCTCTAAAATAGTAATATCTCCATCCAGCTTTTTCCTTGGTGTAGCCGTGCAAGCTTAAGTCCTTGTACGTATACGTTTTTCCTCCATACAGGTGCGTGGAGAACCTCATCTTCTGCGAAACATTTGCATGCATACATGCAATGATAACCAAAGCCGTGTCATCTATGTAGCAAAGTCGGACGCTCCTCGGTGTATAGACCATATGTACTGACATGTCCTCTGTTTCGACTGGAACATTGGTGACTTTGGCCGTATCATCCTCCCCCTCTTCAAAGGAAAACGTCCTCGATTTCGAGTCGGTCTCCTCAACAACAACGTAATCTGCAGATTGAACATGCTCGGAATTAGTTTTAGCTGCTTCGGCTTCCTTCTTTTGACTCTTTGTGCTCCTTCAACTTCTGCAATCGTTCTTTCCTCCAAGTCCTGAACTTCTTTTTCTCCATGACCATGAAAACATATTTTGTATCACTTACGACAGTGTACGTGTTGACGCGGTAGTCGTATTTTTCTTGTACCATGGCTCTCCCAGCAGCATATGACAAGAAATCATCGGTATCGGAATTACGTCGCACAAAACCTCACAAGAAAATTTGCCAACTGAAAACGGTACCATAGTTTGGTGCATGATGTCGAACATACCGTAGCACCTCCTCAGTGAGTACGGTCGTGGATGCGCTGTCATCGGTAGCTGCAGCTTCTCCACCATGTCGATGCCGACTGCGTTGATCGAACTGTCATGGGCGATCGTCGTGGCGCAAATTTTGTCTCCCACTTTGCAATATGTATGAAAAAGTTCGGCACCTGTCTCCTCGAGCAAAAAGTCACCGGATAATTTCCAGTAGCTCCTCCTTGATGACGACGCGCCGGTCGTCTCCTCCGAACTGCCGTGAGCAACCTCGCTCTGATACCACTTGATGAGGAGCGAACCTCGAGTTGAGGGTCGATCCGTTGTTGGCCCGATCTTTCACGGCCCAAAACTCCATCGCAGCCAGAACTAGATGCGGGTTTACGAAGATGTTCACAAACCTCGCAAAAACAACACGCCAACCCTCAATCCGAAGGAATAACGTGGACGAACTGTATAGGCTCAGCCTGTAATCTCCGACGCGTCGCGTCGCAGGAACTCACACGCCAATAGAGAATTTTGACAAGGTTTCTCTAAACTCAATAATGGCCGACGGCCGGAAAACACATACGTGTCTAATTCATCATAACATAACCTAACCTTACAATGAACCCAACGTGGCTTTATATATTAGCCAACCCGTCTAGCTTGAACGGCAAATAGAAGAATACATCATTTATTTACTATCTCTCATGACTAAACATAAAAAAACTAACTCTATTTTTTATATGTGTCCTCTTGTTCGCCTGGCAGGTGGACCCCAGCCCGTATCCCTTAACGACAGAAAGTCACGTGGCAGCCTTCTCATCTTGTCAAACTGAAAGACCTTCTCTTTACGTGGAAGAAATATGAAAAGGATTCTGATCTTTGTTTTGGAAAACGGTCCAACCAAATCAAAAGATAAGCTTCCTATTTTATCTCTAACAATCAACCCCTTCAATAAACCTGCCTTCACATGATTGTGATGGAACGATGTACGTGCATTAGACAGATCCAACACTTTAATTAACTCATCTCTAAAATAGTAATATCTCCATCCAGCTTTTTCCTTGGTGTAGCTGTGCAAGCTTAAGTCCTTGTACGTATACGTTTTTCCTCCATACAGGTGCGTGGAGAACCTCATCTTCTGCGAAACATTTGCATGCATACATGCAATGATAACCAAAGCCGTGTCATCTATGTAGCAAAGTCGGACGCTCCTCTGTGTATAGACCATATGTACTGACATGTCATCTGTTTCGACTGGAACATTGGTGACTTTGGCTGTATCACGAAGCCTGTGCTATACCCCGTGTGTGATGCACTTGGACGTGAAAATGTTTGTCTCCAAGCTTCCGACATAAGATTGGGTACTACATTGCACACGGTTCGTTCCAAAAAATTGTGTGTGATGAACTTCAATTTCATTTTCAATTGGAAGATGGAATGGGGATATGGCGGCAAAATTTTGGTCCGAATTTCCCTGGTTACAGTGGTCATTCACGTCGTCCCATAATTTAACATCAATTGCTAATTTGGGTACTGCACAAAAGAGCCTACACCGCAGCCCGCACTTACTTAATTGAGCAATTAAACAGAGCTGGTTGGCCTAAAGATTACTCTAACAAAAGACTAGCGCTCTAAACAAAGACTAATGTTCCGCCTGACGCTCGGCGATCTCCGCCGCATCCTCCATGACCAGCTCGCGCTCGACGACCTCCAGGGGAAGGGGCTCCATGGCATCCATCGCCACATACTCTGCAAGCATCTCGTTGTCCGCGTCCGCCATCTCTTTGGAAAAAGCCGCCACGAGTTTGGTGTGGGCGGCCGCAGTCCGGACATTGACGGCCTCCACCTTGGCAAGGGAGGCTGTCGACGAATGGACGGCTGCCCGAGCACTCTCAGCGATTTCCAACTCTTCGGACGTAGGTTGCCGACCGTTGTCGGAGAAGGCCGCTGCTATTTGTGCGGTGACTGACACGAGCTGGGCGTGGGCGGCATCGGCATAGGCGTGGGCAGCCGCCATCAGGGCTACGGCAGACGCCGAGGAACGGACAGCTGTTGTGTCGTTGTTGCCATTTGCTATCCCGGTCGCGGATGTCGTTGCCGCCATCTCAGATGCAGCAGCTGCCCTTTCGGCGGCCGCAGCTGCCCTGTCGGAGAGTGCAGCCACGCTCAAGGATGTTGTGAGCGCGTTCATGGCTGATGCAGCCGCGCTCGGGCCGGAGTGGGTCACCGAAGTTTCCCTCACGACGCGGATCCACGTCCCCATCTTTCACCGGCGACGATTGAACAGTACAATGGTCTTGGGGAACTAGTGTGACAGTGTGGTTGATGCGCCGGCGGTGGACTGAAGCTTCCGGCCTAAGCCATATATGAGGATTGGCCCAAGATATTTATATACCACATCACACACGTTTCATGATCAAGAACTGTTTGCGATGCTTTTGATTTTCATATTGCTTTGAAACGAAAAATGAAGTTACATTGGCAATTGAAGTTGTTTGGATGGCAATAACATTTATCTGCAGTGAACTTGCAACTATAGGACTGTGTGTTAAATATGGAATTATTCAGGTTTGTTTAGGTCCTTTTAAACATTTAAAGAGTTTTTTAGACATTTCATGTGCATAGTTCAAATTTGAACTGCAGTTAAGCACATACTAGAGTGCAACTGGATGGGTTGAAATCATCTATTTATCACTAGATACATGTTTTGGTCCCATGCAAGAAATGGAAATTAAACGAATTTCAAACCTCTCGGTATTTTGGCTCGGCCGTAGACTTTGAGAAGACGTGTTTTCAAATTCCAGTAAAGCCAAATATCAGGAGAAATTCATAAAACTTGGCATGGTGTCATGTCATGGCGCATGTGTGTTGTGGTAAAAACAATGCCTAGTTCGGGACAAGTTTTGGCACAAACCTCTTACAAACCGAAGATTCTCACAAGAAGTCATGTGGTTCCGGTATGGAAAGTTCACATTTTATGTGCGAAACAACATCCGATGTCTCTTCTCGCCTTGAATTTATTTCTAGAGTCTTCATAGAGTAACATGAATGTGTCGTGCGAAACAATGGAATCTTACAGAGTTCGTTTGGCCTTTGAAGTACATTAACTGAGTTTTCTAGGCATTCAATGCGCATAATTCAAATTTGATCTACAATCACACTGTCCAGCTAATGAAAATATGTCGAAAAACCATATACATTTCCCTGGCTGCATGTTTAGGTCCCACACAAGAAATGGGAATGAATTTCAAACATATCATCGTTTTGGCTCGACCGCAAACATCGGGAAACTTAGTTTTTAAATTCTTGTAAATGCAAACCTCGACAGAAATTCATGAAATTTGGAGGTGCCATCAATTGCCCTGTTGTGTGTGTTGTGGTACAAAAATTGCCCAATTTTGGACAAGTTTTGGCATAAACCCTCTTACAAATTAAACCGAAGGTTATCACAAAGAAAGTCGTGTGTGCCGATAGGGAAAGTTCACATTTTATCTGCGAAACAACATCCGTTGTCTTTTCTCGCCTTGAATTTATTTCTGGAGTCACCATAGAGCAACACATGACAGTCATGATAAACTGTGTATTTTTTCCAGGGTTCTTGAGACCTATTTAACACATTAATTGAGTTTTCTAGCCGTTTAATGTGCATATAATTAAAATTTGAACTACAATCACAAGGTCCAACACATGAAAAATAGGTTGACAAAATATATGCCTTTCCCTGGATGCATGTTTAGGTCCCATGCAAGAAATGGGAATGGATTTTTAACATCTCATTGACTGTTGGCTCGGCCGCAAACATTGAGATACTTGGTTTTCAAATTCCCGTAAATCCAAAACTCGTCAGAAATTCATGAAACTTGACATGGTGTGGTGACAAGCTTAAGGGCACACATATGCCGTGCTAAAAAAATTGTCCAAATTGGACATGTTCTTGCACAATCCCCTTACAAATCGGAGCTCCTCACAAGAAGCTTTGTGGTTTCGATAGGGAGCATTATATATGCATGTCACATATGCGGGCGAAAAGACATCTGATGCCTCTTCTCTCCTTGATTTTCTTTATAGAAACAACACAGACATGTTGGTGCGAAGTGCAAAAATATGAATAAATTAAGGGATCATCTGGCTTTTAAATACATTAATTAAGTATTCGATGCATTATTTAATGTGCATAATTCAAATTTGATCTACAATCACAAGGTCCGGGGCGGCAAAATGGGTTGAAAAATCATATATATGTGTCCTTGGATGCATGTGTTAGGTCACATGCAAGAAATGAGAACGAATTCAAACATCTAAGCATGTTGGCTCGACCACAAACATCGAGAAACTTGGTTTTCAAATTCTCATAAATCCAAAACTCCGTCAGAAATTCATGAAACTTGGACTGGTGTCATGACAAGGCACACATATGCCGTGGTAAAAAAAATACCAACTTGGACATGTTTTGTCACAAGCCTCTTACAAACCGGAGGTTCTCACACAATAAGCTACATCCAGTGGTTTCGTAATGTCACATGCATGCCACATTTGCGGGTGAAACGACATCCGATGCCTCTTCTCTCCTTCATTTTTTTTCTAGAAACAACATAAAGCAATAGGTGTGTACTGCAAAAATATGAAATTATTAAGGGTTCGTATGGCTTTTTTATACATTAATTGAGTTTTATGTGCATCTAATGTACATAATTCAAATATGAACTACTGTCACAAGGTCTATGTTGGGCAGGGCCTCATCATATAAAGCACAAATATGTTGTGGTATTTTTAGTGTCCACTTTGAGAGAAAGAGCAAGCATTATTAATAGCCAACAAAGGCATTTTGAAACAAAAATCTGTCACGTTACCATCGCAAACGGGCATATTATTTATAATTCCTGGACGTTCTACACACCATTTACGTGCGGGCCACGTGTCGCTATCTGTATTGGCAAGGAGGTAGCGTGCGGACAGATGTTTGAGTAGACGGGTGGCGTGCGAGCAGTGTCCTGCGCACGCTCATCGGGGTGACGTGTCCTTTGCTAGTCGTCAAAGATGTTTTAGACTGAATACCCGTATGCAAACCGAGGGCAATTGTTCCTTCCCTACTAAGCCAAGCAAAAATCTGGCGCGAAGGAATTTTTTTCATTGCGTCATCGCAAACGGTTGTTAATGATGACCCGTGTGCCCTTCCCGATGCTACACCTTGTACTGGTGCTAACTGGTGAGGTTGCCATGCATGAAAAAAAATCTGATGTGGGAAGGTAATTAAGGAGAGATATGAGTTTGGTGACCACATGAAGAAACAATGTCAAGCACGTGAACCTTGGCAAAACACTTAAATGAAGGAAACTCACCAATTCATGCAAGAGTTTAGTTGCTAAATCATTAAATGAAGGGACCTCAGCAACAATGCTTTATGGACTTGAGTTGCTAAGACATTTAATACACTAAGCACCCCAAGTAAGCACCGATCGATGCATTGGAAGCAGGAGTCAGGTAAGATTCGAATCTGTCATATTGGGTAAATTTTCATTTGTCAAATTGGAAACACTGAGATTTGTCCAATTTTGCAGGAACAAAATCACTATTACGGTGTAATTTTGCAACTGAAATTCAGTAAACATAGATTTCATTCATAGATCAAGCATTGGTCTTTGTACAAAATAGTTCAACTCGACAGCCGAATCGAACAAACTTTTCCCAATTTGTTGCCAACCACGTACTGAAATAGCTAGTTCAACTATATATACTAGCTAATTTAAAGTAGGTGGGACAGTTGAATCATATCTATAGTTAGATGAACTGAACAAAATAGCCCCTAAATACTACTCCGAAGGAGCTTCGTGCTACTGTCAGCAGCCTTCTCCTCTGTCGAGTGCATTCAGCAAGAGGCAGAGGAGGAGAAGCCTACCGACGAGCTGGAGGAGTCGAATTCGTCGGCTGCCGCTGCTGCCCTCCGCGGCTCCTGACGCGCCTCCTCGAAATGGCGGGACTCGGCGTAGATCTCCTCATTCCGTGTCACAGCTGCGGCGTCTGCTGTGGCCACGGTGGCGGTGAGCCTCTTTGCATACTCGACCTGGCGCTCCTCCTCCTCATGTAGGAAGTTGATGTAGCGCGCTAGGCCACTGACGTAAAAGCCGAGCGGCTGTGCTTTGGCGGTGGCCTCCTCCCGCCTTCGGGCCGCGGTGGCGGAGCGGGTGATGGCCCGGCGGCTGACCGTGGGGTGGCTGCCAAGGCGGACGCTGGTGTGGTGGCGGCCAAGGAGGCAGCTGGTGGGGTGGCTAAAACGGCGGCCGGCGATGGGGTGGGGGCCACGGCGGTCGCCGGCAACAGCTGCCTTCGGGCAAATGTGGAGGACCGTGTGGTGGGTGCCGTGCGCATAGCCAACAAGGATGCAACACGCACTACACGCTTCCGGGTACTGCGCCGCCGACGTGGTGCAGCCTCCCAGCTGGAGCTGCCCTCTGGCGGAGTGGCGGAGCGACGATGACGGACAGGTGCCATTGGCGATTGGGGGAGATGCAAACTTGGGAAGCTACGGGCAGGGAGGGGATGAATGCGATGTGGAGGCGCCAGCCGTGAGGGTTTATAAAGAAGAAGGCCAAGGCGAGCCGGGCGGGAAGCTTGCACGCGTTCCTACGTAGTTGCGTGGGAACGGGAAGCCCAAAAGAAACGCTGCGCGCTCCCGAAGCATTGGGTGATTGGGGAATTTTAGCGAGCCGGGCGGGAAGCTTGCGCGGGAACCTGCGCGCTTCCGAAGCGTGCACTGGAATCCTCGGGTGGCAACGCGGTGACAAGACAGGACGGAGGTGGGAGAAATGACAAGTACATAGATGGTTAATAAAAAAACGTTTGCATTTTACTACAAAGCAAACGGTCGTTCTGTACGCACCGTCGCGAATTAATCTACGCATGAGGCGGTTGATGTGGCCGCGGTGCGCTGTGCTCGCGTCCGTGCGCGCTCGCTCTGCAGGCATCCACGCGCGAACGGTCACGTACGTTCGAGGCGTCATATGCATGTGGACGCGGTTGTGCCGCTCCCGGCGCCACCATGCAGTTAAGCGTTGCAAAAACTGCCATGCGGACATGCCGAAATTCCAGGCCGTCCGGCGCAATTTATTCCCGCGGCCATTTACCTTCGTCTCTTCCACCTTCCGATCGCGCCACACAACACAAGAAGCACACCCACGATCTCTTCATCGCTTCAACCTTCCCGTGCGGATCCATTGGCGGCTGCCGGCGCCGAGCAGCAGTTCGCCAAAATTGTCAAAGTGGAAACCCACATCAGGAAGACGGACCTCTCGGTGGTGTACACCAACGACCCGGTCGTGGTGGTGAACTCCATCAATACATTGGAGCAGCTGCTTGCTGAGGATGACAAGTACAAAGTGGTCGGCTTCGACCTCGAGTACACCGGCGGTCGTGCCGGGCATGATCAGAAGGTTGCCATTGCCCAGTTCTGTGTGCGACATCATGTGCTCGTCTACCACTACTGCCTGCCACAAGTCCTTGCGAGCGTTTCGCTAGGTTTGTCAACAGCCCCGACTACAGGTTCACAATGGTGGACACCACGAACGATCTAAAGGTGCTCAAGACTACGGGCTTGTCCTGCCAGAAGCTTGTCAACATCCAAGGTCAGTACAGGGTCTGGGGCGGCAAGAAGAAGAAGTAGAAGGACTCCCTGGTTGACCTCGCCACGGCCATCATCGACCCCTACTACAAAGACATGAAGGCTGAGTGCCACAAGGACAAGTCTGCCTGGCACAAGGCCTGGGTGAATGAACTGGATGGAGAACACATCAAGTACGCGGCAAAGGACGCATACACAAGCTACGAGATGTACAGGAGGATCATTGACATGAGGAAGTGCCTCCTTCCTGCAGACGGCGAGGGATAGCCACAAGCAGAGCAGTGTCGGCAACCGTCGTCAGAAGAACAATATGATTTACTGATCATCTACTTCTTGTAACTTTATATTGAGGAATATACATGTGTTGTGTAGTCACTTATGTAACTGGATGTTCAAGTTTGTTATGCAACATTAATGTAGGTGTTCTATAGACAGAGCATATAGATGTGTAAACAGAGCAAATCACATCTCATACAATTATTGGCAGCAACCGTCTACCCACAACACACACAGGTTGTCAGGATGAATCGTTTGGGTTATTTTTGGTCTTCCCACACAATTCTGATGAATGAACTGTTTGCCGGGTACCCACAACACACACGGTTGTCAGGATGAATCGTTTGGGTTATTATTGGTCTCCCCAAACAATTCTGATGAATGAACTGTTTGCCGGGTATCACACACGCCTTCTTAGGCTAACTCGATTGCGTTCTGCTTGATCAGCGCAAACAGTTTGCCCGAGTGAACTGTATGTCGCACTACGCACACGTACGTAGTTTGTTAACCGTTTCTGTTATGTTCCATAATCACAAACCATTCATAAGAACAAACTGTCTGCTGTAGATCACACACGCAACTATTTTCTGAATCGTATTTGATGGATCCTCTATCGCGCACGGTTTTCGTCATTGGCGGTGGAGCTTGAACTATACCGTTTGCGATTGATGGATCGCACACAGTTTCGTTGAAGGGTCTCTGATTGATGTGTCGTCTTTGGACCATCCTGCAGTAGTGTATGGTGGACTCATAAGGCAAAAACTGGGTTTAAGGATTTTGGATGCACAAGTAGTATTTCTACTTAGTACAACTGGAGGCTAGCAAATAGATTGAGAAGCAACCAACCAAGAAACGAAAATTCACATAAACGAGCATTGAGCATAACTAACACCGAATAATGCACCATAAGTAGGATGTAATCTCATTGCATAACTATTGACTTTCGTACTTGCATAGGGAATCACAAACCTTAACACCAATATTCCTACTAAAGCATAATTACTCACTAACATGACTCACATATTACTATCAGCATGTCTCAAAACTATTACAAGGAATCAAGTTTAATTTGTCCAGTGATCTTCATGAAAGATTTATTATATCCTCCTTGGATATCTATCACTTTGGGGCTAGTTTCATATATTGCCATTGCTTTTGACAAGCTCAAACAAATTTAAGTGAAGCACATGAGCATAGAGATTTCATCTCTCAAAATAGTATAAGTGAAGCATGAGAGGATTTCTTCAAAATTTACTAACTCTCAAATTAATCTTGAAGCATGAGAGTGTTTCTTCAAAAGCTTCCAAGCACACCGTGCTCAAAAAGATATAAGTGAAGCACTAGAGCAATTCTATAGCTCAAAAAGTTTAAGTGAAGCATATAGAGTAATTCTAACAAATCATAGCATAATTTTGGCTCTCTCAAATAGGTGTGTCCAGCAAGGATACAAGTGACAAACTAAAAAGCAAAACAAGCAAAGACTCAAATGATACAAGACGCTCCAAGCAAAACTCATGATATGTGACGAATAAAAATATAGCTCCAAGTAAAATACCGATGGTCGTTAGAAGAAAGAGGGGATGCCACTCGGGGCATCCCCAAGCTTAGTTACTTGTTTCTCTTTGGATATATCTTGGGGGTGTTGTAGCATTCCGAAGCTTAGGCTCTTTTCACTCCTTATTCCTTCATCCATCGTGATCTCACCCAAAACTTGAAAACTTCAATCACACAAAACTCAACAAAATCTTCGTGAGATCCGTTAGTATAATAAAGCAAATCACTACTTTAAGTACTGTTGCAAACTCATTCAAATTTTATTATTGCATTATATATACTGTATTTTAACTTTACCATGGATCATACCCTTCAATACAACCCATGGATTCATCAAAATAAGCACAAAATGCAACGAAAACAGAATATGTCTTAAACAGAACAATCTGCAGTAATATGTACTCTAACCATACTTCTGTAACTCTAAAAATTCTGAAAAATTGGGACAACGTAAAGAATTTGTATAGCAATACTTTGTTAAAATTTCAGCTCAATATCTTGTTCCAGTAAAAAATGAAAATTCGAACACTGGAGGCAAAGTTTCTGTTTCAGATTCAGCATTGTTTCTACTCATCTTATGAATCATCCTAAAGGCTTTACTTGGCACAAACACTACATAAAACATAAAAACACAATCATAAAAGAGGCATAATTGTGTCAACACTAAAAAACAGAAAGGAAAAGACGAAAATAAATTTATTCATTGGGTTGCCTCCCAACAAGCGCTATCATTTTACGCCCCTAGCTAGGCATAACGCATAGATTCAAGTATTGTCATCTTTGGTTTTTGCTTCATAGGATGCTCTCATGATTGATTCATGCGGTGGCTTAATTCTTGTTCTAGGGAAGTGTTCCATACCCTTTCTTAGTGGAAACTGAAATCTAATATTGCCCTCTTTCATATCAATCACGGTCTACCAAGTATAATGGGACAAGAGGGATTGCAATCAATATCAAGAACAATAAAATCTATGGGCACATAGTTCCTATTTGCAAGAATAAGAACATCATTAATTCTTCCCAAAGGCTTCTTAATAGTAGAATCCGCCAAGTGCAAATTAAGAGAACATTCTTCAATATTGGTGAGACCAAGCACATCACATAAAGATTTCGGAATCGTGGAAACACTAGCACCCAAATCACATAAAGCAAAGCACTCATAATTTTTAATCTTGACCTTAATGGTAGGTTCCCACTCATCATGTAATTTTCTAGGAATAGAAATCTCCAACTCCAACTTTTCTTCAAAGGATTTCATCATGGCATCAACGATATGTTTAGTAAAAGCTTTATTTTGTTCATAAGCATGGGGTGAATTCAACATGGATTGCAGCAAATAAATACATTAAATCAAAGAGCAACTATCATAATGAAAGTCTTTTCAATACAAAATAGTGGGCACATCACTAGTTAAAGTTTTGACCTCTTCAAACCCACTTTCATCAAATTTTTCATCAAGATTTTCACCCTCCAAATTATTGGGACGCCTTCTAGCTAAAGTTGACTCTACTTCAGTCCCTTTATCATCAATCTTAATGTTACTAAACAAGGAATCAATAGAAGAAACACCAATTACTTTAAGATCTTCATCATATTTCTGAAGGCAATCACTAGAAAATGATTTTTCTAAGAATTCTCTTCTAGCTCTAAGCATAGCGGTTCTTTTCTTACTTTCATCCATAGAGACTTATAAAGCTTTAATTGATTCATCAATCTTAGGTGCAAAATCTTTCAATTTGAGATTTTCTACATCATGAGAAATTCTATCAATGCTTCTAGACATATCATCAATCTTATTCAACTTTTCTTCTATCGTAGTATTGAAAACTTTTTGCGCATTGATAAATTCTTTAATATTACTCTCAAGATCAGAGGTGTTCATATTATTATTGTAATAAGAATTACCATAGGAATTACCATAATTATTAGAGGAATTTTCCGGAAAAGGCCTATGATTAAAATTACCTCTATAAGCATTGTTATTGAAATTGTTTCGCGAGACGAAGTTCACATCTACGAAATCACTATTTTGCTCAATCAAGGTAGACAAAGGCACATCATTAAGATCAATAGGAGCATTTTTACTAGCAACCAACTTCATCAAAGCATCAACCTTATCACTCGAAGTACTAATTTCTTCAACCGAATTAACTTTTTTACTAGTAGGTGCTCTTTCGGTATGCCATTGTGAATAATTTGCCATAATATTATCTAGCAATTTAGTAGCTTCACTCAAAGTAATTTCCATAAAAGTACCACCCGCGGCGGAATCTAAAAGATTTCTCGAGACAAAATTCAATCCCGCATAATTTTTTTGAATGATCATCCAAAGATTTAAACCATGAGTAGGACAATTTCTTAGCATCAATTTCATTCTTTCCAAAGATTGTGCAACAAGTTCATGCTCAAGTTGCTTAAAATTCATGATTTGTGTCCTAAGGGAAATAATTTTCATGGGCGGAAAATACTTAGTAATAAAAGCATCTTTGCACTTATTCCAAGAATCGATACTATTGCGAGACAAAGAAGAAAACCAAATTTTTGCACGATCCTCCCGCAAGGAGAAAGGAAATAATTTCAACTTCACAATATCATTGTCCACATCTTTTTTCTTTTTCATATCACACAATTCTACGAACATGTTTAGATGGGACGCGACATCCTCATTAGGATTACCGGCATATTGATCTTTCATGACAAGATTCAACAAAGCGACAGTAATATCACAAGACTCCTCACTAGTGGCGGGAGGAGCAATAGGAGTACTAATAAAATCATTATTATTGGTATTGGAAAAATCACACAACTTGGTGTTTTCTTGAGTCATCATGACTACACAAACAAGATTGCAAGCAAGAAAGAGATCTGACGAGAAAAAGGCAAACGAAAAAAAACAGCGAATAAAACGGCAAATTTGTGAAGTGGGCGAGAGGAAAACGAGAGGCAAATGGCAAATAATGTAATTGCAAGGAGATGAGATTTTTGATTAGGAACCTGGTAGATGACGATGGTGTCTCCTCGGCGCCCGAGATTGGCACGTAGAAGAGACCGCTTCCTCGCTGGCAACGACGCCAGAAATTCCTTTGACGTGGCTTGAGACTACGTTGGTATTTCCCCAAAGAGGAAGGGATGATGCAGCACAGCGACGGTAAGTATTTCCCTCAGTTATGAAACCAAGGTATCGAACCAGTAGGAGGATCACCACCACTATGTAAACAGCACCTGCACACAAATAACAAATACTTGCAACCCGACGCGAAAGAGAGGTTGTCAATCTCTCTACGGTAAAAAGATAGATTAGGTAGTGATAGATTGGAGAGATAGATCTCTCAAGAACACAAAATAAAAAGAGCAAATAAAAAGTGCAGCAAGGTATTTTTGGGTTTTTGGAATAATAGATCTGAAAACAAAAGCGGCAAAAAGATAGATCGGAAAGCAATATGTCGGAAAAGTAGACTCGGGGGCCGTAGGTTTCACTAGTGGCTTCTCTCATGAGTATAGCACACGGTGGGTGAACAAATTACTGTTGGGCAATTGATAGAAGATCAAATAATCATGACGATATCCAAGGTGATGATCATTATATAGGCATCACGTCCAAGATTAGTAGACCGAAACGATTTTGCATCTACTACTATTACTCCACACATCGACCGCTATCCAGCATGCATCTAGTGTATTAAGTTCATAGAAAATGGAGTAATGCAATAAGAACGGTGACATGATGTAGACAAGATCTATTCATGTAGGAATAGACCCCATCTTGTTATCCTTAATAGCAACGATACATGCGTGCCTCGCTGCCCCTTCTGTCACCGGGAGAGGACACCACAAGATCGAACCCATCACAAAGCACCTCTTCCCATGGCAAGAAAAATTGATCTAGTTGGCCTAACTAAACCGAAGATTCGAAGAAGAAATACGAGGCTATAAGTAATCATGCATATAAGAGATCAAAGAAGACTCAAATAATATTCATGGATAGAAACTGATCATGAACTCAAAATTCATCGGATCCCAACAAACACACCGCAAAAAGTTTACATCAAATAGATCTCCAAGAAACCATTGTATTGAGAATCAAAAGAGAGAGAGGAAGCCATCTAGCTACTGCCTACGGACCCGTAGGTCTATGGTGGACTACTCACGCATCATTGGAGAGGCACCAATGAGGATGATGAACCCCTCCGTGATGGTGTTAGATTGGATCTCGAGGCTCTGGAACTTGCGGCGGCTAGATGTGTTTTTCATTGACTCCCCTAGGGTTTCTGGAATATTTGGGAATTTATAGGCGTCAGAGGCGGTGTAGAGGGGCCCCGAGGAGGGCACAACCCATCAGGGCGCGCCTGGGGCCTCTGGCGCGCCCTGGTGGGTTGTGGTCTCATCAACCCTCCCCTTTGGCACTTCTTTGGCCCACTGGATGTCTTCTGGCCCAAAAAAAATCTCCAAAAAGTTTCGTCGCGATTGGACTCCGTTTGGTATTGATATTCTGCAACGTAAAAAACAAGCAAAAACAGCAACTGGCACTTTGGCACTATGTCAATAGGTTAGTCCCAAAAAATGATATAAAGATGGTATAAAATGATTGTAAAACATCCAAGAATGATAATATAACAGCATGGAACAAGCAAAAATTATAGATACGTTGGAGACGTATCATGACTATTTACGGAATACATGCCTACATTACATTTATGAACTGGAGCTAGTTCTATGTCGCCCTAGGATATGACTGTTATATGATGAATATTATCCAACGAGTTCACCGATCCAGTGCCTACGAGTTTTCCATATATTGTTCTTGCTGAGTTACTATTGCTACTACTACTGTTACACTTGCTACAAAACTATTGCTATCACTGTTACCGTTACTGTTACTATTACTACTGCTATCAAATCTATCATACTACTGTGCTACTGATCACTCTGCTATAGATATTTAATATCCAGGTGTGGTTGAATTGACAACTCAACTGCTAATACTCACAAATATTCTTTCTCTCCCCTTGTGTCGAATATATAAATTTGGGTTGAATACTCTACCCTCGAAAACTGTTGCGATCCCCTATACTTGTGGGTTATCACTCATACCACACACGTGGGTCTTGTTTAAGGCCATAGAGTGCCTTATCGAGAACGTATATGTGATTGGGGAACTTAGGATCCTCGAACCCTGGGGGTTGCTTGACATATACCAACTCCTTAAGTGGACCATTAAGAAAAGCACTTTTCACATCCATTTGATATAATTTGAAATCATGATGAGATGCATATGCAAGCAACATGCAAATAGATTCAAGGCGAGCAACGGGAGCAAATGTTTCACCGTAGTCGATACCCTCGACTTGGGAGTAGCCTTGTGCCACTAATCTTGCCTTGTTGCGAATGACAACGCCGTTCGCATCTTGCTTGTTCTTAAAGATCCATTTGGTTCCAATGACATTTTGATTCTCCTTTGGTCTTGGCACCAATCGCCACACTTTGTTGCGCTCGAAGTTGTTGAGTTCATCGTGCATGGCTTCAAGCCATTTCGTGTCCTCGAGTGCCTCTTGTACCTTGAGGGGTTCAATGCAAGAAACAAACGTGTGATGTGCACAAAAGTTTGTTAATTGACGACGAGTGGTTACCCCTCTATTCAAGCTCCCGTAGACGTTCTCTATAATGTGTTGCTTATTTTTAAGCTTGGAAGCAATCTTGGCAGCTCGTCTTTCTAAAATCTCATCCATGGAAGGTTGCGGTGTATCGTCTTGACAAACTTGAGAGCCATCACTAGCTTGCTCTTGATCCTGAGCATGATTTTGATCTTGGGCTTGCTCGGGGATATGAACTTGATCTTGAGCATCTTGTGATGCATCATCATCACCATGAGGTTGATCTTGCCCTTGATCTTGTTCACGAGGTTGAGGGCCTTCACTTTGTTCTTCGGAAGCGTGTGGGTCTTGCATCGGTGAGGGTTTCACTTGCGTGGAACATTGTCCTTCTCCTTCAACCACAAGGGGTTCCTCAACAGGTAGGAAGTATCCCACACCCATTCTTCTTATGGCTTGGGGAGGAATTTCATCACCTACATCACAAAGACCACTTTGCTCCACTTGGGAGCCATTATTTTCATCAAACTCTACATTACACGTCTCCTCAGTGAGTCCAGTGGACTTGTTGAGAACACGGTAAGCACGATAGTTTGTAGCATAACCAACGAATATGCCCTCGTGAGCTCTAGATTCAAATTTAGACAAACAAACACCTTTCTTAAGAATGAAACACTTACAACTGAACACCCAGAAGTACTTGAGGTTGGGCTTGTTACCGGTAAGTATCTCATATGGAGTCTTGTTCAAGCCTTTGCGGAGGTAGAGCCGATTGGATGCATGACACACGGTGTTGATGGCTACGGCCCAAAAGTTGTACGGAGATTTAAACTCCACCATCATGGTCCTTGCCGCATCCATCAACGTCCGATTCTTCCTCTCCGCAACACCATTTTGTTGAGGGGTATATGGTGAGGAATATTGATGCTTTATCCCCTCATCACTAAGAAACTCATCCAAGGTCTAGTTCTTGAACTCGGTGCCGTTGTCACTTCTAATCATCAAAACCTTTGCTTCATGTTGGCGTTGAGCTTCATTTGCAAAGTTGATGACGGTCTGTTGGGTCACACTCTTCTTCTTGAAGAAGTATACCCATGTGTATCTTGAGTAATCATCCACAATCACCAAGCAATACTTTATTCCCCCAAGACTATCAAAAGATGGAGGACCGAAGAGATCCATGTGAAGGAGCTCCAAGGTCCTCTTCGAGTAGATGGTAGTCGTGGGTCAATGAGCCTTCTCATGTAGCTTTCCTTCGATACAAGCACTGCAAGAACGATCTTTGGCAAAACGTACGTTTGTTAGTCCAAGAATGTGATCCCCTTTGAGGAAACTTTGCAAAGATCTCATATTGACATGGGCTAGCCAGCGATGCCAAACCCATCCCATGTCAACTTTAGCCATTAGGCACGTTGCGGTCTTAGTGGGTCGCTCCGAGAAGTTAATCGCATAGAGACCGTTTTCGACATGCCCAACAAAGGCTACTTTAAGAGTCTTTCTCCACAAAAGGGTCACGGTATTGATACTTGTGATCTGCGTTGGGTTTTTGGTGAAGAGGAACGGGTAATTGCAGCACAAAGCGGATAAGTATTTTCCCCAGTTATGAAACCAAGGTCTATCGAACCAATAAGAATATCAATCCTCAACCGTCTTCAGCGGCTGCACACAAATGAACAAACGACTTGCACCCAATGCAGGCAAGAGGGTTGTCAATCCCCTTGATCTCGTTATTTGCAAGCAAATGAGTTGTGTAGATAATTGTTGATAAATATAAATTGCAAAATAAATAAAAAGTAAATAAAGGCAGCAAGGTAAATATAGCGTTTGCGAATATATAAGTGAATAGACCCGGGGGCCATAGTATTCCCTAGTGACATCTCTCATGTAGACAACATACGGTGGGTAAACAAATTACTGTTGGGAAATTGATAGAAAAGCGGATAGTTATGCGATGTTCACGGCAATGATCATGTATATATAGGCATCACGTCCATAAGCAAATAGGCCGACTCCTGCCTGCACCTATTACTATTACTCCACTCATCGACCGCTATCCAACATGCATCTAGAGTATTAAGTAAAACAGAGTAATGCTTGGAGAACGATGACATGATGTAGACAAAGTAAACTCAATCGTTTTATCCTTAGTAGCAACAACACAAAGACGCATCTGTCCCCTACTTTGTCACTGGGATATAGAAATTCGCCAGGTTGAACCTACCACAACGCACCACTCCCACCGATGAAATATCAATCTACTTGGCCAAAACATATCAATAGATCGGAGAGCATTACGAAGCTATAATGATCATGCACATAAGAGATAATATAATTCAGAAGCATCTCAAATACTTTTCATGAATAATCTGAACATAAACCCACAATTCATCGGATCCCAACAAACACACCTCACAATAGGATTACATCGGATAGATCAAAGTGAAGATGCGATGATCATTGTATTGAAGATCATATGAGAGAGATTGCCATCTAGGTACTAGCTATGGACCCGTAGGTCTATGGTGAACTACCCACACATCATCATGAGGGCAGCAAGGTTGATGAAGAGGCCCTCCGTGATCGATCCACCCCTCCGGCAGGGTGCCAGAACGGAGCTCCAGATGGCCTCGCGACGGAACAGAAACTTGCGGCGGTGGAAAAAGGGTTTCGGGACTGACTTAGGGTTTTCAGAATATTAGAGAATTTATAGGCCGAAGAGGGACGTCGGGAGGTGCCCGAGGGGGCCACCACATATCAGGGCGCGCCCTGATGTGTGGTGGGGCCCTCGTGCGCCTCCCGGCTTCCTTCCGAAGCTTCTAGATCTTCATATTGTCCATAAAAAATCATCAAAAAGTTTCGTGGCAATTGGACTTCGTTTGGTACAGTAAACCTGCAAAGGCAAAAACACAGAAAACAGCAACTGGCACTGGGCACTAGGTCAATAGGTTAGTGCTCAAAAATATTATAAATTGGTAAATAATGACCCAAAAAGTTTCCTAGAATGATAATATATCAGCATGGAACAATAAAAAATTATAGATACGTTGGAGACGTATCAGGTATCAATGCCAAAGAAGGTACTTAAACCCATGAGTGCAAGTTGACAAACGGAAAGTAAATTGTATGCAAGGGTCTCAACAAGCATGACTCTCTCAATAGTTAAGTTCGGAGATATAACCACCTTACCAAGACCCAATACCTTTGAAATTGTGTCATCACCAAAGGAGACTTGAGTGGCCAAAGATGCATCGGGTCGAACATCCACCACCAAGTCCTTGCTTCCGGTCATATGATTTGTTGCTCCACTATCAAGCAACCATGACACCCCTCCAGAAGCAAACTCCTACAATAGATCAATGCTTGGATTTAGGTAACCATTCTTTAATGGGTCCTTTCATGTTAGTAGCAAGGGTCTTAGGAACCCAAATAGACCATTCAATTTACTCATAAGAAGAACCAACATATTTGGCATAAACATGCCCATCACCAGCACGGCATAAAACATAAGAGGGGTTAAAATCGCTGGCCTTGTTGGAGGAGGTGGTCTTGCCCTTCTTGGCATTACCACCCACAACATTGTCCTTCTTCTTCTCATGAGTGGCCTTCCCCGCTTTGACAAAGGTTTCCTTGAGCAGGGGAGCTTGCTTGGTCTTCAACTTCTTCTTCTTCTTAGACTTGGGTGCAAACCCAATCCCTTCCTTTGCTACAACTTCATTTTGATTGCTGAAATGGTCATTGAGATTCTTCTCACCTTGGATACATGTCACAAGGCCTTTCTCAAGTTTCAATTTCAACTTAGCATTTTCCTCCACAAGGTGCGCATGCTCACAACAAGGGTTAGTAGCAATGGCATTATCAATTAACACAAAAGGAGGACACGTGGCTATTTCCTTAATAAGTTTTACTTGGAGTTGATCATGAGATTCCTTGAGAGAGGCATGAGCACTCTTCAAAGCCTTGTGAGCCTTGTCAAGTGCGTCAAACTCTTCCTTGAGTCTATCATGGCCAACCCCAAGTGCAACCTGATACGTCTCCAACGTATCGATAATTTATGAAGTATTCATGCCATATTCACCTATGTTTACAATACTTTTATATGGTTTCGATGCACTCAATATGATTTATTTAGAACTAACCCGGACTAACGCTGTTTTCAGCAGAACTACCGTGGTGTTGTTTTTGTGCAGAAAATGAAAGTTCTCGGAATCGCCCGAAACTTTTTGACGATTTTTTGGAACAAAAGAGGCACTAGACGCTTCGTGGGAGGGCCAGACGAGCCACGAGGTGGGCACAACCCACCAGGGCGCGCCGGGGGGATGTATCGTGCCCACCTCGTGGCCCATCTTCGCGTGAAACCGACGCCCAAAAATCCTATAAATACAGAAACCATCAGAAATAACCCTAGACTCTCCGCTCCGCCGCCGCAACTCTCTGTATCGACGAAAAACCAATCTGGAGACGTTCCAGTACCCTTCCGGAGAGGGGAATCCATCTCCGGTGGCCATCTTCATCATCCCGGCGGAGGCCATGATGAGCAGGGAGTAGTCCACCCTCGGGGCTGAGGGTATGTACCAGTAGCTATGTGTTCAATCTCTCTCTCTCGTGTTCTTGAGATGTCATGATCTTGATGTATCACGGGCTTTGTTAATATAGTTGGATCATATGGTGTGTTTCCCTTACTATCTTGTTGTGATGAATTGAATCTTTCCCTTTGAGATATCGTTATGTTGGATTGAATATTGGATTTGAGAACACTTGATATATGTCTTGCATGTGGATACCCGTGGTGACAATGGGGTGTTCTATTGATTCACTTGATATATGTTTTGGTACTCAACTTGCGGATTCCCGCGGTGACATTGGGGTAATCTATGCATAGGGGTTGATACACGTTCTTGTCCTACTTTCTCCGATAGAAATCTTGGGGTACTCTTTGAGGTTCTTTGTGTTGGATTGAGTATTATGAATATGAAATTGTTTGATGCGTATCGTATAATTAACTCATGGATAATTGTGGTGACATTGGAGTATCTAGGTGACATTAGAGTTGGTTGATGCGTATCATATGGTGTTATTCTAGTACGAACTCTTAGATAGATCGGTCGGAAAGGATAACTTGGTGTTATCTTAGTACGAACTCTTGGATAGATCGATCGAAAAGAATAACTTTAAGGTGGTTTCGTACCCTACAAACAATTTCTTCTTATGTTCTCCGCTAGATAAGAACTTTGGAGTGATTCTTCGTTGCATGTTGAGGAATGGTTATGTGATCCAATTATATTAGCATTGTTGAGAGATTGCACTAGCGAAAGTACGGACCCTAGGACTTGTTTTCAAGCATTGCAATACCGTTTGTGCTCACTTTTGTTACTTGCTACCTTGCTGTTTTTATATTTTCAGATTACAAAAACCTATATCTACCATCCATATTGCACTTGTATCACCATCTCTTCGCCGAACTAGTGCACCTATACAATTTGTCATTGTATTGGGTGTGTTGGGGACACAAGAGATTTCTTGTATTTGATTGCAGGGTTGTTTGAGAGAGACCATCTTCATCCTACACCTCCCACGGATTGATAAACCTTAGGTCAGCCACTTGAGGGAAAATTGCTACTGTCCTACAAAATTCTATGCTTTGAGGCCCAACAAAGTCTACAAGAATAAAGTTGCATAGTAGACATCAAGGTCTTTTCTGGCGCCGTTGCCGGGGAGGTGAGTGCTTGAAGGTATATCTTTAGATCTTGCAATTGAATCTTTTAGTTTATTGTTTTATCACTAGTTTGGTTTTATAAAAGAAAACTACAAAAAAATGGAGCTTAGGTTGCATCATTTGTATTGTCTTTATAATGTCTTTCGTGAAAAGAAGGAGTCAGAAAATTATGCTCAATTGGTAGAGGAAGAAATTATGAAAATACTTAATGAGGATTCCTTGAATGATGAGCATGATTGCAATGTTGTTAGTATGAATGCTATGAATATCCAAAATACTAATGATGATTGCACTAGTCATGATAAAAATGTTTCTTATAAGCATGTCAATTTTTGCGGAGTGCATAAAGTTTGTGAAGACATGCCTTATAGGGATGATAGATTTTGTAAGAAGCATAAACATGATAGAACCAATTTTTTGCTCAAAGTGATAGATGAATTTTCTACAAAATTGTGTTCTCTTTGTCCTATTACTTGTGAACTTTGCAATAAAGTTGGTCATCTTAATTTCCAATGCAAACTTTTTCATGATCAAATCATGACCAAATATTGTAATGACTTGATCACCCTTGAACTTTATAATGAGCTTTCTCTATTTTGGGGGAGTGAAGAATTGACACATAAAATTAGTTGGTTTGAAGTATTCATTCTCACGGACGACATTGAAACTAATCTAAAAAATATCTATATGTTTTGCATGGTAAATTGCAATGAGAATCCTTATATTGCCAACTATTGAAAGATGGGAAAAACAATAGAATATAAAAGGAATACTAATGAAAGGGTAAAGATTTCCACTTTCCCTCCTATTGTCTCTCATGATGAAATATGTGACGAGGAGGAGCTCCCTATTCAACCAATCTCATCAATAAGAAGCTCGAAAAAATTAATTAAACCCACACATGATGTGGTGAAGAAGAAGAAAAGAAGAAGGAGTAGAGGCAAAAAGGTATCTCCCCCGAATGATGTTTCTCCTATTATTGTTGTGCCTCACGAGGATGAATCAAAAATAATTGTGGAAGATGATACACTTGATGATGATTTTGTTATGCCAATTCCTTGTTGTGATGACTATGATTGGGAAGATAATGATACTACTTATAATCTTGAAAATCTTTTTGGCACCAACTTGGTAAATTATGATGATAATAATTGTTATACTATTGGTGCTATTCATACTATTAATGATGATAGTGACTATGCTTATGATATGCCAAGCCACAAGCTTGGGGGTGCTATGTTTGATGAGAATGACATGTTTGAGAATTTATTTGCTGCAATTAATGTTTGTCCCAAGCTTGGGGATGCTATGCTTAATGAAGATGATCTTTTTAGTTCCCCTACTTTGAATGATCAAATTTGTTATGATGATTGCATGCCTCCTATTTATGATGATTGCGATATTTATGAAAGTGGGTTTGGAAGAGTGTCAACTTTAGATAATTATTATCCCACTATTTTGGAGGGTGTTGAATTTTATTATAATGATAAAAGTGGATTTGGAGAGGTCATGACTTTATTTAGTAATGATTCCACTATTTCGGAAGAGGTTTCACTTGACTATGATGAGGACAAACTTGCTACTTATGATGATTATTGTGATGATACTTATGTTATAAAAAGTAGTGATAATTATTGTCATAATTTTGAATATCCTTTTACTGAACATTACTCTTTTAATGTGTAAACAATTTATAGTATTCGAGTTTCATTTGATGCTCCCACTATTATGAATGAGAAGAAATTTGCTTATGAGGAGAGTAATGGAAATTATATGCTTGTGCATCATGAAAAGAATGATTTATGTGATAGTTATATTATTGAATTCCTTCATGATGCTACTGAAAATTATTATGAGGGAGGAACATATGCTTGTAGGAATTGCAATAATATCAAGTTTCCTCTCTATGTGTTCAAAGTTTTGAAGTTATGCTTGTTTTGCCTTCCTATGCTAGTTGATTCTTGTTCCCATAAATTGTTTGCTCAAAAAATCCTTATGCATAGGAAGTGGGTTAGACTTAAATGTGCTTTTCATGATATTCATGATGCTCTCTTCATGTTTGAATTACTATTCCTATATGAGCCTCATTGAAATCATCATGCCTAGCTAAAAGGCATTAAAGAAAAGCGTTGTTGGGAGACAACCCAATACTTTTACTTTCTGTTTTTGAGTGTTCACATGCTTAAGCTACTGTATTAATCATGTTTTGTGTCTTTTATTTCAATAAAGTGCCAAGTAAAGCCTTTAGGGTGACTCACAAGATGAGTAGAATTGATGCTGAACCAAAACAGAAACTTTTGACTCTAGTACAGGAAATTTCATTTTTTATTGCAGAGTGGTAATGATCTGAAATTTTTACACAGTGTTTATATACAAATTATTCAGGTTGTCCTAATTTTTCAGAATTTTTAGAGACAGGTAAGCATGGCTATACTACAGATCTTCACAGCCTGTTCTGTTTTTGACAGATTCTGTTTTGCATGCATAGTTTGCTTGTTTTAGTGTTCCCATATCTTATATTCAGTGGTATAAATTATGGGAATGATAGAATACAGTAGGTATCATGTGGTAACAATTATTAATCTTGTCTTGACATTACCTAAGTGAATGATTTATCTTTATTACACTAACCCTTCTCACGAAGTTCCGTTAAGTTTTGTGTGATTGAAGTTTTCAAGTTTTGGGTGAGACACCGATATGAGGAGAATAAGGAGTGACAAGAACCTAAGCTTGCGGATGCCCAAGGCACCCCCAAGGTATTATTCAAGGAAGACTCAAGCGCCTAAGCTTGGGGATGCCCCGGAAGGCATCCCCTCTTTCGTCTTCAACATTATCGGTATATCTTACTTAGAGCTATATTTCTATTCGTCACATAATACGTGCTTTGCTTGGATTGTCATTATATTTTGTTATTTTCTGTTAGGTGTTATTTATAATCTTGTTTTTCAATAAAAATTTCCAAGAATTGCCTTAGGATGCTTGCATTGCATGTTTGATGTGTGTTGTGTAAAAACAGAAACTTTCTCTGTAGTGTTGAATTTTCATATTTTACTGGAACATGGAAAGTTTCTCAAATTTTTACACAGTGTTTTCATATAAATTCGTTATCACGTCCTAAATTTTCATAATTTTTTGAGTTACATAAGTTTACTGGTTTAATAGATTGCTACAGACTGTTCTGTTTGGACAGATTGCTGTCATAGTTTTGTTATCTACTTATCCTATAGTTTCCATAGCCTATATTGGTAGATATAAATTGTGGAAATGATAGTAAAAAGTAGATGATGTTTGAAATTATTATGCAACTTGTCTTGGCAGTACATAAAGAGTTGATTTATTATTATGTGTACTAACCTATCTCACGAGTTCTTTTCAAGTTTTGTGTGGATGAAGTTTTTGGGAATAGGTGAAACCATGATATGAGAGGATTGAACGAGATACAAAAGCTCAAGCTTGGGGATGTCCAAGGCACCCCAAGTAAATATTTCAAGAAGTCTCAAGCATCTAAGCTTGGGGATGCTACGCATCTCACCTCTCTTCATCAACTATCGGTTAGCCTATGTTGAGCCTAAATTTTTATTCGTTCACATGATGCGTGCTATTCTTGGAGTTCTATTTTTGTTTAGTTTGCTGTTTGAATAAAATACTCAGATCTAAAAATCTTTATTGAGAGAGAGTCCTCACATAGCTACTTAATTGTTTGACCACTCATTGATCTTCACTTATATCTTTTGAGAGTAGTTTGATGTTTACTCTTGTGCTTCACTTATATCCTAAGAGTAAATTGTGAATGAATGAAATATCATAAATCTGAAATTATCAATGTGCTATATTCTTAGTAGCAAGTTCACCTTTGGTTTAGAAAGTAAAATCTATTGAAGTTTAACAATCACAATATTGGTCATACAAGCAATTCGTGAATGATTAGTATAAGGAAGAGAACTTTCAGTACAAATATATTATCTTGGACGTCTTCTATGATTGTGAATACCCATTAAATATTTTCAAACTTGAGCAAATTAGTTGAAGTTGGACAAGGAAGACAACATAATGAGTTATGGTTGTGTATATTTGCATAGAAGTTATATTGTTATGGATCCTCCAACATGTGGTGCTTGTTTAGAACATTTTGCTAGCCAACACTTCGTACTAAGTAGAGATACTACTTGTGCATCCAAAAAACCTTAAACAAAGTTTCTTGCCATGAGAGTCCACTATATCTACCTATATGCGGTATTACCCTGCCGTTCTAAGTAAATTTGCACGTGTGATGTCTACTACGCAACCTTCTTCTTGTAGACTCGTGTTGGGCCTCCAAGCACAGAGTTTTGTAGGACAGTAGCAAATTTCCCTCAAGTGGATGACCTAAGGTTTATCAATCCGTGGGAGGCGTAGGATGAAGATGGTCTCTCTCAAACAACCCTGCAACCAAATAACAAAGAGTCTCTTGTGTCCCCAACACACCCAATACAATGGTAAATTGTATAGGTGCACTAGTTCGGCGAAGAGATGGTGATACAAGTGTAATATGGATGGTAGATATAGGTTTTTGTAATCTGAAAATATAAAAACAGCAAGGTAACTAATGATAAAAGTGAGCACAAACGGTATTGCAATGCTTGGAAACAAGGCCTAGGGTTCATACTTTCACTAGTGCAAGTTCTCTCAACAATACTAACATAGTTGAATCATATGTAAATCCCTCACGTGCGACAAAGAGTTCACTCCAAAGTCACAAATAGTGGAGAACAAACGAAGAAATTATTGTAGGGTACGAAACCACCTCAAAGTTATCTTTTCCAATCAATCTTATGAGCTATCCCTATAAGTGTCACGAACAGCCCTAGAGTTCGTACTAAAATAACACCTTAAGATACACATCAACCAAAACCCTAATGTCACCTAGATACTCCAATGTCACCACAAGTACCCATGGGCTTGATTATACGATATGCATCACACAATTTCAGATTCATCATGTTCAATCCAACACAAAGAACTTCAAAGAGTGCCCCAAAGTTTCTACTGGAGAGTTAAGACGAAAACGTGTGCCAACCCCTATACATAGATTCCCAAGGTCACAGAACCCGCAAGTTGATCACCAAAACATACATCAAGTGGATCAATAGAACATCCCATTGTCACCACGGATATCCCATCGCAAGAAATACATCAAGTGTTCTCAAATCCTTAAGGACTCAATCCAATAAGAAAACTTCAAAGGGAAAACTCAATTCATCACAAGAAGATAGAAAGGGGAAAACTCCATATGATTCATCTATATTAATAAAGCTCGCGGTACATCAAGATCGTGTCATCTCAAGAACAAGAGAGAGAGAGATCAAACACATAGCTATTGGTACATACCCTCAGCCTCGAGGGTGAACTACTCCCTCCTCGTCATGGAGACCGCCGGGATGATGAAGATGGCCTCCGGTGATGGTTTCCCCCTCCGGCAGGGTGCCAGAACGGGCTTCCGATTGGTTTTTCGTGGCTACAGAGGCTTGCGGCGGCGGAACTCCCGATCTAGGTTTCTTTCTGGAGGTTTCTCGATTTATAGGAGTACTTGGCGTTGGAATCACGTCAGGGGGGGTGCTCGAGGGGCCCACAAGCCAGGGGGCGCGCCCTAGGGGGGGCGTGCCCCCTAGGCTTGTGGCCTCCTCGGGACTCCTCTCCGGTATCTTTTTGCTCCGGTATTTTTTATATTTTCCAAAAATATTCTCCGTAAATTTTCAGCTCATTCCGAGAACTTTTATTTCTGCACAAAAACAACACCACAGTAGTTCTGCTGAAAACAGCGTCAGTCCGGGTTAGTTCTAATCAAATCATACCAAAATCATATAGAATTATTGTAAACATGGCATGAATACTTCATAAATTATAGATACGTTGGAGACGTATCAGCATCCCCAAGCTTAATTCCTGCTCGTCCTCGAGTAGGTAAATGATAAAGAAATAATTTATGAAGTGTGAATGCTACCTAACATATTCATCATATTCTTTTCTTCTTTGTATAGCATGAACACTTGGACTTGTAAATGATTCAAAGCAATAGTCTAGTTTTAACATAATGACTTCAATACTCAAGCATGTCAACAAGCAACCATGTCTTTGAAAATATCAACACTAAAGAAAGTTATCCCTAGCCCATCATGCTCAATCATTGATCCATTCATGAAACACACTCAAATATTAGCTATGCCCAATGCTCAAGTACGATCATAGTGCCCCCTAGTTGGTGCTCATAAGAGAAGATGGAGACTCAAAGCAAAAATAAAAATTGCATAAAGTAAATAGATAGGCCCTTCGCAGAGGGAAGTAGGGATTTGTACAGGTGCCAGAGCTCAAGGTTTAAATTGAGAGAGAAAAATACTTTGAGTGGCATGCTTTTCCTGTCAACGAAAACAAGAAGGTAGCTCACAATACTTTCCATGCTAGATACATTATAAGCGGTTCCCAAATAGAATGGTAAAGTTTTTACTCCCCCTCCACCAATCAATCACACTCCACGGCGAGCCGAATCCACGGGTACCGTCCATACAAACAACAATCATGGGGGAGTTTTGTTTCATTATATTTTGATTTGATTTTTGAGCATGGAACTGGGCATCCCGAATACCAGCCACTTTCTCGTGAATGATAGTGAATCAACACATATCGTGAGAATAACACACCTAGCATGGAAAAATATTGGATACTCCCCACCGTTTCATGAGCGGTACGGGCACACAAAAGAGAAAATTTAGAGATGGCACATACAAATTTGCTTGGAACGGCATGGAAATACCACATATAGGTAGGTATGGTGGACTCATAAGGCAAAACTTGGTTTAAGGATTTTGGATGCACAAGTAGTATTTCTACTTAGTACAAATGGAGGCTAGCAAATAGATTGGGAAGCAACCAAACCAAGAAACGAAAAATCACATAAGTGAGCATTGAACATAACTAACACCGAATAATGAACCACAAGTAGGATGTAACTTCATTGCATAACTATTGACTTTCGTACTTGCATAGGGAATCACAAACCTTAACACCAATATTCCTACTAAAGCATAATTACTCACTAACATGACTCACATATTACTATCATCATGTTTTAAAACTATTACAAAGAATCAAGTTTAATTTGTCCCGTGATCTTCATGAAAGTTTTTATTATATCCTCCTTGGATATCTATCACTTTGGGACTAGTTTCATATATTGCTATTGCTTTTTCGACAAGCTCAAACAAATTTAAGTGAAGTACAAGAGCATAAAACTTTCATCTCTCAAAAAGGTATAAGTGAAGCATGAGAGGAAATGACAAGCTACTCTCAAAAGATATAAGTGAAGATCAATGAGTAGTCAAACAATTAAACAGCTATGTGAGGACTCTCTCTCTCTCTCTCAATAAATATTTTCAGATCTGAGTATTTTATTCAAACAGCAAACTAAACAAAAATAGAACTCCAAGAATATCACGCATAATGTGAACGAATAAAAATTTAGGCTCAACATAGGCTAACCGATAGTTGACGAAGAGAGATGGGATGCGTAGCATCCCCAAGCTTAGATGCTTGAGACTTCTTGAAATATTTACTTGGGGTGCCTTGGGCATCCCCAAGCTTGAGCTTTTGTATCTCGTTCAATCCTCTCATATCATGGTTTCACCTATTCTCAAAAACTTCATCCACACAAAACTCGAGAAAAACTCGTGAGATAGG
Organism: Elymus sibiricus; assembly: GCA_039707655.1. NCBI lineage: Eukaryota > Viridiplantae > Streptophyta > Magnoliopsida > Poales > Poaceae > Elymus > Elymus sibiricus. The sequence goes on from CM077667.1 coordinate 73,667,122, forward strand.
TTAGTACACATAAGAATAAATCAACACTTCATGTACTGCCAAGACAAGTTGCACAATAGTTTTCAAACATCATCTAATTTTTACTATCGTTTCCACAATTTATATCTACCAATATAGGCTATGGAAACTATAGGATAAGCAGATAACAAAACTATGACAGCAATCTGTCCAAACAGAACAGTCTGTAGCAATCTATTAAACCAGTGTACTTATGTAACTCAAAAAATTATGAAAATTTAGGAAATGATAAATAATTTATATGAAAATACTGTGTAAAAATTTTAGGAACTTTCCACATTCCAGTAAAATATGAAAATTCAAACACTACAGCAAAAGTTTCTGTTTTTACACAGCACATATCAAAACATGCAATGCAAGCATCCTAATGCAATTCTTGGAACCTTTTTATTGAAAACAAGATTATAAATAACACCTAACAGAAAACAAGAAAATAAAATGATGCTCCAAGCAAAACTCATATTATGTGATGAATAAAAATATAGCTCCAAGTAAGATATACCGATAGTGTTGAAGATGAAAGAGGGGATGCCTTCCGGGGCATCCCCAAGCTTAAGCGCTTGAGTCTTCCTTGGATATTACCTTGAAGGTTCCTTGGGCATCCCCAAGCTTAGGTTCTTGTCACTCCTTATTCTCCTCATATCGGTGTCTCACCCAAAACTTGAAAACTTCAATCACACAAAACTTAACGGAACTTCGTGAGATGGGTTAGTATAATAAAGATAGATCATTCACTTAGGTACTGTCAAGACAAGATTCATAATTGTTCCCACATGATACCTACTGTATTCTACTATTCCCATAATTTATATCACTGAATATAAGCTATGGGAACACTAAAACAAGCAAACTATGCATGCAAAACAGAATCTGTCAAAAACAGAACAGTCTGTGAAGATCTGTAGTGTAACCATACTTCCCTGTCTCTAAAAATTCTGAAACATTAGGAAAATCTAGGAAATTTGTATATCAATCATGTGTAAAAAATTCATATAAAAAGCACGTTCCAGTGAATTTACAAAATTCCTGGAATGAGAGCAAAAGTTTCTGTTTTTGCACAGAATCAAGTCAACTATCATCCACACTATCCCAAAGGCTTTACTTGGCACTTTATTGAAACAAAAGGTATAAAACATGATTATACAGTATCTTAATCATGTGGATACACAAAAACAGTAGGTATAAATATTGGGTTGTCTCCCAACAAGCGCTTTTCTTTAATGCCTTTTTAGCTAGGCATGATGATTTCAATGATGCTCACAAAAAAGATAAGAATTGAAACACAAAGAGAGCATCATGAAGCATATGACTAGCACATTTAAGCCTAACCCACTTCCTATGCATAGGGATTTTGTGAGCAAACAATTTATGGGAGCAAGAATCAACTAGCATAGGAAGTCAAAACAAGCATAACTTCAAAACTTTGAACACATAGAGAGGAAACTTGATATTATTGCAATTACTACAAGCATATGTTCCTCATAATAATTTTCAGTAGCATCATGAAGGAATTTCACAACATAACTATCACATAAAGCATTATCTTCATGATCCACAAGCATAGAAAATTTGTTACTCTCCACATAAGCATATTTCTTCTCATTCATAATAGTGGGAGCAAACTCAACAAAATAACTATCATGAGATACTTGATTGACATAACCACTTTGAATATTAAAATCATGATGACAAGTTTCATGGTTACTATCACTCTTTATAGCATACATGTCATCATCATAATCATCATAGATAGTAGGCATGTCATTATCATAACAAATTTGCTCATCAAAACTTGCGGGACTAAAAATATCATCTTCATCAAACATAGCATCCCCAAGCTTGTGGCTTTGCATATCATTAGCATCATGGATATTCAGAGAATTCATACTAGAAATATTGAAATCATGCTCATCATTCAAGGAATTCTCATTAAGTATTTTCATAAATTCTTCCTCTACCAATTGAGCACAATTTTCCAAACCATCATTTTCACGAAAGACATTAGAAAGACGAACCAATTGATGCAACCTAAACTCCATTTTTTTGTAGTTTTCTTTTATAAAACCAAACTAGTGATAAACAAGAAACTAAAAGATTTAATTGCAAGATCTAAAGATATACCTTCAAGCACTCACATCCCCGGCAACGGCGCCAGAAAAGAGCTTGATGTCTACCACGCAACCTTCTTCTTGTAGACTCGTGTTGGGCCTCCAAGCGCAGAGTTTTGTAGGACAGTAGCAAATTTCCCTCAAGTGGATGACCTAAGGTTTATCAATCCGTGGGAGGCGTAGGATGAAGATGGTCTCTCTCAAACAACCCTGCAACCAAATAACAAAGAGTCTCTTGTGTCCCCAACACACCCAATACAATGGTAAATTGTCTAGGTGCACTAGTTCGGCGAAGAGATGGTGATACAAGTGTAATATGGATGGTAGATATAGGTTTTTGTAATCTGAAAATATAAAAACAGCAAGGTAACTAATGATAAAAGTGAGCACAAACGGTATTGCAATGCTTGGAAACAAGGCCTAGGGTTCATACTTTCACTAGTGCAAGTTCTCTCAACAATACTAACATAGTTGAATCATATGTAAATCCCTCACGCGCGACAAAGAGTTCACTCCAAAGTCACAAATAGCGGAGAACAAACGAAGAAATTATTGTAGGGTATGAAACCACCTCAAAGTTATCTTTTCCGATCAATCTTATGAGCTATCCCTATAAGTGTCACGAACATCCTTAGAGTTCGTACTAAAATAACACCTTAAGATACACATCAACCAAAATCCTAATGTCACCTAGATACTCCAATGTCACCACAAGTACCCATGGGCTTGATTATACGATATGCATCACACAATTTCACATTCATCATGTTCAATCCAACACAAAGAACTTCAAAGAGTGCCCCAAAGTTTCTACCGGAGAGTCAAGACGAAAACGTGTGCCAACCCCTATGCATAGATTCCCAAGGTCACGGAACCCGCAAGTTGATCACCAAAACATACATCAAGAGAATCAATAGAACATCCCATTGTCACCACGGATATCCCATCGCAAGACATACATCAAGTGTTCTCAAATCCTTAAAGACTCAATCCGATAAGAAAACTTCAAAGGGAAAACTCAATTCATTACAAGAAGATAGAGAGGGGAAAACTCCATATGATTCATCTATATTAATAAAGCTCGCGGTACATCAAGATCGTGTCATCTCAAGAACACGCGAGAGAGAGATCAAACACATAGCTACTGGTACATACCCTCAGCCCCGAGGGTGAACTACTCCCTCCTCGTCATGGAGACCGCCGGGATGATGAAGATGGCCTCCGGTGATGGTTTCCCCCTCCGACAGGGTGCCGGAACGGGCTCCCGATTGGTTTTTCGTGGCTATAGAGGCTTGCGGCGACGGAACTCCCGATCTAGGTTTCTTTCTGGAGATTTCTCGATTTATAGGAGTACTTGGCGTTGGAATCACGTCAGGGTGGGTGCTCGAGGGGCCCACAAGCCAGGGGGCGCCCCCTAGGGGGGCGCCCCCTAGGCTTGTGGCCTCCTCGGGACTCCTCTCCGGTATCTTTTTGCTCCGGTATTTTTTACATTTTAAAAAATATTCTCCGTAAATTTTCAGCTCATTCCGAGAACTTTTATTTCTGCACAAAAACAACACCACGGTAGTTCTGCTGAAAACAGCGTCAGTCCGGGTTAGTTCTAATCAAATCAAACCAAAATCATATAGAATTATTGTAAACATGGCATGAATACTTCATAAATTATAGATACGTTGGAGACGTATCAACGTGCCACCTCTAAAATTTCAAATGAGCATCTGTTTTGTGTGCCTGGACCGCTCATGGAGCGACGGGGGGCAGTCAGTATCTTCCATGTTAAGCGGGTTATTCTCATGATGAGTGTTTATTCACTCGTCCTAGCACGAGAGGGGCGGTAATAGGGATTCCCTGTCCTGAAATAAAAAAATGCAAATAATTAAACAAAACTCCCCCAGGAATGTTGTTGGTATGGACGGTACCCGTGGATTCGGCTAGCCGTGGAGTGTGTTTGTTGGTGGAGGGGGAGTAAACCTTTACTTTTACCGCTTGGGAATCGCCGCTAATGTGTTTAACATGGAAGATGTTGACAACTCTTGGTCGTAACGTTGACAGGAAGGGTGCACCTCCCAAAACTATATTCATCTCTGTTTTTAAACAATGAGCTCTGGCACCTTTGCAAATCCCCGCTTCCCTCTGCGAAGGGACAATCTATTTACTTTCATGTTATTTACTATTCATGTTGAGTCAACTTCTTATTCCACCCTCAGTCTATTAGTTGGCAAGCATCATGTGGTGGGGAAAGATCCAAACATATATATCCAGTCAAATATATTTGATCATGATTTATTATTGTTGACAATTATCTCTATGATAAATGAGTTGGGAGGTGAAACATTAAGCCCCTATCTTTCTCTGTGTTCGATGGATGCCATTTGTTCTAAAAATATGCTTTGAGTACTAGCAATCATAGAAGACTATATAATGATTGAGTATGTGGAGATCTTACTTAGACTTTGTTGAGAATAAGTTGAATTGCAATTGTTTGGTGACTAAGAACATAGGTTGTTAAGTTTCAAGAGAATTCATTGTTTGAACCATGACATGTGAATTGATTGCTCTATCATGATGAGTTTTATGAGAAAGAGTTGTTGTTATGATGCTAGGAAAAGTGGTTAAAATTATCATTGATCGAACTTATGCACTATGCTAGCATTCACACTTCATAAATTATTTCTTTTATCATTTACCTACTCGAGGACGAGTAGGAATTAAGCTTGGGGATGCTGATACGTCTCCAACGTATCTATAATTTATGAAGTATTCATGCCATATTCACCTATGTTTACAATACTTTTATATGGTTTTGATGCACTTTATATGATTTATTTAGAACTAACCCGGACTGACGCTGTTTTCAGCAGAACTACCGTGGTGTTGTTTTTGCGAAGAAAATGAAAGTTCTCGGAATCGCCCGAAACTTTTTGACGATTTTTTTGGAACAAAAGAGGCACTAGACGCTTCGTGGGAGGGCCAGACGAGCCACGAGGTGGGCACAACCCACCAGGGCACGCCGGGGGGATGTATCGTGCCCACCTCGTGGCCCATCTTCGCGTGAAACCGACGCCCAAAAATCCTATAAATACAGAAACCATCAGAAATAACCCTAGACTCTCCGCTCCGCCGCCACAACTCTCTGTATCGACGAAAAACCAATCTGGAGACGTTCCAGTACCCTTCTGGAGAGGGGAATCCATCTCCGGTGGCCATCTTCATCATCCCGGCGGAGGCCATGACGAGGAGGGAGTAGTCCACCCTCGGGGCTGAGGGTATGTAGCAGTAGCTATGTGTTCAATCTCTCTCTCTCGTGTTCTTGAGATGTCATGATCTTGATGTATCACGGGCTTTGTTAATATAGTTGGATCATATGGTGTGTTTCCCTTACTATCTTGTTGTGATGAATTGAATCTTTCCCTTTGAGATATCGTTATGTTGGATTGAATATTGGATTTGAAAACACTTGATATATGTCTTGCATGTGGATACCCGTGGTGACAATGGGGTGTTCTATTGATTCACTTGATATATGTTTTGGTACTCAACTTGTGGATTCCCGCGGTGACATTGGGGTAATCTATGCATAGGGGTTGATACACGTTCTTGTCCTACTTTCTCCGATAGAAATCTTGGGGTACTCTTTGAGGTTCTTTGTGTTGGATTGAGTATTATGAATCTGAAATTGTTTGATGCGTATCGTATAATTAACTCATGGATACTTGTGGTGACATTGAGTATCTAGGTGACATTAGAGTTGGTTGATGCGTATCATATGGTGTTATTCTAGTATGAACTCTTAGATAGATCGATCGGAAAGGATAACTTGGTGTTATCTTAGTACGAACTTTTGGATAGATCGATCGTAAAGAATAACTTTAAGGTGGTTTCGTACCCTACAAACAATTTCTTCTTATGTTCTCTGCTAGATAAAAACTTTGGAGTGATTCTTCGTTGCACGTTGAGGGATGGTTATGTGATCCAATTATATTAGCATTGTTGAGAGATTGCACTAGCGAAAGTACGAACCCTAGGCCTTGTTTTCAAGCATTGCAATACCGTTTGTGCTCACTTTTGTTACTTGCTACCTTACTGTTTTTATATTTTCAGATTACAAAAACCTATATCTACCATCCATATTGCACTTGTATCACCATCTCTTCGCCGAACTAGTGCACCTATACAATTTGTCATTGTATTGGATGTGTTGGGGACACAAGAGATTTCTTGTATTTGATTGCAGGGTTGTTTGAGAGAGACCATCTTCATCCTACACCTCCCACGGATTGATAAACCTTAGGTCATCCACTTGAGGGAAAATTGCTACTGTCCTACAAAACTCTGCGCTTGGAGGCCCAACAAAGTCTACAAGAATAAAGTTGCGTAGTAGACATCACAACCTTATCGGATTTGAGCACATGATTAAGAACAATAGCATGATCATGATCTTTACGTAATTTAGCAAGGTCAACATTTTGTGACTCCTCAAGAGCCAAACTAAGACCTCGCTCGTCCTCAAGAGCAATGGAAAGATATGCTATCTCATCAGCATAATCACGAGTATGCCCCTTCAACTCCTCGAGGGATTCCTCTTGAGACTCAATGATATCATTGACCTCACCAAGTTGTTCCAAAAGAGCAACAAAGTGCTTCTTGTATTCGCCTTTGAGTTTAAACAAGAATTGGTCAAACTCATTCTCATCCTCCTTCGCCTCCTCATGTTCATCCACACAATCCAATAAAGAAGGAGTGGTAGAAATGGAAGTTTTAATGTTCGAGGTTTTGACGTTGGGGGTTACCTTGGTGATACCTTTGGCCATAAGGCACCTAGCAGTGTGGTTATCGTTGGGGGCGTCGAAGAGAGACACCTTGGTTGGGGTAGAGGATGCAATTGCCACTGTAGCCATTGCCAGCCCTTCACCACTTGTATCTTCGTCATCAACATCATCATCAGAGGGATACTCTTCATGAGCCACCAACACCTTGTGAGGCGCCTTCTTGGTGAAGTTGTTCTTGTTGGGGAAGAACTTGGCCTTATCTTTGCGGATGAGTTTGCCACCATTGTCTTCCCTCTTCTTGTATGAGCAATCCACCATGAAGTGTCTCACATTACCACAGTTGTAGCAAGTCCTCACACGTTGCTTGCCTTTTGACCCACTTGAGTTGTTCTTGGAGAAGTTGGGCCTTGTGTTTCTCTTGTTGCCCCGAAATTGCCTAGATGTGAGAGCCATGTGCTCATGGTAAGCATATTTGGTGTCTTCGGGGCAACCCTCCTCTTCCTCTTCTTCTTCTTCTTCTTCATGGATGGCCTTGGACTTCAAAGCAAGGTTGGGTGATGATTTCTTTGACCGTTGAACACAAGCTAGAGCGTTGTCGGCGGTCTTGTTCAAGATGTTCATTGCAATAAACTCATCCAACACGTCGCTTGACGACAGGGAATGAAAGTCCGGTCTTTGACGGATAACGGAGGCCATGGCCCTGTTGAATGGCATGATGGCATTGAGAAACTTACGCTTGATCGAGTTCTCATCCGTATCCTTGCTCCCATGATCTTGAAGAGCGACGGCAAGAGTTGTCACTCTCCGGTAAAGCTCGCGTGGGTCCTCATCTTCAATCATCACAAACTCATCAGCTTCATCAAGCACTACCTCAAAGTTGTACCATTGAATGCTTGAGCTGCCCTTGTATAAGGAGACAATGTGTTCCCAACAATCCTTAGCACGAGTGAAGGGACGCAAGTGAGCTAGATCTTTGGGAGGCATTGCAGCTTGAAGAATGAACAAGGCGGAGTGATTGAGTTGATTGTCGTCCTCTTCTCTTGGGGTGAGGTTGTTTGGATCATGCGGATAGTATCCTTGCTCAATGATTCTCCAAAACCAAGTTGAGCTGTAATTCAAATGAGACTTGATGCGAAAAAACCAATTAGCAAAATCATTCTTAACAAGTTTAGGAGGAGGACCAAGATTAACTATATGAGGTGGGTGCACCGGTCCTCCATAGACCACGGGAGGGGGTACCGAGGCAAAGGTACCCGACCCACTATTTCTTTGAGGTAACTTGTTCTTGTCAGTGCTAGCGCCCTCCTTACCGGAGTGTACATCCGATGTCGAGTCAATGGGATTAACCACTTGTGTCGGATCGGTAGAAAGTTTGAGACTATCAAGGAAATCTTTAAATATGGACTTGACCTCGGTCGTCATAGAAGATTTAAGTGAGGACATTGCCTCATTTAAATCCTCTCGGGAGACCGTGCTCAAGCCCTCGGCCTCGGGTGAATCCACAACCCGATCCCCGTCGTTAACCATACTCTTCGGGTGGTAAAACCCTTAATAGAGAGACGTAGCTCTGATACCAATTGAAAGGATCGATATGATTGACTAGAGGGGGGGGGGGGTTGAATAGGCAACTACCAGTTTTTAACTTTTCTTTAGCAAATTAGGTTTAGCAACAAATAGGTTGTCTAGATATGGAACTAGGTGAGCAACCTATATGATGCTAACAACAATAACAACACAAGCAAGCAAAGGATACAATATAAGTAAAGCTTGCACAAAGTAAAGGTAAGAAGTAACCACAAGTGGAACCGATGGAGACGAGGATGTGTTACTGAAGTTCCTTCCCTTTAAGGGGAAGTACGTCTCCGTTAGAGCGGTGTGGAGGCACAATTCTCCCCAAGATGCCACTAAGGCCACCGTATTCTCCTCACGCCCTCACACAATACGAGATGCCGTGATTCCACTAGTGGTTCTCTTAAAGGCGGCGACCGGACCTTTACAAACAAGGTTGGGGCAATCTCCACAACTTAATTGGAGGCTCGCAACACCACCACGAAGCTTCACCGCAATGGAATATGGCTTCGAGGTGACCTCTTCCGTCTAGGGTTGTAAAACACCCAAGAGTAACAAGATCCGCAAAGGATTAGTGGGGGAAATCAAATTTCTCTTGATGAAAGTGTAGATCGGGGCCCTCTCAACCAAACCCTAGAGTTTCAACAAGTTTTGTTGGCTAGAGAGAGAGATCGGGCGAAAATGAGCTTGGGGGCAACAATGGAACTTTGGAGAGGATAAGAGGTGAGTCTCTTTGGGGAAGAAGACCCCCTTATATAGTGGGAAAGGAATCTACCCGTTACCCACTTACCAGCCGCACACAAGCGGTAGTACCGCTCCCACCACACGTCGGCCGCAGCTGATATGGACAGGGAGGCGGTAGTGCTCCTGCCAGCGGTACTACCGCTGGCACAGTGGGAGGAGCGGTTCTCAGCAACAGTAGGGGGGCAGCGGTACTACCGCTTGTTACTACCGCCACTACTGCCGCTCTGGTGGTGCGGGTCGATAGACAACAGATGAGAGGGTGTCTAGTGCCCCGCGCCGGGTGCCAGAGCCACCCAGCGGTACTACCGCTCAGAAAGCTTTGAGGTAGCAGGGCACAGGGCAGTAGCTCCATTTTGCCGAGAAAGGACGGGGTGCAAATGTGTACGTATTGGTTCCACCCAACCTTTCCAAGTGCGGACCCCCTCTTGATAATACGGATTTTCCTACAACTCAAGTCCACCAACACTAAATCGCCGGAAAATAACCGTCTTCTCTTTTACTCACCGGAGGGGAAATTAACTGTCTCGTGCCACCTGATAATCTCTGAAAGCTTAATGCACCCGGTTAGTCCGCAAATGCATTTTCATCAATCACCAAAATCACTAGGGTAGAAATATGCCCTTACATTCGCCCACCTCCGTCACCTTAAGTTCGTTTCTCCAGCGACCGATTCCGACTATTTTTTACCTTATCTAGTGCAGATCTATGTCAGGAGGATGTCAGGGCCGGGGGGGGGGGGGTCGCTGCGGGTCGCGCGTCCGACACGACGCGGAGGCCGGCAACTCCATTCGGCCCGCCGTCGAGCCGTGGTGCTCGATGCAGGCGCACCAACGACACACTCTTCCGCAACGGCGATGACCGCGCGTGGAACCTCTTCCTCGAGCTTGGCGAGTAGCTCCGGCCGTCCATCGAGAGGCTACGTGACGCGAAGATCGATCACCACGCCGCGAAGGAGGCGGTGGAGACCGGCAAAGAGGGCGTCGCCGAACGCCTCGATGCAGCAAAGGCGGAGTACCAGCTCGCCTATACCCTCCACCGTTCAGCGTTCAGCGTGCGAGGTCTACCTCCACACGAAGGCGTGAGCCGCCGCCCCAACGTCAAGCTAGTATTTACCTAGTGTTTTTTAAGTTTATGTAGATGATTTCTAATGTGTTCGGGATGAACTATGTAGCGGGAACGAATCTATGTTTAAGACTTCAAATTTAGCGTATTGTTTACAATATTTGTTTAGGGATGAACTGTCCGCAAAATCATTTTGGTAGAGTTGCTCTCAGGAGATATGATTCCCCGTACCCGGATTTCCCCGTAGCCGTTAATTCTCTGGCTCCATTTCACACCCCCAAAACAGGCAGGGCAGGAGCCCCGAACCCAGGCACGCACCTGCTTCCACGTGTCACCATCTTCCACCTCCAAGTCACCCCGCCCCCTATCCGCGTGCTCGGCAAAAGACGGCCGCTCCCCAAAACAGTACCGGACCTAGAGCACCCCCACCCCACCCCGCACCACCCCTCCCCTCACCTATAAATGCCCGCCGAGAGACCACCCACCCCCCGCGCGCAAGCCGCACCGAACCCGAATGGTTTCGCCCCGCTCCGCTCCACTTCGGTCGGGTCCCGACTAGACTCGTGCGCAGGACCTGACTCCACTTCGGGTTCGGGCTCGGTCGCTTCGGCGAGGAGGAAAAGGATAAGCGCCCACACACGCCCCCCGCGTCGCACCCTGCACCTCCCCTCCTCCCGAGCGCCACGGCCGGAGCCCGGAGAATCCTCGCCGCGCCCCGGCCGCTCGCCGTCCCGCGCCCAGGAGGCTCCCGTGGCCCGCACGCCCGGCGCCTCGGCGGCAGTCCTGCCCACCGCCGCGAGGCAGCCGGTAGGCGGAGGCGCGGAGGCGCTCACCGGCTCACCGTCAAGCCACAGCGGCGGATCTGTCCTCAGGCCACAGCCGCGGCCGCTGAGGTGGCTGACGCTGGGCAGGGGGTCACGGGCACGTCTCGGCCTTGTTCCCGCCCCCGACAACCTCAATCCCCAACCTAAGGTGAATCCCCTTCCAGACCCCCAATCTGAATGAGATTCGATCGTTGACCTGTACATTTGTAGCTTCTGTTTGGATTTAGAGAGATAAGATCCATTTCTCTCCCTGCGCATGTCGCTGTCCTGCTCTGATTCATTTCATTAGTATACGGCTGGTCGCTTGGTACGGATTGGTCCTAGGGCGAAATGCAATGCTAGGGTTTTGCTGCATAACATTTGAATACCTGTAAATTTTCGGCTTGTGCGCTTCCATTTCAACCCGCGACAGGTTTCAGTTTGGTGTCTGTGTTTGTGGCTGAAGCTGTTTGTCACTATTCAGCAGGTCTTTGCCTAGCTGGCGCCTGGTAACATGACACCAACGGTCCTCATGGAGTACAGGCCGCAGATGCAGATTAAACGGGGCTACGATGAAATAGCTTACCGGGGCGTGGGGTATGCCGAGACTGTAGGTGAGTCAGGCAGCCCTGTTCGTGTTGACTCCGAGGATTCCTCTGCGCCGAAACGCAAGTGCATCAGCCTTAATAGCGATGGCTTTGATGTGAAGCGAGAGATCTTTGTCCCGTCTAAGTTGTCGTCGTCTGAGCGGCGCTACCTTCGAAAGAGATTCCGGGCAGAGCTTGATTCTGTCCGATATCTCCTCAAGAGGCCAGAGTTTTTGGCCATCATGCCTGTCAGCCGAGCACCCGGTTTCTCATCGTCGGCTGCCCCTCGAGCTAAAAAAGTGCAACGGGGGAGCCATGTTCTCCGTGGTGCCAAGGGACGCTTCTTGCCGACAAAACCCCGGCCTGAAACGTCTACGGTGTTGCCTGAAGCTACAATTCTGAAGCAGTGCGAAGCTATTCTGAAGAAGCTGATGACTCAGAAATTTAGTCATATTTTCAATGTTCCAGTAGACGTGGAAAAGCTGAATATTCCAGATTATAATGAAATTATCAAGCACCCGATGGACCTTGGGACCATCAAGAAGAAGCTAGATTCTGGTTCCTACACAAGTCCATCTGATTTTGCAGCTGATGTCAGGCTGACCTTTAACAATGCGATAACTTATAATCCCCGAGGGCATGCAGTGCATGATATGGCCATTCAACTGAATAAAATGTTCGAGTCCAGATGGAAAACAGTTGAGAAGAAGTTAGCTTCTGCCGCCATTAAGCCACATGTTGAGGTTGATAGGGCTGACTCAAAGAGGAGAAAGACCCCTCCTGTGGACCGCAGTGACTTGTCAATAGATTGTGTCAGGCCAACCGAGATTGTGAAGCCGAAGATGACATTTGAGGAGAAAGAATCCTTTGGAAACTGCTTAGCTTCTTTGTCCGAGGATCCAGAATTACCTGGTCACATCATTGATATGTTACAGCAGTGTATTGACAACAATACAGATCAGCTTGGGGATGGAGAAATAGAGATTGATATCCATGCACTCAGTGATGACATGCTATTAGAATTGAAGAAGCATGTGGACAAGTACTTGCAAGAGAGAGATCACCAGCAGACAAAATCTGAGCCTTCCGAGAATGAGGCTGTGAATGTTTCTGGCCTCAGTCATTCGTCCACAAATCCCTGCAAAGGTATTTTGTCATGTACCCTTTGAGGTTCTCAGTAGATTCAACTTTAATGTCATCAATGCAGTTGTTAGAGATTGACTCTTTTGTGCACTCAGGTGGTGAGCCTGTTGAGGAGGATGTGGACATTTGCGGCAATGCATCTCCTATATTGATAGAGAAGGATCCACAGATCAGAACAAGCAAATGTGGGAGTCCAAGTAGTTCCAGCAGTGACTCGGGATCTTCATCCAGTGGTGTGTACATATGACTTATTTAGTTATCTACATTTGTGTTTACCATTGGGTACATCGTTGTAAAACATGTTTCTCCGTTCTTTATATTTCTTTCCCCACGTTCTTTTCATAGAGGTTTGTGCTTATGCCTAGTTCATATTTCTTTGGTTAAACTTTTGTGAACTTTGAGTTTATGAGTTTACGTAAGGTTCTGAAGCAAAAGTTGAGAAGCGAACATTCTTCACTATAGGTGGTAACTATTATTATCTTTCTGGAGACATAGCGGTATCCATAGAAACTTAATTATATAGTTAGGATTTCAAGAATGCCATCCTCCAATTACCTCACACTGATTCTTATAGTGAACTAATATGTGGTCCAAGGGGTCATACATAGCTGCAAGGGCACAATAGATGCTTTCTAGAAATTATTATTGGGAACTACAGATACTTTGTACCAGTTAATTTTTTTAAACAGTCCGTCCCAGTTGTCTACAAGATCCTACTGTATTTGATATATTTATCATGTAAAGGTGTCCTCAGATCGTATTTGCTATGCTGGTAATGCAGATTCTGACTCAGGCAGTGATGCTGAAAGCGAACCAGAAAAAGCTGGTAGCCCAGCAAAGCTTGTGAAGGTACTTTGGCAATTTTTTACTGGGTGATCCTTCAGTTAAGCCAGCTAATGCAAAAAGGGCCATCTTATTTAGTGAAGATATGGACCAAATTGAGTGTGTTAGCAGGATTAAACCCCACCAATTCTTTCTCTTCTCAGCTCTCTACATTCATCAATTATTCCCTTGTCAATTTCTTTACTGCCCCTGCAATCCCTAGCCCTTCTGTTCGCAACTTGACCCTATTTGTCCAATTATCTGATAGTACCCGCATCAGTATTTTTGCAGTTAGTTTTGTAGCTTGTACTTCATTGGTTGACTTGCCTTGGTCAGACCAAACCAGATAACAGATGGTGATCTGGTTGCTGTACCTTTACAGTAGTCTAGGTCAGTGTTCAAGAAAACGTTTTTAAGCGACACTTAAACGCTGAGCGATGAAAAAACGCTTCGCTTTGGCCCTAAGCGGTAGATTAAGCGTTTTTTTAAATTGGCCAGAATTTGGCTGTTTTGAACTACTTCTGCTTGGCTGCTTGCGCAATAATGGCAATATGCCATTTATCTTATTATTAGTCTGTTCGGAAACTATTTCTGTCAGACTCTTGCCAAATTCTGGCCACATGATCTCTATCATGCTATGTCTATTTTAACTGAACATCATTTTAGTTGTTATTTGGCTTGCTGTGTGAATCTGATGTGTATTTGCTATGTTGTGAACTGCATTTTAGATGCTATTTCAGTTACCTATGTGCTATGTTTCCTCTTTCCCTGTGCACATTTTTCAAATACAGTCAAATTCTGACCAATTTTAAAACACACTTAAAGCGCACACTTAAGCGCCCATTGCTCTAAGCTGTGGCCTTTCGCTTTGCTTACACTTTCTGCTTTTTTGAACATTGTTTTGGGTCTACTGTGATCAGTAATCATGGTATTCAGTTCTACTAATGTTGTGGCAAGAGTTTATTGTTTCATTTCCAATGACTGGCCAACCTTTTTGCGCTGCAATAATTGGTCTCTCCTAATTTGTAGGGTATTAAAATACCAGAACAACCTGCAGAGCAAGAAAAGAGTGATGCCGTTATTAGCCCTGTTGATGCTGACCGTAAGTTTTATCCCATGCTCCTTTTAACTGCTTGTTGTTGCAAGCTGTTCTTAATCTACTTCTATTTGTCATACTTACCATTTACTATTGGTTAAATCACAGACACTGCTGCTGATGTGGAACTCCGTGAACAGGACAATGAGTCCAAGGCTGCACCTGAGGGTAAGCACCTCCGTGTGCTTGTGGGTTTTTTCACCACCAGCCATCACTTGCATCATGTCTTTTACAACTTTGGCGACTACCGCACACTCATATCGTTGTGAAAACAATTTCTCACACATTTGACATGTTAATATTAACAAGAGTAGTGAATATCCGACATACAGCCACAGTGGGATTTATGCTGCATATTCAACCTCACGGTGACAATTATCATTGTTTGTGCTCTTGTCGACTTTGCCTCCACCTAGGATCAAGTCATGCTCTCGTACTTCTTTTTTGTATTCCTTGCGGTAGTTGTCCATGCCCTCCCTTGTTGGCTTCGCTCCGCCCTGGATCAAGTCACATTCTCCCACTTTTTTTCATCCATGGAAGAACGATCCATATTCCATATACACATGCATTATGTGAAAGATATACTAACAAGCGAGTATATGTATAAAATAGGAACCTACACTGACCGCTCGCTGTTCGCGCAACCTCGTCTATTGTCCACCCCATCCTCCACTCTCCTCTGATGGCTGCCCCCGCTGCCTATCCATCACGACAAGAAGACTATTCCATGTATAGAATGGTGTAACAAACACAACAAGACTATCAAATTTCTACTGCAAATCATGCAAAACTTTGGCATTAGAAGAACAATATAACTATTATCCTGCCTGCATTAGGTTGGCGTTTGGTTCACTGGCGATCCCTTGGACCTTGGTCAGGGATATCTAGTTTTTTGAGGGATGACACTCGTTTGGTTTAAAGGCCTATAAGGATAGGGATAGCCTAAGATGCTAAGAATATTCCTCAAAAACCTGGTTGGCATCAGCCAACAAAATATGGCGGATGAGGGCAACCATGCTCGCCTTGACGGTGTCCCAACCTAGGGGGTTCACATCATGTCGGTTGTCGGCTGGTGGGCTGGCCCGAGGACCCCTAGGTTGTTTCCGTCCTGGGCCACGTCGGGCGACCCATGGTGTTTATACAGAAGGCTCTAGAGGACTTGCTGTACAAGACAAGGACACCGTAGCCGAGGACTCTGCCTCCACCGATGTAGTCGACTAGGTTTTGTAACCCTGACCCCCGATATGTTGTACAAGCTGGGGGCTGGGCTTGTCGACAGAACACAACACAATCCTTCGGTTCATACCTGCACTTTGTACACCCCTATCGCAATATACATGAGCAGGAGTAGGGTATTACCTGGAGTAGGGTATTACCTCGATCATGAGGGCCTGAACCTGGGTAAATCTTGCTCCTTGTTTCCCTTTTGACCTAATTGCTATGCTAAGGCACCCTACCGAGGGATCTGCCAGATCTAGCTCCGACAGTGGTGGCCCATACAGGTCCCGCGTAGCGATCTCAGAGGTTTGATGGGATCTTAATGGGACACTGGCGTTATCTTCACGTCAGGTCAACTCTTCGTCTTTTGCACCGCCATGTTCGTCGCTGACTTGGCTGGCCACCTCGGCAAGATCAAGAGCTTTGCTCCAGACCGGGTTGTTAGATTCGGCAACCTGGAATACACCGCGGGAGTCTGCGGCGAGCTGGTTCTCTAGGGTCTGCCGTTAGGCCGGACCCAGGAGCAGCAGGAGCTGATTCTCTCGGATTCGATGTCAGATCGAATCCAGGAGTAGCAGGAGTTGATCCTCTCGGACTCAATATCAGATCGGATCCAGGAGCAGCCGGAGGAAGTTGATTTTTTTGGCCCACCCACCTGTTTGCGCATGTCGAAGACCTCACCGACTTGCCGGCGTGACGGAAGAGATGGAAGACCTGGAGGAGTCTGGATAGGGATAGCCAGATTTTTGAGGGATGACACTTGTCTTGTTTAAAGGCCTAAGGCCTTGTACAATGCAAGATGCTTAAAGAAATAAAGCAGTATTTTTTTAAGCACCAATGCTTATTTGTAGAGGATAGACGCTTAATTAGGCACCTCTTCGTAGAAATAGCCATTGGTGCTTCATCAACACCCGGTTTATTTTCCTGAGCACCTCCCTAAGCATCTAGCATTGTACAAGGCCTAAAAGCATAGGGATAGCCAAGATGCTGTGAGTATTCCTCAAAAACTCGGTTTGCAACACAACCGGCAAAATATGGCGGATGAGGGCAACCATGCTTGCCTCACGAGCGAATCATTTTTTTCCGGCCAGTCACCTCTCCCGAACAAAACCAATGTCTCAATTACCCAAGCTCTCCGTACTCTCTTTCTCGCAGTTGGCGGCGGCGGCGGCGTCAGCGCCGGCCAAAGAAGAAGCACAGCGGCGGGCAAGCCTTGTACAATGCAAGATGCTTAAAGAAATAAAGCAGTATTTTTTTAAGCACCAGTGCTTATTTGTAGAGGATAGACGCTTAATTAGGCACCTCTTCGTAGAAATAGCCATTGGTGCTTCATCAACACCCGGTTTATTTTCCTGAGCACCTCCCTAAGCATCTAGCATCGTACAAGGCCTAAAAGCACAAGGATAGCCAAGATGCTGTGAGTATTCCTCAAAAACTCTGTTCGCAACACAACCGGCAAAATATGGCGGATGAGGGCAACCATGCTTGCCTCACGAGCGAATCATTTTTTTTCTGCCAGACACCTCTCCCGAACAAAACCAATGTCTCAATTACCCATGCTCTCCGTGCTCTCTTTCTCGCAGTTGGCGGCGGCGGCGGCGTTAGCGCCGGCCAAAGAAGCACAGCGGCGGGCAAGCCTTGCCCTTCCTATCATGTCTATCTAGCTCCCTCTCCAGTCCCGTGCGTGTGTCCCATGTGTAGGCGGCGGCTTTGCCGTGCGGCGGCGACGATGGCTTGGGCGGATTTGTGATGGCGCCGCCACCCTTGAGAGCGAGGCTACATAGAACTGGATCCAGCAGGAGTTTCCTCCACCGCACTCCTCGAGGACGCCTGCCACATCGTCAAGTTCTGCTTGGCTGCCTGCGTCCTACCTCACCCTCACACGCTTCCTCTGCTGGGTTAGGCTGCGGCTGGCACTGTCCTTTAATTTCCCATGCTGGTGTGCATACTTGTTGGATTCATAAACTGCAGCATGCTAGAGCATGTGCGGCTATGAAACTCTACTCTCTGATTTGTCGCTCTATGAACTGCAGCCCGATCTGTTAAATTCATGGATGATTGTGTGCATACTTGTTACTTGTGTATGTATACAAGACAACAGTTGTGTGTACACTAATTTATGCGTGTGCTTACTAGAGCATACTAGATGCTTACTAGAGCATACTGGAGGATGTGCGGCTGATTGTGTGTGCGCTTGTGTATGTAAAATCTTGGAAGTTTTTTTCCTTTTCAATTTACTACCGTAGATGAACAAGAAAAACAAGCTATCTTGAAGTTTTTCTTCAATTTACTAGAGGATGCGTGGCTGATTATGTGTGCTTGTGCATCTGTTAAACTTATATGATATTCAATTATAGTGGCATGTCAAACAAACAAATAGCTATCCCTAACCACCTGTTATCCTTTGAACCAAACAAGAAAACATGGCTATCCAACCAATCCAATCCTACCCAACCAAACAATAAAGAGTGGTTGGATATCCTCAGCCAACCCAGCCTTTCATCGAACCAAACACCACCTAGAAGTTACTGCAATAATTTGTATCGACAATAATAGTGCAGGTCATAACCAATTAATCAAGATTGAGCTTGGGCTCTATTAAGAATCAGACCAAGAAGAGAACCTTAAATTTTCTAAGAGAGGTGAGGGGGGAGGAAGAGCTGGGTAGTTGCGCCCTTGATCCAGCCGAAGAGGAAGCAGTCGGCGTTGTGGACTCACTCATCGAAGGCTTGTCGACAAGTGGAAACTTTCAGCCGGCCATCTCGAGGTTGGTGTTGAGCAATGCCGAGGTGGAGACATCGACGTCGACGTGCTCCATATGCGGCCGCAGGTCGAACTCCTCTAACACCTTTGTCTCCGGTCAACGAAAGGTCAGCCGGGTCGGCGCGTGCCTAGGCAAAGTGAATAAGAGGCAGACAGGAGAGCGTACCGGTGTGGAGCCTTGCGGAGGGTTTCACAGCAGACAACCACACGGAGGATGGGCTTCACCGACGGGACGCTGAACCTCACAACGCCGCCTTTGATCCTTGATGCCTGTCGATGCTCAGCCGGTCGTTGCCTGGGATCTTGGGCTATGGGCCAACCTCCCCCCACCTCCTCAGCCGAGGAGGAGCCCGCTTCCCGTCTCCCGCCGAAGATGAAGGCACGGTGGAGCGAGGACATGGCGTACGGAGATGCATTTGCATAGTGCTGTACACCTCCTGGATGGCGGGTGGTCACTGGAGAGGGGGCGCCGTGGTGCGTGCCCGGTGGTTCTTATTCGTGAGCGAGAGAGGTTTGGAGACGAGTACTCCCAGGTCGGGGGAGAAGGTGGAGGATGTACTGATGTGCGGTTGTTTTTGTAAGGCGGGTCCTTTTTATGGCCTTTTTTTGTGGACCTTGGGTGTGGGCACCTGATGTTTATTTTTCGTTTTTTTAATTGTAAAAATTGGTGGAGGGGAAGAAGACTTGTCGTGCTTACCAATGGTTAAATCACAGACACTGCTGCTGATGTGGAACTCCGTGAGCAGGACAATGAGTCGAAGGCTGCACCTGAGGGTAAGCATGATTTTGTAAGCAGGTTCATATGAGACCACCAAGTGGTCTTGGTGCATTAATCTGCATCTGATTCTTTCCCAATGAAAAATATAGGGGAGAATGCAAAACCCGACAGGCAAGTCTCCCCGGACAAGCTCTTACGAGCAGCTGTTTTGAGGGGCCGTTACGCTGATGTAATTGTGAAAGCTCGTGGGATTCTCAGCCAGGTTTGGCAGCTTTTACATCTAACTTTCTTTCCTTAATCATTGGCTGCACCTCTTCCTGACATGTAATTACCTAATGAGCTCAGGGTGGAGATAAACAGGAGGAGCTGGAGAAACTTCAGAAGGAAGGTAAAAAGCATATACACCTGTTTGTTTGCTGCCAAGTAGTAGTAAGCTCCTGCTTTTCTGAGAATTGTTCTTGCCTATGGACACAGAGAAAGAACGTCTTTTGGCTGAAGGTAATGCAGCTATGGAAGCTCGCAGAGCTGAAGCTGAAGCTGAATCTAAGCGTAAGCGGGACCTTGAGAGGGAAAAGGCTCGTCAGGCCTTGCAGGAGGCAAGTGAATGAAGTGCTATAAAACTCTCATCTTTTGTCTTATAGCTAAGAGTTTGTTTAAACCTGATGCAGATGGAGAGAACTGTTGAAATTAATGACAGCGTCGATCCTAAGGACCTAGAAATGCTTGGTACGGTCACCACAGAACATATTGTAAGTTCTGTCGATGAAACGAGTCCCGAGCATTCCCAGGATGGCATGCCCAGTTTTCTTCCTGGTTCTGGCAGCATGTTGGAAAAACTTGGACTATTTATGAAAGTAGACGAGGAAGAAGAGGAAGAAGAGCCATGCAGCAAAGATGCGGATGAAGGAGAAATCAACTAATGTCTGTTGACATGTTTGAGCCTTCTGGTCAAAGACAGAACAATCGCCTGTTTCAGCCGGCCGATGCACATGGGGAAATTGCTGGGTAGCTGCACACATGTCAGACATTTTTTCCCGGACGGTGCACAGAAGAATTCCCTCGAATTTGATGCTGCTGGAGGTGTTAAATCATGTGCTTCCAGGATGCATGCCGTTGGGATGGGAAGGGAGGACGGAGATCGAGGCCACCAAAATCCAGCTGCAAATGAAAATGGAGTTCATCCCTCAAATGAAGTATTCCTCCCAGAATCAAGACGTTGCTGCGAGCTGTTGGGTGTATTAATCTGATGGAGGCTTCTGGAAGATTCCTTCTGACTCGCCCGCGGCCAGATGTGGGCCCAGTACCACTTCTCACACCGACACTTTTGCTGTTGTAAGACGCCCAAATCCAGCGGCTTTGGGTGATGTTGTCTCAGTAGACAGTCCAGTATGCGTATGAATACCAAAGTCCTGGTTTGTGGTGCTTTGCTTTCTGTGAGTGTGAGGTGCAAGGGCTACAAATGTCTAGCCAAAATTAGTATGCACGTACTCCCTCTGTAAGGAAATATAAGACGTTTTAGGTCACTAGTTAGTGACCTAAAACGTCTTATATTTCCTTACAAAGGAAGTACCTACGATTGTTCATTCTATAGACAGATAGACAGATTGTGTGCCTTGTTCACCAGTAAAGCTTATATGATTTTCACCAACTAATATATACTACGTTCACAAATATAAGATGTTCTAACTTTTTTGTGAATCGGATGTTCTAACTCGTGCAGTTTGTATGTAGTCCATATTAAAATATTCAAAACATCTTATATTTGTGAAAAGGGAGTACTAGTATAATTTAAGGTATCTTGGCAGTGGTTCAGTTTGATTAATTCAAATGTATTGGCTAGATAGGATTGATTAATTCAAATGTATTGGCTAGATAGGATGAACAGATCATCTCCCGTTTGCTATAGCATTTTGGATTCGTGGTACTATTCTAGTTTCTAATACGTCAGCTCAGGTTGTCGAAAGTGCATTCTTCCTCCCAAGGCCTTGTTCGGTTGCAATGGATTTAATCCTCTAGTGGATTGGGTGAGGGGGTGGGGACCACCCAATCCTTGCTGTGATAATACTTGTAAAATATAAGATTGTTTTTGTAGGCTATAGAGGTAGCGCCTCCGTCCCACAATATAAGAGCGTTTTTTAAGCTATGTTAGCTTCAAAAACAATGATATATTGATAGATTGTAAGAACGAAGTTTTTTCCTCTCGTTGCCAGGCGACTGAAACCCTAGCCGTCGTCAGGAGAGGCCAGCCTTCCGGTGGCTCCCCTCCGCCAACTACCTATCAGTTGTCGGTGGTGGTGGTGGTGGTGGGGGGTGGGGGGGGGGGGGAGTCATCGGATCCCACGCGCACGAAACTAGGTTGTTTTAGGTTTTAGGTTCCTAGTGACTTAGGTTTTGGGTCGTCCGACGTCTTGGCTTCGGAGGCGGCGACATCGAATGAAGAAGCTACAATTCCTCCCCCGACGAGGCGATCAACTCTATGGTCGGTGATGGATTTGGGAACTAGCATGTCGAAGCGAGGATGTCGTAGCGGCGGCGACGTCCTTGTGGCGGACTTGTGTCCTCGGGCTCCGCCGTTGCGACGGTGTCTGCTTCAGCGCTGACGTGGAGCTTGGGAGGTAGTCAAGGATCAGATGCAGATAGTGGTCTGCGTCGACGACATCTGAAAGACGGATCGTGTGTTGGGTTTATGGTTGTTGGCTGACATGTTTGGTTTCCTTCTCGGTCGTCTTAGTCGTGCGGGGGTGTCAGATCTGGAGACCGATTGCATGTCCGGGGTGTTGACCCGATCTGATTCGCTCAACGGCTTCATCTTTGATGAGCCAACTTGAAGGTCTGCAAAGCTGCATATCAACGATGAAGCCGCATTGAGCTCGGGGGGAGAAGGTGACTCGTTATTCTGAAGCAAATAACAGTGAAAGCATACATGAAACCTTACATTTAAAGCAAATATGAAGATTATATATTCTGGCAGAGAAAGACTAATCCAAACTCCCGTATATGCACTACAGAATACGAAGGAACTATACATTTGGTCTTGTTCAATAACATCTAATAACCGACTTACTCTCAAACATATACCCACCATCCTACTAAAAAGAAAGTGGAGCTCAAAATCCAAGGAGATGGAAGGGAGACATTATATAACTCAAACAACATTTCTTTCGGGTTAACAAATTATGAAATGAAAATACATGGTCTCCTTTTTTATTTTCCATGACACAAATCAATGAAATGATCAACACATAGAGCAACACCCCACAAAACTTACGATCTCTTGGATTGCCGCACCACTTGGCTACTAGGTTTTCACTTGATTGTAGAAGCTGCAAAACTTGTTGACGTGCTCTTGAATGGTTACCATAGATGGGTGAGCAAATTCGCATTGCGTTGATGGATCATGTCCTTGCGGTAGGGGTAGTAGTGCTTTTGCTCTTGAAATCAAACATGCACGCTTTGCGACACGTAGATAGTGGGTCGAGGAGGAAGAAGAAAAGTGATTTTTAGCAATAAGATCCATGCAGAATTAAATAAAGAAATAAAATAAGATAGACTGACAATATCATCTGATGTGCACAAGGATGCTATATGTATATGTTTGGCATGATTTATAATTTTATATTGAGCCAATATGTATGCCCCTTTGAACTCACGATCCGTAATACGATTCTGCTAATTTTGAGAATGTCTTCGAAATAAAATAAAAACCCTCAAAAAGTGTCTTCAGAACATATGATGCTCCGTGCTTCTTCATTTGTATTAATTGGACCTCTGTTCCCATCCAGGTTGTTTCCTTCAGCTACCTAAAGGAGCTCGCTATCACGGCAGTAATCTAGGAGGACCTGCAGTCTCATCGATTGAGTACATGTGTGTGCCTTGGCCTCCACTCTAAATGAACACACTTTGTATTGTATGGTATTGATCTATATGTGTTTATGGTCCTTAAGGGAATAAGAAAGATCAGTAAGAACTTCTTCTGTTGGTGAAGGCCTGTGTTATCCATTGTTACAACCATTCTTTAGCTCTCGTCTTTTTTTAAATTTTTTGGAGAAGCTACAATATGGATTTCACAGGACAAAAAGGTTGATGTACGTTTATCAGCCGACTAGGAAAGGCAACAACAAAAGCCTTCTGGAAATGCCTTGGTCTTCTGACATCCTAGGTGATTTAGCGAAATGGAAGAGTTTACTGAATTAACTGACTCTCTTGTTTGACTCTGTTCGATGTTTTTAATGCTCACATCATTATGTCATGCAAAATTATGGGGTACTTGTCTTTGCTAACACTGCCAAATTATTCTCTGCAGTGAAGAATCAACGTTATCAATTGCAGGTCAGTGTTTTTTATTCAATATTGCCAGGGGTGAAGCCGAAACTAAGCAGCGTGCATGAGCAAGGCAAGTGTGTTGAGGAGCGTGGGGGCCACCATTATGTTGCCAGCAGAAAGGGTGCATATGGGATAATTTATTACCTATGAGTCCGCACATATAAGAGGTAAAAAAACTCACTGTAGTGCAAGGCACATTCTAAGTTTCATCTTTTCACATGATTACGTTCTTATGGCATTTGATCATTTTTCTCTTGACATGGATAATTGCACCACCATCCTGATCTTTCCAAAAAAAGAATGTCTATGATTATGAGAGTAACCACATCAAGAACAGACGAAAGTGGCGAGACTCGGTACGAAACACTGCAGGATCATTACCCCTAGGACAGCGACAATGCTAACATTCATGTATGTATGTTAGGAGTTACGATATGACCTTCTTTTTATGTATGTTAACATTCAAAAATGTTGGATGAGATTAGTAATGTATATACGATGTGGTGAAACTGAACATATGTTGTACTCGGCGCATTTGATTAAATATATTAACCAATGCGTCCATACTTTATTTATCGTCTCGTGGCATCGTTACTTCGTTGATATACAGGTTGCTGATGTGCAACATAGGTCCTTTTTTGTTGACAATGGTAACCTTCAGCAAGGAGAACTGTGTTGTTTTGATTAGAGACTCGCGATACTTTCTGTAGTGATATATTGAGAAAGGGGAGAACATATATTCGGTGCTGTCATGGTAAGAGACACTTTTGTATTGTGCATACATTTCTTGCTATTTGTTTCCAATCTTGTTGAAGTTGATAAAATATTTGGACGTTGTCCCTTACCCGAGTTTCCGAATGAATATGTTGATTTTTTTTTTTTTGCTGATCTGATAATATGCTAGCCCGACGGTGTGAAGTGACCGCCATCCTAATAATGTATGGTCTACCAAGGTAATTGTTCTAGAATTTATTTCCCCTTACTATCTAGAGTGTTGTTCTTAAGGACCTGCTTATTAAAAAATCATTATCTCTCATGAAGTTCTTTTGTATGGATTGTATCCAAATTGATTTCCTTATTTTAGAGTATTAGGAGAGTAATGTATGTGTTCTGTTGCATTTTAGAGAGCAGAGTATACAAGGAAGCCATCATATGATCTTGCTTCCTCGGGGGTTTCTTCACATCAAAGACATTTGGAATTTGATATCCAATCAGGCATATTAGCTTTTGTAAATCGTCAAAGCCACAACGTTACATGAAGCGATAACGCACTCTGCATAATCAAGTTTGAAACAACATTTTCTGTATGATCTCTTACTTTCTTTTTCCCACTACCAAGTATCATAAATTTCTTGTGCGTTTTTTCTTATGGAAAATCTCTATGGGGAGACAACGATACCACTGTTTCAGAAGGAAGTGAGCACCCTCAATTTTGCCTAGATTCTTCTGCATTGAATCTTCTCTCTGCAAAATTGCACGCATGTTTTTTTTCATGAAGTATTAGTCTTAGTTGATATGAAGATTGTGCGTGCTTCCTCTGGAATAAATTAGAGTTTTCATTCTTTGTGATTGGACGAGTACCTAATTAACCCTTATTTAGTGTAAGAAAGGAAATGCATCAGTCACTTTTATCATTTTTGCAGATGCATGAACGTTAATACCAAAAGAAGCTTGCTGTTAGAAAGGTTGGGGTAACTCAATCACTGGATTCATGACTAGGTGAGAGATTACTGGTGCTTTAAGGTAGCTAACATGTAAATATTACTAGAAGGACCGCGCGCTTTGCTGCGCTGTTAGATTAAAAAAACTTAATCACTCTGTTTCAAAATACAATGTGTATTACTTTTTTAAAATGTCAAACCTTTTAAATTTGTAGATAAATATATCAAAATCCATAATATCAAATTGTTGTGATTAGATACATTGTTAAATGAATTTTCATATTTTTTATTTAATATTGTGGATGTCGATATTTTTGCTCTCAACTTGGTCAAAGTTGAAGAATTTGACTTTCCAAAAAACTAATACCCCTTATATTTTGAAACTAATGAAATATTGCGTTTGATGTGTGGGGGAGATGACATAGTGTGTTTTATTTTTATTTATAATTCAGTAATTTGATGGGCCTTTCGTGGTGTGATTCTATATTATATGCTAACCAACCTTATATATGTGGGAAAATTTCTACGTCGACGGCCGCATAGGCATGATTGATACGTTTTTATAGGTCGGTTGTTGTTGATTGATTTTAAAAAACTGTTGGTTCGGTCAAAATCGTAAACCAAACACATTAGGAAGCATAGTGTATTTTTCTAAAGAATTGAACGAGTGAGTTTTGAGAAATTGTTGACCCGATCAAAATCGGGTGACCCAATTTTAATTGGAGTTTTAGAGAACTCAACTGAATGTGAACTCTTTAAAACTAAGGAGTATAGTGTTATAGAGGTATAAATAAAATAATTAAATGAGTGAGCTTTGAAAAATAATTGACCGGATCAAAATCGGGTGTCACAATGTTAATTGGAGACCTCAATTGAATATGGGCTCTCTAATTCTAGGAAGATTAGTGTTATAGTATATATATCTAAATGAGAGTTATCTTTTGAAATTGTTAACTTGGCTGAATCAATCCTATGACATCTCCACCAGTTGACTTCCCATAGATCTCTCCTCCCTTGCATGGGTCGCTGAGAGTTCCAGCTAAATTCCAGTTGTGCCAGTATGATGGTCTTTCAAGGGTACAACTTACAATGTATTGAAGTGCTCCGCATTGGAGATGAATCTCCATATGCATTGATGTTCGTAAAGAGAAAATAATAATACAGAATAGACCGAAATGTGATCCGCATCGTATATACCTGCTACAAACTTGTGATGGTTGTTCCATCCTCAGAAATATATTGTGCGGTTGTGGCCTGATTCAGTGTGCATTGGATCTCCATGTTTTATTAGATCATCCGGTGTTGTGATGTGTACATGGATTAGCTCTCTTGATTTTATATACAAATTTGTCACAGTTTGTTTTTGTATATCCCTCCAATCTAGCCAGTGAAGCTCACGAAAGGAAAAGCTACTCCGTACACATCGTCAGAAACTAAGCAAAGCTCACATGATGGAATGAGATGATATTTCAACATCCTGACTGCCGCTGATCCATTATACAGCCATGAAAAATACAGTAATCCTAAGGACCTTGTATGGATAATAAGATTTGACTCTCAATTGCACATGTGAAAAAAGGAAGTGTGAACTCTACCTAACCTCTTAGGATTTGGGGGAGATTGTCAGTCGAAGTTCTTTTGCAATGACGGCGAGGATTTGGAAAATCTTGCTGGCATGGGAGACTGACATATTACAATGAGAGAGGAGAGAGAGAGAGAGCTTTGGTATGAAATATACATGTTTGAAATTCAAAGTGTGTTGATGGGGGTGAAAGGGGAATTGGGAGTCAGATCTGTCGCTAATTGAGGTGGCGAACATGGACTGGGGTTGCAGTGATAGTTGGTGGAGAAAGAGCAAGATGTTCAGTGCTTGATTGATAAAGAAATCGACGGGTGTGCACGAGAAATCTATAGATATACGTTACTCGATCAAATCATCATACTAATTATTTGTATTGCTTGTGTAGGATGGTTATGAGTTGATAAATAATCTTTTATTATACTTGCTGATGTACCGTGCAGATGGAACTAAAGACAATAGTCTTGACCTTGCACGGGAGTATCTTAAACACATCAAGTAGATATTAGTTTGTAACATAGAATTATCTGGATCATTGCTCTCTATGCATCAATCATCAATGCACATCATCAAGTTACATTTCAGGTGAAGTGGGTTTCAATTATTTTCAATTGTTGCAGGCTATCTTTTTTATACATGCAAGATATACTATACTCCCTTCGTAAAGTAATATACTCCCTCAGAGGGAGTACATTATATGCGCAATCAGAACAAATCATTACATGTGAAATTTGGTATGCGTTGTGTGCATACTTGTAATCAGAAAAAATTAAATTAAAAGTTCATGGCAATGCATGGACATTCTACTAGTAGATCGAATGGTTTGATGTGGCTTGCGTAGGCAGCCGCTGGTTTCCCCCTGAGGGTTGAAGGCTTACGATTTCGTATCTGTAATAGCTAGACCTATATTTGCTACTATGCTACTTTTGGATCTTGTATGGTTTGGTTTGATTTCTTTAAATGAAATCGGAGGGGGAGCGCCCCCCTCTTTTGCTAAAAAAACAATTAATGCTACGCACGTAGCTCTGCAGAGAAGTGACCGAAGCATCAATCGATTATAGGCCAGCCAGTTTGTGAGGGCTTTTAATGTGAACTGGTCATTCTTCTCATGGTGCCACAGAGTGGATTATTGATTTGGCGTCTAGTTCTAGGTAACCAGAGCTTCAGAATCTCATCAACGTCCGTAGCGCAGAAAACGTTCCGCACTAGTGGCTCATTCCACTATTTACTAGTATCCGGCAACAACAACTGGTGCCCATGCCGGAGCCGGGATCGTTTCCTGCTACCTTGGATTCTTAGAGGGGTGGGATTCAAATTCATGATGTGTGCCGACTGATCATTAACTGGTCAGAAACTGGAGAACAGGCACTCATTGGTCCAGACATTATCCAACAAGCTGAAGAGCAAATCCGCATTGTTCGGGATAATCTCAAGGCGGCCCAGTCCCGTCAGAAGAGTAATTATGACAAAAAGCATTGGGGTTCAACCTATCAAATCGGTGATAAGGCTTATCTGCATGTCACTCCTTTGAGAGGCACTCATCGGTTCGGAGTCAAGGGCAAGCTACCTCCTCGCTACGTTGGTCCTTTCCGCGTTCTTGAAAGACGTGGACATGTGGCTTATAAATTGGAGATGCCACCAAAATTTTCTCATGTCCATGATGTCTTCCATGTGTCGCAACTTCGTCGTTGCTTCAAGGACCCGCACCGTGAAGTGGATCCTGAATTGATTGAAGTGCAAGATGATCTCACTTACAAGGAGCATCCGATCTGCGTTCTTGAAGAAACTGAACGTCGGACCCGTCAAAAGGTTACCAAGTTCTTCAAAGTGCAGTGGTCAAATCATTCTGAAGATGAAGCCACTTGGGAACGCGAAGATAACCTTCGGGCAAAATATCCCGATCTTCTCCCTTCTACCTCTTAATTCTCGGGACGAGAATTTCTTTTAGTAGGGCAGAGTTGTAACACCCCTGATTACCAGCTACAGTGATCTTTGTAATTAAGCTACAATAACCCAGGAGGTTAAGCTAATGCTTTTGCTAATCCAAGTTTGATCACAATTGGAATCAACTCTATTTTCAAATTCCCTTTGCAATTCAAATTCTTTTAATAGTGGATTAAATAGTTTTGCAAACTAGAAAAATAAAATCATGGATGGGTTGCAAATATTCCCTAAGCATTTATAAAATTGTAACCCACTTTTTTGTAAAGTATTTTGGTGCCTCAAAACAATTAAAACAGAGGCCAAAATATTGTTTAAATGCCCTTTTGAGTTATGAAAATTGCCAAACTTTTTGAAATGGGCCTCAAACGTTTTGTGGTTCTGCCTAATATTGCTTTTGAATTAAAGGGCCAAATCCCATATTTTACAAAAGTACATTGGTGTTGTTTTTAAATAAAACAGAGGCATTTAAAAAAAACATAATGAAAATGCTAATTTGGAAAAGGGCTAAGTGCCCTGGACACTTAGGCCTGCCAGCCCAAGGTCCAGCCCAGCCCACCTAGCCCCCCATCGTCTTCCTCCCGTTCATCACGGGAGACGTGGGGGGAGCCGATGCGCGCCACCGGCCGCTCCACTCGCCGTGGCGGCCATCCGGCGGTTCCCCGCCGGCCAAAAGGCATCCCCCGCACCCCGGCGTCGAACCCTAACCCCAGAGCGTCCTCGTTCCTCGCCCCACTCTCCTCTCTCCCCCGCACCCGAGCGCTGCCATGGTCGCCCCTGGGTAAACGACGTGGCCATCGACCCTCCCTCGACGAGCCAAGGCATCCAGGAGCTCCGCAGGCGGCCATATCTCCTTCCTCAGCACCGAATCGAGGCAAGGGAGCTCCTACGCCACCTGCGACCTCTTCTTCCTCGGCGCCAACCGCCTCTGTTCCCGGCGATTCACTACCGCCACTGCATCGCCGTTTCCCCCGTGCCTTACTTGCAACGCTGTGAGCTCCCCCTCGTAGTCCCCTCCCTCTCTACGCTCCCGTATTCCCGCTAGCTAGCTCGCCCCGCTGCCGAGCTCTGCCTGCCACCATGGCCGTCGCACGCGAGCCCTGCGTGCTCCTGGGCACCCGCGTGTGCCATTAGCGCGCTCCAGGGCCCGTGCTACATCGAACCCGACCCCTAGCTAAGCCCCCGTGCCGCTCCCGCCGCGTTTTGACCGAGGACGAACTCTGGCCGCCGCTGGCCTCGCTGCCCCTGCCGTTTCCAGCCACCCCGGCACTGCTGATGGCCTAGATCGACGCGTGCAAGCTCCCGCGTCTCGTAGGTGGCCGCGACGCGTGAAATGGTGGCCTGTGCGCCATTTCCGCGCAGTGCCGGTGTTTAAACTCTGCTGGGTCCTGCCCGTCAGCTCCTCAGGAGCCTAATGGCTCACTAACCAGCCACTGACAAATGGGCCTGGACACTGTAGCGTTTAAATTAGGCACTAACTAAACTGCTGACAGTCACTGACACGTGGCCCCCCACTCACACTAATTAGCTAATTAAGTTTAAATAAACCCTGTTAGCACTATAGTCAATGGCACGTGGGGCCCTACCACTGTTTCAGTGGATAGGGCAGCCCAGTCAGCTACTAACTCAGCAGGGGGCCGCACCAGTTAGCCTCTGCTGACTGGCTCATTGACCAGTCAGCTGCCCCCCCTGTCAGCCCCTGTAACACCGTTGGGTGCACTGGACGGGGTGCACCTAGCATTTTCCCATTTTATTTTCGAATTAATATTAATTTTAGAATTTCATAATATTATTAAAACTTCGAAAAATCTTAGAAAATAAACCGTAAGTCAGATGAAAATATTTTATACATGAAAGTTGCTCAGAAAAATCCCACAAATCCGAATACGTTGTCCGTTAATCTGTCACATGCCGCTAGCATGATGAACATGGACATTTTGGCATTAGGATCATCTGTCCGGTAATAGCCAGAGACCCGGGAAATATCGTCAGATATTTTCCCGCTCCGCCTGCAACGTGTAGTACTGCGTTAGCTCATCCCTAGCACTGCATATTGTCATGTCATGCATCGTGATGCATCTTCTTGCTTGTATTTATTGTTTCTTCGCCCCTCTTCTCTCCGGTAGTCACCGATACTGACGCTGCTGCCGTGTACGACTACGCCGCTGACGTTCAGCCACTTGCAGCAGAGCTTCCAGGCAAGCAACCCTCCCTTGATCATTCTGATATCGCCCATTTCTTTCCCTCTCATGCTTGCATTATATTTTGCTACTATTGTAGATAGCTCCTATTCTGATGCATAGCCTATTTTTGTTAAACTGCTGTTGTACCTTACTGCATATTAAATGCTTAGTATAGGTTGGTTAGTGATCCCCAGTGATCCCACTTAGTCCCTGTTACCCCCGCTTCATCATCGATGACTCGAAGACTCGATCATCTCGATCGACGAGCCATGCCCGTCACCTCACATCACACCCCCCTTAGTTGTACGACTCTGTAGAGCTACTATCGAGTACCGAGGGTGATACCTCGTAACTTACTCATGATGATAACTTTGTAGTGTAATTAGTTGGTGATGTCTACTACACAACTTGTTCTTGTAGCCTCGTCTTGGGCCTCCAAGCGCAGAATTTTGTAGGACAGTAGCAAATTTCCCTCAAGTGGATGACCTAAGGTTTATCAATCCATGGGAGGCGTAGGATGAAGATGGTCTCTGTCAAACAACCCTTCAATCAAATAATAAAAAGTCTCTTGTGTCCCCAACACACCAAATGCAATGGTAAATTGTATAGGTGCACTAGTTCGGCAAAGAGATGGTGATACAAGTGTAGTAATGATAGTAGATATTGATTTTTGTAATAGTAACAATAAAAAAACAGCAAGGTAGCAAGTAACAAAAGTGAGCACAAACAGTATTGCAATGCTTGAAAACAAGGCCTAGGGTCCGTACTTTAGCTAGTGCAATCTCTCAACAATGCTAATATAATTGGATCACATAACTATCCCTCAACGTGCAATGAAGAATCACTCCAAAGTTCTTATCTAGGGGAGAACATAAGAAGAAATTGTTTGTAGGGTACGAAACCACCTTAAAGTTATCCTTTCCGATTGATCTATCCAAGAGTTCGTACTAAAATAACACCAAGTTATCCTTTCCGATCGATCTATCTAAGAGTTCGTACTAAAATAACACCATATGATACGCATCAACCAACTCTAATGTCACCTAGATACTCCAATATCACCACAAGTATCCATGAGTTAATTATATGATACGCATCAAACAATTTCAGATTCATAATACTCAATCCAACACAAAGAACCTCAAAGAGTGCCCCAAGATTTCTACCGGAGAAAGTAGGACGAAAACGTGCATCAACCCATATGCATAGATTACCCCAATGTCACCTCGGAAATCCGCGAGTTGAGTGCCAAGACATAGATCAAGTGCTCTCAAATCCATAAAAGTTTTCAATCCTGTAATAACGAAATCTCAAAGGGAAAACTCAATTCACCACAACAAGATAGAGAGGGGGAAAACACCATATGATCCAACTATATTAACAAAGCCCGCGATACATCAAGATCGTGCCAAATCAAGAACACGAGAGAGAGAGAGAGAGAGAGAGAGAGAGAGAGAGAGAGAGAGAGAGAGATTAAACACATAGCTACTGGTACAAACCCTCAGCCCCGAGGGTGGACTACTCCCTCCTCATCATGGAGACCATAGGGATGATGAAGATGGCCTCCGGTGATGATTTCCCCCTCCGGCAGGGTGCCGGAACGCGGTCTAGATTGGTTTTTCGTGGCTACAGAGGCTTGCGGCGGCAGAACTTTTGATCTCGGGTTATTTCTGGTGGTTTCTGAATATATAGGATTTTTCGGCGTCGGTTTCACGCGAAGATGGGCCATGAGGGGCCCACAAGACACCAGGGCGCGCCAGAGGGGCTGGCGCGCCCTGGTGGGTTGTCGCCACCCCATGGCTCTTCTGGCCCTCCCACAAAGCTTCTAGTGCCTCTTTTGTTCCAAAAAAATCGTCAAAAAGTTTTATTGCATTTGGAGAACTTTTATTTCTGCACAAAAAACAACACCACGATAGTTCTGCTGAAAACAGCGTCAGTCCGGGTTAGTTCCATGCAAATCATACCAAAACCAAATAAAATTGTCGTAAATATGGCATGAATACTTCATAAATTATAGATACGTTGGAGACTTATCAGCATCCCCAAGCTTAATTCCTACTCGTCCTCGAGTAGGCAAATGATAAAAGAAATAATTTATGAAGTGTGAATGCTAGCATAGTGCATAAGTTTGATCAATGATAATTTCAACCACTTTTCCTAGCATCATAAGAACAACTCTTTCTCATAAAACTCATCATGATAAAGTAGCAACCAATTCACATGTTATGGTTCAAACAATGAATTCTCTTGAAACTTAACAACCTATGTTCTTAGTCACCAAACAATTGCAATTCAACTTATTCTCAACAAAGTCTAAGTAAGAGCTCCACATACTCAGTCATCATATAGTCTTTTATGATTGCTAGTACTCAAAGCATATTTTTAGAACAAATGGCATCCATCGAACACAGAGAAAGATAGGGGCTTAATGTTTCGCCTCCCAACTCATTTATCAGAGAGATAATTGTCAACAATAATAAGTCATGATCAAATATATTTGACTAGCCATATGTGCCTAGATCTTTCCCCACCACATGATGCTTGCCAACTAGAGAATAATTGAGGTTGAAATGAGAATGCATACTATTGACTCTTGCATAAAAGTAAATACTGAAAGGTAAAAGATAGGCCCTTCGCAGAGTGAAGCAGAGGTTGCCATGCGCTTTTTGGTTTTGTATGCACAATCCCTTAATGCAAAAGAACGTCATGTTATATTGCCCCTTATGATAGCAACCTTTATTATGCAGTCCGTCTCTTTTATTACTTTGCCATCACAAGTTCGTACAACACTCAATTTTCTCTTACACTAAATGATCAAACACATTTAGAAGCAATTTTTATTACCTTTTTGCACCGATGAAAACTTACTTGAAGGATCTTATTCAATCCATAGGTAGGTATGGTGGACACTCATGGCAAGAAAATGGGTTAAAGGGTTTTTGGATGCACAAGTAGTATCTCTACTTAGTATGAATTTTTGGCTAGCAAAATATCCTAAGCAAACACCACACGTTGGAGGATCCATAACAATATAACTTCTATGCAAATATACACAACCATAACTCATTACGTTGTCTTCCTTGTCCAACTTCAACTAATTTGCTCAAGTTTGAAAATAATTAATGGGTATTCACAATCATAGAAGATGTCCAAAATAATATATTTGTATGTGAAAGTTCTCTTCCTTATACTAATCATTCACGAATTACTTGTATGACCAATATTGTGATTGTCAAGGTTCAAAAGATTTCACTTTCTAAACCCAATGTGAAGCTACTACTAGGCATGATATGAACATATAATTTCAACTTCATGGTATTCAATTCATTCAACAATTTACTCATAGGATATAAGTGAAGCACAAGAGTAAATGACAAGCTACTCCAAAAAAGATATAAGTGAAGATCAAGCGAGTAGTTAAGTAAATGGGTAGCCATTTGAGAACTCTCTCTCATCTAAAAACTTTTAGATCTAAGTATTTTATTAAAACATCAAGCAAAACCAAAATAAAATTACATTCCAAGAATAGCACAAATCATGTGAAGAAGCAAAAACTTAGGCTCAACCGCTACTAACCGATAATTGTTGATGAAGAAAGGTGGGATGCCTGCCGGGGCATCCCCAAGCTTAGATGCTTGAGACTTCTTGAAATATTATCTTGGGACCTTGGGAATCCCCAAGCTTGTGCTTTTGTGTCTCCTTAATTCCTTTTATATCACGGTTTCCCTAAATGTTAAAAACTTCATCCACAAAAACTCGAAAAGAACTCGTGAGATAGGTTAGTACACCTAAGAATAAGTCCACACTTCTTGTACTGCCAAGACAAGTTGCACAATAATTTCCAAACATTATCTACTGTTTACTATCGTTTCCACAATTTATATCTACCAATATAGTCTATATAAACTATAGGATAAGTAGATAACAAAACTATGACATCAATCTGTCCAAACAGAACAGTCAGTAGCAATTTATTAAAACAGTGTACTTCTGTAACTCAAACAATTATGAAACTTTAGGGAGTGATAAAGATTTTATATGAAAACACCGTGTAAAAATTTCAGAAACTTTCCATGTTCTAGTAAAATATGAAAATTCAAACACTACAGCAAACGTTTCTGTTTTTACACATCAAACATGTAAAGCAAGCATCCTAAGGAAATTCTTGGAAATTTTTATTGAAAAACAAGATTATAAATAAAATCTAACAACAAAAAAATAAAATGACTCTCCAAGCAAAACACATATCATGTGACGAATAAAAATATAGCTCCAAGTAGGATATACCGATAATGTTGGAGACGAAAGAGGGGATGCCTTCCGGGGCATCCCCAAGCTTAGGCGCTTGATTCTTCCTTGGATATTACCTTGGGGGTGCCTTGGGCATCCCCAATCTTAGGTTCTTGTCACTCCTTATTCTCCTCATATCGGTGTATCACCAAAACTTGAAAACTTCAATCACACAAAACTTAACGGAACTTCGTGAGATGGGTTAGTATAATAATTAAAGGTCATTCACTTAGGTACTGTCAAGACAAGCTTCATAATTGTTCTCACATAATAACTACTGTATTATACCATTCACATAATTCATATCACTGAATATAAGCTATGGGAACACTAAAACAAGCAAACTATGCATGCAAAACAGAATCTGTCAAAAACAGATCAGTCTGCGAAGAGCTGTAGTATAACCATACTTCCCTGTCTCTAAAAATTCTGAAACATTAGGACAATCTGAATAATTTGTATATAAACACTGTGTAAAAATTTCAGATCATTATTACGCTCCAGTAAAAAATGAAAATTCTTGTACTGGAGTCAAAAGTTTCTGTTTTGGTTCAGCATCAATTCTACTCATCTTGTGAGTCATCCCAAAAGGCTTTACTTGGCACTTTATTGAAATAAAAGACAGAAAACATGATTACTATAGTAGCTTAATCATGTGAACATATAAAAACAGAAAGTAAAAGTGTTGGGTTGTCTCCCAACAAGCGCTTTTCTTTAAAGCCTTTTAGCTAGGCATGATGATTTCAATGATGCTCACATAAAAAGTAGTGATTGAAATAGCAAGAGAGCATCATGAATCTCATGACAAGCACATTTAAGTCTAACCCACTTCCTATGCATAGGGATTTTGTGAGAAAACAATTTATGGAAGCAAGAATCAACTAGCATAGGAAGGCAAAACAAGCACATCTTCAATATTTTCAACACATAGAGAGGAAACTTGATATTATTGCAATTCCTACAAGCATATGTTCCTCCCTCATAATAAATTTCAGTAGCGTCATGAAGGAATTAAACAATATAACAATCACATAAATCATTCTTTTCATGATGCACAAGCATAGAATTTTCATTACTCTCCACATAAGCAAATTCCTTTTCATCCATGGTAGTGGGAGCAAACTCAACAAAATAACTATCATGAGACACTTGATTGACATAACCACATTCAATATTAAAATCATGATGACAAGTTTCATGGTTACTATCACTCTTTATATCATACATGTCATCATCATAATCATCATAGATAGGAGGCATGCCATCATCATAATAAGTTTGCTCATCAAAACTTGGGGGACTAAAAATATCATCTTCATCAAACATAGCATCCCCAAGCTTGTGGCTTTGCATATCATTAGCATCATGGATATTCAGAGAATTCATACTAGCAACATTCCAATCATGCTCATCATTCAAGGAATTCTCATTAAGTATTTTCATAATTTCTTCCTCTACCAATTGAGCACAATTTTCTGAATCCTTATTTTCATGAAAGACATTATAAAGACGATACAAATGATGCAACCTAAACTCCATTTTTTGTAGTTTTCTTTTATAAAACCAAACTAGTGAAAAACAAGAAACTAAAAGATTTAATTGCAAGATCTAAAGATATACCTTCAAGCACTCACCTCCTCGGCAACGGCGCCAGAAAAGAGCTTGATGTGTACTATACAACTTGTTCTTGTACACTCGTGTTGGGCCTCCAAGCGCAGAGTTTTGTAGGACAGTAGCAATTTTCCCTCAAGTGGATGACCTAAGGTTTATCAATCCGTGGGAGGCGTAGGATGAAGATGGTATCTCTCAAACAACCCTGCAACCAAATAATAAAAAGTCTCTTGTGTCCCCAACACTCCAAATACAATGGTAAATTGTATAGGTGCACTAGTTCGGCGAAGAGATGGTGATACAAGTGTAGTAATGATAGTAGATATTGATTTTTGTAATACTAACAATAAAAAACATCAAGGTAGCAAGTAAGAAAAGTGAGCACAAACGGAATTGCAATGCTTGAAAACAAGGCCTAGGGTCCGTACTTTCGCTAGTGCAATCTCTCAACAGTGCTAATATAATTGGATC
The DNA here is from genome assembly GCA_039707655.1 of Elymus sibiricus. NCBI lineage: Eukaryota > Viridiplantae > Streptophyta > Magnoliopsida > Poales > Poaceae > Elymus > Elymus sibiricus. The sequence continues at coordinate 73,704,601 of CM077667.1, forward strand.
ACATAACCATCCCTCAACGTGCAATGAAGAATCACTCCAAAGTTCTTATCTAGGAGAGAACATAAGAAGAAATTGTTTGTAGGGTACGAAACCACCTTAAAGTTATCCTTTTCGATCGATCTACCCAAGAGTTCGTACTAAAATAACACCAAATTATCCTTTTGATTGATCTATCTAAGAGTTCGTATTAAAATAACACCATATGATACGCATCAACCAACTCTAATGTCACCTAGATACTCCAGTGTCACCACAAGTATCCATGAGTTAATTATACGATACGCATCAAACAATTTCAGATTCATAATACTCAATCCAACACAAAGAACCTCAAAGAGTGCCCCAAGATTTCTACCGGAGAAAATAGGACGAAAACGTGCACCAACCCCTATGCATAGATTACCCCAATGTCACCTCGGGAATCCGCGAGTTGAGTGCCAATACATAGATCAAGTGCTCTCAAATCCATAAAAGTATTCAATCCGGTAATAACGAAATCTCAAAGGGAAAACTCAATTCATCACAACAAGATAGAGAGGGGAAAACACCATATGATCCAACTATATTAACAAAGCCCACGATACATCAAGATCGTGCCAAATCAAGAACACGAGAGATAGAGAGATTAAACACATAGCTACTGGTACAAACCCTCCGCCCCGAGGGTGGACTACTCCCTCCTCATCATGGAGACCATAGGGATGATGAAGATGGCCTCCGGTGATGATTTCCCCCTCCGACAGGGTGCCGGAACGGGGTCTAGATTGGTTTTTCGTGGCTACAGAGGCTTGCGGCGGCGGGTTATTTCTGGGGCTTTCTGAATATATAGGATTTTTGGGCGTTGGCTGATGACCCACAAGTATAGGGGATCTATCGTAGTCCTTTCGATAAGTAAGAGTGTCGAACCCAACGAGGAGCAGAAGGAAATGACAAGCGGTTTTCAGTAAGGTATTCTCTGCAAGCACTCAAATTATCGGTAACAGGTAGTTTTGTGATAAGATAATTCGTAACAGATAGCAAGTAACAAATGTAGCAAAGGTGCAGCAAGGTGGCCCAATCCTTTTTGTAGCAAAGGACAAGCCTGGACAAACTCTTATATAAAGCAAAGCGCTCCCGAGGACACATGGGAATTTCTGTCAAGCTAGTTTTCATCATGCTCATATGATTCGCGTTCGTTACTTTGATAATTTGATATGTGGGTGGACCGGTGCTTGGGTGCTGTCCTTACTTGGACAAGCCTCCCACTTATGATTAACCTCTCTCGCAAGCATCCGCAACTACGAAAGAAGAATTAAGATAAATCTAACCATAGCATGAAACATATGGATCCAAATCAGCCCCTTACGAAGCAACGCATAAACTAGGGTTTAAGCTTCTGTCACTCTAGCAACCCATCATCTACTTATTACTTCCCAATGCCTTCCCCTAGGCCCAAATAATGGTGAAGTGTCATGTAGTCGACGTTCACATAACACCACTAGAGGAGAGACAACATACATCTCATCAAAATATCGAACGAATACCAAATTCACATGATTACTTATAACAAGACTTATCCCATGTCCTCAGGAACAAACGTAACTACTCACAAAGCATATTCATGTTCATAATCAGAGGAGTATTAATTATCATTAAGGATCTGAACATATGATCTTCCACCAAGTAAACCAACTAGCATCAACTACAAGGAGTAATCAACACTACTAGCAACCCACAGGTACCAATCTGAGGTTTTGAGACAAAGATCGGATACAAGAGATGAACTAGGGTTTGGAGAGGAGATGGTGCTGGTGAAGATGTTGATGGAGATTGACCCCCTCTCGATGAGAGGATCGTTGGTGATGACGATGGCTTTGATTTCCCCCTCCGGGAGGGAAGTTTCCCCGGCAGAACAACTCCGCCGGAGCCCTAGATTGGTTCTGCCCAAGTTCCGCCTCGAGACGGCGGCGCTTCGTCCTGAAAGCTCTTCTTTGATTTTTTTCAGGTCAAAACCCTCCAGCCAGGGGGCCCACAAGCCACTAGGGCGCGCCCTGGGGGGTAGGGCGCGCCCTCCAGGCTTGTGGCTGCCTGGTGGGTCCCCTCTGGTATTTTCTTCGCCCGGTATTTTTTATATATTCCAAAATAATTCTCCGTAGATTTTCAGGATTTTTGGAGTTGTGCAGAATAAGTATCTCAGATTTGCTCCTTTTCTAGTCCAGATTCCCAGCTGCCGGCATTCTCCCTCTTCATGTAAACCTTGTAAAATAAGAGAGAAAAGGCATAAGTATTGTACCAAAATGTGTAATAACAGCCCATAATGCAATAAATAACAATATAAAAGCATGATGCAAAATGGACGTATCAACTCCCCCAAGCTTAGACCTTGCTTGTCCTCAAGCGAAAGCCGAAATCGATAAATATGTCCACCTGTTTAGAGATAGAGGTGTCGATAAAATAAAATACGGACATGAAGGCATCATGGTCATCTTTAGAACAGCAACACATATTGACATATAATTTCTTATGCTAAAGTAACAATTCATTCACAAGGTAAAGTATGAATCAAGAACTCTACTGAGAACCAGCAAACTATGATCTCAGTCATTGAAGCAATTCCAATTTATCATAACGTCGGAAAGAGTCAATATAAGAGCTTGTAAAGCAAATCCACATACTCAATCATCTTTTAGTCTTTCATAATCGCTAACACTCACGCGGTACTTATGAGGTCAAAGCTTCAATCGGACACAGAGAAAGATAGGGGCTTATAGTTTTGCCTCCCAACTATTTACCTCAAGGGTAATGTCAACAGAAATAACGCATGCTCACCCACATCCGAGTGGATATATGTGTCTAGATCATTCCCCGACACATGACGCTTGCCAAGAGAGAAAGGCGAAATAACGGAAGTGGTGAAGATCACCACGACTCTTGCATAAAGGTAAGTACTAGAAAGTAAAAGTAACAGATAGGCCCTTCGCAGAGGGAAACAGAGGTTGTCATGCGCTTTTATAGTTGGATGCGCAATCCCTTAATGCAAAAGAACGTCACTTTATATTGCCCCTTGTGATAAAGAACTTTATTATGCAGTCTGTCGCTTTTATTTCTTCCATATCACAAGTTCGTATAAAGTTTATTTTCCTCACACTAATAGATCGTACATATTTAGAGAGCAATTTTTATTGCTTGCACCGATGACAACTTACTTGAAGGATCTTACTCAATCCATAGGTAGGTATGGTGGACTCTCATGGCAAAACTGGGTTAAGGGTGTTTGGATGCACAAGTAGTATCTCTACTTGGTGCGGAAGTTTTGGCTGATATGGGGTGGAAGCAAGCGTCACATGTTAAAGGATCTATAACCATATAACTTCTATTCGGAAATAAGCAAACATAACCCATTATGTTGTCTTTCTTGTCCAACATCAACTTCTTAGCATATAATATTTTAATGAGTGCTCACAATCATAAAAGATGTCCAAGATAATATATTTATATGTGAACCTCTCTTTCTTTATTACTTCCTTTTAATTGCAACAATGACCAATCGCTATGTTTGTCAACTCACAACAAATTTCAATCAACATACTTCTTATATGTGAAGTCATCACCCCCCATAAGATCATCATATATACTCTTTGCTTTTATTTTATACTTCTTTCTATTACTTTTTCTCAAGATCATAGCAAGCAAGCAAAGCCCTCAACTCAAACTACTTTTTATTATATAACTCTCGGACTTTCTTACATAGGGGGAACATAAGGCAAAACTCAAAACTAGATCACACTAAAGACTTTATTCTACTAGATCAAGATATAACCAAAAGAATCGAACTAAGAAAAACGATAAAAGTAAAAGATGTGATGGTGATACGATACCGGGGCATCTCCCCCAAGCTTGGCACAAGCCAAGGGGAGTGCCCATGCTCATGTGTTTAGTTGTCTTCCTTCGGAGGTGGTGATGTTGGAGTTGTTGATGAAGTTGGAAGCTTGTCTAGTTTCCTCCTAAGCATAAAATTCTGTTCCCTCAGATCGTCTACTTCCTGCTCGAGCTTCAATATCCTTTGACATAATTCTTGCTTGCTCTCCTGCAGGAAACGAGAAGGGATAAATAGAACCTTGGGTTTTCTCCTTGTGTTTGGGAGGCTCGATTTCCTGAGCTCCACGTGCATATCTCCTGGTCGAGGCAGGGGGATCTCCTCTTCATCCGAGCTTTCTTCCTCATACTTGCCTTCTTGTTCCTCCTCCGAGAACAATCCATAAGGATCTAAGTCCCCATAGAGCTTGGGATTGGCAAGATAATGCGATACATAGCTCTCTCCATCGGAATCTTGGGACGACATATTGCTCTTAATCTGCTGCAGAAACAGCTCAAAACGAAAACAGGAGGTATTGTCGTGATACGAAGGTCAAAACCTTCGGGAGATTATATAATGAATTTTTACCGACCTGAAGAAGTATACCTCAAGAAAACGGAGTCCGGAGGGTACATGGGGTGGCCACAAGCCACTAGGGCGCGCCCAGGGGGGTAGGGCGCGCCCTGCTGGCTTGTCGCCTCCTCGTGCACTTTTCGGACTACTTTAAATTTTCCTAAATTATTAAATATTCCAAAACGGAGAAAAAATGCTATTGGAAAAGTTTTGGTGTCGGTTTGCTTACCGTAACACATACCTATTCCTTTTCGGAGTCTGAAACGTTCTGGTAAGTCTCCCTAATGTACTCCTCCGGAGTCATGGTATTGATAATATTGGTTTCAACATTTATTGGAGTACCTGAGATATAATGTTTGATTCTTTGCCCGTTTACCACCTTAGGATTTGTGCCTTCGGCGTTGTTGATCTTGATGGCACCGGAACGATACACTTCCTCGATAATGTAAGGCCCTTCCCATTTAGAGAGAAGTTTTCCTACAAAAAATCTTAAACGAGAATTGTATAGAAAGACATGGTCACTGAAATCATGCATATAAGAATTCAGAGAAGATTCAAATAATATTCATAGATAATCTGAACATAAACCCACAATTCATCGGATCTCGACAAACACACCGCAAAAGAGTATTACATCGGATAGATCTCCATGAAGATCATGAAGAACATGGTATTGAAGAACAAAGAGAGAGAAGAAGCCATCTAGCTACTAGCTATGGACCCGAAGGTTTGTGGTAAACTACTCACACATCATCGGAGGGGCAATGGAGTTGATGTAGATGCCCTCCGTGATCGAATCCCCCTCCGGCAGATTACCGGAAAAGGCTCCAAGATTGGATCTCACGGGAATAGAGGCTTCCGGCGGCGGAAAAGTATTTTTGTGGCTCTTTTTAGTATCCAGGGAATATTTGAGAATTTATAGGCCGAAGAATAGGGTTAGGAGGGCTGCCGTGGGGCCACAAGCCAGCCCCCCCCCCCCCTAGGGCGCGCCCCTGTGGCTTGTCGCCACACGGCGGCTCTCCTGCCTTCATCTCCATGTCTTCTGGGTTTCTTCTGGTCCAAGAAAAAACATTCCGAAGATTTTATTCCGTTTGGACTCCGTTTAATATTCCTTATCTGCAATACTCAAAAACAAGAAAAAAACAGAAACTGGCACTAGGCTCTAGATTAATAGGTTAGTCCCAAAAATAATATAAAATAGCATATTAATGCATATAAAACATCCAAAATAGATAATATAATAGCATGGAACAATAAAAAATTATAGATACATTGGAGACGTATCAGACATCCCCAAGCTTAATTCCTGCTCGTCCTCGAGTAGGTAAATGATAAAAATAGAATTTTTGATGTGGAATGCTACCTAACATATTTATCCATGTAATATTCTTTATTGTGGCATGAATATTCAGATCCATAAGATTCAAAACAAAAGTCTAATATTGACATAAAAACAGTAATACTTCAAGCATACCAACAAGGCAATTGTGTCCTTTCGAAATAACATGGCCTTAGAAAGTTATCCCTACAAAATCATATGGTCTGGCTATGCTCCATCTTCCCCACACAAAGTATCTAAATCATGCACAACCCCGATGACAAGTCAAGCAATTGTTTCACACTTTTTATGTTCTCAAACCTTTTCAACTCTCACGCAATACATGAGCGTGAGCCATGGATATAGCACTATAGGTGGAATAGAATATGGTGGAGGTTGCGAGGAAAAAAGGAGAAGATAGTCTCACATCAACTAGGCGTATCAACGGGCTATGGAGATGCCCATCAATAGATATCAATGTGAGTGAGTAGGGATTGCCATGCAACGAATGCACTAGAGCTATAAGTGTATGAAAGCTCAAAAAGAAAACTAAGTGGTTGTGCAAAAGATGAAAAATTCCACTAGTTATATGAAAGTGACAAAATAGGAGACTCTCTATCATGAAGATCATGGTGCTACTTTGAAGCACAAGTGTGGAAAAAGATAGTAGCAATTGTCCCTTCTCTCTTTCTCTCATTTTTTTTATTTTGGTGGGCATCTTTGGCCTCTTTTTTTTATTTGGGCTTCGCTGGCCTCTTTTATTATTTGTAAAGTCCGGAGACTCATCCCAACTTGTGAGGGATTCATAGCTTCCATCATCCTTTTCTCACACGGGACAATGCTCTAATAATGAAAATCATCACACTTTTATTTACTTACAACTCAAAAAGAATTACAACTCGATACCTAGAACAAAATATGACTCTATATGCAATATGAAAGTGATGGTGCGTGTCATGAAAAAACGGAACGGTGGAAGTTGCATGGCAATATATCTAGGAATGGCTATGGAAATGCCATAATAGTTAGGTATGGTGGCTGTTTTGAGGAAAATATATGGTGGCTGTTTTGAGGAAGGTGGATTTGATGCACCGGCGAAAGTTGCGCGGTACTAGAGAGGCTAGCAATGGTGGAAGGGTGAGAGTGCGTATAATCCATGGACTCAACATTAGTCATAAAGAACTCACATACTTATTTCAAAAGTCTATTAGTTATCGAAACAAAGCATTAGACGCATGCTCCTAGGGGAGAGGTTGGTAGGAGTTAACCATCGCGCGCTCCCGACCCTCACACAAAGGTTGACAATCATTAAACAAATCATGCTCCGACTTCGTTACATAACGGTTCACCATACGTGCATGCTACGGGAATCACAAACTTTAACACAAGTATTTCTTCCAATTCACAACTACTCACTAGCATGACTCTCATATTACCATCTTTATATCTCAAAACTATATGCAAGGAATCAAACTTCTCATAGTATCCAATGCACTTAATATGAAAGTTTTTATTATATCCCTCTTGGATGCCCATTATATTAGGACTAAATTCATAACCTAAACCAATTACCATGCTGTTTAAAGACGCTCAAAATAATATAAGTGAGGTACAAGAGTTTAATTATTTATATAAAATAAAACACCACCGTGCTCTAAAAAGATATAAGTGAAGCACTAGAGCAACATTGCCTAGCTCAAAAGATATAAGTGAAGCACATAGAGCATTCTAATAAATTCATGATTCAGCGTGTCTCTCTCAAAAGATTTGTGCAGCAAGGATGATTGTGGCAAACTAAAAAGCAAAGACTCATATCATACAAGACGCTCCAAGCAAAACACATATCATGTGGTGAATAAAAATATAGCCTCAAGTAAATTTATCGATGGATTGAAGACGAAAGAGGGGATGCCTTCCGGGGCATCCCTAAGCTTAAGCTTTTTGGTATCCTTTAATATGGCTTGGGGTGCCTTGGGTATCCCCATGCTTAGGCTCTTGCCACTCCTTATTCCATAGTCCATCAAATCTCTACCCAAAACTTGAAAACTTCACAACACAAAACTCAACAGAAAACTCATGAGATCCGTTAGTATAAGAAAAATAAATCACCACTTTAGGTACTGTTGTGAACTCATTCTTTATTTATATTGGTGTAATATCTACTGTATTCCAACTTCTCCATGGTTCATACCCCCCGATACAACCCATAGATACATCAAAATAAGCAAACAACACAAAGAAAACAGAATCTGTCTAAAACAGAACAGTCTGTAGGAATCTATAGACTTCGAATACTTATGTAACTCCAAAAATTCTGAAAAATTAGGAAAATCAGGGAAATTTGTATATCAATCTTGTTTAAAAATTTCAGATCAAAATCACGTTCCAGTGAATTTACAAAATTCCTGGACTGAGAGCAAAAGTTTCTCTTTTTCAGCAAAATCAAATCACAAACACCGTAAACCATCCCAAAGGTCTTACTTGGCTCAAACACTAATTTAAACAATAAAACACAATTACTACAGAGGTAATAATGTGTGAAACACTCAAAAACAGAAGCAAAAACAAAAGCATAAATAAAATTGGGTTGCCTCCCAACAAGCGCTATTGTTTAACGCCCCTAGCTAGGCATAACGCAATAGATCTAGGTATTGTTATCTTTGGTATGCAATCCATAAGTAGCTCTCATAATAGATTCATAAGGTAATTTTATTTTATTTCTAGGAAAGTGCTCCATGCCTTTCCTTAATGGAAATTGGAATCTAATATTTCCTTCCTTCATATCAATAATTGCACCAATCGTTCTAAGGAAAGGTCTACCAAGAATAATAGGACATGTAGGATTGCAATCTATAACAAGAACAATGAAATCTATGGGCACATAATTCCTATTTGCAACAATAAGAACATCATTAATCCTTCCCATAGGTTTCTTTATAGTGGAATCCGCAAGATACAAATTTAAAGAGCAATCATCAAAATCACGGAAACCTAACACATCACATAAAGTTTTTGGAATCGTGGAAACGCTAGCACCTAAATCACACAAAGCATGACACTCATAATCTTTACTCTTAATCTTAATAGTAGGTTCCCACTCATCATAAAGCTTTCTAGGTATAGAAACTTCCAACTCAAGTTTTTCTTCAAAAGATTTCATCATAGCATCCACGATATGTTTAGTAAAAGCTTTATTTTGATTATAAGCATGCGGAGAATTCAACATGGATTGCAACAAGGAAACACAATCAATCAAAGAACAACTATCATAATTAAAGTCCTTGAAATCCAAAAGAGTGGGTTCATTGCTATCTAAAGTTTTGACCTCTTCAATCCCACTTTTATCAATCTTAGCATCAAGATCTATAAACTCCGAATCATTGGGACGCCTTTTAACTAAAGTTGACTTATATCCAGTCCCATCTTTATCAAGATTTATATTATAAAACAAAGATTCAATAGGAGTCACATCAATCACTTTAAGATCCTCATCATTATTATCACGAGAACACACTTTTTCAAGCCATTCACGCTTAGCGCGTATTCTAGCGGTTCTTTCCTTGCACTCATCAATAGAAATTCTCATAGCCTTTAAAGATTCATTAATATCATGCTTGGGTGGAATAGATCTAATTTTCAAAGAATCAATCTCAAGAGAAATTCTATCAACGTTCCTAGCCAAATCATCAATCTTGAGCAATTTTCCTTCAATCATAGCATTGAAACCTTTTTGCGGGCTAATAAATTCTTTAATATTATTCTCAAGATCAGAGGGCATCTTATTATAATTTCCATAAGAGTTGTTGTAGGAATTACCATAATTATTAGAGGAATTACTAGGAAACGGCCTAGGATTGAAATTACCTCTATACGCGTTATTACCAAAATTGTTCCTACCAACAAAATTCACATCCATAGATTCATTATTATTTCCAATCAAAGAAGACAAAGGCATATCATTAGGATCAATAGGATCACTCTTACTAGCAAACAATTTCATTAATTCATCCATGTTTTCACTCAAAGTATTTATTTCTTCAATAGCATGCACTTTTTTACTAGTAGGAGATCTTTCGGTATGCCATTGAGAGTAATTTGCCATAATATTATCTAGGAGTTTAGTAGCTTCTCCTAATGTGATTTCCATAAAAGTACCACCCGCGGCGGAGTCTAAAAGATTTCTAGAAGCAAAATTCAATCCCACATAATTTTTTTGTATAATCATCCACAAACTCAAACCATGCGCGGGGCAATTTCTAATCATTAGTTTCATCCTCTCCCAAGATTGTGCAACATGCTCATGATCAAGTTGCTTAAAATTCATTATATCGTTCCTAAGGGAGATGATCTTAGCGGGCGGAAAGTACTTAGAAATAAAAGCATCTTTACACTTGTTCCATGAATCAATACTACTTTTAGGCAAAGATGAAAACCAAGTTTTAGCACGATCTCGCAGTGAGAACGGAAATAGCTTCAATTTAACAATATCATTATCCACATCTTTCTTCTTTTGCATATCACACAACTCAACGAAAGTATTTAGATGGGATGCGACATCTTCACTAGGAAGGCCGGAAAATTGTTCTTTCATAACAAGATTGAGCAAAGCGGCATTAATTTCATAAGATTCCGCACTAGTGGCGGGAGCAATCGGAGTACTAATAAAATCATTATTATTAGTATTGGAGAAGTCACACAACTTGGTATTCTCTTGAGACATCGTGACAAAGCAAGCAATCTAGCACACAAGCAAAAACAAAGCAAACGAAAGGACGAACGGAAGAAGGGCGAATAAAAAGGCAAATCTTTTTGGGTTTTCTGAAAATCGTTTTAGAAGTGGGGGAGAGGAAAATGAGAGGCAAATGGCAAATAATGTAAATGCAAGAGATGAGTTTGTGATGGGTACTTGGTAGGCTTGATGTAGATCTCCCCGGCAACGGCGCCAGAAATCCTTCTTGCTACTTCTCGAGCATGCGTTGGTTTTCCCTTGAAGAGGAAAGGGTGATGCAGCAAAGTAGATAAGTATTTCCCTCAGTTGATGAGAACCAAGGTATCAATCCAGTAGGAGATACAAGCAAGTCCCCAATAGATGTACCTACACAAATAATCAAACACTTGCACCCAACGCTATAAAGGGGTTGTCAATCCCTTCATGGTTACTTGCAAGGATGAGATCTGATAGAGATAGATAGATATGATTGCTAAAACGAAAAGTAAAACAAAAGTAAAAAGAATGCAGCGAGGTATTTTTGGTTTATAGATCTGAAAATATAATATGGAAAATAGACCCGGGGGCCATAGGTTTCACTAGAGGCTTCTCTCATGAAGGAAAATAATACGGTGGGTGAACAAATTACTGTTGAGCAATTGATAGAAAAGCGAATAATTATGAGGATATCCAAGGCAATGATTATGCATATAGGCATCACGTCCGTATCAAGTAGACCGAAACGATTCTGCATCTACTACTATTACTCCACACATCGACCGACTCCTGCCTGCATCTAGAGTATTAAGTTCATGAAGAACAGAGTAACGCATTAGGTAAGATGACATGATGTAGAGGGATAAACTCAAGCAATATGATGAAAACCCCATCTTTTTACCCTTGATGGCAACAATACAAATACGTGCCTCGCTACCCCTACTTTGTCACTGGGTGAGGACACCGCAAGATTGAACCCAAAACTAAGCACTTCTCCCATTGCAAGAATTACCAATCTAGTTGGCCAAACCAAACCAATAACTCGAAGAGACTTGCAAAGATATGAAATCATGCATATAAGAATTCAGAGAAGATTCAAATAATATTCATAGATAATCTGAACATAAAGTGAGGTAATGTCAAATAACCTCTTCTCACCAGCAAGTTTGAAATCATAGTTGAGCTCTTTAATTGCCCAATAAGCTTTATGTTCTAGTTCAAGAGGTAAGTGACATGCTTTACCATAAACCATTTTATATGGAGACATACCCATAGGGTTTTTGTAAGCAGTTCTATAAGCCCATAATGCATCATCAAGTTTCTTAGACCTATTCTTTCTGGATCTATTAACAGTCTTCTGCAAGATCAATTTAATCTCTCTATTGCTCAATTCTACTTGAGCACTAGACTGAGGATGATAATGGGATGCAATTCTATGATTAACATCATACTTAGCAAGCAATTTACGGAATGTACCATGAATAAAGTGTGAACCACCATCAGTCATTAAATATCTAGGGACTCCAAATCTAGGGAAAATAACTTCTTTAAGCATTTTAATAGAAGTGTTATGATCAGCACTACTAGTTGGAATAGCTTCTACCCACTTAGTAACATAATCAATAGCAACTAGAATATGAGTATACCCGTTAGATTTTGGAAAAGGTCCCATATAATCAAAACCCCAAACATCAAATGGTTCAATAACAAGTGAGTAATTCATAGGCATTTCCTGACGTCTACTAATATTACCAATTCTTTGACATTCATCACAAGACAAGACAAACTTACGAGCATCCTTTAAGAGAGTAGGCCAATAAAAACCAGACTGTAATACCTTATGTGCAGTTCTGTCTCCAGCGTGGTGTCCTCCGTAGGCCTCGGAATGACACTTGTGAAAGATCTGTTCCTGTTCATGCTCAGGTACACAACGTCTAATAACACCATCTACTCCTTTTTTATAAAGGTGTGGATCATCCCAAAAGTAATGTCTTAAATCATAGAAGAACTTTTTCTTTTGTTGGTATGTGAAACTAGGCGGTATAAATTTAGCAACAATGTAATTAGCATAATCGGCATACCATGGAGCATTACGCGGAGCATTTATGACAGCTAATTGTTCATCAGGAAAGCTATCATCAATAGGTAGTGGGTCATCAAGAACATTTTCTAACCTAGACAAGTTGTCTGCTACGGGGTTATCAGCACCCTTTCTATCAATAATATGCAAATCAAGTTCTTGTAGCAGAAGAACCCATCTAATAAGTCTAGGTTTAGCATCTTTCTTTTCCATAAGATATTTAATAGCAGCATGATCAGTGTGAACAGTTACTGGAATCAACAATATAAGGTCTGAACTTATCACAAGCAAACACAACTGCTAAAAATTCCTTTTCAGTGGTAGCACAGTTTCTTTGAGCACTGTCTAGAGTTTTACTAGCATAATGGATAACATTTAATTTCTTATCAACTCTTTGTCCTAGAACAACACCGACGGCATAATCACTAGCATCACACATAATTTCAAAGGGTAGGTTCCAATCAGGTGGTTGAACAACAGGTGCAGTAATCAAGGCTTTCTTAAGAATTTCAAATGCTTCTACACAATCATCATCAAAAACGAATGGAACATCTTTTTGCAAAAGATTAGCGAGAGGCCTAGAAATCTTAGAGAAGTCTTTAATAAACCTCCTATAGAAACCAGCATGACCAAGGAAACATCTTATACCTCTGATATCCGTAGGGCACGGCATTTTTTCAATAGCATCAACTTTAGCTTTATCAACTTCAATACCTTTTTCGGAGACTTTGTGCCCCAAGACAATACCCTCATTAACCATAAAGTGGCACTTCTCCCAATTCAAGACAAGATTAGTTTCTTCGCATCTCTGCAAAACTCGATCAAGGTTGCTCAAGCAATCATCAAAAGAAGTTCCGTAAACGGAAAAATCATCCATGAAAACCTCAACAATCTTTTCACAAAAGTCAGAGAATATAGCCATCATACATCTTTGAAAGGTAGCAGGTGCATTGCATAAACCAAAAGGCATACGTCTATAAGCAAAGGTACTGAAAGGACAAGTAAAAGTGGTCTTTTCTTGGTCCTCTTTTGACATAGGTATTTGAGAGAAACCAGAATAACCATCTAGAAAGCAAAAATGTGTGTGTTTGGATAGTCTTTCTAGCATTTGATCAATAAAAGGTAGAGGGTAATGATCTTTCCTAGTAGCTTTATTTTATTTCCTAAAATCAATTACCATTCTATATCCTGTAACAATTCTTTGCGGGATCAATTCATTTTTATCATTAGGAACAACGGTAATACCTCCTTTCTTAGGAACACAATGAACGGGACTAACCCATCTACTATCAGCAATAGGATAAATTATACCTGCCTCCAGAAGCTTTAGTATTTCATTTCTTACCACTTCTTTCATTTTAGGATTTAACCGTCGCTGGTGATCAACAACTGGTTTAGCATCAGGCTCCATATTAATTTTATGCTGACATAGAGTGGGAATAATGCCCTTAAGATCATCAAGAGTATATCCAATAGCAGCACGGTGCTTCCTCAGAGTTTTCAATAATCTCTTTTCTTCATGCTCTGAAAGGTTAGCACTAATAATAACAGGATATATCTCCTTTTCATCAAGATAAGCATATTTCAGAGTATCCGGTAATTGTTTAAGCTCAAAAATGGGGTCACCCTTGGGTGAAGGAGGATCCCCAAGTATTTCAACAGGCAGGTTGTGTTTCAAAATAGGTTGTGTTTCTACAGACTGTTCTGTTTTAGACAGATTCTGTTTTTGCTTGCATAGTTGCTTGTTTTGATTATGCTATGGATTGTATCGAAGGGTATAAGCCATGGAGAAGTTAGAATACAGTACCTATTATGAATTTATGAAATAATAATCAATTTATAACAGTACCTAAAGTATTCAATATGTTGCTTATATTAATGGATCTCACGAAGTTTTGTTGAGTTTTGTGTGATTGAAGTTTCCAAGTTTTGGGTTTTATCATGATGGACAAAGAAATAAGGAGCGGCAAGAGCCTAAGATTGGGGATGACCAAGGCACCCCAAGGTAATATTTGAAGTAAGACTCAAGCGTCTAAGCTTGGGGATGCCCCGGAAGGCATCCCCTCTTTCGTCTCAATCCATCGGTATGTCACTTGAAGCTATATTTTTATTCGTCACATGATATGAGTTTTGCTTGGAGCGTCGTTTGTTTTGTTTGCTTTTACTTTCATTTTACCACAATCATTGTTTTCTGGACACACCTATTTAAGAGAGATACACCTTCATCATAATTTGTTAGAATACTCTATGTGCTTCACTTATATCTTTTGAGCTTAGCAGTTGCTCTAGTACTTCACTTATATCTTTTTGAGCACGGTGGCATGTAGATTTTATAGAAATAATTTCACTCTCGCTCTTCACTTATATTTGTTTGAGAGTTAATAAATAGTGATGGTAATTTGCATGGGTCATAAGACTAGTCCAAAAATATTAGGCATTCAGTGAATGATAATCAAAACCATCATGTAACACACATAGAGAAATTGTGGGTTAATGATATTGATGTGGTAATATGAAAAATGTGTGAGTTCATAATTGTTGATTCATAGAAGTGTGGATATTAAGAGAGGTTAACTTCTTGTTCGTCTAAAAATTAAAGTGGCATGGTGATGATGTGTGAGCAATTCTATTCCTCGTTGAAATCCTAGTGTTGTTTCGGGTCGGAAGAGCGCGATGGTTAACTCCTACCAACCTCTTCCCTCGGAGCATGCGAGTAGTAGTTTGATTTGTGATAAAACTAATAAAACTTTTCAATAAGTATATGAGTTCTTTATGACTAATGTGAAACCATGGACATACGCAATCTCACCTTCTCATATTTGCTAGCCTCTTCGGTGCCGTGCATAGCCCAGTCTCACCTCGAGGATCGATGCAACTTACGCCGGTGCATCCAAACCCCGTGACATGATACGCTCTGTTGCACATAAGCCTCATTATATCTTCCTCAACACAGCCACCATACCTACCTATCATGGCATTTCCAAAGCCATTCCGAGATATATTGCCATGCAAATTCCATCGTCACTTCACATGACTAGTTCATTCATCATCATATTGCTTTGCATGATCATATAGAGCTGACATAGTATTTGTGGCAAAGCCACCGTTCATCATATTTTTGATACGTGTCATGCTAGATCATTGCACATCCTGGTACACTGCTAGAGGTATTCATATAGAGTCATATCTTCATATCAGTTCTTCATATTGAGTTGTAAGTAAATAAAAGTGTGATGATCATCATTGTTAGAGCATTGTCCCATTGAGGAAATAAAGATGGGGGAGGCCAAATGAGCCCACCATTCTGAAAAAATGAGAGAAGGGACTTTGCTACTATCCTTTACCACACTTGTGCCTCAAAGTGGCACCTTGTTCCTCATATAGAGAGTCTCATGTTATGTCATTTTCATATGGTAGTGGGAATTACTTTTTCATTATTACAAACTTGGCTTGTATATTCCTATGACATGCTTCCTCAAATGCCCGAGGTCTTCATGAGCAAGCAAGTTGGATGCACACCCCACTTAGCTTCATTTGAGCTTTCATACACTTATAGCTCTAGTGCATCATTTGCATGGCAATCCCTACTCCTTGCATTGACATCTATCGATGGGCATCTCCATAGCCCGTTGGTACGCCTAGTTGATGTGAGACTATCTTATCCACCTTTTGCCCCTTTGATATCTACCACCATATTCTATTCCACCTAAATGCTATGTCCAATGGCTCATGCTCATGTATTGCATGAAGAATAAAAAGTTGATGCATATTGATAAAGTACGATCCAATTGCCTGACTTGGACACCGTGGTGCTTGACATTTGTATTAATGTGGTGAAGATGGAGCCATGTCGTGCTAATATAATAAGATGAATGGGGGGGGGGGTAAACATTCTTTGAGGATCGTATACTTTGAAAGATTGATGATTTTGTTTATTATACTTATAAGTATTGCTATGTTAATATTTGTTGATTCATCGTTTCTCAATGAGTATACATGCATAAGATTACATAATGGATAGCATGTCACATCAAAAATTATGTTTTTATCATTTACCTACTCGAGGATGAGCAGGAATTAAGCTTTGGGATGCTTGATACGTCTCCAACGTAGCTATAATTTTTGATTGTTCCATGCTAATATATTATCATTCTAGGTTACTTTTTGGGTATTTATGTACCAATTTATAATATTTTTGAGCACTAACCTATTGACCTAGTGCCTAGTGCCAGTTGTTGTTTTCTGCATGTTTTTTTACTTTTCAGGTTTACAATACCATACGAAGTCCAATTGCCATGAAACTTTTTGATGATTTTTTATGGACCAACAGAATACCTAGAAGCTTCGGGAGGAGTCAGGAGGCCGCACGAGGGCCCCAACACACAACAGGGCGCGCCCTGGGGGGCGCCCTGTTATGTGCTGGCCCCTCGGGCGCCTCCCGATGCCCCTCTCTGGCCTATAAATTCTCTAATATTCCAAAAACCCTAGAGGCAGTCCCAAAAATCTTTTTACGCCACCGCAAGTCTCTGTTCCGTCGCGAGGCCATCTGGAGCTCCGTTTTGGCACCCTGCCGGAGGGGGGAGCGATCACGGAGTGCCTCTTCATCAACCTTGCTGCCCTCATGATGATGTGTGAGTAGTTCACCACAGACCTACGGGTCCATAGCTAGTACCTAGATGGCAATCTCTCTATCTCTTGATCTTTAATACAATGGTCATCGCATCTTCGCTTTGATCTATCCGATGTAATCCTATTGTGCGGTGTGTTTGTTGGGATCCGATGAATTGTGGGTTTATGTTCAGATTATTCATGAATAGTATTTGAGTCACCTCTGAATATTAAGATTCTTATTTGCATAATCATTATAGCTTCGTAATGCTCACCAATTTATTGATGTGCTTTGGCCAAGTAGATTGATATTTCATCGGTGGGAGTGGTGCGTTGTGGTAGGTTCAACCTGACGAGTTTCTATATCTCAGTGACAAAGTAGGGGACAAGATGCGTCTTTGTGTTGTTGCTACTAAGGATAACATGATGGGGTTTATTCATATTGCTTGAGTTTACTTTGTCTACATCATGTTATCATTCTCCATGCATTACTCTATTTTACTTAATACTCTAGATGCATGATGTATAGCGGTCGATGAGTGGAGTAATAGTAACAGGTGCAGGCAGGAGTCGGCCTATTTGTTTATGGACGTGATGCCTATATACACATGATCATTGCCGTAAAAATCGCATAACTATCCGCTTTTCTATCAACTAGATGACCCGTTGCGCCAATGGCGCAAAGGGCAAGAGGAAGCCAAGTATTGAGAGAATATTCAGACACCCAAGTCTCTGATGCTGGTACATAGATGCTTAGTTACAACGTGATACACAAGGAAAGTAGATGAATATTCAAACACCCAAGTCTCTACTGCTGGTACATAGATGCTTAGTTACAATGTGATACACAAGGAAAGTAGATAGGAAGAGAAGGGAGGGCCGTTTTAGCTCCCAGGTGAATTTGCACCCGGATGAACAGTAATGTAAAAAATAGCTGTTGCTAAAATAGTCTATTATTCTAAAAAAAATCTGTGTTTTGATGCTACAGGGAGTTACATTTTTGCTCAACCAGCTGTAATTTGTCGTAGTTTAGGTCTTGTAGAATCTTGCCGTGAGTTCCTTTCATGTACTTGAGAGCTTCAGTTGCCAGTTGACACAACAGAAGCATGAATTCAATCAAAACTACAAGAAAAAACAGAATAATAGATCTTAACTAATTCAGAAATCAAGAAATGCTTCAGTTGGAGAAGACCAAATTTCAAACGTTATCAAGCATTGTCCTTAAGAATTCTATCACTTTAGAAGTGGCAGAAAACAAAAGGGAAAGACCCAAGAGAAAAGCCACCTTTTTACCACCGTAGGAGCTCGCGTGGTGCTATTCCTGTAAGAATGAGCCAACAATATCACGCAAGAAAAAACCACAAGAACAACATATTTAGAGGGGTGTTGGGAGACCTGATGGTCAGAATTAGAGAGAGGGACGAATCACATATATGGAATCTTACCAACGAATTATTTTGAGCCTGCTGCATTCTTCAAACATATACTGTAATCTGTTTCCTTCATGATGAGTAACAATCATCTCCAGATATATAGATGGAAAATGGGGAAGATGAAATAGAAGTGAATGCTTTCATGAAACAAAGGAAATAACAACGAAGGAGGAGCTCAGGCCCTGTAGAGGAGATGCATGCTAGCACCGCTTTGAAGATAATGGATGGCGACAAGCAAGGGGAAGGTCAGGGACAAGATTACGGATGGCATGAGGACAAGAGGAGAACATGCGCGGCGGATCATACCTGCTGCAAAAGCTTAGTTCTTAATTTTTGCAGCGATCAATTCTAGCGGCCATCCGAACCCAAGAGCCCTCACTCAGAAAGACACATCCACAGTTCTAGGATATGAGGTATTGCAAAAACTGACGGTGGAAGGTGCAAAAAAACTGACGTCGGAAAGTCTTTCTATAAACCATCCTTCCTAGTAACATTTGGTCAAAGCTCTAGGACCGGCCGGGAACGTACCTTCAGATTCGATGCAGTCTCCCTTAGGTACCCAACCTCATCCCGCTGGTAGTAGAACCTCATGCGCATCAAGAAAATTAGTAACGACGCCGACCTGTATGACCTGAATGGGCACAAAATCCACACCTATGAAATCAGCACAACACCTTGAATTAAGAATATCGATAGTGTCCATTACCACCAACCTACAAAAGAATAATGTTCTTCCTAGTGGCCAAACCCAAAAATCAAATTCACAATTCTCTAGGAAAACAAAAATGCGAAGCATAAACAAAGATCAATGAGCACTGAGTAATAAAAAAAACTAAATCAAGTATATACCCAAGAAGATTTCTTCCCATGTATGATCATACACACAGGAAACCATACATAAGCCAAGAATAAATAATCTACACATAGCCCATTGCTCTGACATGAACATGCTTAGGAAAAGAGCATAAAATCTCTTAGTACCCTACAGAACTGTACATAACCAAGGAAGAGAACATTTTTAGCACAAAGTAAGAGCATATGAATTAGCATAGGAAGGACAACCTAGCATGGAGAATACACCTTCTGAGCAGTGGAATACACCTAATTGAACAAGAACCAATGCACTACAGTCACACAAGTAAGAGCAAGCAAGGTATAGAGCTCATGAAAAATTACATGTGAATAAAATAGATCTTAATAGGACAGAGTTTATGTATAGCGGACTTTACCAAGGAATTACTTGAGGATGCAGGTGTTGGCCCTGCCAAGACGTCAAGTATTTTTCCACGATAACGTTGACACGAAGCTGGCTAGATTTCTCGAACACACACGTGCAAATCTAGCTCCTCGCCAGATCGATCCACCTGATCGATGCTCCTGGACGTGGATGTGTACTAATAGTACGTACGTATACGAGCACTTCTAGCCGGCCTTTCCTCAGATCGATCTCACGCGGACACGCCGATATATTGCAACAGGCACGTCTCGTACCTGGTTATTTTCTCTATCTCTATTGATCTGATACACTTTTACAACGTATATGTCCACATATATATATGGGACTAAACCGACCTGAAGCTAGCTTAGCAATCCTAAACTGATTCAAACTAGGACTCACAATACTACACGCTCACGTAAACATAAGTGGCATGCAAGCCACGACTCTAGGAAAAACACGTTTCCAACTCTTACTCTTACACGTAAGTATGGATTAACATCTAACAATCTCTCCCTAATCCAAACTTACCACATCGACGACTCAACTAAAACTGTCGTGTCCGTACATTAAGTATGACCCGTCTGGAAACATGCAGTGCTCCTTCCTTGCCCTGCTATGTTGTGCCACCGCCATTGCTTGGCCGCCGCCTTGCACTCGGTTCGCACCATACTTCTTGTACTTGCTTGCAATAGATCCACTCTCCACTGCTCGCACACCTCCTCGCTTTACGATGGCTTCGCCTACCATCGTCCGTCTTCGGCATCACACCGAATCCACACTGGCCGCAACCAGGACGCTCCACGAGGACATGGACATGACTCACGGAACACCGTGCACACCTCTTCCTCTCCAACGAATCATCACCAAGACGAGCACTTGGACACGCTGACGCCGACGATTCACTGACACGATGACGACTAATCGTGCAAACTCGCATGACTCCTTGACTCATCCGACTCCCCCAGACGACGATCTTGATGAGCTCCAGCGCCGCACCTCGGCACTACCTCTCTCACCAACGATCATCTTCGACCACCTTGCCGACGATAGCCTATCGTCCTCCTCCTTGTCACTCCACCGAACGACGATCGCCTAAACCTCCTCATATGTGGCTCCACAAAAGACTGTTGCCCGCTCCTCCTCGTCGCTGCATCACCCAATGATAACATCGCCCGCCCCGAGGCGCTAGTAGGTCGTCACCCCGGGGCAAGCGCAGCTTCAAATCAACCTTGCTCTGATACCAATTGTTGGCCCTGCCAAGACGTCAAGTATTTTTCCACGATAACGTTGACACGAAGCTGGCTAGATTTCTCGAACACACACGTGCAAATCTAGCTCCTCGCCAGATCGATCCACCTGATCGATGCTCCTGGACGTGGATGTGTACTAATAGTACGTACGTATACGAGCACTTCTAGCCGGCCTTTCCTCAGATCGATCTCACGCGGACACGCCGATATATTGCAACAGGCACGTCTCGTACCTACCAATTGTTGGAATTTCGCCCACAGGATCGATCACATCAACTCACACGATGAACACGCACGAAAACTTTAGCCAAAGGCACGTGTCGTGCCTTGTTATTTTTATTTTCTTTTTTTTCTCCCGATACTCTCCAAACGATACAATAAACTCACCTGCCGCCGTGCGTATAAATATACATCAGGCAGCCGACCCTTGGACCTCTCCTAGAACTACACGGAGTCTACTTTCCTATTCTAATTACACAACTAGGACTACTCGGATAGCACACGACAGCTCATGCTAATTAGTCCTAACTAACACAAACATGCATGCATCCATACACCATAGACGTATACTACCATGACACGCAGCCAATTGCTTGCTCCTAGCCGGACTCATCTGTCACCACAATAATCAGGCTACTATTTAGACACAAAATACTACTAACTCAAGATTACTCCAACAATCACCCCCTAATCTTGACATATCATCTCCTCGTGCTCCTTCCGATATTGGCTCGTTGTAGATCTGCGACTTGACGATCCATCTCAACGTATGATCCAGACTCTCAGTCATGCTGCCAGGCGACACCATCGGTCACCCCTAACGCAATACATGCCAACGGATCACACACCGTTCCATGTAGAGACAGGTCCTCATTGAAGAGGCTCCCCTTCACTGGTCATCGTCCCACTACACGCTTGAGCTCGATCTCCAAGTGTCATATCCGTACATTAAGTATGACCCGCATGGAAACAGGTAGCGCACCTCTCGCTCTGCCATGTTGTGCCACCGCCATTGCTTGGCCGCTGCCTTGCACTCGGTTCGCACCATACTCCTTGTACTTGCTTGCAGTAGATCCACTCTCCACTGCTCGCACACCTCCTCGCTTTACGATGGCTTCGCCTACCACCGTCCGCCTTCGGCATCACACCGAATCCACACTGGTCGCAACCAGGACGCTCCACGAGGACGTGGACATGACTCACGGAACACCGTGCACACCGCTTCCACTTCAACGAACCATCACCAAGACGAGCACTTGGACACGACGACGACTCACAAACACGACGCCGACCAAACACGCGAACACGCACACGCAAAAACTTATAGCCAAGGGCCCTTGTCGCTCCGTCGAATGACGATCGCCTGATCCTCCTCGTCGCTGCACCACCCAGCGACTTCATTGCCCGCCCCGAGGCGCTAGTAGGGGTCACCTCCCCGGGGCAAGCACGGCTTCGCCTCGAACCTTGCTCTGATACCAATTGTTGGAACTCGTCCACGGGATCGATCACATCAACTCACACGATGAACACGCACGAAAACTTTAGCCAAAGGCACGTGTCGTGCCTTGTTATTTTTATTTTCTTTTTTTTCTCCCGATACTCTCCAAACGATACAATAAACTCACCTGCCGCCGTGCGTATAAATATACATCAGGCAGCCGACCCTTGGACCTCTCCTAGAACTACACGGAGTCTACTTTCCTATTCTAATTACACAACTAGGACTACTCGGATAGCACACGACAGCTCATGCTAATTAGTCCTAACTAACACAAACATGCATGCATCCATACACCATAGACGTATACTACCATGACACGCAGCCAATTGCTTGCTCCTAGCCGGACTCATCTGTCACCACAATAATCAGGCTACTATATAGACACAAAATACTACTAACTCAAGATTACTCCAACAATAATTGTTAGATGTTAATCCATACTTACGTGTAAGAGTAAGAGTTGGAAACGTGTTTTTCCTAGAGTCGTGGCTTGCATGCCACTTATGTTTACGTGAGCGTGTAGTATTGTGAGTCCTAGTTTGAATCAGTTTAGGATTGCTAAGCTAGCTTCAGGTCGGTTTAGTCCCATATATATATGTGGACATATACGTTGTAAAAGTGTATCAGATCAATAGAGATAGAGAAAATAACCAGGTACGAGACGTGCCTGTTGCAATAAATCGGCGTGTCCGCGTGAGATCGATCTGAGGAAAGGCCGGCTAGAAGTGCTCGTATACGTACGTACTATTAGTACACATCCACGTCCAGGAGCATCGATCAGGTGGATCGATCTGGCGAGGAGCTAGATTTGCACGTGTGTGTTCGAGAAATCTAGCCAGCTTCGTGTCAACGTTATCGTGGAAAAATACTTGACGTCTTGGCAGGGCCAACAGCAGGTATAGTGAGTACTATAGGATGGGGTTGAAATCTGACAGATTCCAAAAACATAATCAAAGTGAAACCAAATGGAATCGCATGTAATTAGAAGCAGTCGCACACAGAATATCTAACACTAACAAGTAGAACATTTAATGTATGACCTATTAAGTAAACCTAAAAAAATAAAGCCAAGGTGCCGATGGTAGATATACCACCACTTCAGTAACATGAGGGAGTAGAGAGATAAAACTCACAAAAGTGACATTCCTTCACACTTAAGGTCCATTTGCTAGCCTCGTCTTTGTACTGTATATGAAACTCGAGTGGTGCTTTGGCTGTGGACCCTGCAACATCAAGTAGTATATGAACAAATTAAGTGAACGAATCTAAAAATCATCATGAAAAAACAAAATCTGAGCACCAACATGCTCGAGCTACAGAAACATCAGGTGGTCGGCGTTAGTTAGTAGATACATTACAAAGCCTATTCATGCTAACAATAGTAGATTCTTGTAACCACACTTCATGTTCAATTTTCTAAATAAAAAAAATGATCTCACTATAGCAGAAAAAGAACACGCATATAGCTGACTGAATTACCTCGCAAAGCTTCTGTTCTTGCATTTCTCCATCCCCCTTGGTGCTGAAAATTAAAACATCAGGTCGACGCTTAACAAGATTTAGAGCAGTACTTCAGGTGATATAGGGACTATCTACACAAATATAGGATTATGCATATGGATAATTAGCATCCAGCACTCGGTTCCACAGGATGTTGCCGATGAGCATCCTATCTGTGACGCCCCCCTTTCTTGTCCGTACGCTAATCATGCACACAATGCGTACGACCAAGATTAGGGACTCACTGATTGATACCATAACACAACAAAAGACACAATTATAAAGTCATACATCCTCATATTACAAGCCAGGGGCCTCGAGGGCTCGAATACAAAGCTCGACATAAACACGAGTCAGCGGAAGCAAATATATCTGAGTACAGACATAAGTTAGACAAGTTTTGCCTTCAGAAGGCTAGCACAAACATAAACAGCGGATCGAAAGAGGCGAGGCCTCCTGCCTAGGAACCTCCTAACTACTCCTGGACGTCGGAGAAGTCTACGTCGTAGTAGGCGCCATCCTGCTAGTAGGGGCCTCCGTCGGGGTAGTAGTAATCGACATCTCCAGCGTACTCCAAATCCTGGGCTCCATCAACTGAACGCAGCAACGTATCGAGGGGGAAAAGAGAAGGCATAGCAGCGTGAGTACTCATCCAAAGTACTCGCAAGACTTACATCAGAACTATGCTAGATATGCATCGGTATCAAGGGGTGGGATTATATCTGGACTGACTGCAGAAAGCAAGAATAGGGAGAAGGCCTAGTCCTATCGAAGACTAGCATCTTCAACATCTTGCAGCATTAGAAGAGTGCAGATTGGTGTCTCATATATAGTCATATTGTTGTAGCAATTTTATTACGTAAACACGCCCAGAGATCCTTCCTCGACTCCCTGCGAGGAAGCAATCCCGGAGCCACAATTCATTTCAAATTAAAGTCACAATTATAGTTGTATAAGGTCAAGGTACAACTCCAAGTCGTCCTGTTACCGTGGACACGGCTATTCGAATAGATTAATCATCCCTGCAGGGGTGCACCACATATCCCAACACGCCTGAGTCACCTCCGGCCGGACACACTTTCCTGGGTCATGCCCGGCCTCGGGATATCAGCACGTCGTCGCCCCACCTAGACTCAACGAAGAGGCCAGCCCGCCGGTCTAAATCCTAAGCGCGCAGGTTCGTGGGCCCACTTGCCCTTGCGCTCCTGCACGATGCGTACGCGGCCAGAAGCAGTCCTAGCACCCCTTAGTAACAAGCGCGATGCGTTCCAGACCAATCCGTCGCGCGCCGCTCCATTGCTGACGTCCGAAGAGCTTCGGCTGATACAACGACGCTGAGTGCCCATAATTTTCCCACGTGATGGTTAGTGCGTATTAAGGCCAACGACCTAACTCAGATCAAGTACCCAACCCATTAGCAATTTATTAGTGCGGGGCAAGCGCGAACCATGAAATGCAGTCCGTCGCCCCGCCAATAACACTCGGGTGCCTTACCGGCGCACCCCACCACATATCTCTCGCGGGTACCCTTGGGGCCGACCCGTCTTCAACAAGTTTCTGTAACCAGGTCATAGTAACTGTGTGTCTATACACCAAGTGGATTTCCGAGGAATCACCCTCGATGGATCCCACTCGAGGTATGAGTAAGGCAAGAGTCGCTACCGGTAAATGGGAAGGAGGAATCACCCTCGATACCTATGACCATTAGCTACGCTACAGAATTAACACCGGGAGTGCTAAGTGAGGTATCACCCTCGGCACTCGGTAGTAGCTCTGCAGTGCCATACTAAAGGGGTGTGTGGTGATGTGTTGGTAACGGCTTGTCAGTCATGACGACTGAGTCTTCTGTCTTCAAGTCCTCGGTGTCGTCGACGAAAGCAGGGGCAACTGGGACTAAGGGGGTCTCATGGGTTCACTAATCAACCTATGCTAAGCAGTTGGTAAGATTGCAGGTAAAGTAACAGTTCATCAAAAACAGGCTATGCATCAGAATAGGAGCTATCTAATACAGTAGCAAAATCTAATGCAAGCATAAGAGGGAGAGAGATGGGTGATATCGGAATGCTCAAGGGGGTTTTGCTTGCCTTGCTGCTCTGCGGCAAAAGGCTGAACGTCAGGGGCGTAGTCGATCTCGGCAGCACCGTCAGCCTCGGGGTCTACCGGAGAGAAAAGGGGGAAGAAACAATAAATATAAAGCACACAGATGCAACATGATGCATGACATGGCAATACGCAAGGCTAGGGGTGTTTACGGCCTATCTAGGTGCGATAGTTAATTTAGAAATTTATTTGAAATTATTTTAATAATGTCATGCACTATTCACCTATCCGAAACAGGCAAAAAGTTGCATGTTCAGATAGCTAGAGGCATGTGACAGATGAATGGATGGCATATTTGGATGCGTGGGATTTTTCTGATCAATTTTCATGTATAAAGTTTTTTGATCTGAGCTACAGATTATTTTCTATGATTTTTCAAAGTTTTAATCAATTTCTGGAATTAATTTAATTAGTTAAATCCAACATTATCCAGAATAGTGAATGATGACGTCAGCATGAGGTCAGCATTGCGTCAGCAGTCAACAGGGGGCTGGCCAGGTCAAACCTGACCAGTGGGCCCCACCTGTCATAGACTCTGGTCTATTTCAGTTTATTAAGCTAAACTAAACAGAGTTAATTAGGGGAGGGCCCACATGTCAGTGTCTATTTAGTGTTAAACTAATTATTTCAATTATCCTAATCTATTAATTAGACAACTGACAGGGGGACCCACCTGTCATACGCACAGCGGCATGGGGTCCCACCAGTCAGTGACTGGTCAACCCAGTCAGCCCAGTTGACTGGGTCAACCCAGTCAACTGGGGCCAGGGGCCCCACTGGCAGTGACCCAGGGGTGGACCCCAGGTGTGCCACGTCGGTGGCCGGCGCCGGAGCATCGCCGGCGAGCGTCGGACGCAGCCGAAAACTCCGGCGAGCTCGGAAATCGCGCACGGTGCATCATTTGGCGCGCGGCCGGTCGCGTTCGAAAGCTGGACGAGCCGCCGATCCATTCCGGGCATCGGGGCGAGCAACGGCGGGCCGTAGCGAGCGCTACGTCTCCGGCGGCGGAGCAGCGCTTCGGGCTCCGATGGCAAACGACGAACGGGGGCGCTTTCGAGCTAACTACGGGCGCTACTCGAACCTACGCAACGAGCGGAGTCGAACGGCGGCGGTGGGTGGACCAACGGGTCACCGGAGAGGCGCCGACGACGAGGTCAGGCGACGGCGCGTTAGGGCTCCGGTGGAAACTTGCGCCAGGAGCATCGGCTCGTCGCGAGGAGGAGAGGGGGAGGTAGCAGGAGCTCACAGCGGGGTGTTGCCGTTCAAAATGGGCTCGGGGAGGGCGTGACGGCGACGGAATCGACGACGGCAAGCGGCGGCGATCCGAGGAGGGAGACGAGTACCGACGGTGAAGCAGAGCTCCTGGGGCGTGGGCTTGGGGTCGAGGAGGACGAGGAGGGCGAGGCGGAGCTCGTGGACGCGACGGCGAGGCGCGGGCGTGGCTGCGGCCGCGGCTATCCGCCGACCATGGCGACGGCGGTGCTCGGATCTGGAGGGGGGGAGAGCGAGAGGAGGGGGGGAATGGCGAGGGCGTCCAGAGGCCCGAGGGAGGGGGCGCCCTTATCCCCTCGCTCACCTGCCCTCGTCGCGGTGGCGAGCGGCGAGCGGCAGAGGGCGAGCGCGGCCATGGCGCGGGGGACACGGCGGCGGGAGCAGGTAGGGGGAGGCCCTGGTGGGCTGGGCCGCACTGTGGCTTTGGCCCAGTGGCCAGGTAAGCCTCTCTGGCCCCTTTTCTTTTTTTTCTTTTCTGTTTGCTTTTCTTTATTTTTGTTTTAATTATTTTGGGCCAATATTCCTCCAAGCAAAAATGTGCCATCTAGCCAAAATATCATGTTGCAATATTTCATAAGTCCACAACAACTTTGGGGATTTTTAGAAAGTGCTTGTATTTTCAACTTGATTTTAAATTGCCTTTAAAATGCATTTAGCTTCTGTTATTAATGGTGGGGTCCACACCATGAGCTAGGTGATGTTGTTTTCCTCAACAATATTTGTTTTGAATTTTATCTCAATTATGCAACATTTTTTTATGCTGTTTGAGGATTTATTTTATCACCATAAAATCCTATGGCAATTGAAATGAAATCTGGATTGGAATTTGAATCCAAACTTGATCAAGCCCCACTTAGCAAATTTATTAGGCACTGTTCATGGTCATTACTGTAGCTTAATTACAATGATCACTGTAGCCAAAAGCCAGGGTGTCACAATTCTCCCCTACTAACAAGAATTCTCGTCCCGAGAATTAAGAAGTAGAAGGAAAAAGCCCGGGGTATTCTGCACGAAGATGATCTTCGCGTTCCCAAGTGGCTTCATCTTCAGAATGATTTGCCCACTGCACTTTGAAGAACTTGGTAACCTTCTGACGAGTCCGACGTTCAGTTTCATCGAGAATACGGACTGATTGCTCCTTGTAAGAAAGGTCTTGCTGCAGTTCCAACATATCATGATCCACTACTCGGATAGGATCCTTGAAGCAGCGACGAAGCTGTGACACATGGAACACATCGTGAACCTGTGACAGGTTTGGCGGTAGTTCCAGTTGATATGCCACTTTACCACGCCTTTCAAGAACAGTGAAAGAACCAATATAACGAGGAGCCAGCTTGCCTTTGATTCCAAATCGGTGTGTTCCTCTCATTGGCGTGACTCGAAGATAAGCCTTGTCGCCAGGTTGATAGACCATATCTTTGTGATGGCGGTCATACTGACTCTTCTGATGAGACTGAGCAGCCTTCAGATTTGCATGAATAATGCGAACTTGATCTTCGGCATGTTGGATAATATCCGGACCGATAAGTGTACGTTCCCCAGTTTCTGACCAATTTAGAGGAGTCCGACACTTACGTCCATACAACACTTCAAAGGGAGCCATCTTCAGACTGGCTTGATAGCTATTGTTGTAGGAGAACTCAACATACGGGAGAGATTCCTCCCATTTCTTGCCGAAAGAAATGACACAAGCTCGAAGCATGTCTTCGAGAATCTGGTTGACTCTTTCAACTTGTCCCTGGGATTGAGGGTGAAAAGCGGTGCTGAAGGACAAACGAGTCCCCATAGCTTCCTGGAAGCTTGTCCAGAATCTTGAGGTGAATAAACTACCACGGTCTGAACTAATCACCGATGGAATACCGTGGAGTGAAACAACTCTGGACATGTATAGATCTGCCAGCTGACTAGCAGTAATAGTTTCCTTGACAGCCAGAAAATGTGCAACTTTGGACAACCGGTCAATGACGACAAGAATAGCATCATTACCTTTCTGCGACCTGGGAAAACCAGTAATGAAGTCCATTTCAACATGATCCCATTTCCATTCAGGAATAGAAATAGGCTGTAGAGTTCCAGCAGGCTTTTGGTGTTCTGCCTTGATCCGACGGCAGATGTCACATTCTGAAACATATCGTGCAATGTCTTGCTTCATGTTAGACCACCAGAACCTTTGCCGAATGTCTTGGTACATCTTGGTGCTACCAGGATGAATAGACAGCGGAGTGTCATGTGCTTCCTTCATGACCTCTTGAGTCATATCCTGGTTTTTCTCCTTACTTGGTACCACTAGGCGGTCTTTGAAGTACAAAGTGCCATCCTCAGCAATAGTGAAGGGTGAGGGCTTTCCTTCTGCGAGATCACGTTTAATCCCCTCGACTTCACTGTCACACTTCTGGATCCACTTGATGACGTCCACAAGATCTGGTTTAGCAACCAGGGTATTAAGAGAACCCTGGGAAACAACATGGAGGTTCATCTTGTAGAACCCTCTTGGAGGGGGGGTGAGATAACCCTGAGGAACAATATGGAGGTTCAGCTTGCGAAATTCTTCTTGAAGACGGGGATGAACCTTGTGAACCTGAAGGTGATTGCAGTACGACTTGCGGCTCAAAGCATCAGCCATTACATTAGCCTTGCCTGGGGTATAAGAAATACCCACATTGTAATATGCTATTCGTTCCATCCATCGTTGTTGACGGAGATTCAGATCTGGCTGGGTAAACAAGTACTTCAGACTTTGGTGGTCGGTGTAGATCTCGCAACGGTTCCCAACAAGGTATTGCCGCCACTCTTTCAATGCATGAATTACCGTAGCAAGTTCCAGGTCATGAATTGGGTAGTTCTCTTCATGAGGACGCAATTGACGAGATGCATAAGCAACCACCCTGCGTTCTTGCATTAGAACACATCCTAAGCCTTGACGGGACGCATCACAATAAATGGCAAAATCCTTACGAGTATCCGGGGGAGCAAGCGCTGGGGCAGATGTCAGTTTGTCCTTAAGTGCCTGAAAGCTCTTCTGACATTTTTCTGTCCACTCATATTTAACACCTTTGTGAAGCAGGTTGGTTAAGGGTTTTGCAATCTTGGAGAAGTTCTCGACGAATCGACGGCAATAGCTGGCGAGACCGAGAAAAACTTCTGGCTTGCTTGACATTCTTCGGGGGAGTCCAGTCAAGAATAGCCTGAACTCGTTCGGGATTGACCGCAATACCATCCTTGGAGATCACATGTCCAAGGTAGGTTACTTCATCCATCCAGAACTCACATTTTGAATACTTAGCATAGAGTTGATGTTCTCGAAGCCTCTCCAGTATAAGACGAAGATGTTCAGCATGCTCTTCTTTATTCTTGGAGAATACCAGAATATCATCCAGATAAACCACGACGAATTTATCGAGGTAATCCATGAAGATATAATTCATCAATCGAGAGAAAGTTGCTGGAGCATTGGTTAAGCTGAAGGACATGACGGTGTACTCGTATGAACCATAGCGAGTAACAAATGCAGTCTTGGGAATATCCTCTTCACGAACTCGGATTTGATGGTAACCCAACCTCAAGTCGAGTTTAGAAAATACTGATGATCCAGCAAGTTGATCATACAGATCGTTGATCCGTGAAAGCGGATACTTGTTTTGAATCGTTGCTTGGTTGATGGGACGGTAATCTTGGACCAATCGGTTCGTACCATCCTTCTTCTTGACAAGGAGAGAAGGCGCTCCCCAAGCAGAGGAACTTGGACGAATGAATCCCAGACGAAGTGAATTGTCAAGTTCTTGCTTAAGTTCAAGGAGTTCATGTGGAGGCATTTTATATGGATGCTTGGCTATAGGAGTGGTACCAGGTACCAAGTCGATGACAAACTCAACGGCTCTAGCAGGGGGGATCCCTGGAAGTTCTTCCGGAAAAACATCTTGGAAATCCCGGACAACTGGAATGTTTTCAATCCCTTCAAGAGGTGATTCATTTAATGCATTCATGGCGAATAGTCGGGCTTCAGCATCTCGAACAAGACGAGCATGATAGCTTACAATCTCATTTGAAGGATGTAGGAGGTGCACGGTTTTGGTGTCACAAACAATTAAAGCGGTATGCGCTTTCAACCAATCCATTCCGAGAATGAGATCGATATTGGAAGACTTCAGAATTATGGGGGAGGCATGGAATTCTAACCCTTCAATTTCAATGGGGACATTGTGACTAATAATGGAAGTCTGACATTGGCCTGCGGGGGTGTTTACCACTATTGGGACGTTCATCTCTGCACACTTAATGTCATGCATGTATGGAAATTCTTCAGACATGAAAGAATGCGATGCTCCTGTATCAAACAATACAGAAGCTGGTACTGAGTTGACGAGAAGTGTACCCATCACAGTAGCAGGCTGGTCTTGAACTTGATTCAGATCAATGTTGTTAGCCTGAGCACGACCCTGAACTGGCCTGGCATTGTTGTTGCGGGGCTGGTTGGTAGGCAGTGCAAGTTGATCCTGACCCTGCATGCAGTCTCTAGCACGGTGTCCTGGGCGACCACACTTAAAGCACAGTCTATCCTCAGGACGGGATGGTGGAGGCTGAGGTGCTCTTGGCGGTATAGCTCTTGGCTGTCTTGGCGGTGGAGGGGGCAGACGAGGCGCCACATAGGATGGCCTCGGGGCATATGCAGGTGGACGGTAGTTGTTGGGGATCCAGATCCTTTGCTTCTGAGGACGTGGGCCCGAAGATGAACCCACGTCAATCTTGCGCTTAGTGTGATCCTTGTACCTCTGCAGACCTGTCTCAATCTGGATAGCCTTATTCACCAAGGTAGCAAAATCAGGGAAGTCGTGAGCTAGAAGAGCAAGGTGAATATCTGGTTGAAGTCCTTCACGGAATTTCTCCTGTCTGCGAGCATCAGCTGCAATGTCTTCCTCAGCATAGCGAGATAAGTCCAGAAATTCCCGCTGATAAGCATCCACAGTCTTGTTGCCCTGGACTAAGTTGCGGAATTCAAGCTTCTTCTTGTCCATCATTCCCTGGGGAATGTGGCGAGCACGGAACGCAGCTTGGAACTCTGGCCAGGTGATGATTGTTCCAACAGGCTGAGAGCGCCTGTGGCTGTCCCACCATTGAGCAGCGGGACCCTTCAGAAAGTACGAGGCAAAAGTGACATAGCTAGCCTCTGGGGCTCCCGAAGACTCCAGCTCGTAAGTGATGTCACGGAGCCAGTCATCTGCGTCAAGCGGCTGAGTTGAGCTGCGGAAAGTCGTAGGGTTGAGACGCATGAAGTCTTGCAGAGTCTTTGGGGCTGGCTGCTGATTCATATTCGGCCTTGGGAAATGGTCCATAAGCCCTTGCATAAATTGGCGATTCAGTTCAAACTGCTGCATCATACCAGCCATGTAGTCGGGTGGTGGTGGTGGTTCAGGAGTACCACGACCACGACCAGCTGGCCTAACCATTCTGTCAAATTCAACACTGGTAGTTTAGCATTTGGTAATTGCAAAATCAAGGAATCATTCATGAAGTAAATTGCACAAAGAAGGAAGTGCAATAATTACGACATAGTAATTCAAATTTCAACATACAGATCCATACATAAGTCTATTACATACCATAAGTCCGTTACAAAATAGACGATAGATTTGGTATGAAATTAACCTAGACAACTAGGCGGCACACAGGCACGCGGTGGAGGGATACAACAACGCATCAGCGTCGGGGACAACGAAAGTAGCCGGGGAACTGCGCATGACCCCGGTTGTGAAAGCCGATGGCAGGGTCCTGCATCCCGTGCAGACTCTGATGCAGAACCTGCATACTAAGCGGGAGCGCAGGTCCACGTGCCGGAGTACGACCTCCAACCTCAGGCCATCCAAGACCTGGGGGAAACTCAGTCCGAGGCGGGTAAAGGATGTGCTCCGGATGTATCCTCGCACGAACTGCTGGCAACAAGTGCTCCATTGCCTGATACAGACGAGCACGGGTGGCGTACAGCTCGACGTTAAGAGCCCTGACAGTGCGATCCAGAGCCTCAGTGTACTGCACCAGAACCTGTGGGTCGTAACGACGACTCGTGTAGGGGGCGCAGACAGCAGTGTAGGATCGGTCGGTACGCTGCCGTGCGAAAGGTGTCAAGACCTCAGCATCGGCTGCCGTATCAACTCCAGCAGGGACATACGGGATGTATCTGTATGTTGTCTCCTCCAAACAGGGGTTCGCTGCACGGAGACGAACAATAGCAGCATAGGCAGCCTCCTGTACTGCCATCTCAACAGTCACTCCAATGCCACGAAAGGTGTGCAGCACAGTGATGGAGCGGTCCTGTCGATCCCAGATAACCATCTCAGCATCATACTGTTCCTGGTTGAACTCGCGGTAGTCCTCGTAAACAGTGTACTCGGGGTACCAGCGATATCCCAGCTTCTTCAAGAGGCCGATCAGAATGGCCGGGAACCCAGTCGTATCGTGCGCGTAGGTCAGACGAACGATCTGCCTACCGGGACGCATCTGTAACAAGGAGATTCAAGATGTCAAATGACAGTGCGTGTATCATACTTCAAGAGAAAACAATTTTCAACGAAACAATTCACCGGTGGATGTGATCACGAGAACCTAATGTTAGATTTTAGCAAAATCTTTAACCCGAAAGAGAAGAGAGATTAGAACCCAGAGTATAGACGAGGAATAAAAGATCCTAATACCACCCGATTGAGATGTGGGCCCGTAAGCCACAACATCAGTGTTAGTAAAAGTTTTTTAATGACTAGACTCAACTTCGACCAAGGAGTTGGAAAGGGGGCTACCTACAGGCAGTCGGCTCTGATACCAACTTGTGACGCCCCCTTTTCTTGTCCATACGCTAATCATGCACACAATGCGTACGACCAAGATTAGGGACTCACTGATTGATACCATAACACAACAAAAGACACAATTATAAAGTCATACAGCCTCATATTACAAGCCAGGGGCCTCGAGGGCTCGAATACAAATCTCGACATAAACACGAGTCAGCGGAAGCAAATATATCTGAGTACAGACATAAGTTAGACAAGTTTTGCCTTAAGAAGGCTAGCACAAACATAAACAGCGGATCGAAAGAGGCGAGGCCTCCTGCCTGGGAACCTCCTAACTACTCCTGGACGTCGGAGAAGTCTACGTCGTAGTAGGCGCCATCCTGCTGGTAGGGGCCTCCGTCGGGGTAGTAGTAATCGACATCTCCGGCGTACTCCAAATCCTGGGCTCCATCAACTGAATGCAGCAACGTATCGAGGGGGAAAAGAGAAGGCATAGCAGTGTGAGTACTCATCCAAAGTACTCGCAAGACTTACATCAGAACTATGCTAGATATGCATCGGTATCAAGGGGTGGGATTATATCTGGACTGACTGCAGAAAGCAAGAATAGGGAGAAGGCCTAGTCCTATCGAAGACTAGCATCTTCAACATCTTGCAGCATTAGAAGAGTGCAGATTGGTGTCTCATATATAGTCATATTGTTGTAGCAATTTTATTACGTAAACACGCCCAGAGATCCTTCCTCGACTCCCTGCGAGGAAGCAATCCCGGAGCCACAATTCATTTCAAATTAAAGTCACAATTATAGTTGTATAAGGTCAAGGTACAACTCCAAGTCGTCCTGTTACCGTGGACACGACTATTTGAATAGATTAATCATCCCTGCAGGGGTGCACCACATATCCCAACACGCCTGAGTCACCTCCGGCCGGACACACTTTCCTGGGTCATGCCCGGCCTCGGGATATCAGCACGTCGTCGCCCCACCTAGACTCAACGAAGAGGCCAGCCCGCCGGTCTAAATCCTAAGCGTGCAGGTTCGTGGGCCCACTTGCCCTTGCGCTCCTGCACGATGCGTACGCGGCCGGAAGCAGTCCTAGCACCCCTTAGTAACAAGCGCGATGCGTTCCAGACCAATCCGTCGCACGCCGCTCCATTGCTGACGTCCGAAGAGCTTCGGCTGATACAACGACGCTGAGAGCCCATAACTTTCCCACGTGATGGTTAGTGCGTATTAAGGCCAACGACCTAACTCAGATCAAGTACCCAACCCATTAGCAATTTATTAGTGCGGGGCAAGCACGAACCATGAAATGCAGTCCGTCGCCCCGCCAATAACACTCGGGTGCCTTACCGGCGCACCCCACCACATATCTCTCGCGGGTACCCTTGGGGCCGACCCGTCTTCAACAAGTTTCTGTAACCAGGTCATAGTAACTGTGTGTCTATACACCAAGTGGATTTCCGAGGAATCACCCTCGATGGATCCCACTCGAGGTATGAGTAAGGCAAGAGTCGCTACCGGTAAATGGGAAGGAGGAATCACCCTCGATACCCATGACCGTTAGCTATGCTACAGAATTAACACCGGGAGTGCTAAGTGAGGTATCACCCTCGGCACTCGGTAGTAGCTCTGCAGTGCCATACTAAAGGGGTGTGTGGTGATATGTCGGTAACGGCTTGTCAGTCATGACGACTGAGTCTTCTGTCTTCAAGTCCTCGGTGTCGTCGACGAAAGCAGGGGCAACTGGGACTAAGGGGTCTCATGGGTTCACTAATCAACCTATGCTAAGCAGTTGGTAAGATTGCAGGTAAAGTAACAGTTCATCAAAAACAGGCTATGCATCAGAATAGGAGCTATCTAATACAGTAGCAAAATCTAATGCAAGCATAAGAGGGAGAGAGATGGGTGATATCGGAATGCTCAAGGGGGTTTTGCTTGCCTTGCTGCTCTGCGGCAAAAGGCTGAACGTCAGGGACGTAGTCGATCTCGGCAGCACCGTCAGCCTCGGGGTCTACCGGAGAGAAGAGGGGGAAGAAACAATAAATATAAAGCACACAGATGCAACATGATGCATGACATGGCAATACGCAAGGCTAGGGGTGTTTACGGCCTATCTAGGTGCGATAGTTAATTTAGAAATTTATTTGAAATTATTTTAATAATGTCATGCACTATTCACCTATTCGAAACAGGCAAAAAGTTGCATGTTCAGATAGCTAGAGGCATGTGACAGATGAATGGATGGCATATTTGGATTCGTGGGATTTTTCTGATCAATTTTCATGTATAAAGTTTTTTGATCTGAGCTACAGATTATTTTCTATGATTTTTCAAAGTTTTAATCAATTTATGGAATTAATTTAATTAGTTAAATCCAACATTATCCAGAATAGTGAATGATGACGTCAGCATGAGGTCAGCATTGCGTCAGCAGTCAACAGGGGGCTGGCCAGGTCAAACCTGACCAGTGGGCCCCACCTGTCATAGACTCTGGTCTATTTCAGTTTATTAAGCTAAACTAAACAGAGTTAATTAGGGGAGGGCCCCACATGTCAGTGTCTATTTAGTGTTAAACTAATTATTTCAATTATCCTAATCTGTTAATTAGGCAACTGACAGGGGGACCCACCTGTCATACGCACAGGGGCATGGGGTCCCACCAGTCAGTGACTGGTCAACCCAGTCAGCCCAGTTGACTGGGTCAACCCAATCAACTGGGGCCAGGGGCCCCACTGGCAGTGACCCAGGGGTGGACCCCAGGTGTGCCACGTCGGTGGCCGGCGCCGGAGCATCGCCGGCGAGCGTCGGACGCAGCCGAAAACTTCGGCGAGCTCGGAAATCGCGCACGGTGCATCATTTGGCGCGCGGCCGGTCGCGTTCGAAAGCTGGACGAGCCGCCGATCCATTCCGGGCATCGGGGCGAGCAACGGCGGGCCGTAGCGAGCGCTACGTCGCCGGCGGCAGAGCAGCGCTTCGGGCTCCGATGGCAAACAGCGAACGGGGGCGCTTTCGAGCTAACTACGGGCGCTACTCGAACCTACGCAACGAGCGGAGTCGAACGGCGGCGGTGGGTGGACCAACGGGTCACCGGAGAGGCGCCGGCGACGAGGTCAGGCGGCGGTGCGTTCGGGCTCCGTTGGAAACTAGCGCCAGGAGCATCGGCTCGTCGCGAGGAGGAAAGGGGGAGGTAGCCGGAGCTCACCGCGGGGTGTTGCCGTTCAAAATGGGGTCGGGGAGGGCGTGACGGCGACGGAATCGACGACGGCGAGCGGCGGCGATCCGAGGAGGGAGACGAGCACCGACGGCGAAGCAGAGCTCCTGGGGCGCGGGCTTGGGGTCGAGAAGGACGGGGAGGGCGAGTCGGAGCTCGTGGACGCGACGGCGAGGCGCGGGCGTGGCTGCGGCCGTGGCTATCCGCCGACCATGGCGACAGCGGCGCTCGGATCTGGAGGGGGGGAGAGCGAGAGGAGGGGGGGAATGGCGAGGGCGTCCAGAGGCCCGAGGGAGGGGGCGCCCTTATCCCCTCGCTTACCTGCCCTCGTCGCGGTGGCGAGCGGCGAGCGGCAGAGGGCGAGCGCGGCCATGGCGCGGGCGACACGGCGGCGGGAGCAGGTAGGGGGAGGCCCTGGTGGGCTGGGCCGCACTGTGGCTTTGGCCCAGTGGCCAGGTAAGCCTCTCTGGCCCCTTTTCTTTTCTTTCTTTTCTGTTTTCTTTTCTTTATTTCTGTTTTAATTATTTTGGGCCAATATTCCTCCAAGCAAAAATGTGCCATCTAGCCCAAATATCATGTTGCAATATTTCATAAGTCCACAGCAACTTTGGGGATTTTTAGAAAGTGCTTGTATTTTCAACTTGATTTTAAATTGCCTTTCAAATGCATTTAGCTTCTGTTATTAATGGTGGGGTCCACACCATGAGCTAGGTGATGTTGTTTTCCTCAACAATATTTGTTTTGAATTTTATCTCAATTATGCAACATTTTTTTATGCTGTTTGAGGATTTATTTTATCACCATAAAATCCTATGGCAATTGAAATGAAATTTGGATTGGAATTTGAATCCAAACTTGATGAAGCCCCACTTAGCAAAATGATTAGGCACTATTCATGGTCATTACTGTAGCTTAATTACAATGATCACTGTAGCCAAAAGCCAGGATGTCACACTATCCCTGTCCTTGTCCTCATATATTGGAAAGTACTCAGATCCATTGAGCTGAACCATCTGCTTGCTGTCATTCATTCCTTGAAATCCACATCAACATGATTTGGCACACATATTGGGATTACTAACAAACTGACCTCCAGATCCTTTCTGGATACACCAATACTCAAAAAAAAAATTCTCAAAAGAAAAGAATGAAAACTAACAATTCTTAGCGGAAACTATTAATATCAGAAGTTATCCGATACATAACACAATCAACACTCGGTATAGGATAAATTGTTGCATTGGAAGTATCTTCTATCTTTTTTTAGTTTCCTATGATCCAAAGTAGGCGCTGGAACAAAGTAAATCTTTAAACACTTATGTAGTAGATTCAAAACAGTAAGTCATTTAACTGGCAGAACGTAGCATTATGGAAAATATATAGCAAAGTGATTTTGTGTATGCTAGTTGCAGCATCGGCACAACACATATTCTAGCAAACATACATATGTTTGACGCATTCTACCACAAAATGCCTGTCCAAAGGCTTCGGCACCGTGGCTCATGCAGAAAACTGAGAAATGCCTAAACTGTAGCAGCATGAATATCTAACATCTCTTGTCGTTTCATAAAGCAACGAAAGTTCAGAACATACTATCTTAGCAGCTGGTGACCCTCTCCCGTCTGCTGCCGCACCTCTCTCTCCTCTAGTACATCTGAAGCCTGGTAACAATGAAGTAAACTGCAAGCAGATCTCTGTAGGAAAAAAAATCAAAGGAAGTGATTAGAAAATCATCCAGCACAACCTCTCAATATAGGCAAGAAGAAAAGAAATATCAGTTTGAGCAAGGCATTACAACAAACAAGTACCAGGCAACCTCCACACAACAGCCACCTCGACCCAAAGCTTAATCTATCTCAGCAAAAGAAATTACATCCTAGGGAAATGAACAAAATCACATAGTCAGACAGAGATGAATGCATGTAAAAATCCCAAAATAGAAAAGGGGGCAACCTGCAGGCATCATATGGCGTGTTGGCATCCTAGGGCATGTTGGCATCAAGCTAAGAATGATAGATTGGTTACTCACCTCTTGCTCCTCCATCTCGGTCTCCCTCCTCTCATTCCTTCTTTCTCTCCCTCTCATCTTCTCTCTCAGCGCCACCGCCGTCGCTTTATGCCTGCAAGTCGCCGGCCGTTGGGGAAGCTCGCCTCCACGCCCACACGCCTTAGATCCGGTGGGATGGGATCCAGGGTCGGGGTCGAGCCCGGTGGATGTGGGAGGACGGCGGCACGGGAGAGAGAGGAGGAAAAGGAGGAGCCGCGGGCAAGGAGGCGGGCCGCAGGCAAGGAGGCGAAGGTGGAGGAGATGAGGCGGCCGAGAGGGAGGTGGGACGAGGGAGAGAGGAGATATTTTTATGGGAGAGAGGCTGCCTAATCGCGCTGCTCATTGTTTTTCCCCCTCCCGTGGTGCGCTCGCTGTGCACTATTCATAGATGACGTGGATGCAGCGGTTGTGCCTAGCAGCTCGCTCATCCTTTATATGTTCAATTGTCCAACAGTAATTTGTTACCCACCGTATGCTGCTTACATGAGAGATGCCGTTAGGAAAAACTATGGCCCCAGCTCTATTCACTTATAAATTTACAAACGCTACTATTACCTTGCTGCCTTTATTTACTTTTTATTTTATTTTGTAATTTACAATTATCTACACACCTCATTTGCTTGCAAATAACGAGATCAAGGGGATTGACAACCCTCTTGCCCACGTTGGGTGCAAATTGTTTGTTCTTTTGTGTGCAGCCGCTGAAGACGGTTGAGGATTGATATTCCTATTGGTTCGATAAACCTTGGTTTCATAACTGAGGGAAATACTTTCCCACTTTGTGCTGCAATAACCCGTTCCTCTTCACGAAAAACCCAACGCAGATCACAAGTATCACTCTCCTATACTCTGGGTTCTGATCTCTCTTCTATTCAGGTTAAATGATTTTACTAACCCTAACATTAGGTTCTCGTAATCACATCCACCTGGAGAGCCGCTTCATCAACAATTGTTATCTTTTGAAGTTATGATGCACACACTATCTTTTGACATCTTTGAACCTCCTTGTTACAGATGCGTCCCGCTAGGCAGCTCGTTCGTCTGACTATGGCTGTCTATGTGACTGGGTTCTCGGCCATTCTGGTCGACCTCTTGACCAGGCTAGGATATCGCTGGTATCCCGAGTACACTGTTTACGAGGACTACCGCGAGTTCAACCAGGAGCAATATGAAGCTGGGATAGTTATCAGGGATCAGTGGGACCGCTCCATCACTGAGCTGGACACCTATCATGGTGTTGGAGTGACTATTGAGATGGCAGTTCATGATATTGCCTATGCTGCTATTGTCCGTCTCCGTGCAGAGAACCCCCGATTGGAGGAGACGGCATTCAGATACATCCTGTATGTCCCCGCTGGGGTAGAGACTGGATCTGACACCAAGGTCTACACCCCTTACGTGCGGCAGCGTAACGACCGATCCTACACCGCTATATACACCCCCTACGTGAGTCGTCGTTACGACTCACAGGTTCTGGTGCAGTACACTGAGGCGCTGGATTGTGCTGTCCGAGCTCTGACTGTTGAGTTGTACGCCACCTGTACTCGTCTTTACGATGCTATGACACAGTTGATACCAGCAGTCAGAGCGAGGATACATCCAGAGTACATCCTTTACCCGCGCAGGACAAAGCTACCACCAGGTCTTAAGTGGCCTGCTGTTGGAGGTCGTACTCCTTCACGTGGACCTCTGCTCCCCTCTCGGGACTAGTATCTACATCAGAGTGTTCATGGATTGCAGAATCCTGCCCCTAGGTTTGCCATTCAGAGTCACCAGCTGTTACCTGGCTTCAATGGTTGTCCCCGACGTTGATATAGCATATCACTATGTCCCGTTGTTCTATCCCTCTACTGCGTGCCTACGCGCCGCCGAGTTTTTCTAGGTTATTTACCTTTCCGGACTTGTACCGCTGGTTTGTAATGGACCTATGTATGGATCTGTATGTCATGCTTGACTACTATGATGTATCTATTGCACTTTCTTTCTTTGTGCATGTTACTTCAAGAATGATTCATTGTCTTTGTCATTACTCAATACTAAACTACCACTGTTATAAGTAAACATGATGGTTAGGCCAGCTGGTCGTGGCCGTGGTGCGCCCGAGCCACCACCACCGCCGCCCGAATACATGGTTGGAATGATACAACAGTTTGAGCTGAACCGTCAATTCATGCAAGGGCTCATGGATCAGTTTCCTCGCCCGAACATGAATCAGCAACAGGCCGCAGTAACTCTGCAAGACTTCGTGCGCCTCAACCCTGCTGTCTACCGCAGCTCAACTCAGCCGCTTGACGCTGATGACTAGATCCGCGACATCACCTATGAACTGGAGTCTGCCAATGTTACCCTTGCCAACTATGTCACCTTTGCGGCATACTTCCTGAAGGGTCCCGCTGCTCAATGGTGGGACAGTCACAGGCATTCACAGCCTATTGGAGCAATCATCACCTGGACGAAGTTCCAAGATGCTTTCTGTGCCCGCTACATTCCCTAGGGAGTTATGGATAGGAATAAGCGTGAGTTCCGCAACCTCACCTAGGGCAACAAGACTGTGGATGCTTATCAGTGGGAGTTTCTGGACTTGTCCCGCTATGCTAAAGAAGACATCGCAACTGATGCTCATAGGCAGGAGAAATTCTGCGAAGGCCTTCACCCTGATATCAAGCTTGCGCTCCTTGTTCAGTATTATGATAACTTCGCCACTCTGGTGAACAAGGCCATCCAGGTTGAGACTGGTCTGCAGGAATACAAGGACAACTCAACCATGCTGTCTACCGCAGCTCAACTCAGTCGCTCGACGCTGATGACTGGCTCCGCGACATCACCTATGAACTGGAGTCTGCCAATGTCGCCCTTGCCAACTATGTCACCTTTGTGGCATACTTCCTGAAGGGTCCCGCTGCTCAATGGTGGGACAAACACATGCGTTCACAGCCTGTTGGAGCAATCATCACCTGGACGGAGTTCCAAGATGCTTTCCGTGCCCGCTACATTCCCCAGGGAATTATGGACAGGAAGAAGCGTGAGTTCCGCAACCTCACACAGGGCAACAAGACTATGGATGCTTATCAGCGGGAGTTTCTGGACTTATCCCGCCATGCTGAAGAAGACATCACAACTGATGCTCGTAGGCAGGAGAAATTCCGCGAAGGTCTTCACCCTGATATCAAGCTTGCGCTCCTTGTTCAGGATTATGATAACTTCGCCACTCTGGTGAACAAGGCCATCCAGGTTGAGACTGGTCTGCAGGAATACAAGGACAACAGCAAGCGCAACCATGACGTGGGCTCATCTTTGGGCTCATCAACTCAGAAGCGCAGGATCTGGATTCCCCACAACATGTACCATGCACCTGCTCCAGCTCCAAGGCTGTCCTATGTTGCACCTCGTCTGCCTCCTCCACCACCAAGGCAGCCAAGACTTCCAGCTCCACCACCCTGAGTTCCTCCTTCCTGTCCTGAGGACGGGCTATGCTTCAAGTATGGTTGTCCAAGTCACCGTGCCAGAGATTGCAGGCAGAATCAGAATCAGCTTGCACTGCCTTCAACCAACCAGCCCCGCAACAACATGTAACGCCCCGGACACACCCGTCGGTGGTCGTTACTCCTGACGGGATCTATATTGGCCCCACAGATCAATACTAGTCTTTTCTGCGCACTTTGTCCTCACTCGTGCGCACCCGGGACCAATTTCCCGGTCGGTCACCCATCGCTTAACTTGGGAGTTCTGTTTGAATGGGCTCCCGGAAAAGAAGGAATTCCTTATTGATATGAGTAGTCTATCATCCCTAATATGCCAGGCTATCACATACACCCCCACTCAGAGGAACCGACGTCCTCGTCGAGCCACAGGAACGTTCCCTCTTGGCACAAACGTCTGTGCATCCAGTCAAGTACATGTGCCATGCCGGGTGCCACGATGGGTCACAAACGTCATGAACAACATGACCGCACACCTGTCCGCAAACATCCATGTAACCGCGAGGGTCGGCTTTGATACCAACTTGTAACGCCCCGGACACACCCGCCGGTGGTCGTTACTCCTGGTGGGATCCAGACTGGCCCCACAGATTAATACTAGTCTTTTCTGCGCACTTTGTCCGCACTAGTCTTTTCTGTGCACTCATGCGCACCCGGGACCACCTTCCCGGTCGGTCACCCATCCTAGAACTACTCCAAGCCAAGCACGCTTAACTTGGGAGTTCTGTTTGAATGGGCTCCCGGAAAAGAAGGAATTCCTTATTGATATGAGTAGTCTAACATCCCTAATATGCCAGGCTATCATACAACAATGCCATGCCTGCTTATGGTCGTGGTCAGGCTAACAACCTGCTACTGTGATGGGTACCCT
Organism: Elymus sibiricus; assembly: GCA_039707655.1. Taxonomy (NCBI): domain Eukaryota; kingdom Viridiplantae; phylum Streptophyta; class Magnoliopsida; order Poales; family Poaceae; genus Elymus; species Elymus sibiricus. The sequence goes on from CM077667.1 coordinate 73,748,389, forward strand.
TCTTGTTAACTCAGCTCCAGCTTCTGTATTGTTTGATACAGGAGCATCACATTCTTTTATGTCTGAAGATTTTGCATACATGCATGAACTAAAATGCGAAGAGATGACCGTCCCAATAGTGGTAAACACCCCCGCGGGCCAATGTCGAACCTCCATGGCTAGCCACAACGTCCCCATTGAAATTGAAGGGTTGGAGTTCCATATCTCTCCCATTATGTTGAAGTCTTCTAATATTGACCTCATTCTGGGAATGGATTTGTTGCAACCACATACGGCTTCAATCGTTTGCGCCACAAAAACCATCCACCTCCTACACCCTTCTAATGAGATAGTAAGCTACCATGCTAATCTTGTTCGAAATGCCGAAGCCCGGATTTTTATGCCTTAAATGCATTGAATGCATCACCCCTTGAGGGGATTGAAAACATCCCAGTTGTCCGGGATTTCCAAGATGTCTTTCCAGAAGAACTTCTAGGAATTCCCCCTGCCAAAGCTGTCGAGTTTGTCATCGACTTAGTACCCGGTACCACTCCTATAGCCAAGCGACCTTATAAGATGCCTCCTCATGAACTCCCTGAGCTTAAGGAAGAAATTGACAATTCACTTTGTCAAGGGTTCATTCGTCCAAGTTCCTCTGCATGGGGAGCACCTTCTCTCTTTGTCAAGAAGAAGGATGGTACGAATCGTTTGGTCCAAGACTACCATCCCATCAACCAAGCAACAATTCAAAATAAATATCCGCTCCCTGGGATCAACGATCTGCATGATCAACTGGTTGGTTCCTCTGTGTTTTCTAAACTCGACTTGAGGTTGGGTTACCACCAGATCCGTGTTCGTGAAGAGGATATTCCAAAGACGGCATTCATTACTCGCTATGGTTCATACGAGTATACCGTCATGTCTTTCGGCTTAACCAATGCTCCAGCAACATTCTCTCATCTGATGAATTATATCTTCAAGGACTATCTCGACAAATTCATCATGGTTTATCTAGATGATATCCTGGTGTATTCCAAGAATAAAGAAGAGCATGCTGAACATCTTCGTCTTGTACTGGAAAAGCTTCGAGAGCACCAGCTTTATGCCAAGTATTCCAAGTGTGAGTTTTGGTTGGACGAGGTGACCTACCTTGGTCATGTGATCTCCAAGGATGGTATTGCTGTCAACCCAGAACGAGTTCAGGCCATTCTTGACTGGACTACCCCGAAGAATGTTAAGCAAGTCAGAAGTTTTCTCGGACTCGCCAGCTATTGCCATCGTTTTGTCGAGAACTTCTCCAAGATTGCCAAACCATTGACCAACCTGCTTCACAAATGCGTTAAGTTTGAGTGGACAGACAAATGTCAGGAAAGTTTCCAAGCACTCAAGGACAAGCTGACATCTGCTCCAGTGCTTGCTCCTCTGGATTCTCAAAAGTACTTTGTCATTTATTGTGATGCATCTCGTCAAGGATTAGGTTGTGTCCTGATGCAAGAACGCAGAGTGATTGCTTATGCTTCATGACAATTGCGTCCTCATGAAGAGAACTACCCAGTTCATGACTTCAAACTTGATGCGGTTATCTTTGCACTGCTGTTATGGCGACATTACCTTCTCGGTAATCGTTGTAAAGTCTACACCGACCATCAAAGTCTAAAATATCTGTTTACTCAGCCAGATATGAATCTGCGTCAGAGGCGATGGATGGAAGCAATTATGGACTATGACTTCGGTATATCTTATACCCCTGGCAAGGCTAACGTGATGGCCGATGCATTGAGCCGAAAAGCTTATTGCAGCAACTACATGGTTGAGAAAGCTAATCCCCACCTTCATGAAGAGCTTCACAAATTGAATCTGCACATTGTTCCATAGGGTTCTCTTAATAACCTTGTCATGGAACCAACTCTTTTGAGAGCTATTAAGTCCACACAAGACAAGGATGCTTACATCCTTAGGACGAAAGAAGATCTTGACTTAGAGAAATTCAAGGATTCTCGATTGCTGAAGATGGAACCTTGTACCTCAAGGATCGTATTGTGGTACCCCGATTCGAGCTTATGACAGAGAAGGTGATGAAAGAAGCACATGACACCCCTTTCTCTATTCATCCGGGAAGTACCAAGATGTATCTGGAAATCCAACAAAAGTACCGATGGTCTGGGATGAAGCAAGACATTGCTTGCTATATTGAAGAATGTAACGTTTGTCGCTGATACGTCTCCAATGTATCTATAATTTTTGCTTGTTCCATGCTGTTATATTATCATTCTTGGATGTTTTACAATCATTTTATTACAACTTTATATCATTTTTTGGGACTAACCTATTGATATAGTGCCAAAGTGCCAGTTGCTGTTTTTGTTTGTTTTTTACTTCGCAGGAAATCAGTACCAAACGGAGATAAAACGCTGCGGGGATTTTTGTGGATTTTTTACGGACCAGAAGAAACCAGATGGGCCAAAGAACACGAGAAGAGGGGCCCCAGGGTGGCCAGCCCCCACCAGGGCACGCCAGAGGCCCCCTGGCGCGACCTGGTGGGTGCTGGGCACCTCGAGCACCCCCTCAACCGACTATCGTGCCTATAAATTCCCTGGAAATCCAAAAACCCTAGGGGAGTCGACGAAACACAATTCCAGCCGCCGCAAGTTCCAGAACCGCAAGATCCAATCTAAACACCATCACGGAGGGGTTCATCTTCCTCATAGGTGCCTCTCCGATGATGCGTGAGTAGTCCACCATAGACCTAGGGGTCCGTAGCTAGTAGCTAGATGGCTTCTTCTCTCTCTCTTATGATTCTCAATACAATGGTCTCTTGGAGATCTATTTGATGTAAACTTTTGCGGTGTGTTTGTTGTGATCCGATGAATTTTGAGTTCATGATCAGTTTCTATCCATGAATATTATTTGAGTCTTCTTTGATCTCTTATATGCATGATTACTTATAGCCTCGTATTTCTTATTCGAATCTTTGGTTTAGTTAGGCCAACTAGATTGATTTTTCTTGCCATGGGAAGAGGTGCTTTGTGATGGGTTCGATCTTGCGGTGTTCTTTCCCAGTGACAGAAGGGCCAGCAAGACACGCATGTATCGCTGCTATTAAGGATAACAAGATGGGGTCTATTCCTACATGAATAGATCTTGTCTACATCATGTCATCGTTCTTATTGCATTACTCCGTTTTTCCATGAACTTAATACACTAGATGCATGCTGGATAGCGGTCGATGTGTGGAGTAATAGAGGTAGATGCAGGCAGGAGTCGGTCTATCTATCTTGGACGTGATGCCTATATAATGATCATCGCCTTGGATATCGTCACGACTATTCGATTTTCTATCAATTTCCCAACAGTAATTTGTTCACCCACCGTGCGCTATACTCATGAGAGAAGCCACTAGTGAACCCTACGGCCCCCGGGTCTACTTTTCCATCATATTGCTTTCCGATCTACGTTTTTTGCAATCTTTGTTTTCAGATCTACAAAACCAAAAACCCAAAAACATATTGCTGCATATTTACTCTTTTTATTTGTGTTCTTGAGAGATCTATCTCTCCTATCTATCACTACCTAATCTATCTATTTACCGTAGAGAGATTGACAACCTCTCTTTCGCGTCGGGTTGCAAGTATTTGTTGTTTGTGTGCAGGTGCTGCTTATTGGGTGGTGGTGATCCTCCTACTGGTTCGATAACCTTGATTTCATAACTGAGGGAAATACTTACCGTCGTTGTGCTGCATCATCCCTTCCTCTTTGGGGAAATACCGACGCAGTCCAACCCACGTCAAAGGAATTTCTGGCGCCATTGCCTGGGAGGAAGCAGTCTCTTCTATGTGCCTATCGTAGGCGCCGAGGGGAATCCATCATCATCTACCAGGTTCCTAATCACAAATCTCATCTCCTTGCAATTACATTATTTGCCATTTTCCTCTCGTTTTCCTCTCCCCCACTTCACCAATTTGTCGTTTTCATTGCCCTCTTTTTCGTTTGCCCTTTTTCTTGCCGGATCTCTTCCTTGCTTGCAATCTTGTTTGCGTAGTCATGATGACTCAAGAGAATACCAAGTTGTGTGAGTTTTCCAATACTAATAACAATGATTTTATTAGTACGCCTATTGCTCCTCCCACCACTAGTGCGGAGTCTTGTGATATTAATGCCGCTTTGTTGAATCTTGTCATGAAAGATCAATTTGCCGGTAATCCTAATGAGGATGCCGCGTCCCATCTAAACACGTTCGTTGAATTGTGTGATATGCAAAAGAAAAAAGATGTGGACAATGATATTGTCAAGTTGAAACTATTTCCTTTTTCCTTGCGGGATCGTGCAAAAATTTGGTTTTCATCTTTGCCTCGCAATAGTATCGATTCTTGGAATAAGTGCAAGGATGCTTTTATCACTAAGTATTTTCCTCCCGCGAAAATTATTTCCCTTAGGATGCAAATCATGAATTTTAAGCAACTTGAGCATGAACATGTTGCCCAATCTTGGGAAAGAATGAAGTTGATGATAAGAAATTGTCCTACACATGGTTTGAATCTTTGGATGATCATACAATTTTTTATGCGGGATTGAATTTTGTCTCTAGAAATCTTTTAGATTCCGCTGCGGGTGGTACTTTTATGGAGATTACTTTGGGTGAAGCTACTAAATTGCTAGATAGTATCATGGCTAATTATTCTCAATGGCATACCGAAAGAGCACCTACTAGTAAAAAAGTTAATTCGGTAGAGGAAATTAGTACTTTGAGTGATAAAGTTGATGCTTTGATGAAATTGGTTGCTAGTAAAAATGCTCCTATTGATCTTAATGATGTGCCTTTGTATACTTTGGTTGAGCAAAATAGTGAATCTGTAGATGTGAATTTTGTCTCGCGCAACAATTTCAATAACAATGCTTATAGAGGTAATTTTAATCCTAGGCCTTTTCCTGGAAATTCCTCTAATAATTATGGTAATTACTATGGTAATTCTTCCTACAATAATAATAGGAACACCTCTGATCTTGAGAGTTATCAATGCACAAAAGGCTTTCAATACTACGATAGAAGAAAAGTTGAATAAGTTTGATGATATGTCTAGAAGCATTGATAGAATTTCTCATGATGTTGAAAATCTCAAGTTGAAAGCTTTTGTGCTTAAGATTGATGAATCTATTAAAGCTTTATATGTCTCTATGGATGAAAGTAATAAAAGAACCGCTATGCTTAGAGCTAAAAGAGAAATCTTAGAAAAGTCGTCTTCTAGTGATTGCCGTTATAAAAGTGATGAAGATCTTAAAGTGATTGGTGTTTCTTCTATTGATTCCTTGTTTAGTAAGATTAAAATTGATAATTAAGGGACTGAAGTAGAGTCAACTTTATCTATAAGGCGTCCCAATAATTTGGAGGGTGAAAATCTTGATGAAATTTTTGATGAAAGTGGGTTTCGAGAGGTCAAAACTTTAACTAGTGATGTGCCCACTATCTTGGATTGCAAAGATTTTAATTATGATAGCTGCTCCTTGATTGAATGTATTTCTTTGTTGCAATCTATGTTGAATTCACCCCATGCTTATGAGCAAAATAAAGCTTTTACTAAACATATCGTTGATGCCATGATGAAATCTTTTGAAGAAAAGTTGGAGTTGGAGATTTCTATTCATAGAAAATTGCATGATTAGTGGGAACCTACCATTAAGGTCAAGATTAAAAATTATTAATGCTTTGCTTTGTGTGATTTGGGTGCTAGTGTTTCCACGATTCCGAAATCTCTATGTGATGTGCTTGGCCTTACCAACATTGAAGAATGTTCTCTTAATTTGCACTTGGCGGATTCTACTATTAAAAAGCCTTTGGGAAGAATTAATGATGTTCTTATTCTTGAAAATAGAAATTATGTGCCCATTATTTTATTGTGCTTGATATTGATTGCAATCCGTCTTGTCCCATTATACTTGGTAGACCGTTTTTACGCACTATAGGTGCCGTGATTGATATGAAAGAAGGCAATATTCGTTTTCAATTTCCCTTGAGAAAGGGTATGGAACACTTCCCTAGAACAATAATTAATCCACCATATGAATCAATCATGAGGGCATCCTATGGATCCAAAACCAAAGATGACAATACTTGAATCTATCAAATATGCCTAGCTAGGGGCGTAAAATGATAGCGCTTGTTGGGAGGTAACCCAATGAATAAATAAAATTTTGCTTTTTCCTTTCTGTTTTTGAGTGTTGACATAATTATTCCTCTGTTATTATTGTGTTTTTATGGTTTATTTAGTGTTTGTGCCAAGTAGAACCGTTAGGATTATTCATAGGATGAGTAGAAGTGATGCTGAACTGAAACAGAAACTTTGCGTCCAGTATATGAATTTTCATTTTTTGCTGGAACGTGATCTTGAGCTGAAATTTTAAGACAGTGTTTCTATACAAATTCCTTACGTTGTCCTAATTGTTCAGAATTATTAGAGTTACAGAAGTATGGGTATGGTACAGATTACTACAGACTGTTCTGTTTGAGACAGATTCTGTTTTTGTTGCATTGTGTGCTTGTTTTGATGAATCTATGGTTTGTATTGGAGGGTATAAGCCATGGTAAAGTTAAAATACAGTAGGTATAATGCAATTATAAAATTTGAATGTGTTTACAACAGTACCTAAAGTAGTGATTTGCTTTCTTATACTAACGGATCTCACGAAGATTTTGTTGAGTTTTGTGTGATTGAAGTTTTCAAGTTTTGGGTGAGACCACGATGGATGAAGGAATAAGTAGTAGCAAAAAAGCCTAAGCTTGGGGATGCTACCGCACCCCCAAGATATATCCAAAGAGTAACAAGCAACTAAGCTTGGGGATGGCCCCGAGTGGCATCCCCTCTTTCTGCTAACGACCATCGGTATTTTACTTGGAGCTATATTTTTATTCGTCATATATCATGTGTTTTGCTTGGAGCGTCTTGTATCTTTGCTTTCTTTGTTTGTTATTTTTCCCTTTGTATCCTTGCTGTACACACCTATTTGATAAAGCCAAAATCATGCTATGATATGTTAGAATTGCTCTATGTGCTTCACTTAAACTTTTTGAGCTATAGAATTACTCTAGTGCTTCACTTATATCCTTTTTGAGCACGGTGTTCTTGGAAAACTTTTGTAGAAATACTCCAATGCTTCACTTAGATTAATTTGAGAGTTAGTAAAATTTTGAAGAAATCCTCTAATGCTTCACTTATACCTTTTTGAGAGATGAAATCTTTATGCTCATGTGCTTCACTTAAATTTGTTTGAGCTTGGCAAAAAGCAATGGCAATATATGAAACTAGTCCCAAAGTGATAGATATCAAAGGAGGATATAATAAAAACTTTCATGAAGATCATTGGACAAATTAAACTTGATTCCTTGTAATAGTTTTGAAACATGATGATAGTAATATGTGAGTCATGTTAATGAGTAATTATGCTTAGTAGGAATATTGGTGTTAAGGTTTGTGATTCCCTATGCATGCACGAAAGTCAATAGTTATGCAATGAAGTTACATCCTACTTGTGGTGCATGATTCGGTGTTAGTTATGTTCAATGCTCACTTATGTGATTTTTCGTTTCTTGGTTTGGTTGCTTCCCAATCTATTTGCTAGCCTTCATTTGTACTAAGTAGGAATACTACTTGTGCATCCAAAATCCTTAAACCAAGTTTTGCCTTATGAGTCCACCATACCTACCTATATGCGGTATTTCCATGCCGTTCCAAGCAAATTTGTATGTGCCATCTCTAAATTTTCAAAATAATTTTTCTCTTTTGTGTGCTCGTACCGCTCATGAAGCGGGGGGGGGGGGAGTGTCCAATATTTTTCCAAGCTAGATGTGTTATTCTCAAGATGAGTGTTTATTCACTTGTCATTGCACGAGTGTGCGGCGGTAATAGGGATGCCCATTCCCGAAATTAAAAAGAAAAAATATTTACTTTATGTTGTCAAATAATAAATTCCTTGGAAAGTGTTGGTATGGAAGGCAACCGTGGATACGGCCCGCCATGGAAAGTGAAAGTTTGGTGGAAAAAGGAATAAACTTTATTTTCTGTTTGGGAACTGCCTATGATATATCTAGCATGGAAAGTATTGTGAGCTACTTTGTCGTTTTCGTTGACAGGAAAAGCATGCCACCCAAAATATTTTTTCTCTCAATTTTAAACTTTGAGCTCTGGCACCTCTACAAATCCCTACTTCCCTTTGCGAAGGGCCTATCTATTTACTTTATGCAATTTTTATTTTTTGCTTTGAGTCTCCATCTTCTCTTATAAGCACCAACTAGGGGGCACTATGATCGTACTTGAGCATTGGGCATAGCTAATATTTGAGTGTGTTTCATGAATGGATCAATGATTGAGCATGATGGGCTAGGGATAACTTTCTTTAGTGTTGATATTTTGAAAGACATGGTCGCTTGTTGACATGCTTGAGTATTGAAGTCATTATGTTAAAACTAGACTATTGCTTTGAATTATTTACAAGTCCAAATGTCCATGCTATACAAAGAGGAAAAGAATATGATGAACATGTTAGGCAGCATTCCACATCAAAAATTCTGTTTTTATCATTTACCTACTCGAGGACGAGTAGGAATTAAGCTTGGGGATGCTGATACGTCTCCAACGTATCTATAATTTTTGCTTGTTCCATGCTATTATATTATCATTCTTGGATGTTTTATGATACGTCTCCAACGTATCTATAATTTGTGAAGTATTCATGCCATGTTTACAATAATTCTATATGATTTTATTAGAACTAACCCGGACTGACGCTGTTTTCAGTAGAACTACCATGGTGTCGTTTTTTGTGCAGAAATAAAAGTTCTCGGAATGGGCTGAAAATTTACGGTGATTTTTTATGGACCAAAAGAGACCCCCGAAGCATTGGAGTTGGGCCAGAAGAGCCACGAGGCCACCACAAGCCTGCATGGCGCCCCCCCCTAGGGCGTGCCCTCCTAGCTTGTTGCTGCCTCGTGGCCCCCCTTGACTTGTTTCCGACACCAAAAATTCCTATAAATACAGAAACCTCTAGAAAGAAACCTAGATCGGGAGTTCTGCCGCCGCAAGCCTCTGTAGCCACGAAAAACCAATTGGGAGCCCGTTCCGGCACCCTGCCGGAGGGGGAAACCATCACCAGAGGCCATCTTCATCATCCCGGCGGCCTCCATGACGAGGAGGGAGTAGTGCACCCTTGGGGCTGAGGGTATGTACCAGTAGCTATGTGTTTGATCTCTCTCTCTCGTGTTCTTGAGATGACACGATCTTGATGTACCGCGAGCTTTATTAATATAGATGAATCATATGGAGTTTTCCCCTCTCTATCTTCTTGTGATGAATTAAGTTTTCCCTTTGAAGTTTTCTTATCGGATTGAGTCTTTAAGGATTTGAGAACACTTGATGTATGTCTTGCGATGGGATATCCGTGGTGACAATGGGATGTTCTATTGATCCACTTGGTGTATGTTTTGGTGATCAACTTGCGGGTTCCGTGACCTTGGGAATCTATGCATAGGGGTTGGCACATGTTTTTGAACATGATGAATCTGAAATTGTGTGATGCATATCGTATAATCAAGCCCATGGGTACTCGTGGTGACATTGGAGTATCTAGGTGACATTAGGGTTTTGGTTGATGTGTATCTTAAGGTGTTATTTTAGTAAGAACTCTAGGGCTGTTCGTGACACTTATAGGGATAGCTCATAAGATTGATCGGAAAAGATAACTTTGAGGTGGTTTCGTACCCTACAATAATTTCTTCGTTTGTTCTCCGCTATTTGTGACTTTGGAGTGAACTCCTTGTCGCACGTGAGGGATTTACATATGATTCAACTATGTTAGTATTGTTGAGATAACTTGCACTAGTGAAAGTATGAACCCTAGGCCTTGTTTCTAAGCATTGCAATACCGTTTGTGCTCACTTTTATCATTAGTTACCTTGCTGTTTTTATATTTTAAGATTACAAAAACCTATATCTACCATCCATATTACACTTGTATCACCATCTCTTCGCCGAATTAGTGCACCTATACAATTTACCATTGTATTGGGTGTGTTGGGGACACAAGAGACTCTTTGTTATTTGGTTGCAGGGTTGTTTGAGAGAGACCATCTTCATCCTACGCCTCCCATGGATTGATAAACCTTAGGTCATCCACTTGAGGGAAATTTGCTACTGTCCTACAAAACTCTGCGCTTGCAGGCCCAACACGAGTCTACAAGAAGAAAGTTGCGTAGTAGACATCAAGCTCTTTTCTGGCGCCGTTGCCGGGGAGGTGAGTGCTTGAAGGTATATCTTTAGATCTTGCAATTGAATCTTTTAGTTTCTTGTTTTTCACTAGTTTGGTTTTATAAAAGAAAACTACAAAAAAAATGGAGTTTAGGTTGCATCAATTGGTTCGTCTTTTTAATGTCTTTCGTGAAAATGATGGTTTGGAAAATTGTGCTCAATTGGTAGAGGAAGAATTTATGAAAATACTTAATGAGAATTCCTTGAATGATGAGCATGATTGCAATATTGCTAATATGAATTCTCTGAATATCCATGAGGCTAATGATATGCAAACCCACAAGCTTGGGGATGCTATGTTTGATGAAGATGGTATTTTTAGTCCCCCAAGTTTTGATGAGCAAATTTGTAATGATAAAGACATGCCTACTATCTATGATGATTATGATGATGACATGTATGCTATAAAGAGTGATAGTAACCGTGAAACTTGTCATCATGATTTTAATATTCAAAGTGGTTATGTCAATGAAGTATCTCATGATAGTTATTTTGTTGAGTTTGCTCCCACTACTTTGAATGAGAAGAATTTTGCTTGTGTGGGTAGTAATAAAAATTCTATGCTTGTAGATCATGAAAATAATGCTTTATGTGACAGTTATATTGTGGAATTCCTTCATGATGCTACTGAAAATTATTATGAGAGAGGAACATATGCTTCTACATATTGCAATAATATCAAGTTTCCTCTTTATGTGTTCAAAGTTTTGAAGTTATGCTTGTTTTGCCTTCCTATGCTAGTTGATTCTTGTTCCCATAAATTGTTTGCTCACAAAATCCCTATGCATAGGAAGTGGGTTAGGCTTAAATTTGCTAGTCATATGATTCATGATGCTCTCTCGCATGTTTCGATTACTATCCTTATGTGAGCATCATTGAAATCATCATGCCTAGCTAAAAGGCATTAAAGAAAAGCGCTTGTTGGGAGACAACCCAACACTTTTACTTTCTGTTTTTTTGTGTTCACATGATTACGCTACTGTATTAATCATGTTTTGTGTCTTTTATTTCAATATAGTGCCAAGTAAAGTCTTTGGGATAGTGTGGATGATAGTTGACTTGATTCTGTGCAAAAACAGAAACTTTTACTCTCAGTCCAGGAATTTTGTAAATTCACTGGAACGGAATTTTGATCTGAATGTTTTACACATGATTGATATACAAATTTCCTAGATTGTCCTAATTTTTCAGAATTTTTAGAGATAGGGAAGTATGGTTACACTACAGATCTTCCTAGACTGTTCTGTTTTTGACAGATTCTGTTTTGCATGCATAGTTTACTTGTTTTAGTGTTTCTATAGCTTATATTGAGTGATATAAATTATGGGAATGATAGAATACAGTAGGTATGATGTGGGAACAATTATGAATCTTTTCTTGACAGTACCTAAGTGAATGATTTATCTTTACTACACTAACCCTTCTCACGAAGTTCCGTTAAGTTTTGGGTGATTGAAGTTTTCAAGTTTTGGGTGAGACACCGATATGAGGAGAATAAGGAGTGAAAAGAACCTAAGATTAGGGATGCCCAAGGCACCCCCAAGGTAATATCCAAGGAAGACTCAAGCGCCTAAGCTTGGGGATGCCCCGGAAGGCATCCCCTCTTTCGTCTTCAACATTATCGGTATATCTTACTTGGAGCTATATTTTTATTCGTCACATAATATGAGTTTTGCTTGGAGCGTCATTTTATTTTGTTGTTCTCTGTTAGGTGTTATTTTTAATCTTGTTTTTCAATAAAAATTTCCAAGAATTGCCTTAGGATGCTTGCATTGCATGTTTTGATGTGTGCTGTGTAAAAACAGAAACTTTGGCTGTCGTGTTTGAATTTTCATATTTTACTGGAACGTGGAAAGTTTCTGAATTTTTTACACAGTATTGTCATATAAATTATTTAGTATGTCCTAAATTGTCATAATTATTTGAGTTACAGAAGTACACTGTTTTCATAAATTGCTACAGACTGTTCTGTTTGGACAGATTGCTGTCATAGTTTTGTTATCTACTTATCCTCTAGTTTCCATAGCCTATATTGGTAGACATAAATTGTGGAAACGATAGTAAACAGTAGATGATGTTTGAAAATTATTGTGCAACTTGCCTTGGCAGTACATAAAGAGTTGATTTATTCTTATGTGTACTAACCTATCTCACGAGTTCTTTTCGAGTTTTGTGTGGATGAAGTTTTTGAGAATAGGTGAAACCATGATATGAGAGGATTGAACGAGATACAAAAGCTCAAGCTTGGGGATGCCCAAGGAACCCCAAGTAAATATTTCAAGAAGTCTCAAGCATCTAAGCTTGGGGATGCTACGCATCCCACCTCTCTTCATCAACAATTATCGGTTAGCCTATGTTGAGCCTAAATTTTTATTCGTTCACATGATGCGTGCTATTCTTGGAGTGCTATTTTTCTTTTGCTTGCTGTTTAATAAAATACTTAAGATCTGAAATTCTTAGATGAGAGAGTCTTCACATAGTTATTTAATTGTTGACTACGCATTGATCTTCACTTATATCTTTTTGGAGTAGTTTGTCATTCACTCTCGTGCTTCAATTATATCCTATGAGTAAACGGTTGAACAAATTGAATATCATAAATATGAAATTAAATATGCTTCATATACTTATCCCATGGGGAGTAATGACTTCACACATAATAAGTATAGGTGGTAAAATTTATTGAAAGTTAGCAAACACCGCATTGGTCACTTGAACAATTCATGAAAGAATATTGAAGGAAGAGAGATTCCACAAATAAATATACCATCTTGGACATCTTCTATGATTGTGAGCTCATTAATTATTTTCAAACTCGAGCAAATTAGTTAAAATTGGACAAGGAAGACAACTTAATGAGTTATGTTTGGGTATATTTGTATAGAAGTTATATTGTTATGGATCCTCCAACATGTGGTGCTTGCTTCCACCTCATACTAGCCAAAACTTCCGCACCAAGTAGAAATACTACTTGTGCATCCAAACACCCTTAAACCAGTTTTGCCATGAGAGTCCACCATACCTACCTATATGCGGTATTTACCTGCCGTTCCAAGTAAATTTGCATGTGCCAAACTCTAAACCTTCAAATAATATTCTGTTTTGTATGCCCGAATCGCTCATATAGTGACTAGGGGTTGTCAGTATCTTCCATGCTAGGTGGGTTATTCTCACGATATGTGTTGATTCACTATCATTCACGAGAAAGTGGCTGGTATTCGGGATGCCCAGTTCCATGCTCAAAAATCAAATCAAAATATAAAGAAACAAAACTCCCCCAGGATTGTTGTTTGTATGGACGGTACCCGTGGATTCGGCTCACCGTGGAGTGTGATTGATTGGTGGAGGGGGAGTAAAAACTTTACCATTCTGTTTGGGAACCGCCTATAATGTATCTAGCATGGAAGATACCAAGATCTCTCGGTTGTTATGTTGACAATGAAAGCATACCGCTCAAAATTATTATTCATCTATATTTTAAAAGCTCGAGCTCTGGCACCTTTGCAAATCAATGCTTCCCTCTGCGAAGGGCCTATCTTTTACTTTCTAGTACTTACCTTTTGTGCAAGAGTCATGGTGATCTTCACCACTTCCTATATTTCGCCTTTTTCTCTTGGCAAGCGTCATGTGTTGGGGAATGATCTAGACATATATATCCACACAAATATATTTGATCATGAATTAAGCTTGGGGATGCTGATACGTCTCCAACGTATCTATAATTTTTGCTTGTTCCATGCTGTTATATTATCATTCTTGGATGTTTTATGATACGTCTCCAACGTATCTATAATTTATGAAGTATTCATGCCATGTTTACAATAATTCTATATGATTTTGGTATGATTTTATTAGAACTAACCCGGACTTGCGATGTTTTCAGCAGAACTACCATGGTGTCGTTTTTTGTGCAGAAATAAAAGTTCTCGAAATGGGCTGAAAATTTACGGTGATTTTTTATGGACCAAAAGAGACCCCCGAAGCATTGGAGTTGGGACAGAAGAGCCACGAGGCCACTACAAGCCTGCAGGGCACCCCCCTAGGGCGCGCACTACTAGGAGAAACCCTACTAGTAGTGCTTGAAAAACCTATAGTAGTAGCGCTGGGTCCAGCGCTACTGCTAACGCGCTATAGCTAAGTTGTAGCAGTAGCGCTGGCTGGTGCAGCGCTACTGCTAAGTCTGGTTAGCAGTAGCGTTGCACTGACCAGCGCTACTGATAACTATCTGTAGCGCTGCAGAAAGGCAAGCGCTGCTGCTAATCCAGTGCTGCTGCTAGATGCCTTCCAGTGTTGCTGCAAGTATTTCTGCGACTCGATAGTAGCGCTGCAGAGTCGTACAACTAGGGGGGTGCGGTGATGTGAGGGGCCTGGCTCGTCGGTCGGTTGACCGAGTCTTCGGGTCGTCGAGTCGTCGAGTCGTCGACGAAGAAGCAGGGGCAACTGGGACTAAGGGGTCACTGGAGATTCATTGATCAACCTATACTAAGCAGTTGACATGATTGCAGGTATAGTAGCAGTTTATCAAAAACAGGCTATGCATCAGAATAGGAGCAAACTAATACAGTAGCAAAATCTAATGCAAGAATAAGAGGGAAAGGAATAGGCGATACCAGAATGCTCAAGGGGGGGTTGCTTGCCTTGCTGCTCTGCGGCAAAGGCCTGATCGTCAGTGTCGTAGTCGTACCCGGCAGCACCGTCAGTCTCGGGGTCTACCGGAGAGAAGAGGGGAGGAGAAACAATAAATATAAAGCAGACAAATGCATCACGATGCATGGCATGGCAATATGCAGAGCTAGGCATGTACTAACGCAGAACTACACGTCGCAGACGGATCGGAAGAATATCTGACGATATTTTCTGGGTCTCGGGCTACTACCGGATAGACGAAATCGATGGAAAAGTTCCATGTTTGCTATGCTAGAGGCATGTGACAGACTAACGGACTGCGTATTTGGAACCGTAGAATTATTCTGAGCAACTTTCATGTTCAAAACTTTTTAATCCGGACTACGGTTTATTTTATATTAATTTTTAAAGATTAAACAATATTCTGAATTTCTTTTAATTAATAAATCCGAATTATCCAAAACAGTAAATACTGTTTAATTAACTAATTAATTAATTAATTTAATTAACTAATTAACTATTTATTTATTTTTATTAATTTTATTATTTATATTTTGTTTTTTGTATATACATACATATATACATACATACATACATACACACATACATGCATACATACATACACACATACACACATACATACATACACACCAGCACAGCACAGCACGCACGCACGCACGCACACCGGCCGGCCGAACCGGGCCGTCTGCTGCTGCCTTCGTCGGGGGGGGGGGGGGGGGGGGCTCACAGCGGGGCGACGAACGGCGGTCGAGGAGGCGGACGGAGGCGGCGGGGCGGACGGCGACGTGCGGCGTCGACCGCTGGTGGCGACGCGGCGCGGGAGGAGGCGACGTGGCGGTGGGCGCAGCCGAGCGGCGGCGGCGGCGCGGGTCCGTCTGGGGTCGCGTCAGGGGGGACGGGGCCGCGGGCGCGGGTCCCAGGCGGCCTCGCGCGGTCGTCGGCGGGAGGGAGGATCGCGCGGGGGCTCGTGGGCGAGCCGGCCGTCGGCGGGGGGGGGGGGGGGGGGGGACGGGGAGGCGCCTCTGGCGCTGGCGGCGGCGGGGGGGGCAATCGGGGCGCTGGGGGCGCTAGGGTTGCCCCTGGCCCCCTTATAGTGGCCGGCTGGGCCGGCCTGTTTAGGCCCAGTTCTTTATTTTTATTTTTATTTTTTTTGTTTTATTATTATACAGCGTCTGTTTTAATTATTTAGAGGTTCTAAAATACTTCGAATAACTCCGGTTCCAATTTTATAAATCCTTAGGGAATATTTGCAACCCATCCAACATTTTTATTTTCAGTTTCGCAAAACTTTTAAAATCCACTTTTCAGACGAATTAAATTTGCAACGGAATTGAACGGGGTTTGAACCAACGCGAGTTTAACAACAGTAAATCGTGGTGATGTGTCATCATTAGCGTGGGATTACTGTAGCTTAATTACAGAGATTACTGTAGCACAAAAACAGGGCGTCACACTGGGCTTGAGCGTCTGGCCAGTGGTCGTAGACTCCTGGAACCCTCCCAACGAACACGGGGTAGCAGTCCTTCGCCATCTCTGAGCTATGTACCTGCATCGTCAGTTGATGAACTGAACGATAATATGCAACATAATGTACTTAAGAAAACAAAGAGGCATAATTAGCAAAATACAAGCAACCTATAGTAAACATAAATGACGAAGTTCCTCATACCCAAACTAATTAACTAGAGCGATCTACGCTAGTTCAGGACCACGGTTTAATTACATCACATAGTTTCATCTGGACGCTAGTGACACATATATTGTCAACGACAATCAGTCCTCGGTGCAATCTTCATAGTCAGGGAGGAAGCACCCGAGCTTCTTGAAAGGCTTCAGGTCCAGACGCTGAGCGATTAGCAGTGCTCGGACATCATCCCGCGTGATTGGCCCATGGTAGAACATCCCTGTTGGTTCGAGACCTGCTTCATGATCACTTGGGCAAGTTCACACTGTACGTGATAAAACTCAGCTCGGGTTCGATGATCCGGTGTCTTTCCTATGCTTGTGGCCCAGTTGACAATCTCGGCATCGTTGGTAGTAGCTGACATGCGAAGGCGTTGATTATCCCTTCTGAACTCGAGCAGGTGATGCATGAGGTAGAATCCATCAGCCTTACTGTTGTGCGGTTGCTGGATGCAGCAGAAGTCGGTCTTATGGCTGAAAACCAGCCCGTTCTTCCTGTGCTTTTTCACCTTGATATATCCACCAGACAGGCTGAAGGTTAACAGGGCACTATCGAGAACACTCTTTATGTGCTTGTAATCCTTTTTCTTGATGTTCTTCGATGAGTCCAAGTATATAGCATGGGAGTATTCTGGGTACAGAACGATGAGGACGGTGCCCCCCCCCCCCCGCTGCGCAAATTAAGTACACCTCAAATTTGCCTCCATGCTTGCAAAGGAATGATTAACACTTACGAAAGGATATGCGCGGATGACTTACGTGGGATGATAAGGCAGGAGAATCGCTTCCTTGTCCTTATTAGCGATCATGAAGCCGCCGATGTACTTGCTCGCATAGTCACGGTGCTCTTTGCAGACATCCAAGAAGCTCTCGTGCATATGGTACGGGTCCGCGACGCAGATATATTTTATGTTCTTGATCCTGATGATGTAGTTGAGATACAGCGCATACATGCGGATGAACTGGAAATCCAGCTTGGTCATGTGGAACATGTCGTAGATGTAGTCAAATCGCAGGATGAACTTATCCGCGGGCCATCCCTCGACGTACAACTTCCCACCCGGCACCTGAGCCGCGTAAAGCGGGTATCCTGGTTTTTCCGAGATGAGAAGGCTTTTCTCTCTGGCAAGCACATCATCATGAAGTCTCCTTAGATCATTGTTTAGTATGTCCTCTAACGTTTTCTGAGGTAGGATCGGGTGGCCGGCGACATGGAAACGCTCCGCACCTACGACAGGTATTCTGTCTTCCTCCCGGGGCTTCAGAGGCGGCTGGCTGCTTGAAACAGCTCTGATGCCTTTAGGGCCTTTCCTGTCCGGTCTCCTCCTTTGCTTCTTGGCGGGTGGCGGTAGTGAGCCCACCATACCTTCCCTAACTGTCACCCCCAGTGTCGTTGGGCTAATCATTGGACGGCCCTCGGGTTGTTGCTGGGTAGAGGCGGCATCTGGAGGCGTCTCCTGCGAGGATCGCTTGAAGAGAGGCTTTTTGCATTCCGCCTTAGGACGTTCCGGCTCCGGCAAATCAGGCAGCATCAAGTCATCATCTCCACGCTCATACCCTGAGTCTTCGTCGTCCTGAGCCATCAATCCTCCATCATCATAGGCGGTATTGAAATACTTGTCTGGGTTGTCATCCTCCTCCTCCATGTCATCATCAGCATTTGCTTCTTCAACAACGGGGGCGACGTCATCTGGCACTAATGGAGGCTCTCCCTCGCGTCGTCCGCTATCACCCGCCACGACATGTGCAGGTAATTTGGTAGGTGGGGTGGTGTTCATACCTTCTTGAGAAGCTGTCGTTGGTGTGATACTAGGCGCCTCGACACGAAGAACAGTCTTCGGCCAAGGCAAGAACCAGCTCTTGCATGTGCCAATCCGTTGAGGGGTCTCCTCGTCATCGACTGGTACCGGAGGAGGCAAATCCTCGAAGCCCGCTAAGACACTGGCCACGTTAACCTTGAAGACGCCATCGGGCATCTCTCGGTTGTGGAACATGCGGTCCTTCGGCTTCACGATCGTTGCCTTTCCCACGGCCACCTTCTGGCCCTTGATGTCGTACAGTAGGGTGCACGGGGTATCGTTGGCCTACGAAGACATGTCTGCGACGTCAAACATCCGAAAGGCAATTGAAACGGAAGACTATATAGACATGCTGGTGAAAAGGGTATGACGCGTAATTACCGTGAGGGCGTCGAGCTCAGCCATAGACGAAGGCCCGCCGAGTAGGCCAGAGATGGAGGACGGGCTGCTATGAACAGGAGGGGGAGCATGTGCGGTGGCGTGAGCAGGTGCTGGTGGTGCCATGTTCACCGAATTGCTCCCGGCGTAGCTGGGAAGGGGAAAGTCCGCTGGCCCTTTATCTGGATTTTTCTTCGTCCATTCAAAAAATGCCGGAAGCAAGCTGGAAATGGAAGATGTGAAGTCAGCCGTGACGCCAGCTACCGCTGCACTGACCCTTGCATCGACTATCTGTTCCAACTCTGCTTTGGTCTCAGCTTTGGACTTATTGATCGCAAGCGTGACCTTCTGGTCGATGGTCTGTTGAGTAAGCAACTTTCTCTTCCTTCTTTCCTCTAGCTCCTCGCGGTAGCACGTCTTCCACGAGGCGCCATCTCCGACGTCGTGCACACGTCCATAGGACGGCGGTGTGTCCTCCGGGACCTTTTTCAGTATGTTCAGGGCCCGGTTGAAATGGGTGTCCCACTTGGGCCTCGTCGACGACTGTGACGACTCGTCATTTTCGGCTGCCTTTTGGTGCTGCTCTTTCTGCAAAAGGAACGTGGATGGTTTACTAATAATGTGACAAAACTTGTAGTCGAATTGATTGGAAGCTAATATGATAATGTGGTAATATAACAATTACCAGAAGTCTCATGAACTCCCTCATGTTCGGGTCCGTGTCAAAGGTCTTCTTGACGCAGTCCCACTTGTACCGGGCCCTGATACAGTCACGCTCCAGCGGGTCGGTGAACTCCGCCAAGGGGTCTGGGATTCCGTGACTTTCACGTTTGGCGTCCTCCTTGGCCCATACGTGCCTCTTCCCCTCATAACCACGGCTTCCGAGGCGGTGGGGAGGCGTGTTCCTGGCCTGGAGTGCCTTCATTTTCTCTGACTTTTTCTTGGTTTCATCTTTAGCGCAAGTCTCCTTGAATTTTTCAAAGTCCTCTTCCGTAAGTGTTGGATTGTCAGCATGAATCTTGGACCATGGTTCATTCTTATCAATCGCTTTTTTCACCCAAACTTTCCAGGCGGACAAGTCGTTGGTGAACGTCACCATCGCCTTGTTGTTTATCTTTGTCATGGCGTCGTCGTCCCACGGTTCTTTGCTTTCTGTGCGGCCGGGGAACAGGAACCTATTGTGCAACTTCTTTAGGAGCATGTGCTCCATATGTGGTATCTTCTTCAACTTCTCGTCGTTGATGTTAGCGGTTTCCCTGAGGATGCATCCTAGTTGATTTCCCCAGCACGAGCACGCTTCATCCGGCGTTGTTGGCTCTAATTTCTTGGGGTGCATCTCCGTGATCGCAATTTGTCCGATGCCGAGCTCGTTTGGTCTTCGTGACCTCTTCTGCTTCGGTGCTTTACCGGCTACGACAGCATCGTTGCCGGTCTCGGGGGTGGTGCCGGTGCCAGTGCTGGTGCCGGTGTCGGCGTCGGCGTCAGGGTTGGTGCCACTGCCGCCACCATGCACCCCCATCTGGTGTTCGTCCAGGTAATCGAAATAGTGATTTGTTGCCTCGATGGGGTCTTCTTCGAGGCGAGCAGAACCCCCGGCTGAGGCGTGGCTAGACATGTTTCCTATTCAACAATTGTAAATAAAAGATATAATGAAGAGAAAAAAGGGGCCTATATTTGGTCTGAATGTTGATTCATTCCCCTTCCGGCAAATCCCGGGCACTCCATATGTCCTAGTTTCTAGCACAAGTCATGCCGAAAATCACGGAAATTTTCGGCATGACCTTTGCTAAAAAGTGGACATATGGAGCGCCTGAAATTTGCCGGAATGGAAATGAATCAACATTCCGGCAAAACATAGTCCACTCGGATATTCTTCGACATTCAACCAACATTGCAAACATTTTGCAACCAACATCAATTTGCAACATTTTGCAACAAACATTTTGCAACCAACATCAATTTGCAACAAACATTTTGCAACCAATAGGAGCACATATATAACATCAATTTGCAACCAACATTCAACCAACAGGAACACATATACAAAGCAACCAACATTCAAACATTTTTCTACTGTTTTTTATAAATTTTTGCTACTGTTTTTTATACCTACAAATCCTAGCTAGTTTTTTATTTAAAGCTACAAAATTTGCTACTGTTTTTTATTTAAAGTTTTTTATTTATACTTTGAGTTATTTCTATATTGATTTTTTTCTCTAAACTAAGATTTTGCTCTAAAATGAATTTTTTTTCTTCTGTCCACAGCAAGCTTATTCTAAACCATAGTGCAAGTAGGATTATGGATTGTAACTATCTACTCGGCAACAAGAAACCCCTGGGTGATATTGGCAGTTACATGCAAACAGCCACTAAATTCTGCAGATTCTCTGGTAAAAGAAAGAACCGGAGTTATTTGTGGTCTCAGAACAATCATAGTTCAAATCCTTGGATTGCCCTTGACAGAATCATACAGACACATGTATTAAACTAACTAAACTTCGATGCTATCTTCCTCCTAGTGAACGTCCTATCATCAGTTTGCATCAGTGAAGTGCATCGGCAATCAAAGCAAATCATACCAAACTTGAAGCTTCTTCAATCTCACAGCTATATCATGGAACTACCGATCATCATCTAGGCGGGCAGTTCGTCTAGATCAAGCAGTAGTGTAGTAGTGGTGTGTATCAGCAGGGAGGGAAGCGCTAAATTACCGAGCTGATGAAGTCGACGAGGGCGGCGTTGGCCTCCCCGTCCCTGGCGCGTCGATCTGCACCCCGACGGTGGCGTCGAGGGCGGCAGGGGCGGCGAGGGGCGCGCGGCTCCGGTGGCTTCGAGGGAGGCAGGGGCGGCGAGGGTGCGCGGCTCCGGTGACGTCGAGGGTGCGCGGCTCCGGTGGCTCCGGGGGCATTGAGGGTAGCAAGGGCGGCGAGGTCGAGGGCGGGCCCGCGCGGCGATGGTGAGGTCGAGGGAGGGCTCGGGCATCCGCGCGGACGAGGAGGAGGTCGGAGCGGCGGGCAGGGGCGACGGCGGCAGGCAGGGCGACGGCGGCGCGCGACAGAGAGGAGGGGGAGAGGTGGGAGAGTGGGGGGGGGAATGGGAGTTGGCAAAATTTGAGCACGCGCGGCGGTTAACTCGAAATAGTAGTAGCGTTGGGTTAGGACCAGCGCTATAGCTAAATTAGCTATAGCGCTGTGTGGTAATCCAGCGCTACTGCTAACTGTTTTAATTTTCAGTTTTTTTAATTCTAAAATACACATAGTAGTAGCGCTGTGTTAGGATCCAGCGCTATAACTATATTAGCTATGGCGCTGGTTCATAATCCAGCGCTACTTATATGTATTACTTTTTATTAGTTTCCTTTTCTTTTCTGTTTACTTTTCTTTTTCTTTTGTATTGCTTTCTCCCTTTTGTTTTTGTTTTTTTGTATTGCTTTCTCCGTTTTGTATTTCTTTTGTATTGCTTTCTTCCTTTCTGTTTACGACGGCGTCTCCCTCCCACACTGCGCGAATATCACCGGAACCATGCATGTGGTGGTAACATATATATCAGTTGACCGATAACGGTTACTTAAGTGCGTACACAAAATAGATACATATATATAAATGATGGTTTCTCAGCTGCGTCGACGATGTTTCACATTGAGCTTCTTCCCTTTCTTGTTCGTTGCCGAATAATTGAGCCCCTCCTTGTGACTTTTCCGGAACCATGGAGTACGATCTTTCTTACGTAATGTAGTATTGATTCTTCTTTTCACGTATGCTTCATCGTCATCGTCATCTTCCCTCATCGGGTTGCCGTATTGGTCGTAGTCTTCCTCGTTGGCGACTCCATCCATTCCGACGATGCTCCTTTTGCCTCTCCTCACGACAACACGGTTAGGATTGGTCGGGTCGGTTATGAAGAAGCATTGTGTCACGTGCTTAGCGTGTACCCATGGCTCAGTTTTGGCGATGACGTTAACGTTCACGGTTGCGCTCTTCGCGTCGGGTATAGACATGGTAGTGAAATACTTGTTTTCTATTACGACGTCCTTAGCCCATCTGACACGGAACATCGTCGCATCGTGCAATCCAGTATAGTCAAGCTCCCAGATCTCTTCGACCCTTCCGTAGAATCTTTCAGTTGTGTCGTTGGCGTCAGTCATGCATTCAATCGTCACCCCGGAGTTCTGGTAATCACTGTCCATGTCTTTGGCCTCCGTGTAGAACGTGTACCCGTTGATATCGTATGACTGATAGGTCGCAAGTTTGGGCACGGGGCCATGTGCTAAGGCGTGTATGAGCAATCCGTCCGAACTGCCCTCTTCCGGGGGATTTTCAAGAACTTGCTCTTTGAACTAGCGCAAGAAAGTGGCGTTGTGCTCTACAGTAACTTCGTCGTCCGTCTTGAGCATCCCCTTGTCACGGTACTTATTTGCGATGGTTTCTTTATGCCGTGCCACATAATCATCTACCACATCTAGGTGTTGTAGCACTACTAAGTTAGCCCTGTCAAAGTCGTTTCGTCGATCCGAGTAGTCCACATGCAATTCCCTCCGGCCGTTGTTGTGACCTTCTCCTCCGAGCCTCCCATCGTGCTTCTTAACGGGCAAACCAACAACAGGGTCTCCGACGCCTATATAATTCTCGCAAAAGGAGATGCACTCATGCGTCAGATACCCCTGGACGATGCTCCCATCGGGACGGGACATGTTACGAACGAATCCTTTGATGACCCCATTCATCCTCTCGAACGTCATCATGCTGTGAAGGAATGTCGGCCCGAGGTCGATGATGTCGTTCACGATGTGGAGACACAGATGCACCATGACGTCAAAGAACGCGGGCGGGAAGTACATCTCAAGCTCACATAGTATGACAACGATCTCTTCCTGTAGCCTTCGGAGCTGCTTCACACTTATGGACTTTCGAGAGATAACGTCGAAGAAGTTGCAGAGACCAGTAAGCGTGTCACGGACGTGCTTGTCCATTATCCCTCTAATGGCAACTGGGAGTATCTGCGTCATCATCACGTGACAGTCATGAGACTTCATCCCGCTGAACCTTTTCTTCTTAGGGTCTAGAAATCTGCTTATCTTCCCATAGTAACCGGAACTGACTTTGATTCCCATAAGGCACTTGATGAATTGATCGATCTCCTTCGCACTTAAGGTGAAGCAAGAAGGGGGGCAATAATTCTCCTCCTTCTTGTTGACTTTTCTGCCCCTTTCTCCCTCCTCCGTCTCCGTCTCCGTCTCCTCCATCGACTTTTTACGATGGAGATCTTTCTTGATCTTCAAATCTTCCAAGTCTTTCCTTGCCTTCGGCCCGTCCTTGGTCTTCTCCGGCATGTTCATCAGTGTGCCAAGCAAGCTCTCGAGGACATTCTTCGTGATATGCATTTGATCAAGGCAATGAGGCGTGTCGTGGTTGGGCCAGTACTCCAAGTCCCAGAAAACAGACCTCGTTTTCCATACCTTCAGTAGCGGCTCCGGCGCCTTTTTCATCATTCCCGGCGCGGGGCACTGTTCCCAGTTTTTCAATAGCTCGTTGATTTCGGCGCCGCTCCTCTTACGTGGAGGTCCTCGATGCTCAGCCAACCCATTGAATAGATCTCCACGCTTTCTCCACGGGTCATCCTTCTCGAGCCATCTACGATGCCCCATGTACACGATTTTCCCGGACCCGCCATCTTTCGTTGACGTAAGCTGCTGAGACGTTGTATCATCCATGCACCTCGTGATGGGGATATGTACCTAGGGTAGGGTCATAGGCCTGACCTACATGCCCTACCTAAGGACACTACCCCAGAAAGCTTAAGAGCTACAAGGAAGTCTCCGACTGAAATCGCCAAGACATACAAGTCACTCGACAATATACACTCGGAGGTACCTTTCACTCGACGCTTACCTTTCACTCGGAAGGACCAAAAGACAGTCGACCACAGAAGCCCAGAAGTCACCCCAGGGAGGCTAACGGGCAGGCGTTCATCAAGACCATTAATAGCATTTATGTTGTACGTTACCAGTAACGTACGTCTTTATAACCACGATCTGACCCTTAAACGCCGGACACTTATGAGGGGCAGCGCACTCTATATAAGCCATCCCTCCCCTCTGGCATAAGGGTTGGTGGGTTCGCACCCCCTGTAACGATACTCCTATTACACTCGACAAAGAGCTCCCGAGCACCTGAGACGTAGGGCTATTACCGCCATGAGAGGGGCCTGAACTCATACATCTGTGTGTACACCCTCGCCGTAGCTAGGACTCTGCCCTCTCCTTACGTACCCCTACCTTCTACTGTCAGACTCGTTCCCACGACAGTTGGCGCCCACCGTGGGGCAGGCGTCTAAGCGACTTTCGGCGAGGTTGCATTTTTTTCTCCTTTGTCATGTCTTCCGGCGGTGATTTGTTCCTGGGCCACGAGATCCGTCTCGGAGTGCTCACCTTCATCGCCGACGATTCGGCATGGCTCCGGGAGGCGCCTCTGGACGTTGAGGCGCTCCCGAGTCGTGGGGCTACACACTTCTGCGCAAGCTCCTGCGATGTTCTTCTCCTTCAGCCGTCGACTCCGTACGTGTCGGCCCTCCATGTTGTTCATCGCCGCAAGCAATCCGGTCGTTCGCGGCTATAGCGTTGGGTGCGACATGCGGCGGGCTGCCAGGCTTCGTCCCCGCAGATTGCGGCCATCGAGCCCGCCGAGTCACTTCTCGGCGTGTTCGACTCGGCGTCAGATCGGTTTGGTGTTCCCTCCGAGTGCGAGAGCTGCGATCCTGCGGCTGAAGTTCTTATGGCTGGCTCTCATCAGAGTCCGCCGCCTGGCTTCAACCACGCCAGGCGCGAGATTGGTGGAACATTGAATGATCAGCAGCGCCGGGATGAGGATGTTCTCCATACTCCCATCGTCGGCACGACTGCTGAGGCCCAGGCCATGGAGGCTACTCGCCTTCGACTCAAAGAGATGCAGGAAGCACTCGACGAGCGTGCTCGACAGCGTCCACCGCGTCCCAATCGACATCAGCGACAGTTGTTTCCGAGTGGATCTCGGAATAACTTCGAGGTATTCCATACTCCAGTGTTGAATGTTGCAGCTGCTGCTAGGATTGCAGATTCTATACAGCCGTCACGATCGGAAGCTGGTAGAGGTTTGCAACAGATCAGAACATTGCTCGAGGCAGCGCAGCAGCAGAATGCGGCTGTTTCTTAGTCGCAGAACAGGTTACATAGCAATTCGCCCAGGGCAGAAACAGTTCATTTGGCCCACAGCCCTGGGTCGCCCCTGCGCCACAGAGGCGGAGACTTCCGTGAAGGTCGGTACAGAGATCAGGGGCGAGATCAGTTTGCTCCCCGTTATCACCGCGATGACCGCCGTCGAGTGCTTTCTCCTCCGCGGAGTGGTTCCTATGTACCCCGGCACAATGATGATAGGCGCCCGTTCGGTGATGAGCGGAATCCTGGATTTGACGCAAGGGATGTCCTCGCTCAAAGACGGGTCGATAGAGGCAGAGCCCACAGAGATGGTTATAACGGAGACTATCCGAGTGGAAGTGGAGCGGTTGTGTCTGGTCCCGAGTGTTTTAGCAGAGCCATTCGCTCTGCAGAGATTCCCCCCAACTTTAGGTTGGCGGCTGGAATTAGCAAGTTTTCTGGCGAGACGAAGCCCGAGACATGGTTAGATGATTACCGAGTGGCCGTGCAGATTGGTGGAGGAAACGACAACATAGCCATGAAGCATTTGTCCCTGATGTTAGATGGTTCGGCCAGAGCTTGGTTGAATCGTTTGGCTCCCTCTAGTATCTATTGCTGGGAGGATTTGGCCCGAGTGTTCATCAGAACCTTTGAGGGCACCTGCAAACGTCCGGCTGGTTTGATTGATTTGCAGCACTGTGTTCAGAAACCCAATGAGACCTTGCGAGACTACATTCAGCGCTGGTCCACCCTGCATCACACGGTGGAGAATGTTTCCGAACACCAGGCTGTTTGTGCTTTCAAGGCTGGTGTTAGATACAGAGAGCTCTATCTGAAATTTGGTCGCACTGGTGATATTTCTCTGAGCAAGATGATGGAGATTGCCACTCGGTACGCCAATGGTGAAGAAGAGGACCGCCTCCGAAGCGGTAAAGGAAAAGCAGTCGACAATGATGCAGGCGGAAATTCCAATCGGAAGCAGAAGCGCAAGGCTGATCCCCCTGTTCAGGTAGAAGCGGCCGCTCTGGCGGCACAGGCCAAAAATAAAGGAAAGTCCAAAGCTAAGTTCACCCCCAAGAAGTCAAAGAATCAATCGGGTACAGATGTTATGGATTTACCGTGTGCAATCCACACGAGGAAAGATGAAGAGGGCAATTTAATATTGCCAAAGCATACCACTCGACAGTGCCGTTTGCTGATCCAACAATTCAAAGAGAGCCATTCGAGTGAAAAAGACCCTGAAAAGGAGGATGAAGAAGATAAAGAAGAGTTTCCTGAGGTCAATGCCACTCTGTTGATTTTTGCTGATGTTGAGAGCAAGAGTCGACTGAAAGTTATCAACAGGGAGGTTAACATGGCGGTTCCCTCTACCCCCACATATCTCAAGTGGTCTCAGACTGCTATCACGTTTGATCAGTCAGATCACCCTGCGCATATCGCTACCCCCGGGCGGCAAGCGCTGGTGGTGGACCCAGTCGTGGGGGGCACTCGACTCCACAAGGTTTTGATGGACGGTGGGAGCGGTCTGAACATCCTATATGCAGATACCCTCAAGGGGATGGGCATTCCGATGTCCCGACTCAGTGAAAGCAACATGCAGTTCCATGGCGTCATCCCTGGGAAAAAGGCCCGTTCACTCGGTCAAATAGCGTTAGATGTTGTGTTTGGTGACAATAAGCATTTTCGCAAGGAAAAATTGACATTTGAAGTGGTGGACTTCCAGAGTGCATACCACGCCATCCTTGGTCGTCCGGCTTATGCCCGTTTTATGGCCCGTCCGTGTTACGTATATCTCAAGCTGAAGATGCCCGGACCCAAGGGTGTGATCACAGTCACTGGCAATCGACAGAGGGCTGAGGAGTGCCTTCAGCAGGGCTCCAAGATCGCCGATCATCAGATGGCTATGGTTGAATTGGAAGAATACAATAAAAACGCTGATCCTTCCGACCTGTTGCGCGCTAAGAAGCCCGCTTCTGAGTCAGAATTTCAGTCGGCAGGAGAAGTAAAGAAAGTGAACATTCACCCGACAGATCCAACTGCTGCCCCGACCAACATCTCGACGACACTCGACAGCAAATAGGAAGCCGAGCTCATCCAGTTCCTCCGTGAGAACTGGGACATCTTCGCATGGAAGCCTGCTGACATGCCTGGTGTACCCAGGGAACTGGCTGAGCACCGGTTGAGAGTTGATCCGAAGGCCAAGCCTGTGAAGGAGCATTTGCGTCGGTCGGCAGCGGAGAAGCGAAAAGCAATCGGCGAGGAGGTGGCTCGTCTCTTGGCGGCTAAGTTCATACGTGAGATTTACCACTCTGAGTGGTTATCGAACGTCGTTATGGTCCCTAAGAAGGACAAGTCACTCCGCATGTGTATTGATTTCAAACATATCAATCGGGTCTGCCCGAAAGATCATTTTCCACTCCCCCGCATTGATCAGATTGTCGACTCAACTGCGGGGTGTGAGCGTCTATCTTTTCTGGATGCTTACTCTGGTTACCATCAGATCCGTCTGTTTGGTCCGGATGAAATAAAGACAGCCTTCATCACCCCTTTCGGGTGTTTCTGTTATATCACCATGCCTTTTGGTTTGAAGAACGCTGGCGCTACTTTCATGCGCATGATTCAAAAATGTTTACTCGATCAGATCCCTCGGAATGTTGAAGCGTACATGGATGACATTGTCGTCAAGTCTCGCAAAGGTTCCGACCTGTTGTCTGACCTAGCTGAAACATTCGCCAATCTGAGGAGATATGATATCAAGCTAAATCCGACTAAGTGCACTTTCGGTGTTCCTGGTGGCAAATTACTCGGTCTTCTCATTTCTGAAAAAGGAATCGACGTTAATCCTGAAAAGATTGGTGCCATCACCCAAATGAAAAGCCCTGAGCGTGTGCACGATGTCCAGAAGCTCATAGGTTGCTTGGCAGCATTGAGTCAATTCATTTCTCGTCTCGGTGAAAAGGCATTGCCTTTATACCGACTGATGAAGAAGTCTGATACATTCGAGTGGACTCCTGAAGCTGAAGCAGCGTTTGTCGAGCTCAAAGCTCTGCTTTCTACCCAGCCGGTGCTTGCTGCTCCGCACAGTAAGGAGCCATTTCTATTGTACATAGCGGCTACTAATCAGGTCGTCAGTACAGTTCTCACTGTCGAGAGGGAAGAGGAAGGTAAAGCTTACAAAGTCCAGCATCCTGTTTATTACGTCTCTGAAGTGTTGACTCCTTCAAAGCAAAGATATCCACATTACCAGAAGCTATTGTACGGTATATATCTGTCAGCTAAGAAGGTGGCACATTATTTTCAAGATCACTCAATTTCAGTCGTCAGTGATGCTCCATTGTCTGAAATTCTCCACAATCGAGATGCGTCTGGTCGAGTGGCCAAATGGGCTATTGAGCTTCTCTATTTTGACATCAAGTTTGAAGCAAAGAAAGCAATCAAGTCTCAAGCCCTCGCCGATTTCCTGGCCGAGTGGACTGAACAGCAGCAGCCGGTCCAAGTTTACTCGGCACACTGGACCATGTTCTTTGATGGCTCGAAGATGCTGAATGGGTCTGGTGCTGGCATAGTACTGGTGTCCCCAAAAGGCGACAAACTCAGTTACGTTTTGCAGATTCACTTTGATTCCTCCAATAATGAGGCTGAATATGAAGCACTCTTGTATGGGTTGCGTATGGCCATTTCACTCGGCGTCCGGCGCCTGATGGTATATGGCGACTCTGATTTGGTGGTCAATCAAGTGATGAAAGAGTGGGATGTCAGGAACCCCGCTATGACAGGATACTGCAATGCAGTAAGGAAACTTGAGAAGAAATTCGAAGGCTTGGAACTCCATCATGTTCCCCGAGTGAAGAATCAAGCAGCTGATGAGCTGGCAAAGATTGGATCCACTCGGAAACCTGTCCCCAGCAATGTATTTCTTGAGCACCTTCATTCTCCTTCGGTGCAGGAAGATCCTTTCACTGAAGAGCCCCCGCAAGCAAAGAGCGCCTCAGATCCGACTGAAGTCGACGTCCCAGCAGTTATTGATCTGGTTATGGAGATTTTAGTGATCTTCCCCGACTGGACTGTTCCTTATATTGCGTATATTCTGAGGTGAGAACTCCCAGATGATGAAGATGAAGCTCGACAGATAGTCCGCAGATCCAAGGCTTTTACTGTTATGGATGGACAACTCTACAGAGAAAGTGTGACTGGCGTGATTCAGCGGTGTATTTCTCCTGAAGAAGGTCGACTGATTTTGGAGGAGATTCACTCGGGAACTTGTGGTCATCATGCGTCCTCTAGGACAATTGTTGCCAAAGCTTACCGAGCGGGTTTCTTTTGGCCACGCGCCAATGAGATGGCTAAAGATATAGTCGATCACTGCAAAGGATGCCAGTTTTATTCGAACCTGTCACACAAACCTGCGTCTGCCTTGAAGACTATTCCACTCGTTTGGCCGTTTGCTGTATGGGGCTTGGATATGGTTGGACCCCTTAGAACAGGCCAGAGTGGATTCACTCACTTACTGGTTGCAGTCGACAAGTTCACTAAGTGGATTGAAGCTAAACCCATCAAGAAGCTGAATGCCCGCACTGCTATCAAATTCATGAAAGAGATAATATTCCGGTATGGAGTCCCCCACAGTATCATTACAGACAACGGCTCTAATTTTGACTCAGAAGAGTTCAAATACTTTTGCTCTTCTCAAGGCACTCGGGTGGACTACGCGTCCGTTGCACACCCCCAGTCTAACGGTCAAGCTGAGCGAGCGAACGGTCTTATCCTCCAAGGACTGAAGCCTCGGCTCATGCGAGATCTTGATCATGCTGCTGGAGCTTGGGTCACTGAATTGCCGTCTGTTCTGTGGGGCTTGAGGACGACTCCAAACCGGTCGACTGGACGCACTCCTTTCTTCCTTGTGTATGGAGCTGAAGCCGTTTTGCCAAGTGACGTCCTTCACAATTCCCCCCGAGTGGATCTATACTCTGAAGACGAAGCTGAGCAAGCTAGACAAGATGGTGTGGATCTCCTAGAGGAAGAACGAGAGATGGCCCTGATCCGGTCGACTGTATATCAACAAGACCTTCGCCGCTTCCATGCGAGACACGTCAAGAGCCGTTCATTCCACGAAGGTGATCTGGTGCTCCGAGTGGATCAGCAGCGGCCCCACAAGTTGGCCCCAGCGTGGGAAGGCCCATTCGTCGTCACCAAGGTGCTGAACAACGGAGCGTACCATCTTTTCAACTTGAAGAAGAATATTGATGAGCCACGCGCCTGGAACGCGGATTTGCTTCGACGCTTTTATACTTCACGACTGAGTTGTTTTGATGTAATAAGAGTGCTCCAGACGATGTCGTTTGTTAAGTTATGACTTCCGCAGTCTATTGTCGATTCCGATCGCACAATTTCGCATTCAAAGACTTCTCCGAGTGAAGCGCAACCCTCTTGCTCGGGGGCTTAGCTGCGAACCCGTTTCGCCTAAGTTAAAAACCCTTCCGAGTGTATAACATTCAATACACTCAAAAACTTAGCCGCGAACCAGTCTTCGCCTAAGTTCAGAAAACTTCTCCGAGTGAAGAGCAACCCTCTTGCTCGGGGGCTTAGCTGCGAATCCGTTTCGCCTAAGTTAAAAACCCTTCCGAGTGTATAAGATTCAATACACTCGGAGACTTAGCCACGAACCAGTCTTCCCCTAAGTTCAGAAAACTTCCCCGAGTGAAGAGCAACCCTCTTGTTCGGGGGCTTAGCTGCGAATCCGTTTCGCCTAAGTTAAAAACCCTTCCGAGTGTATAACATTCAATACACTCGGAGACTTAGCCGCGAACCAGTCTTCGCCTAAGTTCAGAAAACTTCTCCGAGTGAAGAGCAACCCTCTTGTTCGGGGGCTTAGCTGCGAATCCATTCCGCCTAAGTTAAAAACCCTTCCGAGTGTATAACATTCAATACACTCGGAGACTTAGCCGCGAACCAGTCTTCGCCTAAGTTCAGAAAACTTCTCCGAGTGAAGAGCAACCCTCATGCTCGGGGGCTTAGCTGTGAATCCGTTTCGCCTAAGTTAAAAACCCTTCCGAGTGTATAACATTCAATACACTCGGAGACTTAGCCGCAAACCAGTCTTCGCCTAAGTTCAGAAAACTTCCACGAGTGAAGAGCAACCCTCTTGTTCGGGGGCTTAGCTGCGAATCCGTTTCGCCTAAGTTAAAAACCCTTCCGAGTGTATGACATTCAATACACTCGGAGACTTAGCCGTGAACCAGTCTTCGCCTAAGTTCAGAAAACTTCCCCGAGTGAAGAGCAACCCTCTTGTTCGGGGGCTTAGCTGCGAATCCGTTTCGCCTAAGTTAAAAACCCTTCCGAGTGTATGACATTCAATACACTCGGAGACTTAGCCGCGAACCAGTCTTCGCCTAAGTTCAGAAAACTTCTCCGAGTAAAGAGAAATCCTCTTGCTCGGGGGCTTAGCTGCGAACCCGTTTCGCCTAAGTTAAAGACCTTTCCGGGTGTATAACATTCAATACACTCGGAAACTTAGCCGCGAACCAGTCTTCGCCTAAGTTCAAAAACTTTTCCGAGTAAAAAGCAATCCTCTTGCTCGGAGGCTTAGCTGCGAACCCGTTTCGCCTAAGTTAAAGACCCTTCCGAGTGTATAACATTCAATACACTCGGAGACTTAGCCGCGAACCAGTCTTCGCCTAAGTTAAAAAAACTTTTCCGAGTAAAGAGCAATCCTCTTGCTCGGGGGCTTAGCTGCGAACCCGTTTCGCCTAAGTTAAAGACCTTTCCGGGTGTATAACATTCAATACACTCGGAAACTTAGCCGCGAACCAGTCTTCGCCTAAGTTCAAAAACTTTTCCGAGTAAAGAGCAATCCTCTTGCTCGGGGGCTTAGCTGCGAACCCGTTTCGCCTAAGTTAAAAACCCTTCCGAGTGTATAACATTCAATACACTCGGAGACTTAGCCGCGAACCAGTCTTCGCCTAAGTTCAGAAAACTTCTCCGAGGGAAGAGCAACCCTCTTGCTCGGGGGCTTAGCTGTGAACCAGTTTTCACCTAAGTTAAAAAATCCTTCCGAGTGTAAGGTATTCCTAACACTCGGAACTTAGCTGCGAACCAGTCTTCGCCTAAGTTCCATTCGAGAATTAAATAAATTCAGCCAAGCAAAATGTCGGAAAGCAAAATGCGAGTAAGACTAGAATCTCTAGCGCAGCAAAAACTTGTTCGCGCAAAGGGAAGTTCTCAGGCTTAGGGCCTGAACGAAGGTTTAATCGGTTACACCATCACTCGGCATACCGAGGCAAATAAAGTTTTTACTGAAAGCAAAGTACTTCTTCAAGCTCCAGTAGGGCTTGAGGGCTCGACAAAGGTGTCCAGGTCAATTCCGTCGGCGATCCGAGTGGCTGCTTCGATGAAAGTCTCCATGAAATCTTCAAACTGAAGTTTCTTTGCGTTGATCACTCGGAGGGCCTTCAGTTTGTCCTCCCTGGCCTCCTTGCAATGAACCCTGACGAGTGAAAGTGCCACATCAGCACCACAACGAGCAGCGGATTTCTTCCACGCCTGCACTCGACTGGGAATTTCGTTGAGGCGAGTCATCATAGACTCGAGGTCAGTCTGGAGAGAATCTTCAGGCCACAACTCCTTGTTGACCTTCTCGAACGCAGCCTTCAGTCGAGTGACATATCCTTGGACACTCTTAAGACGAGCTTCGAGTCGAAACATATCCATGGCCACGGCGTCTCTGACGAGTGACTTCGTGGGGTCCAGATTGGGCTCGATTTCTTCGGTTTCCTTCTCAAAGTCTTGACAGAATTCTGCGTGAAGAGAAAGGGAAAAGGTGATCACAATGCCATTCTGAGGAAATCAAAGAAATTCATTCGACAGAAGAAAGTCACCTTCAAGCATGCTGAACATTTTCTTCGCAAAGTCTCCTAAGTGTTTTTCCAGAGCACTCTTTCCCTTGGTCTGCACTTCAAGTTTTTTGATCCAGTCGGATCGTTCCTGCTTGAGTTTGGCGTTCTCTTCTTCCAGTTTACTGGCTGCAGCAAGTTTCTTCTCAGCAGCTTCAGTTTTCTCCTTCGCTTCCTTCTGAGCATCAGCAAGTGATTTGTCCTTGTCCTCGAGCGCCTTCTTCATGGTATCTAAAGAAATAACATTGTTGAGTCGCGCTCGGAGACGACGGTTCTCATCACGTACGTCTGTTCGGGTGGATTCACTCGGTTCAAAGGATGGGAGATGAAAGTGATAATGCAATTGATCGACAAAGATTACCTCCCAAAGTCTTCAATTCGGTCTGTGCACGGTCCAGGTTGTTGTTCATCAGCTCCAGATCCAGCAGAAGTCGATTCTTTTCCTTCTCCAGCTCGACGTACTTGGTCCCGAGCTCACAGGCTTTCTGAAATCAACAAGGAAGGGGTTCAGTCGACATAGATATTTCTCTACTCCTGAGTGGAAAAGTACAAGTGCAGTCGACTGAAAGATGGCCCGCCGCCCCACCCCACAACCCTATACAGCGTCATATCATGGTTGATGGAAATGATGTCCATGACACCTGCAGAATGGTTCTTAAGACTACTGCCCATCGTCAACGATCGACAGTAGTCTCGGGGACTACACCCAGTGGGTGCACTCAGCGTGCCCCCACTGGATACAAAAACACTCGACCAGGTCTGGCCTGTCAGAGTATAAACAAAGAAGCAAGCAAGCGAACATTGTCTATCAGACCCCCGCCGATACAAGCACTCAACGGCGGTCTCGGGGACTACACCCAGTGGGTGCACTCAGCGTGCCCCCACTGGATACAAAAACACTCGACCAGGTCTGGCCTGTCAGAGTATAAAAGAAGAAAGCAAGCAAGCGAACATTGTCTCTATCAGACCCCCGCCGATACAAGCACTCGACGGCGGTCTCGGGGACTACACCCAGTGGGTGCACTCAGCGTGCCCCCACTGGACCTACTATCACTCGACCAGGCCCGTCCTGTCGAGTGACAAGCAACTTTCAAATCAACTCTAAGACCCCTGCCGATGCCTTCGTCATTCGACAGCGGTCTCGGGGACTACACCCAGTGGGTGCACTCAGCGTGCTCCCACTGGTCCAGAAACTACCTGATCTACTTGCGAAGAAAACACCCAGTGGGTGTAAAATCAAGATGGACAGGAATTCAATCGGAAATGAACTTACAATAGCACTTACTCGGACGTTGGCTTTAAGCGCTGAGCTGGCATCATAGGCTAACTTGCTGGCTTCATACGCCTCCTTTGTTCGCAGCATCATCTGCCCAGCCTGAATCATGGCTTCCTTGGCAGCTCCAGCTTGGTCCTTCGGGACGTGATACAAAGGGTATGCGGGCGTCGAATGAGTTGGTGCTGTAACTGAGGCAGCAGGAGGTGCTTCAGATTGTCCAATAGGTGCTGAAGCCACCAGAATTGAAGTGGCTGGCGGAGCACTCGTCAGCGGGGCCACAAGGGCTGGAGGTGTCGCAGCAGTCGACCCATGGGGCGTCTGTCCTGACGATGTTCTCCTAGTGCGTACGTGTGGAGCCTCCAGAGGCACAGCTTCATCTTGCGTTCCTCGCTGCAGCTCCTCATCATCTTCCAGTTCGATGACTTCGTCAGCTATCAATCGGCAATTTTAATCAAGTCACTCGACGATTATTCTTCAAAAAATAGAGTAGAGTGTGGGTTTGTTATACCTCGTTGGGAGGTGGCCGCATCAGGAGTGTCCACTTCCATATGGTCCCCATCATTTCGCTGGGGCGACGTCACAGAGGTAGCAGCTCTGGCGGATAAACTCCACTCGGTCAGCAGAGACATGAAGTGCCACAATCACAATTGCGGGAAAATAAACACTCACGTTGAGGCAACAGGCACAGCAATTTTGATACGAGGCAGGGCCTTCCGAGGTTTTGGCGCGTCCGGCTTGAGTTGTTTCGTAGCTTTTTCAGTCGACCCTGATGTTGCGGCACGGTCACGCTTTGGGTTCCTTGTGCTCGACGCCACAGTTTTGCTCGGAGCAACCTCTGGGTCTTCTTGCTGCTTGGTGCGACGCCCGGTGCGCAGAGGGACCTGAGCTTCCACCTCGCCTTCCTCCAGGTCGTCATCACTGCTCTCGTTGGCATAATCGCCGTCTTCGCTGTCATCTACGCTCCCTTTTTCTTCGTCAGGCTGTTCTCCGTTGGGCATGGGCGAGTACATGTTTGTAAATTCCTGCAAGATACAAGCTTCAAAGTCAGTCGACTGAAGATCCAGTTACTCGATAAATATTAAAACAATCGACAGAGGTATAACTCAGTAGGTTCTTTGGTGGGTTCAAAGCAGAAAAGGGTGGAATTCGCTTGGCTCCCTCGGGATTATCACAGGCTCCGGTGATGCTCCTGAGCCACTGAGAAACGGTCTCGTCGGAAACTTCTTCAGGATGAGTCCGAGTGGTATCCCCGGGGCCCGAGTAATGCCACATGGTGTGATCCCGGGCTTGGAGAGGCTGGATCCGTCGACTGAGAAACGTTTCAAGGAGATCCAAGCCAGTCACTCCGCCGTGGATGAGATCAGATACAACGTTCACTAGGATCCCTACCTGGATTTTCTCTACCTTTGTCACGTACAGTGGTTTGGGGGTGGTAGGTCGATCCAAGGTGAAAGGAGGAAGTCCAGTCGGCATATTTGGTGATGCAACATCCTTGCAATAGAACCATGTCGACTGCCAACCCCGGACAGAATCAGGAAAGGTCATGGAGGGAAACGCACTCCTACCTCTCTTTTGGATCCCTAAGCCACCACACAGTTGGATTACGTGGGTTTTGCTATCACTGGGATTGGCTTTCTTGACGGATTGAGATCTAACAGAGAATATGTGTTTAAACAAACCCCAATTAATGCGGAGGACAGCCCAAGAAGCATTCGCACAGGGTTATGAAACAGGAAAGATAGGCAATCGCATTCGGAGGAAAATGGTGGAGCTGCGCTCCGAAATAGTTCAGGAAACTACGGATCAACGGGTGGGGTGGCATGGAGAAACCTCGCTCGACGTGGGTGAGAAGCAGAACTCGCTCGGCGTCGCGTGGCTCCGGCTCGGTCTCCCCCTTCGGCAATCTCCAGGACCCCGCAGTTATCAACCCGTCGACGACGAGATTTTGCACATCCTCCGCCGTGACCGTCGATTGGAGGAAATCCCCCTGGATCCACCCCGGCGGCACCGTCGACCGGGCGCCCGACGGCTTCTTCGCCTTGACTCCTCCCTTCTTGGTGTGCTCGAGCTTTTCCGTCTTGCCCTTCGTCATGGCGGCGGCAGTCGTGGGAGCGGGGCTGAGCAGAGGAGGAGGAGGAGAAGAGCAGATTTGGGGGAAGAATATTGTACCAGCACCGGCGTCGTCGCCCCTTATATCTGCCCGTGTGGGTCACTGACCTGCAGGCCCGCCAGATCTATGAGTATCCCGAATTCAGAGGAGGCACATCACGTGGCGATTCTGGCGGCGCGATAATCGAGGCGTCGTGTCCCCGCTTGCCTTTGCGGTTGCATCATCCCCGCTCGGCGCGCATTTATCCAATTTTCGAGTCCCGTAAAATCCGGACCCGACGGAGCGAACCGTCACATCAGAAGACTCTGCAGACAACTCGAACCTGATTTCGAGCTCAGTTTCACTCGGACCTGATTTCGAGCTCAGTTTCACTCGGATATACTTCAAGACAGAATCGATCAGGGCGAATGATAAAGGTTTCAATCGACGCAGATTTCTAAGAAGCCTCAAAATGCACTCGGAATTTTTGTGTCTTGTCAGAACCTGCATTGACACTTTTTACACTCGAACCCCGATCCATTCGGGGGCTAATGATGGGTATATGTACCTAGGGTAGGGTCATAGGCCTGACCTACATGCCCTACCTAAGGACACTGCCCCAGAAAGCTTAAGAGCTACAATTAAGTCTCCGACTGAAATCGCCAAGACATACAAGTCACTCGACAATATACACTCGGAGGTACCTTTCATTAGACGCTTACCTTTCACTCGGAAGGACCAGAAGACAGTCGACCACAGAAGCCCAGAAGTCACCCCAGGGAGGCTAACGGGCAGGCGTTCATCAAGACCATTAATAGCATTTATGTTGTACGTTACCAGTAACGTACGTCTTTATAACCACGATCTGACCCTTAAACGCCGGGCACTTATGAGGGGCAGCGCACTCTATATAAGCCATCCCTCCCCTTTGGCATAAGGGTTGGTGGGTTTGCACCCCCTGTAACGATACTCCTATTACACTCGACAAAGAGCTCCCGAGCACCTGAGACGTAGGGCTATTACCTCCATGAGAGGGGCCTGAACTCATACATCTGTGTGTACACCCTCGCCGTAGCTAGGACTCTGCCCTCTCCTTACGTACCCCTACCTTCTACTGTCAGACTCGTTCCCACGACACCTCGTGCATCCGCAGTATCCGTGGCACACCTGGCCTGAGGTGTACCCGTAACCGAGATAGTCGTGCACCGTCGTCATCAGCGCGGATCTCATATAGAAATACTCTCCTTTGCTGGCGTCCCATGTCCATGCCGGTGTTTTCCATAACGTGTCTAGCTCCTCTTTCAGAAGCCCCATATACAGGTTAATATTATTTCCCGGTTGTTTCGGCCCTTGAATCAGCATGCTCATGTCTATGTACTTTGTCTTCATGCACTTCCATGGGGGGAGGTTGTACATCCATACAAAGACGGGCCATGTGCTGTGGTTGGTGTTTTGGTTTCCAAACGGATGCATGCCATCAGTACTCGCACCAAGCATGATGTTCCTTGGATCTTCTGCAGCAAATCCATATACGGTGTTGAATGCTCTCCCACTACTAGGAGAAAGCCTACTAGTAGCGCTTGAAATACCTATAGCAGTAGCGCTGGGTCCAGCGCTACTGCTATCGCGCAACAGCTAAGTGGTAGTAGTAGCGCTGGTTAGTGCAGCGCTACTGCTAAGCATTGTTACCAGTAGCGCTGCACTGACCAGCACTACTACTAACTATCTGTAGCGCTGCAGAATGGCAAGCGCTGCCGCTAGATGCCTTCCAGCGCTGCTGCTAGTATTCCTGCTTTCACAAATTACATTCCCCTCTACGTATTTGTGCATTCTCTATACAGTAATAATTATTGTGCCAACAACTACATTTAGATTAAAGTGCATGGATGCAAGTGATCATGTTGAGTTAGAGGAAAATATGATGTTGCATCGCAACATCATATTTTCCTCTAACTCAACATGATCACTTGCATCCATCCACCTTAATCAAATATATGTCATATAACTCAACATCATCTTACTCATCTAACAACTCATCATCATCTTAATCATATCAAGTTAAAATCTCATAAAACAAAAAAACATCATAATAGTAATCATCCTAATCGATCATACAAGTTAACTAAACTTCTCTCTCATAGGACCTAGTCGTCCCTCCTAGGTAAAATGACATAAAACAGAATAACACCTATGTCTCCATGATGAAGCAAAGAGATCCAACGGTCTCCAACTTGTGGCTTGCGATCCTTCTTTATTTGTCCCCATGCTTCAATTTGGAGCCGTCTTGGTGGTTTGCACTCAGTCGAGTATGCAAAAGAGAACTCGGGCTGGAAGGGGCTTTTAATTGTCATATTACCTTCGGGTTGCAATGTAATCAATACCATTTATGCAATAGTAGTGTGCTTAATTAGCAACTCTTACCACGATATTTCGGCGAATGTCATCCGCCCTCAACCTATGCACTAGTGTCCTGTACAATGTATAATTTGGGCCAGTTCCCAAATTATACGGGAAGATCTCCCTACCAACTAGGACACCAATAACAAAGTTGATAAGATCACCCTTCTCCTCCCAAGTTAGTTGTGATCCATAAGTGTAGTATGGCATGTCAATTATTTTCTGTGTTTCACTCGAAGAAACGAAATAAGCTGTAAATTATAAATTAACAAATTTAGTATGGATGAACACCAACTATTTTTAAATATACAATGCAAATTACTTGACAAATATGCATGGTTGATAAACTCACATGGAGGTAAAACAGGAAGCATGTCGACATCCACCCAAATGTCGATGTTACCTTCAATATGATCTTCAGGACGAAGATCGAAGGTTATTTCCATATCCTCCTTAAATCCATATGCCTTGCAAAGAGCTTCCCAATTTGAGCATCCTAATTCTGTGTTATTCTCTGCATTCATTACTTTGACCAGAAATGTGTGACCATGTTTAGTCCTCGGGTTGGCTGTCCTCGTCTCGAAACTCTCGTGCTCTTCGAAACCGAGCCTCTCCAAGAAATACCGTCTTGCATGACAGGGGATGAACTAGTCGAATTGTATAAAACAAAAATTTCACATTGAAGCAAAGAAGCAGAAGTCATGCTTAATTATGAAAAAA
Source organism: Elymus sibiricus (assembly GCA_039707655.1). Classification (NCBI taxonomy): domain Eukaryota; kingdom Viridiplantae; phylum Streptophyta; class Magnoliopsida; order Poales; family Poaceae; genus Elymus; species Elymus sibiricus. Next base: position 73,788,706 of record CM077667.1, read on the forward strand.
CAGTTGTCATCGTTGCGTACCGTAGAAATATCGAAGTCCTCATAAAGCTTCATGGTGAAGAACCTGCCGTCTCGCAGCCCAGGCTGGTCGCAAAGACCCTTATCTTCGCCGCAGAGTTCACACACTTGGATCCTATCGTCGTCATCAGACGACGACATTTCCTGTGTTCATGATTCAAAAAGTACGGCATGACCATTGCTAATGTAAGACATATTGAGCAATAACATACACACATGTCCAAATAGACCTAATTCAATATCGGTTGACTTTCGGTCCGTCGAGGCTTTCCTTAAATAACTCTCATGTCTCATGGTGTGTTGGTCCGCACTCTCTCACACTGATATGGTGGTGTATATATGTTGGTGGACACTCTCTCACACTAATAGTTCGACCGTCGGTGATGGGCGCTTCTCCTCTTCTCTCCTTGCGCATTATACCGAGGTATATATCGCAAGAAGAGAAGAGGAAGAAACGCCCCCCACTACAATAGTCGGGATTCCTCCATCAAGAACACACATGAAAGTCATACAAGGAGCAACGACAGCCCGAAAGTCACACACGCATTATAACAATATAATATCACTAATACAATTATAATGAACTCGAATATAATATCACTAATACATTTATAATGAACTCGAATATAATATCACTAATCCAGTTAATAATGCATCATCAAATATTAACTAATACATCTCGAATATTATCATATAAGATCACTAATACAGATCGAATATCCTAGAATCCAAAGTGGAGGACGGTGAACTCGGTTCACTAGCAGTCTCTAAGTCGCTGACGGTGGACACCCAAAGATAAGGAACCATCACCGGATCATAACTCGGGTGAGATCCCTGAAGAACCTGCCAGGTATTGGAGAACCTGGCGTCCAACGCCGCCATGTAGCGACGGACGTGCTCGTCCTCCTCCCTGACACGGCGACGTACCACCTCCGCGGGGGCCCACTGCCTCTGCACCGAAAGTAGCCCACGCGACCGCCACCAAAGAAGCTCCGGGTCGACGACAAGACCAGGATTCCTCACCAAGCTCCGAGCCCGGGAAGGTAGCACCTCCCAGTGCCAGCCCGGCGGAGCCCAGTCTCGGACATCGCGCCTCTCAAGGATGTCGACGCCGACTCGACGACGATGAGGGTGCGGGCCAGGCATCGTCGACGTCGAGACAAATTCCTATGAGAACATTTTCTTATCGTTTAATGTTTTGCTATTTCAGAAATGCTTAATTTCTTAAACTCATTTTAGACTCATTTTTGACTCGGTTTTCCAGAATGCCGTTTCCCAGCAAATCCCGGCACTCGATATGCCTACTTTCTACCACAAGTCATGCCAAAATTTCGACATGACCTTTGCTAAAAAGTGGACATATCGAGTGCCTGAAATTCACCGGAATGGAAATGAATCAACATTCCGGCGAAACATAGGCCACTCGGAACATTTGGGCACTTGGGCACAATTATATAGGGCCAGTTTTCATTTGAAAAAAAATCCTATTTCACATTTTCATTTCAAAAAAAATCCTATTTCACATTTTCATTTCAAAAAAATACTAAAACTATCCTAGTTCTAACACTAACATCTATCCATCCATCCTAGTTCTAACCCTAGCTAGTTACTAAAACTAAATTCAATGCAATAGGGGAGGGAGGGAGGGATGGAGGGAGAGGGTCAGAGGAAGAGGGTGGGAGGGAGGGAGGGAGGGATGGATGGAGGGAGGAGGGAGGGAGGGAAGTGGCCGGAGGAGGAGAAGGGGCGGTGGCCGGAGGAGGAGGCGGTGGCCGAAGGAAGGAGGGTGAGGGTCGGGGGAGGAGGGTGAGGGCCGGGGGAGGAGGGCGAGACGAGGGTGGGGGCGAGGAGGAGGCCTACCACAATGGAGGAGACGGCGGCGCGGCAACGGGGGCGACGGCGTGGCAAGCGAGAGAGAGAGAGTGTGTGTGCAGGGGAGAGTGAGCAATGCGGGCGAGGGGAAGAGGATAGGGTACATTAGTTGTAGCGCTTTTAGTAAAAGCGCGCTACCGATAAGATTTTATCAGTAGCGCTTTTTTGCGGGGAGCGCTGCTACTACAAATAGTGGCGGTGGGCTCGTCGGGTCCCGCTTAGCAGTAGCGCTCTTTCTGTTTCCAGCGCTACTGCTAAGATTTTAGTAGTAGTGCTTTTTTGCGGCGAGCGCTGCTACTACAAATAGTGTCGGTGGGCTCGTCGGGTCCCGCTTAGCAGTAGCGCTCTTTATGTTTCCAGCGCTACTGCTAAGCATTTACTTGTAGCGCTTCCACAAGACAGCGCTACTGCTTATTACCAGCAGCGATTGTTATTTTCCAGCGCTACTAATAGTGTCCTGCCTATAAGGTTTTTCCTAGTAGTGTCCACTGGCTACCATCTACGAGGTGTCTCAGCTTCGGATCATCTCCATCGTCGAGCTTCTTCCTCTCCGCGTGCCAGCGCATGAGCTTTGCTTCCTTAGGATCTACGAAATACCGCTGCAGACGGGGAGTGATCGGAAAGTACCATACAACTTTCTAAGGAGCTTTCTTTCCTGCCTTCTTGTATCGAGAAGCATTGCACACTGGACAGCTGGTTTTTTCCGCGTGCTCCCCCCGATAAATGATGCGATCGTTGATGCATGCGTGGTACCTAATGTGCGGCAAATCAAAAGGGCAAACGATTTTCTTGGCCTCATCGACACTAGTAGGACACAGGTTCCCCGCGGGAAGAACTTTATTATGTAGATACTTCAAATGCTCATCGAGGCTTTTGTCTGTCCATTTGTTTTTGGCCTTCGTCTTTAGAAGTTCGAGCGTGAAACTCAAGCGGGTCACCTCAGGATCGCAACCGTCATACAATGGAGTCTTCGAGTCTACTTCAAGTTGCGCCAGCTTGGCCTCCTCTCTAGAAGCAGCTCTCTCGCTAGTCGTACTCTTGCGAAGGAGGTCTCGAACATGAGGGTCCTGCACGACTGCACTTAGTAGCATCGAAGACTGCGGCGTGACCGCCGCCTCTGCTTCTCCGCCATGTCCGGACTCTTCTTCGCCGTGTCCGGAATCTTCTCCGCCGCCGTCATTTAACTCTTCCCCGCCGCCATGTCCGACGCCATCGTCTTCGTGTCGATCGGTCATCTCTTCGTCTAGCCCCATGTCGTTATTCCCTGCCATGTGGACGTCCTCATCATCATCATCTTCACTTATCCACCGAGTATAGCCATCCATGAAACCATTCATCAGCAGGTGCGCCTTCAACCTGCCACGATCAAAAGGGTCCAAAAGGACTCCTTCTTTGCATCTTGTACACGAACATCTAATCCTAGTCCGATTATTTGCATGCATGTCCATCACCGCGGATTGCATGTATCGCTCCACCTTCCATCCACTCACCTTCATGACCGACTGCATGCACGGTATAACAAGCAAAAGGGTTATAAACAAAATGCATGCATGCATCAAAGTCATATAAAAATTTGGCATGACCTTGCCTAAAAATAGGACATATCGAGTTTGCTCGAAATTCACCGAAACGGAAATAAATTGACATTTCGGCAAAACATAAGCAACTCGGGGGCATGTCACTCGCACAAATCTCTCCATATCCCAAACACACATATTCCCATTCACACACATATTCCCATTCTTGAAATGAACAACTTTTTACTCACCTATCTCCCGAGAGAGACCGATCGACCGGATGAGGCCTTTCGCTACCTATAGGGATCGAAAGTGTGGATGGCTAAATAGCTAGCTAGATCTAGTTGTTGGGGAGGAGAGATGACTCTAGGTAACTAATGGAGAGAGAGAGAGAGATGAGCTAGCTAGATCTATATCTAATGGAATGGAGGGAGAGCCAAATAAATGAGGTAGGGGGCATTTATGGAGCTAGCTAGAGATGAGAAGGCCATTTATGGAGGAGAGTTATGGTGGAGGGAGGCATTAATGGGGAGAGAAGAGAGGTAGGAGGAAGAGAGAAGAAGGGCAACACTGGTGAGGGGAGAGGGGAAAGGAGGGGGAGAGAGGGCAAAGGGGGGGGAGGAGGGGGAGGGGGGGTGAAAAGGTGACACCAGCCACGCATAGTAGTAGCGCTGTTTTTCAACAAGCGCTACTGCTATGTTACATAGTAGTAGCGCTTTGACGAAAGAGCGCTACTATTAAGTGGGGCCCATTATCAGTAGCGGTTCCACGAAAAAAAGCGCTACTACTAAAATCTTAGTAGTAGCGTTGTATTCTAGACAGCGCTGCTACTACCAACAGTGTCGGTGGGCTCGTCGGGTCCCCCTTAGCAGTAGCGCTCTTTTTGCTTCCAGCGCTACTGCTAAGTCTTTACTTGTAGCGCTGCCAAAATCCAGCGCTACTGGTAATTACCAGCAGCGCCTGTTACTTTCCAGCGCTACTGATAGTGTCCTGCCTATAAGGTTTCTCCTAGTAGTGGCGCCCTCCTGGCTTTTCGCCGCCTCGTGGCCCCCCTTGACTTGTTTCCGACGCCAAAAATTCCTATAAATACATAAACCTCCAGAAAGAAACCTTGATCGGGAGTTCTGCCGCCGCAAACCTCTGTAGCCACGAAAAACCAATCGGGAGCCCGTTCCGGCACCCTGCCGGAGGGGGAAACCATCACCGGAGGCCATCTTCATCATCCCGGCGGTCTCCATGACGAGGAGGGAGTATTTCACCCTCGGGGCTGAGGGTATGTACCAGTAGCTATGTGTTTGATCTCTCTCTCTCTCATGTTCTTGAGATGACACGATCTTGATGTACCGCGAGCTTTATTAATATAGATGAATCATATGGAGTTTTCCCCTCTCTATCTTCTTGTGATGAATTGAGTTTTCCCTTTGAAGTTTTCTTATCGGATTGAGTCTTTAAGGATTTGAGAACACTTGATGTATGTCTTGCGATGGGATATCCGTGGTGACAATGGGATGTTCTATTGATCCACTTGGTGTATGTTTTGGTGATCAACTTGCGGGTTCCGTGACCTTGGGAATCTATGCATAGGGGTTGGCACACGTTTTCGTCTTGACTCTCCGGTAGAAACTTTGGGGCACTCTTTGAAGTTCTTTGTGTTGGATTGAATATGATGAATCTGAAATTGTGTGATGCATATTGTATAATCAAGCCCATGGGTACTCGTGGTGACATTGGAGTATCTAGGTGACATTAGGGTTTTGGTTGATGTGTATCTTAAGGTGTTATTTTAGTATGAACTCTAGGGCTGTTCGTGACACTTATAGGGATAGCTCATAAGATTGATCGGAAAAGATAACTTTGAGGTGGTTTCGTACCCTACAATAATTTCTTCATTTGTTCTCCGCTATTTGTGACTTTGGAGTGAACTCTTTGTCGCACGTGAGGGATTTACATATGATTCAACTATGTCAGTATTTTTGAGATAACTTGCACTAGTGAAAGTATGAACCCTAGGCCTTGTTTCTAAGCATTGCAATACCGTTTGTGCTCACTTTTATCATTAGTTACCTTGCTGTTTTTATATTTTCAGATTACAGAAACCTATATCTACCATCCATATTACACTTGTATCACCATCTCTTCGCCGAACTAGTGCACCTATACAATTTACCATTGTATTGGGTGTGTTGGGGACACAAGAGACTTTTTGTTATTTGGTTGCAGGGTTGTTTGAGAGAGACCATCTTCATCCTATGCCTCCCACGGGTTGATAAACCTTAGGTCATCCACTTGAGGGAAATTTGCTACTGTCCTACAAAACTCTGCGCTTGGAGGCCCAACACGAGTCTACAAGAAGAAAGTTGCGTAGTAGACATCATTTTACAATCATTTTATTACAACTTTATATCATTTTTTGGGACTAACCTATTAACATAGTGCCAAAGTGTCAGTTGCTGTTTTTGCTTGTTTTTTACTTCGCAGGAAATCAGTACCAAATGGAGATAAAATGCTACGGGGAATTTTGTGGATTTTTTTACGGACCAGAAGAAACCAGATGGGCCAAAGAACACCAGAAAAGGGGGCCCAGGGTGGCCAGCCCCCAGCAGGGCGCGCCAGAGGCCCCCTGGCACGGCCTGGTGGGTGCTGGGCACCTCGGGCACCCCCTCAACCGACTATCGTGCCTATAAATTATCAGTAAATCCAAAAACCCTAGGGGAGTCGACGAAACACAATTCCGGCCGCCGCAAGTTCCAGAACCGCGAGATCCAATCTAAACACCATCACGGAGGGGTTCATCTTCCTCATAGGTGCCTCTCCGATGATGCGTGAGTAGTCCACCATAGACCTACGGGTCCGTAGGCAGTAGCTAGATGGCTTCTTCTCTCTCTCTTATGATTCTCAATACAATGGTCTCTTGGAGATATATTTGATTTAAACTTTTGCGGTGTGTTTGTTGGGATCCGATGAATTTTGAGTTCATGATCAGTTTCTGTCCATGAATATTATTTGAGTCTTCTTTGATCTCTTATATGCATGATTACTTATAGCCTCGTATTTCTTCTTCGAATCTTTGTTTTAGTTAGGCCAACTAGATCGATTTTTCTTGCCATGGGAAGAGGTGCTTTGTGATGGGTTCCATCTTGCGGTGTTCTTTCCCAGTGATAGAAGGGGCAGCAAGACACGCATGTATCGTTGCTATTAAGGATAACAAGATGGGGTCTATTCCTACATGAATAGATCTTGTCTACATCATGTCATCGTTCTTATTGCATTACTCCATTTTTCCATGAACTTAATACACTAGATGCATGCTGGATAGCGGTCGATGTGTGGAGTAATAGAGGTAGATGCAGGCAGGAGTCGGTCTATCTATCTTGGACGTGATGCCTATATAATGATCATCGCCTTGGATATCGTCATGACTATTCGATTTTCTATCAATTGCCCAACAGTAATTTGTTCACCCACCATGCGCTATACTCATGAGAGAAGCCACTAGTGAACCCTACGGCCCCCGGGTCTACTTTTCCATCATATTGCTTTCCGATCTATGTTTTTTGCAATCTTTGTTTTCAGATCTACAAAACCAAAAACCCAAAAACATATTGCTGCATATTTACTCTTTTTATTTGTGTTCTTGAGAGATCTATCTCTCCTATCTATCACTGCCTAATCTATCTATTTACCGTAGAGAGATTGACAACCTCTCTTTCGCGTCGGGTTGCAAGTATTTGTTGTTTGTGTGCAGGTGCTGCTTATTGGGTGGTGGTGATCCTCCTACTGGTTCGATAACCTTGGTTTCATAACCGAGGGAAATACTTACCGTCGCTGTGCTGCATCATCCCTTCCTCTTTGGGGAAATACCAACGCAGTCCAAGCCACGTCAGTCGCCGATTCAAAGCTAAACATTAGAAACTTGCTGGACTTCTGCAACCACTCCCTATTCCTAAATGGAAATGGGAGAAGATTCAGATGGACTTCGTCACTCAATTTCCCAAGTTGCAGAAAGGTAATGATGCTATCTTTGTCGTCATCGACCAATTCTCAAAAGTCACACACTTTCAGCCAGTCAAGGAGACAATTACTGCTAGTCAATTAGCAGCCTTGTATACCTCCAGAATTGTTTCGCTCCATGGCATTCAGAAGGAAATCAGTTAAGACCGTGGCAATATTTTCACCTCCAAGTTCTGGGATAGTTTCCAAGAGGCAATGGGAACTCATATTACCTGCAGCACTGCTTATCACCCCCAATCTCAAGGTCAAGTTGAACAAGTTAATCAAATCCTTGAAGACATGCTATGGGCTTGTGTTATCTCTTTTGGCAAGAAGTGGGAAGAATCTCTCCCGTATGCTGAATTCTCATATAACAACAACTATCAAGCTAGCTTTAAGATGGCCCCCTTTGAAGTGTTATATGGACGTAAATGTCAAACCCCTCTGAATTGGTCAGAAACTGGGGAACAAGCACTCATTGGTCCAGACATTATCCAACAAGCTAAAGAGCTAGTCCGCATTGTTCGGGATAATCTCAAGGCGGCCCAGTCGTGTCAGAAGAGCAATTATGACAAAAAGCACCGGGGTTCAACCTATCAAACTGGTGATAAGGCTTATCTGTGTGTCACTCCTTTGAGAGGCACTCATCGGTTTGGAGTCAAGGGCAAGCTAGCTCATCGCTACGTTGGTCCTGTCCGCGTTCTTGAAAGACGTGGACATGTGGCTTATAAATTGGAGTTGCCACCAAAATTTTCTCATCTCCATGATGTCTTCCATGTGACACAACTTTGTCGTTGCTTCAAGGACCTGCACCTTGAAGTGGATCCTGAATTGATTGAAGTGCAAGATGATCTCACTTACAAGGAGCATCCGATCCGCGTTCCTTAAGAAACTGAACGTCGGACCCGTCAAAAGGTTACCAAGTTCTTCAAAGTGCAGTGGTCAAATCATTCTGAAGATGAAGCCACTTGGGAAAGCGAAGATAACCTTCGTGCAGAATATCCCGATCTTCTCCCTTCTACCTCTTAATTCTCGAGACGAGAATTTCTTTTAGTAGGGGAGAGTTGTAACACCCCTGATTACCAGCTACAGTGATCTTTGTACTTAAGCTAAAGTAACCCAGGAGGTTAAGCTAATGCTTTTGCTAATCCAAGTTTGATCACAATTGGGATCAACTCTATTTTCAAATTCCCTTTGCAATTCAAATTCTTTTACAAGTGGATTAAATAGTTTTGCAAACCCGAAAACTAAAATCATGGATGGGTTGCCAATATTCCCTAAGCATTTATAAAATTGTAACCCACATTTTTGTAAAGTATTTTAGTGCCTCAAAATAATTAAAACAGAGGCAAAAATATTGTTTAAATGCCCTTTTGAGTTATGAAAAATTGCGAAACTTTTCAAATGGGCCTCAAACTTTTTGTGGTTCTGCCTAATATTGCTTTTGAATTAAAGGGCTGATGTCTACTACACAACTTGTTCTTGTAGACTTTGTTGGGCCTCCAAGCGCAGAATTTTGTAGGACAGTAGCAATTTTCCCTCAAGTGGATGACCTAAGGTTTATCAATCCGTGGGAGGTGTAGGATGAAGATGGTCTCTCTTAAACAACCCTGCAATCAAATAATAAAAAGTCTCTTGTGTCCCCAACACACCCAATACAATGGCAAATTGTATAGGTGCATTAGTTCGACGAAGAGATGGTGATACAAGTGCAATATGGATGGTAGATATAGGTTTTTGTAATCCGAAAATATAAAAACAGCAAGGTAGAAAGTAACAAAAGTGAGCACAAACGGTATTTCAATGCTTGAAAACAAGGCCTAGGGTCCGTACTTTCGCTAGTGCAATCTCTCAACAATGCTAATATAATTGGATCACATAACCATCGCTCAACGTGCAACGAAGAATCACTCCAAAGTTCCTATCTAGCAGAGAACATAAGAAGAAAATGTTTGTAGGGTATGAAACCACCTTAAAGTTATCCTTTCCGATCGATCTATCCAAGAGTTCATAATAAAATAACACCAAGTTATCCTTTCCGATCAATCTATCTAGAGTTCGTACTAAAATAACACCATATGATATGCATCAACCAACTCTAATGTCACCACAAGTATCCATGAGTTAATTATACGATACGCATCAAACAATTTCAGATTCATAATACTCAATCCAACACAAAGAACCTCAAAGAGTGCCCCAAGATTTCTATTGGAGAACGTAGGACAAGAACGTGCATCAACCCCTATGCATAGATTACCCCAATGTCACCTCGGGAATCCGCAAGTTGAGTACCAAAACATACATCAAGTGAATCACTAGAACACCCCATTGTCACCACGGGTATCCATATGCAAGACATATATCAAGTGTTCTCAAATCCAATATTGAATCCGACATAACGATATCTCAAAGGGAAAGATTCAATTCATCACAACATGATAGCAAGGGAATAACATCATATGATCCGACTATATTAACAAAGCCCGTGATACATCAAGATCGTGACATCTCAAGAACACGAGAGAGAGAGATTGAACACATAGCTACTAGTACATACCCTCAGCCCCGAGGATGGACTACTCCCTCCTCCTCATGGCCTCCGCCGGGATGATGAAGATGGCCACCGGAGATGGATTCCCCTCTCCGGCAGGGTACTGGAACGCCTCCAGATTGGTTTTTTCGTCGATACAAAGAGTTGCGGCGGCGGAGCAGAGAGTCTAGGGTTATTTCTGATGGTTTCTCTATTTATAGGATTTTTTGGCGTTGGTTTCACGCGAAGGTGGGCCACGAGGTGAGCACGATACACCAGGGCACGCCGGGGCGGGGGGGGCCTGGCGCGCCCTGGTGGGTTGTGCCCCCCTCGTGGCTCTTCTGGCCCTCCCACGAAGCGTCTAGTGCCTCTTTTGTTCCAAAAAAATTGTCAAAAAGTTTCGGGCGATTCCGAGAACTTTCATTTTCTGCACAAAAACAACACCACGGTAGTTCTGCTGAAAACAGCGTCAGTCCGGGTTAGTTCTAAATAAATCATATAAAGTGCATCAAAACCATATAAAATTATTGTAAACATAGGAAATCATGGCATGAATACTTCATAAATTATCGATACGTTGGAGACGTATCAGCATCCCCAAGCTTAATTCCTACTCGTCCTCGAGTAGGTAAATGATAAAAGAACTAATTTATGAAGTGTGAATGCTAGCATAATATATAAGTTTGATCATTGATAATTTCAGTCAATTTTCGAGCATCATAACCAGCAACTTTTTCTCATAAAAATCATCATGATAGAGTAGCAACCAGTTCACATGTTATGGTTCAAACAATGAATTCTCTTGAAACTTAGCAACCTATGTTCTTAGTTACCAAACAATTCCAATTCAACTTCTTCTCAAAAAATTCTAAGTAAGAGCCCCACATACTCAATCATCATATAGTCTTCTATGATTGATAGTACTCAAAGCATATTTTTAGAACAAATGGCATCCATCGAACATAGAGAAAGATAGGGGCCTAATGTTTCGCCTCCCAACTCATTTATCATAGAGATAATTGTCAACGAAAATAAGTCATGATCAAATATATTTGACTGGATATATATGTTTGGATCTTTCCCCACCACATTATGCTTGCCAACTAATAGACTGAGGTTGGAATAAGAAGTTGACTCAACATGAATAGTAAAATTACATGAAAGTAAATAGATTGTCCCTTCGCAGAGGGAAGCAGGGATTTGCAAAGGTGCGAGAGCTCAAAGCTTAAATCAGAGATAAATATAATTTTGGGAGGTGCACCCTTCCTGTCAACGTTACGACCAAGAGTTATCAATATCTTCCATGTTAAACACATTAGCGGCGGTTCCCAAGTGGTAAAAGGTAAGGTTTACTCCCCCTCCACCAACAAACACACTCCACGGCTAGCCGAATCCACGGGTACCGTCCATACCAACAACATTCCTGGGGGAGTTTTGTTTAATTATTTGCATTTTTTTGGGACTGGGAATCCCTATTACCGCCCCTCTCGTGCAAGGACGAGTGAATAAACACTCATCATGAGAATAACCCGCTTAACATGGAAGATACTGACCGCCCCCCGTCGCTCCATGAGCGGTCCAGGCACACAAAACAGATGTTTGCACAATAATTTTCAAACATCATCTACTGTTTACTATCGTTTCCACAATTTATATCTACCAATATAGGCTATGGAAACTATAGGGTAAGTAGATAACAAAACTATGACAGCAATCTGTCCAAACAGAACAGTCTGTAGCAATCTATTAAACCAGTGTATTTCTGTAACTCGAAAAATTATGAAAATTTAGGAAAAGATAAATAATTTATATGAAAACACTGTGTAAAAATCTCAGGAACTTTCCTCGTTCCAGTAAAATATGAAAATTCAAACACTAGAGAGAAAGTTTCTGTTTTTACACAGCACACATCAAACATGCAATGCAAGCATCCTAAGGCAATTCTTGGAACTTTTTATTGAAAAACAAGATTATAAATAACACCTAACAGAGAACAACAAAATAAAATGACACTCCAAGCAAAACTCATATTATGTGACGAATAAAAATATAGCTCTAAGTAAGATATACCGATAATGTTGAAGACGAAAGAAGGGATGCCTTCCGGGGCATCCCCAAGCTTAGGCGCTTGAGTCTTCCTTGGATATTACCTTGGGGGTGCCTTGGGCATCCCCAATCTTAGGTTATTGTCACTCCTTATTCTCCTCATATCGGTGTCTCACCCAAAACTTGAAAACTTCAATCACACAAAACTTAACGGAACTTCGTGAGATGAGTTAGTATAATAAAGATAGATCATTCACTTAGGTACTGTCAAGACAAGATTCATAATTGTTGCCACATTATACCTACTGTATTTTACCATTCCCATAATTTATACCACTAAATATAAGCTATGGAAACACTACAACAAGCCAACTATGCATGCAAAACAGAATCTGTCAAAAACAGAACAGTCTATGAAGATCTGTAGAACAACCATACTTCCCTGCCTCTAAAAATTCTTAAAAATTAGGAAAACCTGAAGACTTTGTAAAAATTTCATATCATTATAACTCTCCAGTAAAAAATGAAAATTCCTCTACTGGAGTCAAAAGTTTCTGTTTTGGTTCAGCATCAATTCTACTCATCTTGCGAGTCATCCCAAAGGCTTTACTTGGCACTTTATTGAAATAAAAGACACAAAACATGATTACTACAGTAGATTAATCATGTGAACACACAAAAAAAGAAAGTAAAAGTGTTGGGTTGTCTCCCAACAAGCGCTTTTCTTTAAGGCCTTTTAGCTAGGCATGATGATTTCAATGATGCTCACATAGGAATAGTAATTGAAACATGCAAGAGAGCATCATGAATCTCATGACAAGCACATTTAAGTCTAACCCACTTCCTATGAATAGGGATTTTGTGAGCAAACAATTTATGGGAGCAAGAATCAACTAGCATAGGAAGGCAAAACAAGCATAACTTCAAAACTTTGAACACATAGGGAGGAAACTTGATATTATTGCAATTCCTACAAGCATATGTCCCTCCCTCGTAATAATTTTCAGTAGCATCATGAAGGAATTCAACAATATAACTATCACATAAAGCATGCTTTTCATGATCTACAAGCATAGAAAATTTATTACTCTCCACATAAGCATATTTCTTCTCATTCATAGTAGTGGGAGCAAACTCAACAAAATAACTATCATGGGATACATGATGGACATAACCACATTCAATATTAAAATCATGATGACAAGTTTCATGGTTACTATCACTCTTTATAGAATACATGTCATCATCATAATCATCATAGATAGGAGGCATGTCATCATCATAATAATTTGCTCATCAAAACTTGGGGGACTAAAAATATCATCTTCATCAAACATAGCATCCCCAAGCTTGTGGCTTTGCATATCATTGGCATCATGGATATTCAGAGAAGTCATACTAGGAACATTGCAATCATGCTCATCATTCAAGTAATTCTCATTAAGTATTTTCATAATTTCTTCCTCCACCAATTGAGCACAATTTTCTGAATCCTTACTTTCACGAAAAATATTATAAAGACGATACAAATGATGCAACCTAAACTCCATTTTTTTGTAGTTTTCTTTTATAAAGCCAAACTAGTGAAAAACAAGAAACTAAAAGATTTAATTGCAAGATCTAAAGATATACCTTCAAGCACTCACCTCCCCGGCAACGGCGCCAGAAAAGAGCTTGATGTCTACTACGCAACTTGTTCTTGTAGACTTTGTTGGGCCTCCAAGCGCAGAGTTTTGTAGGACAGTAGCAATTTTCCCTCAAGTGGATGACCTAAGGTTTATCAATCCATGGGAGGTGTAGGATGAAGATGGTCTCTCTCAAACAACCCTATAATCAAATAATAAAAAGTCTCTTGTGTCCCCAACACACCCAATACAATGGCAAATTATATATGTGCACTAGTTCGGCGAAGAGATGGTGATACAAGTGCAATATGGATGGTGGATATAGATTTTTGTAATCCAAAAATATAAAAACAGCAAGGTAGCAAGTAACAAAAGTGAGCACAAATGGTATTGCAATGCTTGAAAACAAGGCATAGGGTCCATACTTTCGCTAGTGCAATCTCTCAACAATGCTAATATAATTGGATCACATAACCATCCCTCAACGTGCAACGAAGAATCACTCCAAAGTTCTTATCTTGCGGAGAACATAAGAAGAAATTGTTTGTAGGGTACGAAACCAGCTTAAAGTTATCCTTTCCGATCGATCTATCCAAGAGTTCGTACTAAAATAACACCAAGTTATCCTTTCCGATCAATCTATCTAGAGTTCGTACTAAAATAACACCATATGATACGCATCAACCAACTCTAATGTCACCTAGATACTCCAATGTCACCACAAGTATCCATGAGTTAATTATACGATACGCATCAAACAATTTCAGATTCATAATACTCAATCCAACACAAAGAACCTCAAAGAGTGCCCCAAGATTTATATCGGAGAACGTAGGACAAGAACGTGCATCAACCCCTATGCATAGATTACCCCAATGTCACCTCGGGAATCCGCAAGTTGAGTACCAAAACATACATCAAGTGAATCACTAGAACACCCCATTATCACCACGGGTATCCATATGCAAGACATATATCAAGTGTTCTCAAATCCAATATTCAATCCAACATAACGATATCTCAAAGGGCATCACAACATGATAGCAAGGGAATAACATCATATGATCCGACTATATTAACAAAGCCCGTGATACATCAAGATCGTGACATCTCAAGAACACGAGAGAGAGAGATTGAACACATAGCTACTGGTACATACCCTCAGCCCCGAGGGTGGACTACTCCCTCCTCGTCATGGCCTCCGCCGGGATGATGAAGATGGCCACCGGAGATGGATTCCCCTCTCCGGCAGGGTACTGGAATGCCTCCAGATTGGTTTTTCGTCGATACATAGAGTTGCGGCGGTAGAGCGGAGAGTCTAGGGTTATTTCTGATGGTTTCTATATTTATAGGATTTTTTGGCGTTGGTTTCACGCGAAGGTGGGCCACGAGGTGAGCACAATACACCAGGACGCGCCGGGGGGGGGGGGGGTGCTGGCGCGCCCTATTGGGTTGTGCCCACCTTGTGGCTCTTCCGGCACTCCCATGAAGCGTCTAGTGCCTCTTTTGTTCCAAAAAAAATTGTCAAAAAGTTTCGGACGATTCCGAGAACTTTCATTTTCTGCACAAAAACAACACCACGGTAGTTCTACTGAAAACATCGTCAGTCCAGGTTAGTTCTAAATAAATCATATAAAGTGCATCAAAACCATATAAAAGTATTGTAAACATAGGCAATCATGCAATGAATACTTCATAAATTATCGATACGTTGGAGACATATCAAGGGCCAAATCCCATATCTTACAAAAGTACATTGGTGTTGTTTTTAAATAAAATAGAGGCATTAAAAAACAGAATAAAAACGCTAATTTGGAAAAGGGCTAAGTGTCGTGGACACTTAGGCCTGCCAGCCCAAGGTCCAGCCCAGCCCACCTAGCCCCCCATCGTCTTCCTCCAGTTCATCAGCGGAGACGTGGGGAAGCCGATGCGCGCCACCGGCCGCTTCACTCGCCGTGGCGGCCATCCGGCGGTTCCCCGACGACCATAAGGCATCCCCCGCACCCCGGCGTCGAACCCTAACCCCCATGCGCCCTCGTTCCCCCATTCCTCGCCCCACTCTCCTCTCGCCGCCGCACCCGAGCGCCGCCATGGCCGCCCCTGGGTAAACGACATGGCCACCGGCCCTCCCTCGACGAGCCAAGGCGTCTAGGAGCTCCGCAGACGGCCGTATCTCCTTCCTCAGCACCAAATCGAACCAAGGGACCTCCTACGCCGTCGCCTGCGACCACTTCTTCCTCGGTGCCGACCGCCTCTGTTCCCGGCGATTCGCTGCCGCCACGGCATCGTCGTCTCCCCCCGGGCCTTCACTGCTACGCTGTGAGCTTCCCCTCGTAGTCCCCTCCCTCTCTACGCTCCCGTATGCCCGCTAGCTAGCTCGTGCTGCTGCCGAGCTCTGCCTGCCGCCATGGCCGTCGCACGCGAGCCATGCGTGCTCCTAGGCACCCGCGCATGCGACTAGCGCGCTCCAGGGCCCGTGCTACATCGAACCCGACCCCTAGCTAAGCCCCCGTGCCGCACCCGCCGCGTCTTGACCGAGGCCAAACTCCGGCCGCCACTCGGCCTCGCTGCCCCTGCCATTTCCGGCCACCCGCGGCGCTGCTGATGGCCTAGATCGATGCACGCAAGCTCCCGCGTCTTGTAGGTGGTCGCGACGCGCGAAATGGTGGCCTGTGCGCCATTTCCGCGCAGCGCCGCTGATCCTGGTGGTCGCCGGAGCTGCGCCCGCATTTAAACTCCGGTGGGACCCGCCCGTCAGCTCCTCAGGAGCCTAATGGCTCACTAACCAGCCACTGACAAGTGGGCCTGGACACGGTAGCGTTTAAATTAGGCAGTAGCTGAACTGCTGACAGTCACTCACACCTGGCCCCCACTCACACTAATTAGTTAATTAAGTTTAATTAAACCCTGTTAGCACTGCAGTCAATGACATGTGGGGCCCTAGCACTGTTTCAGTGGATAGGGCCGGCCCAGTCAGCTGCTAACTCAGCAGGGGGCCCCACCAGTCAGCCTCTGCTCATTGGCTGGTTGACCAGTCAGCTGGGCCCCCCCTGCCAGCCCCTATAACACTGTTGAGTGCACTGGACCGGGTGCACCTAGCATTTTCCCATTTTATTTTCGAATTAATATTAATTTTAGAATTTCATAATATTATTAAAACTTTGAAAAATATTAGAAAATAAACCGTAAGTCAGATGAAAATATTTTATACATGAAAGTTGCTCAGAAAAATCCCACGAATCCAAATACGCTGTCCATTCATCTGTCACATGCCCCTAGCATGATGAACATGGACATTTTGGCGTTAGGATCATCTGTCCGGTAATAGCCAGAGACCCGGGAACTATTTTTAGGTATTTTCCCGCTCCGCTTGCGACGTGTAGTACTGCGTTAGCTCATACTTATCACTGCATATTGCCATGTCATGCATCGTGATGCATCTGCTTGCTTGTATTTATTGTTTCTTCCCCCTCTTCTATCCGGTAGACACCGAGACTGACGCTGCTGCCGTGTACGACTATGCCGATGACGTTCAGCCATTTGCAGCAGAGCTTCCATGCAAGCAACCCCCCCCCCCTTGATCATTCCAATATCGCTCATTTATTTCCCTCTCATGCTTGCATTAGATTTTGCTACTGTTGTAGATAGCTCCTATTCTGATGCATAACCTGTTTTTGTTAAACTTCTGTTGTACCTTACTGCATATTAAATGCTTAGTATACGTTGGTTAGTGATCCCCAGTGATCCCACTTAGTCCATGTTGCCCCCGCTTCATCATCGACGACTCGACGAATTGAAGACTCAAAGACTCAATCATATTGATCGACGAGCCATGCCCGTCACCTCACATCACACCCCCCCTTAGCTGTACGACTCTGCAGAACTACTATCGAGTACCGAGGGTGATACCGCGTAACGTACTCATGATGATAACTCTATAGTGTAGTTAGTCGGTTGTGGATCTCGGAGGGTGATTCCTCCTTCGCCACTCCCGACAACGACTCTGTCGTGCCACTCATCAAGCATGAACCATCGAGGGTGATTCCTCTCTGGTCACCTTGACGATTACATTGGGTAGGATACATTGAGGGTGACTCCTCGGGTTTCCCCCTTGGTGTTATAGGCACACGGTTACATTTACTTTACTACAGAAACATGTTGAGGTCAGAGTGACCTGGAGGGTGTTGGTGTAATAAGGACGAGGCGTGGTCGGGCATTCTTGGCCCTTGCCGCAAGTCCTCGAGACGGGGCGACAGTACTACATATCGTGGATCATCGATCGTCACTGCAGTTAACAAAACATTAATGGGTTTGGATATGTGATCTGAGAAGGCCTCTGGCCTGTTTCGCACTAACCACCACGCGGGAATCAGTATGGGTACTCTATGTTGTACATTCGCCCGAAAGCTCTTCAGACGTCACAGTTGAGCGGCACGCGCCCGTGTGGCCCGCGTAAGCACCGTCTTTGTATAAAGAGGTGCCAGGACTGACACCGGTCGTCCACATAACGCGCAGGATTGTGAAGGGAGATTGGCCCATGACCCCTTTGCGATTAGGATGTAGACCGGCGTGTGGCCTCTCTGTTGAGCCTAGGTAGGACTACGGGGTGTCGATCAACCGAGGCCGGGCATGACCTGGAAAGTGTGTCCGGCCAGAGTTAATCGAGCGTGCTGGGCAAGTTTGTGCACCCCTGCAGGGAAGTATATCTATTCGAATAGCCGTGTCCACGGTAACAGACACTCGGAGTTGTATCCATCTTACAACTAGAACTGGAGATTTTGAAATGAATGTGTTGGCTCCGGGATTGCTTTCTCGCAAGGAGTCGAGGAAGAATCTCTGGGCGTGGTTAAATAAAACTTGCTACTTTAATTATGCTAATCTGCACTCTTCTAATGCTGCAAGACCTTGAAGATGCTAGTCTTCGATAGGACTAGGCCTTCCCCCTTTATTCTGGCATTTCTGCAGTCAGTCCAAAGATATAACCCCATTCCTTTGATATTGATGCATATTCTAGTATAGTTCTGATATAAGTCTTGCGAGTACTTTGGATGAGTACTCATCGCTGCTTTGCTCCCCCCTTCCCCCTTGATACGTTACCGCGATCAGATGACGGAGCCCAGGAGGCGTATGATCCCACCGACGACCACTACTACACCGACGGAGCTTACTACTACGCGGAGGCTGCCCCTGACCAGCAGTAGGATAGGAGGTTCCCAGGCAGGAGGCCTTGCCTCTTTCGATTCATTGCTTATGTTTGTGCTAGTCTTCTTAAGGCAAACTTGTTTACTTACGTCTGTACTCAGATAATATTTGCTTTCGCTGACTCGTTTGAATTTGAGTTTATGTATTGGAGCCCTCGAGGCCCTTGGCTTGTAATATGAAGCTTGTATAACTTTAATTTGTGTCTAGAGTTGTGTTGTGATATCTTCCCATGAGTCTCTAATCTTAGTCGTACGCATTTGTGTGTATGATTAGCGTACGATCAAAATGGGGGCGTCACACTTGACCCGGGGTGTGCTCGCAGGTGGTGTCCGTGCTCTCCTCGTGGGAATGGTGATCGGTGGTGGTGATCGTGTTAGCGTGGCATTGATGCGTGGATCGGCGCCGGTGACCACGGGTATAGCGTCGTGTGAGCTCGCATGGCCAAGGGCTCGGTACTGGCTCGGTGGCGGTCGTCGGCAGTCTTGGACTCGTATCCCCCTAGTCAACTAGGCATTGGCTGGGGACGTAGGTGTGGGTGCTTCCTATGGTGGAGACTCCTATCCAGACTCAGAGACCGATGCCTGGCTAACAGTATATGGACTAATGCCGCTCTTCCTACTATGGTTGTGTGTGCCGTCATGTGAGCGCGTAATGTATCTTGCGACAGGGATGCCGGAAGTCGATGAAGAAGGAAAAGCCACATGCGCCATTGATCGATAGATGCGTAGCCCGTGGTGGGCGTCAACTGTCGTGGTTATAAATCATATAGTAAGAAAGTGCATGAACAAATCTTGTTCTACCAAGGCGCAAACGAGTGAGACAAAAGATTATACAGATTAAGGTCGCTAAATGGATGTAATAGCCCAAATCTTTGTGTGGGTCTACTTGCGTATAGTTGTGTATCGGGATTACAAGTATGCGACTAAGTGAGAGAAAGAGAGAAGATCCCCCAACAAAGTGCTCAAGATAGGCTTATATAGAATGTGTCATGCCCAGAAGTTACAACGACCGGGTATGCTATAAAATAGTTAATTCCGAGTGGTAACTTCCTATTAATTATTATTTTTTGAAAGAAAGGGGTTTCCCCTGCTCCATTTTTATTATGAAGCAGACAGAAAACAGGAATCCGGACTGGGCATAAAGCCTTACATCATTCGATGGCCTGCAGGCAAACTTTAAAGCTATTATGTCTAAGAAAACTAGATTACATCACAGGATATTAGAGAAGTCTCCCAGCAATTTTATTAACGATACAGGAAGCCAACTGAAAACGATCAGAAGCAGCAGCAAAAGTCTACTACTCTATCGATCCAGAAGGAGGTTGAGTCATCTCCAGGCGATACGGAGAAGTTCCCCACGACGTTTGTCCAGCGCGAGGACGAATTGCCAAAGTAGCGTCGCCTGTGTGTTGTCCCAGAGCACCGCCCATTGGTGAAGAAAACCTCGAAGCTTCACAAGAACGCAATTCAAACTTCTCGAAGTATGTCCCTGAAAACAGAAGTCATTTCTTAGTCTCCAGATACTCCATAAGGAGGCAGCTGCAATCATATTTAGAATAGGTTTTTTCTTGTGATGATGCCACAAAGCACAAATATTATCAAAATAGGATATATGGGAAATTTGAAAGAACCCAGAGATCATCTCCCATATGCACATAGCTACCACACAATCAAAGAAAAGGTGTTGAACATATTCCATCTCATCACAGAAAAGACAGGTAAGATCATCAACACTCCCGCGTTTAGCTAAATTGTCCCTAGTTAAGATTTTGTTATACACACTCAGCCATCGAAAAACATGGATATTCTGGGAACACATCAATTTCCAAAGACTGTCCCCAATGGTGGAAATCACACCTCCAAAATTAATAGTTTTGTGGAAAGATTTGACTGAGTAAATCCCTTTAGATTCCAGCATCCAAACTGGAGCATCAGGGTTATCAGACAACAGGAAGTGTCTGATATGCTCAAGCATATGACACCACTTATCCATACCAATCCTATCTACACATCTTCTAAATGAGAGTCTTAAGGTTACACCATCCCAAACCTGCGAAACAGAACAATCAGGCTGATTGCAAATATCAAACAATTCCCAACATTGTGTTTTTAGGGAACAACCCCCCGCCCAAATATCATGCCAGAATTTGATATTTCTACCATTCCCGACCTTTGAACTGTAAAATGTTCTAGAAGCATCCAAAGCCCAAGTAATACTCTTCCAAAAGGGAGAGCCATTATCAGGTCTACCATAGGATATTAGGAGAATTGATATTATATTTGAAAGCCACACAATCCTTTTCCAGTCTTTGTAGCTAGAGTAAAAAAACATCTCCCCCAGGATGCCAATAAGGCCATATTAAATTCTTTTAAATTGGGCACACCTAGGGCCCCAAAGCAAAAAAAATCTGGTCACTAAACCCCAATTAGCCAAATGGTACTTATGTTGATCTCCCATGTTACCCCAGGAAAAGTGAACCATTTGGGAGTTAATTGCATTGATAGCCCACTTGTGAAATTTAATCACTGTCATAAGGTAAGCAGGTATACTGATAATGCAAGCACAAAGAAGAATCAACTTCCCTCTATAAGTAAGATGCCTGTCCAACCAACCAGAAATGTTGTTAATAATTCTGTCAATAATAGGTTGAAGATCTTCCCGCCTCAACTTGTCATAGTGCAAAGGCACTCCCAAGTATTTGACGGGGAAGGAGCCAAGTTTGCAACAAAAAATCTGAGCAAAGGACTTAGCCACTTCCTCATGAATGTTTATCGTCAATAGATCACTTTTATGAAGATTGATTTTCATTCCAGAAAGATTTTCAAAACATGACAAGATCCATTTACAATTTCTGGCTTTCTCACAAGAGTTTTTCAAAAACAGAAAAGTATCATCCGCATATTGCAAGCTAGTAATCCCTCCATTAATTACATGAGGGAGAAGCCCCGAGATTAAACCTTGATGAGAGGCCTCAATAAGCATCTTAGAGAAGACGTTCGCTACTAAATTAAACTTCCTATTAATTATGCACTAGAAATTCTCACTTGATGGAAACGTCTGTTTATTGTGGAGCAATGTCAGTCTTGAATGCGCTCTTAGGCCAGCCGGGTGAGCCCCCTCGCATGCGTGCAACCGACTGATCTTTGCGTATTGATCCAACCGTTTGGCCTCCTTGATGATTGTCCATCCAACCGTGTGAGCCTAGCCTATGTGAATAACCTTATCATCCCCGCCGCCATACAAAGCAGCACCGCCGCGGGATGCCTGTGCTGCCTAGGCCCGCCGCGTCATCGAGATCCACCCTTTCCCAAAGACACCGTGAAAAAACCCTCACATCACTTTGAGGGTGTGCCCAGTGGCGGAGCGTGAAGCAAAATCAAGAGGGGGCCAAACAGGATAACAGACAAGATATAGCCCCAAAGATTAACAAAGCCGGGGGATTAGAAGAGAGATTAGCATTAGGACTATGCTGAATTTCTCACGAAAGGGGGGCAGGGCCCGGGATGGTCACGCCGACACTCCGCCAGTGGGTGTGCCTGCCGCCCATGACGCACGCCGGCGGCGAGGAAGGGTGCCAACGGGGTCGCTAGCTGCGGCCGCTAGGGTTATTCCCTGGTCACTCTCCGGGAGCAGCAAAGGAGTGAGGGAGTGCCATGGGAAGGTCTACTGCTGTTTCCGGGAATGTTCCACTTACATACAATTACAAGAGGACCATCAGACTGATTAGTTGGCGTCTCCGTCAGGGTCCCAAGGCCCAGCGACCGCTACTACCAGGGCAGCCGGTTCCAGGGGGCGAACACAAGGAACATGAGCGAGTGTTTTCGCCGAACCTTCGTGCTGGTCTGTACAGTACAATCGACGACCAACTCGGGAGACGACCGGTGCCCGCCCGCTGCCGCGTTGCCTCCCAGTCAAGTCTAATGGTCGCTCTCACTCGTGGAATTCTTGTGCAAGCTCCGGAGTCAGTCTCCCCAGCCGGCGTACCCGCCATGACCCGCCAGAATCAATCAATCAAAAACCCAAAAATACCCCTTGATCCAACGCCTTCTCTTCCGGTATATGTCAGAGAGGATATTTTCGTCATATTTTTTACATATAAGTAACTGCACCAACACACACCCAAGTTTCAAACGAAGTGCAGCAGCTAAGCTACGGTCTTTCTTTTTTGTTTGGTGTGCAGCTACGATCTACGTACCGTGGTCCGTGGCCATGGGCGCGCACCACAGTGACACCAGCGCCAAGGACCGGCGGATCCCATGCAGCAGCCTAGCCTGCATGGACCCAATTCAACCCAAGACGCGGCCAGCAGAGGTGCCCTACCCCAACACCGGTCCGGTGGTGGTGGTGGAGGCTCCGTCGAGCTACGCCACGGCCGGCAAGCTCCTGTTCGCCGCGGCCGGGGCGTTCGCGGGCGTCCTCCTGGCCCTCATCGCGCTGCACCTGTACAGCAGCGGCCGGCGCCGGCGCGCGCAAGACCGTCGCCGCCAACTCCGCCGCAGCCCGGTCATCTCCGGCGTTGGCGCGGACGACGAGGCGCCTTCGCCGCGGCGGGGGCTCGACCCCGCGGTGCTCCGCGCGCTGCCCGTGGTCGCCGCGGCCGTCGGCGCCGGAGACTGCGCGGTCTGCCTCGCGGAGTTCGAGCACGGCGAGGAGGCGCGCGCGCTGCCGCGGTGCGGCCACCGGTTCCACGTCGAGTGCATCGACGCCTGGTTCCGGGACAACTCCACGTGCCCCCTGTGCCGCGCCGACGTCGAGGCGCCCGACGACGCCATGGCCTATCCCGAGGTGCGCATCGACGTGGCGGGGGACGACGCCGCGGCCAAGGACGGAGCGCCGGCCATAGCTAGGGAGGATGTCCAGCGGCACGGATCTTGACGAGACAAGGCGGGTCTTTGCTTCCACCCGATCCGCTTCCTTATGAGGTGCCCCTGGAATCCTGGATGCGAGGAAGCTTCCTTGCTCCTTCCGGCACCAGCGTCGAGGACCATCATCAGTTTGGGTGGGGGCATTTATTCCATCAGACTAGTGACGGTGTGGCTAATTTTCTACAGTACAAATTTGGCGCATAGATTTTTTTTAGGCGAATTTGGCACATAGATAATGTTGCAGCAGAAGAAAATTTGGCACGTAGATTTTTTTAGGCGAATTTGGCACATAGATAGTGTTGCACTAGAAGAAATGACGCTCTACGCCGGGCAAAAACCCAAGG
The DNA here is from genome assembly GCA_039707655.1 of Elymus sibiricus. Classification (NCBI taxonomy): domain Eukaryota; kingdom Viridiplantae; phylum Streptophyta; class Magnoliopsida; order Poales; family Poaceae; genus Elymus; species Elymus sibiricus. The sequence goes on from CM077667.1 coordinate 73,812,717, forward strand.
CTCAATCTTAATTGGTCGTGTCATGGCGATGTGCTTCATTGTTCTATTGTTGAATGTGTTGTTTGGAGATTGTTCGATGTAATATTCGGGTGAAAACATATGGTGCAAACTGCAAACTTAAGTAGTTGGATTTGGCAACGACAATAATAGTTCTTCATTGTTCACTTCCAAGAGGCATTATTTCCGAGACAATTATTCTCACGGTCCATTTGTTGTCAAGAGATGGTCGATGTTGCTTCTTGTATCGTGAATCATCGTTACTATTTCCTTTTAATAATTTGAACGTGTGCATTCTTTGAAGCCTTGACTAGCTCTTCATATCGTGTTGTTAAAAGACAGCCCGGTACACATAACTCCCACTTGCGCACGGTCCAGGAAAGGGTCCTAACACTTTGGGTGTATAGTACGCAGATTTTTCTTACAATTCTGCAAGAGGTTGTTTTCAGGACTCGAATTTGTGAACTCATGGAGGCAAGAACTTTACCGTTGCGCCAAGGCTCCCCTTCTCTTGATATCGTGTTGTTGCGTGGTGTAATTAGTAGCTCCTTTATATTACTTTACTATAGTTTATCAAAAAAAAATATAGCTTCAAGTGTCTAGTTGTTTTGTTTTCTTAAGACATCATTGATTTTGTTCAACGGTCATGTGTCAAGCCTCCGTCACAATCTGCTACAAAATCAAGGCTTGATGATTCGTGATCAGCAAGCATTATTTTCTTGATTGGTCACAAGAGAGTTATTTGCTCCATTTTCTTTCTTTTCTATAGACAAGAATGGAACAGTTTCAAAGAATGAAGATAGGACCGAAAAATGTTAACGGGTTTGAAATGGTGAGGTATCAATGGAATATAATAGTATAGGGAGTGTCTAATAACCAATCGACTGATTTTGATTTAGGCTTAAGTCAATTTTTTGGTACAATGACACGTGTGCGGCCCTTGTTTTCTATGCATTCACGGAAAAATTGATTGATTTGTTCTTTCGCTTAAGTTGAACTAGCAAAAAGGCCCGTGCATTACAACGAAAGAAAAAATACCACACACTCTTAATTTACAAAAAATGGTTTATAATATGAGAATTTGTAGCTACGGCCTAAACAAAGATGGTCTTAGCCTACAAAAGCATAGTTCAAGATTTCACAGGTATTCTATTTCAACACGGCTTGCATGTAGATTTAACCCATACAAAGAAACGGGCAAGTGATCATGCATTTATCCATGTCATATGTCGAATGGGGTGTTTATACGGGCCGGTAAAAGAAAACGATAAAACAAGACGATGACACATTAGCACACTACGAAGACATCTGTGCATCAAGGGCGGTTTTCAGTTTAAGCATCACCAACTTAGGGTAACTCTTGAAGACTTTTTTTCACATGCATATTTCTTAAATACATGAAGAGTTGTTAAAAAGATACAGGATTTTTCAATCATAAAGAGAGATTTTTTTTGTCTGAAAAAGAACATTTTTGTATGGTCTCCTGTGGACGCAGGTACTTGCGCTCATATTTCATCACTATTTCTTGCCATGCATGTCATAGGTATTGGTCCCTATTTTATCACTATTTATATCTTATCAAACATGCCTTTTTTGTCATGCATGCCTCTTTTTTACTTTTTGTCATGCATATCCTCTTTTTTCACATATATAGGAGCACACCGCAACATCTCATCTTTATCGGATCTCCTCTGCATTTTGTTTTTTATTCCTTTTATAGAGGACATACCATCTTTATTGGGTCCTTCTTTTATTTCTTGTCATGCATGTCCTTATTTATTGGGTGTATGTGTAGCAAATTTATCTATAATTTTATGTCCAATCCTGATTTTACTAAGGTGTTCATCCCCAATTCAAATCAGTACCGGTATGAAAGAAAGACGGATAATGCATTATTGATTAAGATTGCATCTTAGATAGTATTTTTAAACTGTTAACAGGTAAAATAACATCATATTCAGATTCTACATATTTTTTTAATCAAATTCCATATATAACACGTTAAATTTGGAGTTACGATTTACAAGATATGAGTATTTAAAAAAAACATTTGATATGTATTGTGGGTTTAATGTCAGAAACATTAAGGTGTTTTCTATAAAACAACATGATGGATTAAGAATACTTATTTACTGATTCCTTTTTTCTTAGCTAATCCAGCTGCCTAATCCCACACTAACGCTAATTATCAAGGTTCATTCCTTTTTAGTTGCTAATTTCATATTATTTTATGGAGAAAAAATGCGTCGGAGCGGGTTTGCATGCATTTGATATCTATCTCCACGTACTTTTAAATATGTGTGCATGCATATATGACAATAATGATGATGTCAATAAAGTTTCTTTTTATTTCAAAATTTTAAAATGTTTTGTAGCTCAAACTGTTACTCCAATTCAAAATTCGTTTTCACGTAAAATATTCATCACGATGAGATCTTCGAAACTAGATCTCATGTTAATATGTTTTGACGATTTTTTGTTCAGGTCAAAAGTTACCACGCGTGTACTACATAACTTATCATGATGTTTATACTGAAGTTACCGCGGGTGTTTCAACTAGTTTCTTTTCCCTGGGAAAAAAGTTACCATGATATTTGTAAGATTATCAAGTATGCAAATACCACCGTCTACCATCGATGTGCCTCGGCCCGAGGTGAGGTCCACGTGCTGACATGATATGACTCGCTTATAAACGGAAGTATGCTTGGCCGTCTTCGTATCGCCCTGTTGGACACCTATGATTAGGTCTGTGGTGTGTAAAAAATCATTCTATTTACACAAAAGTTATCAGATGTATATTTTTTAACTTCTTATTTTCTCTGGGTCAAAATCACTGTGGTTTTTGTACGATAAATTGTCAAGTTTGTGGTAAAAAATTTGTCACGTTATTTACACAAAAGTTCTCAGAGTTATGTTTTTTTCAAACAAAATTTTCCGTAGCTAGTGAAAGTTACCGTGGTGTTTGTACATTAGTTATTCAACTTTGTTGTGCCTATATTACCATTTTATTTACATATAATTTGTCGTGTATGTTTTTCAATAACTTTTACCCAGGGTCAAAAAAGTTATCGGGTGTTGGTATGTTAGTTATCAACTCTATTGCGCATATATTACCAGCTATTTGCACATGAGTTATCGTGGTGTTTTTCAATAACTTTTTTTTGGTTAAAAAGTTACCACACCTGAGCTAAGTAAGTTATTATCTCTGTTATGTGTATATTACCATGATATGTTTTTTGGGGTTAAAAAGTTACCATGTCTAAGCTAAGTCAGTCACAATTTAATACTAGCGAAATTAGTGCCGTGAGATCGGGATCGGACGAAGATCGGATCATTCGGATTTGTTGCTAAAGCCGAACGTTTGGATTTTAGTTTTTTTGTTTATCAAATTTTAATAGATCAAAACCTATCGTGGTGTTTGCACATAAGTTATCGGGTTTGTGGTGCGTAAGTTACCATGTTATTTAGACATATGTTATCGGGGTATATTTTATAAAAAAAATGGACGAAAAAGTTACCGCGATGTTTGCACGTAAGTTATCACGCCTGTGATGACAAGTCACCGTGGTATTCACACAGACTTTATCGGGCGGTATGTTTCAACAATTTCTTTTCTCCCGAACAAAGTTACCATGATGTTTGTAGGTAAACTACCATGCCAGTGATGGGTACATTACCATCCTTTCGAGACAACCTGCCACCTCCCCTTCGCCAAAATCTCCTAACTCTCAGACTGCTTATCTTGTAGAAGCCTCATTGATCACACGACCCACATCGTCGTCACCATCATTCAAGCATTGGTGGAAATGCATACTACCATGATGAAGCGGAACCACAACGATGTGCTATTGAAAACTCATGAAAATAATAATAATATCACGCTACTATTTACACATGAGTACCGGGTGTTTCTCAACAATTTATTTTCTCAGGTCAAAAAAGTTATCATGCCCAGGCTAAGTAAGTTATCAGCTCTTTTGGGCATATATTATCATGATATTTACACATGAGATATCAGAGGATGTTATTCAACAACAAAAAATCTCGGATCAAATACTTACCACGTTTGTTGTGTGTATATTATCATGCAAATTTACAAATGAGTTACTAAAATGATTCACGGGGCTATTGACAAAGACGTTCAACCGTGTTCCTAAAAATCGGAAAGTTTGCCAAATAAATTTAAATACCAATGGGGTGAATGGACAAGCGTTGCTGGCTCAACGCTTCATTGGGTTCAATGAGTAAAAAAATCTACTTAAGTGGTAATTAACTTGTTTGAAACATAGTAGAGTAGACAGGTTAAACAATATACTTGCTTTTATTCCCTCAACAAACGGATCCCAGATGAGGTGGTTTTGTGCTTACAGGTGCAAGGTTTGAATCCTGTTGGTCACAATATTTTTTTGCACGTTACTCGGATCCGTGAAAACCGGGAGAGTCAGAGAGATGCGCGAGATGCGCGAGCGTCATGGGTCATCGTTCGGATCTGTGGTTAAATTCCTGCCGACTCGAAAATAGCTTTCTCGTTCTTTTATTAGTAGGTATAGATTTTATTTGTTGGCACGCTGCCAACGGCCCACATGTTCTGTTTGGAAGGTGATGCCACACCTCCTGGTTTTCCCCTTACTAACGGGCTAGGTTTTCTATAAAAGGATGAACCATGCAACCCGATTACGGCTGTTGTTGGCCTGTTTTGCAAGGTGATGCCATACCACTCCTCTGTTATTGCCATATTTTCTCAACAATAAAAAAACCACTCCTCTGTTTTGGTTGCCCCCCTCCCCAACGCACATAGTACTAGGGCTACAGGAAAAAAGGCATTCTCGTTCATCGACACTCGGCCGATTTGGACCCAAAAGAGAGGTCATGATCTCTCAATGATAGAAAGATAAAGCAAAGAAAAATCACACATGACTTAAAACCTTTACTGATGGAAAACTGAACATAAAGGAACAAAGTAAAAATGAGTACCATCTGGACTGAACAATGACCATGAATGAGTACAAAAAATGATGACATAAATGATTGACTATGTAATAAATAAAACAAATACTTAAAGAACTGATTCAACTGAAGTACAATGAGTGAAATGAGAAATAAAGAGAAAGACTGAAGACAAGCTTAAAGACTAAAAGAAAGAAAGAGTGAACATCGAAAAAAATGTTACTAAAAAAAGAGGGACTAACGAAACAAAAAATGATGAAAGTGTGAAAATGAAACATTGAATAAGACTGAGAAAACCAAAAAGTGGCAAGCTAAGAAACCGAGTGAAAATGATGAAACTAAAAAAATAGACAAAATGACTTGAAATAACAGAGAAACAAGTAAGGAAGAAAAAGGAACAGAACAAAAAAATGAGAACACTGAACAAGCCAAGAAAAATAGAACTAAACTTTAAACACTGAATAAATGAAGACTTAAAACCAAGAATGGCTGGGAAAAATTAACCGATGAGTGACAAACAAAGACAAAGTCTGAAAAAAAAAAACTTAAAACTAACTGAACATTGACTGAGAATTAACCATTAGAAAGAATGAAGAACTGACAAGTCTGTAGACTGACAAGACCAAGAATAACAGAAACTGAATATGAAGAATGGTATAGAAAAATGACTAATATCAAGGCAAATCAATTATAATGAAGACCGAGGAATGATGAAAAATGGAAAAATGAGATTATTGTATGTGGTTTAGTAAGACAAACATACAAAGAACATAGGAATGAGAATTAAAGGACATTGAATGAGCGAGAGAACTAAACACAAAATGGATATAGATAAATGATGCCTACATGCTAAGGGACTGCATGCTTATAAACTGATAAGTGGGTATACTAAACAAGCCGAAGATACTAAAATATGAAGAATGATATAATACACAAAGAATACTAAAAAACATAATAAGTGAACAACAATGACTCAGAACTGAAAACCTGAAGCATGAATGGCGACTGAGGTAGTCGTCGGTGTTCTGGTGGCTACCCCTCACACAACTCAGACATGTGTTCCCTTCCGGTTCCTGGCTTGCCGGTGGCAGAGGTCACCATCCTCCCCTCTGCACCGGCTCTCTACCCTGTTGCCTTCCTGACCCATCCGCCCACACGCCATGTCGGCTTCAAAGCTTTCGTTTTTTCGATGGTGGCAGGTGCAGCCCCACCTTTCTCCCTTCTGACGTGGCGGTCGTCTAGCGCGCCGACTTCCTCATCTTTGGATCATGATCTGGCGGCAACGGGATTGCTCAGACTCAGGCCAGGCGACATCCATGCTCGTCTTGTCGATGCTGGCAGTGGCGGTATGTGCAGTTGTCGTTTCCATTCTTGAAGGCGCTACCATGGCCTTTATCTGTGCCCCTCTTCGAGGATCGGGGGAAACCCTAGGTCCGGCTCTCCGGATCGGATGGCGGAGTCGTAACAACGTCGTTCCCGTTTTGAAAGTGTTATCTTGTTCACTCGCGGTGGCCCTGGTGTTGGATTTGGAGATGTTCAATGTCTTGTTTTGGCTTGCCTCCCTAGTTCTAGGCTTGGTGGGTTTGACTTTGTCTTCCTCCGGCCCTATTCAGGCTGAGCATCACTTGTCTTTCTGCTCCGGGTTCCATGTTCATATCTTTTAACCTCCTTTATTCTCAGTCTTTTTCTTCTATCAATGTAATGATACGCAAGCTTTGCGTATTCGTGAAAAAAAACGTGACGTCCAAAGCCTCAATATTTCTGTTACACCAGTCCTCGAGCGTGGAAAAATCTGGGGTCAAGCTGGGCATGATCAAGAACCAGCCAGCAACGATACCCCAAACGCCTCGAACGAAAAGACATCACCGAGAAAGATGTGTGTTTGTTTCAAATTCAGTGTTGTATAAACTAGAAACCTCCTCATGAGGCCAACCATAGACAACAACATGAACCATGGTTAGGGACTTCCGATGAAGGAGGAGACAAACGATCAACTTGCACTTTGGCTTGACTTTGGCCTCCCAAATCTTGTGCGCCTCGAAAGGAATCGAGACATCTTCAATTTGCAACCTATAAGCTGAAGCCGCGGATTAAATACCATTTGCAGAAGTCGTCCATGAGATGGCGTTGGGAGTGGCCGGGTCAATATGCACATCATGAAGAGAGATCCATAGGCCAACAAACTTACAAATTTGGTCAGCCAGAGAGAAATTTCCAAAGGACGCATCCAATGATTATCGCAAAGAACTTCAAAAACAGTGAGACATTTGCGCCGAGCAATAGCAAATAGGGAGGGAGCCATGCAACCAACAATCAAACCAAAAACATGTCTTCATCCCATCGCCCACCTCAAACTTCGTTGTTGCTCGAAAAAGGTCCATGTCAATGGCATCACAAGGGAGCTCTGAAACCATTCCAAGGCCGATCCGGGGCAATCCACCGTAACCTTGGCAAGCGAAGACGAAGGGCCCTCCCAAAACACTCGGAATCAAGGATGCCAAGGCCACCCAAATCCTTTGGTCGACAGAGTAAATCTCATAATCAGACAGAGAACACACAGAGAGGGGGAGATTCCGCTGAGCATGAGAAAACTGAAGAGAGAGAGAACAAAGCTCGTCATACCTCCCACCCGCCCGGCGGCGGTGGTTGGTTCCACCCCCACGAACATGCACTTGGCGACAAGATACTAACGAATAAGCCCACCTGAGCGACCAGGTTTCGCACGCGCGACAAAAGACAGACACCTAGTGCATTAAGATTCAGACTGAATTGAACGGTTCACAATTTGACTTAAAGCCAAATCAAAATCAGTTCACTGAATATAAAAGGTACTAGAGTAGTGCAGTGTCAAAAACGTTCTTATATTATGGGACGAAGTGAGTATTTTATTAACTCAAAACATTACATAAAGACGATACAATCATAAACAGTACATGCCCAACCTCAAAGTAGCTAAGGGCTCCATTCATAACGAGTACATTGAGAAAATCAAATGCGGCTTCCGGCAATGTTGACCTGGCAAGACGGCGGCGCAGGCCTAACCGACGAGTGGAGTGGCCGCGACGCTGCCAGTCCCATCGAAGAAGACGCGAACACGCTTGCTATTAAACCCTGGGGACACGTTCGTGCCAGATGGGAGCACCTCGATTGCGATGTCAGGCCTGTCGGTGTTGACCTGAGTCACGGCCTGCGCCGCCGGCCAGCCCACCACCTCCGGCCACGATGTCTTGGCGGTGCTCATCTTCTGCTTTCCCTGTTTTTCCTGCTTTGCTTACTTCAGACCTATTCCAAGATCAATCTGCAGCACAAAAATGTGTTCAGGTTAGATGGACCCATAATAAAATAAGCTGTGTGAGTGTGAGAACAAGATTGCAGTAGGGGGATGCGTGGACAGAAGCAGTACGTACTAGCTAGGTGAAACCACAAGAATGTTTGTATGCGCTGCTGCCTTATGCATCTCATGACATGAATGATATTTATAGGGCAGCCAGAGGATAATAGGATGCGCACCGGGCATATGCCGCCCTCGCCGGCCGGGACCTTGTTTTGTCACCCACCTTGTGTGTAGTGTTTGTGCGACCAAGTCTGCTCGCAGGCCGCGTGTATTGTTCGAACAATGTTATCAAGGTACCCCTTGTGTGTTTGGATCTATAGCAGAAGCTATTGTAGATTTGTAGCCTAGCCAACCAGGATTGGTGTTTGGTACAAGATTTTTTCTTTTTCTAGCTTTTGGTAGCAACCGCACAACAAACGTTTGCTTGTGTTCTGCTAAGTTCAAATGGCCAAAGCTAAACGTAGGCTTAGCTATGCAGGGGCGGCAAGATACAAACGAACTCGCTGCGCAAGGGTAGTCCAAATTAGAAAACAAAAGACTCTTTCTTTTCCCTTTGCAAGGCTGCTAGGGTCAAGACTTCCTCCCCTCGATCTTTGCCGACGAGTTTCGTGAATTCGCCTTCCCTTTAGTGACTGCTTTGACGATCGGTGGCAGGGAGGGGAATCCTGGTGCCTCGGCTTCGACTAGTAGATAGGTTAGGGTTTTAGTCCTTGCATGAGCGGCACTAGGACGGATGGCGACGCTTCATTCGGTCTTCCGGGCTTCGATCTTCCTTAAGTTCGTCTGCCCTGATGAATTTGACGTAGCTCATGTGTAGATTCCTTCTGACTCCTCAAGGCGGTGAGATTAGGATTTCCTGCCATGTGCACACGATTGTAAGATTTGGTGTGAGGTTTTCAGATGGATTCAAGGGTTCAACATCGACTTCATAGCACTAATTCTTAGGGGCACGTGTATGTATGATTTTTTATGATTTTATAATAGTTCTGGATTCTTTAAAAAAATGCATACTATATTATAATGATAGACAATAAGAAATTTAAGTTTTGCTTTGCAAAAAGCAAAAGAAAGCAAGAAAGTGAAGGTTTTAGCGGAACAACCAAGGAATGTACTCCCATCGATCCATATTACTCCCTCCGTAAGTGATCTATACGCTTTTATATTTCTTTACAGAGGGAGTAACATGTCTAGATACATCTGTATCAAGACAAATCTGAGACAAATAATATAGGTCGGAGGGAGTAAGTTCATTTTTGATAAAAGGCAAAAAAATAGTTTTTTGAGGAAAAAAAGCAAGAAAAATAAGGGCGTTCTTATGGTTTTTCATCATCTTTTTGGGGGGAATTTTATGGTTTTTCTTCATCGTGCCTGGATACTACGTGTGCAACTTTTTTTTTTAGTGCAACTAAAGCCTGATGGACTCTCTGCTCCGGCCCATACTGGCCCAACAAGTGCCAGCTCGTCGTCTACCTCAGTCACTAGTACACACGCGCCTTGCCTAAAAAAAAACTAGTACGCACGCGCCGGAGCGGGAGAGCGTGTTTGTCGGCGGCGGGCTGCGCCGTCCGGCCGGCCCGATTCCCATCGGTGACTGGCTAAGGCTTCCCGCTAACCCGTGGCAAGTCCTCAACGGAGCAGCCCGCACCCGATTCGCCGTCGGAGGAGCTCGATCTCGCTGGCGGGCCGCCTCTTCCACAACAGGGTGCGCAGCCGCCAAGTTCAACCGTGCCTTCAAGTTCAGTTCATGTCGCACGAACGACGAGGCCGGCCGACGATAGCGGCTCCGGCGAAAGGTTCAGCAACCGCTTCTGCTCCCCCCCACCCCCCCTTCCCCCCGGTGAATTGTCACGTTATCTTCGATTGAACTCAAATTCTTAGAATCAAGCTCGAATTGAATAATTGATTATGTTAAATGGTATAGAGAATTTAATATGCTCTTTGGCGGATCTGTTCATATATGCTACTCTACTGTTTTTAGTGTTCATGTCTGCTCTGTGCTTCTATGTAATAAAAATTGGGGGAAATCCTACCAGTTAAGCTGGCTGATTAGTACGTATATGTTTAGTCATTTTTAGTGTCAAATTGATGTCCCTCTGTGTGCAAGATTGCTTGTCAAAGGTTCCAGAAACTTTGCGAAATATAATGTTCTTAAACTTGCTTGCTGTTGGTGTTATACCAATTTTTATTTATGTATTAGAACTCAGTCTCCAAAACTCAAAATACGAGAAAACAAACTGCTGTCTACTTGTGATGATACAAAACTGTAATGTTCTGTGCAATTGGCGATCTTTTTTAAATGTTTTCTGTATCCATGGGGATAAATTTGTTTTCATGCCGTTCAATTCATTATATATTTTCGAGCTGTGCAGTAGGGAAAAAATCCTACTGTTATATTTATTTATGTATTAGATTAGATAGAGATAGAGATAGATATTTTGCTATCTGGTCAGATAGGTTGATAGTATCTCCTTCCGATTCTTCCTGAAGATTTTATTATATTCTCTAGCGAAGAGGTATGTTTTCTTAAACCACCGTGATGCATTTGGGTTCAGTCGAACCAGATAACAGCTTGTATTAATTTACTGCTATTCTGCATTAGTCCTTGTTGAGTGGTTCAGTTCAAGTACTCATTTCAATCTGTTTTGGGTTCCTCCCAGAGAGGACCATTTGTGATGCAAGCTATGGATGTTGCATTTTTCTCAAGGGAAAAGCAAATTTCACCTCTTTGCTAGGGAGCAATTTTTCCAGCTTGGTTCTTCGAATCTTGGTTTAGGGCACTCGAGTCCTGGTCTAGCTGTTCTTGAGTTCTTTCAGGCTACGTTACTGTTAGAATTTACAGCTTAGAGCATTGATAACTTGCCATCTCTACTGATCAACCTTTAAAAGGGATTTCATATTTGTTAGTTCCTGTCATGAGGTGGGGTCATGGGGAATGGAGTGTTTAGCCCATGCATGATCGTTCTGAGTTGCGTGGTCTCAGACTAGAGTACAATAGGCTGGATATTCATTCATTTTTACATAGGAGTATATAATATAATTTCTTGGGAATTATTTAGTGGTTACCCTTTTTCTCTATTCTGGTTGGACATCTGAGAACAATTCTGAAGCAGTGTTACTCACTTGCACTCAGGAATTGTTGGGGAAAATTTTAATTCAACTTACTAGGTATCTCATGGGCGGAGCTAGATAGGTACTTGGGTGTACAAATGCACACCGAATATTTCTGCTACAAGGTTGACTACCTATTTATAATACACACATATGAATTAGATAAATTAAAAATTGTAGTAAAACTCTGATTTTTAAGGAAATCTGTACATGGAGGGGCTTACATGCAGTCTGATGAATCACTAACATGCCATCTTGTGCTGAGGAATGAAAGGTGAGGATTCCATGTAACAGTCTGGAGGGTGCTGAGGCAATGCCTGAAGCTGAGTCGGATCATTCGTCTCTAGCATCTTCACCACCTGGTGCATGGTCGGCCGCAGCAGCGGGTTTGGCTCGATGCACCAGAGCGCCACACGTGTGAACCGCTCCACCTTCTCCATGTCCTCAGCAGTGTCAACGTCAGCGTCGCCGTGCAGCATCAGCTCTGTCCTCTGCACGGTCACCAGCTGCGCTGCCCAACCGAACAGCGTGACCGTCTCATCATCCTCCTCCTCACCCTGTGGCAGGTCAGGATGCATCACCGGCTCCTGACACCTCCGGCAGCAGATCATCTCCAGCAGCACGACTCCGAAACTGTACACATCCGCCTTGGTGTCCACGCGTGCGTCGCTGCGGAGCCACTCGGATGCGATGTATCCTCTGGTGCCCCTGATGTGGGTCACTGTTGTGTGCACCTGCTGGCTCCCCAGCAGCTTGGAGATCCCGAAGTCGGTGATCCTCGGGACTCCACGGTCATCCAGCAGGATGTTGTCGGGCTTGATGTCACAATGGATGATCGGTGTGCTGCAGCCATCGTGAAGGTACTCAAGCCCCCGGGCGATGGCAAGGGCGGCCTCAGCACGCCAGCGCCACGAAGGCCGCCTCTCTGGGTTGAAGAGGACGCTACGGAGCGACCCGCCTGGCATGAACTCGAAAACCAGCATCCGGTGCTTGCCTTCTTTGCAGTAGCCAATCATACGGACCAAGTTTCGGTGGTGGATCTGCCCGATAGATTGTACCTCGTTTGTGAACTCCTGCTCGCTGTACTCGTTCGAGTCGATGAGCTTCTTCACTGCGATGAGATGCGGCTGGGGTGATCTTATCGTTCCTTTGTAGACCTCCCCGAAGCTCCCTTTGCCCAGCAGTTTCTCGAAGCCATTGGTGGCTTGGTAAAGCTCCTTCCAGCTGAATGCCCTTACACTCGAGCTCAACAACCGCTGGCTATCTCTGCCCCTGCCAAGGTAATGCTGTGCCAGAAGGCCACCGACGGTGATCAACAAAAGAATGCCCGAGCAAATGGCGACAACCTTGTAGGCCAATACATTTCTCATTCTGGCCGACGCAATCACCTGAGAATTCCTTGTCCGCACCTTGATCAGGGCCTTTGTCATCACATTGTTTCCCTGCCGTCCGTAGGCGAGCGCCCCCAACTCCGCACAATCAGATCCACCGATCATCAGCGCGGCCACACAGAAGCAGTCACTAAGGCAGTAGTCCTGGCACTGCTCCTCCGAGACCGACGGGAACTTCTTGTAGTATATCGACACCTCCCAAGTGGTGTTTGGCAGCTCTACGAGCGAGAACTTGTCAGGGCTGTTCTCCTCGCCGCAGCTCTGTGGCTCCAACTCCGGCGTGCAGCCGCTGTCACTATGCTGTGCGTCGATGTAAGTGTACCCGCTCGGGCATAGGCAGTTGAGCCGTTCTTTGGTCTCCACGCAGTAAGACCCAGGGCCGCACATGCCTTGCATCCTGGTCGTCTTCATCTTGCAGCCCCCTTCACCGGGGAGCGTGCCTGACACGGTCCAAGATGTCATGTTCTTGCCGCCGTCACCATTTCTAGGGCGGACATAGGTACGGACGATGCCGTCGGGGTCCATCCTGACGAACTGGAAGTAGGTCCTGCCGGCGGCCACGGGTGAAATCAAGCTGTGGACGGTGCCATCGTAGAGTGTGTAGCTGAGGTGGCCAAACTCATCGAAGGTGATCGTTGTGTTGCCCTTGGGGCCGTTAGTGCCCGTATCCCAGTACGCATTTTCCAATATGTCACCGGTGAAGAGGTCGACGCAGAGGACGACGTTACCGTCGTTTTGGGCAGCCAAGCTGAACCGACCGGTGGTGAACTCCGTGTCCGCGCGCTTGGAGAAGAGAAACCCCTGCAAAGATTGCCCCGGCAGGAGCGTGTCTGTCGGGAACCCAAAGCTCTCCCAGAGCACGCCGCCATCTCCGAGGAACTGGACGTTGCCGGAGTCTCTTAGCACGAGGACAAATCCACGCTTCATGCTGGGGGTCGCGGCCTTCCACAGCTCTATGCTGCCGTCGGTGAGCGTGAGCTGACCATCGGCCGGGATGCTGAGGACGGACCGCACCGTAGCGTTGGGTGTGGAGCCCATGGAGGACGCCTTCGCGAACCACACCACGGACTGTGGGGAAGAGTTGCCGTCACCGAAGCGGAACCATGTGGCGAGGAGGAACTTGGTCGGGTCGGAGTCGTGGGCGCGGAAGCCGAAGGCAAAGTCGCCGGACGGGCTGGTGATGTAATCGGGCGGCATCAAGGTGTCCCCCGCGGTCAGATTGGTCCGCGCCACAGCCACTGGGAGCAAGCGAGCTTGTTGCACCAGCATGGCAATCAAGGTGGCGAGCCGGAGGGTAGCAAAGCTGGGCATGATGACCGCAGGCCACAGCTCCGTGCCGAGCATAGAGCATGTGTTGTTCTGTTGCCGTAGTGCCGTCCCGTGTGTCGTAATTGCTTCATATATAACTTGGTCTTTAGTGCTTCCACATGTCTTCATCTTCTCTGTTCACTTTATCAAATTGGGGGCAACACGTTTGTTTTACTTCTTCAGTGATTTATATCGATCGTGCTTCCTTTAGATGGATGACTTTTTCAAAGACATGATTTAGTCCTCTCTTTGCATATTTAAATCTCCCAGGTGCAGATATTTCCAAGAGTTGTCAACCAGTCTTCATCTGCAAGAGAGGGACAGCAGTAGGTGGAGTCCATTGGCTCTGTCTTGCACCGCATGGGGTGAAGAAAATTGAGCCCAGCTGGTGCACAGAGGATGGACCTAGTATGTTGTAATTACTTTCGCACTATCCTTCCCTTCCCTGGCTTATAAAGTTTAGTGAAGGAAATGGCGTGTCTTATCTGATTGCGACTGGAGTAATTAAGTAATTAATGATGCATGACTTCCGGGACCAATCCTTTTCTTTCTGTTAGTTTATTGCAGAACAGGGCAGGTGCTTTACCTTTTCATCAAGGAAAAAACATCAACATGAACTGTTGGCAATCTCTGTTTCTGTTATGTACCGTGGAGTATTTTTGTCTACAATGTTTTCTGTCCATCTGAATTTTAGGTCTGCTGATTTGCTTGTAGCAATAATTTATGGTTGCAACTATACTGGGCTGGTAAAGAAAGAACTGTCAACATTATATTTCTGAATGCTGTAGATTTTGTAGTAAGTTGTGTATATGGTATGACAATTGCTATAGTGCTATTGTGGAACATTGGGGTTTTATACTTTGTATCTATCTGATACTAGTGCAAAGAAACACAGCTCTGGGCACAAATGTGTGTGAGAAGTATAAGGTAAAATTGGAACAATTTCAATCACCTGTGCAAAATAGCCTTTGGAACCTCAAAATCTACTTGATCTGTATGATTTCTACATCCTCTTATTTGTATTTTTTGGAAAGATTATTGATATGCAAAGTACCCAGCCCTTTTGCTCGTGTCTTTAGCAAAAAGAATGTTGGTTGTCTTAGATCTCAGTGTACTGCAGTGGTTGCCACTGGTGAAGATATTCTATTGGGTGCATGACATCGGTGGCAACCCGCATGCTCGAGGCAAGGTTTACTATGTTGCTTTTGGACTAGCTTGGTGAGTACTTTATCATCACACGGACCAATAAACTGATCATTCTGCTCGTTTATTTCACAGCTCTCTGAAACATATGAGTTTAGAACAAGGGTTTTCAGCATTTCTGAATTTTTAACTATTAATTACTATTCTTATTACTGGCAATGTACTGTCACACTTGGGGATAAATTCTGGATTTATTGAACTTACATGCCTGCACAGACACCAAGCATTCAGTATACTACTTGCATAGAAATGACACAATCATGTGCAGGATTAAGAGACGATGCTATAATTGCAGCTTCGCATTCATCTTTAGATGCTTCTGGTAAAGAACTGTAGCTCTAGTTGTTCATTTTTGGTGCAGATCACTGCAGCATGCTGGTTTCTGTTTCTCCTTCATGATGTATGAGTCTCTGATCGCATGCATCTCCATGGCTGCATCAGATATTGGCATTCGCTCTCGGGTTGCTGCTTTGAGCAGGACAAGCCAAGCCCAATGGCAGAAATCAAACACTTTTCAATTCTATCCCTTTGTATTCTATCATTGGCGTCATCGTTCACCAGAATTGTAGGATCAGCTATCTCCAAGATTCTGTCAGGAAGCCTCTGAGAACTTGTGAAGATCCAACGAATCTCTGAACATGTCGACTGTTGGGCTCCTACCCGTAAACATCTCAAGCATCAATACCCCAAGGCTATACACATCGCCAAGAGTTGAGGCTGAAGAACCTTACTCTACAGTTGTGCAAAAGCTTATACTGATCAGCATGCCATGTTACATAATATCTGGAATTAAAGATAAAGATGGAGAAATTGGTGATACCTGGAGCAATATAACCGATGGAACCTCTTACCCCCGCTGATGTATATGAATTTTCCATGCTTTCGCATTCACTTCCAGAAAGGATTCTTGATATGCCAAAACCTCCAACTCGGGCACTGATGTTTTCTGCGTGAAGAATGTTCCCTGGCTTGAGATCATAATGACTGATGAGCACTGATTGGTGGCTGACAATGGCTGTGAAGATAGTCCCAAGGCGTCCATGATATCTGATAAGCTTCATGCACTAGCCAACGCAACCAAAAGTCCGAACTGATGGAAAGGGCTGGTGCAATCCACATATACTGTAACACCCCCTCTCACGTGTGACGCGGAAAGTCAACACGTGAACAGACTCAGAGGTATGGCCCAAGAGGCCTATACACAAAGGGGGGCAGCAACAATTTTTAGATAAATTGCGAAAGCAAGGACTTGAACTCAAGACCTTAACTCTGATACCATGATAAGCTTCATGCACTAGCCAACGCAACCAAAAGTCCGAACTGATGGAAAGGGCTGGTGCAATCCACATATACTGTAACAATATCGACAGTAAAGTCTAGCCTTCGCGGTAGGCTGAGAGTATTGCTCGGAGTTCGCATGTTGGATTTTGGATGAACCCAACCATCTAAGCTACCATTGGGCATGAATTCGAAAACAAGTGCCTTGAACTCTTCGCCTTCGTTATCGATGCTTGAACAGCAAGTGATGATCTTCATAAGACATTGATGACGCACTCTTCTGAATGCATCACATTTGGCCTCAAAACTCTTAGAAGACCCTGATTGCTGCAGGTTAAATAGTTTTACAGCTACTGGTCTAGCTTCACCTTCTAAAACGCATTTGTAAACCATGCCAAATCTTCCTTTGCCAAGCAAGTTAGCTTCTGCAAATCCATCAGTTCCTCTTCACAATGCACGGTAAGAAACTCTCTGATATTGTTCTTCGATTGGGGATACGGGTTGGCTCTTATGCCTCTGTGTATGCTTCTTACAGATCAACCTAATGAGCAGAACATATAACACTAAGAATATGATTGTAACAGTTGTTGCTAGAGCTATTTTAAGAGATCTTGACCGTCCTTTTTTGTTCTTCCCAGCAGCAGGTGCAAAGCATGGTGCTAACTGAAGCTGAGGTATGCCACCACCAAGCTCATCATTTCCAACTATCCGGAAGGAAGTTAAGTTTCTGAAAATTCCTTCTTTTGGTATTTCCCCATGCAAATCATTGTAGGATAGATCCACACTCCACAATAACGTCAAATTCTGTAGACCTGCAGGGATTGGCCCTGACAAATTGTTGTGTGCTAACATATAGTTCTTACAGGTTTCCTAAACTACCAAGGGCATCAGGAATATTACCAGATAACTTATTCTTGGTCAGGTTCAGCGTACTAAGCCCCTTTATATTCTGAAGTGATTGAGATATGCTTCCGTCAAACAAGTGGCTGTCTAGTGTCTATAGTAGCCATTCCAGCACTACGCAGTTCTGAATACTATCAGGTATTTTGCCAGACAACTGGTTTGCTGATAAAATCAGCCGATTAAGATTTGCCAAGCTGCCAACTTCGGAAGGGAGGGTTCATGTATACAAGCAATGCTGTGGCTTACAAGTTGATGATCGCTAGGATTCATCATAGGAGATTAGGAATAGATAAACAGCCAGAGAGATAAAGAAAATAGGTTTACAAAGTTAAACAACCTTCTATCTCTAACTAGTTGTCTAACAGTGAGTTTACTGGATGGAAAATTAAAATGATGTTGTTCCCTGTCGTTTGGCAGGTTTAGTCACAGCTTTCCAGAGCATATGCAGGCTCAATTTGCGGTTGTTGTTGGATTATTAATAATATAATAATAATGTTGTTTTCCAAATTTTAAGGGATAGATGCTTTGTATTTAATGGAATTTATGAGTTTGGTTAGTAGAAAATATGCTTAAGTTATATTTAACTTGAAAAATGTAATGTGTTACTGCTTTTCTACAACTATACTAAATCGCATAATTGAAACTTAACTGGAAACTTATCGCCATGCATAATCATAAGTATCATCTTCATTATGCATTTCATGGTGCATTTGAAATTCACACTGGTCCAACTGTTAACAACAATTTTCATTGTGTTAACCCCGACTAGACAAGTTCATCGAATAAAACAACACAAAAAAAAGTTCATAGAAGAAAAGAAAAGCTAGACATGCCACGCGTATCACCATGCATGGCTTCCTACTCCCTCCGTTCCTAAATATAAGTCTTTTTAGAGGTTCCACTAGAGGACTGCATAAGGATGTATATAAACATATTTTAGAATATAAATTCACTCATTTTGCTCCGTATGTAGCCCCTAGTGAAATCTCTAAAAGGACTTGTATTTAGAAACGGAGGGAGTAGTAGATATTTATTGCCTCTGCAAGAATCGTCTACTCACAGGTACAACAAGTAGAGCTTCTTGGTGGTAAAAGTAGGAGTATATTTCACACTTAGGAGAAAAGAAGTGAACCAAACAATTTGGTTATCGGTCGTAATCCAGTATGTGCAATGAGTGCGTTTGGATCTTGCTGCTCTTGATGGAACTATAGCAGAAGCTTGGCTCATTTGGGCTTAGTTAAACACAAGCAAGTGTTTGTTGACCATTTGGCATAAATGATGAGCTATATCAAAAACAATGAACAAAAAACAACTGTTTGTTATTTGGTTACGTCGTCTCCAGTCTAGCACAAAAGCGTACCAACTCGCTTACCATCAAGAACGAGTCATTTTGGCTCAAGCATTCAGGTGCAGTCATCGACTAGATTGCGACCAAAAGCTAGAAAACATTTGGTGCACCAAATACCAATCCTTGGTTGGCTAGGTTAGGATAGTTTTTGCTATAGATCCAAACACACAAGGGGCACCTTGATAACATTTTTCGAACAATACATGTGGCCTGCGAGCAGACTTGGTCACAGCACACAAGGAGGTGACAAAACCAAGGTCCCGGCAAGAGCGGCATATCCTGTATCTTCTGGCTGCCCTAAATACCATCCATGTCATGAGATGCATAAGGCAGCAGTGCATACAGCATTCTTGTGGTTTCACCTAGCTAGTACGTATTGCTTTGGTCCATGCACTCCCTTATTGCAATCTTTTTTCCGCATTTCTATTCTGGGTACATCTAACCGTTTCATCACTGAACACATTTGTGCTGCAGATTGATCTTGGCATAGGTCTCAGTAAGCAAAGAAGGAAAAGCAGAAGATGAGCACCACCAAGACGTCGTGGCCGGAGGTGGTGGGCTGGCCGGCGGCACATGCCGTGACTCAGGTCAACACCGACAGGGCTGACGTCGCGATCGAGGTGCTCCCCTCTGGCACCAGCGTGTCCCCAGGGTTCAGCAGCAAGCGTGCCCGCGTCTTCTTCGACGGGACTGGCAGCATCGCCGCCACTCCAGTGGTTGGTTAGGCCTGCGCCGCCGTCTTGCTAGGTCAACATTGCCGGAAACTGCATTCGATTTTCGTAGTGTACTCGCCGCCACTCCAGTGGTTGGTTAGGCCTGCGCCGCCGTCTTGCTAGGTCAACATTGCCGGAAACTGCATTCGATTTTATGGTTGTATCATCTTTATGTGATGTTTTGAGTTAATAAAATACCATTTATAAAAGGAATGAAATGAGGACCTTTGTGGATGGAGCTGACGTATTGTAATTGTAATGGGCTTGGGCTTGACTAAACGCAACAGATATGGGTAATTCAACACAAAATTATAGTCTGGTACTATTTATCACATGGTTTGACAATATAAGATTATATGGGTGATTCCACTGTCCTTTTTTTTGGATTAGCCAGGCTGCATGCTACTTCGGTACCAAAATAATGTGAGTTTAGTAGAGGAAAAATTAAAATGATACTGTACCTAGTCGCTTGACAGGTTTGGTCACAGTTGTCCAGAGCATATGCAGTTACTAAGACTCAATTTACAGTTGTTGAGATGTGATGTGCTTATTTTACAATATGTTGTACGAAATAGCTACGAAACTGGTTGGATAAATTGGATTATGATAATCTTACATAATGTCAAACGCAGACTAAGAACGAGAGATTTGCATGCTTTCCCAAGCCGTTGTCGGTTGGTGGTCGGCCAATAAACGATATTTGTTTGTGTCATGATAGGTGTATATCTCACTTGATTTTCTTTTCGTTTTTTTGATAAAAACAGTTGACTACAACATAACATGATTAAAAACTAAATGTGAACCTAAATAGTTGTTCACATATATATAATTTAATTTTGATTTTTATCTGTTGGAGGTTTCTTAACATGTTCCCTCTTACCCCCCCCCCCCCCCTCGCATGAGAGGTAAGAGTCTAAAATAGATCCGACTCGTTGATCGCATTAAGTAGTGAGTTTGATTAACTCTTATCTTCTTGCCTTCCATGTAAAAAGAGAGGTAGGAGGGAGCATGTTAAAATTGCTCGGTTGGTATTTGCTACACTTTCTTAAAAAATAGAGTTGCCAAATAAAACGTTGTTTTCCTCAAAAGACACATTGTAAGGGATACATATTGCAATCTAAAAGATATAGCTTTGTAAATAACTTAGTTTATGAGTTTGGTTAGTAGAAAAAGATGCTTAAGTCTAAGAGAATATATTTAACATGAAAAATATAACATGTTACTGCTTTTTCAAAGCTAAGCCATGTAACTGAAACTTAACCATCATCTTCATTACACATTTCACGCTGCATTTGAAATTCACGCCCGCAAAACTATTAACATCAATTTTCGTTATGCTAACCCCAACTAGACAAGCTCATCGAAGAGAAGAAAAACTACATGTGTCATGTGTGTGGCATGTCAGGCGTGTCACCGACTCGCCGTGCAAGACTTCCTAGTAGATATTTATTAATATAAGTAGATGCTTCTTGTTGAGGTAAAACATAGGAGTATACACTCTGGGAAGAAAAGGCATAAAGGTGCGCTTAAGTTTCTTATTGTCGATCATAATCCAGTGAGCTCTTTTTAACAGTTGTATAATCCAGTATGTCTTCTGTTTTCTAATTTGAACTAGAAGTGTGCACTGAGTACCTTTGGCTTGGCTCATTTGGGCTTAGCTAAACACAAGCAGGCGTCTCTAGCTCCAAAGCACACCACGCGTTGAGAACGAGTCATTTTGGCCGCCTGACTTGGGCAAGCATGTATGTGCAGCTATCAGCTAGATTGTCACCAAAAACTAAAGAATATTT
This sequence comes from Elymus sibiricus, assembly GCA_039707655.1. Classification (NCBI taxonomy): domain Eukaryota; kingdom Viridiplantae; phylum Streptophyta; class Magnoliopsida; order Poales; family Poaceae; genus Elymus; species Elymus sibiricus. The sequence continues at coordinate 73,834,037 of CM077667.1, forward strand.
CCTGTACCAAAGACTAATCCTTGCTCTGCTAAGTTAGGAACTCAGGAGCTTCTGCTACAGATCCAAATGCATAAGGGGTGCCTTGATAACATTTTTCGAACAATACATGTGGCCTGCGAGTAGACTTGGTCACAACACAAAACGGGGGTGACAAAACCAAGGTCCCGAAAACAGGGGCATATGCCCGGTGCATATCCTCTGCCTGCCCTATAAATATCATCAATACCATGAGATGCATACACCGTACAAAACACAAGTCAAGAAGCAAAGAAGGAGAAAGAAAAAGCAGAAGATGAGCACCGCCAAGACGTCATGGCCAGAGGTGGTGGGCTGGCCAGCGGCACAGGCCGTGTCTCACGTCGGCACCGACAGGCCTGACGTCGCAATTGAGGTGCTCCCGTCCGGCACCAGTGTGACCCCAGGGTTTAGCAGCAAGCGAGTCCGCGTCTTCTTTGACGGGACTGGCAGCGTCGTGACCACTCCACTGGTTGGTTAGGCCCGCGCCGCCGTTTTGCGAGGTCGACTTTCAGAGCGACAGATTGCTGAAAGAGCCTTTCGATGTTATTTCGATTATTATTTAGAAGCGGAGACGCATTTGATTTCATTAATGTACTGGTTATGAGTCGTGCCCTTAGCTACTTAGAGGCTGTGTTGGGTGGGTACTCTTTGTGATTGTATCGTCTCGATGTAAGCTTTGAGTTTATAATATACCCTTTACCAAAGAAAAGAAATTAATGAGTGAAGACATTTATGGACATAGATGGCATAGATCCAATGAACCCAACAAATGTTGGTAATTCTACACAAAATTATAGCCCGGTGCTATTTATCACATGGTTTGACCATGTAGGTTTATATGGGTGAATCCAATACCCGTTTTTTCTGGCTTAGCCCGACTTCAAGCTTAAGTACTCCAGCACCAAAATGATGTGAGTTTAGTGGAGGAAAAATGAAAATGATGTTGTTCCAAGTCGCTTGACTGGTTTAGTCACAGTTGTCCAGAGCATATGGCACGTACTAATATAAGGCTCAACATGTCCAAACGCACTCACTGCACATACTGGATTCAGTAGCAAGCGTGTCCGCGTCTTCTTCGATGGGACTGGCAGCGTCGCTACCACTCCACTGGTCGGTTAGGCTTGCGATGCTGTCTTGCCAGGTCAACATTGCCGGAAGCCGCATTTGATTTTGTCAATGTACTCGTCATGAATGGAGTCCTTAGCTACTTAGAGGTTGGGTATGTACTCTTTATGGTTGTATCGTGTTTATGTGATGTTTTGAGTTAATAAAATACATTTTATAAACGGAATGAAATGAGGACCTTTGTGAATGGATCTGACATATTGTTATTGTACTGGGCTTGGGCTTGAGTAAACGCAGCAAATATGGGTAATTCAACAGAAAATTATAGTTTGGTACTATTTATCACATGGTTTGACAATATAAGTTTATATGGGTGAATCCACTGCTTTTTTTCCGGATTAGCCAGGCCGCATGCTACTTCGGTACAAAAATAATGTGAGTTTAGTAGAGGAAAATTTTAAATGATATTGTACCCAGTCGCTTGACAGATTTGGTCACAGCTGTCCAGACCATATTCGGTTACTAAGACTCAATTTGCAATTGTTGAGATGTGATGCGATGTGTTTATTTCACAATACGTTGTAGGAAATAGGTACGAAACTAGAGATAAGTTGGCTAAAAAACCGTGAAATGGACAAAAACTGACTGGGTAAATTGGATTATCATAATCTTACATAATGTCAAACGCAGACTAAGAACGAGAGAATTGCATGCTTCTTCAAGCCGTTGTCGGTCAGTGGTCGAACAATCAACGCTATTGGTTTGTGTTATGATCAGTGACGGAGCCACGGGTGGGCAGGCTGGGGCCACGCATGCCCCCCCCCCCCCCCCCCCCCCCAATGATAATACTTTTTTTGAACACACCCCTATATAATTAGCTGAAAATGGTCTACATTTATATGTTTGCCCACCTTCAAATTTTTATCTCTTCCATTGGCCCCCTTTGTACAGTATTTCTGGATCCATCTCTGGTTATGATAGGTGTATATCTCGCTTGATTTTCTTTTAGATTTTTATAAAACAATTGACAACAACATAACATAAAAACTAAATTTGAACCTAAAAATAAGTTCACATATATATAATTTAATTTTGATTTTTATTGGCATTGCTACACTTTCTTAAAAAAAAATCGTTACCAAAGAAAATGTTGTTTTCCTAAATGGACACATTGTAAGGGATATGGCTTTGTAAATAACTTAGTGTATGAGTTTGGTTAGTAGAAAAGGATGCTTAAGTCTAAGAGAATATATTTAACATGAAAAATATAATGTGTTACTGTTTTTCCAAAGCTAAACCATGTAATACTTAACCATCATCTTCATTATGCATTACACGGTATGGCTGCATGCACCGTCCTGATGCAGAGGCCGGGGGTTATCCTCATTTTAAAAAAAAATGCATTACACGGTGCATTTGAAATCCGTGCCGGCGAAACAATTAACATCAATTTTCGTTGTGCTAACCCCAACTAGACAAGCTCATCGAAGAGAAGAAAAACTACATGTGTCGTGTGTGTGGCATGTCAGGCGTGTCACCGTGCAAGGCTTCCTAGTAGATACCTTGTTAATAAGTAGATGCTTCTTGTTGAGATCAAACATAGGAGTATGCACTCTTGGGAAAAGCACAAAGGTGCGCTTAAGTTTCTTACCATCGATCATAATCCAGTATGTCTTTTGTTTGTGCACTGAGTACGTTTGGCTTGGCTCACTTGGGCTTAGCTAAACACAAGCTACAGGCGGCTCTAGCTCCAAAGCCCACCACGCTCGTTGCCGTCGAGGGCGAGTCGTTTTAACCGCCTGGCTTGGGCAAGCATATATGTGCAGCCATCGGCTAGATTGCCACCAAAAACTAGAGAAAATTTCCTGTACCAAAGACCAATCCTTGCTCTGCTAAGTTATAGATCCAAACGCACAAGGGGTGCCTTCATAACATTTTTCGAACAATACATGTTGCCTGCGAGTAGACTTGCTCGCATGAGGCCACCAGATCATGGCCGCCCCTCCCCTCCGTCGCCCCCCGCGCGGGCGACCGAGGGGCCCCAGCCGCCGAGACTCCCCGCCTTCCCCCTCCCTCCCCTCTGTCGTCGCCGGTGGTCGACGCCGGGCAAAGCCCGTGCATCCGACGGTGGCGGCGGAGGTACTGTCTCCCCTCTCGGGTCTTTGGGTGGTGTGGGACACCCCATCTCGAGTGTGTGATCCCGATCTGGATCGTGGTGGTGCCAATCTGGACCAAGGCGCCCTGATGGACAACGATGGTGTGGCGGCCGGCCGGTGTCCTAGCGATGGCCTTGGCAGCAGGGCTGGCGCAGCCCTTCCCGATCTGGGGCGGAGGGCCCTAGATCAGGGACTACGGCCCATGGGATGGGCCCCCTGTCCGACGGCGCGGCAGGACGGGTGGGCTGTCGGGAATCGGACCGGGTGGCTGGAGATTCACCGGCGGGTTGGTGTCGCAGCTTGCTGTCCCGACGGCCAACGGCGCCAAGCTACTCCTTCCTCCAACCCATGTTGCGTGCACTTCGTCTTATCGGACATGGCTGTGCTGATAGCCGGTTGCCGGGTTGGGATGGAACGGGAGGTGGGGATCCGGATTGGGATAATTCCTAGGGCGCGGCTCATGCCGGCCGCGACGGCGACGGCTTCCGAGGGTGTCGTTTTTCTTCCTGGAGATGTTGTTCGGGTCCACCCCACCTTTTCCCACCTCACGACCTCTCGGGTGAAAACCCTAGGGCGGAGACGGCGCTCTTTGTGTTGTGTCCTTCTTGAAGGTGTCATCGTGAGAGCTATGTGGCGGTGGGCACCGCTTGGGTACATCAGCAGTTGCAGATGGCGTGTCCCTCTTCCTCCAGGTGGATGTTGTTCTGGGGTAAAGGATCGGATGATGGCGGAGACGTTGGTGTCGTTTTCCCTCCTGGGGGCATCGTCTTGGAGTAGTGGTTCACTGGAGAGGCCAACAGGTGGAGCGGTGTTACATCGACCGCATTGAAGACGAGGGTCTTGGTGGCATGGAGCAGTGGAGTCTCAGTGTTGGACGCGGTCTAATCGACGCGCGCAGGCTGGTGGCGCTGTCTGGTGTCGTGGTGACATCGACGGCAGATGGACTAGTAGGATCTTTGCAGTGATTCCTCCTGAAGACGGGATGGTGGAAGATGGAGGCGACGGATCCTAGAGCGTGTGCACGTTATGGGACGCCTAGACCGCATGAAGACCACTGGATTAGATTGTGTCTGTTATGTGGACAGGGCACATCTGTGGTAGGTATAGCGACTTTGTTCACCTAGAAGGTGGCTTTGGGTTGATCCTTGTATTCACTAGTAGAAAACAGGGCATCAGTCCCGGTTCCAGAGGGCCTTTAGTTCCGATTCTACAACCGGGACAAAATGATCGGGACTAATGCCCATCACTTTTAGTCTCGGTTGGCTTACAAACCGGGACTAAGGGAGCTCCACGTGGCCGCCGTGGGGCGCCTAGGCAGGAGGACCTTTAGTCCCGGTTGGTAACACCGACCGGGACTAAAAGGCAGCCACGCGTCAGCACCTGCCAGGCGTTGGGTTTTTTTTTTGAAAGGAGGGGTTTAGGGGTTTTGGAGGGTTTAGGGGTTTCATATTGTGTTTCCCCTTTTCTTTTTGTGTTTACCATTTTTATTTTATGCTTTTCATTCAACTCGACGCTAGCTACTACATATAGAAATGAAGGAACCATTACACAACATCGTCATGATCAATATATAGAGAGAAGTGACCTCTCTTTCTCCATGCTTGGTCGAACAATGCAACAAGTTTTTGTAAATCTATGCGACGCTATTACATATAGTACACGTTCATGCATATATACAATATAGCATCTCTTACGATCCTAATATCTAATTACCAAGATCGCATTTCATATCCCGATGGCATTCTCCGTCTTTAGGTATGACATGCTCAACAAAGAATCCCGCCAATTCCTCTTGAATTGCTCGTATGCAATCAGTTGGTAGGAGTTCGTCCCTTTTCCGCCAGATCTAATTTAAAGAAGGGGGTCAATATATATATATATATATATATATATATATATATATATATATATATATATATATATATATATATATATATATATATATATATATATATATATATATGAATGAAACTCAACACAATTGATGGTAATAAAATTAAAATGTGAATATTGTTTACGTACTTCAAATTGTTCTGGAGATATGCCCCGCTCATAGGTCGAGTGGCGAATGAACTCGCAAACGTAGTATGCACATAAATTAGTGCCGGGTGCTTGCCACAAGCACTTTACGAGAATAGAGTTCAATCAAAATGATAATCAAGCATGATAATGGTATTGAAACTAGAATCAATGAGAGACGATGCGCGGTACTAGCTAGTAGCTAGTACTTACTTTGGGGTGTAAAAATCGCAGCTCCTTTCTCCAGTCACCCCTAGCCTGGTTGGTGAACTTTTTCCAAATCCTGCACGGCAAAGAAAATGATTACTTGATGTCAGGAAATGAACGAAAGTTGCCGATATGGTGCGATAATGATTTAACTTACTTCTGAAGCATTTCACTCATGTTCGTCCACTCCTTAGGATCTTTACGTCTCGAGTCCAAGACAAGTACTACTTCCTCGTCAGGCCGAATGGCTAGCAGAATAAAGTGGAAACTGCGCACGCATAACTCATCAATTACACTTAACCTCGAGTAAGCGAAACAGAATGTGCACGTACAAGACAGTAACACTCACTGAAAGTTGTAAGGAAATAGTATTTCTCTTCTGTTTTGTTGTCCAAGTAACGTCCGTATCAAGTTTTGCTATATTTCACGGGGGCTTTGTTTTAACGTATGTTCATTTATGATATTTGGGTTAATGAACCCAATGTCATAGATTTGTCGTTTTCTGCATTCGATGATCTTCAATCTGCATATAATATAGTGTGAGGATAATTATACATGCAATGAACGAGCTGAGCTAGAGACTTTATAGAAAAAATACTTATAGACAATAGGAACTGATGATAGTTTTGTCGAGGTCCTTTTGATTGTATAACTGAAAAAAATCATCAAATTCAACGAACAACTCCTGGACTCCATTGAAGAAGTGCTCATCTTTAATTCCCACGAAGATATTGCCGGTCCCGTCCTTGCAGGCTTCCAAGTACCATTCATGCAATTGTCGCATCCTCGTTGGTAGACCCTTGAGCTCCTCACGTCTGACGAGAGGCTTCTCGTGCTCGTATCTTAAGGATGGTACTACCTCGGCCTTTTCAAACTGTACCGAATCGTCTAAGTAATCACCAAGAGTGATAGCAAGACCACCGGCCGCTATCTCCGGATCATTAGCGATATCAGTAAACACCTTGAGCGGGGGGCACGATTGCTTTTCTTGTTCGCCGAGCTGGGGAATTCTTTTCCCACTTCTTGCACCACTGCTACTTAAGCTTCCCGACCGCTTCGCTTGATCAAATGTCTTTTGAATACAGCGGTGAAAGGATCGATATGGTTGACTAGAGGGGGGGTCAATAGGCAACTACCACTTTTTAACTTTTCTTTAACAATTTAGGCTTAGCAACAAATAGGTTGGCTAGATATGCAACTAGATGAGCAACATATATGATGCTAACAATAATAACCGTACAAGCAAGAAGATAAACAATATAAATAGCTTGCACAAAGTAAGGGTAAGGAGTAACCACAAGTGGAACCAATGGAGACGAGGATGTGTTACCGAAGTTCCTTCCCGGTACGGGGAAGTACGTCTCCGTTGGAGCGGTGTGGAGGCACAATGCTCCCCAAGAAGCCACTAGGGCCACCGTATTCTCCTCACGCCCTCACACAATGCGATATGCCTTGATTCCACTAGTGGTGCCCTTGAAGGCGGCAACCGGACCTTTACAAACAAGGTTGGGGCTCTCTCCACAACTTAATTGGACGCTCCCAACGAAACCACGAAACTTCACCACAATGGAATATGGCTTCGAGGTGACCTCTTCCGTCTAGGGTGCTCAAACACCCAAGAGTAACAAAATCCACACAAGAAACTATGGGGGAATCAATTTTCCTTTGGTGGAAGTGTAGATCTAGATCCCCTCCTTCAATCCCTAGCAAGACAACAAGTTTGGGTGGCTAGAGAGAGAGATCAGGCAAGAAAGCTCAAGGGGCATCAATGGTGGAGAGAGAGAGGTAAGAGATAAGGGAGAGGTGGAAGAAGCACCTCCTTATATAGGCCCCCCCTTTTCCAACCGTTACAGCCAGATGTGCATGGGAGCGGTACAACCAGAGTGGTGGGCGGTACAACCGGTATAACCGGTACAACCGGCCAACCACCGCCCAACCACCGGACCACAACAGAATGGTGGCCCGGATGCAGCAGCCAGGCCTGAGCCCCGGACCAGGCAAAGTCCTAAGCGGTACAACCGCTCGGGACCCCGGTTGTACCGGGCTATATGAATATAGCGGTACAACCGGTCTAGATCCGCCCAACAACTGGTACATAACAGAACCAAGTCCGGTTGTACCCCGGTGCTGGGCCGGTTTAACCGCCCAGAGCTGCCACCCTGGGTCACCCAGCCTTTGGCGGTACTACCGCCCGGGGGCAGCGGTACAACCGCTGGGGACCACTTAGTGGCAGCACCCCCAGGGTATCACCCCTAGAGTGGTGGTCGAACCGGAAGCTTAGAGCGAGCTGTGCATTAGGTCGAGACCGCGGATTACCTGGCAAGCAACTAAGGAAAGAGGGGCCTCTCTCTCTATGATGAGGAGAAGTGAGTTGGGTGAAGATGGATGTGCGAAAGAACCGATTCACCCAAGACTTTCCAATGTGGATTCCCTCTTAATAGTACGGGATCCCTACGACCAAAGAGAATAAACACGTAGAGAACCCTGTCTTCAATCTTTTCCGTTTGGAGGGTCCACCTAACCGTCTTGTGTGCCACATACAATCCTTGTATAACTTGACACACGGTTAGATCATAGTGAGTTGTCATCATCGCCAAAACACCAAGGCAAGAAAATGCCCTTACAATCTCCCCCTTTTTGGTGGATGATGACAACAACACGATTTGCATTGATGATCTATAAAATAAAAGTGGAGCTCCCCCTCAATGTGTGCAACAGATGAGACCTATGCAAGAATTGAAGCTCCCCCTTGATTTTATAGACCAACCAATGGGGACAAATATAAGATGAAAACATTAAGGAGCAATATGAACGAGATAATAAGTAGAGCTTTAATAGTAAGGGTACGATGAGTCTCAGACTCTACTTAAACACACATAGTCTCCACACAAACTGATAAAAAGCAAATAAGAGTTCAACTGGAAGACGCAACAAAGAGACCAATAAACAACCACGCAACACCCATGCAAATCCCGTTATAATGTACTTTCTCCCCCTTTGGCATCAAGACACCAAAAAGGAAAAGAGTGATGCTAGCGCCCCGGAACTCAGTAGATCTCCTCGTTGGTATCATACTCCTCGGAATCATCATCTCCAGAGCCATCCCCACCATCATCATCATCAGTAGCATCATCAGCGGCAGCAGCAGAGGAGGAGGCAGCAGGCTGGTTTGGGATCTCATCATCAGTCCAAGTGCTATGTTCATAGATCCACCGTGCCTCAGGAGTGATGGTCTTCTCAAAACCACTGGCGGCCTCAAGATGGAGAGCCCGCATAATCTGAATCTTTCTACGTCGGGCATGCTTCTCGTTGACATGGGCTTCATAGAGCTTCTTCTGAACATGAGTCTGGAGGCAGAAGGTCTTCTTAATCTTGTCAGAGAGCTTGGAGGCCCAAGATGGCTTGGCACCTGCAGGAAGCTCAAAATCACTGTCACTGGAAGTAGCAAAGACATCCTCAGGGTTGGCATCAGGGTAGCGAGGTGCAGGATGTTTCTTCTTCCGGAGTTGCTTGACCTCATGCACAATAAGGTTGTCTGGAGAGGTGAGAAGCTCGCCCGGCCGACGAATTGCCCACATAGAGTTGAGGAAACTCATAATATAAGGAGCATAGGTGGGAACCTTCCGGTAGACGACCGTGGAGTACATCTCCTCCCACCTCCATTTGGAAACATCAAAGGTAGCTCCAGAGCCAGCTTTAGTCTTCATGGCAACGAGCAGATCAACAAAGTACCCATGAATCTCATCTTGATTTCCAACTTTGGGCAGAAGAACATTTCGAAACACACGGTGAATAATATCATAGACCTGCTGCAGGTCCTTAGAGGCTCCCATAATCCCCCTCCCGGGAATGTACAGGGGGGCTAACTTGTTCTTATCCATAGATGTAGCCCGATCATGAGGACGGATGCCACCATTCCCAGTGAGCCCAGTATCAGCATAGCCAAGGACATTGCAGAAGGCGCGCCACGGAACATGGAAGAATTCATCACGACACATGAAGGAAAGATGACGCTCTGCATCAGTGCCAAAGTGGACCGTGGCGTATAACTGGTGAATGAGCTGCACATCAAAGGCACAGTTGAAAGTCATGAGCTTGATCAGGTCAAATTCTTCGCACAATGCCAAAGCCTCACCAAAGTAATCCATGTTGTTCCTCCAGTGCTCGATGTCAATTGTCCATTGCTTGGCATACTTGTTCTTGTGATGGTCATAGAGCTCATGCACGATCCGAAATTGCAACTCATTCCGAAACTGAGGGGTGGTCCACCTAGGAGCAACGGGAACCTCATACGGATTTTGAAGACGGTCCCTCTCCCAATCAACTTGCTTCCAGGAATGCACGGGTTTGGCAGTTTTCTGCTTGGCGGCCAAGGACTTCTCACGGCGAGTGGGATTGGTGGGGATCACAACTTCCTCATTCTCAGACTCTTCGACAATCCTGCACCTGCGGGCCCATTTCTTGGTATTCTTCCGAGGAGCAGAACGAGAGCTGGAACCACCTGCAGATACGCACACGAGAAACACAGAATGGAAACCCCGAAAAGATGAGAGGATTGTACGCAAAAGAGGGAATAAATTAGGTGCGTGGATAAGAAACAAAAAACAGGGAGCAGGAATCAAAGAGGCTGGTTGAACCGGTTGCCCTCGCGGTTGTACCGCAACAGCGGTTGTACCGCTAACTAGAGCAGTTGTACCACTGCTGGGAAACCGGTGGATCCAGATTCTGAGAAATGCCCCCTCTTTGAGGTCTCTAATCAACACAGCTAATTGGAACTATAATATACGATCTTATCCCGTCAATAGTTTTGCCTAAAAACGCGGGAATCGAGCAATGCCCTAACAATGGAGGATTCAAAGAAAATCCAAGAACGAGGAGGAACTAGACATTACCGGCATCCATGGGAGAAGATCGGGGAGAAGAAGGGCCTCCACGGAGCAGATCTGGAAGGAGGCCACGAATCCGGGGCGCCAGAGGCACTCCGGGGCAGTGGTGGCGGCGGCCGGCGACAGGGGCACCAGGGAGGGGTCGGGCACGAAGGGGATAACTGAATACCCCTTCGGCCCGGCCCTCCCGATCTAAGTACCGGGTCGCGACCGGTTGTACCGCTCCAGAGGAGCGGTTGTACCGGCCAAGTACAGGGCCAGGGGATTAGCGGTAGAACCGCAGGCACCCCCGGTTGTACCGCTGGGACGGGACAACCTGGTGGATTAGCGGTAGAACCGCTTTTAACACCGGTTGTACCGCCTGGCCACAGGCACCACCACCAGAAGATCAAAGCGTACAATTTTTTTTTAAAAAGAAGGGGTATGGTGGGGAAAACTCCATGGTTGGAAGAAAACAAAACGCCAATAAAGTGCCATGGAGAATGCCCACACCTAGGACTCAAAGCATCATGAACACAAATTTCAGACTCAAATAAGATCAAAAGGGGGCGGTGGCCGAGGCCACCTATGTATGAGTCAATTGGTATGGCACCGCGAAGATATGAACCTTGGTCCCATGACCAAAACTCATCTTTGAAGCACAGGAGTCATCAAAAATGACGAATGTGAAAGACTTGATCAATTTATGCATAATAGGAGGAGGGATAGTTCATTGAGAGAACTAGACTCCCCCTATGTCCATGCCTACACCTAAACAAGACATAATGATGAGTGTGGTGGGGTGTGCACTAAGTCAAGCCACATTGCTCGAATCAATGATATTTAGCTCATGCCTTAACTCGCGAAATCTTGCTTCATCCAATGGCTTCGTGAATATATCTGCAAGCTGTTCCTTAGTATATAGATGAATAAGATATATGTCTCCACGCTTGATGTGATCCCGGATGAAGTGATGACAAATCTCAATATGCTTTGTCTTGTAGTGTTGAACCTGGTTGTTGGAGATCTTGATCGTGCTTTCATTGTCGCAGTAAAGAGGCACTTTGTCACAGTTGACACCATAATCCTTTAAAGTTTGCCTCATCCAAAGAATCTGAGCACAACAGCTTGCGGCGGCTACATACTCGGCCTCGGGGGACGAGAGAGAAACACAGTTTTGTTTCTTGGAAGACCAACTTACCAGAGAGCGGCCAAGAAATTGGCAACCTCCGGAAGTGGACTTCCTTTCCACACGGTCTCCCGCCCAATCCGAGTCAGTATATCCAATGATATCAAATGAAGCACCTTTGGGGTACCATAAGCCAAAGTTTGGGGTATGAGCCAAATATCGAAAGATTCGCTTGACAGCCACATAGTGACTCTCCTTAGGTGCGAATTGAAATCGTGCACAAATTCCCACACTCAACATGATATCCGGCCTAGATGCACAAAGGTAAAGCAGAGATCCAATCATGGAGCGATATACCTTCTGATCCACAGCTTTACCATTGGGATCACTGTCAAGTTGGCATTTGAGTCGCATCGGAGTGTTGGCCTTCGGAGGATTTAGCTCATCCATCTTGAACCTCTTGAGCATGTCTTGAGTGTATTTGGCTTGGTTGATGAAGGTTCCTTGGCTTCGTTGCTTGACTTCGAATCCAAGGAAGAACTTCAACTCTCCCATCATAGACATCTCAAACTCTTTGGTCATTAGTGCAGCGAACTCATCATTAAAAGCTTTGTTAGAAGAACCAAAGATAATATCATCTACATATAGTTGGCATACGAACAAGTTCCTGTTAACCCTCTTAGTAAAAAGAGTGGGGTCGATTTTCCCAATTTCAAACCCACGATCCTGCAACATCTCGGTAAGGTGCTCATACCACGCACGTGGGGCTTGTTTAAGGCCATAGAGTGCCTAATCTAGAACGTATACATGATTGGGGAACTTGGGATCCTCAAATCCCGGGGGTTGCTTGACATATACCAACTCCTTAAGTGGACCATTAAGAAAAGCACTCTTCACATCCATTTGATATAATATGAAATCATGATGAGAAGCATAAGCAAGCAACATGCGTATAGATTCAAGGCGAGCAACAGGGGCAAAGGTTTCACCGTAGTCGATACCCTCGACTTGGGAGTAGCCTTGAGCCACCAGTCTAGCCTTGTTGCGAATAATGATACCATGTGCATCTTGCTTGTTCTTAAAGATCCATTTGGTTCCAATGACATTATGATTCTCTTTTGGTCTTGGCACCAATCGCCACACTTTGTTGTGCTCGAAGTTGTTGATTTCATCATGCATGGCTTCAAGCCAATCCTCGTCTTCGAGCGCATCTTGTACCTTGAGGGGTTCAAAGCAAGAAACAAACGCATGATGTGCACAAAAGTTTGTTAATTGACGATGAGTAGTTACCCCTCTTTTCAAGCTTCCGTAGACGTTCTCTAGGAGGTGTTGCTTTTTCTGAAGCTTGGAAGCAATCGTGGCAGCTCGTCTTTCAAGAACTTCCTCCATGGAAAGTTGAGGCTTGGTAACTTGACGAGCTTTGGTACTAGCACCGGCTTGCTCATGATCTTGAGCATGATCTTGATCTTTAGCTTGACCTTGATCTTGAAGTTGATCTTGGTCCTGAGCTTCATCTTGATCTTGAGCTTGCACGGGGGTGTGAACAAGATCTTGAGCATCATGTGAAGTAGAAACATCAGTAGCAAGTTGATCTTGCCCTTGATCTTGATCACGGGGTTGAGGGCCTTCACTGCGTTATTCGGAAGCGTGTGGGTCATGCGTTGGTGATGGTTCCACTTGAGTGGAACATTGTCCTTCTCCTTCAGCCACAAGGGGTTCCTCAACGGGTAGGAAGTATCCCACACCCATTCTTCTTATGGCTTGGGGAGGAATTTCATCACCTATATCACAAAGACCACTTTGCTCCACTTGGGAGCCATTATTTTCATCAAACTCTACGTTACTCGTCTCCTCAATGAGTCCGGTGGACTTGTTGAGGACACGGTAAGCATGAGAGTTTGCAGCATAACCAACAAATATGCCCTCATGGGCTCTAGAATCAAATTTAGACAAACGAACACCTTTCTTGACAATGAAACACTTACAACCGAACACCCGGAAGTATTTGAGGTTGGGCTTGTTCCCGGCAAGAATCTCATAAGGAGTCTTGTTCAAGCCTTTGCGGAGATAGAGCCGATTTGATGCATGACACGCTGTGTTGATGGCTTCGGCCCAAAAGTTGTACGGAGATTTAAAATCTGCCATCATGGTTCTTGCCGCATCCATCAACGTCCGGTTCTTCCTCTCCGCAACACCGTTTTGTTGAGGGGTGTAAGGTGTGGAATATTGGTGCTTGATCCCCTCATCACTGAGAAACTCATCTAGGGTGTAGTTCTTGAACTCAGTGCCGTTGTCACTTCTAATCATCAAAATCTTTGCTTCATGTTGACGTTGGACTTCATTTGCAAAGTTGATGACGGTCTGTTGGGTCTCACTCTTCCTCTTGAAGAAATATACCCATGTGTATCTCGAGTAATCATCCACAATCACCAAGCAATATCTTCTTCCTTCAAGGCTGTCAAAAGATGGAGGCCCGAAGAGATCCATGTGAAGGAGCTCTAAGGTTCTCTTTGAGTAGATTGTAGTAGTTGGACGATGAGCTTTTTCATGTAGCTTTCCTTCGATACAGGCACTGCAAGCACGATCTTTGGCAAAACTCACATTTGTTAGTCCAAGAATGTGATCCCCTTTGAGGAGACTTTGCAAAGATCTCATATTGACATGGGCTAGTCGGCGATGCCAAAGCCATCCCACATCAACTTTAGCCATTAGACATGTCGCGGTCTTAGTGGGTCGCTCCGAGAAGTTAATCACATAGAGACCGTTTTCAACATGCCCAACAAAGGCTACTTTAAGAGTCTTGCTCCACAAAAGGGTCACGGTATCAATGCCAAAGAAGGTACTAAAACCCATGAGTGCAAGTTGACGAACGGAAAGTAAATTGTATGCAAGGGTCTCAACAAGCATGACTCTCTCAATGGTTAAGGTCGGAGAGATAACCACCTTGCCAAGACCCAATACCTTTGAGATTGCATCATCTCCAAATGAGACTTGGGTGGCCACGGATGCATCGGGTCTAACATCCACCACCAAGTCCTTGCTTCCGGTCATATGATTTGTTGCTCCGCTATGGAGCAACCATGAGACTCCCCCGGAAGCAAAGTCCTACAATAGATCAATGCTTGGATTTAGGTACCCATTCTTGAATGGGTCCTTTCATGTTAGTGACAAGGGTCTTAGGAACCCAAATAGACCACTCAATATACTCATAAGAAGAACCAACATATTTGGCATAAACATGCCCATCACTAGCACGGCACAAAACATAGGAGGGGTTAAAATCGCCGGCCCTGTTGGAGGGAGTGATCTTGCCCTTCTTGGCACTATCATTCACAACCTTGTCTTTCTTCTTCTCATGAGTAATGTTCCCTGCTTTGACAAATGTTTCCTTGAGCGGAGGAACCTGCGTGGTCTGCTTCTTCTTCTTCTTTTTGGATTTGGGTGCAAACCCAACTCCTTCCTTTGCAATCACTTCCTTTTGATTGCTCAAAAGGTCATTGAGATTCTTCTCACCTTGTATAAATGTCACAAGGCCTTTCTCAAGCTGCTCTTTTAGCTTAGCATTTTCCTCCACAAGATGTGCATGCTCACAACATGGGTTAGTAGCAGATGCATTATCAATTAAGACAAAGGGAGGACACATGGCAATTTCTTTAGTGAGTTTTACTTGGAGTTGATCATTTGACTCTTTAAGAGAAGCATGAACGCTCTTCAATGCCGTATGAGCATTGTCAAGAGAGACAAACTCATCCTTGAGTCGAGCATGGTCAACCTTAAGTGCAACCTTTTCAGATTTAAGAACATGGTTAAGAACAATAGCATGATCATAATCTTTACGTAATTTAGCAAAGTCGTCATTTTGTGACTCCTTAAGAGTCAAATGAAGACCTCGCTCTTCCTCTAGAGCAATAGAAAGATATGCTATCTCGTCGGCATAATCACGACTATGGCCTCTCATCTCCTCAAGAAATTCTTCTTGAGAATCAATCGTGTCATTGGCCTCACCAAGTTGTTCCAAGAGAGCAACGAAGTGCTTCTTGGACTCTCCCTTGAGTTTACACAAGAACTTGTCAAACTCATTCTCACCCTCTATCGCCTCCTCAAGTTCATCCACACAATCTAACAAAGACGGAGTGGAAGAAACAGAAGTCTTAATGTTTGAGGTTTTGGCGTTGGAGGTTACCTTGGTGATACCTTTTTCCATGAGGCACCTAGCGATGTGGTTCTCATTGGGGGCGTCGAAGAGTGACACCTTTGTTGGGGTAGAGGATGCAATTGCCACAGATGCCATTGCCATTCCTTCACCACTTGTGTCTCCGTCATCACCATCATCATCCGATGCATACTCTTCTTGAGCCACCAACACTTTGTGTGAAGTCTTCTTGGTGAAGTTGGTCTTGTTGGGGAAAGACTTGGCCTTATCTTTGCGGATGAGCTTGCCACCATTGTCTTCTCTCTTCTCGTATGGACAATCCACCACAAAGTGACTCACATTACCACAGTTGTAGCAGGTCCTCACACGTTGCTTGCCCTTTGACCCGTTTGAGTTGTTCTTGGAGAAGTTGGGCCTTGTGTTTCTCTTGTTGCCCCAAAATTGCCTGGACGCAAGAGCCATGTGCTCATGATAAGCATATTTGGTGTCCTCGGGGCAACCCTCTTCTTCTTCTTCTTCTTCCTCTTGACAGACCTTGACCTTCAAAGCAAGGTTGGGGGATGATTTCTTTGATCGTTGCATGCGAGCGAGAGCATTGTCAGCTGTCGTGTTCAAGATGTTCATTGCAATAAATTCATCCAACACATCACCAGAAGACAAGGTGTGAAAGTCTGGTCTTTGACGGATGACAGCGGACATGGCCTTGTTGTAGGGCATGATGGCCTTCAGAAACTTACGCTTGATCCAAGTATCATCCACATCCTTGCTGCCATGATCTTTGAGGGCAACGGCGAGGGCAGTCACCCTTCTATAGAGCTCACGCGGTTCCTCATCCTCTACCATTACAAACTCATCTGACTGATCAAGGACAACTTCATAGTTTGACCGTTGAATGCTTGAGCTGCCATTGTACATGGAGACAATGTGTTCCCAACACTCTTTAGCAACAGTGAAGGGACGCAGGTGAGGTAGGCCTTCAGTAGGAACAGCAGCTTGGAGTATGAACAAGGCGGAGGAATTTAGATGTTTATCCGCTTCTTCCCTTGGAGTGAGGTTGTGTTGATCACGAGGGTAGTATCCTTCTTCAATGACTCGCATGAGTTGAATTGAGCTGTGATCCAAATGAGACTTGATACAGAAAACCCAAATAGCAAAATCATTTTTAACAAGCTTAGGAGGAGGACCGTGATTAACTATATGAGGTGGGTGCACCGGTCCTCCATAGACCAAGGGAGGGGGAACTGAGGCAAAAGTCCCTGACCCATTGATTCCTTGAGAACGATTATCCTTATCAGCACTAGCCCCCTCCTTACCGGAGTTGACATCCGATGTCGAGTTAGTGGGATTAACCACTTGAACCGCATCGGTGGAAAGTTTAAGAGTGTCAAGGAATTCTTTAAACATGGATTTGACCTCGGTCGTCATGGAGGATTTAAGCGATGACATGGCCTCATTTAAATCCTCACGAGAGACCGTGCTCACACCCATGGCCTCGGGGAGATCAACTGCCCGGTCCTCGTCGTTAACCATACTCTCCGGGTGGTGAAACCCTTAGTAAAGAGACGTAGCTTTGATACCAATTGAAAGGATCGATATGGTTGACTAGAGGGGGGGTGAATAGGCAACTACCACTTTTTAACTTTTCTTAACAATTTAGGCTTAGCAACAAATAGGTTGGCTAGATATGCAACTAGATGAGCAACCTATATGATGCTAACAATAATAACCGTACAAGCAAGAAGATAAATAATATAAATAGCTTGCACAAAGTAAGGGTAAGGAGTGACCACAAGTGGAACCAATGGAGACGAGGATGTGTTACCGAAGTTCCTTCCCGGTAAGGGGAAGTACGTCTCCGTTGGAGCGGTGTGGAGGCACAATGCTCCCCAAGAAGCCACTAGGGCCACCGTATTCTCCTCACGCCCTCACACAATGCGAGATGCCGTGATTTCACTAGTGGTGCCCTTGAAGGCGGCAACTGGACCTTTACAAACAAGGTTGGGGCTCTCTCCACAACTTAATTGGAGGCTCCTGATACGTCTCCAACGTATCTATAATTTTTGATTGTTCCATGCTATTATATTATCTATTTTGGATGTTTTATATGCATTAATATGCTATTTTATATTATTTTTGGGACTAACCTATTAATCTAGAGCCTAGTGCCAGTTTCTGTTTTTCCTTGTTTTTGAGTATTGCAGATAAGGAATATTAAACGGAGTCCAAACGGAATAAAATCTTCGGAATGATTTTTCTTGGACCAGAAGAAACCCAGTAGACTTGGAGATGAAGGCAGGAGACCTGCCGTGGCGTCACAAGCCACCCTGGCTTGTGGCCCCACGGCAGCCCTCCTAACCCTATTCTTCGGCCTATAAATTCCCAAATATTCCCTGGATACTAAAAAGAGCCATGAAAATACTTTTCCGCCGCCGGAAGCCTCTGTTCCCGTGAGATCCAATCTTGGAGCCTTTTCCGGTAATCTGCCGGAGGGGGATTCGATCACGGAGGGCATCTACATCAACTCCATTGCCCCTCCGATGATGCGTGAGTAGTTTACCACAGACCTTCGGGTCCATAGCTAGTAGCTAGATGGCTTCTTCTCTCTCTTTGTTCTTCAATACCATGATCTTCATGGAGATCTATCCGATGTAATACTCTTTTGCGGTGTGTTTGTCGAGATCCGATGAATTGTGGGTTTATGATCAGCTTAACTATGAATATTATTTGAATCTTCTCTGAATTCTTATATGCATGATTTCATATCTTTGCAAGTCTCTTCGAGTTATTGGTTTGGTTTGGCCAACTAGATTGGTAATTCTTGCAATGGGAGAAGTGCTTAGTTTTGGGTTCAATCTTGAGGTGTCCTCACCCAGTGACAAAGTAGGGGTAGCGAGGCACGTATTTGTATTGTTGCCATCGAGGATAGAAAGATGGGGTTTTCATCATATTGCTTGAGTTTATCCCTCTACATCATGTCATCTTACCTAATGCGTTACTCTGTTCTTCATGAACTTAATACTCTAGATGCAGGCAGGAGTCGGTCGATGTGTGGAGTAATAGTAGTAGATGCAGAATCGTTTCGGTCTACTTGACACGGACGTGATGCCTATATGCATAATCATTGCCTTGGATATCGTCATAATTATTCGCTTTTCTATCAATTGCTCGACAGTAATTTGTTCACCCACCGTATTATTTTCCTTCATGAGAGAAGCCTCTAGTGAAACCTATGGCCCCCGGGTCTATTTTCCATATTATATTTTCAGATCTAAAAACCAAAAACACCAAAAATACTTCGCTGTATTATTTTTACTTTTGTTTTACTTTACGTTCTAGCAATCTTTTATATCTATCTCTATCAGATCTCATCCTTGCAAGTAACCGTGAAGGGATTGACAACCCCTTTATAGCGTTGGGTGCAAGTGTTTGATTATTTGTGTAGGTACATCTATTGGAGACTTGCTTGTATCTCCTACTGGATTGATACCTTGGTTCTCAACAACTGAGGGAAATACTTATCTACTTTGCTGCATCACCCTTTCCTCTTCAAGGGAAAACCAACGCATGCTCAAGAAGTAGCAGCTCCCAACGAAACCACGAAGCTTCACCACAATGGAATATGGCTTCGAGGTGACCTCTTCCGTCTAGGGTGCTCAAACACCCAAGAGTAACAAAATCCACACAAGAAACTATGGGGGAATCAATTTTCCTTTGGTGGAAGTGTTGATCTAGATCTCCTCCTTCAATCCCTAGCAAGACAACAAGTTTGGGTGGCTAGAGAGAGAGAGATCGGGCAAGAAAGCTCAAGGGGCATCAATGGTGGAGAGAGAGAGGTAAGAGATAAGGGAGAGGTGGAAGAAGCACCTCCTTATATAGGCCCCCCCTTTTCCAACCGTTACAGCCAGATGTGCATGGGAGCGGTACAACCGGAGTGGTGGGCGGTACAACCGGTATAACCGGTATAACCGGTACAACCGGCCAACCACCGCCCAACCACCGGACCACAACAGAATGGTGGCTCGGATGAAGCAGCCAGGCCTGAGCCCCGGACCAGGCAAAGTCCTAAGCGGTACAACCGGAGTGGTGGGCGGTACAACCGGTATAACCGGTACAACCGGCCAACCACCGCCCAACCACCGGACCACAACAGAATGGTGGCCCGGATGCAGCAGCCAGACCTGAGCCCCGGACCAGGCAAAGTCCTAAGCGGTACAACCGCTCGGGACCCCGGTTGTACCGGGCTATATGAATATAGCAGTACAACCGGTCCAGATCCGCCCAACAACTGGTACACAACATAACCAAGTCCGGTTGTACCCCGGTGCTGGGCCGGTTTAACCGCCCAGAGCTGCCACCCTGGGTCACCTAGCCTTTGGCGGTACTACCGCCCGGGGACAGCGGTACAACCGCTGGGGACCACTTAGTGGCAGCACCCCCAGGGTATCACCCCTAGAGTGGTGGTCGAACCGGAAGCTTAGAGCGAGCTGTGCATTAGGTCGAGACCGCGGATTACCTGGCAAGCAACTAAGGAAAGAGGGGCCTCTCTCTCTATGATGCGGAGAAGTGAGTTGGGTGAAGATGGATGTGCGAAAGAACTGATTCACCCAAGACTTTCCAATGTGGATTCCCTCTTAATAGTACGGGATCCCTACGACCAAAGAGAATAAACACGTAGAAAACCCCGTCTTCGATCTTTTCCGTTTGGAGGGTCCACCTAACCGTCTTGTGTGCCACATACAATCCCTGTATAACTTGACACACAGTTAGATCATAGTGAGTTGTCATCATCGCCAAAACACCAAGGCAAGAAAATGCCCTTACAAGCGGTCATAGTCTGATTGCGGCGGAGGCGGTGGTGGTCGCCTAAGGGCCGCCAGACATCGCTTCGCTTTTACCGGATCTATTTTCTCCTTTGGAGGTGCGCGTTTTGGTGCAAGATGGCGTTTCACATCGGCAGCCACGATCTTGTTGGCTTCCTCCTCGGTCATGTCGTAGGGTAACTTGGGAGGAACCTTAAGGCTTGGGCCTGCTCTGAATTTCTTCTTTGCTATACTGCTGCTAGCCGCCGGAGTGGCGGCTGCTCTCTTCTGTTGTTGCTGAGGCGGCGGAGGAGGCGGAGTCTGCTGAGGCGGCATTGACGGCTGAGGCGGAGGAGGATTCTGCTGAGGGGCCTCCTCCATCGGAGTCCGCTGACGCGACGGAGTCCACTGAGGCGGCGGAGACGGCTGACGCACTGGAGACGACTCAGGCAGCGGAGACAACAGAGGTGGACTGTGAGGAGTCTGCTGAGGGGCCTCCTCCGGCTGAGTCTGCTGAGGGGCCTCCTCCGGCTGAGTCTGCTGAGGCGGCGTCCAGTTTGGAAGCAGGATGTTTTCCTTTCTCCATAGACAGGTAGTCCTTAAGGCATTTTCAAGAAGAACCTACCCTTCACCTGTAGCGTACTCAAGCTCTAGCCCTTTAAATCTGTCCATTATTTCATCCACCCCGACAATAGCAAAGCCAGCTGGAACCGGAGCAAAATGGAAAGTTGCATCGGGTCAAGGAGGTAAGACATAGCCGACCGCCACCTTCAAGGTCAGGTTATGGCATTTCGCCATTAGCACAGAATGTTATTATCCGTGATACCATCCACGGGGTAGCAAGGAGCCGTGCTATCAGGCTGAAAGAGCTCTGTGGAAGCCACGCTGCTTCTCCGCTGAGATGGTGGGGTAGCATCGTGGGTAGTATCCAATGAAGGATCTTCGTGCCGCTGAGATGGTGGGCCGGTAGCTCGCTGGCTCTCAAGTGCCTCTAGTTTCGCCAATCTTTCATTGATCTTCTGCATTTCGCTTCCTTCCTCTTTCTTCTTTCTCTGTCGGCTTCTATAACCAGTGTTGTCGGGAAACCCATGCACCCACGAAACGGAGCCTGATGTGCCTCGTGTTCATCCAGGGTGTTCAGGATTCCCGAGGGCCATTGACAGCTCGTCCTTCTCTCTGTCGGTATGGAACCTCCCTTCCAGCACTTTCTTGATTGCTTCCTCAAGCCTTGTGACGGGTGTTTGAAGTTGAGCTTTCGTCCAAACACACGTCCCTGATTCTGGGTCCAAAGTTCCCCCAACCCCAAAGAACCAAGTCCTTGCCCGATCTGGCCAGTGCAATGTCGCTGGTTGGACATTTTTAGCAAGCAGGTCTTGCTCAGCTTTGTCCCACGTAGGCCGGGCTTTGCTGTAGCCACCTGACCCCGTAACATGGTGATACTGCTTCTTTGCAGCATTTTGCTTATTTATATGTGACCTTTGCTTGGCCTTCTCCGATTTCTTGTAGGCCACAAATGCGGGCCAGTGATCTTTTATCTTCAAGTATTGACCGGTGAATTCTGGAGTCTCATCTTTGTCGACAAACTTTCTGTTCAATAGTTTCTTCCAGTTCTTGAATAGTTCTGCCATCTTCTTAAGAGCAAACGCCTTGACCTTTCGCTGTATAACTGGGTTATTCAGATCCTCCTCTGGCGGTAGGCTGAAATTTCTCAACAGCGAGTTCCAAAGATCATCTTTCAGTCTATCGTGGATATAAGGAACTTCAGGGTCCTTCTTCTTATTCCATTCTTGGATGCTGATCGGGACGCTGTCCCTAACAATAACTCCGCACTTATGTATAAATTTGTCCTTGGTCCGCTTGGGAGCAATCGGTTGGCCTTCTGGAGAGACTTCTTCGATCGTGAACCTTTCATCCGGGTCCAACCTTTTCTTCGGGCCTCGTCTCCTTACCGAAGTTTGGCTCGATCCGGAGGGCTAAAAGAAGAAAGAAGCGTTAATATATGTACATACAAAACAATTAATGCATCTAGTCAGCAGAGGCTTAATTAATATATATATATATATACCTCGCCGGACTTTGAAACAGTTAAGGCTCCCTTCTCCATTCGATCACCGGAGCCGTCATGATCTCCTTCCTCCTCCATTCCATCACCGGAGCCGTCATGATCTCCTTCCTCCTCCATTCCATCACCGGAGCCGTCATCCTATCTTCTATCACCATCGGTGTCGTTGAGAAACGACAAGATATCATCATCACCTCCGTCGCGGATTATATCCCCCAACAACTCTTCTTTTTCTAAGTCTCTGTGATCCATAGTTTCTGCACATAAAGTATATTTGTCACCAAAATACAACACTTGACAGAGTTTCCTCTATTTAAAAAATAGTTCTCTGTTTTCAAAAAGCATTCCCTCCATATAGAAACTTGCGGACCCCTCCCCCCTCATGTCGAAGTTATCGAGGATATGTTGAATTCCCGAGAGAGTTAGGGGTGTTCTAACGCGGCACTACACGATATAGGTGAAGGGGGATAACATCCGGGAATGTTTTCCCGAAGTCTGCATTTTCGGACAGATGAAACGAAGGGGGACGGTTCCAGGTTCGCTATGCTAGCTGCTTGTGACAGACGAACGGAGGGCATATTCGGATTCGTCATATATAAATTATTTTCATCGGAGTTATGGTTAATTTCTTTGGAAAGTGAAGTTTCCCCTGAAAATTAAAGTTTTTCATGGCTGGTTTTGAAAAACTAAATATACTAACTAAAGACAATTTATACACATATATACATACATACATGAACATATATACATACATACATGAACATAAAAAAAATTAAGGAAAAAAACATACATACATACATGAACATAAAAAAAATATAGTGCCATACATACATGAACATATACATACATCCATGAACATACATACATACATGAACATTAAAAAAATGCAGTGCAGGGCAGGGGCGACGGCGGCAGCGCAGGGCAGGGGCGGCGGTGGCGGCGACAGTGCAGGGCAGGGGCGGCAGAGGCCTTGGGAAAGGGGGGAGCTCACTAGGGGCACGGCGATGGAGCTGGAGGCCGGCGACGAGGAACGGGCCGGCTCGGGGGCACGCAGCGACGGGGAGGAGGGCGCGCGAGGAGGTCCGGCGATGGTCAGCAGGCTCGGGGACGGCAGGGCATCGGGGAGGGCATCGGCAAGGGCGACGGCGCGGTCCGGCAGCCTGGCGGCGTCGAGGTGGTCGTCGGCGCCGTCGGGGGAGAGAAGAAACTGCAGATGCGGGATTGGAAAAATTCTCTAAGTGCTGGTTATATAGCCCCCCCTTTAGTCCCGGTTGGAGGACTAAAGGCCCCCCTTTCGTCCCGGTTGGAGCCACCAACCGGGACTAAAGGTCAATTTCAGCAGCCCAAAGGGCGGGAAGCAGAGACCTTTAGTCCCGGTTGGTGGCTCCAACCGGGACTAAAGGGGGGCATGTAGTCCCGGTTGGAGCCACCAACCGGGACTAAAGGGTTGTGCTTCCCGCAGCCAAAAGTTTAGTCTCGCCTCGCTAGTCGAGAGGGGCTCGGAGTGGTTTATAAGCGCTGCTGCCACTGCCCTCTCGAGCTCCTCTCTAATGCGGGCAGTACATGCCTATCTCACGCCCTGTTGGGCCTGCTAGCACTGCAGGCCTGCATCCTGGCCCATTTCTAGGGTTTCTAGTCGTATGCACGCTGTTGTGGCAAGTAGGCGGGCCTTTTTTTATTTTTTGCATATATTATGTTTTTAAATTTTTAATGTTATTTTTTGCATATGTTATTTTTAGTTATATAATTTTAGTTGCATAAATTTTATATAATTTTAGTTGCATAAGTTTTATTTTTTATTGATTCTTTTTAGTTGATTCCTTTTGCTATTAGAGTTTTATAAAAGCTTTTTAGTTTTCTATTAAAGCTTGTAAAAAAATATACTTGATGACAATTCTTTTAACTATTAAAGTTTTTAACAAATAAATACTTTGATAATTTTATTTAATATTATTTTGATTCTTTTTAACAAAGGGATTTCATTTTTTTAACATATTTTAACTCCAGACTTTTTCTGCATTCAATATGCACCATTCAAAGCCACATCATCAATTTTCAACCCTTTTCTGACTTCATTTGCTATTTTTCATACATTTCATGATTTATTTTGAGCTAAAATGACCCTGAATTTGAAAAGCACTGCAAATGAACTCTGAAAATGTTGAAACTTGGCATGGTATCATAATTTCACCCACATAGCATGTGCTAAAAAGTTGAGAGGGTTACGGGAAAAACTGTATGCACTTCGTGTACAAACTGGACAATCTCTTTCGAAGTATCAGGGTTTCGGACGAAAACTCATCTATTACAAAAGGGATTTCATTATTTTAACACATTTTAACTCCAGACTTTTTTTGCATTCAATATGCACCATTCAAAGCCACATCATCAATTTTCAACCCTTTTCTGACTTCATTTTCTATTTTTCATGCATTTCATGATTTATTTTGAGCTAAAATGACCATGAATTTGAAAAGCACTGCAAATGAACTCTGAAAATGTTGAAACTTGGCATGGTATCATAATATCACCCACATAGCATGTGCTAAAAAGTTGAGAGGGTTACGGGAAAAACTGGATGCACTTCGTGTACAAACTGGACAATCTCTTTCGAAGTATCAGGGTTTCGGACGAAAACTCATATATTACAAAAGGGATTTCATTTTTTTAAACATATTTTAACTCCAGACTTTTTCTGCATTCAATATGCACCATTCAAAGCCACATCATCAATTTTCAACCATTTTCTGACTTCATTTGCTATTTTTCATGCATTTCATGATTTATTTAGAGCTAAAATGACCCTGAATTTGAAAAGCACTGCAAATGAACTCTGAAAATGTTGAAACTTGGCATGGTATCATAATTTCACCCACATAGCATGTGCTAAAAAGTTGAGAGGGTTACGGGAAAAACTGGATGCACTTCGTGTACAAACTGGACAATCTCTTTCGAAGTATCAGGGTTTCGGATGAAAACTCATCTATTACAAAGGGATTTCATTTTTTTACATATTTTAACTCCAGACTTTTTCTGCATTCAATATGCACCATTCAAATCGACATCATCAATTTTCAACCCTTTTCTGACTTCATTTGCTATTTTTCATACATTTCATGATTTATTTTGAGCTAAAATGACCATGAATTTGAAAAGCACTGCAAATGAACTCTAAAAATGTTGAAACTTGGCATGGTTTCATAATTTCACCCACATAGCATCTGCTAAAAAGTTGAGAAGGTTACGGGAAAAACTGGACGCACTTCGTGTACAAACTGGACAATCTCTTTCGAAGTATCAGGGTTTTGGACGAAAACTCATATATTACAACAGGGATTTCATTTTTTTAAACATATTTTAACTCCAGACTTTTTCTGCATTCAATATGCACCATTCAAAGCCACATCATCAATTTTCAACCATTTTCTGACTTCATTTGCTATTTTTCATGCATTTCATGATTTATTTTGAGCTAAAATGACCATGAATTTGAAAAGCACTGCAAATGAACTCTGAAAAGGTTGAAACTTGGCATGGTATCATAATTTCACCCACATAGCATGTGCTAAAAAGTTGAGAGGGTTACGGGAAAAACTGGATGCACTTCATGTACAAACTGGACAATCTCTTTCGAAGTATCACGGTTTCGCACGAAAACTCATATATTACAAAAGGGATTTCATTTTTTAGCATATTTTAACTCCAGACTTTTTCTGCATTCAATATGCACCATTCAAAGCCACATCATCAATTTTCAACCATTTTCTGACTTCATTTGCTATTTTTCATGCATTTCATGATTTATTTTGAGCTAAAATGACCCTGAATTTGAAAAGCACTGCAAATGAACTCTGAAAATGTTGAAACTTGGCATGGTATCATAATTTCACCCACATAGCATGTGCTAAAAAGTTGAGAGGGTTACGGGAAAAACTGGATGCACTTCGTGTACAAACTGGACAATCTCTTTCGAAGTATCAGGGTTTCAGACGAAAACTCATCTATTACAAAGGGATTTCATTTTTTTACATATTTTAACTCCAGAGTTTTTCTGCATTCAATATGCACCATTCAAATCGACATCATCAATTTTCAACCCTTTTCTGACTTCATTTGCTATTTTTCATGCATTTCATGATTTATTTTGAGCTAAAATGACCATGAATTTGAAAAGCACTGCAAATTAACTCTGAAAATGTTGAAACTTGGCATGGTATTATAATTTCACCCACATAGCATGTGCTAAAAAGTTGAGAGGGTTACGGAAAAAACTGGATGCACTTCGTGTACAAACTGGACAATCTCTTTCGAAGTATCACGGTTTCGCACGAAAACTCATATATTACAAAAGGGATTTCATTTTTTTAACATATTTTAACTCTAGACTTTTTCTGCATTCAATATGCACCATTCAAAGTCACATCATCAATTTTCAACCATTTTCTGACTTCATTTGCTATTTTTCATGCATTTCATGATTTATTTTGAGCTAAAATGACCCTGAATTTGAAAAGCACTGCAAATGAACTCTGAAAATGTTGAAACTTGGCATGGTATCATAATTTCACCCACATAGCATGTGATAAAAAGTTGAGAGGGTTACGGGAAAAAATGGATGCACTTCGTGTACAAACTGGACAATCTCTTTCGAAGTATCAGGGTTTCGGACGAAAACTCATCTATTACAAAAGGGATTTCATTTCTTGACATGTAACTGCAGTGATATTCTAGATCAAAGCCATCATCAGAATAGTTGTGGAGAGAAAGTCTTCACTTTTTCTTTGCGTGTGTCCCTTGCTTATTGCGCCGTAACCATGGATAATCTTCATCGTTTAACAGGATGCTTGGGTCAGCCTTCACTTTGAAGGGAGGAATTTCATGAAACTTTTCATAATCTTCAGACATGTTTGTCTTGTCCTCCACTCCCATGATGTTTCTTTTCCCTGAAAGAACTATGTGGCGCTTTGGCTCATCCTTTGATGTATTTGCTTCCTTATCTTTTTTTTCTCGGTTTGGTAGACATGTCCTTCACATAGAAAACATGCGCCACATCATTGGCTAGGACGAATGGTTCGTCTGTGTACCCAAGATTGTTGAGATCCACTATTGTCATTCCGTACTGCGGGTCTACCTGTACCCCTCCTCCTGACAGATTGACCCATTTGCACCGAAACAAGGGACCTTAAATTAATGTCCATAGTCAAGTTCCCATATCTCCTCTATGTAACCATAATATGTGTCCTTTGCCCTATTGGTGATTGCTGCATCAAAGCAAACACCACTGTTTTGGTTGGTGCTCTTATTATCTTGGGCGATCGTGTAAAATGTATTCCCATTTATCTCGTGCCCTTGGTAAGTCCATACAGTCGAAGATGGTGTCCTAGCCAACAAGTACAACTCATCTCCAACAGTGTTGTTACGCATGAGATGCATTTGCAACCAACCGCTGAAAGTCCCGATATGTTCACGTGTAATCCAGTCGTCAGACAGCTCCGGGTGTTTATAGCGTAGAATATTCTTGTGTTCATTGATATACGGGGCCACCAAGGTAGAATTCTGTAGAACTGTGTAGTGTGCTTGCGCCCAAGAATGCCCGTCCCTACATATTATTGAATCCGCTCCTAGCGTGCCTTTTCCACTCAGTCTCCCCTCATACCGCGATTGAGGGACACCAATCGGCTTAAGGTCAGGAATAAAGTCAACACAAAACCCAATGACCTCCTCTGTTTGATGGCCCATGGAGATGCTTCCTTCTGGCCTAGCACAATTACGAACATATTTCTTCAAGACTCCCATGAATCTCTCAAAGGGGAACATGTTGTGTAGAAATACAGGATCCAGAATGGCAATCTCGTCGACTAGGTGAACTAGGACGTGTGTCATAATATTGAAGAAGGATGGTGGGAACACCAACTCGAAGGTGACAAGACATTGGACCAAATCATTCTGTAACCTTGGTAGGATTTCTGGATCGATTACCTTCTGAGAAATTGCATTGAGGAATGCTCATAGCTTCACAATGGCTAATCGAACATTTTCTGGTAGAAGCCCCCTCAATGCAACCGGAAGCAGTTGCGTCATAATCACGTGGCAGTCATGAGACTTTAGGTTCTGGAATTTTTTCTCTGCCATGTTTATTATTCCCTTTATATTCGACGAGAAGCCAGACGGGACCTTGATACTGAGAAGGCATTCAAAGAAGATTTCCTTCTTCGCTTTGGTTAGAGCGTAGCTGGCAGGACCTTGATACTGCTTTGGATGCATGCCATCTTTTTCGTTCACACGTTGCTGGTCCTCCCGTGCCTCCGGTGTATCGTTTGTCTTCCCATACACGCCCAAGAAGCCTAACACGTTCACGCAAACATTCTTCGTCACGTGCATCACGTCGATTGCAGAGCAGACCTCTAGGTCTTTCCAATAGGGTAGGTCCCAAAATATAGATTTCTTCTTCCACATGGGTGTGTGTCCCTCAGCGTCATTCGGAACAGATTGTCCGATAGGACCCTTTCCAAAGATTACTTGTAAATCCTTTACCATATCAAGTATATCATCACCAGTACGGAGGACGGACTTCTTCTGGTGATCTGCCTCACCTTTGAAATGCTTGCCTTTCTTTCTTAAGGCATGCCTGGTTGGAAGAAATCGACGATGTCCCAGGTACACATTCTTCTTGCATTTGTCCAAATATATACTTTGGGTATCATCTAAACAGTGCGTGCATGCGTTGTATCCCTTGTTTCTCTATCCTGAAAGGTTACTAAGAGCAGGCCAATCATTGATGGTTACAAACAGCAACGCTCGGAGGTCAAATTCCTCTTGTTCATGCTCATCCGACACACGTACACCTTTTCCATTCCACAGCTGTAAAAGCTCTTCAACTAATGGCCTTAGGTACACATCAATGTCGTTGCCGGTTTGCTTAGGGCCTTGGATGAGCACTGGCATCATAATGAACTTCCGCTTCATGCACAACCAAGGAGGAAGGTTATAGATACATAGAGTCACGGGCCATGTGCTATGCTTGCCGCTCTGCTCCCCAAAAGGATTAATTCCATCTGCACTTAAACCAAACCATACGTTCCTTGCGTCACCTGCAAAGTCCCCCACTTTCTCTCGATTTTTCTCCACTGCGACCCGTCAGCGGGTGCTCTCAACTTCCCGTCTTTCTTACGGTCTTCTTTGTGCCATCGCAACAACTTGGCATGCTCTTTGTTTCTGAACAGACGTTTCAACCGTGGTATTATAGGAGCATGCCACATCACCTTGGAAGGAACCCTCTTCCTGGGACGCTCGCCCTCAACATCACCAGGGTCATCTCGTCTGATCTTATACCGCAATGCACCGCATACCGGGCATGCGTTCAATTCCTCGTACTCACCGCGGTAGAGGATGCAGTCATTAGGCAATGCATGTATCTTCTGCACCTCCAATCCTAGAGGGCAGAGAACCTTCTTTGCTTTGTACGTACTGTCGGGCAATTCATTATCCTTTGGAAGCTTCTTCTTCATTATTTTCAGTAGCGAACCAAATTCCCTTGTCACATACACCATTGTCTGTCTTCCATTGCAG
Source organism: Elymus sibiricus (assembly GCA_039707655.1). Taxonomy (NCBI): domain Eukaryota; kingdom Viridiplantae; phylum Streptophyta; class Magnoliopsida; order Poales; family Poaceae; genus Elymus; species Elymus sibiricus. The sequence goes on from CM077667.1 coordinate 73,864,079, forward strand.
CAATTCTAGTGTGGTACCGAGCTTTGTGTTGTCATCTTCGCAGTTTGGGTACAACCCTTTTTTGTGATCCTCTAACATGTGATCGAACTTCAACTTCTCCCTTTCACTTTCGCATTCTCTCTGTGCATCAACAATGACCCGGCGAAGATCATCATCGGGCACATCGTCTGGTGCCTCTTGATCTTCAGCTTCCCCCGTTGCAGTATCACCGTATTCAGGGAACATAGGATAGCTGTCATCATCCTCTTCTTCTTCGTTGTCTTCCATCATAACCCCTCTTTCTCCGTGATTGGTCCAAATATTATAGTGTGGCATGAAACCCTTCTCAAGCAGGTGGGGGTGAAGGGTTTTCGAGTTAGAGTAATCCTTCGTATTCTCACAGACAGTACATGGATAATACATAAAACCATTCTGCTTGTTTGCCTCAGCCACTTCGAGAAATTTATGCAGACCCTCAATGTACTCGGAGGTACTTCGGTCACCCTACAACCATTGTCGGTTCATCTGCGTGCATTATATAATTAAGTGTATCAAAAACCATTACAGAACATCATGAATAGAGAAGTGACCAAATTAATACAAGTTCATCATCACATTAAAACCAAAATACAGTAGTGATCAAATGTTATTACTAAAAAAAAATACATAAAGTTCATACATAGTTCTCATAGAACAACATACAGCTCTCTAGAGCATCTAATTAAAACATAAATTGAAACTAACATACAACTATGTAAAACATTTAAATGCAACAACAAATGCGATCATAATCGCAACTAAGGTAACAATTGATCCAACGGCATAATGATACCAAGCCTCATTATCAATGGCATATTTTCTTATCTTTCTAATCTTCAAGCGCATTGCATTCATCTTGATCTTGTGGTCATCGAGGACATCGGCAACATGCAACTCCAATTTTATCTTCTCCTCCTCAATTCTTTTCAATTTTTCTTTCAAATACTCCTTTTCTTTTTCAACTAAATTTAACCTCTCAACAAGAGGGTCGGTTAGAATTTCCGGTTCACATACCTCCTAGATAAAAACATCTATGTCACGTTGGTCGGCATAATTGTCATAAACACTAAATGAAACAAATAGTTATAAAAGATAATATACCACATCCGAATCATAGACCGGACGAGGGCCGACGGGGGCGGATACCAAAACCATGGCACTATATAATAACAAACAATAATAAAAGTAAGAAATTTATACAAGCATCTATGTAAATCATACAAGTAAGAATTTTTTTTCTTTTAAAAAGAAGATAAGAACAAGAGGCTCACCACGGTGGTGCCGGCAACGAGATCGGCGCGGGCGATCGACGACGGTGAGGACGGGGCGGAACGGGACGGACCGCCAAACCTAGACAAATCTTGGGGAAAATGGAGCTTGGAGGTCGAGCTTGGAGAGGAGAAAGCTTAAGCGTGGCTCGGGCATTTCATCGAACACCTCGTGTGCATAGGAGGTGAGAGCAGAGTAGCACACACGTCCCACACGTCAGCCAGCTAAAAAACAGAGGAGTGAGCGGGCAGGGGCAAGCATATATATAGGCATATCTTTAGTCCAGGTTGGTGGCTAGAACCGGGACAGAAGACTGCCCTTTAGTCCCGGTTCCAGCCACCAACCGGGACTAAAGGGGCTGCGCCAGGAGCGAGGACCTTTAGTCCCGGTTCGTGTCTGGAACCGGGACTAAAGGGGTCAGGCGAACCGGGACTGGTGCCCGCCGAGGCCCTGCCGGCGTCCTGGCCTCATGAACCGGGACTGATGCACCCATTAGTCCCGGTTCGTAACACGACCGGGACTAATGCAATATTCTGGCCTGGACCAAAAGCCCTGTTTTCTACTAGTGATTCATTTCGTCAGGCTCTGGTGAATAATTAAGAAAGATGGTTGTGTGCATCATGGTGATGTAGAGGCCGAGGGTAATCCGCCTTTTTGGAAAGAGAAAAACCAAAGGTCCCGACAGTGCCAGCATATGCCCGGTGCATATCCTCTGGATGCCCTATAAATATCATCCGCATCATGAGATGCATACACGGACAAAACACAACTCAAGAAGCAAGGAAGAAGAAAGAAAAGACAGAAGATGAGCACCGCCAAGACGTCGTGGCCGGAGGTGGTGGGCTGGCCAGCGACGCAGGCCGTGACTCGAGTCAGCACCGACAGGCCTGACGTCTCAATTGAGGTGCTCCCGTCTGGCACCAGTGTGACCTGGGGGTTCAGCAGCAAGCGAGTTCGCGTCTTATTCGACGGGACTGGCAGCGTCACGACCACTTCACTGGTTGGTTAGGCCCGCACCGCCGTCTTGTGAGGTCAATGTTACTAGGCGACTGATCCTTGAAAGAGTCTTTTGATGTTGTTTTGATTATTTAGAAGCGGAAGACGCATTTGATTTCGTTAATATACTCGTTATGAGTGGAGCCCTTAGCTACTTAGAGGCTGTGTTGGGTGTGTACTCTTTGCGATTGTATCGTCTCGATGTTAGTTTTGAGTTCATAATATACCCTTTATCAAATAAAAGAAATTAATGGATGAAGACCTTTATGGACAAAGATGGCATAGTTGTAATTGTGATGGGCTCCAATGAACCCAACAAATGTTGGTAATTCTACACAAAATTATAGCCTGGTACTATTTATCACATGATTTGACCATATGGGTTTATATGGGTGAATCCAATACCCAGTTTTTTTGGCTTAGCCCAGCTTCAATCTTAAGTACTGTGGCAACAAAATGATGTGAGTTTACTGGAGGATTATTTATTTTTGAGAGGGATGTTCCCTTGTAGAAAAATAGCTACAAAAATAGAGATGATTTGGCTAAAACCCCTAAAATGGACAAAAACTGGTTGAGTAAGTTGGGTTATCATAATCTTTCATAATGGCAAACGCAGGCTAAAAACGAGATACTCTGATGTTTCTCCAAGGTGCTACTGGTCGGTCAACCAATCAACAATATTGGCCCGTGTTTTGATGGGTGTATACTTTCTCTTGATTTTTTTAGTTTTTAGATAAAATAAAAATAAAAACTAAATTTAAACCAAAATAAATTTCAAATATATAATTTACATTTGGTTTATTATTATTGCTACACTTTCTTAAAAATATAAATCCTTAATAAATATAATGTTGTTTTCCATATTGTAAGGGATAGATATTTCTTTGTATATGACGAAATTTATGAGTTTGTTTAGTATAAAGTTATATTTAACTTGAAAAATGTGATGTGTTACTGCCTTTCTACAACTAATAAATCATGTTGTTGAATTATATTGCCCTCCTCTCTCCATCAGTTTGGACTTTTGACGCAACTGGCTGGAGCATGAGTTCAATTAGCTTTTCTACAACTAATAAATCGTCTTGTTGAAATATATGTGCAGTGAACCGACTACCGCAACCAATGTGCACTTAGATTTCTTCTTATCGGTCGTAATCCGGTATGTGCAGTGAGTGTGTTTGGATCTTGCTGCACATGCATAGCTAGGCTACGATTAGCTTGGCTCATTTGGGCTCAGCTAAACACAATCAAGCGTTTGTTGTTTGGTTACGTCGTCTCTAGTGTAGCACGAAATTAAAGCTCGCCTGCCATCAAGGTGTCGTCAGCCCGTCGTCGAATAGATTGCGACCAAATACCAATGCTTGGTTCGCTAGGCTAGGATAGTTTTTTGCTATAGTTCCAAACGCAAAAGGGGTGCCTTGATCACATTTTTCGAACAATACATGTGGCCTCGCAGACTTAGTCACAGCACACAAGCACAAGGGGGTGACGAAACCAAGGTTCCGGCAACGGCGGCACATGACCTGTGCACGTCCTATCATCCCCTGGCTGCCCTATAAATATCATCCAAATCTAACATACTGTTGAAATCTGCCCATGGGCCTTTGGCCCTTATAGAATTTCAGATTAATCCCTAAGGCCCATGTGTATGTGAGAGGTGGTGGGAAGTTTAGTCCCACCTTGCTAGTGGAGAGGGAGTTGGAGTGGTTTATAAGGGATTCTCTCTCTCATGCTATTGGAGCTTGAGAAGAGAAGAAGCCCTCGCGCACTCCTCCTCCGACGCCGCGCCGCGCCGTGGGAATGAGCCGAGCCGGAGCTTATTTTTGCCGGTCAGGAACGGAGAGTTTTTGACAGCCGGGTCACGATCTGAGACGTCGGATCGTGGGCTGTTTCCGAACCGGCTCGAACGTGGGTTCAGCCCACGTCTCTCCGCCTGGACGCGCATATACATATGCGAGGCGCCGGCCAACCCTAGAAGACGCGAAACAGATCGCATCTCTGCCTCCACACGCACCGCCTCTGCCCATCGTTCCTTTGCTGCTGCTGTCACCGGTGATCCCATCCCGTCTGCTGCGTACACGGTCGACGGGAGAGCAGGCCTCCGAAACCCCGCCTCTCTAGATCCTGTACGGGAGAGGGGCGATTAGGTTTTTGGGGAGCGACTACGCGACTGCTCGCTGCCGTTCCGTCCGTCTACTTCCTCTACGTCTGCATCGCCATGTCCACCGATGCCGACCGTGCCGCTGCCGAGAAGGCCGAAGCTGACAAGAAGGCGGCCGAGGACGCCGCCGCCGCCAACGCCGCTGCTGCGGCCAACTGGCCTACTGGAGGGTATACCTTGTCTATCCTTCTTCTGCTCATTACTGTTTCCTACTTGCTTGCTGTATTCGTAGATGAATCTGTTATTTGCGTAGTACGAGCTTGCATGGTTAGGTACCAGTACGAGATTAATACTGTCAGCGTCATGTTAGTGATTTATTCCTGGGTTAAATTAATCGGAAAATTGCCTACTTATTCAGCAATCCAAAAACCTAATGTGTGTAGGAATTTTTCGGCTAGTGGTTTTGCTGCTGCACTGAAACCGGATAAGTTTACCGGTACATACTTTAAGCGTTGGCAGACTAGAACCACCTTATGGCTCACGGCGATGAACGTGTTCTGGGTCGCCGGTGTCCCTTCCACGGCAACGATTGCTCCTGAACAGGAGAAGGCGTTCAGGGAGGCCACCGTCGTATTCCTTGGAGCAGTTCTAAGCGTGATCGGAGATAAGATGGTTGACGCATATTTACATGTGCGAGTTGCCAAGGACCTGTGGGAGGCGCTCGAATCTAAATTCGGGGCCACCGACGCTGGGAGCGAGATGTATGTTATAGAGCAGTTCCATGATTACAAGATGGTTGAAAACCGTTCTGTATTGGAACAGGCTCATGAGATAATATGCATCGCTAAGGAGCTTGAGCTTCTGAAGTGCGATTTACCGGGCAAATTTGTCGCGGGCTGTATAATCGCTAAGCTTCCTAATTCCTGGAGGAACTTTGCTACCACTCTGAAACATCAGAGGCGTGAATTCTCAGTAGAGGATGTCATCGGCCATCTGAGTGTTGAGCAGAACTCGAGAGCAAAGGACTCGCACGGAAAAGGGGTCGAAGGAACTTCTGTGGCCAATATGGTGCGTCAGAAGAATCCTAACTTCCACAAGCCCAAGGGAAAGAACGGTGTCCAACAGAATACCGACTTTAAGAAGAAGGGTAAGAAGACCTTCAAGAAGAACAAGAAGGGGGATGGCTGCTTTACTTGTGGTTCGGAGGAACATTGGGCTAGCAGTTGCCCAAACAAGTACAAGAAGGCAGGGCAGGACTCCAAGTCCGCCAATATGATTGTGGGCAACAATGAAAGTGGTGCATCTGGGTACGGTAATTTATTTGCTGTATTTTCAGTTTGTCAGTCCACTGATTGGTGGGTGGACACAGGTGCAGGTGTTCATGTGTGTGCTGACATTTCATTGTTTTCTTCTTACCAGGCCACAGGTCACGGGTCCGTATTGATGGGGAATGGCGCGAGTGCTTCTGTTCATGGTGTTGGCACGGTCGATCTGAAGTTTACTTCGGGAAGGATCGTGCAGCTGAAGAACGTGCAGCATGTCCCCGCCATCAAGAAGAACCTCGTTAGTGGCTCCCTTCTATGTAGAGAAGGGTTTAAGTTGGTCTTCGAGTCTAATAAAGTAGTTGTTACGAAATATGGACTATTTGTTGGAAAGGGTTATGAATGCGGAGGAATGTTCCGCCTTTCTCTCGCTGATTTTTGTAATAAAGTCGTGAACAATATTCATTCGAGTGTTAATGAATCTGAAGTTTGGCATTCACGTCTTTGTCACATTAGTTTTGGTGTTATGACGCGGCTAGCAAAACTGAATTTAATCCCGAGTTTCACCTTAGCCAAAGGTTCTAAGTGCCTTACGTGTGTGCAAGCTAAGCAACCTCGCAAGCCTCATAAGGCTGCGGAGGAGAGACACTTGGCGCCATTAGAACTCATACATTCTGATCTCTGTGAGATGAATGGTGTGTTGACTAAAGGTGGAAAGAAATACTTCATGACATTGATAGATGACTCCACCAGATATTGCTATGTGTATCTGTTAAATACTAAAGACGAGGCTCTACACTACTTTAAAATCTATAAGGCAGAAGTTGAGAATCAACTTGAAAAGAAAATTAAACGAGTCCGGTCTGACCGTGGTGGAGAGTACTTCTCAAATGAGTTTGATTCTTTCTGTGCGGAACACGGTATTATTCATGAGAGGACGCCTCCCTATTCGCCCCAGTCGAACGGGGTTGCCGAGCGGAAAAACCGTACTCTAACTGATTTGGTTAACGCCATGTTAGATACATCGGGTTTATCCAAGGCATGGTGGGGGGAGGCTATATTGACTTCGTGTCATGTCCTGAATAAGGTTCCGACAAAAGATAATGAGATCACTCCATATGAGCAGTGGTCGAAGAGAAGGACAACACTCTCATACTTGCGCACTTGGGGCTGTTTGGCGAAAGTCAACGTGCCGATTCCCAAAAAGCGTAAGCTTGGACCAAAGACCGTGGACTGCGTTAATTTGGGCTACGCTAAGAACAGCGTTGGCTATAGATTTCTAGTAGTGAAATCTGAGGTACCTGACGTGAAGGTCGGTACAATTATGGAGTCTAAGGATGCTACATTCTTTGAGGATATTTTTCCTATGAGAGATATGCAAAGCACTTCTAGACAGGAACATGAGGAGACTCCTGAACCTGCCATTCCGATGGAATATTATGAACAAACACACGATGAAAATCCTGAGGAGGATGACGAGGAAACCCTTGGTAGGGGCAAGAGACAAAGGACTGTAAAGACCTTTGGTGATGATTTCCTTGTGTACCTCGTGGATGATACTCCCACTTCTATTTCAGAAGCATACGCATCTCCAGAAGCTGACTACTGGAAGGATGCAGTCCGTAGCGAGATGGATTCCATCATGGCTAACGGGACTTGGGAGATTACTGAACGTCCTTATGGTTGCAAACCATTGGGATGTAAGTGGGTGTTCAAAAAGAAGCTTAGGCCCGACGGTACTATTGAAAAGTATAAGGCTAGGCTTGTGGCTAAGGGCTATGCCCAGAAAGAAGAAGAAGATTTCTTCGATACTTATTCACCTGTGGCCAGACTGACTACCATTCGAGTACTACTCTCGTTGGCGGCCTCACATGGTCTTCTCGTCCATCAAATGGACGTCAAGACGGCTTTCCTGAATGGAGAGTTAGACGAGGAAATCTATATGCAACAGCCAGATGGTTTTGTAATAGATGGTCGGGAAGGAAAGGTGTGTAAGTTGCTGAAATCTTTATATGGCCTGAAACAAGCGCCTAAGCAATGGCATGAGAAATTTAATGAAACTTTGACATCTGTTGGCTTCTTTGTTAATGAAGCTGACACATGTGTATACTATCGCTATGGTGGGGGCGAAGGAGTTATACTGTGCTTGTATGTTGATGACATACTGATATTTGGAACTAGCCTCAAAGTGATTGAGGAAGTTAAGTCCTTTTTATCTCAGAGCTTTGAGATGAAGGACCTTGGAGTGGCTGATGTTATCTTGAACATCAAGCTTTTGAGAGATGATGAGGGTGGGATTACACTTCTGCAATCCCATTATGTTGAGAAGGTGTTGAGTCGTTTTGGATATTCGGACTGCAAACCATCTCAAACACCATATGATCCTAGTGTGCTGATTCGTAAGTTCGAAGGCATACCTAAAGATCAGTTGAGATACTCTCAAATTATTGGTTCACTCATGTATCTAGCGAGCGCAACGAGGCCTGACATCGCATTTGCTGTGAGCAAACTGAGTCGGTTTGTTTCCAAACCGGGTGATGTACATTGGCATGCTATTGAAAGAGTCATGCGCTATCTGAAAGGTACTATGAACTATGGACTTCACTATACTGGATACCCGTCGGTACTTGAAGGGTATAGTGATGCAAATTGGATCTCTGATGCTGATGAGATGAAGGCCACAACAGGGTATGTGTTTACTCTTGGAGGTGGTGCTGTTTCCTGGAAGTCTTGCAAGCAAACGATCTTAACGAGATCGACAATGGAAGCAGAATTAACAGCATTAGACACATCTGGTGGCGAAGCAGAATGGCTTCGAGATCTTTTGATGGACTTGCCAGTGGTTGAGAAGCCGGTTCCGGCCATCCTTATGAACTGCGACAACCAGACAGTCATTGTCAAGGTGAAGAGTTCAAAGGACAACATGAAGTCCAACAAACACATAAGAATGAGATTAAAAGCTGTCAGAAAATTAAGAAACTCCGGAGTGATAGCGTTGGATTATATCCAAACGGCTAAGAATCTGGCAGATCCCTTTACTAAAGGGCTATCACGTGTTGTGATAGATAGTGCATCGAGGGAGATGGGTATGAGACCCACATGAGTTGCCATGGTAGTAACCCAACCTATGTGATCGGAGATCCCGTGAAGTAGGACCTGGGAAAACAAGTCAGTGGTGAACTGAGGAGAGTAACTTTACTAACCCACTCCGTTGGAGATGCAATACTCTCGGAAACTGTATGGTAGGTTGACTACTGTCTTAATGTGTTCCAAGGTTTATATATATATAAGCAAGATGCTGTCCTACAGAGCGATCTTCGGAGGAACACACCTATGTGAGTCTGATTGCTGGTCACAGTCTATGAGATTGGGGTGATCTCTAGTAAACTCACGAATAGGCCAGGAGTGTGACTAATATGCTCCACCCGAGGGGTCAGCCTTCGGCAGTCTAGTACTAGTAAGACCTGTGGTGAAACTTCTTTACGCCAAACTGACAATTCAAGGCATAGTCCATTGTTCAGTTGTGAAGGAGTGTAGCTACTTGCTCTAGGTGAAGTTCAACCTTAACCGGTCTTCACTGAAATACTGGTATATCAAAACAGTGTTTGGAACAAAGGACAACACAATGGGTCTTCGGGATCTGGTGGGGGATTGTTGAAATCTGCCCATGGGCCTTTGGCCCTTATAGAATTTCAGATTAATCCCTAAGGCCCATGTGTATGTGAGAGGTGGTGGGAAGTTTAGTCCCACCTTGCTAGTGGAGAGGGAGTTGGAGTGGTTTATAAGGGATTCTCTCTCTCATGCTATTGGAGCTTGAGAAGAGAAGAAGCCCTCGCGCACTCCTCCTCCGACGCCACGCCACGTCTCGTCACGACGCGCCGCGCCGCGCCGCGCCGCGGGTTGCGGGAATGAGCCGAGCCGGAGCTTATTTTTGCCGGTCAGGAACGGAGAGTTTTTGACAGCCGGGTCACGATCTGAGACGTCGGATCGTGGGCTGTTTCCGAACCGGCTCGAACGTGGGTTCAGCCCACGTCTCTCCGCCTGGACGCGCATATACATATGCGAGGCGCCGGCCAACCCTAGAAGACGCGAAACAGATCGCATCTCTGCCTCCACACGCACCGCCTCTGCCCATCGTTCCTTTGCTGCTGCTGTCACCGGTGATCCCATCCCGTCTGCTGCGTACACGGTCGACGGGAGAGCAGGCCTCCGAAACCCCGCCTCTCTAGATCCTGTACGGGAGAGGGGCGATTAGGTTTTTGGGGAGCGACTACGCGACTGCTCGCTGCCGTTCCGTCCGTCTACTTCCTCTACGTCTGCATCGCCATGTCCACCGACGCCGACCGTGCCGCTGCCGAGAAGGCCGAAGCTGACAAGAAGGCGGCCGAGGACGCCGCCGCCGCCAACGCCGCTGCTGCGGCCAACTGGCCTACTGGAGGGTATACCTTGTCTATCCTTCTTCTGCTCATTACTGTTTCCTACTTGCTTGCTGTATTCGTAGATGAATCTGTTATTTGCGTAGTACGAGCTTGCATGGTTAGGTACCAGTACGAGATTAATACTGTCAGCGTCATGTTAGTGATTTATTCCTGGGTTAAATTAATCGGAAAATTGCCTACTTATTCAGCACATACGAGATGCATACGCTGGTCACAACACAAGTTGATCAAGCAGCAGCGCATCCCAGCAGTCGTGCAAATCCTACGTATTGCTTCTATCACTCTGTTTTGTTTAAGTGTCTATAGCTAAATGTTCACGACTGAACACATTGTGCTGCAGATTGATCTCGGAAAGGAGGATAAAAGGAAGAGCGGAAGATGAGCACCGCCAAGACGTCGTGGCCGGAGGTGGTGGGCTGGCCGGCGGCGCAGGCCGTGACTCAGGTCGGCACCGACAGGCCCGACGTTGCCATCAAGGTGCTCCCTTCCGGCACCAGCGTGGCCCCTGGGTTCAACGGAGAGCGGGTCCGTGTCTTCTTCGACGGGACTGGCAGCGTCGCTGCCACTCCCGTGGTTGGTTAGGGCCGCCGCGCCGTCATCGTCGTTTGTGTCGATGTTACTTGTTGACGGGTCATATTGAAAGAGGGGTTTAATGTTATGAGGCCGGGCGTACTCTTTGAGGTCTGTATACTTGTATTGTCTTGATGTAATGTTTTGAGCTAATAAAGTACTACCTTTAGCTTACGAAAACGTCTTATATTTTAATAAGAAGGGAGTATCTTTTACCAAAGAAAACTTAATACGAAGGGAGTATCTGAAAGAATGTGGATGTCGCCTAGAGGGGGGGTGAATAGGCGCTTTAAAATAATTACGGTTTAGGCTTGAACAAATGCGGAATAAAACTAACGTTTAATATGTCAAGCACAAAACCTAAAACAACTAGGCTCACTTATGTGCACCAACAACTTATGCTACGCAAGATAAACAACTAAGTGATAGCAAGATATATAGCATGAAACAATATGGCTATCACAAAGTAAAGTGCATAAGTAAAGGGCTCGTGTAAGAGATAACCGAGGCACGCAGAGACGGCGATGTATCCCGAAGTTCACACCCTTGCGGATGCTAATCTCCGTTCGGAGCGGTGTGGAGGCACAATGCTCCCCAAAATGCCACTAAGGCCACCGTAATCTCTTCACGCCCTCGCACAATGCAAGATGCCGTGATTCCACTAAGGGACCCTTGAGGGCGGTCACCGAACCCGTACAAATGGCAACCCTTGGGGGTGGTCACCGGTACCCGTACACTTTGGCAACCCTTGGGGGCGGTCACCGGTACCCGTACAAATTGCTCGGGGCAATCTCCACAACCTAATTGGAGACCCCGACGCTTGCCCGGAGCTTTACACCACAATGATTGAGCTCCGAGACACCACCAACCGTCTAGGGCGCCAAGGCACCCAAGAGGAACAAGCTCTAGGGTGCACAAACACCCAAGAGTAATAAGCTTCTCAAACTTCACTTTCACGTATCACCGTGGAGAACTCAAACCTATGTACCAAATGCAATGGCAAGGGCACACGGAGTGCCCAAGTCCTTCTCTCCCAAATCCCACCAAAGCAACTAATGCTAGGGAAGAAAATGAGAGGAAGAACAAAGAAGAACAGGAAGAACTCCAAGATCTAGATCCAATGGGTTCCCCTCACATAGAGGAGAAAGTGATTGGTGGAAATGTGGATCTAGATCTCCTCTCCCTTTTCCCTCAAGAACTAGCAAGAATCATTAGAGGGATTGAGAGATAGCAAGCTCAAAGAAGGTCAACAATGGGGGGCAAAAACGAGCTTAAGAGTTGAGGAACCATTGGGGAAGAAGACCCCCTTAAATAGGTCCCCAAGAATCTGCCCGTTATGTGCATAATAACATAGGAGCGGTACAACCGCTATGAGCACCGATACAACCGGTAAAAAGCAATAAGCGGTACAACCGGCCCACAACCGCCCAAGAACCGCACCACAACAGAAACTAGTCCGGTGGTAGAGCGGTACATGGCCGGTACAACCTTCGGACCAATTTCGGAGCGGTACAACCGCTCCAAACAACGGTTGTACCGGTCAACCGGTACAACCTCTCTATGGGGCGGTACAACCTCTCTATGTAAAACAGGTAAGACTAAAACAGCCATAACTTTCGCATACGAGCTCCGATTTGAGCAAACTCAAGCTTGTTGGATAAAGGACAACAAGAGCTATACAACAATGACTAGTTAAATTAAGAACAAGCAATGGATAATAAATGCCACTAGGATAAGGAAGATGACCTTCCCAATAAATATCCGGCAAAATCTCCAACACCGAAAACACAATATGATGCATACGAAATCTGTTTTCGATGAGCTTGAACTTATCACGATGAAGACCATAAGCTCAAAAACTCACATAGAGAAAAACCAAATAAGGACCAAGAAAGATTATGATGCAAGGATGCAAATGGTTTGAGCTCTCAACGAACGATACGATCAAGCTACTCAGTTGAGAGCCCCTCTTGATAGTACGACAATCGATCCTATAACTCGGTCTCCCAACTACCACCATGAGACCGGTAAAATAGAAAACCTATCAAGGGCAAACCTATACCTTGCACATAGTCCACTTGAGCTAGATGATGATGATCTTGACTTCCTCAAGATGGACCACCTTTCTTGATTGTGTTGGCTTGATGAAGACTAGTTGATTGCTCCCCCATACTCCACTATGGGTGAGCCACTCTTCGTCACATCTTCACAAGTCCATCGTGGTGAATGGACAGCAAGCTTCAAGCATGATCTCTTCGTGATTCTCCACTTGAACTTGCACACCGCAATCTTGATGACGATCACCACTTGATGGCATACTCTATGGGTTGTATGAGATCTTCCACTTGACGCAAGCCCATGGAAACATACCTAACCCCACATAGAACTCTCACGTAGACCATGGGTTAGTACACAAAGCGTAATGGACAATACTTACCGTACCATGAGATCACCTGATCCCTCTTGGTACATCTTGTACACTTTGTGTGTTGATCAGCTTGATTCACTCTTTGACTTAGTCTTGATCAACCTTGTATCATATCTTCTCTATGACCAATATTTGGATAAAACCTTGAATACCACCTTGGTCACCATATAAACTCCTTGAAACCAACAGATGGACTTCAAGAAGTGCCTATGGACAAATCCTTCAAATATAACTCAAGGCAACCATTAGTCCATAGGGATTGTTTCTGCATGGTGTTTCGCTGTTGCCTTGTGCTGGCGTTGGCGGCATTTTCCGTTTGCTTCTTTTCTTTCGCCGTCTCGTTTACATAGTTTTCTGTCTTCCGTAAAGCTATGGTACGCGATTTTGTATTCTTGAAAAGAAAAAAAAATCTACATGGCGGGAACTTTGAGATTCAAGAGCTGCACTCTGGGTTCTAGTGACGTGAAACTTGATCATGTCAGTCCGCAGCGCATGCATTTTCATTGTTAACTGACAGCCATGTGATTATTAGAGTGATATACAAGTACAATAATGTTTTTTGTCGAACTTTCGTGCATATAGAGCGGTAGTGAGAACGGAATTAGTACTCCCCACAAAAATAAATTAGAAGAAATATGAGGGAATGGTGTTCGTCTCTCCGGGTATCCTGGAGGCGATCGGACATGCTAGACCAGAGAATTGCCCTGCTCCAGAGCCATGTCTCGAATGTTTGTCAAATCCACATATGCCCAAACCACCCACGCCAACCAAGAAAGCTATTTTCCTCACGGATCTAGAGAGAGGTTGCTTTCGCTCGTCCTAAATTCCCAAGTCGTCGAATGTCATCTTATCTTCGTGCGAAAGTGAGATGGTTTCTTGATCGAAGGTCATCTTATCTTCAGTCCGTCGCGAGGGAAGCTGACCTCCGAGTTTATTTCCTAGAGAATTTCGAGCCTTTGTGAGGAAGGCTCCACGAGAAGAGGTGTGGCCAGCGGAGTCAGGCATCCAAGAAATCAAGATTGATGAAGCCAACGAAGAGGGGAGAGAGTCGATGCAGAATATTCCACCCAGCGGCGATTCCACCTAGGAGATAGTGAAGGCACCATTACACGAGACTAACGTAGGGATTGATTCTCACGGTGAGGTCAAGGCGTCGGTTACCGGAAACATGGTGTATGGTGCATCAATTATGAGCAACAATGAGAGGTTTACTCGTGTGTACACAGTCCAAGAGGATAAGCTTATATATTTGCATATTTGAGCGGGGAAGGCAACACGTCCTGGAGAACACGCAGGTCCAGTAAAGTGCACACAACTTGTTCGAGCTTTTGCCTCATGGCTAAAGAGGGGAAGGAATTGGACCAGGAGGCGGGGTCACCCACAAAGGGGGTGGGGCGGAGTTGTGGGCGTGGAGAGGGCGTCCGAAGGCTCTAGCCTCCGCCTTGTCGATCGCATTGTTGATGCCGACTGCTTTGCTACGGGGTCCTCCCACCATCGGGAGGGAAAGGAGCTTGTGGAGGGGATTCGAACACAAGCGGAGAAGAAGGAAATTGTGGTGAACCTGACAGGGTGACATGTTGTGAGCGCTTGCTTCCTCGTGATCGACATCCTCATGTCGGTGACCGTCATCAACTCGAGGTAGTTCATTGACATCATCAAGAAATTATAGAAGACCAGTGGTAACCTCGGCTCGAGCCTTATGGAGAACAAGCGGTTTGTGTGTGAGTTCTCATAGGAAGGCAATTTTAATCATGTGACCAAAGGCGGCCCATGGTGGTACGGGGGCGGCGACGTCTTGGTTGATGCCATGGAAGAAGGAGGCAAACCAAACTCAATGGCCTTCACTTCGGCGTCTATTTGGGAACAACTCAAGGCATCCCCTCTGAGCCTAGGTGATGTGCTTATGGTTGATAGTTATGATCGTGGTGACCTTGGCAAGAGGAAGCTTGAGTAACCTTTTTATGTTGGGATGGGATTGAAGATGGAATTGAGCTCTTGAAAAAGGGAATTATCTAGAGAGTCGGAGATGGCAAATCCATTAGTATTTATAGGGATAAGTGGATCCCAAGGAACTTTGCAATCAATGTTATGGAAGGAAAAACAAACATGAGAGTTCATATAGTGCACGAACTGACCCTGTCGCATACTAACCATCAGGACGAGGCGCTCGTGCCCTTTTTTATAGGCAGGGTATTTTGAATTTGAATCCATGAGAGGAAGACTTCCCATCCTGACACTATGATAAGTCAAATCTCTTCTCATTTCGAAGCACCTACAAAAACTAGCCTACTGTCTTCGCCATAAAGATTCAATTTGCCTGGTTGTAGTAGTCATGGTGATTGCTCTAGGAAGCTTTCAAATAACATATGGAATGTCTGAGTGCCACCTAAAGTTAGGATGTTTGCTTGGGACTTGCTAAAGAAAACCTGGCTACCAAAACCAACAGCTTAGAATGAACTTAGAAAAATATTGTGCGTGCCAAGTCTCCGGTGGCCTGTTTGTGACACAGAGGAAACTTCCACCGAAGCCCCTGGGAGGAGACTTTCATCGAAACAATTTTATTAATGCAGCCTCCGGGAGGTGCCTACGGGGAGTCGGTTGTTGATGCAACCCCGAGCTTTGATACCGAGGGTAGCAATTCTAGATATGTTTCCCAGTATGTATGTTTGTTGGTTTGTTACGTTGATGCAGCCCTCACTAGTTTACTCAGGGAGGTCAGTACCGACGACACAACCCCTGGGTCGAGACATTAGGAAGAAACCTCGATGCAGCCTCTTAGCTGACTACGGGGAGGTCCACTTTGCACGATGCAACCCCCAAGTCTGGTGAAAGAGAGACCAGTTTAACTACTTCCCCTAAGTATATCCCGAGAGCTTCGTCCTTTTTGATGCAACCCATGGGTATGGCCTCCGAGAGATCTCTTTGATACAGCCTCTGAGTTGACTCCGGGGAGGTCCACTTTGGATGCAACCCCCATGCCTAGCATTGGAGAGGTCATTTTGGTTGCAACATGTGGGTCAACCTTTAAAGGAATTGCTTAGATGTAGCCTCCAACTAACCGCAAGGATATCAATGTTTGGTACAGCTCGAAGGGTCACAGCCTTGGAGAGATCATGCAAAATAAACTTTAGGTTCCTCCTCATGGAGATTAGTGTTTTTGACGGGGCACCACGCGACCAAAAATTGTTCAACCTCCGGCTTCCCGTTTGGTTATGCCTTGTGATAAAGGCCACCTTTTATTTTTGTTTTTATAACGCGTGGAGGCGCAGCTCATACGACTCAGAAAATAATAAACTCTTTACATAGTAAATTGTGGAGCTTAAGCATTGGAGATGCCCTAATACCGCTATTAGGACTCGACCAAAAACTCTCAGCAAGAATCCATGGCAAGATTTGTTTCCTTGTTGGTTGTACTCAGCATATACATTTATACGTTCTTGCTACATATCTTGGCTTGCCTTTATGATTTTCGGTTTAAATTCTCACAACATTTCATTCATACAAACGAAGAAAGGATAGGTACAGTATGTGTGAAACAGCAAATACTGAATTGTCAACTATTCACAATATGATGTTGGCCGCATATCAAAATAAAAAGGACAAAAAAATCCAGTTTCAACTACTCCCTCCGATCTTTATTAATTGACACTCGTACAACTTTGTACTAAACCGTCAATTAATATGGATCGAGGAGAGTATATTTTCTACACAACTACAAGATATATGTTGAACAATGTGATCATCCCAATGACACAGTATAACTACATACTTTCATTCATACTACATATTTCCCGTTGCAGATAACTCAACCTTCCTCAATCATCACAGTGAAACACAGCGCATCAACATACTAATATTAGAGCTTCTTTTTTTTGAAACAAACAAGAAGGCTACAACTGCCCAGCATTACATCCTAATCAATTTGACAAAACATTTACATCTTAACAATCAACTCAACATTCCAGCAGTTCCATCTCCATTTAGATCGACATGAAGTCAGAATGTAAGATAGTGCCGCTGAGGTGAAGATCAGAACATGCCATCATCAGCCATCAAAGCTGTCTTCAGAGTTACCAAGAAAGTTTAATGTGCAAGCGGTGTACCAACTGTTATTGAGAGGTGAAAAGATGCTGTTACTCCTTGGGCAACGGCGGATCATGAGGCTGTGAGACGAAAAATTTGGCGTTCTCTGCAACCTCTGCTTCAAGCACAGCCTCCAGGAGTATATCTGAACCTTTTGGCTCACCTGTTAAGATATAACACGGAACATACATTGGTCTGCAGTCATAGGAGAGTTGTTGAAGTATATCACTCAAGAGCATGTACTGTGGTTAATAAGGCAATTTCCTCTTATGCATTCCATGTCATCTAGAGAAGACAAAGAAAAACATGTTATAAAATGCATTATATGTTGGTATTAGCTCTAACAATTGTGCTTTTATATCCTAAAATCATGGGGTGGTTGAAATTAAATTAGAAAACGCGCAAGTCTTCATCTGTATAGCTACAGGACTTGGTTTTGTGATTAGGTTTTTCTCCATGACCGTCACTAACAACTTCTTGACTCTTAGTTATAAGCACTAATAAAATCTACAAGTTCACTGAATAAGTCAATGACCATATAGTACAGTGGTAGCACTAGCAAAAATGTAGATGTTAGGAGTTAAGATCGTTGTTTATGAACCTGTGTGCTTTGGAAGCAATCCAGCACTTTCAGCTGATATTGGGAGTACATTTAGCAGTCCATTGCTCTCTTTGCTCATCTGAATTCCTGGGGATACACTTAGCCTGGAATACATCATTGCTTGGCTGTGCAGATTTGTAGAGCTTGTATTCGCTGATTCCATGTCCTACGGGAACCAACAAGCAATGCCTAATAAACTAGCCCATGCATTAAAATTGATGGGACAATGTCAGCATACCTTAGATGTCATTGCAAATTTATTAGTTACATCGAATTTTGTAGCTTCAGCTGTTTTTTCTGATATATTGGTAAAAGGAGTCATTAGTCATCAAATCAAATAAAACATGGGGAAAATACTGAATCAGAAAGGAACAAACATGGTATTATAGTGAAGGAAAGACATTATAATCACCAGAGTTCTGAATTCCGTCAGGATTATCTAACCTCCTGGTAAATTGATCAGGATTTTTTCTACAAAAGTTCTCAATTTCATCACGAATTATACTGCGAATATCATCACGAAATTCTCCGGACTGCATAATCATAGTAAACTCTGTCAAGTAGACTTAAATTGCCACAGCCCTAGAATATGGTAATATGATAAATGCATTAGAGAGCATTGCATGCATCATGTTTAACTTTACCGTACATCAATGTATGCAATAGATAATTCAACTAGTCAAATACTTATATTAAGACAGAGACAATGAGATGTTGTCATACCTGAGTTGCAGAACCATCATATGTTCCTGCTTCGGTCATGCCCTCTGATGTTTAAACAAAGGTCCTATTAGTTTAAGTCAAATGCAGTACTCTGAACTTCTGTAGAAATCATATACAAAAAGTTACCGGTGTTGTGCTGCCTTTTGATAAACTGGCCAGGAGTTATTCTAGATAAGTTCTGAACTTCATAACCAATTGATTGTAACTTTGACATGGCATCTTGAAGCTCCGTATTAATCTGAGTAATGGAGGGGCATAAATTAATTGCGCATAATGGTCGAGAATTCAACCACGAGAATGTATCAATTATGTTGACTAGCATGAACTATTAGCAAGTTAGCATTGATAAATCATTCAATCTGTTCCAATTTATCATTATTATAAATAAAAAGCAGTCTACTGACAGCATATGCAACGTGTGGAATTGTAGCTAGCAACTATTTTTCTGATAACAGCTCACTGTAAGTTTCCTTTGCTTACAGATATTATGACGGTAAAGCTGTTGCCTTGTGACCATGAGGTCGCGGGTTCAAGTCCTGAAAACAGCCTCTTGCAGAAATGCAAGGAAAGGCTGCGTACTATAGAGTATAGACCCAAAGTGGTCGGACCCTTCCCCGAACCCTGCGCAAGCGGGAGCTACGTGCACCGGGCTGCCCTTTTTACAGATATTATGACTTATGACCCATAATTTTTTTTGTACAAACAAATTTACATGAACTTAGGTATGGGTGGTTATTGAGTCAATGCACGTAATGCAAAGTTCTGCTGGTCTCTTACAAACAGCTGCCTAACTATCTCACACTGAATAAACTAAATGTCTTCAAGAAACAAAGGCTCTTTGATGTGGACCATCCCATGGACATCACCATGAACCCATCATCAACCCCACAAGTTCCAAGTGGTGGGCTCGTGCACAAGCTATCGGAAGGGAGGTGACTTCCTATTCGAACTCCCTATGCATTCATGTGAGACATGGTTACTACCTCACTCCGGAACCTTGTGTATTCTTAGGTGAGAAAGGATCAAGCATGGAGAAGTGAGGAATGAAGAGGAGAAGGGAATCGAAAAGGAAGCGAGGTACACCAACAAGGAGCTCAACCTGCTGCAAACTGCCAAGTCAGACAGTCCGACTTGTGTTCGACTTAGTGTCAGATACCTGACGGAACATATCCAACATTCAGTTATTGTAGCTCGGGTCAGATAACACTTTCCAAGATCGGATGATCGTCATCACTTCGTCCCTGCTGGACTCCGCTCGACAGCGTCGATCAACCCTCTACTATTTAGCGTCCAGTTATCGCATTACTATTTACCCTCATATTAGCATTGAGTAAATTTCCGCCTATATAAAAGCCGGGCTGTGGCTGTGAGAGGTTTATGCTTTTCTATTGTATTTGGCCGAGAGACTAGAATATGATACCCAAACCCTATCAATATAGATCGAGGCCATGGATTCAGCCAGATAGATAGCTAAACCCCGCTGTGATTTCTGACAAATTGGCATTGGAGCGCAGTTTTTCCTCGGCGGCGGGGTGCGGATAGGAGGGGCGACTGGGAATCCCAGGTTCACAGGCAAGTGGTGCTGCTCTATGGAGGCGGGTTTTCTGCGGCGGCGGCGGGGTTGAGGGAGGAGATGGGGTTGCTGGTCGATCCAGTGGTAAATTCCTCTCTCCTTCCTTAGATCAAGGCGATGGGGCGTGTTTCGAAGAGTTTGGACAAATCGGACTTGCAGGAGGTGCTGTCCACGAAGGATGAGTTCCTTTCCCAACAGCAAGCGACGACGGATCTGAGAGCGGACGTCAATTTGCTCAAGGCCGACGTGGTTTCTATTCGTTCTTCACAAGGTGAAATCTCTGAACAAGTACGAGATGTTCAAAAGGCTGTCCTCGATCTGGGTAAACAGCTAGCTGCTATGAGCTCTGTTCTGAAAACTCTGCAACCACAGAGCTCTAGGAACACTGAGAAACAGCCGGTTACTGAAGACTTGGAGCATGTTAAATATCCCACTCTGCAGCAAGGTCAACTAGAACAGCATAATACCAGAACTGAAATTCTCAGGAAACAAATGGAATTGGAGAAGGAACTCAACAGGCACTGCGACAATTTGCCTCCAATTAGAACCAACAGGCCATATGTAGCCCCTGGTCTCAGAGAAAGTAACAGCCACCTGATGGTGTCAATGACCATACACCTACTGCTCCTTCTCCAGGACAAGCTTATATACTCCTGCTTTCCATCAATAAAACCAAAGCAGGGAGAGACAGCTTTGGCAAGGTTATTTCAAGACCTACGAACAGGAAATGAAAGCACAGTTCCATGAAGTCTATAACAAAAGGGCCTAAGACGGATTTTCCCAGATTTGAAGGAGAAGATCCTGTGGGATGGATTAGACAGTGCAATAGATATTTCCAAATGGCTGCAGCTCCTGAGAATTACAAAGTTTCATTGGCACAGCTCTATATCATTGGAGAGGCTGATGTCTGGTTAAGGAGGTCTGGGCTATCGAAAAAGCAATTGACATGGCCTGAATTCTGCACTGAATTGACAAAGAGATTTTCCTCCCAAGGTTCCTATGATTTAACAGAGAAGTTTAACACAGTCAAACAGAACAGTCTAACAGTGTTGGAATACACCAAAATATTCGAAGATCCCATGGCTGATGTGCAGGAAGAAACACCTGAACTTTCTGAACTCTGGTTTGTGAGGTACTATGTAAATGGACTTAGAGACGGCATCAAGTATCAAGTTAGACCCCTTAGACCTCAGACACTTACTGATGCTTATTTGTTAGCGAGATATTGAGCCATGTCACCCTCCTAAGAAGTCTCCAGTGCCATACAACAACTTCTATCAGAGACGGAACAATACAGTGCAGCAGAGAAATGTGCCCCTCCAATTACCTCAACAACAACCCCTAAAACAACTGGAACCTCCTAATGCTCAGTTCCAAAGAGCAAGGAAAGTGGGAGGATGCTGGAGATGTGGTGATAAGTGGGTGCAGGGCCATAAATGTAAATTAGTTCCAAATATCCATGTTATGGAAGAGGAACAAATTGAACAACAGACTAACACTGAAGGTGGTGAAATACAGAACCAGGAACAGTTCACTGAACCAACTGAGGCTGCAACGCGTATTTCTGCTCAGGCTTTAAGTGGAACTAGCTCTTCTTCTACTCCCACAATCATAATTCACATCAATTGAAAAAGAGCAGTAGCTTTATTGGATGCTGGCAGTACATCTTCTTTTATGGATGAACAGTTTCCCATTTCCACGGGTTGTGCTGTGCTGCCAACCATACCCAAGAATGTGGCACTGGCAGGAGGAGGAATGTTACCTTCTACTTCCGTGGTCCCAAATTGTCCCATGAATATAGCTAAACTCAAGTTCCAACATCACCTCAGAGTTTTAGAGCTACCCCACCATGATATAATTATTGGTTGTGATTGGTTTTCTCTGGTCAGCCCCGTTTCATTTGCCATTCCACTGAAAACTTTTTCATCACTCTAGCTGACAAAACAACAGTCACTACAGCAATTTGCACTAGTACTTTAGTTCCTATTGAAATTCAGGCTGAACAGCTACAGAAAATCTCCGATAAGGGTACACCTGGGTTTGTTATTCAACTATATCATTTGCATTTAAAAGCGGACAGCAACACAGCTTTGCCCATAGCAATTCAACAGTTGTTACAGGAGTATAAGGATATTTTTGAGGAACCAGTAACTCTACCTCCTAAGAGAGCATTAGACCACACTATTCCTCTGAAACCAGGTGTTGTTCCTCCAAATACTAGACCATACAGGGTCATTCATTTGCACAAACAAGAGATGGAAAAGCAGGTGAAGGAGCTCATTGCCAAACACATAATCAGACCTAGTCAGAGCCCATATGCCTCTCCTGCTATTTTGGTTAAAAAGAAGGATAACACTTCCAGATTTTGCATTGATTGTAGAAAAGTCAATGAACTTACAATCAAGAACAAATTCCCATTACCTGTTATTGAGGATTTGCTAGATGAGCTTCATGGTGCCAAAATTTTCTCCAAATTGGACCTGAGGGCTGGTTATCATCAAATAAGAATGAAGGAGGAGGATATCCACAAGACTGCATTCAGAGCTTACTTTGGGCAAGTTTTGGTCATGCCTTTTGGCCTGTCAACTGCTCCAAGAACTTTTCAGGCTGTGATGAAAAACATATGTGGGCCTTTTTTAAGAAAATTCTTGTTAGTTTTCTTTGATGATATCCTGATATACAGCTCAAATCTGAGTGACCACATCAAGCACTTGCAGATAATTTTCTCTCTTTTGAGGAAACATCAGCTATTTGCCAAAATGTCCAAATGTGTCTTTGCTGTTCCCCAGGTGGAATATTTGGGGCATATTCTCTCTGCTGATGGTGTTTCTATTGATCCCTCCAAGATCCAAGCAGTTGCAGATTGGGTTACCCCTACTACTGTCACTCAGTTGAGAAGTTTCTTAGGGCTGGCTGGTTACTACAGAAGATTCATTAAGAATTATGGATCATGTGTAAGCCACTGCATGACATGCTCAAAAAGGGCCAGTTCATGTGGTCTGCAGCTCAGGACACTGTTTTTCAGCAGGTGAAGCAGGCAGTGATCTCTGCCCCTGTTCTTGCATTACCTGATTTCTCCACTCCTTTTGTACTGGAAACCGATGCCTCTGGCACTGGAATTGTAACTGTACTTATGCAAAATGGAAAAGCACTGGCTTACTATAGTGCAACTCTTTGCCCTAGGAATTCTGTCATGTCTCATGTCTACTTATGAAAAAGAAGCACTAGCTATAGTAGAAGCTTTGAAGAGGTGGAGACACTATTTTCTGGGAGCAAAGTTAATTATCAAAACAGACCAGCAGTCTCTGAAGTTTATCACTGATCAGAGACTTACAGAAGGCATTCAACATAAGCTAATGATGAAGTTACTGGAATTTGATTTTTTCCATACAGTACAAAAAGGGTATCCACAACAGAGTAGCAGATGCTCTTTCTAGAAAAGTTCATCAGCTCATGACTCTGTCTATGAGAATTCCTCTCTGGGCACAGGATTTATATGACAGCTACCAACAAGACAGTCTCTACAAGCCCATTTTGGAACAGCTGCTCTTACACAACAATGCCTCCCCTACAGAATACTCCTTTCACTCTGGAATCATCAGATATAAGAGCAAGATTGTTGTGGGTGACAATACTGAACTGAAAACAAAACTGTTGACAGCCCTACATTCCTCTCCCACTGGTGGACATTCTGGTATGATGGCTACTTATCAGAGAATTAAGAATATTTTCTTTGGCCTGGATTAAAGAAGTTTGAGGAGAATTATATTGCACAGTGTCCTGTTTGCCAGAGAGCCAAAGGTGAGCATTGTCTTATACCTGGTCTCTTAGACCCTCTGCCCATTGCTGATATGGCCTGGCAACACATTACCATGGACTTTATAGAAGGATTGCCTAATTCTCATGGGAAGGAGGTGATGGTGGTGGTAGTAGACAGATTTACCAAATATGCCCATTTTATTCCACTTTCACACTCCTACACAGTTCAGTCTGTTGCTACAACCATAAACAGAGACGGCAACAGTAACAGCGACGAACCATAAGCACACACGGCAGCGGCAACAAGCAGATTGCATATTTTTTCCTTTTGAGTATTGGTTTTTCTATTTCATCTCTAGTCTAGCCATGTAGACCAGCAGGCAACTAGGCATGTACCTTGTTTGATGTTGTGTTTCAACTTCAAAGTGAGGTCAGTAGCAATTAGGCATGTAGGTATGCAGCTCGTTTGATTGGACATGATTTTCCTCGCACAAATATTGGGAATGATTGACGGGCATTCAAAGTAGTATGGTATAAATTCTACGATTGTTATAGTATAGAGAGATGACCGCTATTGTTTCTTTTCAGGTCTAGGAGCATTTTTGAAATATTATTTTAACATAATGTTTACTCTAAGACAGTTTTTAAAATTGGAAAAAAGAAATGGAATATTTCAAGGCTCAGTTTTTAAGTATTGTTAATGCTTTTTCATGTTTCTGCTAGTTGAATTTCATGAATTTTGGTTGAGTAGACTTGCATTTGTACCTAATTTTTTAAAGCTTAAATGGTCGCACCGGCTAACTTCAATTCCTAGATCCGCCATTGAGCAAGGCATGGTTTCACGTGGCACTAATGAGAAAACGTACGCACAAAAATCAACTCACACAATGGCGCCAAAAACACATACATGTGCAAGAATAAGCAAGGTACCTTCTTCGCTGCAGTCTGCTCGAAGATGTCGTCCATCTGTCGGCGGTAGATCATGAGGCGACCGACCGCTCTCCCGGTCATCCTCCCTGCCACCCTTGCCATCTTGATCATGTCACTGGGTTCTGCCAAGAACAAATGTATCAGACTAAACGAAAAAAAAGGACCCGCGCTGCAGTTCCTCACAAATTGAGAAGAGAGAGCTCCCCAAATCATCTTCTTATGGCAGCAATTCGCAACATAACCTATCCGATTTAGCAGCTCAGGCAGGCAATGGGATCAAACGAAAGGCAAGAGAAAAGAGAGGTGCTGCGGCTCCAAATCTTACTCATCATCACGGAGCAGGCCCCAAGGATGACCAAAAGCTGGCCGGTGGAGACGCCCAGCATCTTGTCCGCTGGAACCACCAACCCGCCAGCAGGAGAGATAGGAGATCTCACCGCCTGGTGAGGGCGGCGCAGCTGGTGCGTGGTAGCTGGCGAGTTGCGGTGCGGCCGTGACTCGGCTTTGGGCTGGTCCAGGGGTGGTAGGCCGACTGTAACGAATGATGTGGATCGAAGAGTCAATGATAGTAGGGGAAAGAATAAGAGGTTGTAATGAAACCCAATCTATTGTTAAAATCCTGTTCCATTTGCTACAGCACAAGGTCATTCCATCACACAATTAATAAACCAAGCCATATCACATATGCTACAGCAAGCATCCGTAATAAATAAACCGAGTCATATATGACATGGTTCAACAACCATTCCTATATATGCAAGTATGATTTGTCCTCTGCCATATCAAAGCATGAACAAACATTCAATCGGTATATTCAGTCACACAAATTAGTATACCAAGCCATATCTGACATGGTCCAGCAAGCCTTCTAAACAAATGAACCAAGCCAAAAGCACATGCTGCAGCTACACTGATTTATCCTCCACCATATCAAGTCATGGACAAACATCAATCAATATCCACTAGCAAGCCATTAATTATGAATTTGTTAGTCACGAACCTTCAATTGGCCTTCAGGATGTGCCGGCCTTGAAAGAGCCTGCAAATTCCAGAGAAATAGTTAGCTTCTAAGAATCCAGCATGGGAGGAATTGGGATTTAACAAGTGGTTAAAAGTGTGGCGAGCTGACGCCGCCGTGGGGTACAGAAGGGGGCGGCGACCAGCTACTGCTCCACGACCCGCATCGGACGGGGTGGGGAAGGGGTGGGGGTGAGGTCCCCGCATCCGAGATGTGTGGGATAGGCAGGGGAGGGATGAGGACTGGCCGGATGGGGCAGAGGCAGAGAGGGGGGAGACACGCGGATGGCCGGAGATGCAGATGGAGATGGCGAGAGGGGACAGAGGGGATCGATGCGGGCCGCATTGGCGATGGGGGCCGGTGCCGGGGGCTCGCTACCGGGGCGAGGCGGAGAGGGGGAGGCCGTTGCTGGCCGGAGACAGGAAAGGAGGGGGAGGAGGGGCGAGGCCGGGGCTCACCTGCGCCGCCGCTTCTCCCCTCGTCCCGCTTCACGGGAGACATTATTTTTTTAGAACTACTTCACGCGAGACGTATGGGCCTCTCGCGTGAGGCCGAGCGCGGCCCAGGCACGCCGGAGCCACAGCATCGTTTTATTTGTTTTCCCTTTCACATTTTTTGTTTTCGTTTTTTGCTTTCTTTTTTTTACTTTAGTTTATACTTCCAAATTCTAAGTAAATGTATTACAAAAACACTTGCAAAAAAATGTTATCCAAGCATTTGAAAAATGTTAAATGTGTATATAGAAAATGTTTCTCATGTAGACGAAAATTTGTATAAAAAACCTATAATGTGTGTGGAAAAAATTGATAAAGTATTTAATAAAATGTTAATCAACCATTTGAAAAAATATGTTAAACAAGTGTTTTTAAAGTTTTATCAAGAATTTCTAAAAGTTAAATGTGTATACAAAATGTTGATCTTGTATTTAAAAATGTTAATCAAGCATTTGAAAAATGTTAAATGTGTAGAAAAAATATTGACCATGTATTAACAAAAGGTTAATTTCGTACTAGAAAATTGTTAATCAAACATTTTCAAAAAAATATTTTTTTATAGAAAAAATGTTGATCATGTATTTGAAAATGTTAATCTTGTATTTTAAAAATGTTAATAAAACATTTAAAAAATGATAAAGGTGTATAGAAAAAATGTTGATCGGTGAAACATGCCGATTTGAGCGTTTCCAGCGAGACATGTCCAGAGGTGCTTTTAGTTTCGCGTTATGCAGGACCAACAGTGAATCCAGCCAATCAAATGGGCTCGATTCTACCAAACACGCCCTATGTATGTAATCAAATCATTTTAGGTTTGGAGAAAAGGAGCTTGAACCGTTGGGAAAGCAGCCACTGAATTATTAGTCGATAAGCTCACTCGCCACCGAATGATTCCCTTTCTAGATTGCATGCATTGTTCTCGAATTAAAACCATGATAAAAAAACTAAAAACAGTGCAAACAACATGTACATCAACTTCTTTCCATGGCATAAATTCCAATAACTTAGCCCTAGCTAGAGAGTTTAGAGGCAGAAGAAAACAAATTAAAGTGATATCATAACAGTTGCATAGTGTTCTTGAGTTTTTGGGAGTTACATCACTCGAAATTCATATGACATAATAGAATCCAGACCACCTACCTTAATTAACCAATACTTATTTGAAAGAGGACAAAAACCCCAATCAATTTGCTGTGAAAAAGCACAAGATACGGAATCACTGCACGACTTGGTTTGGTTTAAGGGGAACCAATTGGAGCATTCATGCATGGCTTGATCAAATGATCAACTAATCCTCCTCCGACCACGGTACAGAACAACTTACTCATGCAAGACAAGTGCACATCACGTCATCTGGTGTGATGGCAACGGCCTAGAACACTTCACATGCATGCACCAACCTCTCCATAATTTCTTTATGAAGAAACCCTCCATAAATATAACAAATTAACAATCAACGTGTGGCCACTTGAATTCATATATAGGTGTAGTATATGATTACTGTTAACTTGATATGTCTGATCGAGACTATGATTTATGGAGTATATTGTGTTCTTATATTTGTGTGTGTGATTAGTAGTATAGCTTCATCATATGATGCGGCGTGATGACCCACAAGTATAGGAGATCAATCGTAGTCCTTTCGATAAGTAAGAGTGTCGAACCCAACGAGGAGCAGAAGGAAATGACAAGCAGTTTTCAGCAAGGTAATTTCTGCAAGCACTGAAATTGTAGGTAATAGGTAGTTTGATAGCAAGATAATTGGTAACAAGCAAGTAACGGTAACGGTAAATAAAGTACAGTAAGGTAGCCCAATCCTTTTGTGGCAAAGGAGAGGCTAGAACAATTTCTAGTAATAGGCAAAGTGTTCTTGAGGGTACACAGGAATTTTATCTAGCCACTTTTATCATGTTGGTTTGATTTGTGTTCGCTACTTTGATAATTTGATATGTGGGTGGACCGGTGTTTGGGTGTTGTTCTTACTTGAACAAACCTCCCACTTATGATTAACCCCCTCGCAAGCATCCGCAACTACGAGAAAAGTATTAAGATAAAATCTAACCATAGCATTAAACGTTTGGATCCAAATCAGCCCCTTACGAAGTAACGCATAAACTAGGGTTTAAGCTTCTGTCACTCTAGCAACCCATCATCTAATAACTACTTCACAATGCATTCCCTTAGGCCCAAAGATGGTGAAGTGTCATGTAGTCGACGTTCACATGACACCACTAAGGGAATCACAACATACATATCATCAAAATATCGAACACATATCAAATTCACATGATTACTTGCAATATGACTTCTCCCGTGACCTCAAGAACAAAGGTAACTACTCACAAATAATAATCATGCTCAAGATCAGAGGGGTAATGAATAGCATAATGGATCTGAACATATAATATTCCACCAAATAAACCATATAGTAATCAACTACAAGATGTAATCAACACTACTAGTCACCCACAGGTACCAATCTGATGTTCCGGTACAAAAATTGAACACAAGAGATGAAGTAGGGTTTGAGAGGAGATAGTGCTGTTGAAGATGTTGATGAAGATTGGCCTCCCAAAGATGAGAGAGGTGTTGGTGATGACGATGGCTTCAATTTCCCCCTCCGGGAGGGAAGTTCCCCTGGCAGAATCACTCCGCCGGAGGGCAAAGGTGCTCCTGCCCAAGTTCCGCCTCGAGACGGCGGCGTTCCGTCTCGAAAGTCCTCTCCTTATTTTTTCTAGATCAAAATACCTTATATACCAGAAGATGGGCACCGGAGGTGGGCCTGGCTGGGCACAACCCACCAGGGCGCGCCTGGGAGGCGTGGCGCGCCCTGGTGTCTTGTGCTCACCAGGGTGGCCCCCTCCGGTAGTTATTTACTCCAGTATTTTTAATAAAATCCAAAATAATTCTCCGTAAAGTTCCAGCTTATTTGGAGATGTGCAGAATAGGTATCTCTGATGTGCTTTTTCAGGTCCAGAATTCCAGCTGCCGGTATTCTCCCTCTTTGTGTAAACCTTGCATATTATGAGAGAAAATGTATTAGAATCACTCCCTAAAACATTATTATTCAACAAAACATAATAAATAACAGTTGAAAATCATAATACAAAATGAACGTATCACGGCGCACCGTGAAAAAGAATTTCAAATGCTACTAGAAGATACACTAGAAAAGGAGGATAATTATTGGGTTCAGTATGCGCGCGTGAACGCTTGATTGGCCGATTGCACTACATGGTGGCAACAGTCGTTGAGGCTACACCGGCATGCCAACCACCTGTGCATGACCCTATACTATCCATCATCTTCTTTCCTCGGCCCTATATTTATAGGGATGTAAATTTGAAACCTAGTGGATAACCTCCTACCTTCTTAGTTCAACCAAATGCACTAGTCTTCTTTTAAAAATAAGGTGGATTCTACAAATTTGGTCCGTTTAGTTGAACTAAATAGGATGAGAGGGTACCTTGGAGGGTTCAAAATTGCATACCTAAATATTCCAACCTCCAATTAATTAATGGATCACGATCAAATC
Source organism: Elymus sibiricus (assembly GCA_039707655.1). NCBI lineage: Eukaryota > Viridiplantae > Streptophyta > Magnoliopsida > Poales > Poaceae > Elymus > Elymus sibiricus. Next base: position 73,893,878 of record CM077667.1, read on the forward strand.
GCACCCACACCTAGCACGCCACTTAAGTCAACACACACGGCTCCGATCGACCACCGTCTGAATATCCAAACCCTTTTCGTCGTTGTCCATCAAGATGGAACTGTTTGATTGATCGATCGATTGATGCATGCACGCACTCGCTAGCAGCAATGCATTCAAGATGGAGAGCCAAACGTACAGATGATTTGGTTCCTCCTGCGGGATAGCAACAAGCAAGATTTTTCAACCGGGAACTATTTGTGATGAGGCCATATCGCCTTCATTTTCACCTTTACCAGACGGGTTGGGCGCCCTTTGCTGCGTCATTGGTGTTGTTGGGTTTCTAAAAAAAGTAACTCTATTTTAAAATATAAGGTGCATTAATTTATTGGAAATTCAAACTTTTTAAAATTTGATGAAATTTGTAAATAAATATATCAAAATCATAATATCAAACCGGTATGATTAGATTCGTCATGAAATAAATTTTCATACTCTTTGTTTAATATTGTGGATGTCGATATTTTTTGCTCTGAACTTTATCAAAGTTAAAGAAATTTGACTTCCAAAAAACTAATACCCCTTACATTTTGGAACTGATGGAATGTTTAATTTGACAAACGGGGAAGATGATGGAGTGTGTTTTATTTTTATTTATAATGCGACGATTTGATGTGCCTTTCGTAGTGTGGTTTTGTGTTATCAGCTAACCAACATATATGTATGTGGGAAAAATTTCGTGCTGGTGTGTATATGTGTTATTCGCTTTTTTTCTAGGTGGTGGGAGGGTACGCTGGATTAATATGTTTTTATAGGCTGGTTAACGCTCGTTGGTTTGAAAAATCATTGGAGCGGTAAAAGTTGTAAACCAAATCCAAAATTGAATACTCCAACTGAACGAAAGAGCTTCAGGGAATTAAAAGAATTGAATGAGGGAGCTCTTTGAGAAATTATTAACCCGGTCAAAATCGGATGACCAAATTCTAAATTAAAGACCGCAATTAATTATGAGGCCTTAAAAATGAGAAAACATAGTGTATAGAATAAAAGATTTGAATGAGAAATCTTTAAGAAATTGTTGACCCGGTCAAAATCGGATGACCCAATTTTAATTTGAGACTTCAATTGAATGTGAGCTTTTTAAAACTAGTGAGCATAGTGTTATGGTGGATTAAAGCTTTAATTTCATACTCTCACCTTTGTCTGACCCACTCAAGAATTTTAAGCTTATATATATATCCTCTTAAATTTGAATGCACGTTAAAAAAATCTTCCGTTGCAACGCACAGACTCTTTTTCTTATAAGTAAAAAAATCAGTAAAACAACTTTTACTCATAAAATTGCTTAAAAATGTAGTAAAGTAATTTGAGATATGAACATATTTTGCGATACTAATACAACAATTTTAAATTTATGATATATTCCAGACATATATTAGTGGTCACATCGTTGTTACGCTCGCCCATGGTATTATTCAGATAGTACTGGTACACACCTTGCACACACAAGAGGCTGGGAGTCTCAGCCTCGTTTTCGAAGAAAAACCCTTGCACACACATCGACATAATAAAGCGATTTTTCATGCAAACTAACCTGTGGTATCCCCAGCCCACCAGAGTTCAAATCCTGGTGCTTGCATTTATTCCTGGATTTATTTCAGGATTTCCGGCGATGCGCATTCAGTGGGAGGAGACGTTCCAGTCGACGACGAGGTGCCTACAATGACTTCGTAAATTTCAAGATGATATGCCGGCTCAGTCTCTCGGAGGTGCTCATAGGGGTAGGGTGTGCGTGTGTGCGTTCATATGGGTGAGTGTATGCGCGTGTATATGAGCGCTTGCGTCTGTACTGTGTTAAAAAAAAAAGCGATTTATTCATCGGGCATCGTCTTTCCAGCCGGCTGAACGCTGGGTCTTAAATTTGCTTGGGCGCGATCCGGCCAAGGCGGACGGCGTCGACGTAATCGCGTGGGCTGTGTGACGCAAAGCCGGGGAAGATCAGGCCGCCACAGCGGTATGACAGGGAGCATATGCCCTCGCGGTAGTCGCGGCCGGCGCTGGCCCAGAGGAACGCCGCCTTCACCAGGTCGCCCACCGCGTTGCCATACTTGGACAACACGTACCGCGGGTCGAAGTAGTTGGGGTCGGGCTCGTCGCCGGCGAGCTCCTTGCCATCGTACCAGCCGTCGTAGTACACGCAGGTCCCGCCGTGGCTGTACCTGGCCACCGGCGCCGTGAAGGGCACCCGGGGCACGAAGTCGTACCGGTACACCACGCGGTCGTAGCGCGCCGCCTTGGTCGCGGCGGTCAGGAAGTCGACGAAGGTGCCGTCGCCGACGCGGCTGCCCGTAGGTCAGCACGGCGCCCAGCCTGCCCAGGATGTCCTTCTCCTCGTGCAGCGCCAGGAGCGCCGGGAAGATGGCGGCCAGCGCGCGCGCCGCCGAGGCTGTGACCCGTGACGACGAGCCGCGCGGCGGGGTGCTTCTTGAGCTGCTGCCGGACCACCTCGCGGAGCTGGTAGTAGGCCAAGGGCTTGCCCTTGGGGGCCTTGCGGGGGAAGGCGCGCTCGGCGTTGTCCTCGTCCACCTCCTGCAGGCCCAGCGCCTTGAGGAAGCCGACGTGGACGTGACCCATGGCGCCCAAGCCCAGCCACGACAGCTCCACGTCCGTCGACCAGTCCTTGGTGTTGAACGGCTCCGTGCCCCGGAAAGCCACCACCACCGTGCTCGCGTCCTTGGCAACGAAAAAAATAGCGCGCTATTTCGACGTTTTAGCGTCGCTATAGCATATTTGGAATGCTCACGTTACGTTTCAGAGAATTTGCTCGCTATGCCGCTAAATACGCTATAGCACGCTATTTACGCGCTAAACGAAAAAAACGTTACAACGTTATAGCGTGGAATGGATCAAGATGGACCAAATTTGTGAGACAAACGGCAGACTCAGCAGCCCATCGAGGCCGAAGTGTAGTTTCCTAGATCGACAGTTCTCTCTTCTCTGTTGTCGTGTAGTTCTCTATTGACATAATCCTATCTTCTGTCATATATTCATCTGTAGTTTTCTACTACTTGCTGTCTTGAACATAAACTGCCTAGATCTCATGCTGAGTTCATTTGCTATGCACAACGATTATGAGTTCATTTGCAAACAGAGGATGTCTAGTTTTGTACGGAGTACTTACTAATAGTAACTACACCTTTGACTCACATTAAACTACAGATGGGATTATGAATTTATGATCAACATGAACACATTACATCTACAAATCTCTTATATGTTGTCGCTATGTTGTATTGTTTACTTGTTGGCCTGTTGCAATGTTTGCTAGTTCCATCTTCAAACTGCCATGTTGTATTATTGTTGTTCTATTGGCTGCTGTTGTTGCCTGCTAGACTTTTGGACAAGTACTTCTGTATGTAGTTGTGTTGCTATGTTTCTCCATCTAGTTCATTTTATAACTGCTATGTTGTATTGTTGTTGTTGTTCATCTTAACCAATTGTTGCATGTATGGCTCCTAGACAAAATTTTAGATGTTTAAATCCTTAATTTCTGGTATATATTTGGCATTTTTTTCAAAACGCTATTTTGAATATAGCACGCTATAGCACGCAATAACTTGTATATCATTTGAAGAAGGGCCACGCTATTTTAGATAGCACGCTACACGAACGCCTGCGTCGTATCCTGATCCAGGAACTCTGCACGCGTATACATAGAGATAGATTACCAATCAGGCCTTCCTTGGTTTGAAGGAATCTCACAGGAATTCTGTAGGATATGATTTTTGTAGGAACTTTTCCTTTAGAGCCTTTTGGTTCATAGAAATGCATTTCTATTTCTACATAGGATTGGTTCTTATCCTCCACATTTCAAAGGAAAATAAAAAAGAACCTCAACTTAATGGAAAATTTCATATGATGTGAACCAAATGACATCTCTTTTTTCTAATTCTATTCATGGGATTTGAGATGCATGTCATCTCATTTCCTACAAGTTTTCTATTCCTATGATAATCCTATCCTATGAACCAAAGGAGGCCTCAATTCTTGGTACTCCCTCTAATCCAAATCAATTGCCATTGTATTTGTCGCCGACTTAGTACAATTTTAGTATAAAAATGTAACAAGTTTGCGTTGATTAGTATGGATTGGAGAAAGTATTAAATACTAAAGATCGTGTTTTTCGCTACTTACTGTTCCAGCCGTTGTAGAACCCCACGAAATTGAACTGCAAATCGTCACAATGAGCACAAAGTTATGAATATTCCGTTTGTATTGCCATTTCAAAAGTGATTGGAATGCCGTTACAAGATATGAGACATAAAAGAATAGAGGAAGAGTACTCCGTCGATTTAATTAGAAATGTTCTTATATGCATGAGTTGATGTTGACCATGTGCATCTTTTGTATCCTTTGATGCTGCATTATGGGTTAAAAGAGTCATTCGGAAAAGGTGCCACTTAAAATCTCTATTCAAAAAGTCTACAGACAAATTTCACAAATTGGTCATCTTTTTTCCCATTGCAACGTGCGGGTAACTGGGTATCAACTGTGTATACAACTGCATGTTCACTTTTCTAATTAATTTTTACAGGATCATTTGTATAAAATGCGTAATTACCTTCCAGACGTCGTTGACCACATTCTCAATATATGCAGGGTTCTCATACGCGATCTTAGCCGCCATGACAGTGACCTCAGGGATGAGGTCCAGTTGCTGGACGAGGAGTGCCGCCAGGGTGCATTCGCCGCTCTCTAGGTCTGCGGCGCCAAAGACCACCGTGTCATGCACATGCAGCTGTCGCATGTCGACATCGCCAGCCACCTCCGGCGTGCCTAACTTGAGCTCCGTCCTCCCATCAATCATCCCGATTATCGTCCGGAAGTCGGGCGCCTCCCGGTTCAACGGGATCACAAGCTTGCCTGCACCGCAATTCCGTTCAGTATAATGTATATTATTTCGGTTCATATGATGTCATTCGCCGTATGGTAGTTTAACAAATATCCTCAATTTGTTGGTTCACTAGATTTTACTTTGCGAATAGCTTTATTCAAAAAGGAGGAAAGACACCTGACTTCTACATCTATTTGATATCAATGAAAAAAATAGCATTCTATGATAAAAAAAAGTGTGGCCTTAAAATACGCTATTGGGGTGATATATCGCGCTACAACATACCATTAACGAGACATTACACATCAATTTATTTAGCAAAACATTGCCCAAGGTGCTATAGCGTGTTATTAATGATGCTATAACATGCTCTCTTTTTTCACTGATTGATATACGTAGTCATAATTCATCAATGAAGTTCAGGTAGTTCGACACATAAAGAGAAGGGCTATAAACATACGGTTTATATGATACAAAATTGTGAATAATTAAAATTTAGTAATATGTCATTTCATCACATGGAAACGTCCGCGGGGGGGGGGGGGGGGGGGGGGGCTATCATGCAGTTGGTAATGAAGAAAAAAGGTCGATGGTATAGATATCTACCTTCTCCAGATCAAGTTAATGGGGTCACCTCGCCCCAGTGGCGGTGCCAGAAATGCAATGTTGTTAGTCAATTTGAAATTCTGTAGTCAAATATATGATTTTTTTTGTAAAGATTTGTACACGTATATGTTAATTTTACCCAAAAAACAGGATAGTCAACTTGACTAATTTCGCCACTCCCCCCCCCTCCCCGGCCAGCCGGTTATCGTTAGAGATCAACGGAAGAAAATGAACACGAGAACACTCAATTTTGGGTGGTTATATTTTCATTCAGTAGATCTTTTAATGATACAAAACATCCTTTTTAGCGATGTTGCACAAAAAGTATCTACAAGAATGCATAATATCACATTTTAAACTAAAGCGACATGACACTTTTGAAATGTGCAATTTTAGTAAAAAGATAAGGATTAATTTTGGTAATAAACTACCAATTCAACACTTAAACTCAAGACGCACACAGAGATTTGTTTCGTCGTCCACTTTACCCTCATGAGGTCATTCGCCATGCACATGGTTCAGGGAGAAATATCAGGTGCTACCACATATTTAGGTGCCACCATGTTATCATTCTTCAAGAAAAACATTTAAATGTTTCAAAAAATTCCGAAAAATTGTGAGTGTTAACAAGATATGTATCTTCAAACTGTAAAAAATTCAAAGCACACAAGAAGAAACAAAAAAGACAAATTCAGCATAAATAGTGTCACAAAAAGACAAAAACTAAAATACCACCATTCACTTGTGTTTTTCTTTACCGCTGGACTCAGATCCATGGTTGAGATCACACTGGAGCATCTGAGTTTAGGTGTAGTATATGATTACTGTTAACTTGATATGTCTGATCGAGACTATGATTTATGGAGTATATTGTGTTCTTATATTTGTGTGTGTGATTAGTAGTATAGCTTCATCATATGATGCGGCGTGATGACCCACAAGTATAGGGGATCAATCGTAGTCCTTTCGATAAGTAAGAGTGTCGAACCCAACGAGGAGCCGAAGGAAATGACAAGCGGTTTTCAGCAAGGTAATTTATTCAAGCATTGAAATTGTAGGTAACAGATAGTTTGATAGCAAGATAATTGGTAACGAGCAAGTAACGGTAACGGTAAATAAAGTGCAGCAAGGTAGCCCAATCCTTTTGTGGCAAAGGAGAGGCTAGAACAATTTCTAGTAATAGGCAAAGTGTTCTTGAGGGTACACGAGAATTTCATCTAGTCACCTTTATCATGTTGGTTTGATTCGTGTTCACTACTTTGATAATTTGATATGTGGGTGGACCGGTGCTTGGGTGCTGTTCTTACTTGAACAACCTCCCACTTATGATTAACCCCCTCGCAAGCATCCACAACTACGAGAAAAGTATTAAGATAATATCTAACCATAGCATTAAACGTTTGGATCCAAATCAGCCCCTTACGAAGTAGCGCATAAACTAGGGTTTAAGCTTCTGTCACTCTAGCAACCCATCATCTAATAACTACTCCACAATGCATTTCCTTAGGCCCAAGGATGGTGAAGTGGCATGTAGTCGACGTTCACATGACACCACTAAGGGAATCAAAATATACATATCATCAAAATATCGAACACATATCAAGTTCACATGATTACTCGCAACATGACTTCTCCCGTGACCTCAAGAACAAAGGTAACTACTCACAAATAATATTCATGCTCAAGATCAGAGGGGTATTGAATAGCATAATGGATCTGAACATATAATATTCCACCAAATAAACCATATAGCAATCAACTACAAGATGTAATCAACACTACTAGTCACCCACAGGTACCAATCTGAGGTTCCGGTACAAAGACTGAACACAAGAGATGAACTAGGGTTTGAGAGGAGATGGTGCTGTTGAAGACGTTGATGAAGATTGGCCTCCCAAAGATGAGAGGGATGTTGGTGATGACGATGGCTTTGATTTCCCCCTCCGGGAGGGAAGTTCCCCCGGCGGAATCGCTCCACCGGAGGGCAAAAGTGCTCCTGCCCAAGTTCCGCCTCGAGACGGCGACGTTCCTTCCCGAAAGTCCTCTCCTTATTTTTTCTAGGTCAAAAGACCTTATATACCAGAAGATGGGCACCGGAGGTGGGCCGAGGAGGGCACAACCAACCAGGGCGCGCCTGGGGGGCCTGGCGCGCCCTGGTGTCTTGTGCCCACCAGGGTGTCCCCCTCCGGTAGTTGTTTGCTCCAGATAATCCAAAAATATTCTCTGTAAAGTTTCAGCTTGTTTGGAGAAGCGCAGAATAGGTATATCTGATGTGCTTTTTCAGGTCCAGAATTCCAACTGCCGGTATTCTCCCTCTTTGTGTAAACCTTGCATATTATGAGAGAAAAGGCATTAGAATCACTCCCTAAAGCAATATTAGTTAATAAAACATTATAAATAACAGTAGGAAATCATGATGCAAAATGGACGTATCAACTTCCCCAAGCTTAGACCTCGCTTGTCCTCAAGCGAAAGCCGATATTGAAAAGCATGTCCACATGGTTTGAGAGAGAGGTGTCGATAAAAACAAAATACGGACATAGTAGCATCATGCTTATTATCATATAAGCAACAAACTTTATCATAAAAATTATTCATATAACTTCTCATGAACAAGTAACAATTCATCACAACATAGAAGTATAAAGCATAAACCTTATTGAAAACCAACAAATTATGTTCTCAGTCAACTTTGCAACTACAATTCATCATATTATCAGGAAGGGTCTCGTGTCGGAGCCTTTTGGCAAGTTGTGACGCCCCCAATTTGGCCGTACGCTAATCATACACGCAAATGCGTACGACCAAGATTAGGGACTCACTAATCAATATGACAACACAACACTAGACACAAATTAAAGTCATACAGCTTCATATTACAAGCCAGGGGCCTCGAGGGCTCGAATACAAAGCTCGACAAGCACGAGTCAGCGGAAGCAAATAATATCTGAGTACAGACATAAGTTAAACAAGTTTTGCCTTAAGAAGGCTAGCGCAAACATAACAACGGAATCGAAAGAGGCGAGGCCTCCTGCCTGGGAACCTCCTAACTACTCCTGAGCGTCGGCACTCTCCAGTATAGTAGGCTCCGGCGGTGGTGTAGTAGTCATCTCCGGCGTACTCCATCTCCTGGGCTCCGTCGGCTGAATGCAGAATCGTATCGAGGGGGAAAGAGAAAGCAAAGCAGCGGTGAGTACTCATCCAAAGTACTCGCAAGACTGACATCAGAACTATGCTAAGCATGCATCATTATCAAAGAATGGGGTATATCTGGATTGACTGCAGAAAGCAAGGATAGGGGGAAGGCCTAGTCCTATCGAAGACTAGCATCTTCAACATCTTGCAGCATTAGAAGAGAGTAGACTGGTATCTCATATATAGTCATATTATTGTAGCAATTTTATTAAGTAACCACGCCCAGAGATTCTTCCTCGACTCCCTGCGAGAAAGCAATCTCGGAGCCAACATTCATTTCAATGTAAATCATAGTTTTTAGTTATATCAGGTCAAAGTACAACTCCAAGTCGTCCTGTTACCGTGGACACGACTATTCGAATAGATGAATTCATCCCTGCAGGGGTGCACCGCATTTCCAACACGCTTGATCACCTCCGGCCGGACACACTCTCCTGGGTCATGCCCGGCCTCGGGATATCAACACGTCGTCGCCCCACCTAGGCTCAACAGAGAGGCCAGCCCGCCGGTCTAAATCCTAAGCACACAGGGGTCGTGGGCCCACTTGCCCTCTGCGCTCCTGCACGATGCGTGGGCGGCCGAGGTCAGCCCTAGCACACTCTAGTCCAAGAGCTGTACCGTCCAGGCCACTCGGGCGCGCGCCGCTCCATTGCTGACATCCGAAGAGCTTCGGCTGATACAACGACGCTGAGTACCCATAACTTGTCCCACATGAAGGTTTAGTGCGTAAAAGGTCAAAAGACCAACTCAGATCAAATAATCAACCCATTAGCATTTTATTAATGCGGAACAAGCACGACCCATGAAGTGAGGTCCCGTCGCCCCGACTCGAGGATGTGTGGCAAGGGCCTCTCCTGCCCGTCCACGCCTCATCATCATCAAACCGTGGGTACCCCTCAGGGCCGACCCATCACCAACATGTTTCCGCAACCAGGTCATAGTAACTGTGTGTATAAAACATCCAGACGGAACCTGAGGAATCACCCTCAAAGGGTCCCGCTCGATGAAACCGTCAAGGTGGACTTAGAGGAATCACCCTCGAGGGTCCCAAACTTGAGGGGTTGCATAACAGAGGCATTGTCGGGAGTGGTGAAGAAGGAATCACTCTCGATAACCACGACCGACTAGCTGCACTACAGAGTTAGCATCATGAGTACTTCACGAGGTGTCACCCTCGGTAGTCGATAGTAGCTCTGCAGAGTCATACAACTAAGGGGTGTGCGGTGATGTGAGGGGCCTGGTTCATCGGTCGGTTGACCGGGTCTTCGAGTCTTCGGGTCGTCGAGTCGTCGATGAAGAAGCAGGGGCAACTGGGACTAAGGGGTCACTGGGGATTCATTGATCAACCTATACTAAGCAGTTGATATGATTGCATGTATAGTAGCAGTTTATCAAAAACAGGCTATGCATCAGAAATAGGAGCTAGCTAATACAGTAGCAAAATCTAATGCAAGAGTGAGAGGGAAAGAAAAGGGCGATATCGGAATGCTCAAGGGGGGTTGTTTGCCTTGCTGCTCTGCAGCAAAGGCCTAATCGTCGGCGGTGTAGTCGTACCCGGCATCACCATCAGTCTCGGGGTCTACCGGTAAGAAGAGGGGGGAGAAACGATAAATATAAAGCAAACAAATGCATCACGATGCATGACATGGCAATATGCAGAGCTAGGCATGCACTAACGCAGTATTACACGTCGCAGACGGGTCGGAAGAATATCTGACGATATTTCCTGGGTCTCTGGCTTTTAGCGGACAGATGAATATGATGAAAAAGTTCCATGTTCATCATGTTAGAGACATGTGACAGATGAACGGATAGCGTATTCGGATTCGTGGGATTTTTCTGAACAACTCTTATGTATAAATTATTTTCATCTGACTTACGGATTATTTTATATTAATTTTTAAAGTTTTATTAATATTCAGAAATTAAAATAGATTATTTTAATTCAATAATGAATTATGACATCAGCATGATGTCATACTGACATCAGCAGTCAACAGTCCTGTTGACTGGTCAAACTGACCAGTGGGTCCCACATGTCATACACACAGATTAATTAAGTTTAATTAATCTTAAATAGGTTTAATTAGGGGGGTGGGACCCACCTGTCATTCTCTGTTTAGTTTTAATTAAATATCTGAATTAATTAATCAAAATTAATTAGTGTTAATGGGGCTGGGCCCACATGTCATACTAACACAGTTAATTAACTAAACTAATTAATCTTAATTACATTAATTAGTTTAATTATTTATTTATTTATTTATTTTTATTTTTATTCTATTTATTATTTTATTTTATTTTAAAAGTTTTTAGGGGCGGTGGGCCCCCACTGTCATTCTCAGGGGGAGGGGTTAGTGGGGGGCGGGGGGTTAATCCCCCCACTAAACCGGATCGGGCCCGGGAGGAGAGGCAGGGCCTCGCCAGCGGCCAGCCGGCGGCCGGTGCGGGCGGCGGCGACGGCGACGCGGGCCAGGGCGAGCGGGGGGTGGGGGGGCAGGGCGGCACGATGGGGGGGCACGGCGAGTGCGGGCCGCGAGCGGCGCATGCGGGGCGACGCGGGCGCGCATGGACGGTCGGGGGACGCACGCGGTGAGGGGGCGAGCGGGGCCGCGCGGGCGGCGCGGGGGGGGGGGGGGGGGCGCAGCGGCGGCGGCGACACGCGGCGCGCGCGGTGGTTAGCAGCGAGCGAGCAAGGGGGCCGCGGCGGCGGGCGCGCACGGGTGTGCGGGAGGGGAGAAGGAGGCCGAGGGCCTCACCGGCGGTTGCAGAGGGGGGCAGTGGGCGCGGTGAGGGGGCGACGCGGTCCGGCGAGGAGGAGATGAGGAGGAGGTGCGGTCCGGCGGGGAAGTGGGGCGGCGACGACAGGGCGGCGGCGTGCGGCGGTGCGGGGTGGCGCCGGCGTCGGCGGGGAGCAGCGCCGGTGGGGCGGCCGTGGGAAGGCCCCGATCCGATCTGGATCGGGAGCGGGGGGAGAGGCGGGCGACGGGGGCGAGTAGAGGGCAGGGGCTAGGGTTTCGGTGCGGGGGGGGGGGGTTGACCCCAGGGGGGCGGGGGTGGGCCGGCCCGTTGGTTGGCCTAGCTGGGCCACGGCCCAGTTGGGCCGGGGGGGGCTTTTTTTATAATTTTCTTTTTCTTTTTGTTAGTTTCTGTTTTTTAATTATCTTAGTAATAAAATACATTTATAAAAAGTAGAGAACATGCCCAATATTACCAAGGCAATATTAGGAAGCAGCATAAAAAGTTTAGAGGCCGTTTGAAAAATAATTGAAACTTACATAAATCTAAATGGGCATTTAATAATTGTTTTGCCACGGTTATAAATGTCTTAGAGGCACTAAACCAATTGATAAAATATTGGTTCCAATTTTAGAATAGCTTAGGGAATATTTGCAACCTAAGCATCATTTTTAATTTGGAGTTTGCAAAACTTTTAATTTCACATTTCAAATAATTTTGAATTGCATAGGGATTCGAACGAGAGTTTGATTCCAACAGTGATCACACATGGATTAGCATAATCCTCAGATTACTATAGCTTGATTACAGAGTTTACTGTAGCACTTAATCTAGGGCGTCACAATTCTCCCCTACTAAAAAGAATTCTCGTCCCGAGAATTAAGAAGTAGAAGGTAAAAGCCCGGGGTGTTCTGCACGAAGATGATCTTCGCGTTCCCAAGTGGCTTCATCTTTAGAATGATTTGCCCACTGCACTTTGAAGAACTTAGTAACCTTCTGACGAGTCCGACGTTCAGTCTCACCAAGAATGCGGACTGGTTGCTCCTTGTAAGAAAGGTCCTGTTGCAGCTCAAGCATATCATGATCCACTGCTCGGATAGGATCCTTGAAGCAGCGACGAAGTTGTGGCACATGGAACACATCGTGAACCTGAGAAAGGTTTGGCGGCAGTTCCAGTTGATATGCCACTTTACCACGCCTTTCGAGAACAGTGAAAGGACCAATATATCGAGGAGCCAGCTTGCCCTTGATCCCGAAACGGTGTGCACCTCTCATTGGCGTAACTCGAAGATAAGCCTTTTCGCCAGGTTGATAGACCATATCTTTGTGATGACGGTCATACTGACTCTTCTGACAAGACTGAGCAGCCTTTAGATTCGCATGAATAATGCGGACTTGATCTTCGGCATGTTGATAATATCCGGACCGATAAGTGTACGTTCCCCAGTTTCTGACCAATTCAGAGGAGTCCGACACTTACGTCCATATAACACTTCAAAGGGAGCCATCTTCAGACTAGCTTGATAGCTATTGTTGTAGGAGAACTCAGCATACGGGAGAGATTCCTCCCATTTCTTGCCAAAAGAAATGACACAAGCTCGAAGCATGTCTTCGAGAATCTGATTGACTCTTTCAACTTGTCCCTGGGATTGAGGGTGAAAAGCGGTGCTGAATGACAAATGAGTTCCCATAGCTTCCTGGAAACTTGCCCAGAATCTTGAAGTGAATAAGCTGCCACGGTCCGAACTAATCACCAGTGGAATACCGTGGAGTGAAACAACTCTGGACATGTAAAGATCTACTAGCTGACTAGCAGTAATAGTTTCCTTGGCAGCCAAAAAATGTGCAACCTTGGACAGCCGGTCAATGACGACAAGAATAGCATCATTACCTTTCCGCGATCTGGGAAAACTAGTAATGAAGTCCATCTCAACATGATCCCACTTCCATTCAGGAATAGAAATAGGTTGCAGAGTTCCAGCAGGCTTTTGATGTTCTGCTTTGATCCGACGGCAAATGTCACATTCTGAAACATAGCGTGCAATGTCTTGTTTCATGTTTGGCCACCAGAATCTTTAACGGATGTCTTGGTACATCTTGGTACTACTCGGATGAATAGACAGAGGTGTATCATGAGCTTCTTCCATCACTTTTTTAGTTACATTCAGGTTTTCCTCCTTTGTGGGAACGAACAAGTGACCCTTGAAGTACACGGCGCCATCATCATCTACGGTGAAGCATGAGGGTTTACCTTCCGAAAGATAGCGTCTAATCCTTTCGACGTCATTATCATAGTGTTGCATAGTTTTGATGCTGCCCTCGAGATCTGATACAGCAACCAGGTTACTCAGAGAACCCTGGTTAACAACACGGAGGTGCATTTTACGGGCCTCCGGTGGAGGGGGAACGAGATAACCCTAAGGAACAATATGGAGGTTCAGCTTGCGGAATTCTTCTTGAAGCAGGGGGTGAACCTTGTGAACCTGGAGGTGGTTGCAGTATGACTTGCAGCTCAAAGCATCAGCCATTACATTAGCCTTGCCAGGTGTATAAGAAATTCCCACGTTGTAATCTGCTCTTCGTTCCATCCATCTTTGTTGACGGAGATTCAGATCTGGCTGAGTAAACAAGTACTTCAGACTTTGATGATCGGTGTAGATCTCGCAACGATTACCAACAAGGTAATGCCGCCACTCTTTTAGTGCATGAATCACTGCAGCAAGTTCAAGGTCATGAACTGGGTAGTTCCCTTCATGAGGACGCAATTGACGAGATGCATAAGCAACCACTCTGCGTTCTTGCATTAGGACACAACCCATTCCTTGACGTGAAGCATCACAATAGATGACGAAGTCCTTCTGAGTGTCCAGAGGAGCAAGCACTGGAGCGGACGTCAGTTTGTCTTTAAGTGCCTGAAAGCTCTCCTGACATTTTTCTGTCCACTCATATTTAACACCTTTGTGAAGCAGATTGGTTAAGGGCTTGGCAATCTTGGAGAAGTTCTCGACGAATCGACGGCAATAGCTGGCGAGTCCGAGAAAACTTCTCACTTGCTTGACATTCTTCGGGGGAGTCCAGTCAAGAATAGCCTGAACTCGTTCAGGGTTGACCGCAATACCATCCTTGGAGATTACATGACCAAGGTAGGTTACTTCGTCCATCTAGAACTCACACTTTGAATACTTTGCATAAAGTTGATGCTCTCGAAGCTTCTCCAGTATAAGACGAAGATGTTCAGCATGCTCTTCTCTATTCTTGGAGTAAACCAGGATATCATCCAGATAAACCATGATGAATTTATCGAGGTAATCCATGAAGATATAGTTCATTAGGAGAGAGAAGGCTGCTGGAGCATTGGTTAAGCCGAAGGACATGACGGTGTACTCGTATGAACCATAGCGAGTAACGAATGCAGTCTTGGGAATATCCTCTTCACGAACCCGGATCTGATGGTAACCCAACCTCAAGTCGAGTTTCGAAAACACTGATGATCCAGCAAGTTGATCATACAGATTGTTGATCCATGAAAGCGGATATTTGTTTTGAATCGTTGCTTGGTTGATGGGACGGTAATCTTGGACCAATCGATTCGTACCATCTTTCTTCTTGACAAAGAGAGAAGATGCTCCCCAAGCAGAGGAACTTGGGCGAATGAAACCCAGACAAAGCGAATCGTCAATTTCTTGCTTAAGTTCAAGGAGTTCATGTGGTGGCATCTTATACGGACGCTTGGCTATAGGAGTGGTACCAGGTACCAAGTCGATGACAAACTCGACAGCTCTAGCAGGGGGGATCCCTGGAAGTTCTTCCGGAAAAACATCTTGGAAATCCCGAACAACTAGAATGTTTTCAATCCCTTCAAGAGGTGACTCATTTAATGCATTCAAGGCATATAGTCGGGCTTCAGCATCTAACAGCTTGGAATGACATGCTCGAGTACAACTCATAATCAAAGAAGATTACTAAGAGTTGTTGAATCGCAATGCGTACTCGATTCAGATATCAGTGTCCTTGATTGTCCAACAACTCAGAACATGAGGAAACTGGAATCAGTGAAACATCATAGTTGATTAGGAGCTCATAAGAAGTTATAAGGCTCCGTGATATTTATCAAGATACCAGGGATAATACTCGGAGATAGATCAGAATAGAGGTTAGACTAATGTATTGATCGGTGGAAGACAAGCACTTTAACTTGTCTGAGAATGAAATCAAAGTAGAACAACATGGTCGGAACCACGATTGCAAAGGACAAGATCAAAGATACAATGTCAAATCATACAATGAATGATTATATGAAAGGAGAAGCTTGTATGATAAGATCAACATCGTTTCCATGGGCATGAACACAAGGTTCAAGGTCGACTCCCACTTCATCAATGCATCACCTTCCATTTACACCTCGCCTTTGATGAAGTTGTAGTTTTGAAAGTTTAACTGGCAAAACACCAGGAGAGTATGACTCGTGAAAACTGTCAGGTTCACACGGATTAAGGAAGGCATAGGATCAACCCACCGGGGTATCTTAGGACAATATACCACAAGCTTCAAGAGTAATTAACACATGCTTGCAAACAGAGCATGGCTGACAAAAGCATAGGATACAACCTATCAGAGGGAGAAGACACAGTTTAACAATGGCATCATGTATCAGGGGAAGAACATCACAAGAATTTTGAATGTGAAGGATGCTATCTGATAATAACCCAACACTGGGTCTGGCAGTCCACAGAGGACCTGATGTGAGTATCGGTACCCAATCAGAGGGAGAAAGAATGCAAGGCATCAGATCATAGAACATCCAAATAATTTGATGCTTAAATAACCAAAGGAATTAAGATTTCCAAATTGGTGTATCGGAAACAGATGTTCCGATCAAATACAAGTAAGATGAAAGGACTTAGATGGGCAATCAATCAAGGTTGATTTGTTGGGAACCAACTCATGTTTGGAAAGACGTCTAAGCCAGACGGATAATTTATGATAAACAACTGATGACTGCGTGCATTCACACACAGGTTGAATCAATAAAATCAAATGAAAACCACAAAGGATTTACTTAATATTGCTAGACATATGGATTTAACTATAATGCAAGCAGGTGAGAAAGGTCAAGAGCAAAAGGCTACTAAGGATTACGGAAGATCGAATAGCGTTTCAAAGAATTCTGTGAAACACATGATCCACCGAGGAAGAACGAATCTCCGGTAAGATAATTCGATGTACCTTGTAATAACAAGAGCAACTGGATATGAAAGTATGAGCGATAATTGTATGTAATCATCCATAGGGTTTGACGGAGGAAGGGAATCACAAAGGCGATGAGCACAAGTTCTCGAGAGAACATCGGAGAGTATCTTCGAAGTCTTCTGATGAATCGAGCCATCGTCTGAAATGAGGGGCTCTCCGGGAGGAGTAGTTACAAGAAACTAGAGTTAGAGTTAATAAAATCTTTAACCCGAAAGAGAAGAGAGATCAAAACCCAGAGTATAGATGAGGAATAAAAGATCCTAATACCACCCAATTGAGATGTGGGCCCGTAAGCCACACAACAAAGTTAGTAAAAGTTTTCAAGTACTAGACTCAACTTCGGCCAAGGAGTTGGAAAGGGGGCTACCTACAGGCAGTCGGCTGTGATACCAACTTGTGACGCCCCCAATTTGACCGTACGCTAATCATACACGCAAATGCGTACGACCAAGATTAGGGACTCACTAATCAATATCACAACTCAACACTAGACACAAATTAAAGTCATACAACTTCATATTACAAGCCAGGGGCCTCGAGGGCTCGAATACAAAGCTCGACAAGCACGAGTCAGCGGAAGCAAATAATATCTGAGTGCAGACATAAGTTAAACAAGTTTTGCCTTAAGAAGGCTAGCGCAAACATAACAACGGAATCGAAAGAGGCGAGGCCTCCTGCCTGGGAACCTCCTAACTACTCCTGAGCGTCGGCACTCTCCAGTATAGTAGGCTCCGGCGGTGGTGTAGTAGTCGTCTCCGGCGTACTCCATCTCCTGGGCTCCGTCGGCTGAATGCAGAATCGTATCGAGGGGGAAAGAGAAAGCAAAGCAGCGGTGAGTACTCATCCAAAGTACTCGCAAGACTGACATCAGAACTATGCTAAGCATACATCATTATCAAAGAATGGGGTATATCTGGACTGACTGCAGAAAGCAAGGATAGGGGGAAGGCCTAGTCCTATCGAAGACTAGCATCTTCAACATCTTGCAGCATTAGAAGAGAGTAGACTGGTATCTCATATATAGTCATATTATTGTAGCAATTTTATTAAGTAACCACGCCCAGAGATTCTTCCTCGACTCCCTGCGAGAAAGCAATCTCGGAGCCAACATTCATTTCAATGTAAATCACAATTTTAGTTATATCAGGTCAAAGTACAACTCCAAGTCGTCCTGTTACCGTGGACACGGCTATTCGAATAGATGAATTCACCCCTGCAGGGGTGCACCGCATTTCCAACACGCTTGATCACCTCCGACCAGACACACTTTCCTGGGTCATGCCCGGCCTCGGGATATCAACACGTCGTCGCCCCACCTAGGCTCAATAGAGAGGCCAGCCCGCCGGTCTAAATCCTAAGCACACAGGGGTCGTGGGCCCACTTGCCCTCTGCGCTCCTGCACGATGCGTGGGCGGCCAAGGTGAGCCCTAGCACACTCTAGTCCAAGAGCTGTACCGTCCAGGCCACTCGGGCGTGCGCCGCTCCATTGCTGACGTCCGAAGAGCGTCGGCTGATACAATGACGCTGAGTACCCATAACTTGTCCCACGTGAAGGTTTAGTGCGTAAAAGGTCAAAAGACCAACTCAGATCAAATACCCAACCCATTAGCATTTTATTAATGTGGGGCAAGCGCGACCCATGGAGTGAGGTCCCGTCGCCCCGACTCGAGGATGTGTGGCAAGGGCCTCTCCTGCCCGTCCACGCCTCATCATCATCAAACCGTGGGTACCCCTCAGGGCCGACCCATCACCAACATGTTTCCGCAACCAGGTCATAGTAACTGTGTGTATAAAACATCCAGACGGAACCTGAGGAATCACCCTCAAAGGGTCCCGCTCGATGAAACCGTCAAGGTGGACTTAGAGGAATCACCCTCGAGGGTCCCACACTTGAGGGGTTGCACGACAGAGGCATCGTCGGGAGTGGTGAAGGAGGAATCACCCTCGATAACCACGACCGACTAGCTGCACTACAGAGTTAGCATCATGAGTACTTCACGAGGTGTCACCCTCGGTACTCGATAGTAGCTCTGCAGAGTCGTACAACTAAGGGGTGTGCGGTGATGTGAGGGGCCTGGCTCGTCGGTCGGTTGACCGGGTCTTCGAGTCTTTGGGTCATCGAGTCATCGATGAAGAAGCAGGGGCAACTGGGACTAAGGGGTCACTGGGGATTCATTGATCAACCTATACTAAGCAGTTGATATGATTGCATGTATAGTAGCAGTTTATCAAAAACAGGCTATGCATCAGAAATAGGAGCTAGCCAATACAGTAGCAAAATCTAATGCAAGAGTGAGAGGGAAAGAAAAGGGCGATATCGGAATGCTCAAGGGGGGTTGCTTGCCTTGCTGCTCTGCGACAAAGGCCTGATCGTCGGCGATGTAGTCGTACCCGGCAGCACCGTCAGTCTCGGGGTCTACCGGTAAGAAGAGGGGGGGGGGGGAGAAACGATAAATATAAAGCAGACAAATGCATCACGATGCATGACATGGCAATATGCAGAGCTAGGCATGCACTAACGCAGTATTACACGTCGCAGACGGGTCGGAAGAATATCTGATGATATTTCCTGGGTCTCTGGCTTTTAGCGGACAGATGAATATGATGAAAAAGTTCCATGTTCATCATGTTAGAGACATGTGACAGATGAACGGATAGCGTATTCGGATTCATTGGATTTTTCTGAACAACTTTTATGTATAAATTATTTTCATCTGACTTACGGATTATTTTATATTAATTTTTAAAGTTTTATTAATATTCAGAAATTAAAATAGATTATTTTAATTCAATAATGAATTATGACATCAGCATGATGTCATACTGACATCAGCAGTCAACAGTCCTATTGACTGGTCAAACTGACCAGTGGGTCCCACATGTCATACACACAGATTAATTAAGTTTAATTAATCTTAAACATGTTTAATTAGGGGGGTGGGACCCACCTGTCATTCTCTGTTTAGTTTTAATTAAATATCTGAATTAATTAATCAAAATTAATTAGTGTTAATGGGGCTGGGCCCACATGTCATACTAACACAGTTAATTAACTAAACTAATTAATCTTAATTACATTAATTAGTTTAATTAATTAATTATCAAATTATTTATTTTTATTTTTATTTTTATTTTATTTATTATTTTATTTTATTTTAAACGTTTTTAGGGGGCGGTGGGCCCCCACTGTCATTCTCAGGGGGAGGGGTTAGTGTGTGTGTGTGTTGGGGGGGGGGGGGTTAATCCCCTCACTAAACCGGATCGGGCCCGGGAGGGGAGGCAGGGCCTCGCCAGCGGCTAGCCGGCGGCCGGTGCGGGCGGCGGCGACGGCGACGGCGACGCGGGCCAGGGCGAGCGGGGGGGGGGGGGCACGAGGGGGGGCAGGGCGAGTGCGGGCCGCGAGCGCGATGCGTGCGGGGCGACGCGGGCGCGCACGGACGGCCGGGGGATGCACGCGGCGAGGGGGCGAGCGGGGCCACGCGGGTGCGCGCGTAGCGGCGCGGGCGGCGGGGGGGGGGGGGGGGCGCAGCGGCGGCGGCGACACGCGGCGCGCGCGGTGGTGAGCAGCGAGCGAGCGGGGGGGCCGCGCGTGCGGGGCCGTGGCAGTGGGCGCGCACGGGCGTGCGGGAGGGGAGAAGGAGGCCGAGGGCCTCACCGGCGGTTGCAGAGGGGGGCAGTGGGCGCGGTGAGGGGGCGACGCGGTCCGGCGAGGAGGAGACGAGGAGGAGGTGTGGTCCGGAGGGGAAGTGGGGCGGCGACGGGAGGGCGGCGGCCTGCGGCGGTGCGGGGTGGCGCCGGCGTCGGCGGGGAGCAGCGCGGGTGGGGCGGCGCGGGGCGGCCGTGGGGAGGCCCCGATCCGATCTGGATCGGGAGCGGGGGGGGGGGGGCAGAGGCGGGCGAGTGGGGGGCAGGGGCTAGGGTTTCGGTGCGGGGGGGGGGGGGTTGACCCCAGGGGGGCGGGGGTGGGCCGGCCGGTTGGTTGGCCTAGCTGGGCCACGGCCCAGTTGGGCCGGGGGGCTTTTTTTTATTTTTATAATTTTGTTTTTCTTTTTGTTAGTTTCTGTTTTTAATTATCTTAGTAATAAAATACATTTATAAAAAGTAGAGAACATGCCCAATATTACCAAGGCAATATTAGGCAGCAGCATAAAAAGTTTAGGGGCCGTTTGAAAAATAATTGAAACTTACATAAATCCAAATGGGCATTTAATAATTGTTTTGCCACGGTTACAAATGTCTTAGAGGCACTAAACCAATTGATAAAATATTGGTTCCAATTTTAGAATAGCTTAGGGAATATTTGCAACCTAAGCATAATTTTTAATTTGGAGTTTGCAAAACTTTTATTTTCACATTTCAAATAATTTTGAATTGCATAGGGATTCGAACGAGAGTTTGATTCCAACAGTGATCACACATGGATTAGCATAATCCTCAGATTACTGAAGCTTGATTGCAGAGTTTACTGTAGCACTTAATCCAGGGCGTCACACAAGTCCACATACTCAACCATCATTTAGTCTTCTATGATTGCTAACACTCACAGTATACCCATGAGCAAAAAGTTTCAACCGGACACATAGAAAGATAGGGGCTTATAGTTTCGCCTCCCAACATACTCACCTCAAGGGTGATGTCAACAATAATAACTCATGCTCACTCACATCCAACCGGACATATGTGCCTAGATCTTTCCTCACCACATGATGCTTGCAAAAGAAAAAGTAAAAAGGAATAGGGAAGAATACTTTGACTCTTGCATAAAAGTAAATACATGAAAGTAAAGGATAGGCCCTTCGCAGAGGGTAGCAGAGGTTGTCATGCGCTTTTTGGTTTGTATGCCCAATCCCTTAATGTAAAAGAACGTCACGCTATATTTCCCCCTATGATAGCAACCTTTATTATTGATGTCTACTACGCAACCTTCTTCTTGTAGACTCGTGTTGGGCCTCCAAGCGCAGAGTTTTGTAGGACAGTAGCAAATTTCCCTCAAGTGGATGACCTAAGGTTTATCAATCCGTGGGAGGCGTACGATGAAGATGGTCTCTCTCAAACAACCCTGCAACCAAATAACAAAGAGTCTCTTGTGTCCTCAACACACCCAATACAATGGTAAATTGTATAAGTGCACGAGTTCGGCGAAGAGATGGTGATACAAGTGTAATATGGATGGTAGATATAGGTTTTTGTAATCTGAAAATATAAAAACAGGAAGATAACTAATGATAAAAGTGAGCACAAACGGTATTGCAATGCTTGAAAACAAGGCCTAGGGTTCATACTTTCACTAGTGCAAGTTCTCTCAACAATACTAACATAGTTGAATCATATATAAATCCCTCACTTGCGACAAAGAGTTCACTCCAAAGTCACAAATAGCGGAGAACAAACGAAGAAATTATTGTAGGGTACGAAACCACCTCAAAGTTATCTTTTCTGATCAATCTTATGAGCTATCCCTATAAGTGTCACGAACAGCCCTAGAGTTCATACTAAAATAACACCTTAAGATACACATCAACCAAAACCCTAATGTCACCTAGATACTCCAATGTCACCACAAGTACCCATGGGCATGATTATACGATATGCATCACATAATTTCAGATTCATCATGTTCAATCCAACACAAAGAACTTCAAAGAGTGCCCCAAAGTTTCTACCGGAGAGTCAAGACGAAAACATGTGCCAACCCCTATGCATAGATT
The DNA here is from genome assembly GCA_039707655.1 of Elymus sibiricus. Taxonomy (NCBI): domain Eukaryota; kingdom Viridiplantae; phylum Streptophyta; class Magnoliopsida; order Poales; family Poaceae; genus Elymus; species Elymus sibiricus. The sequence goes on from CM077667.1 coordinate 73,916,249, forward strand.
CCCAAGGTCACGGAACCCGCAAGTTGATCACCAAAACATACATCAAGTGGATCAATAGAACATCCCATTGTCACCACGGATATCCCATCGCAAGACATACATCAAGTGTTCTCAAATCCTTAAAGACTCAATCCGATAAGAAAACTTCAAAGGGAAAACTCAATTCATCACAAGAAGATAGAGAGGGGAAAACTCCATATGATTCATCTATATTAATAAAGCTCGCGGTACATCAAGATCGTGTCATCTCAAGAACACGAGAGAGAGAGATCAAAAACATAGCTACTGGTACATACCCTCAGCCCCGAGGGTGAACTACTCCCTCCTCGTCATGGAGACCGCCGGCATGATGAAGATGGCCTCCGGTGATGGTTTCTCTCTCCGGCAGGGTGTCGGAACGGGCTCCCGATTGGTTTTTCGTGGCTACAGAGGCTTGCGGTGGCAGAACTCCCGATCTAGGTTTGTTTCTGGGGGTTTTGGTATTTATAGGAATTTTTGGCGTCGGTCTCACGTCAGGGGGGGGGGGTGCTCGAGGGACCCACAAGCCAGGGGGCGCGCCCTAGGGGGGGAGCGCCCCCTAGGCTTGTGACCTCCTCGGGACTCCTCTCCAGTATCTTTTTGCTCCAGTATTTTTTATATTTTCCAAAAATATTCTCCGTAAATTTTCAGCCCATTCCGAGAACATTTATGTCTGCACAAAAACAACACCACGGTAGCTCTGCTGAAAACAGCGTCAGTCCGGGTTAGTTCTAATAAAATCATACCAAAATCATATAAAATTATTGTAAACATGGCATGAATACTTCATAAATTATAGATACGTTGGAGACGTATCAGCATCCCCAAGCTTAATTCCTGCTCGTCCTCGAGTAGGTAAATGATAAAAGAAATAATTTATGAAGTGTGAATGCTACCTAACATGTTCATCATATTCTTTTCTTCTTTGTATAGCATGGACATTTGGACTTGTAAATGATTCAAAGCAATAGTCTAGTTTTAACATAATGACTTCAATACTCAAGCATGTCAACAAGCAACCATGTCTTTCAAAATATCAACACTAAAGAAAGTTATCCCTAGCCCATCATGCTGAATCATTGATCCATTCATGAAACACACTCAAATATTAGCTATGCCCAATGCTCAAGTACGATCATAGTGCCCCCTAGTTGGAGCTTATAAGAGAAGATGGAGACTCAAAGCAAAAATAAAAATTGCATAAAGTAAATAGATAGGCCCTTCGCAGAGGGAAGTAGGGATTTGTAGAGGTGCCAGAGCTCAAGGTTTAAATTGAGAGAGAAAAATATTTTGAGTGGCATGCTTTTCCTGTCAACAAAACAACAAAGTAGCTCACAATACTTTCCATGCTAGATACATTATAGGCGGTTCCCAAACAGAATGGTAAAGTTTTTACTCCCCCTCCACCAATCAATCACACTCCACGGCGAGCCGAGTCCACGGGTACCGTCCATACAAACAACAATCCTGGGGGAGTTTTGTTTCATTATATTTTGATTTGAATTTTGAGCATGGAACTGGGCATCCCGAATACCAGCCACTTTCTCGTGAATGATAGTGAATCAACACATATCGTGAGAATAACACACCTAGCATGGAAAAATATTGGATACTCCCCACCGTTTCATGAGCGGTACGGGCACACAAAAGAGAAAATTTATTTTGAAAATTTAGAGATGGCACATACAAATTTGCTTGGAATGGCATGGAAATACCGCATATAGGTAGGTATGGTGGACTCATAAGGCAAAACTTGGTTTAAGGATTTTGGATGCACAAGTAGTATTTCTACTTAGTACAAATGGAGGCTAGCAAATAGATTGGGAAGCAACCAAACCAAGAAACGAAAATTCACATAAGTGAGCATTGAACACAACTAACACCGAATAATGCACCACAAGTAGGATGTAACTTCATTGCATAACTATTGACTTTCGTACTTGCATAGGGAATCACAAACCTTAACACCAATATTCCTACTAAAGCATAATTACTCACTAACATGACTCACATATTACTATTATCATGTTTCAAAACTATTACAAAGAATCAAGTTTAATTTGTCCCATGATCTTCATGAAAGTTTTTATTATATCCTCCTTGGATATCTATCACTTTGGGACTAGTTTCATATATTGCCATTGCTTTTTGGCAAGCTCAAACAAATTTAAGTGAAGCACAAGAGTGAATGACAAACTACTCCAAAAAGATATAAGTGAAGATCAATGAGTAGCCAACAATTAAATAACTATGTGAAGACTCTCTCATCTAAGAATTTCAGATCTTAAGTATTTTATTAGACAGCAAGCAAAAGAAAAATAGCACTCCAAGAATAGCACGCATCATGTGAACGAATAAAAATTTAGGCTCAACATAGGCTAACCGATAATTGTTGATGAAGAAAGGTGGGATGCGTAGCATCCCCAAGCTTAGATGCTTGAGACTTCTTGAAATATTTACTTGGGGTGCCTTGGGCATCCCCAAGCTTGAGCTTTTGTATCTCTTTCAATCCTCTCATATCATGGTTTCACCTATTCTCAAAAACTTCATCCACACAAAACTCGAAAAGAACTCGTGAGATAGGTTAGTACACATAATAATAAATCAACACTTCATGTACTGCCAAGACAAGTTGCATAATAATTTCCAAACATTAGGTACTGTATACTATCATTTCCACAATTTATATCTACCAATATAGGCTATGGAAACTATAGGATAAGTAGATAACGAAACTATGACAGCAATCTGTCCAAACAGAACAGTCTGTAGAAATTTATGAAAACAGTGTACTTCTGTAAATCAAAAAAATATGAAAATTTAGGACATGCTAAATAATTTATATGAAAACATTTTATAAAAATTTAAGAAACGTTTCACGTTCCAGTAAAATATGAAAATTCAAACACTACAGAAAAAGTTTCTGTTTTTACACAGCACATATCAAAACATGCAATGCAAGCATCCTAATGAAATTCTTGGAACTTTTTATTGAAAAACAAGATTATAAATAACACCTAACAGAGAACAAAAAAATAAAATGACGCTCCAAGCAAAACTCATATTATGTGACGAATAAAAATATAGCTCCAAGTAAGATATACCGATAGTGTTGAAGACGAAAGAGGGGATGCCTTCCGGGGCATCCCCAAGCTTAGGCGCTTGAGTATTCCTTAGATATTACCTTGGGGGTGCCTTGGGCATCCCCAAGCTTAGGTTCTTGTCACTCCTTATTCTCCTCATATCGGTGTCTCACCCAAAACTTGAAAACTTCAATCACACAAAACTTAACGGAACTTCGTGAGATGGGTTAGTATAATAAATAAAGATCATTCACTTAGGTACTGTCAAGACAAGATTCATAATTGTTCCCACATGATACCTACTGTATTATACTATTCCCATAATTTATATCACTGAATATAAGCTATGGGAACACTAAAACAAGCAAACTATGCATGCAAAACACAATCTGTCAAAAACAGAACAGTCTGTGAATATTTGTAGTGTAACCATACTTACCTGTCTCTAAAAATTCTGAAAAATTAGGAAAAACTGAAGAATTTGTGTATCAAGACTGTGTAAAAATTTCAGATAATTATCACCCTCCAGTAAAAAATTAAAATTCCTGTACTGGAGTCAAAAGTTTCTGTTTTGGTTCAGCATCAGTTCTACTCATCTTGTGAGTCATCCCAAAGGTTTTACTTGGCACTTTATTGAAATAAAAGACACAAAACATGATTACTACAGTAGCTTAATCATGTGAACACACCAAAACAGAAGGTAAAAGTGTTGGGTTGCCTCCCAACAAGCGCTTTTCTTTATTGCCTTTTAGCTAGGCATGATGATTTCAATGATGCTCACATAAAAGATAAGAATTGAAACATGCAAGAGAGCATCATGAAGCATATGACTAGCACATTTAAGCCTAACCCACTTCCTATGCATAGGGATTTTGTGAGCAAACAACTTATGGGAACAAGAATCAACTAGCATAGGAAGGTAAAACAAGTGCAACTTCAAAACTTTGAACACATAGAGAAGAAACTTGTTATTATTGCAATATGTAGAAGCATAAGATCCTCTCTCATAATAATTTTCAGTAGCGTCATGAAGGAATTTCACAATATAACCAGCACATAAAGCATTATTTTCATGATCTACAAGCATAGAAATTTTACTACTCTCCACACAAGAAAATTTCTTCTCATGACTAATAGTGGGAGTAAACTCAACAAAATAACTATCATGAGATACTTGATTGACATAATCACTTTGAATATTAAAATCATGATCACAAGTTTCATGATTACTATCACTCTTTATAACATACGTGTCATCACAATAATCATCATAGATAGGAGGCATGCCATCATCATAATAGTTTTGCTCATCAAAACTTGGGGGAGTAAAAATATCATATTCATCATAATAGTTTTGCTCATCACAATACGTGTCATCCCCAAGCTTGTGGCTCTGTATATCATTAGCACCATGAATATTCAGAGAATTCATACTAACAATATTTCTATCATGCTCATCATTCAAGGAATTCTCATCAAGTATTTTCATAATTTCTTCCTCTACCAATTGAGCACAATTTTTCGAATCCTTATTTTCACGAAAGACATTAAAAAGATGAAGCATATGAGGCAACCTCAATTCCATATATTTTTTGTAGTTTTCTTTTATAGACTAAACTAGTGATAAAACAAGAAACTAAAAGATTCAATTGCAAGATCTAAAGATATACCTTCAAGCACTCACCTCCCCGGCAACGGCGCCAGAAAAGAGCTTGATGTCTACTACGCAAACTTCTTCTTGTAGACTCGTGTTGGGCCTCCAAGCGCAGAGTTTTGTAGGACAGTAGCAAATTTCCCTCAAGTGGATGACCTAAGGTCAATCCGTGGGAGGCGTAGGATGAAGATGGTCTCTCTCAAACAACCCTGCAACCAAATAACAAAGAGTCTCTTGTGTCCCCAACACACCCAATACAATGGTAAATTGTATAGGTGCACTAGTTCGGCGAAGAGATGGTGATACAAGTGTAATATGGATGGTAGATATAGGTTTTTGTAATCTGAAAATATAAAAACAGCAAGATAACTAATGATAAAAGTGAGCACAAACGGTATTGCAATGCTTGAAAACAAGGACTAGGGTTCATACTTTCACTAGTGCAAGTTCTCTCAACAATACTAACATAGTTGAATCATATATAAATCCCTCACGTGCGACAAAGAGTTCACTCCAAAGTCACAAATAGCTGAGAACAAACGAAGAAATTATTGTAGGGTACGAAACCACCTCAAAGTTATCTTTTCTGATCAATCTTATGAGCTATCCCTATAAGTGTCACGAACAGCCCTAGAGTTCGTACTAAAATAACACCTTAAGATACACATCAACCAAAACCCTAATGTCACCTAGATACTCCAATGTCACCACAAGTACCCATGGGCATGATTATACGATATGCATCACATAATTTCAGATTCATCATGTTCAATCCAACACAAAGAACTTCAAAGAGTGCCCCAAAGTTTCTATCGGAGAGTCAAGACGAAAACATGTGCCCTATGCATAGATTCCCAAGGTCACGGAACCCGCAAGTTGATCACCAAAACATACATCAAGTGGATCAATAGAACATCCCATTGTCACCACGGATATCCCATCGCAAGACATACATCAAGTGTTCTCAAATCCTTAAAGACTCAATCCGGTAAGAAAACTTCAAAGGGAAAACTCAATTCATCACAAGAAGATAGAGAGGGGAAAACTCCATATGATTCATCTATATTAATAAAGCTCGCGGTACATCAAGATCGTGTCATCTCAAGAACATGAGAGAGAGGGATCAAACACATAGCTACTGGTACATACCCTCAGCCCCGAGGGTGAACTACTCCCTCCTCGTCATGGAGACCGCCGGGATGATGAAGATGGCCTCCGGTGATGGTTTCCCCCTCCGACAGGGTGCCGGAACGGGCTCCCGATTGGTTTTTCGTGGCTACAGAGTCTTGCGGCGGCGGAACTCCCGATCTAGGTTTGTTTGTGGGGGTTTTGGTATTTATAGTAATTTTTGGCGTCGGTCTCATGTCAGGGGGGTGCTCGAGGGACCCACAAGCCAGGGGGGCGCGCCCTAGGGGGGGGCGCCCCCTAGGCTTGTGACCTCCTCGGGACTCCTCTCCGGTATCGTTTTGCTCCAGTATTTTTTATATTTTCCAAAAATATTCTCCGTAAATTTTCAGCCCATTCCGAGAACTTTTATGTCTGCACAAAAACAACACCACGGTAGCTCTGCTGAAAACAGCGTCAGTCCGGGTTAGTTCTAATAAAATCATACCAAAATCATATATTTCTTCAATAGGTGGTAAATTCTTAACATCCTCAGCTTTAATACCTTTTTCCTTCATAGATTTCTTTGCCTCTTGCATATCTTCAGGACAGAAATAAGATACCCCTCTTCTTCGGAGTGGGTTTAGGCGGTGGTTCAGGAAGAGTCCAATCATCATAATTCTTCAGTATGTTATTCAATAATTCCTCAGCTTGTTCAATAGTTCATTCCCTGAAAACACAACTAGCGCAACTATCTAGGAAGTCCCTAGAAGCATCGGTTAGTCCATTATAAAAGATATCAAGTATTTCATTTTTCTTAAGAGGATGATCAGGCAAAGCATTAAGCAATTGGAGAAGCCTCCCCCAAGCTTGTGGGAGACTCAAAGTTAAATATTTCCTGTAAGGCAGCTTGTTTCTTATGAGCAGGCAAATATTTTTCAGAGAAATAGTAGATCATATCCTGGGGACTACGCACACAACCAGGAGCAAGAGTATTGTACCATGTCTTAGCATCACCCTTTAATGAGAATGGAAATAACTTAAGAATGTAATAGTAGCAAATCTTCTCATCATGAGCAAAGAGGGTGGCTATATCATTCAGCTTAGTAAGGTGCACCACTATAGTTTCAGTTTCATAGCCATGGAAAGGATCAGATTCAACCAAAGTAATTAACTATGGGTCGACAGAGAATTCATAATCCTTATCGGTAACAAAGATAGGTGAAGCAGCAAACTTAGGATCACATTTCATTCTAGCATTCAAAGTCTTTTCCTTATACTTGTGTAGCAATTTCTTAAGATCACTTCTATCTTTGCAAGAAAGAATTTCTCTAGTTACCTCCTCGTCCATAACATAACCTTCAGGTATCTTAGGCATTTCAAATCTAGGAGAGCTATGACTAATAGGTGTTTCATAGTCATCACCAGTTTTATGGGTTTCATCAGTTTCAGCAATCTCATCAGTTTCAGTAGTTTCATTCTCTTTAGCTCTAGCAATTTGTTCATCAAGAAATTCTCCTAGTGGCACATTATCATCAAGCATGGTACTAGCGTCATCATAAACATCATTCATAGCAGAGGTAGCATCATCAATAACTTGCGACATATCAGGATTACTAGCATGTGGTGATGTTGCAAGCTTACTCATAACAGAAGGTGAATCAAGTGCAGAGCTAGATGGCAGTTCCTTACTTCCCCTCATCTTAGAGGGAAAAATCTTGGTCTTTGGATCCTTCAGATTCTTCATAGTGATCAATTGATATAAATCCCAAGTGACTCAACAAATATAGCTATGCTCCCCGGCAACGGCACCAGAAAAAGGTCTTGATAACCCACAAGTATAGGGGATCGCAACAGTTTTCGAGGGCAGAGTATTCAACCCAAATTTATAGATTCGACACAAGGGGAGCCAAAAAATATTTGCGAGTATTAGCAGCTGAGTTGTCAATTCAACCACACCTGGAGATTAAATATTTGCAACAAAGTGATCAGTAGCACAGTAGTATGATAGTTTGATAGCAGTAGAAACAGTAAGAGTAACGGTAGCAATGATAGCAATAGTTTTGTAGCAGTTGGAACAGTAGCAGCAGCAGTAGTAACTTAGCAAGAACAATAAGTGGAAAACTCATAGGCACTGGATCGATGAATTCATTGGATGATATTCGTCATGTAATAGTCATAACCTAGGGCGATACAAAACTAGCTCCAGTTCATCAATGTAATGTAGGCATGTATTCCGTAAATAGTCATACGTGCTTATGGAAAAGAACTTGCATGACATCTTTTGTCCTACCCTCCCGTGGCAGCGGGGTCCATAAGGAAACTAAGGGATATTAAGGCCTCCTTTTAATAGAGAACCGGAACAAAGCATTAACACACGATGAATACATGAACTCCTCAAACTACGGTCATCACCGGAAAGTATCCCAAATATTGTCACTATGGGGTTTACGGATCATAACACGTAATAGGCGCATATGACTAGGCAAGATCGGATCAAGAACATAGATATAATGGTGATAACATAAATGGTTCAGATCTGAAATCATGGCACTCGGGCCCTAGTGACAAGCATTAGGCATAGCAAAGTCATAGCAACATCAATCTCAGAACATAATGGATACTAGGGATCAAGCCTTAACAAAACTAACTCGATTACATGATGAATCTCATCCAACTCCTCACCGACCAGCAAGCCTACGAAGGAATTACTCACTCCTGGTGGGGAGCATCATGGAATTGGCGATGGGGAAGGGTTCGTGATGACGAAGACCGAAGATTCCCCTCTCCGGAGCCCCAAACGGGCTCCCGATCTGGCCTCCCGATGAAGATCAGGAGGTGGCGGCGGCTCCGTATCGTAAAACGCGATGAAACTTCCTCTCTGATTTTTTTTCTCCGAAAATAGGAATTTATAGTGGCGGAATTAGGGTCAATGGGGCCACGAGGTGGGCACAACCCACCAGGGCACGCCCTGGTGGGTGCTGCTCACCCTGGCCCCCTTCTTCGGTGGATTTTCATTCCAATAATTCTTATATATTCTGAAATAATTCTCCAAAAAGTTTCGTTCCGTTCCGATAACTTTTATTTCTGCACAAAAACAACACCATGGTAGTTCTGCTGAAAACAGCGTCAGTCCGGGTTAGTTTCATTCAAATCATGCAAATTAGAGTCCAAAACAAGGGCAAAAGGGTGAGGAAAAGTATATACGTTGGAGACGTATCATGCCTCTCCGATGATGCGTGAGTAGTCCACCATAGACCTACGGGATCCAATGAAAATTAGAGTCCAAAACAAGGGCAAAAGGGTGAGGAAAAGTATATACGTTGGAGATCTATTTGATGTAAACTTTTGCGGTGTGTTTGTTGGGATCCAATGAATTTTGAGTTCATGATCAGTTTCTATCCATGAATATTATTTGAGTCTTCTTTGATATCTTATATGCATGATTACTTATAGCCGCGTATTTCTTCTTCGAATCTTTGGTTTAGTTAGGCCAACTAGATCGATTTTTCTTGCCATGGGAAGAGGTGCTTTATGATGGGTTCGATCTTGCGGTGTCCTCTCCCAGTGACAGAAGGGGCAGCGAGGCACGCATGTATCGTTGCTATTAAGGATAACAAGATGGGGTCTATTCCTACATGAATAGATCTTTTCTACATCATGTCACCGTTCTTATTGCATTGCTCCGTTTTCCCATGAACTTAATACACTAGATGCATGCTGGATAGCGGTCGATGTGTGGAGTAATAGTAGTAGATGCAGAATCATTTCGGTCTACTAATCTTGGACGGGATGCCTATATAATGATCATCGCCTTGGATATCGTCATGATTATTTGATATTCTATCAATTGCCCAACAGTAAGTTGTTCACCCACCGTGTGCTATACTCATGAGAGAAGCCACTAGTGAACCCTACGTCCCCCGGGTCTACTTTTCCAACATATTGCTTTCCGATCTATCTTTTTGCCGCTTTTGTTTTCAGATCTATTATTCCAAAAACCCAAAAATACCTTGCTGCACTTTTTATTTGCCCTTTTTATTTTGTGTTCTTGAGAGATCTATCTCTCCAATCTATCACTACCTAATCTATCTTTTTACCGTAGAGAGATTGACAACCTCTCTTTCGTGTCGGGTTGCAAGTATTTGTTCTTTGTGTGCAGGTGATGTTTACGTAGTGGTGGCGATCCTCCTACTGGTTCGATACCTTGGTTTCATAACTGAGGGAAGTACTTACCGTCGCTGTGCAGCATCATCCCTTCCTCTTTGGGGAAATACAGACGCAGTATCAAGCCACGTCAAAGGAATTTCTGGCGCCGTTGCCGGGGAGGAAGCGGTCTATTCTACGTGCCAATCTCTGGCGCCGAGGAGACACCATCATAATCTACCAGGTTCCTAATCACAAATCTCATCTCCTTGCAATTACATTATTTGCCATTTGACTCTCGTTTTCTGATAACCCACAAGTGTAGGGGACCGTTTGTAGCCTTTTTCGATAAGTAAGAGTGTCAAAGCCAATGAGGAGCTAAAGGTAGAACAAATATTCCCTCAAGTTCTATTGACCACCGATACAACTCTACGCACACTTTAACGTTTGCTTTACCTAGAACAAGTATGAAACTAGTTTGTAGGTGATAGGATAGTTTGCACGAATAAAACTAGAAGTACTTAGCGGGAATAAAACTACGACTAAATTGCAAGATAATAAAAGTTAGTTGTTTAGTAGAAAGCTTTTGTCAAACAAGAAGGTTATTTGTCCCTAGGCAATTGATAACTAGACCGGTAATCATTCTTGCAATTTTATATGAGGGAGAGGCATGAGCTAACATACTTTCCGTACTTGGATCATATGCACTTATGATTGGAACGCTAGCAAGCATCCGCAACTACCAAAGATCATTAAGGTAAAACCCAACCATAGCATTAAGTATCAAGTCCTCTTTACTCCCATATGCAACAACCCACCTACTCGGGTCTGTGTATTCTGTCACTCACGCCACACACCATAGGCAAATCATGAACACATTCCAACACCCTACAACGGGGATCCCCCATGTTTGCGTGAGACAGAGGGTACCATAGGACAGCACCATAATAAAATATACACTCATACCAACCACGATCATCAAATAGCCCATAGGACAAAACGGATCTACTCAAACATCATAGGATAGCGACATATCATTGGGAAATAATATATGGAGTTGAGCACCATGTTTAAGTAGAGATTACAGCAGGGAAGAGAGGTGTTACACCGCTGCATAGAGGGGGAGAGAATTGGTGTTGACGGCGGCGAAGTTGTTGGTGTAGATCGCCGTCATGATGATTGCCCCGGCGGCGTTCCGGCTCCACCAGGAGAGAGGGGGAGAGAGCCCCCCTCCTTCTTCTTCTTCCTTGGCCTCCCCCTTAGATGGGAGGAGAGTTCCCCCTCTGGTCCATGGCCTCCATGGCGGCGGAGGGGCAGGAGCCCCTCCGAGATTGGATCTCCCTCTCTGTTCTCTTCTGTTTCGCGTTCCTGTTTTCTGGCCGAAAACCATTTCTTATATTCCCGGAGATCCGTAACTCTGATTGCGCTGAGATTTTAACATGATTTTTTTTTCCAAAAATTAGCTTCCTTGTGCCCGAAGGAGAGCTCCAACTGACTTACGAGGAGGTCACAAACCACCACCATGCGCCTGGGCCCAAGGGCACGCCCTGGTGTCTTGTGGTGGCTGTGGGCCCCCGTTTGCGTTGATTCCACTTCTCAAAATTCACAAATATTCCAAAAAAAATCTCTGTAAATTTTTATCGCGTTTGGACTTTGTTTGATATGGAATTTCTGCGAAACAAAAAACACACAAAAAACATGAACTGGCACTGGGCACTGGATCAATAGGTTAGTCCAATAAATCATATAAATTGTTGCCAAAAGTATGTGAGAGTTGTATAATATTGGCATGAAACAATAAAAATTATAGATACGACGGAGACGTATCAACATCCCCAAGCTTAATTATTGCTCGTCCTCGAGTAGGTAAATGATAAAAAGATAATTTTGATGTGGAATGCTACCTAGCATAATCTTGATCATATATCTAATCATGGCATGAATATTAAGACACAAGTGATTCAAAGCAATAGTCTAGTTTTGACATAAAGACATTAATACTCAGGCATCCCAACAAACAATCATGTCTTTCAAAATATCAAGGCTAAAGAACGCTATCCCTACAAAATCATATAGCCTTGTCATGCTCTGTCTTCTTAACACAAAGTATAAATCATGTACTAGCCCGGTGTCAGCCAAGCAATTGGTTCATACTTTTTAACGCGCTTCAGCATTTTCAACTCTCACGCAATACATGAGCGCAAGCCATGGATATACCACTATGGGTGGAATAGAATATGGTGGTAGGTTTCAAAGGGGTAAAAGTGGAGAAGAAAGTCTCGCATCAACTCAGCGTATCAACGGGCTATGGAGATGCCCATCAATAGATATCAATGTGAGGAGGAGGGATTGCCATGCAATGGATGCACTAAGAGCTATAAGTGTATGAAGCTCAATATGAAAACTAAGTGGGTGTGCATCTAACTCTATAATGAAAAATTCCCACTAGTATATGAAAGTGACAACATAGGAGACTCTCTATATGAAAAACATGGTGCTACTTTGAAGCACAAGTGTGGAATTAGCATGCCCCTTCTCTCTTTGTCTGTCATCATTTTTCTTTATTTTTTCTTCTTTTTTTTCTTATTTTTTTTATTTTTCTTGTGCGGAGCCTCATCCCGACTTGTGGGGGAATCATAGTTTCCATCATCCTTTCTTCACTGTGACATGCTCTAATAATGAATAATGATGATCATCACACTTCTATTTACTTAAAACTCAATATTACAACTCGATAGTAGAACAAAGTATGATTCTATATGAATGCAATGATCTAGCGTAGCAAATATATCAAAAAACGGACAAGCCATGGAAACACCATGCTAGCTATCTTACGATCATGTAAAGCAATATGACAATGAATGCTCAAGTCATCAAAACGGAAGCGGTGGAAGTTGCATGGCAATATATCTCGGAATGGCTATGGAAATGCCATAATAGGTAGGTATGGTGGTTGTTTTGAGGAAGGTATAATAAGGATTATGTGTGATAGAGCGTATCATATCACGGGGTTTGGATGCACCGGCAAAGTTTGCACCGACTCTCGAGGTGAGAAAGGGCAATGCACGGTACCGTAGAGGCTAGCAAATTGCGGAAAGGTAAGAGTGCGTATAATCCATGGACTCACATTAGTCATAAAGAACTCACATACTTAATGCAAAAGTTTATTAGCCCTCGAAGCAAAGTATTACTACGCATGCTCCTAGGGGTGAGGTTGGTAGGAGTTAACCATCGCACACCCCCGACCTTCACACAAAGATAGACAATCAAGGATAAAGTGTGCTCCAACTTCCTAGCATAACGGGAGACTATACGTGCATGCTTTGGGAATCACAAACCTTAACACCAATATCTTACTAAACACGATCATCCACTAGTACCTCCCACATATTATCATCTCTATATCGCAAAACTATTGCAAGGAATCAAACATATCATATTCAGTGATCCCTAAGTTTTATGTAGGATTTTATGACTAACCATGCAAATAACCAATTCATGTTAACTCTCTAAATAGATATAAGTGAAGCAAGAGAGTTGAATTATTTATACAAAATACCATGCTCTAATAAATATAAGTGAAGCAAAAGAGCATTCTACGAATAACGGTTTTCCATGTGAAGAGAAACAGGCAATCCAAACTTCAAATGATATAAGTGAAGCACATGAAGCATTCTATAAAGCCATACTCAAAATATATAAGTGAAGTTGAAAGATCGTGGATGTCGCCTAGAGGGGGGGGTGAATAGGCGCTTTAAAATAATTACGGTTTAGGCTTGAACAAATGCGGAATAAAACTAGCGTTTAATTTGTCAAGCACAAAACCTAAATCGACTAGGCTCACCTATGTGCACCAACAACTTATGCTAAGCAAGATAAACAACTAAGTGATAGCAAGATATATAACTAGAAACAATATGGCTATCACAAAGTAAAGTGCATAAGTAAAGGGCTCGGGTAAGAGATAACCGAGGCACGCGGAGACGACGATGTATCCCGAAGTTCACACCCTTGCGGATGCTAATCTCCGTTAGAGCGGTGTGGAGGCACAATGCTCCCCAACAATGCCACTAGGGCCACCGTATTCTCCTCACGCCCTCGCACAATGCAAGGTGCCGTGATTCCACTAAGGGACCCTTGAGGGCGGTCACCGAACCCGTACAAATGGCAACCCTTGAGGGCGGTCACCGAACCCGTACACTTTGGCAACCCTTGGGGGCGGTCACCGGTACCCGTCAAATTGCTCGGGGTGATCTCCACAACCTAATTGGAGACCCCGACGCTTGCCCGGAGCTTTACACCACAATGATTGAGCTCCGAGGCACTACCAACCGTCTAGGGCGCCAAAGCACCCAAGAGGAACAAGCTCTAGGGTGCTCAAACACCCAAGAGTAATAAGCTTCACAACTACTAACTTCCACGTATCACCGTGGAGAACTCAAACCGATGCAACTAATGCAATGGCAAGAACACACGAAGTGCTCAAGTCCCTCTCTCTCAAATCCCACCAAAGCAACAAAAGCTATGGAGGAAAGTGAGAGGAAGAACAAGGAGAACACCAAGAACTCCAAGATCTAGATCCACAAGGTTTCCCTCACATAGAGGAGAAAGTGATTGGTGGAAAGATGGATCTAGATCTCCTCTCTCTATTCCCTCAAGAAGGAGCAAGAATCATTGGAGGGATTGAGAGTTATCAAGCTCAAGAAGATCAGCAATGGGGGGCAAAAACGAGCTCAAAGGATAAGATAACCGTTGGGGAAGAAGACCCCTTTTATAGGCCACTCCAAATCCAACCGTTATGCCTGTGCTGGACGCGTACAAGCGGTACTACCGCTCAGGCGAGCGGTACTACCGCTTAAGCGGTAGTTCCAGCCAGCAGCAGGCGAGAACACGAAACTGGAGCGGTAGTGCCGCACTAAGCGGTACTACCGTCCAACAAAGCGGTACTACCGCTAAGGAGAAAAAAACACCTCTGCGAAACACACGCGGTAGTAGGAACGGTAGTGGAGGGCGGAAGTACCGCCCTAAGCGGTACTACCGCACTACTGCCGCACTACTACCGTTTAACAGAAAAAGGGCACCAGAAGAATTTCATCAAGCGGAACTTGCAGCGGTAGTAGAAACCGGAAGTACCGCCCAAGCGGTACTACCGTGCTACTACCATGCCACTACCGCACAAAGCGGTACTACCGCTCTACTACCGCACTACTTCCGCTTAACAAAAATCGGCAACAGAAGAAAATCCCACAAGCGGTACTCGCTGCGGTAGACCACAGCGGTACTACCGCATAAGCGGTACTACCGTGGTACCGAGCGGTACTACCGCTTGGGTGACAAGAAAACTGCCCAGAGACTGAAACTGCCATAACTTCTGCAAATGAGCTCCGAATTGAGCAAACTCAAGCTTGTTGGATAGATAACGACAAGCACTATCCAACAGCGGAGAACCGGCATAAACTCCAACATCGAAAACATATAGAGATGAGAAACCTCTATGAATGAAGAACCGGCATAAACTCCAACATCGAAAACATCATAGAAGATGCATATATGAACTCCGTTTTCGATGAACTCGAGCTTGTCATGAAGATGACCATAAGCTCAAAAACTCACAAAGAGAAACACCAAACACGAACCAAGAAAGATGATGCAAGGATGCAATGGTTTGAGCTCTCTACGAACGATACGATCAAGCTACTCACTTGAGAGCCCCCCTTGATAGTACGGCTATCGATCCTATAACCCGGTCTCCCAACTACCACCATGAGACCGGTAAAATAGAAAACCTATCAAGGGCAAACCTTTGCCTTGCGCATAGTCCACTTGAGCTAGATGATGACGATCTTGACCTCGTCAAGTTGGACCACCTTTCTTGATTGCGCCGGCTCGATGAAGACTAGTAGATTGCTCCCCCATACTCCACTATGGGTGAGCCACTCTTCGGCACATCTTCACAAGTCCATTGTCACCACAATGGACGGCAAGCTTCAAGCATGTGATCTCTTCGTGATGCTCCACTTGAACTTGCACACCGCAATCTTGATGACGATCACCACTTGATGTCATCCTCCATGGGTTGAATGAGATCTTCCTCTTGACGCAAGCCCATGGAAACATACCTAACCCCACATAGAACTCTCGCATAGAACATGGGTTAGTACACAAAGCGTAATGGACAATGCTTACCATACCGTGAGATCACTTGATCCCACTAGGTACATCTTCTATGCTTTGTGTGTTGATTAACTTGAATCACTCTTCATATTTAATCTTGATCAACCTTGAATCTTTCCAACTCTCTTCATTAGGATGATGTCTTGAAGGTAAACATGAATGTTCACACAAACTTCTTCTTCAAGACATGCTTGCAATAGGCTCAACACTCACATGACCAATCTTTGGGTAAATCCTTGAATAGCACCTTGGTCAACACACATTCTTATTCTAATAACCTTGAAACCAACAAATGGTCTTCAAGCAATGCCTATGGACAAACCCTTCAAATATAACTCAAGGCAACCATTAGTCCATAGAGATTGTCATCAATTACCAAAACCAAACATGGGGGCAGCACATGTTCTTTCAGAAGTGTAATGAGCATTCTATAAATCAACCATGGACTATCTCATACCAGCATGGTGCATAAAATAAAAGTGAAAACTAAACACAAAAGACACTCCAAGATTTACACATATCACATGAACGAAACGAAAACGAAAACATACCGATACTTGTTGAAGAAAGATGGGATGCCTTCCGGGGCATCCCCAAGCTTAGATGCTTGAGTCTCCTTGGATATTTACTTGGGGTGCCCTGGGCATCCCCAAGCTTGAACTCTTGCCTCTCCTCCTTCTCCTCATATCGAGACCTCCTCGATGTTCGAACACTTCATCCACACAAAACTTAACAGAAGTCTGGTGAGATCTGTTAGTATAATAAAGCAAATTCCTACTTTAAGTACTATTGAAAACCCATTCGTATTTTATATTTGCATTATACCTGCTGTATTATAACTTTTCCATGGACTATACCACCGATAAAATTGATAGTTTCAGCAAAACAAGCAAAACAATGCATCAAAAACAGAATATGTCTTAAACAGGATAGTCTGTAGTAATCGGAACTTTGAACATACTTATGTAACTCCAAAAATTCCGAAAAATTAGGAAAACATACAAAATTTGTATATCAATACTGTGTAAAAATTTCAGAAACTTTTGACATTGCAGTAAAAAACGTAAATTCATGCACTATAGCCAAAGTTTCTGTTTTTACACCGCACATACCAACAAGCAATCTAATCATCCTAAAGGCAAATCTTGGCACATAATACAATGGATTTGTACAAGGGGATAATTACTTTTGTTGAAAAGTAGTTTCCATGGGCATGAACAAAGTTCAAGGCTAGCCCCCACTTCAACGATGCTCATCATCTCTCTCACTTTCACCTTTCTTTTTATGAAGTTTTAGGTTCCCCTCTATATTTTTTGTTTTTCAACTTTATAAAAGCACTCAACAGAATAAAATGACTCTCTAAAACTTCCGGGTTGTCTCCCTGGCAACGCTTTCTTTAAATCCATTAAGCTAGGCATAAAGTGCTCAAGTAATGGATCCACCCGGATCCCAAGGTATATCAAAGCCAATTTTAATTAAAAATGATTTGTAATTTAGTAATGAGCACAAAGCAACATATATCATGCAATGACGAAGTCTAACTCTCTTCCTATGCATCGGCATGTCTTAAAAGAACAATTCATGCACATCAAGTAAAGGCCAATGCATATTATAAACAGCTTCTTGCAATTTTATCGTATTGGAAACATAAAGAGGTGGATATGTAGTTCCTCTCTCATAATAATTGCAAGTAGGAGCATCAAGCACATGCATATTATATTCATCAAAATCATCATGTGTAGTGGTAAAACGCAACCCATCAATATAATCCTTAATAAGTGCAAACTTCTCCGATATAGTGTAGTTGGGAGAATTCAAAAAGATAATAGGACTATCATGTGTGGGTGCAATAGCAACAATTTCATGCTTAACATAAGGAACTATAGCAAGTTCATCTTCATAAGCATAATTCATATTGGCATCTTGGCCACAAGCATAGCAAGCATCAAGTTCATCAAAAAGGGATATTTCAAATGAATCCACGGGATCATAGCAATTATCATAGCATTCATCCTTCGATATGTGCGAAGGATAATTAAACAATGTATGGGTTGAAGAGTTACTCTCATTAGAAGGTGGGCACGGGTGATCTATCCGCTCTTCCTCCTTTTGTACTTCGCTCTCCTCCTCATCTTTTTCATCTAATGAGCTCACAATTTCAGCAACTTCTTCTTCCATAGGTCCCTGCAAAATATTAGTCTCTTCCAAGGCATCAAACATTCTTTCAATAAATTCAATAATATAAGCATTAGAAGCATAGTTTTCATAGCAATATTTGAGTATAGCAAAAAATTTAGACTTGTAAAGAGTAGCATCACACTTTTCAATCAAAGAAGCAATTTCATAAGCACCCTTAAAAGCAACAAATTCTTCAATTTGTTCAACATCAAAATAACAATAGTCTTCCTTGGCATAAGAAGATAGTATTTCATTATCATTAAACACACATTGGTAGGGAAGGTGTTTTTTAGTTTCTTCAGAACAACAAGTAAAATCATGTAATTCACATAAATTCCAAGCATAGCAGCACAAAGTATTAATTTGATGCCACAAGAGTTTCCCTTTTTGAGATATGCGGTGTCGCGCATAATAAGCATGCTCATTTAATGATTTTCCCTCAACTAAGCTAGTTGGGTTTTCAGCACGAGCACAAATGGGTCGAAGATGATCCAAATAATATTCTTCGGTAGTACGAAACACTAGTGGTTCCTCAACTTTTGGAGCAGCAAGTACATCTATTTTTTTTGGTATTTTGCATTTCCTACCCATAACCAAAGATAGAAAACAAGAGCACAAAATAAAAACTACTTAGTGACAAAGCAAACAAGCACACATGAGAATATTCACCCCACGCTATTGCTCCACGGCAACGGCGCCAGAAAAAGGTCTTGATAACCCACAAGTGTAGGGGATCGTTTGTAGCCTTTTTCGATAAGTAAGAGTGTCGAACCCAACGAGGAGCTAAAGGTAGAACAAATATTCCCTCAAGTTCTATCGACCACCGATACAACTCTACGCACACTTTAACGTTTGCTTTACCTAGAACAAGTATGAAACTAGTTTGTAGGTGATAGGATAGTTTGCACGAATAAAACTAGAAGTACTTAGCGGAAATAAAACTACGAGTAAATTGCAAGATAATAAAAGTTAGTTGTTTAGTAGAAAGCTTTTGTCAAACAAGAAGGTTATTTGTCCCTAGGCATTTGATAACTAGACCGGTAATCATTCTTGCAATTTTATATGAGGGAGAGGCATGAGCTAACATACTTTCCGTACTTGGATCATATGCACTTATGATTGGAACTCTAGCAAGCATCCGCAACTACCAAAGATCATTAAGGTAAAACCCAACCATAGCATTAAGTATCAAGTCCTCTTTACTCCCATATGCAACAACCCACCTACTCGGGTCTGTGTATTCTGTCACTCACGCCACCCACCATAGGCAAATCATGAACACATTGCAACACCCTACAACGGGGATCCCCCACGTTTGCGCGAGACGGAGGGTACCATAGGACAGCACCATAATAAAATATACACTCATACCAACCACGATCATCAAATAGCCCATAGGACCAAACGGATCTACTCGAACATCATAGGATAGCCACATATCATTGGGAAATAATATATGGAGTTGAGCACCATGTTTAAGTAGAGATTATAGCGGGGAAGAGAGGTGTTACACCGCTGCATAGAAGTGGAGAGAGTTGGTGTTGACGGCGGCGAAGTTGTTGGTGTAGATCGCCATCATGATGATTGCCCCGGCGGCGTTCAGGCGCCACCGGGAGAGAGGGGGAGAGAGCCCCCCTCCTTCTTCTTCTTCCTTGGCCTTCCCCTTTGATGGGAGGAGAGTTCCCCCTCTGGTCCATGGCCTCCATGGCGGCGGAGGGGCAGGAGCTCCTCCGAGATTGGATCTCCCTCTCTGTTCTCTTCTGTTTCGCGTTCCTGTTCTCTGTCCGAAAACCATTTCTTATATTCCCGGAGATCCGTAACTCCGATTGCGCTGAGATTTTAGCATGAATTTTTTCCAAAAAATAGCTTCCTTGCGCCCGAAGGAGAGCTCCAACCGACTTATGAGGAGGGCACAACCCACCACCATGCGTCTTGGCCCAAGGGCGCGCCCTGGTGTCTTGTGGTGGCTGTGGGCCCCCGTTTGCGTTGATTCCACTTCTCAAAATTCACAAATATTCCAAAAACAATCTCCGTAAATTTTTATCACGTTTGGACCTCGTTTGATATGGAATTTCTGAGAAACAAAAAACACACAAAAAACATGAACTAGCACTGAGCACTGGATCAATAGGTTAGTCCAATAAATCATATAAATTGTTGCCAAAAGTATGTGAAAGTTGTATAATATTGGCATGAAACAATGAAAAATTATAGATACGACGGAGACGTATCATTATAGATAAGAGGTTAGAAGCTATTTAAAAGAAGATGATTACCAAAGAACATATTGAAAATTTGGATAAGAAAACACATAATCTTGCTAATAAAATTGGGTCTAAAGCGGGAGATGCCTTTAAATTGTTAAAGGAAAAAGAAACCGTAGTTAACGAAAGGATAGAAGAGAGTCCTTACCGGATTGATAAGTTGGAATAAATTTTTAGTAACTTGGGTTTGGCTTTTTCTTCTGTTAAAACTATTGAAAAAACTCCCGTAAAAATTTGCAAGACCACACAAGTCACTAAGAGCAAAGGTGCTACATCTAGTAGCCACAAGGGAAATCTTAAAATGATTAATATTCATCCCGATTTTGTTGAAATAGTAAGAGACCCTATTTACAAGAATGAATTTTTTGGTCTTGTTCCTAGAAGTGTTGTCATTTAGAGTATGTATGCTAAATTATATAAGAAATCTAGTTGTGTGATTGAAGAGTTGAAAACCATAGATGACAATACTTGAATCTATGCGTTATGCCTAGCTAGGGGCGTAAAACGATAGCGCTTGTTGGGAGGCAACCCAATGAATAAATTTAGTTTCATTTTTTTTCTTTCTGTTTTCTAGTGTTGACACAATTATGCCTCTGTTATGATTGTGTTTTTTATGTTTTATTTATTGTTTGTGCCAAGTAAAGCCTTTAGGATGATTCATAAGATGAGTAGAAACAACGCTGAATCTGAAACAGAAACTTTGCCTCCAGTGTGCGAATTTTCATTTTTTACTGGAACGTGATATTGAGCTGAAATTTTAACACATTGTTGCTATACAAATTATTTACGTTGTCCTAATTGTTCAAAAAAATTATAGTTACAGAAGTAGGGTTAGAGTACATATTACTACAGACTGTTTTGTTTAAGACAGATTCTGTTTTTGTTGCATTGTGTGCTTGTTTTGATGATCTATGGTTTGTATTGAAGGGTATGAGCCATGGTAAAGTTAAAATACAGTAGGAATAATGCAATAATAAAATTTTAATGGGTTTGCAACAGCACCTAAAGTAGTGATTTGCTTTATTATACTAACGGATCTCACGAAGGTTTTGTTGAGTTTTGTGTGATTGAAGTTTTCAAGTTTCGGGTGAGATCACGATGGATGAAGGAATAAGGAGTGAAAAGAGTCTAAGCTTGTCTATTCTACAACACCCCCAAGATTTATCCAAAGAGAAACAAGCAACTAAGCTTGGGAATGCCCCGAGTGGCATCCCCTCTGTCTTCTAACGACCATCGGTATTTTACTTGGAGCTATATTTTTATTCGTCACATATCATGAGTTTTGCTTGGAGCGTCTTGTATCATTTGAGTCTTTGCTTGCTTTGCTTTTTAGTTTTTCATTAGTATCCTTCCTGGACACACCTATTTGAGAGAGCCAAAATTATGCTAAGATTTGTTAGAATTGCTCTTTATGCTTCACTTAAAATTTTTGAGCTATGGAATTGCTCTAGTGCTTCACTTATATCTTTTTGAGCACGGTGTGCTTGGAATTTTTTGTAGAAACACTCTCATGCTTCACGTAGATTAATTTGAGAGTTAGTAAATTTTTAAGAAATCCTCTCATGCTTCACTTATACTATTTTGAGAGATGAAATCTCTATGCTCATGTGCTTCACTTAAATTTGTGTGAGCTTGTCAAAAGCAATGGCAATATATGAAACTAGTCCCAAAGTGATAGATATCCAAGGGGATATAATAAAAACTTTCATGAAGATCATTGGACAAATTAAACTTGATTCCTTGTAATAGTTTTGAGACATGATGATAGTAATATGTGAGTCATGTTAGTGAGTAATTATGCTTTAGTAAGAATATTGGTGTTAAGGTTTGTGACTCCCTATGCAAGTACGAAAGTCAATAGTTATGCAATGAAATTACATCATACTTACGGTGCATTATTCGGTGTTAGTATGCTCAATGCTTGCTTATGTGAATTTTCGTTTCTTGGTTGGTTGCTTCTCAATCTATTTGCTAGCCTCCACTTGTACTAAGTACAAATACTACTTGTGCATCCAAAATCCTTAAACCCAGTTTTGCCTTATGAGTCCACCATACCTACCTATATGCGATATTTCCATGCCGTTCTAAGCAAATTTGTATGTGCCATCTCTAATTTTCAAAATAAATTTCCTTTTTGTGTGCTTGTACCGCTCATGAAACGGTAGGGGGTGTCCAATATTTTTCTATGCTAGATGTGTTATTCTCAAGATGAGTGTTTATTCACTTGTCATTGCATGAGAGTACGGCGGTAATAGGGATGCCCATTCCCGAAATGAAAAAAGAAAAAAAATTACTTTATGTTGTCAAATAATAAATTCCTTAGAAAGTGTTGGTATGGAAGGCAACCGTGGATACGGCCAGCCATGGATTGTGAAAGAATGGTGGAAAAGGAATAAACTTTATTTTTTGTTTGGGAACCGCCTATGATATATCAAGCATGGAAAGTATTCTGAACTACTTTGTCGTTTTCGTTGACAGGAAAGGCATGCCACTCAAAATATTTTTCTCTCTCAATTTAAAACTTTGAGCTCTGGTTCTTCTACAAATCCCTACTTCCCTCTGCGAAGGGCCTATCTATTTACTTTATGCAATTTTTATTTTTACTTTGAGTCTCCATCTTCTCTTATAAAGCACCAACTAGGGGGCGCTATGATCGTACTTGAGCATTGGGTGTAGCTAATATTTGAGTGTGTTTCATGAATGGATCAATGATTGAGCATGATGGGCTAGGGATAACTTTCTTTAGTGTTGATATTTTGAAAGACATGGTTGCTTGTTGGCATGCTTGAGTATTGAAATCATTATGTCAAAACTAGACTCACTACAGGAATCAGGCACTTTGCCGTGTGCCATGGCAGACGACAAAGGGCAAAAGGCGGACGGCAAAGGCCTTTGCCGTCCGCTAGCGGACGGCACAATTTCAGGCCCAACGAACTCCGGCAAAGGGGTTCTTTGCCGTCTACTTCGGCCCAGCGGACAGCAAAGATTCTTTGCCTTCAGCTTGCAGACGGCAAAGGACGTGGACGGCGTAGTACTGACGGCGCCACCGTTAGGTGGCTAACGGACCCCCACCCTTTGTCGTCTGCCTCCCGCCCCCCCCCTTTGTCGTCTGCCTCCCGCCCCCCTTTGTCGTCTGCCACCCGCCCCCCTTTGCCGTCTGCCGCCCACCCCCCTTTGCCGTCTGCCTCCCGCCCCCCCTTTGCCGTCTGCCTCCCGCCCCCCTTTTGCCGTCTGCCGCCTCCCCCTTTGCCATCTGCCGCGGACGGCAAAGAGGCAAAATGGCCTCAGCCTAGTTTTCCCAGGTTTCACAGGTGGCCGCCACGTGGCAACTTTGCCGTCCGGGGCAGACGGCAAACAGGCTGTATTGCCCCTTTTTTTGTTTTTGTTACATTCAACAATTTTCAAACAAACAATATATGATATATACATAAATATTTCACAGAAACAATGTGCAACAGCCATATATGATCAACCAACAATTATACCAAATTAAAAGTATCAAATGCCACATTGTTCGCCATATTACAATAGGTTCATCCATACATACATATAGTCTCATCGATACAAATGACTCAATACATGAAAACAGAAAGTAAACCTAGCACTACATCAAAGCAAGCTGTCGTGAACTCGTCTCAAATCTGCAAAATTGGAAATAAGAAAGTTAGAAAAATAATACTAGAATTAAGAAGTAGAAGAAGATCTAGAATTAGAAGAAGATGAAGAAGATGAAGGGGCTGTTTGGTTTCAAGACACAACTAGCCACACTTTGCCACAACTCAACTTAGGCAAGTTTGACCATGTTAGGTGTGTGTTTGGTTCTTGCGACAACTAAGGCAAGAATTTTTTTTATTAGCAGTAAGACCCACATGTCATAGATAGAGAAAGTGTGGCAAGATTCCCTTAGGCAAGCCAAAGTGTGGCTAACTATTTGAGCACCTCAAGTAAGGCAAGTGTGGTAAAATTGTGGCAAGCCAAAGTGTGGTAAAATTGCACCAAGCCAAATTGTGGTTGCTAACTATTTGAGCACCTAAAGCCAAAGTGTGGCAAGCCAAAGTGTGGCAAGATTCTTTCTCCGTCTCCTCTTGTTTTGCTTCTTCTTATTGCTTATTTGTGTCATTTTAGAGCTAACCTAGGTAATTATCACATTTTTTACCTAACTAAGCTTATTGTGTCATTTTGCAAGAAAATAAGCTAAGTCTATGGCATCTATGAGGTTACCAAGTCTATTATGTCATTTTTGAGTTAACTAAGCTTATTATGTCAGTGTGGAGGAAACAATGCTAAGTATAGGTCATTTTAGAGCTAACTTAGGTACAATATGTCATTTTGGAGGTAAGTAAGCTTACTATGTCATTTTATAGGAAACAAAGCTAACTTAGATAAAATATGACATTTGTCTAAGTGCTAAGTTTGTCATTGTGCTAAGTTTGTCTAAGTGCTATGTTTGTATTTGTTTGAGAAAATGAGCCAAGTAAGTGGCATATTAGGGCTTACCGTCCTCGTCATCACGGAGGTGAAGCACTGGGGTTGCTCGGGTCGTGCGATGCGGCTCGGGAGTTATGTTGTACCAAAGATCATTTGCGTTAGCATGATGACGCTGAAATGTTAAGACTAGTAACTAATGAACATTGAAATGAAACTCACCGTTCCAACCGTGGTAATGACTGGCATCGGCGGAGGGGTCTGGCCGTTCTTCTCGCACAAAGTCTGCACATTTGGTTTTGCCAAGTCAATCATATTGGTTATTAATGAAAAGAACATGTAGTGCATGATCTGGCTAATATGAAGAAGAAACTTACCACGATGAACTCGTACATGGCCCGGTTAGACGCATCGTTCCGTGCCCTCTCCTCCTCCAACAACCTAGCCGTCCTCTCCTCCAGATCCCTCTTCTCCTCCGCCGCCTGCCGGGCCTGTTCCGCCAGAAGCGCCTGGGTTGTCTCTCTCTCTCTTTCTGCAGAGCCGCCTGCAACACAACTCCTCGTTAGCATTGTAATCATCTTTGTTCGCACACACAATGTAATGGAGGAAACCTATCTGAGTTCATATGACTAACCTCGTTGGCGAGCTGGAATGGCCATGGGCGAGGCGGCATCTCAGGACAGGAGCTCGTTTGGCGCGCCTTGATCTGCCGGAGAGTGCTCGAAGACCGTATATGTCCATCTCCAATGGCTATCGAGCCATGGGGCCTCCCGTGGCCAGCTATCATCACCAGGTCTGGATCAAGTGGATGCTGGCTCGGGTTGAAGTCCTCCCCATTCACCGCCTTCCCCACATCTCTGTACCTCACGAGCTTGTGGTGGGAGGAGATATTGGTGAAGTTGTCGGGATTATCGAGGTCAGACTCAGAGAATGCCTTGACCTCTTGTATTAGGCAGTATGGGCCATGGCATAGAGGTCGTACACCGATGGCACCTCCGTCTTATTGTGATGAGCCTACAAGAGAGGAACAAAGTATTAATAATGGGTAAACCTAGCACTACAAGAATGAATTGCAGGAATCATGAAGCAAACCACATACCCAGTTCCGCCCGAACTGATAAATGTTGGCGCTGCCTTGATGGTGTGGCACACCTTCCATTTGGGCACGCCGTGCCTTGGCATCGTCGTGGACGACTCGCCATTGGTTAGAGCACCATTCATTCACCAACGCCTCCCAACAACCCATCTTATCCGCACACCATCTCGGGGGCACCTAAGTTAATAAAGAGAAATTTGAGAGCTACGCCTACGAATCAAAGCAAAGGAAACTAAGTACAAGGCCTTAAGAATAGGTAATTACCTTCATGTACTGCTCCTTGTCCAGAAACTTTCGGCGGGACGACGACTTGGCCTTCTTAATACGCTGCGAGGCGTAGTAGTCTCGAACAGCCTGTACCCGAGCCTCGTGCCGTAAGTTCTGTAGTAGGCGCCTGCACTCGTAATCGATAAGCTTGCCGCGGCCTCCTCGTATCCCTCGTCACACCTGTAGAAGGTCTGCAATCAAAAGAGACAACACTGATTAGTACAATAACTAGCTATTATTGATTTTTAATTGTGTAAAGGAGAAATTACCCAAAACTTCCTGATGACCATGTCGGCCCTCGTGTGGCACAACCCATCGTCGATCATCTCCTCCGGCGGGGCAGGGGCAGCCAAGTAGTGCTCCCATTTCAATCCTACCTCTTCTTGCTGACCCTCGCCGGGCAACGTGAGAAACCCCGGGAAGTTATGCTGTAAAATCATACCAAGGATGGAGTTGGGCCTGCGGACATCCTTGGCGTGAATCCAACCCCTGCAGTATGACAAAGCCAACGCATTAGATATGTGAAGAAACATGAAGGCAAAAGGTTTAAAAAGAGTAAATGCACTTACTTCAGCAACTCAGGCTTAATCAGCCACCTCTGCTCGCGGGTCGCCGGCACGGGCGGGAGCCGTGTACACCCACGCTGGTAGACGGTGCCCTCAACCACCTCGTCCCCGCTATCAGAAAGCCGATCCCCGCCACCATCAGCATGGCCACTCGGCTCCGGCTGATGCAGATCCGGCCAGGTATCCCATCCGGTGGAAGCCTCTGGAGTCTCGTAGGACGAAGCGTCTGGCACAGGAGTCTCGCGAGACGAAGTGTATGGCACAGGAGTCTCGCGGGTCGAAGCGTCTGGGACAGAAGGATCGTCAACCCGAGGCTCGTGGACAGGAGTCCTTGTAGCCTCCACCTCAGACGAGTCCACCGTAGCAGTCCTGTGCTCGGGTGAATCAGCTGGGGGTGGCGGCGAGGAAGGTGTAGCAGCCTTCCTACCTCTCCCGCGGCCACCACGTGTAGCTTTAGAAGCTCTCTTCTTCCCCCGACCTCCTCTCCCGGTGGGCAACTTCACCGACGAAGAAGTGCCCTCGGGTGACCCAATACTATCGTACAATGCTTTCCGGAGAGTTTGGGGTGGAATGGAAGTACCCCTCACACCACGCGCCGACGAAGGATCCTCGGATCGCTCTCGACCCGCGCCCACCATATTTCAACACCTGCCATGACAAAGAGTAAGCGAAATTAGTACAACATAAAAAAATTGAATACCAACATGAATAATAATATGTATATATATAATTTGAGTGTATCATCCTCATATATACCTGACATGAACTAATAATAATCTTCATCGTCTATATATGCTCTGGGATCAATAAATGCATCATCATCATCACTATCATTAATAAATGCATTATCATCACTATCGGGAGCAACATGTGGAAGGCCTCCTTTATGTAATCGGTCAAGCATTGAGAGGTCATCCGCAGCAGTAACCTCTTCTTCTTCCGTCTCTTCTTGTTCCGGCTCAGGGGTGAAGTCGGATTCACTGTCGCTGTCTACCTCAATGTTCTGGGGTGAAGTAGAGCGGTTCTTGAAATGTTTTTTGGAAAGACGTGTTTCTTGGAAGAATTCTCCTTCATATGTGTCTGGGTTAATGTGAGGTTCATAATCATCTTCATTGAGGGGAGGTGGTCTAAAATGTGGCGGCACATCATAAACGACATCCCAACCATTCAGATTTGGATCAGTTTGGCAGGCCCACGGTAGATAGAAAACTTGGGTCGCCTGTTGAGCCGTAATATAGACATCGGGAACATCTAAATGGGTGCTTTGTTTGATTTCGACTAGCCCTATATGTTCATGAGTCCTTCTAGTCTCCTTCGGCTGGAACCAATAACATTTGAAGCCTACGACGTTTGGTCTGTTTTCACCAAAGAATATAAGTTCATAAATTGCTTCAACTCTTCCATAATACTCGACACCTCCTTCGCCGACAGCGGAGACACAAAAATTTGTAGACTTTCGGTCGGCCATAGATAGCTCTTTGCCAAAAGTACGAAAGCGATACCCGTTGATGTCGTATTTGTCAAATGAACGGACCTTATAGTCAAAACCATTAGCGACTTGTCTCAATTCGGCGTCCATAGACTCTGAATAAGCCTACAAGTTTGATACGAAAGGATTGTTGCATTAGCCGCAAACTAGACGAAGAAATGAAATGGTCTAATGGAAATTACCATTTGTTTGAAACAAGAGATGAAACCGGGATAGCCGCCTCCATGCTTTGCCAGAAGCTCATACTTTTCGATGGAATCCTTTTGGATCACCGCTCCATCCGAGAATTTGACGACGTATCGACTGTATCACATATCCGGGAATAAGAGCAGTTCAAAGGAATTAGAAGTTGCGAAACAATGTACCGAGAACTTACTCGATGTACGGCCGCACTTCTGTTAGGTTGTTGAAGATATACAACGAAATGGTCCGCCATTCTTCGACATCCAACGTTACTGCTTTCGAAGCACCGGCTGGTGCGAGCTTCCCTTGGAATAGGCTGAGGTTGGATCGAACTTTTTCACGGTCGCCATCGTTGTACCGAGGCTTCGGATTATGCAAATGACGATTCTTGGCTTCGTAGTGTGCTATCACGAAGTTTGCCGCCTCCTCAGTAATGAATGCCTCGGCCATCGATGCTTCAATTCTACGTTTATTTTTACATTTTGCTCGAAGCGTTTTCTGCATCCTCTCAGTTGCGTAGCACCAACGATTTTGCACGGGCCCCCCCAATCTTGCCTCGGTCGGGAGATGCAAAATCAAATGTTGCATTGGATTAAAGAAGCCCGGTGGAAAGATCTTTTCTAACTTGCAGATCAACTCCGGCGTCAACTCTTCCAGTTCATCTAGCACGTCAGGCGATAGTTCTTTCGCACAAAGAGCGCAGAAGAAATAGCTCAGCTCTGCCAGTACTAGCCATTCATCCTCAGGGATAAAGCCACGCAACATCACCGGCATTACCCGCTCAAGCCATATGTGCCAATCATGACTCTTGAGACCAAATATTTTCAATTTGTCAAGACTCGCTCCCCTCTTTAGATTCACTGCATACCCATCGGGGAACATCAACTGCATTTTCACCTACAAGAGCATTTCCCTCATAGCTGGCCTTCCAAGATTGAACCATGCCTTTGGCTTCCTCCAGTTCTTCTTTCCTTTTGGTTGTCGCATGTTTTGTAATGGTCTATCACATAGAGCCTCCTGATCGACTCTAGCCTTAGGATTATCCTTTGTCTTTCCCTCTATGCCGAGCAATGTACCAAAAAGGGCCTCGGCGATATTCTTTTCAGTGTGCATCACGTCGATGTTGTGTGGGCAAAGGAGGTCTTTAAAGTAAGGCAGATCCCACAAGCATATCTTGTGAGTCCAGGTGTGTTTCGAATTATACCCTTTGAAATACCCTGGACGATTTGGATCCGGCTCGAGAGCGTTTATCTGATCCAGGGTCTGTTGGCCTGTCAATGCAGGTGGTGCAGAGTTTTTGACAACTCTACCTTTCATGAAATTCTTCTTGTCTTTTCTGAACTTATGGCGAGGATCCAGGAACTGTCTATGCAAGTCAAAGCAAGAATACTTGCGACCCGCCTGCAGCCAACGGAACTGAAGAGCTGCCTTGCATGTGGGGCACGGGAACCTTCCATGCACACACCAGCCAATGAATAGCGCATACGCCGGCAAGTCATGTGTCGAGTACATGTACCACACATGCATTTTGAAGTTTTTTTTGTAGCGGCGTCATATGTCTTGATCCCATTATCCCAAGCTTCTTGCAATTCATCCTTAAGCGGCTGCATGTACACATTCATATTCTTCCCCGGATAGTTGGGCCCTGGAATTATCAACGTCAAGAAAATGTTCTTTCTTTTCATAATCTCTCCGGGGGGGGGGATTGAGTGGAATGACAAATACAGGCCAGCAACTGTATTGGGTTGCCGTCATACCAAACACATTGAACCCATCCGTGCTGATGGCGACTCGAGGATGCCTTGGATCTGCCGCTTTATCCTTATGTAATGCATCGAAGTGCTTCCACGCAAAAGCGTCTGAAGTGTGTCCCAACATCGGATTCCCATCTGCATCTAGTTCGGTTCTTTTGCCCAATTTATGGCACGTCATCTGTCTGGCCGTCTCTTCGACCATGAAAAGACGTTGAAGTCTTGGTATGATTGGCATATACCGAAGAACAGTAACTGGGATTTTGGTCTGACTCTTCTCACCCATACCGTTGTCTACCACAACATACCTGGAAGACTTGCAAATGGGACAATAGTTCAAGCCCGCATACTCAAGCCTAAATAAGGCACATCCATTCTCACAGGCATCTATCTTCTCATAGGGCATCTTAAGCGCACGTAGGATTTTGTCCGACTGGTACAGGTTTGCTAGCAATACATGGCCTTTGGGTAGAAAGCGTCCAAATATCGTCATCATCGCGTCGTAGCATTCTCTGCCTAGGTTGAACTGAGCCTTCAAAGCCATTACTTGCGCGATGGCATCCAGCTGACAAAGCTCAGTGTGCTCGTGGAGAGGACGTTTTGAAGACTCCAACATTTCATAGAAGGCCTTTGCAGATTCCTCCATCTCATTGTCCGAATCCCGAGCATCATCAAAGTCTTGCACCATGTCTTCGATCCTGGTACCATGCTCGTTGGTGCGACGATGAACAACCTCAGCTCTGGCACGTTGGGCAGACTCACCATGAAATCTCCACACCGTATAATCAGGCGTAAAACCCCACTTCTGCAAGTGTTTACCCATTTCATCCCGTGTCCACTTTTTATGGTTGTCGCAACGGACACAGGGGCACCAGGTTATTTCCTGGCCATTTGCAAATGCGGCGCTCAGAAACCCCTTGGTTTTTGTTAACCATTCAATGGTCATTTCTTTCTGACTAGGGTGACCGGTGTACATCCAAGCACGATCACTCATCTTGCCTACCTACTAAACACACAAGAAATATATATATAATTCATCATCTATATTCATCCGTTAACCAAGTTTGTCAGTTTTATTACGTCCATGCAACCTACACGCTAATAGGTAGAGATAGGTCCTAATCCCACCCGAGTATGTGTAGATTGGGTTCGTTTTCCCATGCTCTACTCCGGATCCGACGCAGAATTTCGGCAGCACCTCCCCGCTGTTCTCCTGATACACGTCTCGGCAATAAGCAGAGAGGATGTGTACCCGGAGAACAACAGGGAGGCACTGACGAAATTCCGCATCGGATCCGGAGCAGAGCATACGGGAAAACGAACCCAATCTACACATACTCGGGCTGTCCATGGATAACGTTGGACAATTCGAAAGGATGGCGGTTATAAATATGCAAAGACATGCATATTTATAGATGCTGCCCTTTCGAACGGGAGACGCATACTGGTCACGCATACTGATGATTGAAGACACCTATAGCTAGCAAGTTTCATCGGAACGAAGACCGGAACAGAGCAAATAATTAAGGTGGGAGGAGGAGATGTCATTTGTGCTCACCCACGAACGCAGGGGCAAAGCTCGTCGAACGCACGGGGAGGTCGTCGAACACCAAACCCTCGCAACGACGAAACAACTGCACATTTAAATCCAGCCGATCAACACAAATATGATGTTTTTTATAACAAAATCGAAAAGTGTATGACCTAACTCATAATTCACAAATATATGACCCCGTCGGCCTCTGGAAGGCCGAAGAGCACCTTTTCGGTCAACAGGAGGCCGAAGAGGTGTCGGGGGTGTCGTGTCTGGGTGTCGTGGTGTCGGGGTGTCGGGGTGCCGTGTCGGGGTCGGGGTGTCGGGGTGTCGTGTCGGGGTCGGGGTGTCGGGGGTGTCCTGTCTGGGTGTCGTGGTGTAGGGGTGTCGGGGTTTCGGGGTGTCGGGGTCTCGGGCTGTCGGGGTGTCGTGTCGGGGTCGGGGTGCCGTGTCGGGGTGTCGGGGTGTCGTTTTCTTCTTCTTCCCCTCTTCTTCTTTTTTTCCTCTTTTTCCTTTTCTTCTTCTTCCTCTTCTTCCTTTTCTTCCTTTTCTTCTTCTTCTTCTTCTTCTTCTTCTTCTTCTTCTCTTCTTCTTCTTCTTCTCCTCCTCTCCTCTTTCTTCTTCTTCTTCTTCTTCTTCTTCTTCTTCTTCTTTTTTCTTCTCCTCCTCCTCTTCTTCTTCTTCCTTTCCTTTTCCCTCTTCTTCTTCTCCTCCTCTCCTCTTTTTTTCTTCTTCTTCTTCTTCTTCTTCTTTTTTCTTATCCTCCTCCTCTTCTTCTTTTTCTTATTTTTTCTTCTTTTCCTTTTTTCTTTTTCCTTTTTTTCCTTCTTCTTTTCTAATATGTAAACTATCTAAAACTATTTATTATCTAAAACAAATATCTAAAACTATCTAATATGTAAACTATCAAATATTTATCTAAAACTATATCTAATATCTAAAACAGAAAAGAAAAAACAGAAAAAAAAACCAAAAAAAACAGAAAAAGGGGGTGGCAGTGGGGCTCATCGTGGGTTGGCCGGCGACGGGGCGGAGCCGGGGGTGGCAGGGGCGGCGACGGGGCGGCGGGGCGGCGCTCGTCGGGGGGCGGCTGGGCGGCCGGCCGGCGGCTGCGGCGGGGAGGCGGCGGCGGGGAGGCTCGGGAGGGGGGGCGGGGAGGCTCGAGAGGGGGGGCAGTGCGGCGGCGACGGGGCGGGGTGGCAGGGAGGGGGCGGCGACGGGGCGGCGGGACGGCGGCGGCGGGGAGGCTCAGGAGGGGGGGCGGGGAGGCTCGAGAGGGGGGGCGGTGCGGCGGCGACGGGGCGGGGTGGCAGGAAGGGGGCGGCGACGGGGCGGGGTGGCGGGGAGGGTGCGGCAAGGCGGCGTCGACGGGGCGGCGTGGCAGGGAGGGGCCGGCGACGGGGCGGCGGCGGCGGGCTGTGAGAGAGAGAGAGAGAGGCGCGCGCGGGGGGGGAGTGGGGCCGGGTTTCGGGCACGTTGGTAGCTGTTAAGTTAAACCCCCTCTTTGCCGTCTGCTGGCAGACGGCAAAGAGTTCTTTGCCGTCTGCCAGCAGACGGCAAAGAGGGTGCCCGTTAGCTAGTCAACGACGTGCCCCGATGGGCCCCCCTACCCTCTTTGCCGTCCGCCTAGCCTTTCTTTGCCGTCTGCTAGCAGACGGCAAATAGGCAGCAGACTACAAAGAGGTGACCTAGCCAACGCCGTACCCCCGTGGGGCCCACCAGGCTCTTTGTCGTCTGCCATTTTCCTCTTTGCCGTCACCTGGCGGACGGCAAAGAACCAGCTGACGGCAAAGACTCTCTTTGCCATCAGTTGGTTCTTTGTCGTCTGCTTTTCCAAAGCAGACGACAAAGACTGTCTTTGCCATCCGCTGGCAGACGGCAAAGAGTGGACAGATGGCAAATTTCCAGATTCCAGTAGTGACTATTGCTTTGAACCATCTAAAAGTCTAAATGTCCAAGCTACAAAAGAAGAGAATATGTGATGAACATGTTAGGCAGCATTCCACATCAAAAATTCTGTTTTTATCATTTACCTACTCGAGGACGAGTAGGAATTAAGCTTGGGGATGCTGATACTTCTCCAAATTATCTATAATTTTTGCTTGCTCCATGCTCTTATATTATCATTCTTGGATGTTTTACAATCATTTTATAGCAACTTTATATCATTTTTTTGGGACTAACCTATTGATATACTGCCAAAGTGCCAGTTGCTGTTTTGCTTGTTTTTTACTTCGCAGAATATCAATACCAAACGGAGTCCAATCGCGAGGAAACTTTTTGGGGATTTTTTTGGGCCAGAACACATTCAGTGGGCCAAAGAAGTGCCAAAGGGGAGGGTCGAGTAGATCACAACCCACCAGGGCGCGCTAGAGGCCCCGGGCGCGCCCTGATGGGTTGTGCCCTCCTCGGGACCCCTCTCCAATGCCTCTGACGCCTATAAATTCCCAAATATTCCAGAAACCCTAGAGGAGTCGACGAAAAACACATCCAGCCGCCGCAAGTTCCAGAACCGCGAGATCCAATCTAACACCATCATGGAGGGGTACATCGTCCTCATTGGTGCCTCTCCGATGATGCGTGAGTAGTCCACCATAGACCTACGGGTTCGTAGGTAGTAGCTTGATGGCTTCCTCTCTCTCTCTTTTTATTCTCAATATAATGGTCTCTTGGAGATCTATTTGATGTAACCTTTTGCGGTGTGTTTGTTGGGATCTGATCAATTTTGAGTTCATGATCAGTTTCTATCCATGAATATTATTTGAGTCTTCTTTGATCACTTATATGCATGATTACTTATAGCCTCGTATTTCGTCTTCGAATCTTTGGTTTAGTTAGCCCAACTAGATCGATTTTTCTTGCCATGGGAAGAGGTGCTTTGTGATGGGTTCGATCTTGCGGTGTCCTCTCACAGTGATAGAAGGGGCAGCGAGGCACGCATGTATTGTTGCTATTAAGGATAACAAGATGGGGTCTATTCCTACATGAATAGATATTTTCTACATCATGTCACCGTTCTTATTGCATTACTACGTTTTCCCATGAACATAATACACTAGATGCATGCTGGATAGCGGTCGATGTGTAGAGTAATAGTAGTAGATGCAGAATCGTTTCGGTCTACTAATCTTGGACGTGATGCCTATATAATGATCATCGCCTTGGATATCGTCATGATTATTTGATCTTCTATCAATTGCCCAGCAGTAATTTGTTCACCCACCGTGTGCTATACTCATGAGAGAAGCCACTAGTGAACCCTACGGCCCCCGGGTCTACTTTTCCAACATATTGCTTTCTGATCTATCTTTTTGCCGCTTTTGTTTTCAGATCTATTATTCCAAAAACCCAAAAATACATTGCTGCACTTTTTATTTGCCCTTTTTATTTTGTGTTCTTGAGAGATCTATCTCTCCAATCTATCACTACCTTATGGCGCCCCGCCTGATTACCACTGTAGACAGACGGTCGCCACGCATGCCAGCCCAGGAAATCATCCTGGCATGCGTGTTACAACAAGTATCATGAACACAGGCATTTCTATTAATGGATATATAAGTCTTACATGATATATTACAAGAGTGATGGTAGCGGAAAAGATCTATCTAAGGCAGCATGGTCTTGGTGCGGCTCCAATCCACAGGGATCTGACTAGGTTACTCTCCTAGCCCGCGAACGCTCCGGCTCCTCGACGACGGACGACGGATCCTTATGTGAACCTGGCCATGTTAAAGGCCGCTGAGTACTTTTGAATGTACTCGCAAGCAAACCAAACTAACACATACACCAAGCAAAGCAATCCATGGCATTCAAGCATGCATTTAGTATTATTAGAGCAACATTAATTCACATGGCATGGCATCACTAGCTAGCAATATCAATTATCAAGTCATAGAAGGTTTATCCAACAAGATAGCCGCTAAAGTAAAATGCAGTAAAGTAAAGCATATCAGGTAAATAATCCATACTCTGAATAATCTCAGGATCCAATCTAAACCTTAACCAGATCCAGCTTACTCTCTTCCGGGTTGCCTTACAACCCTCAGAACATTCATGATCCACTGAGTACTTCAGGGCATAAGACAAGTTCTTCCATCATTATTATCATTGTTACGGTTGACCACCTAGTGAGGCCTGGACGGACTGTCCAATACCGTGGACGCGGCTATTCGAATAGATTTTTCACTCTGCAGAGGTTGCGCACTTTACCCACACCATGGAGCACCTGGCCTCGTGATCCCATTCGGGTGGACCAGTGTTGCTCCAACGAAACCTGCCTAACCCGTGACTCCTCCACCGTACCACCGGCAATCATTCTCCCCCGGAGTCAAGCCCTGGGTGGCCCCTGTGTCACCCCGTGATACCTGCCACCGTCGTGGCCAACTAAACTGTCCCAAATGGGGACGCCGGCAAATAACTCAACTGGGCTCACAAGGTTATCGCCGCCTACCAGGCCAGGGCAGCGCGCGCGCATAACCTTCCCTGTCTGGTGGTACCGGTAAAAGAGCACGCGATCAGACCAAGTCAAGGCCGTCCCATACCGGCAAATGTGGCTGCACAGATAAGCCCGGGCAGGTGACTCTAGAGCAACCGACTAGGTTTCATTTAGCAAGCATGGTGGTTTATCACAATAACTTGAGATGGCATCAACTACGCATTAAATCAGTTTACTTTGAATTATTATGTAGCAAGTACATGAAAGTAATGTAAACACTAAGTGCAGTCTAGCATCACTAGCTAGCAATGTCAATTATCAAGTCATAGCAGGTTTATCCAGCAAGATAGCCGCTAAAGTAAAATGCAGTAAATTAAAGCATATCAGGTAAATAATCCATACTCTGAATAATCTCAGGATCCAATCTAAACCTTAACCAGATCTAGATTACTCTCTTCCGGGTTGCCTTACAACCCTCAGAACATTCATGATCCACTGAGTACTTCAGGGCATAAGACAAGTTCTTCCATCATTATTATCATTGTTACGGTTGACCACCTAGTGAGGCCTGGACGGACTGTCCAATACCGTGGACGCGGCTATTCGAATAGATTTTTCACTCTGCAGAGGTTGCGCACTTTACCCACACCATGGAGCACCTGGCCTCGTGATCCCATTCGGGTGGACCAGTGTTGCTCCAACGAAACCTGCCTAACCCGTGACTCCTCCACCGTACCACCGGCAATCATTCTCCCCCAGAGTCAAGCCCTGGGTGGCCCCTGTGTCACCCCGTGACACCTGCCACCGTCGTGGCCAACTAAACTGTCCCAAACGGGGACGCCGGCAAATAACTCAACTGGGCTCACAAGGTTATCGCCGCCTACCGGGCCAAGGCAGCGCGCGCGCATAACCTTCCCTGTCTGGTGGTACCGGTAAAAGAGCACGTGATCAGACCAAGTCAAGGTCGTCCCATACCGGCAAATGTGGCTGCACGGATAAGCCCGGACAGGTGACTCTAGATCAACCGACTAGGTTGCATTTAGCAAGCATGGCAGTTTATCACAATAACTTGAGATGGCATCAACTACGCATTAAATCAGTTTACTTTGAATTATTATGTAGCAAGTACATGAAAGTAATGTAAACACTAAGTGCAGTCTAGCAGAAGTTTAATTATTTCTATCACAGGCATAATCATTAATTAAACATGTGAGAATAACACAGAGCAATGCTTTGGGGCATATATCAGTTGGTCGGCTTGCCTGGGGTCGAAGAATACTCCGGGAAGAAGTGCGGTCACCTCGCGGAAGAATCTGCCGGAAAGATTCCCTCTCGGAGGGCTAATAGAAGGGCAAGGGCAAAATGGTCATTTTCACAGTGTGGAAACATTATGAAAATAATACCATCGGAACAGGCTCGACGAGATGAAGAAGTGGGCGTTGGATTCACCTCGATTGGAGTCTCGGTTGAAAAGATACGCACGTTTGTTCGTTAGCAGAAAAACAAACAGAAAAGTGTCCGTTTTGACTGCTAACTCGCAAACATCCACAAATTAGAGATTTTGGCAGCGGCTGAGCTAAAAGAGAAAGTATATTCTGGGAAGTACGCTTTTCAACAGGGGAAGCACACTTTCAGCCGAAGAAGCGCCAGAGTACGCTTTTTAAAACTGAAAATGCATTTTGCGAAAAGGCACTTCCACTTAACGCGTGGGCCCGATGACTGGTCAACGCTTAGAGGCCGACGGGTGGGGTCGGGGGAGTGGGGCCCGCCTGGCCCTGCTCGTCTCCTTCCTCCCGCTCCGCCCCCGATGGGAAATAGAGGAGGGGGCGAGGCAGAGGTGAAGCCGACGTCGGCCCCGGCGAAACCGGCCGTCCCCGGCGGTGCTCCGGCCACCGCAGTAATCGGGAGATGGCGCCGCGCTCGGGGTGGCCGCCGGTTCGCCCAGGGGCGGCCCGCAGCGCTCTCGCTGCTAGCAGAGCGGCGGCGGCCGACGGACGGCAGAGGAGGCGCATCGGCGAGGCTCCCTCGTCGGAGATGAGGACGGCGGCGGCGGCGCAGACCTCAGGGGGAGGCTAGGAACCAGAGGAGCGGGAGGGGGAAGGGCCATGAGTAGGAGAGGGCCGAGGGGATCGGCGGCGACTCACGGCCATGGCAGGACGGGAGAGCTCGACGAGCTCGACTGAGAGGGCGGGGAGGTTGCTGGCGACTGGGAGGGCGCGAGGGCGTGCTTAAATAGGCTCCGGGGAGAGCTCTAGACGGCGCTCGCCGGCGGCCGAAACCTCTGGGCACGCGGTACCGCATCCCAACAGTGCCTCAACATCGGCACAAACGTCTAGAAGCTAGGGGACGAGGGGAAGAGGACTCCAGAGGGTTCACACGCGCGGTGGAGGGCTCACCGGCACTCCTGGACAAGCCACAGCCTGCCGGAGACGGCTCCCGAAGGGTCCAGAGTACAGGGCACTGATTTGGTGTGCTCTGCACATGATCACCGCGTGGACACGGTGTTTCCACACCGCACGCGAGGCCAAACCATGTCTGGAGTGTTCTCCTCCCTTCCCTGGATCGACTAGTGCAGCTTGATGGCATGGGAAAGCTCTGGTGTGACTGCACCTAGGTCAAACAGTTTCCAGCAATAAGGTGTTTGACATGTAGTGTGGCCACCACAGTGCTCTTCTTGGCATGATGCTTGGCAGAGGTTGATCACTCACTAGGGTGATCGTGACTACAAAGTTTCAACACAAATGGACAACTCCAAATGGTACTTCCTTTGTAACCATGCACTTTGGCCAGAAATGAAGATGTTCATACTGGGGGGAAAATGGCTACATGTATTTGGCTCAATTTTGGTTTAGGGGGATGATTTGAACATATGGAGATACTGGAAAAGTTTCAGCTCATTTGAAAATGCCTACATGGTACTTCCTTTACAGCACTTCCAAATGGACAGGAACTTGGGAAAATTGCTGTGGATGAATGGATAGAGGGATTGAGCTGATTTTTGGTTTCCATGTGTGATTTATCCATGTTAATCACCATGAAAAATTTCAGCTCAAATAGATCAAGGGTTCAAGCACTTCCTTTGCAAATTGCTCAACTGGACAGAATCTGCAAATTGATATTGTGCTCAAACTTTGAACTATGGAACTTGGGTTCTTGATGGAAATGGTGAAGATATGGATAGGAGAAGCTCCACAAATTATTTGGGATTTTTCCTGGCTACCAAAATGGTAGCTCCTTTAGAAAGGGCCCAAAATGCAATATTGGCTTTAAATAGGAAAAGGCAATTTCCCTTATTTAATTATGGCCAATATCTTTATGGGAGCTCAATATGATCACAAAGAATATCTCCACAAGTTTTCATGAACTTTGGAGATGGATAGATATTTTCCTGGATTTAATTCCTTTAACTGGCAGAAAAAGGAATTAATTATAACTGAAAAATATTGCAAATGACTTGGCAATATTTTTGCATATCCAGGGTTTATAGATAAAGGATGATCACTGGGAAAAGTTTGGGAGGCAACAGATCAAAGGAAATTGAGGTTCCTTTGTAACTGGAAGGATTAGGGTTTCCCTTCCGATAACTCAGAAGGTAGGGTTTCGACAGCAAAACCCTGAGGAAAGATCTTGGGTGGCAAGGTTGGACTGGAGAGAATCTCTGGTTGGATAGGAAGCCAAAGCTGAATGACAATCTTCATATACCCAAGAGCTAGAGAAATCCGATAACACCGAGAAAAAAGACGGGAGTCAAATCCCGCAAAGGAAAAAAAACAGGAGCGAAAACCAGGGTGTTACAAACCTACCCCCCTTAAGAAAATCTCGTCCTCGAGATTTCCGGGCTTACCTCCCGGTGAAGGGGAACTTACCTGTGGGCGACTTGGATCCATTAGCGGTCTTGTCTTCGTTGGTTCACTGACCCTTTAACTGCCTCTTCTGAGGGACCATGTGTTGTCTCTGCACACAACTTCCTTGAATCCTTCTCTTTTTTGTCTGGTATACCTTTTGTCCTGGTAGTGGTATTGCTGGGTGGGGTAGCGGGTAATACCAACAGACAGCTTGATTTCCAGGGCCTGGAAGTATCTGCTTCGGGTTTTATTGTAATGCTTCGTACCCTGACTGTCATGGGTAAGACATCCTTTCCTGGTACCAGGCTTACGTGCTTGTATGTCCTCGAGTGAGTGGGAGTGGCTTTCTTTCTGTCGTGTCAGAATGCTCAGTCTGGTTGTGGGTTCCATTCTGATGTTTCCTTCTGGCTTATGCATCCTGACTTTGCCCTTAGGTGTTCCACAATCCAATATGACCAGGTTATTACTGTCGCATCCCTAACTGAAATGTCAGGCATGATCACAAAGTAATCATAGACGGTAATCTCTTATTCCAATGATGTCATGATGTCTATGAGTTGTTGCTGCTGACGTGCTTTGAGCCATTCTATCTGAATGCCTTGTTTAAAACTCTATCGCTCGTGGAGATGGCTCTGTCATATATATAGCCTATGTAGTCCTTGTTGTGACCATTGAGCTAAGTATAGTATTGCTATCATCCGGTGTATCTTTTGGAGCATAGCCTCTTATCTTGGTTGATGGCCCATATTTATGATGAGTATGACATGCAGGCTGCACTGTTGTGGCCGTATATGCAAGAGTCTGACAAGGATTGGTATTACCACTCTGTCCA
This sequence comes from Elymus sibiricus, assembly GCA_039707655.1. Lineage (NCBI taxonomy): Eukaryota > Viridiplantae > Streptophyta > Magnoliopsida > Poales > Poaceae > Elymus > Elymus sibiricus. The sequence continues at coordinate 73,957,293 of CM077667.1, forward strand.
TGAAGCTGTATCTTGTTAACCGTCACGGAGGTTGTTTGTCCACAACTTCTTTGTGCTTGTGGACTCCTTTGATGGACCTGTAATGACCTGCCAACATGGCTCCTTGATTGTTTTCCCGGTTTGTCGGCCTTGTTCTCAGAACTTACTCTTGCATACCTCGTAGGGACTACTGTGCTCATATCCTTCCTTGAAGTATGGGGCCACTGTTTCTCTGGACACAGTCATTCCCGTGTATGAGTGGCTCACATGAACTGATCCACTGGACTGCATGCTCACAACATATGCAGGTGTAAGATAATTCCTTTCATAACCACTGAGTTCTGAGGCGGATGTGTGTCCAGACTAGTTCGTGCTCCTGACAAGCTTGTTGTAGGCACGATGGTGTGTTGAAGAAGGCTGAATTCCTTATGCTCGAAGCTTCTGCCAGGGTAGCATGCTGAAGGAGGCTGGGTATCGTACCTCAAAAGCTTTCCTTCATGTGGCCTACTGAGGAAGGTCAGGTGCCTTATGCTGGAAGTCTTCCGCGGTAGCACGCTGTGGAAGATGGGAGTGTCGTACCCTAGAAGATTTTCTCACCAAGTGGCGTATCGAGGAAGGTTGGGAGTCTTGCGTCATAAGCTCTTCTCGGTAGCTTGTGGAGGAAGGCTGGGTTCCTTATACCAGAAGCCCTTTTACTGTGTACGCAGTCGGATCTATGGCCGATTCTGGCTCCCTTTCGAAGTATCCTGAATTTACCCGTAGCGGAGCCAAAACTTGATATAGGCCATACCTCGACTGGAGATATTCCATTGGTCATGCACATCGCTTGTCCTTCTGCTGGTCTGATTATTGTTGTTGTAAAGGTTGCATGACTGATGCAGACCTCATGTTCACAATTAATCATGAATACCATATGTTGCTGGTAGTACATAGTTGGCGGATAATTCCATTTGATTTAGTTGAACTTCCAAGCATTTGAAGTTCTCATTGATTCTAGGCAACCGTAAACTTATCCATATTTCTCGCAAACCTTGTTCACAGTGAACAGAAAATTTTGTATTTATACCGGTAAATTTCCAAGATATGCTTTGAAATTCGTACCAACGTACCGGAGTTTTGTTGCTACTCTTGGCACATTCACATTCTTGAAATATGTCTTCTATGGGTAATAAATGATTCTTGGGTCCATTGAGAGAAGACTCGGGATTCACTTCACTGACTGAAATAATCCCTGTATCGCGGACGGAATAATTTGTCCTTACTGATGTTCATTCTTAGTAGCTCATCTGCATGTTCCTTAGGCGTGATTTGTTCTGAGGCAAACTCTCTCAGGTATATTCTGGCCTTGTCTGTTGCACACGGATTCTGCTTCTGAATATTAGGTAGTTGGCTGGATAGGACTCTTGCTGAATTGGGATTATTGGGTATTATCCCAGTTGCATGTTGGTCTTCTTAGGCAACTCTTGCGGATGGATCCAATCGGAGCGAAGAAACGGAATCGACAAAAGAAACAAGAACCGCGAAAAACCAGGAAGCAAATAAAGCTCAAGTGTTGCGGACCTTACACACGTGGCCGAGGATTCACTAGTATAACTAGTATAGCGGACTCGATGCACCTCTAAGGATTTAGAAGCGAAACCACACAATGCTCCTGGTAGCACTGGTGTCAAGCTCCTACTACTTCCTTAGGGAGCATCACACTTGACGCAGGACCATAGCCAAAGTGGCTTAGTCAACGTTCCTAAGGTTGTCGAGGAGAGATAGAATTTATAGTCGTTTCCCAAAGGAAACTAGAGTAAGAAGAGAAATGCCATGGCTAGCAAGCAGGGTAAGGATATCTGGTTTACCTAGGGGTTTCAGGGCTCACGGGTCGTTGCCGGGTGCGAGTATTTCACACCGGAGGCAAAGGCCACGAGAGTTGGGGTCTGATGGAGCCGAAGACCTATGGGGTTGCCTTATGATCAATAGTAGCCGTGCCAAGTGGCAAAGATGGCTGAAATCCATCTGGGCTTTCTATTGAGCACAAGACAGTGAAGTCTGGCTAGGGTAACCTATAGTCAGCCTGGCTACTCTGATACCATCCGTTGTGACGCCCCGCCTGATTACCACTGTAGACAGACGGTCGACACGCATGCCAGCCCAGGAAATCACCCTGGCATGCGTGTTACAACAAGTATCATGAACACAGGCATTTCTATTAATGGATATATAAGTCTTACATGATATATTACAAGAGTGATGGCAGCGGAAAAGATCTATCTAAGGCAGCATGGTCTTGGTGCGGCTCCAATCCACAGGGATCTGACTAGGTTACTCTCCTAGCCCGCGAACGCTCCGGCTCCTCGACGACGGACGACGGATCCTTTTGTGAACCTGGCCATGTTAAAGGCCGCTGAGTACTTTTGAATGTACTCGCAAGCAAACCAAACTAACATATACACCAAGCAAAGCAATCCATGGCATTCAAGCATGCATTTAGTATTATTAGAGCAACATTAATTCACATGGCATAGCATCACTAGCTAGCAATGTCAATTATCAAGTCATAGCAGGTTTATCCAGCAAGATAGCCGCTAAAGTAAAATGCAGTAAATTAAAGCATATCAGGTAAATAATCCATACTCTGAATAATCTCAGGATCCAATCTAAACCTTAACCAGATCTAGATTACTCTCTTCCGGGTTGCCTTACAACCCTCAGAACATTCATGATCCACTGAGTACTTCAGGGCATAAGACAAGTTCTTCCATCATTATTATCATTGTTACGGTTGACCACCTAGTGAGGCCTGGACGGACTGTCCAATACCGTGGACGCGGCTATTCGAATAGATTTTTCACTCTGCAGAGGTTGCGCACTTTACCCACACCATGGAGCACCTGGCCTCGTGATCACATTCGGGTGGACCAGTGTTGCTCCAACGAAACCTGCCTAACCCGTGACTCCTCCACCGTACCACCGGCAATCATTCTCCCCCGGAGTCAAGCCCTGGGTGGCCCCTGTGTCACCCCGTGACACCTGCCACCGTCGTGGCCAACTAAACTGTCCCAAACGGGGACGCCGGCAAATAACTCAACTGGGCTCACAAGGTTATCGCCGCCTACCGGGCCAGGGCAGCGCGCGCGCATAACCTTCCCTGTCTGGTGGTACCGGTAAAAGAGCACGCGATCAGACCAAGTCAAGGCCGTCCCATACCGGCAAATGTGACTGCACGGATAAGCCCGGACAGGTGACTCTAGATCAACCGACTAGGTTGCATTTAGCAAGCATGGCAGTTTATCACAATAACTTGAGATGGCATCAACTACGCATTAAATCAGTTTACTTTGAATTATTATGTAGCAAGTACATGAAAGTAATGTAAACACTAAGTGCAGTCTAGCAGAAGTTTAATTATTTCTATCACAGGCATAATCATTAATTAAACATGCGAGAATAACACAGAGCAATGCTTTAGGGCATATATTAGATGGTCGGCTTGCCTGGGGTCGAAGAATACTCCGGGAAGAAGTGCGGTCACCTCGCGGAAGAATCTGCCGAAAAGATTCCCTCTCGGAGGGCTGATAGAAGGGCAAGGGCAAAATGGTCATTTTCACATTGTTGAAACATTATGAAAATGATACTATCGGAACAGGCTCGACGAGATGAAGAAGTGGGCGTTGGATTCACCTCGATTGGAGTCTCAGTTGAAAAGATACGCACATTTGTTCGTTAGCAGAAAAACAAACAGAAAAGTCCGTTTTGACTGCTAACTGGCAAACGTCCACAAATTAGAGATTTTGGCAGCGGCTGAGCTAAAAGAGAAAGTGTATTCTGGGAAGTACACTTTTCAACAGGGGAAGCGCACTTTCAGCCGAAGAAGCGCCAGAGTACGCTTTTTAAAACTGAAAACGCATTTTGCGAAAAGGCACTTCCACTTAACGCGTGGGCCCGATGACTGGTCAACGCTTAGAGGCCGACGGGTGGGGTCGGGGGAGTGGGGCCCGCCTGGCCCTTCTCGTCTCCTTCCTCCTGCTGCGCCCCCGACGGGAAATAGAGGAGGGGGCGAGGCAGAGGTGAAGCCGACGTCGGCCCCGACGAAACCGGCTTGGGGTGGCCGCTGGTTCGCCCAGGGGCGGCCCGCAGCGCGCTCGCTGCTAGCAGAGCTGCGGCGGCCGACGGACAGCAGAGGAGGCACGTCGGCGAGGCTCCCTCGTCGGAGATGAGGACGGCGGCGGCGGCGCAGACCTCAGGGGAGGCTAGGAACCAAAGGAGCGGGAGGGGGAAGGGCCATGTGCAGGAGAGGGCCGAGGGGATCGGCGGCGACTCACGGCCATGGGAGGACGAGAGAGCTCGGCGAGCTCGACTGAGAGGGCGGGGAGGTTGCTGGCGACCAGGAGGGCGCGCGAGCGTGCTTAAATAGGCTCGGGGGAGAGCTCTAGACGGCGCTCGCCGGCGGCCGAAGCCTCTGGGCACGCGGTACTGCGTCCCAACAGTGCCTCGACGTCAGCACAACCGTCCAGAAGCTAGGGGACGAGGGGAAGAGGACTCCAGAGGGTTCACACGCGCGGTGGAGGGCTCGCCGACACTCCTGGACAAGCCACGGCCTGCCGGAGACGGCTCCCGAAGGGTCCAGAGTACAGGGCACTGATTTGGCGTGCTCTACACATGGTCACCGCGTGGACACCGTGTTTCCACGCCGCACGCGAGGCCAAACCATGTCTGGAGTGTTCTCCTCCCTTCCCTGGATCGACTAGTGCAGCTGGATGGCATGGGAAAGCTCTGGTGTGACTGCACCTAGGTCAAACAGTTTCCAGCAGTAAGGTGTTTGACATGTAGTGTGGCCACCACAGTGCTCATTTTGGCATGATGCTTGGCAGAGGTTGATCACTCACTAGGGTGATCATGATTACAAAGTTTCAACACAAATGGACAACTCCAAATGTTACTTCCTTTGTAACCATGCACTCTGGCCAGAAATGAAGATGTTGATACTGGGGGGAAAATGGCTACATGTATTTGGCTCAAATTTGGTTTAGGGGGATGATTTGAACATATGGAGATACTGGAAAAGTTTCAGCTCATTTGAAAATGCCTACATGGTACTTCCTTTACAGCACTTCCAAATGGACAGGAACTTGGGAAAATTTCTATAGATGAATGGATAGAGGGATTGAGCTGATTTTTGGTTTCCATGAGTGATTTATCCATGTTAATCACCATGAAAAATTTCAGCTCAAATAGATCAAGGGTTCAAGCACTTCCTTTGCAAATAGCTCAACTGGACAGAATCTGCAAATTGATGTTGTGCTCAAACTTTGAACTATGGAACTTGGGTTCTTGATGGAAATGGTGAAGATATGGATATGAGAAGCTCCACAAATTATTTGGGATTTTTCTTGGCTACCAAAATGGTAGCTCCTTTAGAAAGGGCCCAAAATGCAATATTGGCTTTATATAGGAAAAGGTAATTTCCCTTATTTAATTATGGCCAATATTTTTATGGGAGCTCAATATGATCACAAAGAATATCTCCACAAGTTTTCATGAACTTTGGAGATGGATAGATATTTTCCTGGATTTAATTCCTTTAACTGGCAGAAAAAGGAATTAATTATAACTGGAAAATATTGCAAATGACTTGGCAATATTTTTGCATATCCAGGGTTTATAGATAAAGGATGATCACTGGGAAAAGTTTGGGAGGCAACAGATCAAAGGAAATTGAGGTTCCTTTGTAACTGGAAGGATTAGGGTTTCCCTTCCGATAACTCAGAAGGTGGGGTTTCGACAGCAAAACCCTGAGCAAAGATCTTGGGTGGCAATGTTGGACTGGAGAGAATCTCTGGTTGGATAGGAAGGCAAAGCTGAATGACCATCTTCATATACCCAAGAGCTAGAGAAATCCGATAACACCGAGAAAAAAGACGGGAGTCAAATCCCGCAAAGGAAAAAAAACAGGAGCGAAAACCAGGGTGTTACATACCTAATCTATCTTTTTACCGTAGAGAGATTGACAACCTCTCTTTCGCGTCGGGTTGCAAGTATTTGTTCTTTGTGTGCAGGTGTTGTTTACGTAGTCGTGGTGATCCTCCTACTGGTTCGATACCTTGGTTTCATAACTGAGGGAAATACTTACCGTCGCTGTGCTGCATCATCCCTTCCTCTTTGGGGAAATGCCGATGCAGTCTCAAGCCACGTCAGGCACAACCCACCAGGGCGTGCCTAGGGGGCCTGGCGCGCCCTGGTTTCTTGTGCCCACCAGGGTGGGCCCCTCCGGTAGTTGTTTGCTCGAGTATTTTTAATATAATCCAAAAAATTCTCCGTAAAGTTTCAGCTTGTTTGGAGAAGTGCAGAATAGGTATCTCTGATGTGCTTTTTCAGGTCCAGAATTCCAGCTGCCGGTATTCTCCCTCTTTGTGTAAACCTTGCATATTTTGAGAGAAAAGGCATTAGAATCACTCCCTAAAGCATTATTATTTAACAAAACATTATAAATAACAGTAGGAAATCATGATACAAAATGGACGTATCACGAGGCTGAGCATCGAGGACCTCCACGTAAGCGGAGCGGCGCCGAAATCGATGAGCTGTTGAAAAACTGGGAACAGTGCCCCGCGCCGGGAAAGACGATGAAAAAGGCGCCGGAGCCGCTGCTGAAGGTATGGAAAACAAGGTCTGTTTTCAAGGACTTGCCGTACTGGCCCAAACTCGACACGCCTCATTGCCTTGATCAAATGCATATCATGAAGAATGTCCTCGAGAGCTTGCTTGCGACACTGATGAACATGCCGGATAAGACCAAGGATGGGCCGAAGGCAAGAAGAGACTTGGAAGATTTGAAAATCAGGGCAGATCTGCACATGCTACCCCGTAAAAAGTCAACGGAGACGGAGGCGGGGGACAGGGGCGGAAAAGTCAACAAGAAGGACGAGAATTATTACCCCCCTTCTTGCTTCACCTTAAGTCTGAAGGAGATCGATCAATTCTTCAAGTGCCTTACCAGAATCAAAGTTAGTTCCGGTTACTGTGGGAAGATAAGCAGATTTCTAGACACCAAGAAGAAAAGGTTCAGCGGGATGAAGTCTCATGACTGTCACGTGATGATGACGCAGATCCTTTCGGTTGCCCTTAGAGGTATAATGGACAAGCACGTCCGTGAAACGCTTATTGATTTGTGCAACTTTTTTATGTTATCTCTTGAAAGTCGATCAGTGTGAAGCAGCTCCGAAGGCTACAAGAAGAGATCGTTGTTATACTAAATGAGCTTGAGATTTACTTCCCGCCCGCGTTCTTTGACGTCATGGTGCATCTGTGTGTCCACATTGTGGACGACATCATTGACCTCGGGCCGTCATTCCTTCACAACATGATGCCGTTCGAGAGGATGAATGGGGTCATCAAAGGATTCGTTCGTAACATGTCCCGTCTGGATGGAAGCATCGTGCAGGGCTATCTGACCCAAGAGTGCATCTCCTTCTGCGAGAATTATTTAAGCGATGAAAACCCTGTTGTTGGTTTGCCCATCAACATGCACCTTGGGAGGATCGGAGGAGAAGATCACACGAACGGATGGAGGGAATTGCATGTGGACTACTCGGGTCGACGCAACGACTTGGACATAGCAAACTTAGTAGTGCTACATCACCTAGACGTGGTAGATCCTTTCATGGAACTGCACAAAGAAACCATCGTAAAGAAGTATCGTGACCAGGGGCTACACAAGACGGACGCCGAAGTTACTAGAGAGCACAAGTCCACTTTCTTGCGTTGGTTCAAAGAGCATGTTCTTGCTAATCCCCCGGAAGAGGGCAGTGCAGACGGATTGCTCATACACGCCTTAGCACATGACCCCACGGCCAACCTCAAGACCTATCAAGCATATGATATCAATGGATACACGTTTTACATGGAGGCCAAAGATATACAGTGATTACCAGAACTCAGGGGTGATGATGGAATGCATGACCGGCGATAGCGGCGCAACTGAAAGATTCTACGGATGGGTCGAAGAGATCTGGGAGCTTGACTACCCTGGACTGCACAGCGCGACGATGTTCCGTGTCAGATACCATGAATGTTAACGTCATCGCCAAAACTGAGCCATGGGTACACGCTAAGCACGTGACACAGTGCTTCCTCATAACCGACCCGAGCAATCCGAGCCGTGTTGTCGTGAGGAGAGGCAAAAGGAGCATCATCGAAATGGACGGGGTCGCTAACGAGGAAGACTATGACTAGTATGGCGACCCGATGAGGGAAGGTGACGATGACGATGAAGCATATGTCAAAAGAAGAAGCAAGACTACATTACCTAAGAAAAATCGCACTCCATGGAAAAGGAAAAGTCATAACGAGGGGCTCAATTACTCGGCAGCGAACAAGAAAGGAAAGAAGCTCACTCAGAAAGGAAAACGTCCACACACTTAACCGTTATCGATGACGAAGAAGAAGCAAACCATCATTTATATATATGTTCCTATTTTGTATACGCACTTAACCGTTATCGGTCAAATGATATAATATATATCGCCCTTCCCATCATGCATATCGGTCATTTTTCACAGGGAGAAAAACAAAAACAAAAAAAAATATAAATGAAAAGAAAAATAAAATGTAATAAAAAGGAAAGGAATAGAAATGAAAATGAAAAGAAATAGAAAAAGGAGAAAGGTAAAAAAGAAAATGAAAAGAAAAAAAGGAAAGCAATAGCGGTAGGTTTAGAACCAGCGCTATAGCTAAGTTAGCTATAGCGCTGGTTCTAAACCAGCTCTACCGCTACATCGACTTAACCCTCCCGTGCGCTTTCTTCCCCATTCTCCCCCAAATCCCTCCTGTCTTACGCTGTTGTCGCCCTCCTCTCCGCGCACGCCCTCCATCGTCCTCGTCGCCCTTCTCCGTGCGCCCTCCTCCATGCGCCCTCCTCCGTGCGCCCTCCATCGCCGCCCGTCGCCCTCCTCTGCGCGCCCTCCAGCCGCGCCCGTCTCCCCCGACCGGTGCCGTCTCCTATCGCCGTCGTCTGGTGCCCTCCAGCTGCGCCTGTCTCCCCCGACCTCCACCTCACCGCCGGCATCTCCCCTGACCCCCTGTAAGGCACCCGCCCCGCCTCCCTCTCTCCTCTCCTCTCTGCTGTCTTAGCTTTAGGGTTAGTTAGAACAAAATTAGTTAAAAAAATTAGTTAAATCCTCTCTGTAGGAACCTGGCTAAGCACCCGGCGTTGTACAGGGCCTTAGAAACCTAGGAAGAGGGAGAGGAAGAGGGAGAGAGAGGGAGAGGAACCCTAGTTAAATTTTGTAGGACAGAATTTTCTGGCATTTAATAAAAATACTAATAAAATTTATTTGAAATAGATTAAAGTAAACATTTTGCTACTAAGTAAGTTTCATTTGTATGAAATTGACCTAAATACTTTGCAAAGAATGCATATGTGAAACACTAGCTTGAGAGAGAGAGTGAGAGGGTTAAACTAGGGCATTTGTATTAGTGCTGCTAGTAGTAGTGGTAATAGTAGATGTTAATTAGGTCATTATAGAGCACAAGAGTTAACTGGATTTTGTTCTATTAGTAGTTAACTGAATTTTCTTCTACACTTAGTTTTTGAATTAGCTCGTGTATATTTGGACATGTGTTGCGGTGTCGAAGATGGATATTTCAACATTGTTTGAGGGAATGATTCCGAGTGGCCTATGTTTTGCTAGAATGTTGATTCATTTCCGTTCCGGCAAATTTCAGGCGCTCGATATGTCCACTTATTAGCAAAGGTCAGGCCAAAAATTTCCGTGAATTTTGGCATGACTTGTGCTAGAAACTAGGACATATCGAGTGCCTGGGATTTGCCGCAACAGGAATGAATCAACATTCCGGCAAAACATAGGCCTTTTTTATGTCATTATTCATTTTATTAGATCTAGAATTAATTGACTAGACTTAAGCATAGGAAACATGGCTAACAACGACGAAGGAGGGGGTTCTGGTAATTGCGACATCTACGAGGTGGCAAACAGCTATTTTAACTATCTGGATGAGCAACATTTGTCGTACCCCCTGTCACATCCGAGGGTTGCACCAACACCGGCACCGACACTGGCACCGACACCGACGCCGAGACCAGCACCAATGCTGGCAAATTAGCCGGTACAGAACCGCAACCGAAGAGGATACGACGCCCAAACCAGCTCAGCACTACTAGACTGGTGGTCACGGAGGTGGACCCTGGCAATTTCTAGCCAAAAGAGCCTGAGGAAGCGCGCATGTGCTACCGCAATCAAATAGGTTGCATCCTACGGGAAACCGCCACCATCAACGACAAAAAATTAAGGAAGATACCAAATATGGAGCACTTCCTCCTAACGAAACTGCACCAGAGTTTCTTGTTCCCGGACTGGGATGAAACCAATTATCCTAGACCGTGGCTAGACCCGGCAATGAAGAAGATAAGCAACAAAGCCACGGGCAAGTTTAGCAACGTGTTGTCCACCTGGAAAGTAAGGGTGAAAAATCGGATCATTGTCAAAAAGCAACCCTACTCCAAGATTGTAAAGGATAATCCGACAATTACGGAAGAGCACTTCGAAATATTCAAGGCGGCTTGCATTGCCGAAGCTGCCAAAGAAAAGTCGGAGTACATGAAGGGGCTTCAAGAAAGGAACATGGGGTACCACCGCCTCGGAAGCCGTGGTTACTCGGGGAAGAAGCGCATATGGGACAAGGAGGACGCGGAATGCGAAATTCTAGGGATCCCAGACCCCTTGGCGGAGTTCACCGTCCCGCAGGAGCGTGACGTCATCAGGGCCCGGTACCATTGGGACCCAGTCAAGAAGGTTTTCGAAACGGACACGGTCACGAGGGAGTTCATGAGACTGCTGGTAATTATTAATTTACCCCCTAATTTTAGCTTCTGATCAATTCGACTGCACGTTTAGTCACATTTGTGAACGATCCACGTTCCTTTTGCAGAAAGAGAAGCACAGGATTGCGGCCGAAAGCGACTTGCTGTCTGAGGCGTCGGCGAGGCCCAAGTGGGACACCCCTTTCAACCGGGCCTTGAACATATTGAAAAGACTTCCGGTGGGCACTCGGCCGTCGTATGGACGCGTGCACGACGTCGGAGACATCGCCACATGGAAGCACTACTACCATGAGGACGTCGAGGAGAGAAAGGAAAGATGGAGGTTAAACAAAATAAACATCGACAAGAAGGTTGAGATTGCGGTCAATAAGAAGGTTGAGACTGCGGTCGATAAGAAGGTTGAGATTGCGGTCGATAAGAAATCAGCTGAGACCAAAGAAGCGATACGACCTGAGTTGGTGAGGGAGGCAGTCCAAGCAGCGGTAGCTGTCGCAAGAGAGGAAATGGTATCTTCGTTTAGTGCCTTGATTCCGGCTGTCATCGAATGGCTCAAACAAAATCAAGGTAAAGAGGCAAAGGACTTTCCCCTTGCAAGCTTCGTCGGGAGCAGCTCGTAGCGTTGCACCGCCAGCACCTGCTCACGCAACCGCACCTGCTCCCGCACCTGCTCATAGTAGCCCGTCCTCCGTATCTGGCGCACTCGGCGGGGCTTCGTCTTTGGTTGAGCTTGACGCCCTCACGGTAACTACCTGTCACACCGGCCCTCTTCAATATACGTGTAATCTCCTGTTTCCGTTGCCTTTCGGATGTCTCACGTCGCAGACATTTCTTCGCGGGCCGACGAAACCCCGTGCACCATATTGTACATCATCAGCGGCCAGAAGGTGGACGTGGGAAAGGCGACGATAGTGAAGCCGAAGGAACAATTGTTCCACAGCCGGCCGATGCCCCCAGGCGTCTTCAAGGTTTCCGTGGCCAGTGTCAAAGCGGGCTACGAGAATTTGGCTCCCCCGGTACTACAAGGGGGAGATGACGATGAGACCCCACCACGGCTTGGCAATTGCAAGAGTTGGGTACTGTTGTGGCCTAAGAGTCTCCTTCGTCTGGAGACGGCCGGGAGCACACCCACGACCAAGCAGCCTCAGCAAGGTATGGACACCACCACCCCACCTACCCAATTAGCGGCGCCTGTCGTGCCGGGTGATAGCGGACGGCGTGAGGAAGAGGCTCCATTAGTGGCTGATGATGCCGCCGCCGTTGAAGAAGCAATGCATGATGCCATGGACGAGGATGATGACCCTCTACGGTTTCTCAATTCCAGCGCCGGCGGCTATGACGACGCAGGATTGATGGCTCAGCAGTATGACTCAGGGTTTGAGCGTGATGAGTTGATGCCTGAATTGCCGGAGGAGGAACGTCTTAAGGCTGATTGCAAGAAGTCTCTCTTCCTACAATCCTCGCAGGACACGCCTCCAGATGCCGCCTCAACCCAGCAACAACAACGTGAGGGTCGATCACTATTGCTGAGCCCGACAACACTGGGGGCGATGGTCAGGGACGGTATGACAGGCTCACTTCCGGTACCAAAGAAGCATAGGAAGAGATCGAAGAAAGGCTCTAATGGCAGCAAAGATGCTTCTATGAGCCATCCGCCTCCGCAGCCTCGGGTTGAAGACCGTATACCCATCAAAGGTGCGGCGAAATACCATATCACCGGTGATCCGATCCTACCTAAGGAAGCGGTAGAGGCCATAGACGGCGATCTAAGGAGACTTCATGACGATGTGCTGTTGAGAGAGAAAAGCCTTATCACCTTGACAAATCCAGGATACCCACTCTACGTGGTTAATGTGCCGCAACAAAGGTTGTACGTCCAGACATTCCCCGCGAATAAGTTCTTTCTTCGATTCGATTACATCTTCGACATGTTTCACATGACAAGGTTGGATTTTACGTTCGTCCGCCTGTATGCCTTATACATGAGCTACATCATCAGGCGCGAGAAAATATCTTATATTTGTGTCGCTGACCCATACTTTATACACGAGGGCTTCTTGGCAGTCTGCATAGAGCACCGTGAATATGCGAGGAACTACATCGCCGATTTCATGGTCGCCAATAAGGACAAGGAGTCGATTCTCCTGCCTTATCATCCCATGTAAGTCATCCACGGATATCCTTCCTTCGATTTCAATCATTCATTTGCATGCGTGGAGGCTAATTTGAGGTGTTCTTATTTTGTGCAGCGAGGGGCGCGCCGTCCTCATCATTCTTTACCCCCGATTCTCCCACGCTCTTTACTTGGACTCGTCGAAGAATGTGAAGAAAAAGGATTACACCCACATCAAGGCTATTCTCGACAGTGCTATCTTAAGCTACAGCCAACGGGGTGGAGAGATCACGGTCAAGAAGACAAGGAAGAGCGCGACCTGCTTTAGCCATAAGATTGACGTGGCTTGAGACTGCGTCGGTATTTCCCCAAAGAGGAAGGGATGATGCAGCACAGCGACGGTAAGTATTTCCCTCGGTTATGAAACCAAGGTTATCGAACCAGTAGGAGGATCACCACCACCCAATAAGAAGCACCTGCACACAAACAACAAATACTTGCAACCCGACGCGAAAGAGAGGTTGTCAATCTCTCCACGGTAATAAGATATATTAGGTAGTGATAGATAGGAGAGATAGATCTCTCAAGAACACAAATAAAAAGAGTAAATATGCAGCAATATGTTTTGGGGTTTTTGGTTTTGTAGATCTGAAAACAAAGATTGCAAAAAGATAGATCGGAAAGCAATATGTTGGAAAAGTAGACCCGGGGGCCGTAGGGTTCACTAGTGGCTTCTCTCATGAGTATAGCGCACGGTGGGTGAACAAATTACTATTGGGCAATTGATAGAAAATCGAATAGTCATGACGATATCCAAGGCGATGATCATTATATAGGCATCACGTCCAAGATAGGTAGACCGACTCCTGCATGCATCTACCTCTATTACTCCACACATCGACCGCTATCCAGCATGCATCTGGTGTATTAAGTTCATCGAAAAATTGAGTAATGCAATAAGAACGATGACATGATGTAGACAAGATCTATTCATGTAGGAATAGACCCCATCTTGTTATCCTTAATAGCAACGATACATGCGTGTCTTGCTGCCCCTTCTGTCACTGGGAAAGAACACCGCAAGATCGAACCCATCACAAAGCACCTCTTCCCATGGCAAGAAAAATCGATCTAGTCGGCCTAACTAAACCAAAGATTCGAAGAAGAAATACGATGCTATAAGCAATCATGCATATAAGAGATCAAAGAAGACTAAAATAATATTCATGGATAGAAACTGATCATGAACTCAAAATTCATCGGATCCCAACAAACACACCGCAAAAGTTTACATCAAATAGATCTCCAAGAGACCATTGTATTGAAAATCATAAGAGAGAGAGAAGAAGCCATCTAGCTACTGCCTACGGACTCGTAGGTCTATGGTGGACTACTCACGCATCATCGGAGAGGCACCTATGAGGAAGATGAACCCATCTGTGATGGTGTTTAGATTGGATCTCGCGGTTCTGGAACTTGCGGCGGCTGGAATTTTGTTTCGTCGACTCTCCTAGGTTTTTTGGAATATTTGGGAATTTAAAGGCATCAGAGGCGGTGGAGAGGGGCCCCGAGGAGGGCACAACCCATCAGGGCGCGTCGGGCCCCCCCTGGCGCGCCCTGGTGGGTTGTGGTCTCCTCGGCCCACTCCCCCGGCACTTCTTTGGCCCACTGGGTGTCTTCTGGGCCAGAAAAAATCTCCAAAAAGTTTTGTCGCGATTGGACTCCGTTTAGTATTGATTTTCTGTGAAGTAAAAAACAAGCAAAAACAGCAACTGGCACTTTGGCACTATGTCAATAGGTTAGTCCCAAAAAATAATATAAAGTTGTTATAAAATGATTGTAAAACATCCATGAATGATAATATAACAACATGGAACAAGAAAAAAATTATAGATACGTTGGAGACATATCAGCATCCCCAAGCTTAATTCCTACTCGTCCTTGAGTAGGTAAATGATAAAAACAGAATTTTTGATGTGGAATGTTGCCTAACATGTTCATCATATTCTTTTCTTTTGTATAGCATGGACATTTGGACTTATAGATGATTCAAAGCAATAGTCTAGTTTTAACATAATGACTTCAATACTCAAGCATGTCAACAAGCAACCATGTCTTTCAAAATATCAACACTAAAGAAAGTTATCCCTAGCCCATCATGCTCAATCATTGATCCATTCATGAAACACACTCAAATATTAGCTATGCCCAATGCTCAAGTACGATCATAGTGCCCCCTAGTTGGTGCTTTATAAGAGAAGATGGAGACTCAAAGCAAAAAATGAAAATTGCATAAAGTAAATAGATAGGCCCTTCTCAGAGGGAAGTATGGATTTGTAGAGGTGCCAGAGCTCAAGGTTTAAATTGAGAGAGAGAAAATATTTTGGGTGGCATGTTTTTGCTGTCAACGAAAACGACAAAGTAGTTCACAATACTTTCCATGCTAGATATATCATAGGCGGTTTCCAAACAGAAAATAAAGTTTATTCGTTTTCCCACCAAACTTTCACTTTCCATGGCGGGTCGTATCCACGGTTGCCTTCCATACCAACACTTTCCAAGGAATTTATTATTTGACAACATAAAGTAATTTTTTTTTTCATTTCGGGAATGGGCATCCCTATTATCGCCACACTCTCGTGCAATGACAAGTGAATAAACACTAATCTTGAGGTATTGGACACTCCCCACCGTTTCATGAGCGGTACGGGCACACAAAATAGAAAAATTATTTTGAAAATTTAGAGACGGCACATACAAATTTGCTTGGAACGGTATGGAAATGCCGCATATAGGTAGGTATGGTGGACTCATAAGGCAAAACTTGCTTTGAGGATTTTGGATGCACAAGTAGTATTTCTACTTAGTACAAACGGAGGCTAGCAAATAGATTGGGAAGCAACCAAACCAAGAAACGAAAATTCACATAAGTGAGCATTGAACATAACTAACACCGAATAATGCACCACAAGTAGGATGTAACTTCATTGCATAACTATTGACTTTCGTGCATGCATAGGGAATCACAAACCTTAACACCAATATTCCTACTAAGCATAATTACTCACTAGCATGACTCACATATTACTATCATCATGTTCCAAAACTATTACAAAGAATCAAGTTTAATTTGTCCAATGATCTTCATGAAAGTTTTTATTATATCCTCCTTGGATATCTATCACTTTGGGACTAGTTTCATATATTGACATTGCTTTTTGGCAAGCTCAAACAAATTTAAGTGAAGCACATGAGCATAAAGATTTCATCTCTCAAAAAGGTATAAGTTAAGCATGAGAGGATTTCTTCAAAATTTACCTACTCTCAAATTAATCTAAGTGAAGCATGAGAGTATTTCTACAAAAATTTCCAAGCACACCGTGCTCAAAAAGATATAAGTGAAGCACTAGAGCAATTCTATAGCTCAAAAAGTTTAAGTGAAGCATAGAGAGCGATTCTAACAAATCATAGCATGATTTTGGCTTTCTCAAATAGGTGTGTCCAGCAAGGATACAAAGGAAAAACTAACAAACAAAGCAAGCAAAGATACAAGACGCTCCAAGCAAAACTCATGATATGTGACGAATAAAAATATAGCTCCAAGTAAAAGAAAGAGGGGATGCCACTCGGGGGCATCCACAAGTTTAGTTGCTTGTTTCTCTTTCGATATATCTTGGGGGTGCGGTAGCATCCCCAAGATTAGGCTTTTTATCACTGAAAGTGCAATCATGCCCTTACATCAAATTTTGATGTTGATGACAATATACATGTAGGGGACTAACTATGTTCGTCAAGTAAATCTCAGGTGTTAGTCCCCGGATGACAAAGGTGTGTGGATCATGAACATATGGAGTTGATATTACTCAAGGAAGAAATACTGGATCAAAAAGATTGTATATTTGTTTGTTCTTGAGTATAGGGATCCCACACTATTAAGAGGGGATCGGTAGGGGTAGTGAAGGACTTGCTCATGTTACAAAAACCTTGCTTCTCCATCTTAGGCACATACACACAAAAAACTGCAGAAGAAACTCTGCCTCTGCACCCACGCCGGATGTTCGGCCTGCTCGCCGGATGTCCTGCCCGCACGACGGATATCCGGGCTGCTCCGCCGGATATCTGGCCCCTGGTATCCAGAGTACACCGAACGGGTGGTGAAATCCCCGGATGTCCGGGATCTCCTGTGTCCCCAGATATCCGGGATGACATGCCGGATGTCCGGCTCTTTGCTGTCCAGAGAGCATCTGTTCTGTGATGTTTTCTCCGGATGTCCGGGCACCACGCCGGATGTCCGGGACTTCCAGCCACGCCGGATGTCCGGGCTTTACCCCGGATGTCCGGCCTCTCTGTTTTATTCTAGCCTCTCTGCTTTATTACACAGACGTCACACTATGCCGGATGTCCGGCCCCTAGCCCGGATGTCCGGCCTACCTCTGTCACTTACACTACAACTGCCATATTTGCTCCAATACTATATATAACCTTCTTCCTCCACGGGAGAGGGTTGACCATTCACTTCGAGCAATCCCTAGAACACATTTCACTCTCTCTCTCTCACTCTCATACACCAAATCTTAGATCTCGAAGGGATTTGAAAGCATTTGTGAGAAATTGTCCAATCAAGTGATAGATTCACTCCTTCCCCTTCTTTACACCAAAGGAATTCATGATTTGAGCAAGTCTTGAGCTTTTCCCCATCATTCTTGTTACTCTTGGAGGTTGGAGACTCCTAGGCGGTAGGAGTCCTTCGGAGAGGAATCGACCATTGTGATTACCCCCGGAAAGTTTGTGAAGGTTTGGAGACCACCTCAAGGTCTACCACTAGTGGTTGGGAATCGCCTTTGTGGTGATATCTCAAAGAGAGAATAGGGTGAGCCTTCGTGGCGTTGGTGTGCCTTCGTGGTAACACCCACCTCTCTAAACGGTGACGTAGCTTCCCTCCAAGGAAGTGAACATCGGCATACATCCTCGTCTCTCGAAGTTGCGGTTATTCTTAACCCTAACTTCCTACTTGTGGTTATTTGTCTCTTAGTCTTTACTTATATCATATTGTGCTCGCTTACTCATATGCTTGTGGTACTTGTTTACCTTGCTTAACTCTTAGCATCATACTTGCAATTGTTAGGCTCACTTTCATATTCCGCATTATTGCCTAAAATTGCTAAGTAACAATTAAAATTTGTAATTGTACCTATTCACCCCCCCCTCTCTAGGTCCATCTCGATCCTTTCAATTGGTATCAGAGCCTCGTGCTCTATTCTTGTGGCTTAACCGCCCTAGAGCGAGATGAAACCCGATGGGACTCCCTTTATTGCAGATCCGAAGGATAAGGGCGCGGCTTCCACGGAAGCCAAGTCTTTTACTTCTGAGGATCTGGAACGGGCTCTTGCTAAGAAAAAGGAGGAGCATGATGCTTCTCTTGAGGCCTTGGTCCAAATGAGATTAGCCACATTAACCACGATGCTTGCACCACTTTCGGGTGGTGCAGCCTCGAGGCCAACTGTGCCTACTCCTTCACTTGGCCAATAACCTCCTAGCAATGATCACTCTAGTGTTCCATGGCTTTATGCATGACCTCAAGTTGAGAAACCTAAGTATAATCCTGGAGGAAAACCTCCTTTGCTTGATGACAGTTCCGATTTTGCTTTGTGGAGAGTTGGTATGCAGGACCATTTTAGTTACGCCAATGATGAAATGTTGGAAATCTTGGAGCATGGCTACAACCCTGTCGACCCGAAGAATCTCACTCCAAGAGAGACATATGACAAGCATCTCAACGACGCCGCAATCATGTGCATAAGAAAAGGAATGAATGATAAGCAAAGGAGACCCTACATACATATCACAAGTGCCAAGGAATTATGGGACAACATTGTAAGGACCAAGACTGGTACCTCCACTCTCCGGCTTGCTCAGTATGAAATTGCCAAGGGTCAATTGCAAAACTTTTGTATGGAGAAAGGTGAATCCCCCAAGCATCTCCTTTAGCGTCTCATGACTCTCACCGTCGATATTGAGTCATGTGATTGTGACAAGACACAAGATGGATTCAACTTGACTAAGCGGTTTCTTGTGGACAAGTTACTTCATGCTCTTGCTCCATATCATCACCAAATGGTATGGGACATAAGACAACATCATGGATTCAAGGAAATGACTCCGGATGACATCATATCCACTTTCCAACTATTCGAAGAGTCGAAGGCAAATGCTACAAAACATCTTGCCATGCATGGTACCTCAACATCAAAGATCAATCTTGCTTTGAAGGCCAAGCATGTTTGTGAGGAAGAGCAAACTGAAGAAGAAGATGATGATGATGATGAAGATGGTGATGAGATTGACTCCGATGAGAGCCCTTCATATGAAGACATTGCCCTTTTTGTCAAGAAGTTTCGCGCGGGAAAATTCAAGGGAAGATTCCAGAAGAAGAAAGTGAGAAAATGCTACAACTGTGAAGAAACCAACCACTTCTCCAATGATTGCCCTTATGAGAAGAGAGAAGACAAACCAAGGTTTCCCAACACCTTTCCCAAGAAGAAGCTGCCAAATCCTTTGAACTCCAAGCTCAAGAAGAGAGATGGGAAAGCAATGGTTGCACATGAACAATCCGATCCGGATGATGTTGGTGTTGTTGCCGGAGTAGCTCAAGATTCTCAAAACACCTTGAGGCTAGTCAACAAGAGTGGTGATGTTGTCACCTACAACTATATGAAAGACTACAAGGGCAACGCTCACAAGTGCCTAATGGCAAAGGCCGCGGTAGAAGAAGGAGAGGACCAAAACTCTCCTGACAAGGTCAAGGTAACCCCACGTTCAAATCCTCCTCCTTTCACTCCGTCTACTCCTTGTGATGAGTATCTTGATGTGGAGGATAATTATGATGATGATGATTTAGATGATCCTATGCTTGCTAAACTAAATAAGTTCATGTGCTCCCTTAAAGGAAAGAAGCTCACTATGTTTCATATGCTTATGGAGATGGTGAGTAAGCACACCATTACCATTAAGGAACTCGAAAACCTCGTCACCGAGGAAAAGGAAAAGTATGAAATCCTTGAGCGGAAAGTCCAATATGAGGAAGCACGAAATGATGAACTATGCTTAAAAATTGGTGCAAACATTGATGTTCATTCTAAAAAACTTGCCTCCTTGAATAAGGCCAAGAACTCTTGCAAGGAGTTGATGAATGATAAAAGTAAGCTTGTGGAATCTCATGCTTCTCTCTCTAAGGATTGTGAGCTTCTATCCGTGTCCCTCAAGACTAAGGAAGATGAGCTCACTCTTCTTACAAAGAGTTTTGAGACGCTCAAACTTACTTATCTTGAAACTCTAGCCAAGGTTTACTCCTCACCTATTATCAATGTTGATGCTTGTACTACTAACTCTAGTGGTGACCTAGCATCTATTCTTGAGGAAAACCGTTTTCTAAAGGCACAACTCGAGAGAGGACTCATGACATGTGCTCAAGGACAAAAGAACCTTAATGAGGTACTGAGCCAACACAATGAGATGTTTGCCAAGGAAGGGCTCAGGTTTGACCCAAGCAAAAGCAAGAAGAAGACGTCTTCTCAAAAGTGCACCACCCCTCTCAAAGAAACATTTGTACGAGAAGGGCACAAGGAGAAAGGTAAGGTTGTGAGTGGGAAGGCCACTAGGGGCATGCCCACTCTCAACAAGCCAAAAGAGTTCATGCCTCCATCCTATGTACTTCGTAAAACAAAGGATGGAGAGGTTTATGCTAAATTTGTTGGTCCTCGTAATGCATTCCGGTTTTATGCTATTTGGGTCCCTAAGACCCTTGTGACTAACTTGAGAGGTCCCATTGCAAAATGGGTGCCTCTAACCAAGTCATAAATTGTGTGTAGGTTGCTTTCTCAGGTGGAGTCAAATGGGTGATCGATAGTGGATGCACCAACCATATGACCGTAGATAGCAAATTGCTTTTTGATTTCATGGAAGCTATTCAACCATTTATGAGCATTGTGTTTGGTGGAGGATCAAAAGGACATGTACTCGGGTTGGGCAAGGTGGCTATCACAAATGACATGTCTCTTGCAAATGTCATGCTTGTCCAATCCCTTAAATCCCATTTGCTTTATGTTCGCCAATTGGCTTCCGTTGGTCACGATACACTATTTGGACTAACGGATGTGAAAGTCTTTAAGAGAGATACTCTTGAAGTGGCTTTTGTTGGAGAGTTGGATGGCAACCTTTACACGGTTGATTTCTCGAAAGAGAGCACATTCCATGCAACTTGTCTAATGGCCAAGTCCGACAAGGGGTGGCTATGGCATCGCCGGCTAGTCCATGTCGGCATGAGAAATCTTCAAGATCTCTTAAAGGGTAATCACATCCTTGGACTAACCAATGTCTCTTTTGAGAAAGATCGTGTGTGTAGTGCATGCATAGCCGGGAAGCAACATCAGTCAAAGCACCCACCCAAGAATATTGTATCTACCTCAAGGCCTTTGGAGCTCCTTCATGTGGATCTTTTTGGGCCTCCTTCATGGGATAGTCTTGGTGGGAAAAAGTATGGACTTGTAATTGTTGATGATTACTCAAGATACACATGGGTGTTTTTCCTCAAGTCCAAGGACGAAATGAAGATCACCTTCATTGATTTTGCCAAGCAAGCCCAACGCAAGTTTGACAAAGAAATCTTGGCAATAAGAAGTGATAATGGCTCCGAGTTCAAGAACTACACCTTGGAAGAATTTCTTAGTGATGAAGGGATTGAGCATCAATATTCCGCACCCTACACTCCACAACAAAATGGTGTAGCCGAGAGGAAGAATCGTACACTTGTGGAAATGGCAAGGTCCATGTTGGATGAATACAAGTCACCACATAGTTTTTGTGCCGAGGCTGTCAACACCACATGCCATGCATCAAACCGGCTCTTCCTCCGCACGATATTGGAGAAGAATCCATATGAGCTCCTAACCGGGAACAAGCCAAATGTCAAGTACTTTCGTGTATTTGGATGCAAGTGTTTCATCCTCAATAAGAGAGAACGGTTAGGAAAATTTCAATCCAAAACAATTGAGGGGATATTTGTTGGTTATGGATCAAACTCTCACGCCTATAGAGTCTGCAATAAATCCAATGGATGTGTTGTAGAAACTTGTGACGTGGTTTTGATGAATTTAATGTCTCCCATGGGGAGCAAGTTGATCTAAGTGATGTAGGTGAAGAAGATCCCTCTCAAGATATTTTGACCATGGGTGTTGGTGCTCTTCTTCCAATGGAACAAGAACCTCATGATGATAATGAAGAAGATGGAAGTTTCTCTCATCCTCAAGCCACTTCAACACCCATACCTCCACAAGATCCTATTGCTCAAGTTATCCCCATGGTTCAAGATCAAGAAAGAGAACTAGTTCCTCACCATGATCACATTCAACAACAAGATCATCACCAAGAGCAAGAAGACGAAAGTACAATCATTGATGATGAACCTCAACAAATGCAACATGAAGAAGAAGATCTTCCACCACACATTAATGATCCATATGTTGAGGATGTGGATGATGGAAATGAAGTTGAACCTCGTGAAACCCTAACCTCCATCATGCCACGAGTGGCCGGTCTTGTTGATGTTGATCAAATTCTTAACGGCATATCGGAAGGTAGAGTCACTCGTAAACAATTGACAAACTTTTGTGCTCACTTTTCGTTTGTCTCTAGTGTTGAGCCACTCAAGGTAAAAGATGCATTGATGGACAATGATTGGCTCGTTGCTATGCAAGAAGAGTTGAACAGTTTTGAACGCAACAAAGTGTGGTCATTAGTCAAGAGACCAACTAAGGAACACAATGTCATTGGAACAAAATGGATTTTCAAGAACAAGAAAGATGAGAATGGCGTAATCGTCCGCAACAAGGCAAGGTTAGTGGCACAAGGGTTCTCACAAGTTGAAGGTTTGGACTTTGATGAGACCTTTGCTCCTGTTGCCCGTCTTGAATCTATTCGCATCTTACTTGCGTATGCTGCTTTCAATGGTTTTACATTACATCAAATGGATGTGAAGAGTGCTTTCCTTAACGGTCCTCTACAAGAAGAAGTATATGTATCACAACCACCTGGGTTTGTTGATCCCGATCACAAAGACTATGTGTATAAACTTCACAAGGCTTTGTATGGCCTCAAACAAGCACCTCGTGCTTGGTATGATCATCTTAAGAAGTTTCTACTCGATGATGGTTTTGTGAGAGGGGTGATCGATCCCACTCTTTTTACTAAGAGGGAAAAAGGTGATTTGATCTTATGCCAAATCTATGTAGATGACATCATTTTTGGTTCTCCTAACATTCATTTGTGCAACAAGTTTGCGGCCTCCATGACCAAGACCTTTGAGATGTCACTCAATGCGAACTTGAAGTTCTTTCTTGGATTTCAAATACAACAATTTCAAGAAGGATTTTTCTTGTCTCAAATAAAATACCTCAAGGATATTCTAGAGAAGTTTGACATGACAAATGCTAACCCATGTAAGACACCCATGCCTACAAAACTTGTTCTCACTGAAGACACCAACGGTATTCCTTTATACCCATCTATTTACCGCTCTATGATTGGTTCATTGCTTTATCTTTGTGCATCTAGACCAGACATCATGTTAAGTGTAGGCATATGTGCAAGATTTCAAGCTTCCCCTAGGGAAAGTCATCATAAGACGGTTAAGCATATTCTTAGATACCTTGTTCACACCCCAAAGTTGGGTCTATGGTACCCCAAGGATGCCAAGTTTGATCTCATTGGGTACACGGATGCGGATTGGGCCGGAGACAAAGTGGGAAGGAAGTCTACCTCCGGTGCATGTCAATTTCTTGGACGCTCCTTGGTAAGTTGGTCCTCGAAGAAGCAGAATTGTGTCTCTCTCTCCACCACTGAAGCAGAATACATTGCAACCGCAAGTTGTGCCACTCAATTACTATGGATGAGGCAAACTTTGAAGGATTATGGTATCACTTACAGACATGTGCCTCTTCTCTGTGATAATGAAAGTGCCATCAAGATTGCTGAGAACCCTATTGATCACCCTCGCACAAAGCATATTGATATTAGGTATCACTTCTTGAGAGACCATGTGCAAAAAGGTGACATTGATATTGCTCATGTTGGTACGGATATGCAACTCGCCGACATTTTCACCAAACCATTGGATGAAGCAAGGTTTTGTCAACTTAGGCGTGAACTTGGTATCTTGGAGCTTGATAGCATTATGTGAAATCTAGTACCCATGCATGCATTTACTTCATGTCTTGTCTTGATGTAGGCATATATTTAGGGGGAGATATTCAACTCATGAGTACTCTCACCCTATATAATGCATAAATAGAACAAACACTCTCAAATTTACCATGGTTTTCAAACTATGGTGCTTTAAATGATGGAGTCGTGACTATGTACCCAAGGTTCAAATCTTTGCGGTAATATGTCACATATGCTCAAACATGGTGACTTCGGTCACCGCTCGTGTATTGCTTATATGAATCTTTCTAAGCTTAATGTTATTGGGTATCTTGCTCATCGTACTATAGCCCTATAATTTTTGAGGAACTACATCTCTAAATCTCCTTGGCGGAGTCTATATCCAATATCATTATATGGCCCATAAAAATCTTCCTCACAGACCCTCTCTGAAAAATTGCCTCTGTCCAGTGGCCGGACATCCGGCCCCACTTCCGGGCATCTGGGCCCTGGCAGTTTTTGCTGCTCAAAATCGATCAGGCTATTCCAGTGGCCGGACATCCGGGCCCTGGATATTCTTTCTCTGACCCCCAGTCGCCGGATATCCGGGCTTGACCCCCCGGATGTCCGGCTCGTACGCGCTCACCTCACATAAAGCGGGAGGGGGGAGGCTGATACGTCTCCAACGTATCTATAATTTTTGCTTGTTCCATGCTGTTATATTATCATTCTTGGATGTTTTACAATCATTTTACTACAATTTTATACTATTTTTGGGACTAACCTATTAACCTAGAGCCTAGTGCCAGTTTCTGTTTTTTCCGTGTTTTTGAGTTTTACAGAAAAGGAATATCAAACGGAGTCCAAACGGAATAAAAATATACGGTGATTTTTTATGGACCAGAAGAAGCCCAGGGAGCGCCGGAGTTGGGCCAGAAGAGCCACGAGGCCACCACAAGCCTGGGGGGCGCCCCCCCCTAGGGCGCGCCCCCTGGCTTGTCGTCGCCTCGTGGCCCACTTTGACTTGTTTCCGACGCCAAAAATTCTTATAAATATAGAAACCCCCAGAAACAAACCTAGATCGGGAGTTCCGCCGCCGCAAGCCTCCAGAGCCACGAAAAACCAATCGGGAGCCCGTTCCGGCACCCTGCCGGAGGGGGAAACCATCACCGGAGGCCATCTTCATCATCCCGGCGGTCTCCATGACGAGGAGGGAGTAGTTCACCCTCGGGGCTGAGGGTATGTACCAGTAGCTATGTGTTTGATCTCTCTCTCTCGTGTTCTTGAGATGACACAATCTTGATGTACCGCGAGCTTTATTAATATAGATGAATCATATGGAGTTTTCCCCTCTCTATCTTCTTGTGATGAATTGAGTTTTCCCTTTGAAGTTTTCTTATCGGATTGAATCTTTAAGGATTTGAGAACACTTGATGTATGTCTTGCGATGGGATATCCGTGGTGACAATGGGATGTTCTATTGATCCACTTGATGTATGTTTTGGTGATCAACTTGCGGGTTCCGTGACCTTGGGAATCTATGCATAGGGGTTGGCACACGTTTTCGTCTTGACTCTCCGGTAGAAACTTTGGGGCACTCTTTGAAGTTCTTTGTGTTGGATTGAACATGATGAATCTGAAATTGTGTGATGCATATCGTATAATCAAGCCCATGGGTACTTGTGGTGACATTGGAGTATCTAGGTGACATTAGGGTATTGGTTGATGTGTATCTTAAGGTGTTGTTTTAGTATGAACTCTAGGGCTGTTCGTGACACTTATAGGGATAGCTCATAAGATTGATCGGAAAAGATAACTTTGAGGTGGTTTCGTACCCTACAATAATTTCTTCGTTTGTTCTCCGCTATTTGTGACTTTGGAGTGAACTCTTTGTCGCACGTGAGGGATTTACATATGATTCAACTATGTCAGTATTGTTGAGAGAACTTGCACTAGTGAAAGAATGAACCCTAGGCCTTGTTTCCAAGCATTGCAATACCGTTTTTGCTCACTTTTGTTACTTGCTACCTTGCTGTTTTTATATTTTCAGATTACAAAAACCTATATCTACCATCCATATTACACTTGTACCACCATCTCTTCGCCGAACTAGTGCACCTATACAATTTACCATTGTATTGGGTGTGTTGGGGACACAAGAGACTCTTTGTTATTTGGTTGCAGGGTTGTTTGAGAGAGACCATGTTCATCCTACACCTCCCACGGATTGATAAACCTTAGGTCATCCACTTGAGGGAAATTTGCTACTGTCCTACAAAACTCTGCGCTTGGAGGCCCAACACGAGTCTACAAGAAGAAGGTTGCGTAGTAGACATCAGGGGCTCGGGATTTGGGGGCACTTCCCCATCTCGTTTCGGCCCGCCCTCCACCTATCCCCACGCCGCCACCGGGCGTTGCGCCGGCCCGCCCCGGCCATCTCCTCCGACCTTCGGTCTTCGGTCTCTCCTCCCCACCCTCGTTTCTCCCCGATCTACTCTTCCACCCAATCCATTTCCTGGGTTGTGGTGTGAATCACTTGGGGAGGACCACTGTTGGTGTTGGATCGAGGGTCGGCCTCCGGAGTTCTCCATGGTGCGCACCAAGCAGTGCGGCCCTCCTCCTTCATCCCGAGTCGATCGCCGCCAAGGTTCTACCGACTCCGAGGAACATGTCCGGCCTAAGAAGAAGAAGTCCGCCACTGGATCCAGTCGTAGCTGTCCGAAACGTCGGGCTCCCTCACCTAGTACGAGTGCCTCTGATCCGGATGATGAGGACTATGTTGTTGAGGAAGAGGAGGACATTGCTCCTCGGTGCTCCGTTGGTCAGTCGAAGCCGGGCACACGGAGGGCACCCATGCCTCCGGTCCGGGGCTCTGCGATGCCCATTGCCCATGGTCGTCCCATCTCCATGGAGATCCCTGTCAGCAGCGATCGCCCCATTCATGATTTCAAGACGGTGGGTGCCGGACCATATCTTGAGTTCCGGCGAGATACAAACCAGTTTGAGATGGTGGCTGATGCAGAGGGTCCTAGGTTCCATACTTGCATGCAGTAGGATCTCTACTCTAGCTTCGTCCGCGGTCGTGGACTTGCTCCTCATAAATACTTGGATCTTCAATTCATGTGTGATCATCCTGCCATGTTTCCTGACAACCCAGTCAAGATCATTGATGATATGACTCTCGGTCCGGCAATGACCTTTAAGTGTGACTGGAATGAAGCTGCCATCCTTCAGTTCTATGCCACTTGTTTCTTTGGCCCAAACAACACTCTCACCTGGATGACCGACGATACTATGCTGAGCACCACCTATGACCATTTTGTTTAGATTTTGGGCTTCTCTGGTGTTGGCCATCAGATTCACAGTATGGATCCACTACATAAGCCCAAGGGGATTGATGATTGCATGCCTCTTGTTAAGCCTATCACTCAGCTCACCCCGGAGGAACGTGAGTATCCTCCCAATGAGGTATCCATCTTCAGGTCTCCCTACTACATACTATTTCAGTGTGTGCTTCGCACTCTCTACCCTAAGAAGGGAGATCGTTCGAGGGCTCGCAACTACTGCATTGATTTGATGGTACATATGCATGACGAGCCTACAGAGCCACTTGACACGGCCCATTACATTTGGCATGAGATCCGTGTATCCAGCTTTCTTCAGTCACGTCAATTCCCTCATGCTCCATTCATTCAGGCGCTAATTGATCACACTGCCCCCTTTGAGGTTGCCAAGCCTGTTGTGCATTCCATTTGGAAACCTCCGGCTCATATGCGCATGTCAGCTCCTGCCCCGTCTGCTGCTCCTACTCAGCCCAGGAGGTCCGCTATTGGGACTCAGCCCAAGGTGTCCTCCGTGCCTTCCTCCTCGACCGTGCCTCGTGGCCATCTTGCCTCATTCTTGGGCAAGGCTCAGTCTGCTATTATGAAGGCTATCACCTTTAACTGTCAGCAAAATCATGATTTTCAGAAGTGCCTCATTCTCTCCAAGAACCAGCTCAAGCAGCGCCTTCGTGACTGTGGGAGTCCAGTGAGCGATGATGATCCCATTCCCGCTGCACCGTCCACTTCCTCCTTCGGGTTCCCATCTCGTGACGAGTACGCCGAGTTCTTTGAGGGGGTGGCTGATGATGTTGACATCCGCCAGGAGTGATTTCCTTCGTGTTCCTCTAGTTGCCTTCACCCCTTTTTGCCTGTTGCTGTCAAAGGGGGAGAAGTAGTACCTTAGATGCCTAGATGTCGGACTCTATGTTCTCTATTATTCAAACTTTATATGTATGCTACAAGTGGTACTTGGTCGTGTAAGACTATCTTATCATCTACGAGTCTATGGGTTGATGATGTATCTCATATGCTTGCATGCCATATCTCTATTTGGTTGGTATTTTGTCCTCACTTTTGTGTCATATGCAAACATGTAATGTGTGCATTGAATTATAATTAATCATCTTATGCACACATTGAGGGGGAGCAAAATCAAATAGGAACATATTGTATTATGCTCTCATGTATTACACTGCAAAATGTATTTTCTTTTTTTTTGTGTGGTACTACATGTATGATTGTCATCAACAAACAAAAAGGGGGAGATTGAAAGTGCAATCATGCCCTTACATCAAGTTTTGATGTTGATGACAATATACATGTAGGGGACTAACTATGTTCGTCAAGTAAATCTCAGGTGTTAGTCCCCGGATGACAAAGGTGTGTGGATCATGAACATATGGAGTTGATATTACTCAAGGAAGAAATACTAGATCAAAAAGATTGTATATTTGTTTGTTCTTGAGTATAGGGATCCCACACTATTAAGAGGGGATCGGTAGGGGTAGTGAAGGACTTGCTCATGTTACAAAAACCTTGCTTCTCCATCTTAGGCACATACACAAAAAAAACTGCAGAAGAAACTCTGCCTCTGCACCCACGCCGGATGTTCGGCCTGCTCGCCGGATGTCCGGCCCGCACGACGGATATCCGGGCTTCTCCGCCGGATATCCGGCCCCTGGTATCCAGAGTACACCGAACGGGTGGTGAAATCCCCGGATGTCCGGGATCTCCTGTGTCCCCAGATATCCGGGATGACATGCCGGATGTCCGGCTCTTTGCTGTCCAGAGAGCATCTGTTCTGTGATGTTTTCTCCGGATGTCCGGGCACCACGCCGGATGTCCAGGACTTCCAGCCACGCCGGATGTCCGGGCTTTACCCCGGATGTCCGGCCTCTCTGTTTTATTCTAGCCTCTCTGCTTTATTACACAGACGTCACACTATGCCGGATGTCCGGCCCCTAGCCCGGATGTCCGGCCTACCTCTGTCACTTACACTATAACTGCCATATTTGCTCCAATACTATATATAGCCTTCTTCCTCCACGGGAGAGGGTTGACCATTCACTTCGAGCAATCCCTAGAACACATTTCACTCTCTCTCTCTCACTCTCATACACCAAATCTTAGATCCCGAAGGGATTTGAGAGCATTTGTAAGAAGTTGTCCAATCAAGTGATAGACCCACTCCTTCCCCTTATTTACACCAAAGGAATTCGTGATTTGAGCAAGTATTGAGCTTTTCCCCATCGTTCTTGTTACTCTTGGATGTTGGAGACTCCTAGGCGGTAGGAGTCCTTCAGAGAGGAATCGACCATTGTGATTACCCCCGGAAAGTTTGTGAAGGTTTGGAGACCACCTCAAGGTCTACCACTAGTGGTTGGGAATCGCCTTCGTGGTGATATCTCAAAGAGATAATAGGGTGAGCCTTCGTGGCGTTGGTGTGCCTTCGTGGTAACACCCACCTCTCTAAACGGTGACGTAGCTTCCCTCCAAGGAAGTGAACATCGGCATACATCCTCGTCTCTCGGAGTTGCGGTTATTCCTAACCCTAACTTCCTACTTGTGGTTATTTGTCTCTTAGTCTTTACTTATATCATATTGTGCTTGCTTACTCATATGCTTGTGGTACTTGTTTACCTTGCTTAACTCTTAGCATCATACATGCAATTGTTAGGCTCACTTTCATATTCCGCATTATTGCCTAAAATTGCTAAGTAACAATTAAAATTTGTAATTGTACCTATTCACCCCCCCCTCTAGGTCCATCTCGATCCTTTCAATCACTCCTTATTCCTTCATCCATCGTGATCTCACCCAAAACTTGAAAACTTCAATCACACAAAACTCAACAAAATCTTCGTGAGATCCGTTAGTATAATAAAGCAAATCGCTACTTTAGGTGTTGTTGCAAACCTATTCATATTTTATTATTGCATTATACCTACTGTATTTTAACTTTACCATGGCTCATACCCTTCAATATAACCCATAGATTCATAAAAACAAGCACACAATGCAACAAAAACAGAATCTGTCTTAAACAGAACAGTCTGTAGTAATTTGTACTCTAACCATACTTCTGTAACTCTAAAAATTCTGAAAAATTTCCTCTACCGAATTAACCTTTTTATATTTCCTCTACCGAATTAACCTTTTTACTAGTAGGTGCTCTTTCGGTATGCCATTGAGAATAATTAGCCATGATATTATCTAGCAATTTAGTAGCTTCACCCAAAGTAATCTCCATAAAAGTACCACCCGCGGCGGAATCTAAAAGATTTCTAGAGACAAAATACAATCCCGCATAAATTTTTTGTATGATCATCCAAAGATTCAAACCATGTGTAGGACAATTTCTTATCATCAACTTCATTCTTTCCCAAGATTGTGCAACATGTTCATGCTCAAGTTGCTTAAAATTCATGATTTGCGTCCTAAGGGAAATAATTTTCGCGGGCGGAAAATACTTAGTGATAAAAGCATCCTTGCACTTATTCCAAGAATCGATACTATTGCGAGGCAAAGAGGAAAACCAAATTTTTGCACGATCCCGCAAGGAAAAAGGAAATAGTTTCAACTTGACAATATCATTGTCCACATCTTTTTTCTTTTGCATATCACATAATTCTATGAACGTGTTTAGATGAGACGCGGCATCCTCATTAGGAGTACCGGCAAATTGATCTTTTATGACAAGATTCAACAAAGCGGCATTAATATCACAAGACTCCGCACTAGTGGCGGGAGGAGCAATAGGCGTACTAATAAAATCATTGTTATTAGTATTGGAGAAATCACACAACTTGGTGTTCTCTTGAGTCATCGTGACTACGCAAACAAGGAAGAGATCCGGCGAGAAAAAGGGCAAACGAAAAAGAGGGCGAATAAAACGGCAAATTAGTGAAGTGGGGGAGAGGAAAACGAGAGGCAAATGGCAAATAATGTAATTGCAAGGAGATGAGATTTGTGATTAGGAACCTGGTAGATGATGATGGAGTCCCCTGGGTGCCTACGATAGGCACGTAGAAGAGACCGCTTCCTCCCCGGCAACGGCGCCAGAAATTCCTTTGACGTGGCTTGAGACTGCGTCGGTATTTCCCCAAAGAGGAAGGGATGATGCAGCACATCGACGGTAAGTATTTCCCTCAGTTATGAAACCAAGGTTATCGAACCAGTAGGAGGATCACCACCACCCAATAAGAAGCACCTGCACACAAACAACAAATACTTGCAACCCGACGCGAAAGAGAGGTTGTCAATCTCTCTACGGTAATAAGATAGATTAGGTAGTGATAGATAGGAGAGATAGATCTCTCAAGAACACAAATAAAAAGAGTAAATATGCAGCAATATGTTTTTGGGTTTTTGGTTTTGTAGATCTGAAAACAAAGATTGCAAAAAGATAGATCGGAAAGCAATATGTTGGAAAAGTAGACCCGGGGGCCGTAGGGTTCACTAGTGGCTTCTCTCATGAGTATAGCGCACGGTGGGTGAACAAATTATTGTTGGGCAATTGATAGAAAATCGAATAGTCATGACGATATCCAAGGCGATGATCATTATATAGGCATCACGTCCAAGATAGGTAGACCGACTCCTGCCTGCATCTACCTCTATTACTCCACACATCGACCGCTATCCAGCATGCATCTAGTGTATTAAGTTCATGGAAAAACGGAGTAATGCAATAAGAACGATGACATGATGTAGACAAGATCTATTCATGTAGGAATAGACCCCATCTTGTTATCCTTAATAGCAACGATAAATGCATGTCTTGTTGCCCCTTCTGTCACTGGGAAAGAACACCGCAAGATCGAACCCATCACAAAGCACCTCTTGCCATGGCAAGAAAAATCGATCTAGTCGGCCTAACTAAACCAAAGATTCGAAGAAGAAATACGATGCTATAAGCAATCATGCATATAAGAGATCAAAGAAGACTCAAATAATATTCATGGATAGAAACTGATCATGAACTCAAAATTCATCGGATCCCAACAAACACACCGCAAAAGTTTACATCAAATAGATCTCCAAGAGACCATTGTATTGAGAATCATAAGAGAGAGAGAAGAAGCCATCTAGCTACTGCCTACGGACCCGTAGGTCTATGGTGGACTACTCACGCATCATCGGAGAGGCACCTATGAGGAAGATGAACCCCTCCGTGATGGTGTTTAGATTGGATCTCGCGGTTCTGGAACTTGCGGCGGCTGGAATTGTGTTTCGTCGACTCTCCTAGGGTTTTTGGAATATTTGGGAATTTATAGGTATCAGAGGCGGTGGAGAGGGGCCCCGAGGAGGGCACAACCCATCAGGGCGCGCCGGGCCCCCCCTGGCGCGCCCTTGTGGGTTGTGGTCTCCTCGACCCACTCCCCCGGCACTTCTTTGGCCCACTGGGTGTCTTCTGGTCCAGAAAAAATCTCCAAAAAGTTTCGTCGCGATTGGACTCCGTTTGGTATTGATTTTCTGCGAAGTAAAAAACAAGCAAAAACAGCAACTGGCACTTTGGCACTATGTCAATAGGTTAGTCCCAAAAAATGATATAAAGTTGTTATAAAATGATTGTAAAACATCCAAGAATGATAATATAACAACATGGAACAAGCAAAAATTATAGATACGTTGGAGACGTATCAAAGATCGACTTCTGCTGCATCCAGCAACCGAGAGGTACTCTCAGTGATGGATTCTATGTCCTCCACCACATGCTGGAGTACAGACGGGATTGCCAGAACCTTCGCATGTCACCTAAATCCGGCGATGCCGATATTCTGCAATGGGCAAAGAGACTAGGAAATGTACCGGATCATCGACTCCGAGCTGAGTTCTATCACATCCAGCGTGAACTTGCCCAAGTCATCATGAAGGAGGTCCTCGAAAAACAGGGATGTTCTACGAAGAAGGGAAAATGTCGCGGGAAGACGTCCGAACACGCGTAGCCGCTCAACGTCTCGACCTGAAGCCTTTCACTTTGCTTGGGTCCTTCCTCCCAGATTTGGAAGGATGGCATGACATGTTGGACTGATTGACAATATATGACAATGTGTCCGTTTAGTCACTACTTTCTCTATGACGAAACTTTGAGTTATGCATGACAAAACTTTGTGATGTAATTAAACCGTCCTCCTCAACTAGCGAAGATCACTCTAGTTAAGGTAGTTTGGGTACGATGAACTTTGTTATTTATGCTTATGATATGTTTCTTCTATTTTTGCTAACTCTGTCTCTTTCTATTGCTCAACTATATATTATGTTGCATATTATCGACTCATGTGACGATGCAGGTACATAGATCATCGATGGCGAAGAAGTGCTACGCCGTGTATGTAGGGAAGGTTCCAGGAGTGTACGACGAGTGGCCTGAGTGTCAGGCCCAAGTGCACCAGTTTCCGGGCGGTAGCCAGAGAGGGTTTGATAGCAGAGCCGAAGCGGAAGATAGTTACTTGAGGTGGTGCACGCTAGCGCGAGAGAGGGATCGGAACCGGCGCCTCAAAAACTACATTATCGCGCTCTTGCTCATAGTGATCGCTCTTCTCTTCTATATCTTTGTTTAGATATAGATGATGAGACATGTGTATGTGATGACCATGCAGTTGCTTGTATTCGAGACATGTCGACACTTAACTTGTATCGCTATATCGTGATTATGATGAGACGGTATGATTTGTGTTGGATGATGTGATGATATGATGAGACTATTATGTGTATGATATGATGAGCATATTGCATGTCTCTGGTATGATTATAATACTGTATAAAACCTATACAAATACAGCGCAAATATGCAAAAAAAAGCGTAAATATAGCAGTAGCGCTCTTTAGCATGAAGCAGTAGCGCAGGGTGTCAGCGCTACCGCTATGTAGCAGTAGCGCCTGTGGGGCCTATGCTACAGCTAAGTAGCAGTAGCGATGGCCAGAACTACGCTACTGCTAAGTAGGTATAGCAGTAGCGCGGGCACACCAACGCTACTGCTACAGGTTAGCTGTAGCGCCGTACTAGTAGCGCTGGCACCCGCGCTACTGCTAGCCCTATTTTCAGCGCTATACTAGCCTTTCTCCTAGTAGTATATAAATCGAGCGCTCGCCACGCGCCCTCCCACCGTTAGCTGCCTCGCCACTCGCCTTCTGCCGCTCTCTCCCCGCCTTCTCCCCACGCCTCGTCGCCGCCACGCCATGCCGCCGCGCCCCCGGAGCATGTCGGGCTACCGCGGTGTCCGCGAACGCCCGTCCGACATGTTCTACGCCGAAATCCGCTCCGGCAACACGCGCCTCGGCCTCGGCACCTACGAGACCGCCCGCACGTACGACGCGACGGCGTGGGATCTCCGGCGGCCTCGTTCGCAGATGAACTTCGACGACGTCCGATCGGCTGAAGAGGCGTGGCAGGTCGCGCCTCCCCTACGTTTGGCCACCGAGGCGGACCGCCGCGCCGCGCGCAGTCGGGAGCGCCGGCTGTTGATTGCCCGGAGGGACGAGGACGGCATGGCGGAGTGTCGCCGCCAGCACCAGGAGGACGTCATCGCCGAGCATGAGTTCTACGCGAACTGGAGGGCGAAACGTGTTGCCGAACGCCTAGACAAGCATAGGCGCAAGGCATTGGCTATTTCCCACACAGAGATGGAGAACGACCCCTGGGACCCGAACGACGACCGGTACGTGGACGCGTTTCTTACAACGTCCGATGACACCACCGAGGAGGATGATGAAGAGTAGTCTAGGCGTATTTTTATTTTACTAGTGTTTTTCATTTGTATCGTATCAACTGCATGTGGTGTTGGGCTTGATGTATGGTATAGTCTATCATTGCTTGAGATCTTTCAAGCGTTGCCTGCGCGCGCTACATTTTGCAGCGTCTGCTGGAGCGGCTCGCACACCCAATATTTTGCAGCGGGCGCTGGAGCAAGCGCTCTGCTGCGCGCATAAAGTTACTATTTTTGTGCGTAAAAAGTTATTTTAGCGCGTCGCGTGTTGCGCGCGTATTGGAGATGCTCTGAACGGGTGAAGCCGTGCTGTAAGATTCGCGCCGGAGGATAAGGGCCATCAACGGTTCAGAAACCCACCGTCGTCTCTCTAATCCCAAACCCTCTCTCCCTCTTCCTCTGCTCCCTTCCCACGTCGCCTCCAATGGCTTCCTCCCTCCTCCGCGCCTCGCCGCTCTCCCTCCTCTCCCGCCTGAAGCCGCTCAACCGCAGGCCTCCCGCCTCGCACCTCCGCCGCCTCCTCCTGCTCTCCGGCTCCGCCTCGGCCTCCCCACGTTCCCCCCCCACGCTCCGAACCCTAGCGGCCGCCACCGATGCGGCGACCCCACCGGAGGAGGCGGCGGCGCTCCCCGCGGCCGAGGCGAAGCTGCAGAGGATGCAGCCTCTGCAGTGGCCCCAGCGGGACGCGCTCTGCGGCGAGCTCGGGGCGGGCGACGCCGGGCGCCGGGTCCGGCTCTGCGGCTGGGTCGCCCTCCGCCGCTCCCACGCCGGCCTCACCTTCCTCACCCTCCGCGACTCCTCCGGCATGGTGCAGGTGACCCGTTTTCGTTTCAATGTCGTTGGTTTGGTTGTTATTGTTGCTGCAAAGTGCAAACATAAGCATCGATTCATCATCTCTTAGTTGCGAACATGTAATGTAGCTGCTGCTGCGGTAGAGACAACTTCTGTCTATGCAGCTGACCGCCGATGATATCGCATTTTTTGCTAAAGCTTTGGCCACATAATTTGTGCCACCTGAATGGTCTGTTGTGTTGAAGTAGAAACCAGATACTGTGTTGTAGAGTGATTTTGGCAAGTGTTTGCAGTCAGCAAAGGTCAATGTGGAAGCAGTATTCTATACTGATGCAACTAATATTCCCTTTTTATCAGGAAAAAAACTTCGCAGAGGCTTATAGAGTGACAATTATTTCAAGATTGCCCGT
Organism: Elymus sibiricus; assembly: GCA_039707655.1. Classification (NCBI taxonomy): domain Eukaryota; kingdom Viridiplantae; phylum Streptophyta; class Magnoliopsida; order Poales; family Poaceae; genus Elymus; species Elymus sibiricus. Next base: position 73,993,640 of record CM077667.1, read on the forward strand.
CATAGTTATTGATGTTTATGGTCATTATTGTTCAAACTGTTTAGTGATCTCAAGCCAGTGTTTGTTCCACTCTTTCTGCAGGTGACGACTCTGCCAGAATACCCTGAAGTTTACGCTGTTGTGAACAAGCTGAGAGTGGAATCAGTGGTTTCTGTTGAGGGGGTGGTGCGCCCGCGACCAACAGAATCCATCAATGCAGATATGAGGACTGGGGCTATAGAGGTACTGACTAGTCTCTATGGTAATTTATTTAATATTTTTTGGGGATGAAAGAGCTAGTTAATGTGGTCAGAATTGGAAATTTACACTATCTAGCAATAGCATAGAAACGTTATTACCTACTGCTACGGATCAACAGTAGGGTGTAGGTTTTCTCCAAGTCCTGTCTGTGCTATCCCAAGTTGTAAAACTGCAAGACACTGTTACTTCAGTTGATCGTAATGGAAATGGGACCAGGCCATCATCCCATTTCTGGAACATGCAGAATGCATTAGAGATTAACACAAATGAGAGAAACCATATACGACATAGTTCATATTTCACTCTTCGAATAATTGTTTCCTTAAACTGTCATGAGCTTTCCTATCTTTGTTTCGTGTTCCTCCAAATTGCAACATATTTTTGTAACGATGGTATCATGTTCGCATCTTGAAGATTGCTGCAGATCGTGTATCAGTGCTCAACTCGGTAACTCGCTCCCTACCTTTTCCAATCACTACTGCTGATACAGTGACAGAAAGATTTCCGGAAGAAGTCAGATTGAGGTAAGAGAAGCAGAATCTGTGTTCTCTGCATATTTTCTTGTTGGCATATTGTCAAATACATGGAAGAAAGTTTTGTTGGATCCCCCAAAATATCCAGCTGCTGATTGATTATTGGCTAGCAAGTGCTTAACACGTTTGTGCAGAATGTGATTGGGTTGTACATCTGAAGTGCACATATAATTTTAGCCACCAAGATGATGCATAAGAAACTTAGGCATTGTGAATCACAATTTTTGCCACTGACTATTGGGACTTGGGAGCATAAACTTTGATTGGGTATTAAATCTTCCACAAAGGCATCACAATTCATCACTCACTTTGTGATTATCGGAACTTCTGTGGGTGTATAATCATATTCAGCTCGGTTAGTAACAATTACTTAACCATTACTATGATTTCTCAATACTTATTTTTCTGGTATCTTCTCATTAGAGTGATAAAAATATTTTATTATTCATTGGTATCATGATGGAGGTTTGCAGATTTAGTTAAGTTGAGACATTCTCGTCATCATATCGATCATGCTAACTTTGTAGTAGTCTATTTGAATATCATACTGCAGTTTGTCAAGTCACCCTCTAAGAGTCTGCTGTACGATGACTTATGGTACATTATTGTATTTCACTGTAAAAAAGTTCATTGGCTGTAATGACTGAGTGTCAGACCACAACTTCGCTCTAGATAGAAATATTCTTGTCAAAGATATGACCGCTCCTATTTCCCTAAATTTAATTTCCTTATTATCACTTCTTCCTCTGTTAAGCTTTAGGGTACCAATTTACTGCTGTCCGTCATGCTTGATTTATTTAAATGTTGCGCTCAATTTTCACCATTTTAAGCAACGAGTGCCCTTTTTGTATAAATGTCCTATCTTCAATATTACAGATTTAGGGTGCTGGACTTGCGTCGACCACAAATGCAGTCAAACTTGAGATTACGTCATAAAGTTATTAAACACATTCGTCGTTACTTGGAGGATAGGCATGATTTTGTTGAGGTATGCTAGTTATATATTTTGTGCTGTTGTTTGGCCGCAGCATGTCATATTTACTTCTATATGCCTGTCATTTTCAATATGGTGGCCCTGTTCTTAAAACTGCAACATAAAGATCAAGATAGTTGCTTAATTGGCTGACCGCTACATAAGCCGCTGGCCAAGTGGTCAACCTGTCCCTTGGGGTTGCTAATTCTCCACCCACTTGTCTAACAGCACCAATTTTTATGCATCAGCCATTTTCCTTACTGGGTGTATAAAGGGGACATAAATATGACTAATGTGTTATCACCAGTAGCAGTAGTGCATAATGCAGATTTATTGATGCAAATTGTGTGGATCGGTCAAAATAGATGCAACGAGTCACTAAACTGAATGCAGTGCAATGATTAGTGTATCTTCCTTTGCAATATCTACAATGTATACATCTGTTGGCATAATTTTTCTTATATTTTATCTAAAGTTACTACATGTTCCAAGGTAGATTGAGACTCCAATTTTATCCAAGTCTACACCAGAAGGTGCTCGGGACTATCTTGTACCTTCAAGAGTTCAGGTGAATAACCTCTGTACTTCACAGACACAATTATAACATGGTTGTTTCCTCTGTTGAAGCCCACACCATTCTGTTTGCTTTGTTCTCGTACTCTTTGTAATTTTGAAAGATCTGATGCCTAATGCCATATTTTTCTGCTTTATTGTAAAAGTAACGCCAATGTCGATCTCTACTTGCTATTAAGCACAATCACCTTCCAGGAGGTGAATGTGATTAATTTGCTGTGTTTTTCGTTTGGGTTGATGGCTGATTTTTCTGATCTAGAAAATTACTTTGGAGTTGTGTTGGCTACTTGGCTTTTAGAAGTTGCGATAGACGTACACTCACAAACTATTTTGGAGGACTAAACCTGTTCCTATTTTATTTTGCCTAGACCCGGACATACAATGCTCTATAGTTTTGTTCTTATATACTTAACACACTTCTGTCCCATTTGAGTATAACAATGATGTTGTGGAGGTGCAGACTTACTATGCATTAGAATTACGTTGCCATTGCTTGCTAGTGCGTTGGTAGGTATGGTAATTTAACAAGTAATATTTGGCAAAAAAAAAAAAACTTCATAAGAAATAACTATGCAATGAAGGTTCATCACTTTGCCAAGTTCTGCTCCTCTGATTTCCTCCAATATGATTTCTGAAGCCAGGAACATGCTTTGCTCTTCCTCAAAGCCCTCAGCTGTTCAAGCAAATGTTGATGGCCTCTGGCTTCGAAAAATATTTTCAGATTGCAAGGTAAGTAGGTAGCACATTTGAAGGCCTGGGTGTTATTTCATAGATATAGTCGTGCTAATGCATGGAGTATATTATTGGTGCATGCCAACTATTTTCCATCTTCATTTTTGTAACCTTAGCTGAATTCTTGAATTATAATACAATTAATACAAATCAATCAGAGCACGAGCATATGTGTCATGTAATGTACTCATGTCCAGCTGGCATATAGTACTATACTAGTATTGAACCAATTAACTACTTCTCTGGAAAGCTGCCTGACACATTGTCTTTGTTCACTGAGCTACTTTATGGCAGATGCTTTCGGGATGAAGATCTGCGTGCAGACAGGCAACCAGAATTTACACAACTTGACATGGAGATTGCCTTTACATCAATGGAGGATATGTTGAAGTTGAATGAAGAATTGATGATACATGTATGTTGGTTTTGACCAGCTTTATGTTTTCTTTCTCTTTTTTCTGTCAGACATCTATTGTCATCCTTGTCTATTAGTGAAATACCTAGTTAGAAAGTAACACAATCACTGCATTTTATAATTCTAAAGAGGTCACAGGCACAGCAACTGTGTGCTCATTTTGTAGTTTAGCTGCCGAATATTAAATCTCTTAGTTAATTATTCAGAAAACATTCCCTTTTTTCTTGAGCTACTATTGCTATTCATGGTTGATTGAGCTATGGAATTCATATCACAGATATTTCAAGAGGTAGGAGATATCAAGCTGCCTAAGTGTTTCCCAAGGCTCACCTATACGGAGGCGATGAACCGTTATGGAACAGACAGACCTGACCTTCGGTTCGACTGGGAGCTTAAAGATGTGAGGACCTTTAATATCTTTGCAGAATGGCCTTGGTAATTGTGGTAGATCTTATGGGTTTCACCTCTAGCCTACCCCAACTTGTTTGGGACTAAAGGCTTTGTTGTTGTTGTTGTTGTATTTATTTAGTTAATTACCATTACAAATTTGGACAACTTCGTTTTGGATGAGGGGCTACTTCTTGCCCCATTTTTTGCATATAAATTACGGAAGCCATCTCTCTAATTCACAGGTAGTACCGTTAGTAGTATGATATTGTAGGTCTGTAGATTTAGATGCTGTTTTTACCTTGCAGCTTACATGGTGAACACATGCTGTAAACTCTTTTCTTAGTTTATTACTTGCATATTTTCTCCCTTCATTGTTGTTCTGTCAAATGCAGGCTAGTGATGTATTTTTGGGCAGCAGCTTCAAGGTTTTTGCAGATACATTGGAAAGTGGTGGTGTAATAAAGGCATTGTGTGTGCCTGGTGGTGCCAAAGTTTTTTCAAACACTGATCTAAAGAAGGGAACTGTTTATGCTGAGGCTTCCAAAGCTGGAGCTAAGGGCCTGCCTTTCCTCAAAGTTATGGACAATGGTAAAAGGAAAATATGTCCTTGTTATATTAGACAAAACTACAAGGCTTGGCAGCAAATGATATGTTATTTATTTTGTGGTACCACAGGGGAGCTTGAAGGAGTTGGTCCGCTGGTGTCAAGTCTGAAACCCGAAAAGAAAGAACACCTGTTGGAACTTTTAGATGCAAAAGCAGGTGATCTTATCCTGTTTGCCTTGGGCGAGCAATCAACAGCTAATCAAATTCTTGGCAGGTTAAGATTGTTTATTGCTCATAAGCTGGAAGTGATAGATACGGTGAGTCTCAAACCAAGAATTTCCGTCCTTGTATTGTCGACATATTCTTGGGATATTGATGAGACCAAGAATAGTTCTGTTTCTGCCCTTAATTTTTTTTTCTGTTTCTTTGTGTAGTCAGCACACTCAATTCTTTGGGTGACAGATTTTCCAATGTTTGAATGGAATAGTGATGAGCAGCGATATGAGGTCAGTCTTTTAGTTTGTACTAACAAATTTTAATTGGTTCGTATTCTTCTTTACTTCTACAAAACCGAAATGGGTATTCCTTAAGCTTGTGTGTGTATCACATTCGAGAAGTACTAGCATTTTACTGTTTTTTTAAGAGACTGCAGTTATTTGTTGAATATTGATTGCTGTTTAGTTGCTGATAATACAATATGAACAAACTTTGAACCTTGGTGTAGTAGGATAAATTGTACTATGTTGTATCACAAGAATACCCACCAATATTGGACGAATCTCAGAACTTTGTTGATGACATCCAGACATGATCTTGTACGACACATGTTTACAAAGAGATATGTCAAAGGGCACATCAGTCCATATACAGTTTTCTTTACATGCTAATGCCATTTGGATGGGCACATTGGTACATAAGTATCATGGATTCATGGTTTATATTATAGCGAATGGCCAATATTCTACTGAAATGGAAAGTTGCGTATTTTTGTCAAAATTTATGAATAGAAGAGCCTGGTTAAACTGGGTGTTCAGTGTTCACATCTAGCTAAAAGAAAAGGTTGTATCTTATTTTGTGTTTTCTCACTACCCTTGTTCTTCTCCCTTTCAAACACAGGCTCTACACCATCCTTTCACCGCACCAAATCCTGAAGATATGAATGATCTACCATCAGCTCGTGCCTTGGCTTATGATATGATTTACAATGGGGTGGAGGTACTCCTCGTTTCTCTTTTCAAGTGTGTATGCAAGTTTTAGTTTAGTTTGCCGTTTTAATGTTTGAATCTGCAGTTATGCACTACAATGTGAGGTTCATGTACCTAGATTTTTCATGTATTATCTTTGATAAATAGTCATCCACGCGTCCAACAGACAAACAAGAGATGAAACGTACTGATATGCATCAAAATTCAACATAATTTAGTAGTTTTATGCGCATTAAGACGATATTGTAAACCCCAAGCGCTACCTGTGTTTTCTTGTGTTACATTTGTGTTAGTGTGTGTTTCAACTTTCAAGTTTCAGATGCTAAATAGTAAATACGCTTTCAGAGTCAGTGCTCTTTTCTATTGTAAACGAGCGCCCTCTTTAATTGTAAATGACTAATTGAGCAAGTTGGGCAAATGATCATATGATATATGGACAATAAGTTTGGTGCCATATATGTGACTATGTGTATGTGTTACTGGCTTACTGCAAAAGAAATCATACAGTACATCTGATGTTTTGTCCTCTTGTTCATAGATTGGAGGAGGCAGTTTGAGGATCTACAAAAGTGATGTGCAACAAAGGATTTTTGAGATCATTGGTATCTCTCCTGAACAGGTTTGACTATTTTTTTGACTTGCTCTTCATGATATTAATTTACCCCCTTCATGTTGTCGATCATGTTTCTTCCAGTCTCCAGTTTGCTGTGTAAACTAGTCAACCAGATTTTCAAGTAAAAAATGGTTTGTTTTAGGCTGCTCCCAACAACTAATTCAATACTGGACCATAATCATTCAGCAACCGAGTCTTTTGCCTGTTCTTGATTGTTAGTTTGGAGAGTATTTCTATATCCAGTGCTGCTCTCTCTTGGGGGTGTACTTAATATTTGAAATTTCCAATGCAGGCGGAGGAGAAATTTGGCTACCTTTTGGAGTGTTTCGACATGGGTGCTCCTCCGCATGGTATGATATTTCAACCACATGGCTTTCAGTCTATTATGTTCTTTAGTGTAAGATTGTAGCTATGCATTCCGCTTTGATGCTTCTTGCATGTTTCATTACGCTGGTAGTTTCTGAAACAAGGGCAGCCTTCTAAAGCAATCTTACTCCTTTTCTCTATAAGTGGCGCAATCTTGTTCTTTTGTTATATTCTTAACATTAGACAATTTCTTGATTCAAAGGTATTTGAATAATCTTGATAAATTTTATTTTGCTTTTACTTACTAGAACTAGAACTAGAAATAGGATATCACACAGAAATGTTAGCCTTTGAATAAAGGCTGTCACTCACACATATTTGCGTGTAGTAATTCGTTTTTTTTTTTTTTTTTTGCTTCTAGTTACCACCGGTGCCAGAACTAGAACTAGAATATCAAACAGAAATGTCACATTTGTCGCCTCCTTAATGCAGGAGGCATTGCCTATGGGTTGGATCGTTTGGTGATGCTTTTGGCTCGCGAAAGTTCAATCCGGGATGTGATAGCTTTCCCAAAGACCACGACTGCTCAATGTTCGCTCACCAAAGCACCGTCACCTGTGGATCCTCAGCAACTGAAGGATCTGGGCCTGCGTGCTTTGTGAGGATACTGTTCATAGCTAAGGGGTGCATTATTTAGGAACAGATACATTATACACAACGGACTCAAACTGCCCCTGCACATTCTCTTTTTGCACTGTAGAGGAGGAAATTTTGACTGTAAAATGACCGGTCGGCACACAGACGTCGCCAAATCTTCCAGCATCGACGCAATGAGGATTATTTTTTCTGTTCAAAGTTGTGGCTGCCAACATGTAACCGTATTATTGACTTGAATGAACCAGGCGAGGCGGCTTTGTAACACGGCACTGGAAGTATATGTGTGTATGCCAGGTTGAATTTCTGTACTAGCTTTGTTCGTTGCAGGGAGTGGAATTCCTGTAGCTGGTCAGAGTGCCTTTTCTTGCATACTAGTGCTTGGGAACCAGTCTCGCAGATACTAGCAGCTACGTTCATCACTGGTAGTGGAAACCGTTCGTTTCTGTTTCACCCTTGGCATCGTGTTTATTGCATCCACTAGCGATCGGGAAATCTGCCCACGAGTATTATGGCCTCTGAACAGAACAGATCATGTGAACTAGTAGGTGCCGACTAGAATATCACCGGTTCATAGCGCCCTGCCCGTTGGCACTGCCGTCAAGCTGCTCGGTGACCGCTCCATGGTCGGCAGCGCCGGCGACCTCCTACGTCCTGCCCGGTGCCGACACGGGCGCTCTCCTCCGCCCTGCCGTCCCCTTGCCGGAGGCGGCATCCAACATCTCCCTCCTCTGCTTGCCTGGCCCGTTGTCGCTGGCTCCGTCCAAGCTGTTTTTTTTTCGAACCGGGCTTCTTCCCCTTTTCATTACTTTCATAACGGAAATACATACTTTTTAGAACAAGAGGAAAGACTAGGAAAAGAGGAAGAGCGAGTCCGAGGCAATATCAGAAAATCCACTGTCTGCGCCTGTCATCAGGAACAACAAACCATGGGGCGAAAACCCGATATCACCTGAGATCGCCTAGCTAACTGCTACCACAGTACCACAATATTACAAAACCAAAAGACCCACAATCCTGGAGGTGTAACCACAACACCCCAAAGTACCAGCATAGACCAGCCAACCAGCACAAAAGAAAAGCCCAAGTCTGAGCAACACAAAACGCTAGTGAACACTCCAGGTTGGAGGAGGCGCCATCTTCCCCCCCCCCCCATCCCCATTCTGCTGCAACACCTGGAGCATCGAGAAAGATGTAAGTTTGATATAGAACATCAAGGCCCTTCAGCATCACCCATGTCCGGCTTTGGAGGTTCGCACAGCAACATCATATGTGGTGCGTTCATCTTCAACAGCTCCGCTCCCTTCCTCACCACCTGCACCATATCAGGTTTCTGCAAACTTGCCCAATAGATCAGGAAAGTACAAGCTGTAAACACAACCTCAAAGGGGGAATTAATCCACTTGAATTCAAAGGTGGCTCGATTGCGAGCAAGCCAAATTGCCCAACATATTGCAGCCAAACCAACAGTATATAGTTTGTCAAAACCCGGTAGGAATGCATAGATCCAAACATAGTATTGCCAAATAGAATTTGGGCAGCAATCAGTTCCAAGCATCGAACCGACAGTTCTCCAGATTACCCTAGCGATAGGGCATAAAAAAAGAAGATGCTGGGCCGTTTTTATCTCATCACAGAAAGAACAACGGGGGTCACCTGACCACTGCCCTTTTTTCATGTTGTCTCTAGTAAGAACAGCATTCTGACATGCTTGCCACAAGAAAATTTGAATCTTAATAGGGATAATGGACTTCCATATCCATTTGAATCCGGACCCCGCAAGATCTTTTTCTAGCCACCTATACATTGGCTTAGTAGAGAAAGTTCTCGAATTATCAAGTTTCCAGTAAATTTTATCAGAGAGGTCATTCTTCCTAAGTTTCATTGCAACCTCTTTCATCTCTTTCCATTGTTGCATCAACTCAGGGGATAATCTTCTTCTAAAAGAAGAAACCTGATCCATATCACCAATCTTGTTTAGAGAACAATGTGGATCAACACAAATGTCAAAAAATATTAGGGAATTTGTCTTTAAATGTCATTCCATTCTCCATTTCATCTAGCCACAGCCTAGCAATATCCCCACTATTTACTTGAACCCCTCTTCCTGCCATATAAAAAATCTTTCACTTCCAGTAAGGATTTCCAACAAGGGGAATCACTAGTTTTCTGTTTGACTGAAGCCACATCAGTTTTTTTAAGTATTTGGCTCTAACTATATCTTGCCAAAGTCCTTTTTTATCAAGCTTCCACCACCACTTGTGATGAGGAGCGAACCTCGAGTTGAGGGTCGATCCGTTGTTGGCCCGATCTTTCACGGCACAAAGCTCCATCGCAACAAGAACTAGATGCGGGTTTACGAAGATGTTCACAAACCTCGCAAAAACAACACGCCAACCCCTCGATCCGAAGGAATAACGTGGACGAACCGTATAGGCTCAGCCTGTAATCTCCGACGCGTCGCGTCGCAGAAACTCACATGCCAATAGAGAATTTTGACAAGGTTTCTCTAAACTCAATAATGGCCGACGGCCGAAAAACACATACGTGTCTAATTCATCTCCAAATAACCTTCAAGTTTCAACCTTGATGTGTCTAATAAGTCAATACGAACAGTATCAATACTAGGGGCAGCCACGACCATATCATCCTCTCTCCCTTCAAGCAAAACCGTCCTCGGTTTTGAGTTGGACTTTATAGCAACAACATGATCTGCAGATTGTACATGCGCCGGAGAAAAAATAGCAACTCCGGCCTCCTTCTTTGCTTCTTTGTGCTCATTCATCTTCTGAAGTCGTACTTTCCTCCAAGTCTTGAACAATTTATTCTCCATAGGCATGAGAACATATTTTTTATCCCGATTGATAGTGTACGAGTTGGCGAGAGAACTGTATGCAGTTGTGTTCTCTTCATACCATGGATCTCCTAGTAGCATATGGCACGAAACCATGGGCACTGGCATTATGTCGCACAAAACCTGACAAGAAAATTTGCCGACTGAAAACTTTACCGTAGTTTGGTGTGTGATGTTGAGCTTGTCGTAGCACCTCCTCAATGAGTATGGTCGTGGATGTGGTATTGTTGGTAGTTGTAGCTTCTCCACCATGTCGATGCCGACCGCATTGATCGAACTATCATGGTCGATCGTCATGGCGCAAACTTTCTCTCCCACTTTACAGTAGGTGTGAAAAAGTTCAGCACCGTAGCCTTTCTCCTCCAACAAAAAATCGCCGGATAATTTCCAGTGGCTCCTCCTTGATGACGACACACCGGTCGTCTCCTCCGAAGTGCCGTGAGCAACGCCGGTATCTGATACCACTTGATGAGGAGCCACGACCATATCAACTTGACCAGCAAGCTTATATTCTGCTTCCTTAAGTCTTTCACACCTAACCCCCCTTTACCTTTAGATCTACACACCCGGTTAACCATATGGTATCCCCTTTTTTTTGCCATTCCTATGCCAAAAGAATTTTCTTCTGGGCTTATCCCATTTTTCCAGAGTGGTTTTGTTCAGGAGAAACATGGACATATAAAAAGTTGGGATATGGGACAACACAACATTTACTTTGATAAGCCTCCCTCCGAAAGATAGCGCCTCACTTATCCAGGACTCGCTATGATTCTCAAATTTATCATCAACAAACATCCAGTCACTACTCTTTAGGCCAACATAACTAACTGGCATTCCTAAGTACTTCATAGGAAAAGAGCCAATTTGGCAGTTAAACATATCTGCATATAGCTTCATAGTATCATCATCCGCACATACAGAGAAAATATCACTTTTCAGGAAATTTATATTCAAGCCAGACATGATTTCGAACAGATATAGCAGCAACTTAATGTGGATAGCATTTCTAGGGTTATCCTCAAAGCACAAAATCGTATCATCCGCATACTGAAGAATGGCTATCCCATCAGGAACCAAATCAGTCGCAAGGCAATGAAACAGGCCAACTTTTTGTGCTTTAAGCACCATCTTTGTTAAGCAGTCCGCAGCAAGATTAAAGAGGAAGGGGGAGAAGGGATCGCCCTGACGCACCCCCTTTGAGCTTTGAAAATAAGGGCCCACCTCATCATTGAGTTTCATACTAACTATGCCACCTATCAATTTTTTTTTCACCCAGTCGATCCACTTAGGATCGAAATCCCTCATTTTATGACAATCGAGAAGGAAATCCCAGTTCACTTTATCGTACGCCTTCTCAAAGTCTAGTTTAAGCACAATGCCAATTTTCTTTATAGCATAAGAGTGATGGAGGATTTCATGTAAGGACATAATCCCATCCATAATGTCCCTTTTTTTGATAAAAGCATTTTGATGTCTACTAAATAAGATGTCGACAAACGTTTCCAATCTAATAGTAAGCACCTTAGTAATCAGCTTGTATATGCAGCGAAGCAAACATATGGGGCGAAATTGTTGGATTTTACTAGCACCAGTAATCTTAGGCAGGAGAGTAATAATCCCATAATTCAGACGCTGGACATCTAGTTTGTTGTCATGGAACCACTCAAATAGTAGCATTACCTCTCTTTTCACAATTTCCCAACAATGTTGGAAAAACTCAATAGGAATATTATCTGGACCAGCAGCTTTATTAGGTTTCATGGAGAAAAGAGCATTTTTAATCTCAATTTCAGAAAAAGGTCTAGTCAGGATGAAATTATCAACATCCTTAAGTTTTTCACACGGTTCCATATGTGATCTTTTATTTTGCAGATATTACCATTAGCAGGACCAAAAAGGTTCCTATAGAACTCAGTGGCATGTTCCAACATATTCTTAGTACCTTCAATCACCGTATCCCCGCAACTAAGCGAAAAAATTGTATTTCTCCTCCTTCTCCCATTAACAATTCTATGAAAATACTCAGTATTTCTATCACCTTTCAGAAGCCAGTTTTCATGGAATTTTTGTAGCTAACCTACTTCCTCTTCAACCAAGAGGTTGTTAAGTTCCACCAGGATCTCAACTTTCCTTCTATATAACTCAGGGGATAGTACATCAGTTTCTTCCAGATATTCTAGGTGTTCCAGTTCTTCCTTCAACATTTTCCTTTTTAACCTAGCTTTTCCAAAAATGTTAGCACCCCACCCTTTGAAGAATTTTTTGAACCTCTTTAATTTGATATTCAAAATATCAATAGGATTGTTGGACTTAACGGGTTTTACCCAAATTTTGGACACCAAAGGGAGAAAATCAGGATTTTTCAGCTAGTTTAAATCAAATCTGAAGTCCCTCTTTTGCGTGGAAATCGGAATCCTATCATCTGTATTTAGAAGAAGGGGACAGCGGTCCGAGTTATCTCTCACCAATTTTCTAACAAAAGTCAAAGGGAACTGGCTCTCCCAAGAGCTGGACATGAGTACCCTGTCCAATTTCTCGAGGATAGGTATTTGCTGCTTATTTGACCAAGTGTATACACCTCCATTCATATCTACCTCCCTTAGACAAAAAGAATTGATAACAGAATTAAAGAGATCAGACGCGTGAGTAAGTCTAGTTTTTTTATTCTTCTCACCAGCATGTCTCAGAATATTAAAGCCACCCCCACAATATAGTGACAAGTAATCACTCTACACATATCACACAACTCAGTTAAAAATTCAGTTTTGAATTCCTCATGCGCGGCCCCATATACCACTAACACGCAGTAGATCAGGTTCTTACTCTTATCAAAAAGCTCAAACTTCATGATATATTTGCCCACCACACATGATCTGATATCCAGAGTATCATATTTAATGTCGCAAAGGATGACTCCCGCCTTCCCAATAGAAGGAACCCACTTCCAGCAAAAAGATTCACCAGGATCAAATCTCCTCAAGAACTTAGAGGAGAAGTCTTTTTTCATTGTCTCTTGGATGCCAATAAAATCTAAACAATAATATCTGATTAAATCAGATAAGCAAGTTGCCATCCCTTTTTTACTCACACCCCTACAGTTCCAGAAGAGACTAATCATTTTTTCTTGGGTTTAGGTGAGTGAGCTTTGCTGCTAGGTTTACCAGGAGACATGGTCTTACCTGCAACATTACTCACTTTATTTTTCTGACTTCTAGTCACAGGTCTAGCTATCACCACATTCACTTTCTTCCTCTCTTTTTTCCTTGATCTCACTATAGTAAAATTATCATCATCAACTTCCCCATCTTGCACCGAGGAAGTATCTAAGGGAAATTTATCTCTAGCAACATTAGTTAAGAAAAGCATTTCATTGTGTTGTTTTTCAGCTTTATCAGTTTTGTCAGCTATATTAGCTCTAGATTTTTCTAATTCCCTAATCACATCGATAACAACAAAGTTATCATCAGGAATATCAACACCCATCATAGCAGCAGATGAGATAATTTTCATTTTGGACAGTACTTCAAAAGAATTACTAGGAGGTAGCTCATTGTTACCTTGCAAATTTCTCTTCTTAGTTAATTTTTCAGCCCTGTCAACCACATGCTCCATGTTAACACCAGCCGTTCTCTGGCTCAGCCTGGTCTGGACTTCTTCCATCACAGGGGAAGTATCAGGTGACTGTACAGAGTACGTCACAGGGTTCTCTTGACAAGAGAGATCATCAGGGCCAAGCTCTGTCACAACAGGTTGCCCTAAAGCAGCTTCCAAGTAGGATGAATATTGTTTGTTGATAGTGGGACTGGGTATAATCTGCATTGTATTCACTACATCCTCATAAGATGCCACTTCATGTGACTGGGCATCCACCCCCTCCATTTCCTTCTCTCTATTTTCAACAGCTATAGTGTCAATGAGTAATTCATTCCCAACCTCATCACTCTCCTCTTCAGAAGATATTTCCTCACTGCTTTTTTGTGTTTTTTTCATGTTCATCAGTCTCCTCAATTGTGTTTGTTTCATGTTCACCACCCCAGTAGATTTCCCTCCAACAAAGTTGGGACTTGGGAGGAGCAGAAGAAGTACCCACATTGGAGGAAGATGCTCCCTGACCAATGTTTTGGGAGTTATCAATTCTGGGCCTTTTTGGAGAGGTCCCCCCATCAGCCTCTTGAGTCACATTAACAGATTCTTTAGGAGGATTTTTCACTAGGATTTTGTCCACCGAGTAGAAAAAATCATAAAAATGCCCACCCAACACCCCTTCAGCCACAACAAGGATATCTTCACCATCTCTGCACCCCAGTTTAATTCTAACAGATTCATGCCTGTTGATAGTGGATTTATCAATTTCTAGTGTCACCCCCACCAAAGATCCCACATAAGCAATATTTTTTTCATGACTTTTGTCCAAAGGAATGTTACTAACATTGACCCAAGCAATGTTAAGTACATCCTTAGCCCCCACAGATTCAGACCATTTTCTAAGTGTCACAACAGCCCCACAACTTTTAATCACAATTTTTTCAGCAAAACAAGCCTTGCTCACATCTCTAGGGGAAGGAAATCTCATCACAAAAGTATTGGGACCAATAGACCTCGCAGAGCACTTCCAATTAGTATTGATGTAAGCATCAAAGAATTCCTCTAGCTGTTTACCAGATGCGCGCCCCTCAATTTCTGTGATAACCACAAATCTGTTCCTATCTGTGTTCTGGTTCGGGTTACTGTGATCGTGTATATAGTAAAAACCTTTCCCCTTGGCCTGGTAACCACACATCGGGGCTACACACCCCCAAGGAAGAAAACTATTGCATATAGGAACCAGATGACCATGTAACCCACATCTACCACATATAGCTCTAGGACAGCAAACAGGCATATGATCAAGTTCCTTGCATGTAACGCAAACCTCGGCACCACCCACTAGTGGGGAGGTGTTCCTCTTGCCCGGAGTTTGTTGACGACGGTCTTGTTGCGGGCGTAGATCTTGATGTTGACGAAGACCGGATCCCCCCGCGCCTGTCTTGTTTAGGTTGTTGTCTCCCCATCGCTCCCCTTGACGACCATCACTCTGCGCCTCCAAGCTCTTCTTCTTGCGCGGCGAGAACCACGGCCGCAGCCACAGCCACAGCTCGTCCAAGCGGTTCTTCTTGGGCGGCGAGAACCACGGCCGCGTGTTGGGCTACGACAGCTTCCATCTCGCTGTAAGTGCCTTCGTCGCAGGATCCTGGCGGGTGGCGGGGTTGGCTTTGGACCAGTTAGTTGGGCCACGGGCTGAGTTTCAGTCGTTAGAAAATATTATTCTTCTTTTCAGATCCGGGTAGGGCATAGCCTCTTCTTGCAGAGGGTTCCGATTGCAGTCGGCATGGATGGACGCCACCACCGAAAACCTAGGCAATCTCACCATCGACGCGCCTGCTTCTGCTTCTGCTCAGTCCCTAGCGGCCGCGGCCTACCCCATCTTGGTCCCGCCTCCTCCGCGGCCTCCGTCTCCCTGGTAAGTCGAAACGATCTGCGACTTTATTCCCTCATCCCGTGGAGCTTCAACAGCCATATGCTTGTTATTATCTCGAATTCTCGATGGACTTTACAAAGCACCGTAAATTCGCAGCAGCAGGCAATTGCCGAGTTTTGTTGCTCTCCTCACGCACCATCTGTAGAGAATAGTTAGTAACGATTGTACACGATGTATCTATTCTGACATGGTTCAGTTTTATTTGTTGGTTGCAGGGAGAATGATCCTAGGTACTCCCTCCGTCCCAAAATAACTGTCTCAACTTTGTTCTAGCTCTAGTATAAAGTTGTACTAAGCTTGAGACACTTATTTTGGGACGGAGGGAGTACTACAGTGAACGGCCTAAGCTCAATCCAAAATTGCATGCTGCGCAGTCCATAAGAATCGCGAAGTTCGCCTTGGATTACTACATCGAAACGAAGAAGGTGCATGGTCTTTCCCAGTTCATCAGTTTACTCACCTGTTCATCGAGCACTATCTATCTATTTATCTATCTATTTTGGGTTGGTTGTGATTTGAACTGCCATGACCTTGTCTGATTCATCACCTTAATCGATCATCTCTCGTGCCCAGACCAAGTTTGAGCTCTTGGAGGTCAGGCCTGTCAACTACGTGCCTACTGAATGTCGTCCTTACATGCATATCAACTTCGTCGCAAGAGCCAGCGAGCAGGGATCGCAGGGACTGCTCTTCTTCGCCGAGCTGTATCTCTGTGGCAAAAGGAGGACTCTGAGCGGTTACTCCGTGACCTACTGCGAGCCACTCGGCGATAATTCTACCAGTGAGTTTTCATTATTACTAGTATCAAATTAATATAATAACGCGGATCAAGATCCCCTAGCACATTAAGGCTTTGTTCGGTTGAGGTGATTTTGGAGGGGATTGGCAGGGATTGAGGGGGATTGGATCCCCTACAAGCCAAAATCTCCTCCAATCCTCTCCAATCCCCGTGAGGAGGATTCACCGAACGGCATGTCAAGTGCATAGAGTCCATGGCGCAGGCGACCTCTAAGTAGAACGTCCCTCGTGTCCCGATCCTTGATAAAAAAATAAAAAGGATGAAACTCAGTGAAGACATTATTGTCACGAGTAAGTTGAGGAACAGACAATAATGTCTTCACTGAGCTTCATCCTTTTTATTTTTTTAACATGGTATCAACCCAGATCGGTCCTATGTCTTCCGCTGCCGCCACCGCCGTGCCGGTCTCTGCCACGACCCCTGCCTCGCCGTTCCTCTCCTCGCACCCGCTGGTCTCGGTCTACACCGGTCCGTCGTCGATGGTCGGCACTTCTTCGGATCGGCCGCCGCCGCCGGTTACGTCCGCACCTCCCCCATCTGGGGCGGGTAACAACCCTTCGTACGCCGATCCTGCCGGCCCCTGGATGGGTTCTTCACCGGTCCATCCGTCGCCAGCGGTGCCCTAAGCGGCTGCTCCCGTGGACGCCTACAATGCCCCATCGCCGCCGTTGCCCTACGCGGCTGCGACCGCGGCTCCTTACGGCGCTGCGCCCGCGGGGCCCTACGGGGCGCCGGCTGTGCCCTATGGAGCGTCTGCGCCGCCAGCCTATGGCGGGTATTACCCGCCCCCGTCGGCCGCGCCATACTATGGAACTTCTGCGCCGCCGGCTATAGCTCCCTCCACGGAGCTGAGTCATGGCGCATCCGGTGGCTTCTCGCACCCGGGTTACTACACGTCGCCTCCTGCTGCTGATCATGCTGCGGCTCCTACACCTTTTTACTTCGCGCATCTCATCCCGGTGAAACTCACGACGGATAATTATCTGTCATGGCGTGCGCAGGTGCTACCGCTTCTCCGCAGTCGCTACCTGAAAGGTTACGTCGATGGTACTCTGCCGTGCCCTCCACCGCACCACCCGGCGTATTATGCGTGGGTGGCTCAAGATCAGGCCATCCTCTCTGCGATCCAGTCGTCGCTCACCGAGGGGGTGTCTTCGTTGGTCCTCTTCGCTGCCACATCTCGGGAGGCGTGGTCTGCCCTACACACTAGCTTCGCGTCTCAGCAGCAGGCGCGTGCTGACACTCTTCGCACGGAGCTGGGGGAGACCAAGCTCCTTGACCTAAGCATCACCGACTACTTCAACAAGATGATGCGCCTCGCAGACACCTTGGCCTCCATTGGCCAGCCTCTCCGTCCTGAGGACTTCACCACCTTCGTCATGAACGGGCTGGACGACGACTATGATAACCTTGCCGAGAACATCAACGGTAGTGACACTCCGCTCCAACCTCGTGAGCTCTACTCACGTCTCCTCGCCACGGAGCAGCATGTCAAGTCCCGTCGTTCCAACCCGAGTTTTGCTTCTGCAAATGCTGCCACTCGCGGCAAAGGGAAGCCCTTCAAGCCACCCGCCGGCGGCAAGGCAGTACCGCCGACTCCACAGGCTCAGCGGCCGCCCGCCGCTGGCTCCATGCCCACGACCGGGGGTGGCCGCCTGTGTGCCTGCTGCCCCTCATGCGGTGTCCAGCTCCCCTATCAGCTGTGTGGTCTTTCCGGCCACATAGCATCCCGCTGCCATCGCCGCTTCAAGCAGGACTTCCTCAGCATCGGCAACAACGGCAAAGGCAACGACAAACGGGCTGCCTTGGCCACTCACGAGCATGGGCACACTCCATCGTATCCCATTGATCCAACCTGGTACATGGATACGGGCGCTACTCATCATCTGACGGGCGAGATGGGTAAGCTCTCCACCCAGGAGCCATATCGTGGGCATGATCAGGTTCACACCGCCAACGGAGCAGGTATGCACATATCACATGTTGGTCAGGCCTCGCTTCTAACTCATAAACAGAAATCCCTCCATCTTCGCAATGTTCTTAGAGTTCCTTCTGCTACTCGTAGCTTATTGTCTGTTCCTCAACTTACTCGTGACAATAATGTCTTCACTGAGTTTCATCCTTTTTATTTTTTTATCAAGGATCGGGACACGAGGGACGTTCTACTTAGAGGTCGCCTGCGCCATGGACTCTATGCACTTGACATGCCGTCTGCTCCCCGAGCGTTCAGTGGTGTCCGTGTGTCGCCTACTCATTGGCATGCACGGCTTGGTCATCATGCCACCCCCATAGTTCGTAGTGTTCTTTATCGTCATGATCTTCCAGTTGTGTCCAATAAAGATGCTGCCACAGTCTGTGATGCCTGTCAGCAAGGCAAGAGTCATCAACTTTCGTTTTCAGAGTCGAGTCGTGTCGTTAAAACTCCACTTGAGCTTGTGTTTTCTGATATATGGGGGCATGCCCAAACTTCTGTGAGTGGTCATAATTATTATGTCAGTTTTATTGATGCTTATAGTCGGTTTACTTGGCTTTATCTTATCAAGCGCAAATATGATGTGTTCGATGTGTTTCTACAATTCCAAGCTCACGTTGAGCGTCTTCTTAAGCATAAAATTATCCATGTCCAGCCCGATTGGGGGGGTGAGTATCACAACCTCAATGCATTCTTTAATAAGCTTGGGATTTCGCACCGTGTGTCTTGTCCTCATACACATCAGCAGAATGGCGCGGCTGAACGTAAGCATCGTCTTATTGTTGAAACTGGCCTCACTTTACTTGCCCATGCGTCAGTACCTTTCCGGTTTTGGAGTGATGCGTTTTCCACTGCCTGTTTTCTTATAAATAGGCTTCCTACACGACTCCTTGGGATGAAAACACCACTTGAAATTTTGCTTAATGAATCTCCAGATTATACCTTTCTCAAAGTTTTTGGCAGTGCTTGCTGGCCTCATCTTTGCCCTTATAATAAGCGTAAGCTTGAGTTTCGGTCAAAACTTTGTGTTTTCTTGGGTATAGCTCTCTTCACAAAGGGTACAAGTGCCTTCATATTCCGTCTAATCGTGTCTACATCTCGCGTGATGTTGTGTTTGACGAGAATGTATTCCCGTTTTCATCTCCTTCACTAGCTCCCACACCTCCGGCCTCACCCTCGCATTCCACCTCTCCACTGCCTGCTCAATTTGTTGATATTGCATACTCTCATGCGTTGTTGCCAAATCATGCTGCAGGAATAGGTCGTGGAGCTCGTCTTGAGTTGCTGGAGGAACAGGAGCCGACGGCTGCACCTGACGTGGGTAGCGGTCCAGTGCATGTGCCATGCACGCCTCGTCCGCCCTCGCCTGCGTCGGCCGCCGCTGGACCGGGCTCCTCAGTGCCAACCTCGCCCATGCCGGTCTCCCCTGGGCCGGCCTCCCGAGACTTGGCCGCGCCCGAGCTGGCTTCACCAGCGACGCCTGCGCTGGCGCTGGCTTCGCCCGCCCCGTCACCTGCTGCATCGCCTGGCTCCGCCTCGCATTTGCCAGGAGTGGTTGCCCTGTCACCAGCTGATACGTCTCCAACGTATCTATAATTTATGAAGTATTCATGCCATGTTTACAATAATTCTATATGATTTTGGTATGATTTTACTAGAACTAACCCGGACTGACGCTGTTTTCAGCAGAGCTACCGTGGTGTTGTTTTTGTGCAGAAATAAAAGTTCTCAGAATGGGCTGAAAATTTACGGAGAATATTTTTGGGAAATATAAAAAATACTAGAGCAAAAATATACCGGAGAGGAGTCCCGAGGAGACCACAAGCCTAGGGGGCGCCCCCCCCTAGGGCGCGCCCCCCTGGCTTGTGGGTCCCTCGAGCACCCCCCCTGACGTGATTCCAACGCCAAATATTCTTAAAAATACAGAAACCCCCGAAAAGAAACCTAGATCGGGAGTTCCGCCGCCGCAAGCCTCTATAGCCACGAAAAACCACTCGGGAGCCCGTTCCGGCACCCTGCCGGAGGGGGAAACCATCATCAGAGGCCATCTTCATCATCCCGGCGGTCTCCATAACGAGGAGGGAGTAGTTCACCCTCGGGGCTGAGGGCATGTACCAGTAGCTATGTGTTTGATCTCTCTGTCTCGTGTTCTTGAGATGTCACGATCTTGATGTACCGCGAGCTTTATTAATATAGATGAATCATATGGAGCTTTCCCCTCTCTATCTTCTTGTGATGAATTGAGTTTTCCCTTTGAAGTTTTCTTATCGGATTGAGTCTTTAAGGATTTGAGAACACTTGATGTATGTCTTGCGATGGGATATCCGTGGTGACAATGGGATGTTCTATTGATCCACTTGATGTATGTTTTGGTGATCAACTTGCGGGTTCCGTGACCTTGGGAATCTATGCATAGGGGTTGGCACACGTTTTTGTCTTGACTCTCTGGTAGAAACTTTGGGGCACTCTTTGAAGTTCTTTGTGTTGGATTGAACATGATGAATCTGAAATTGTGTGATGCATATCGTATAATCAAGCCCATGGGTACTCGTGGTGACATTGGAGTATCTAGGTGACATTAGGGTTTTGGTTGATGTGTATCTTAAGGTGTTATTTTAGTACGAACTCTAGGGTTGTTCGTGACACTTATAGGGATAGCTCATAAGATTGATCGGAAAAGATAACTTTGAGGTGGTTTCGTACCCTACAATAATTTCTTCGTTTGTTCTCCGCTATTTGTGACTTTGGAGTGAACTCTTTGTCGCACGTGAGGGATTTACATATGATTCAACTATGTCAGTATTATTGAGAGAACTTGCACTAGTGAAAGTATGAACCCTAGGCCTTGTTTCTAAGCATTGCAATACCGTTTGTGCTCACTTTTATCATTAGTTACCTTGCTGTTTTTATATTTTCGGATTACAAAATCCTATATCTACCATCCATATTACACTTGTATCACCATCTCTTCGTCGAACTAGTGCACCTATACAATTTACCATTGTATTGGGTGTGTTGGGGACACAAGAGACTCTTTGTTATTTGGTTGCAGGGTTGTTCAAGAGAGACCATCTTCATCCTACGCCTCCCATGGATTGATAAACCTTAGGTCATCCACTTGAGGGAAATTTGCTACTGTCTTACAAAACTCTGCGCTTGGAGGCCCAACACGAGTCTACAAGAAGAAGGTTGCGTAGTAGACATCAAGCTCTTTTCTGGCGCCGTTGCCGGGGAGGTGAGTGCTTGAAGGTATATCTTTAGATCTTGCAATTGAATCTTTTAGTTTCTTGTTTTATTACTAGTTTGGTTTTATAAAAGAAAACTACAAAAAAATGGAGTTTATGTTGCATCATTTGTTTCGTCTCTATAATGTCTTTCGTGAAAATAAGGATTTCGAAAATTGTGCTCAATTGGTAGGGGAAGAAATTATGAAAATACTTGATGAGAATTCCTTGAATGATGAGCATGATAGTGATATTGTTAGTATGAATTCTCTGAATATCCATGATGCTAATGATATGCAAAGCCACAAGCTTGGGGATGCTATGTTTGATGAAGATGATATTTTTAGTCCCCCAAGTTTTGATGAGCAAAACTATTATGATGATGGCATGCCTCCTATCTATGATGATTATTGTGATGACACGTATGCTATAAAGAGTGATAGTAATCATGAAACTTGTCATCATGATTTTAATATTCAAAGTGGTTATGTCAATCAAGTATCTCATGATAGTTATTTTGTTGAGTTTACTCCCACTATTAGTCATGAGAAGAAATTTTCTTGTGTGGAGAGTAGTAAAATTTCTATGCTTGTAGATCATGAAAAGAATGCTTTATGTGCTAGTTATATTGTGAAATTCCTTCATGATGCTACTGAAAATTATTATGAGGGAGGAGTATATGCTTGTAGGAATTGCAATAATATCAAGTTTCCTCTCTATGTGTTCAAAGTTTTGAAGTTATGCTTGTTTTGCCTTCCTATGCTAGTTGACTCTTGCTCCCATAAATTGTTTGCTCACAAAATCCCTATGCATAGGAAGTGGGTTAGACTTAAATGTGCTTTCCATGAGATTCATGATGCTCTTTTGCATGTTTCAACTACTATTCTTATATGAGCATCATTGAAATCATCATGCCTAGCTAAAAGGCATTAAAGAAAAGCGCTTGTTGGGAGACAACCCAATATTTATACCTACTGTTTTTGTGTGTACACATGATTAAGCTACTGTATAATCATGTTTTATAGCTTTTGTTTCAATAAAGTGCCAAGTAAATCCTTTGGGATAGTGTGGATGATAGTTGACTTGATTCTGTGCAAAAACAGAAACTTTTGCTCTCAGTCCAGGAATTTTGTAAATTCACTGGAACGTGCTTTTGATCTGAATTTTTTAAAAATGATTTACATACACATTTCCTAGATTGTCCTAATTTTTCAGAATTTTTAGAGATAGGGAAGTATGGTTACGCTACTGATCTTCACAGACTGTTCTGTTTTTGACAGATTCTGTTTTGCATGCATAGTTTACTTGTTTTAGTGTTTCTATAGCTTATATTGAGTGATATAAATTATGGGAATGATATAATACAGTAGGTATGATGTGGGAACAATTATGAATCTTGTCTTGACAGTACCTAAGTGAATGATTTATCTTTACTACACTAACCCTTCTCACGAAGTTCCGTTAAGTTTTGTGTGATTGAAGTTTTCAAGTTTTGGGTGAGACACCGATATGAGGAGAATAAGGAGTGAAAAGAACCTAAGATTGGGGATTCCCAAGGCACCCCCAAGGTAATATCCAAGGAAGACTCAAGCGCCTAAGCTTGGGGATGCCCCGGAAGGCATCCCCTCTTTCATCCTCAACACTATCGGTATATCTTACTTGGAGCTATATTTTTATTCGTCACATAATATGAGTTTTGCTTGGAGCATCATTTTATTTTCTTGTTTTCTGTTATGTGTTATTTATAATCTTGTTTTTCAATAAAAAGTTCCAATAATTGCCTTTTAGGATGCTTGAATTGCATGTTTGATGTGTGCTGTGTATAAACAGAAACTTTTTCTGTAGTGTTTGAATTTTCATATTTTACTGGAACGTGGAAAGTTTCTGAAATTTTTACACAGTATTGGCATATAAATTTTATAGCATTTCCGAAATTTTCATAAGTTTTTGAGTTACAGAAGTAAACTGGTTTAATAGATTGCTACAGACTGTTCTGTTTGGACAGATTGCTGTCATAGTTTTGTTATCTACTTATCCTCTAGTTTCCATAGCCTATATTGGTAGATATAAATTGTGGAAACGATAGTAAATAGTAGATGATGTTTGAAAATTATTGTGCAACTTGTCTTGGCAGTACATAAAGAGTTGATTTATTATTATGTGCACTAACCTATCTCACGAGTTCTTTTCAAGTTTTGTGTGGATGAAGTTTTTGAGAATAGGTGAAACTGGGATATGAGAGGATTGAACGAGATTCAAAAGTTCAAGCTTGGGGATGCCCAAGGCACCCCAAGTAAATATTTCAAGAAGTCTCAAGCATCTAAGCTTGGGGATGCTACGCATCCCACCTCTCTTCATCAACAATTATCGGTTAGCCTATGTTGAGCCTAAATTTTTATTCGTTCACATGATGCGTGCTATTCTTGGAGTGCTATTTTTCTTTTGCTTGCTGTTTAATAAAATACTTAAGATCTGAAATTCTTAGATGAGAGAGTCTTCACATAGTTATTTAATTGTTGACTACGCATTGATCTTCACTTATATCTTTTTGGAGTAGTTTGTCATTCACTCTCGTGCTTCACTTATATCCTATGAGTAAATGGTTGAATGAATTGAATATCATAAATCTGAAATTAAATATGCTTCATATACTTATCCCATGGGGAGTAATGACTTCACACATAATAAGTATATGTGGTAAAATTTATTGAAAGTTAGCAAACACCGCATTGGTCACTTGAACAATTCATGAAAGAATAATGAAGGAAGAGAGATTCCACATATAAATATACTATCTTGGACATCTTCTATGATTGTGAGCTCATTAATTATTTTCAAACTCGAGCAAATTAGTTAAAATTGGACAAGGAAGACAACTTAATGAGTTATGTTTGGGTATATTTGTATAGAAGTTATATTGTTATGGATCCTCCAACATGTAGTGCTTGCTTCCACCTCATACTAGCCAAAACTTCTGCACCAAGTAGAAATACTACTTGTGCATCCAAACACCCTTAAACCCAAAGTTGTTCCATATGAGTCCACCATACCTACCTATATGCGGTATTTACCTGCCGTTCCAAGTAAATTTGCATGTGCCAAACTCTAAACCTTCAAATAATATTCTGTTTTGTATGCCTGAATCGCTCATATAGTGACTAGGGGCTGTCAGTATCTTCCATGCTAGGTGGGTTATTCTCATGATATGTGTTGATTCACTATCATTCACGAGAAAGTGGCTGGTATTCGGGATGCCCAGTTCCATGCTCAAAAATCAAAACAAAACATAATGAAACAAAACTCCCCCAGGATTGTTGTTTGTATGGACGGTACCCGTGGATTCGGCTCGCCGTGGAGTGTGATTGATTGGTGGAGGGGGAGTAAAAACTTTACCATTCATTTTGGGAACCGCCTATAATGTATCTAGCATGGAAGATACCGAGATCTCTCGGTTGTTATGTTGACAATGAAAGCATACCGCTCAAAATTATTATTCATCCCTGTTTTAAAAGCTCGAGCTCTGGCACCTCTGTAAATCAATGCTTCCCTCTGCGAAGGGCCTATCTTTTACTTTCTAGTACTTACCTTTATGCAAGAGTCATGGTGATCTTCACCACTTCCTATATTTTGCCTTTTTCTCTTGGCAAGCGTCATGTGTTGGGGAATGATCTAGACATATATATCCACACAAATATATTTGATCATGAATTATTATTGTTGACAATTATCTATATGATAAATAAGTTGGGAGGCGAAACATTAAGCCCCTATCTTTCTCTGTGTTCGATGGATGCTATTTGTTCTAAAAATATGCTTTGAGTGTCAATAATCATGGAAGACTATATGATAGTTGAGTATGTGGAATTTGCTAAATCAAAGCTCTTACATAGACCCTTCCTGAATATAAGATGAATTGCAATTGTTCGATGACTAGGAATATGGTTTGTTAGTTTTCAAGAAACTTTCTGGTCTATACTTTAACATGTGAATAGCTTGTTACTTGATCATGAGAAGTTTTATGAGATGAGCTATTGTTTATGGTTTATATTGATGCTAGAAAAAGTGATTGGAATTATCATCGATCAAACTTGTGCACTTGCTAGCATTCACAATTCATAAATTATTTCTTTTATCATTTACCTACTCGAGGACGAGCAGGAATTAAGCTTGGGGATGCTGATACGTCTCCAATGTATCTATAATTTATGAAGTATTCATGCCATGTTTACAATAATTCTATATGATTTTGGTATGATTTTATTAGAACTAACCCGGACTGACGTTGTTTTCAGCAGAGCTACCATGGTGTTGTTTTTGTGCAGAAATAAAAGTTCTCGGAATAGGCTGAAAATTTACGGAGAATATTTTTGGAAAATATAAAAAATAGTGGAGCAAAAAGATACCGGAGAGGAGTCCCGAGGAGGCCACAAGCCTAGGGGGCGCCCCCCCCCTAGGGCGCGCACCCCTGGCTTGTGGGTCCCTCGAGCACCCCCCTGACGTGATTCCAACGCCAAATATTCTTATAAATACAGAAACCCCCGAAAAGAAACGTAGATCGGGAGTTCTGCCGCGGTAAGCCTCTGTAGCCACGAAAAACCAATTGGGAGCCCGTTCCGGCACCCTGCCGGAGGGGGAAACCATCACCGAAGGCCATCTTCATCATCCCGGCGGTCTCCATGACGAGGAGGGAGTAGTTCACCCTCGGGGCTAAGGGTATGTACCAGTAGCTATGTGTTTGATCTCTCTCTCTCTCTCTCGTGTTCTTGAGATGGCACGATCTTGATGTACCGCGAGCTTTATTAATATAGATGAATCATATGGAGCTTTCCCCTCTCTATCTTCTTGTGATGAATTGAGTTTTCCCTTTGAAGTTTTCTTATCGGATTGAGTCTTTAAGGATTTGAGAACACTTGATGTATGTCTTGCGATGGGATATCCGTGGTGACAATGGGATGTTCTATTGATCCACTTGATGTATGTTTTGGTGATCAACTTGCGGGTTCCGTGACCTTGGGAATCTATGCATAGGGGTTGGCACACGTTTTCGTCTTGACTCTCGGTAGAAACTTTGGGGCACTCTTTGAAGATCTTTGTGTTGGATTGAACATGATGAATCTGAAATTGTGTGATGCATATCGTATAATCAAGCCCATGGGTACTCGTGGTGACATTGGAGTATCTAGGTGACATTAGGGTTTTGGTTGATGTGTATCTTAAGGTGTTATTTTAGTATGAACTCTAGGGCTGTTCGTGACACTTATAGGGATAGCTCATAAGATTGATCGGAAAAGATAACTTTGAGGTGGTTTCGTACCCTACAATAATTTCTTTGTTTGTTCTCTGCTATTTGTGACTTTGGAGTGAACTCTTTGTCGCACGTGAGGGGTTTACATATGATTCAACTATGTCAATATTATTGAGAGAACTTGCACTAGTGAAAGTATGAACCCTAGGCCTTGTTTCTAAGCATTGCAATACCGTTGGTGCTCACTTTTATCATTAGTTACCTTGCTGTTTTTATATTTTCAGATTACAAAAACCTATATCTACCATCCATATTACACTTGTATCACCATCTCGTCGCCGAACTAGTGCACCTATACAATTTACCATTGTATTGGGTGTGTTGGGGACACAAGAGACTCTTTGTTATTTGGTTGCAGGGTTGTTCGAGAGAGACCATCTTCATCCTACGCCTCCCATGGATTGATAAACCTTAGGTCATCCACTTGAGGGAAATTTGCTACTGTCCTACAAAACTCTGCGCTTGGAGGCCCAACACGAGTCTACAAGAAGAAGGTTGCGTAGTAGACATCACCAGCTGCCTCGCCGACCGAGTCTTCATCGCTGGTCCTGTCACCCCCTACTGCACCACCGGCTGCTGCTGCTCATCGACCTCATACGCGCAGTCGGTCCGGTATTACTCGTCCCAAGGAATGCACCGATGGGACAGTGGCCTAGCTGGCGGCAGGTGTTGCTCAGCTCAAGGAAGATCCCTCTGCTGAACCGCGTCACTTCCAGGCTGCCCTTGGGATTCCTCACTGGCGCCAGGCCATGGAACAAGAGTATCAGGCGTTGTTGACAAATGGTACTTGGCAGCTAGTTCCTCCGGTCTTTGGTGTCAATGTCATTGATTCCAAGTGGGTCTTCAAAGTTAAGAAGCATGTTGATGGTTCCATTGAGCACTATAAGGCATGGTTAGTGGCGAAAGGGTTCAAGCAACGGTATGGTCTTGACTATGAGGATACGTTCAGCCCGGTTGTCAAGCCGACGACTATTCGGCTTCTGTTGTCCTTGGTTGTTACTCGAGGCTGGTTTCTTCGTCAGCTGGATGTTCAGAATGCCTTTCTACATGGTGTTCTGGATGAGGAGGTTTACATGCGTCAGCCGCCGGGATTTGTTGATCTTACTCGCCCTCATCATCTGTGCCGCCTGGTCAAGGCACTCTATGGGTTGAAGCCGGCTCCTCGTGCATGGCATGCCAGGGTTGGCTCCGTTCTTCGGGCACTTGGTTTTGTTCCATCCACTGCTGACACCTCGCTCTTTCTTCTGCATCGGCCTGAGGTGACGATGTATCTACTGGTCTATATTGATGACATTATCCTCATTAGCTCTTCCGATGCGGCTGCTGATCGTCTGATCTCTGCCTTGAGTGGTGACTTTGCGGTGAAGGATTTAGGCCCATTGCATTACTTCCTTGGTGTGGAAGTTTCCCGTTCCTCCACCGGCTTGACACTCACACAGCATAAGTACTCTCTGGACTTGTTGCGACGGGCAGGTATGCTGAAGTGCAAACATGCCATGACTCCTATGTCTGCTACTGAACGTTTGTCTGCTTTTGATGGAGATCCTCTCACTTCCGATGACGCAACTGAGTACCGCAGTGTTGTTGGTGGCCTGCAGTACCTGACTATCACTCGGCTTGACATCTCCTATGCAGTCAATCGTGTATGTCAGTTTCTTCATGCTCCTCGGACTTCTCATTGGACAGCGATGAAGCGCATTCTACGCTATGTTTGCTTTACTGCCTCGTATGGTTTGCTACTTCAGCCAGCACCATCTGCTGCGCTTTCGGCCTTCTCAGATGCACACTGGGCTGGTAATCCAGATGACAGGCGATCCACGGGGGGACATGCTGTATAGATCTTGTACACTATTGTTAGACTGTATTTATACGTAGCCTCTGTATAGATCTTGTATATTGTATTGTACACTATTGTGTACCCCTTTATATATATGAGATAGCCACACCCATTACGGGTGTCGGGCAGTTTCCCAAAACCCTAAGATCGGTCCTATGTCTTCCGCTGCCGCTGCCGCCACCGCGCCGGTCTCTGCCACGACCCCTGGCTCGCCGTTCCTCTCCTCGCACCCGCTGGTCTCGGTCTACACCGGCCCATCGTCGATGGTCGGCACTTCTTCGGATCGACCGTCGCCGTCGGTTACGTCCGCACCTTCCCCGTCTGGGGCGGGTAACAACCCTCCGTACGCCGATCCTGCCGGCCCCTGGATGGGTTCTTCACCGGTCCATCCGTCGCCAGCGGTGCCCTACGCGGCTGCTCCCGTGGCTGCCTACAACGCCCCATCGCCGCCGTTGCCCTACGCGGCTGCGACCGCGGCTCCTTACGGCGCTGAGCCCGCGGGGCCCTTTGCCGCTGCAGCCCCGTGAGCTCTACTCCCGGCTCCTCGCCACGGAACAACGCATCCAGACCCGTCGCGCCAATCCGAGCTTTGCTTCTGCGAACGCCGCCACTCGCGGCAAAGGGAAGCCCTACAAGCCGCCAGCTGGAGGCAAGGCGGTGCCTCCGACTCCGCCGAACACGCGGCCTCCCGCGGCCGGCTTCATGCCCACGACCGGGGGTGGCCGCCCGTGTGCTTGCTGCCCCTCGTGTGGGGTTCAGCTTCCTTGCCAGCTTTGCGGTCTCGCGGGGCACATTGCCTCTCGCTGTCACCGTTGTTTTAAGCAGGACTTCCTTGGCATCGGCAACAATGGCAAAGGCAACGATAAACAGGCTGCCTTAGCAACTCATGAACATGGACACACTCCGTCATATCCTATTGACCCGACATGGTATATGGACACGGGTGCTACTCATCACCTGACGAGTGAGATGGGCAAGCTCACCACTCAGGAGCCGTATCGTGGTCATGATCAGGTTCGCACCGCCAACGGAGCAGGTATGCACATATCACATGTTGGTCAGGCCTCGCTTCTCACTCATAAACCTAAACAGTTACATCTTCTCAATGTTCTTCGAGTCCCTTCCGCTACACGTAATTTGCTGTCTGTTCCTAAGCTTACTCTCGATAACAATGTCTTCACTGAGTTTCACCCTTTTCATTGTTTTATCAAGGATCGGGACACGAGGGACATTCTTCTTAGAGGTCGCCTGCGTCATGGACTCTATGCACTGGATGTGCTGCCTGTACCTCAGGTTTTCAGCGGTGTGCGTGTGTCATCTTCCCATTGGCACGCGCGGCTTGGCCATCCTGCTTCTCCCATACTTCGTCATGTTCTTCATCGTCATGATCTTCCAATTGTGTCCAATAAAGTTGCTGAAACAGTTTGTGATGCCTGTCAACAAGGCAAGAGTCATCAGCTTCCGTTTTCAGAATCGAGTCGTGTAGTTAAAACTCCACTTGAGCTTGTGTTTTCTGATGTATGGGGCCAAGCCCAAACATCTGTTAGTGGCCATAATTACTATGTCAGTTTTATTGATGCTTATAGTCGATTCACTTGGCTTTATCTTATTAAGCGTAAATCTGATGTGTTCGATGTTTTTCTGCAATTTCAAGCACATGTTGAGCGTCTCCTTAAGCATAAGATTATACATGTTCAGTCTAATTGGGGGGGGGGTGAGTATCACAACCTCAATGCATTCTTCAACAAACTTGGGATTTCGCACCGTGTGTCTTGTCCTCATACGCATCACCAGAATGGTGTTGCTGAATGTAAGCATCGTAATATTGTTGAAACTGGCCTAGCCTTGCTTGCTCATGCATCAGTCCCTTTTCGCTTTTGGAGTGATGCTTTTTCTACTGCCTGTTTTCTCATTAATAGGCTTCATACATGACTTCTTGGGATGAAAATACCGCTTGAACTTTTGCTCAATGAAACTCCAGATTACACGTTTCTTAAAGTTTTTGAGTGCGCCTGTTGGGGAACGCGACAGAAAACAAAAATTTCGGTACAGCGAGCACGCCCAGGACCACTATGGAGACTGCATACAAGGTTTGATCTGATCCGTACCGACTCGAAGCGCAGCGGAAGAAGAGTCGATGGAGATCGTTGGTGCAGATCCCCGCAGCTAGGATTTTACAACCTCCCAACCGCGAGGATGTACTCCCTCGTCGGACAGCCCTTCGGGAGGCGGTCGGACAGTCCCCCGGACGATGTCGCGGACAGCCCTTCGGGAGGACCCTCGAAACTCGAACGAAGACTCAGACAGCCCTTCGGGAGGACACACGCACATCCCCTCGGGCAAAAGATCGAAACTACGACCTCTCTACGGGGTTGCACACATATGGTGTCATCTATCCGGCAGGGCTTCGCCGTCCAGAACTAGTTCCTGCCGGAACCCAGACAGCCTTTCGGCTCTACGAAAAACTCTTTTCGTGGGAGGGAGAGAGAGAGCTAGCAAAGCATAGCATGTGTATGAGAGCAAGGGATGAGGTTTGTGGGCAGCCCACTCACCTCTATTTATAGGAAAGCCAAGGGGTAAAGTTGGCATTCACAAATACCAAAAGTACCCCCACTTTATGTCATTTACATAAAGAATAAAGCAAAATAGGGTGCCATGTGGAGCTCCAAGGAGCTCCACCTTGCTTGGCCGGCCACCCCTTGGGGGCCCCCCATGAGGGGTTTGCTTAGCCCCAAAGCTCTTCTAGAAGCCTTTTGGAAATATCCCAAAAGGTGACTTTCCATAAATATCCCAAAAAGCACTTTCACTATTCACGACGACATTTTTCAGCGTCCGGTCGAACTGAAAATATTTATGTGGGCTTAGAACATTTCCAGTACCCACTAAAATAATTCTCAATGCGATCCGGAACAATTCCGGATTAGTGATTTTCATCTGCGAAAAGCATCCGAAGCGGTTCCGGCAGCTCCGGAACATTTCCGGTTTTTCTTCCGGAAAATTCCCAGAAGTTTCCAGAATGATTCTGGCACCCTCCAAGAATTATCAGGCATGTGCCGAAACCAATTTGACTTAATGGTATCCTCTGAAACAACTTTTCAGTTTTACCGAAATTGTTCCGGTGTTCTCTCTGCGAAACTTTTCCGCTGTCCGAAACTTTTCCGGTGTCCGAAACTTTTTCGGTGATTTTCTCTCAGACTCCCTGTCTAGTATTCAGCAGATAGATGACCCTTAAGCGTGTGACCCTATAGGTTCGGCGAAGTATAGACATGACCCGGAACCCCTTCCGATCAATGATCAACATCGGAGCCGTGGACACCCATATTGACCCCTATACCCACACGAATGAATATTCGAGTGAACCTCCAGTTGCCGTGTGCTATTCCTGTTGCTTCGCGATATGTTACAACTACCCGAGGTGAGAATTTCTGCATCCCCGTGGATCAACAACTTGTCCACTATGTAAGTTACCTCGTTACCGGTGTTGTTCTCTTTTCTCGTATTCGTGTTCCGGTATCCCTGTGATCAAATCACACTGTGTCTGGCCAGACGATGATGGATACCGTAACACCTAGAGGGCCCGAGAATATCTCTCCATCGTCGGAGGAGAAAATCCCAATCTTGAGCTATCATGTTACTTGCCATACTTTTCCGTGAACCCGTAAGCCGCCGTAATAGCCACCCAGTAACGGATGACGTTTAACAAACCCCAAAGTTCACGAAGCAAGCACGAAGGAACACGATACTCTCATGGTCTAAGGAATTATGCAAACATTAACTATCTCTGTGTTATTAACCATAAACTTGTGACGAATGAATCTCATAGCATAACATCAATTTGGGTCGATTCAACACAAGTGTTCTACCAACATCGTGCCCTCAAAATTGTCGGCATAGCCATGCCCATGATCAGGAAAACAGGATCATCCTGCAATACTTGAGCCAGTCTTAGAGTCAAGACTAGGAATACAATTTACCGTTTATTATACCACACGTGCAAATGAGTTTCCCTCCGGGCCTCGTGGATATTGCAGACTCGAGAATCATTGCAGTTATAGCATGGATCATAAACATTCATTACAAACTCGGAGATACAAAATAACTGTTATTACTGCCTCTAGGGCATATCTCCTACAGTCTCCCACTTGCACTAGAGTCATAATCCAGTTGCATGGCTTCCCTAACACCAATGGCTATCCGGTGTTGCTCATGCTTTGCTCGCGGTAGAGGCTTTGTCATCGGGTCTGACACATTCAGATCCGTGTGAACTTTGCGTACTTTCACTAAACCTTCTTCGACATGATGTCGAATGAGTTTATATTTGCGTTGAATATGCATTGTCTTATGGTGCGAACATGGCTCCCTTGCCTGAGCCACGGCGCCACTATTATCACAATAGATCTCCACCGGGTCCAGAGCACTTGGAACCACACCAAGGTCTTCAAGAAATTGCTTGATTCCGACAGCCTGCTTGGAGGCTTCTGAAGCAGCAACATATTCCGCCTCCGTTGTAGAATCCACCACAGTCTTTTGTTTGGAACTTTTCCAATCAACTGCGCCGCCGTTCAATATGAAAACATAGCCAGATTGAGATTTGAAGTCATCTGGGTTAGTCATGAAGCCTGCATCAGTGTAACAACTTACAATGAGCTCTTCATCACCTCCATACACAAGGAGTAAATCCTTGGTCCTTCTGAGGTACTTAAGAATACCCTTGACTGCGGCCCAGTGTTCCAATCCTGGATCACCTTGGTACCGGCTGCTAACACTTAGCGCATAGGAAACATCCGGTCTTGTACATAGCATGGCATACATAATAGAACCAACTGCCGAAGCATATGGAATATCATTCATTTGTACTCGCTCATCGAGGGTCCGAGGACACTGATTCTTGCAAAGCACTATGCCAGGTGACATGGGGAGTAGGCCTTTCTTGGAGTTCTCCATGTTGAACCTTTTCAACACCTTGTCAATGTACGTGCTTTGGCTAAGCGCTATCAGGCGTTTTGATCTATCTCTATAGATTCTGATGCCCAATACATATGCCGCTTCGCCTAAGTCTTTCATTGAAAAACTCTTCTTCAATGAGTCTTTTATTTCGCTAAGAAAATCCACGTCATTTCCAATCAACAATATGTCATCCACATACAAGATTAGAAATGCTTTTGCGCTCCCACTAAACTTCTTGTAAACACAAGATTCTTCATCGTTCCCGATGAAGCCAAACTCTTTGACCACTTCATCAAAACGAATGTTCCAGCTCCTTGATGCTTGCTTTAGACCATAAATGGCTTTCTGAAGCTTACATACCTTTCCAGCATTCTTAGGATCGACAAAACCTTCTGGCTGTATCATGTATACATCCCTTTCAAGGTTTCCATTTAGGAAAGCCGTTTTGACATCCATCTGCCATATTTCATAATCGAAATAAGCAGCAATTGCTAGTAATATCCGAACAGACCTAAGCATAGCTACGGGCGAGAAAGTCTCGTCGTAGTCTACCCCTAGAACTTGCGTGAACCCTTTCGCGACAAGTCTAGCTTTGTGGATAGTAATGTTACCATCCGCGTCCATCTTTCTTTTGAAAATCCATTTACAACCAATGGGTTTTATGCCATCTGGAAGTTCTTCCAAGTTCCAAACTTGGTTTTCATACATGGATTCCATTTCGGATTTCATGGCCTTGTGCCATTCCCTTGAGCTAGGCCCCGCCATCGCTTCCTTGTAGTGCGCAGGTTCATCGTCTTCAAGAATGAAGATTTCGTTATGAAACCACTCAGGTGGCTGGATAGCCCTACCTGATCTGCGCGGTTCAGTTACAATATTGTTTGAAGTTTCCGCATCACATGCGACAACTTCCGGCCCGGTTGTAGGGATAATTTGCGGAATTACTTCCGGTTCCTTAGCCATATCAACGGTGGCCGAAGATTCACTAATCTCATTAAGTTCTACTGTCCTCCCACTTAATTCTTTAGCGAGAAATTCTTTCTCGAGAAAGTGTCCAACCTTTGTGACAAACACTTTGCCCTCAGACTGGTGGTAGAAGGAATATCCAATGGTGTTATTTGGATAACCTACAAAGTAACATTTGTCTGATCTAGGTTCTAGTTTGGTTGGCTGTAAACGTTTTACGTATGCCTCACAACCCCAAACCTTGAGATGCGACACACTAGGTGTCTTCCCATACCACATCTCATGTGGTGTCGTCTCAACAGACTTGGACGGTGCTCTGTTTAATGTATAAGCTGCAGTTTCTAGTGCGTGACCCCAAAAAGATATCGGTAGATCTGTAAGAGACATCATCGACCTTACCATGTCTAACAGGGTTCGGTTACGTCGTTCCGACACTCCGTTTCGCTGTGGAGTTCCGGGAGGCGTAAGCTGTGAAACGATTCCACGGTCACTCAGATGTTGGCCAAACTCGTGACTAAGATATTCGCCTCCGCGATCAGACCGCAGAAACTTAATCTTTTTGTTACGATGATTTTCTACCTCATTCTGAAATTCTTTGAACTTTTCAAAGGTTTTCGACTTATGCTTCATCAAGTAGATATAGCCATACCTACTTAAATCATCAGTAAAAGTTACGAAGTAGAAATACCCACCCCGTGCGACTGTGCTCATTGGACCACATACATCACTATGTATTATTTCCAACAATTCACTCGCCCGTTCAGGATGACCCGTGAACGGCGTCTTGGTCATTTTTCCCATCAAGCAAGCTTCACATGTGTCAGATGATTCAAAATCAAGGGATGGTAAAACTCCATCTTTATGGAGTCTTTGCATGCATTTCTTTCCGATGTGGCCAAGGCGACAGTGCCACATGGAAGTGGTGGTGGTATCAGCCTTCTTAAGGCGTTTAGCATTCACGTTAAAGACATCATTTTCACATTCAAGATTTAGTATGAAAAGGCCCCCAACAATGGGTGCAAATCCATAAAACATATCCTTACAATAAAGTGAACAACCATTGTTCTCAGACTTGTAGGAGTACCCATCGTGCACTAAACATGATCCAGAGATAATGTTTCTACACAATAGCGGAACAAAATAACAGTTACTTAGTTCCAAAATAAATCCTGAAGGGAGACGTAGAGGCATAATGCCGACGGCTTGAGCGGCGATCCCAGCGCCGTTCCCGACACGCATCACGACTTCATTCTTTGCCAGCTTGCGCACCTTCTGAAGCCCTTGTATCGAGTTGCAAATGTGAGCAACCGATCCAGTATCAAATACCCAAGACTTAGAATTTTCGCTAGCAAGCAAAACGTCAATGACATTAACTTGTATAACAATTATACCTTTTCCGGTTTTCCCGGACTTCTTATCTTCCAGATACTTCTTGCAGTTTATCTTCCAGTGTCCTGTGCCCTTGCAGTAGAAGCACTCAGTTTCATTCTTGGCTCCGCCCTTAGATTTGCGTTGGAAGCCGGTCTTACCGGCGCCCTTGCCCTTCTTTGGCTTGCCTTTCTTATTGAAACTGGCAGTTTTATTCACAAGCAACACTTGCTTGCGATTTTTCCGCAGTCCTCCTTCAGCAGTTTTCAGCATGGCAAGCACCTCATTAGCTGTTTTGTCCAACCCATTCATGTTGTAGTTCATGATAAAACCGTCGTAAGACGGGGGGAGTGAACCTAGCAACATGTCCATAACATGCTCTGGCGGAAGAGGAAATTCCAGGGTTTTAAGCCTTTCAGCGTAGCCAATCATATTGACTACGTGCTCACCAACTGAACTGCCCTCAGCCATCTTGGTCTCCGACATGGTCTTGACGATATCAAAACGTTCAGGCCGTGCATTAAACTTGTACAGAGCATCCAGTTCCTTGATCATATAAAAGGAGTCATGGAATTCAAAACGTTTTTGAAGCTCTGAACTCATGCAAGACAGCATGAGGCACTGCACTAAGTTGAAGTCATCGTCCTTAGTGGCCCAGACATTTTGTATATCTGCCGCGGCTGTTGCCACCGGCTTAGGTGGAAGAGGTCCTTCAAGCACGTACACTTTCTTAGCACTCCTGAGGACAATCCTCAGGGTACGGACCCAGTCCGCATAGTTGTTTCCATTCGCAGCTAACTTCTCTTTCTCTAACATCGGGCCTAAGTTGAACGCGCTATTGCGAGCCATTTGATCTACAATGGAAAACACAAGTTCACTTAGACTTTGTTCATAATGATATTTGCACTAGTGAATAAACAATTTTATTCTAAGGTGCGCTCCCACTCAAATCAATATCTCTCATAATTGATTGTGAGTGATGCAAGACCCAACTTTCAATTCAGCGTCAAGGATGTAACCATCTCAAGTGACGAGAATTTCAATTGGTAGGCCAACTTGCCAATCACATCTCTATGTGACTCTTGTTCATCTTTCGATGGGTGTGTTCCGAGCTCAGGACGATCCTCCGGAACGTCAAGATAACCAAGTGATCTTGCTGCGAGGTCTCAACTCACCCGCCTCACACTTCTCTAATCGTTCGTACCCATGTAACCATGTGATACCCCGAAGAGATAGGTGCCGTGACGGTGCTACACTTGGGAGAACACTAACTACTTGATATTTTTGTGAGAGATCACCCTAATAAAAAGCGACTACCGCGCAATCAAAAGGGTGCAACAAAAAAGGGATAAACATCTCAGGCAATTCATAATTAGCATGATATGGTATAGCCCCTTCTGACGGAGAAGTCAAGTATTTCTTCGTCTTCGGCATTCGCGTCGGTGTTCACCTTCGCGAAGATTGCCACCACCTTGTCGATGCACCAGATAATATTGCTATCTCTATAGCTAATAAAATAAGTGCATTACATAAGGTTGACATGCAGGTCATTAAAGTGCAATCATATGGCTCCAGCCATCATGCCGAATCATGACACGCAGGTCATGTTAATTACATCATATAGTCATCTCATACATAATCAAATTAATATGAGACTTGCTATACCACATCACATGCAAACCATCCTGCAAAACCAAGTTAGACGCCTCTAATCGGTTTATACAAAAATTTATTTTACGTGGCTTCTAAGGTTTTGACTCAAACCGCAGCTACCAACGCTCATCATCAAGTATGATAATTCAAGTTGCTAGATTAACTTTCCAGGGTGTATGAAACACGAGATAATAAAATCTCGAGCCCCATACTAAACTTCGTCATATGCGTGACCCCCGTGCAGATCATATCTGCATTGCCCTTTCGTCTGCGAAACATCCATCTTTCTTTAACTATGGTGGAACCCAAAGAACTGTTAGCACTTCGTTGATCTGTCAATCAACATACTCAGGAGCAGCATGAAAGGATCGCGGATTGCCAGAACTTTGTGAAATTCCACCATGCCGTCAAGATCAGGACTACGCAAATTCAAGGGAAGCAACAAGAACATCGGGTAACAGATTTCATCTGCTACCCGCACAAATAATTTTCAGTAATAGATCTCATCTACTACAAAATTATATTATGCAATACCCATACATCTCATGTATTCTAGATCATAACATGCATCTACGCATAGCCTGGCTCTTGATGCCACTGTTGGGGAACGTGACAGAAAACAAAAATTTCGGTACAGTGAGCACGCCCAGGACCACTATGGAGACTGCATACAAGGTTTGATCTGATCCGTACCGACTCGAAGCGCAGCGGAAGAAGAGTCGGTGGAGATCGTTGGTGCAGATCCCCGTAGCTAGGATTTTACAACCTCCCAACCGCGAGGATGTACTCCCTCGTCGGACAGCCCTTCGGGAGGCGGTCGGACAGTCCCCCGGACGATGTCGCGGACAGCCCTTCGGGAGGACCCTCGAAACTCGAACGGAGACTCGGACAACCCTTCGGGAGGACACACGAATAGCCCCTCGGGCAAAAGATCGAAACTACAACCTCTCTACGGGGTTGCACACATACGGTGTCATCTATCCGGCAGGGCTTCGCCGTCCAGAACTAGTTCCTGCCGGAACCCAGACAGCCTTTCGGCTCTACGAAAAACTCTTTTCGTGGGAGGAAGAGAGAGAGCTAGCAAAGCATAGCATGTGTATGAGAGCAAGGGATGAGGTTTGTGAGCAGCCCACTCACCTCTATTTATAGGAAAGCCAAGGGGTAAAGTTGGCATTCACAAATACCAAAAGTACCCCCACTTTATGTCATTTACATAAAGAATAAAGCAAAATAGGGTGCCATGTGGAGCTCCAAGGAGCTCCACCTTGCTTGGCCGGCCACCCCTTGGGGGCCCCCCATGAGGGGTTTGCTTAGCCCCAAAGCTCTTCTAGAAGCCTTTTGGAAATATCCCAAAAGATGACTTTCCATAAATATCCCAAAAAGCACTTTCACTATTCACGACGACATTTTTCAGCGTCCGGTCGAACTGAAAATATTTATGTGGGCTTAGAACATTTCCAGTACCCACTAAAATAATTCTCAATGCGATCCGGAACAATTCCGGATTAGTGATTTTCATCTGCGAAAAGCATCCGAAGCGGTTCCGGCAGCTCCGGAACATTTCCGGTTTTTCTTCCGGAAAATTCCCAGAAGTTTCCAGAATGATTCTGGCACCCTCCAAGAATTATCAGGCATGTGCCGAAACCAATTTGACTTAATGGTATCCTCTGAAACAACTTTTCAGTTTTACCGAAACTGTTCCGGTGTTCTCTCTGCGGAACTTTTCCGATGTCCGAAACTTTTCCGGTGTCCGAAACTTTTCCGGCGTCCGAAACTTTTTCGGTGATTTTCTCTCGGACTCCCTGTCTAGTATTCAGCAGATAGATGACCCTTAAGCGTGTGACCCTATAGGTTCGGCGAAGTATAG
Source organism: Elymus sibiricus (assembly GCA_039707655.1). Taxonomy (NCBI): domain Eukaryota; kingdom Viridiplantae; phylum Streptophyta; class Magnoliopsida; order Poales; family Poaceae; genus Elymus; species Elymus sibiricus. The sequence continues at coordinate 74,033,127 of CM077667.1, forward strand.
ACATGACCCGGAACCCCTTCCGATCAATGATCAACATCGGAGCCGTGGACACCCATATTGACCCCTATACCCACACGAATGAATATTCGAGTGAACCTCCAGTTGCCGTGTGCTATTCCTGTTGCTTCGCGATATGTTACAACTACCCGAGGTGAGATTTTCTGCATCCCCGTGGATCAACAACTTGTCCACTATGTAAGTTACCTCGTTACCGGTGTTGTTCTCTTTTCTCGTATTCGTGTTCCGGTATCCCTGTGATCAAATCACACTGTGTCTGGCCAGACGATGATGGATACCGTAACACCGAGAGGGCCCGAGAATATCTCTCCATCGTCGGAGGAGCAAATCCCAATCTTGAGCTATCATGTTACTTGCCATACTTTTCCGTGAACCCGTAAGCCGCCGTAATAGCCACCCAGTAACGGATGACGTTTAACAAACCCCAAAGTTCACGAAGCAAGCACGAAGGAACACGATACTCTCATGGTCTAAGGAATTATGCAAACATTAACTATCTCTGTGTTATTAACCATAAACTTGTGACGAATGAATCTCATAGCATAACATCAATTTGGGTCGATTCAACACAAGTGTTCTACCAACATCGTGCCCTCAAAATTGCCGGCATAGCCATGCCCATGATCAGGAAAACAGGATCATCCTGCAATACTTGAGCCAGTCTTAGAGGCAAGACTAGGAATACAATTTACCGTTTATTATACCACACGTGCAAATGAGTTTCCCTCCGGGCCTCGTGGATATTGCAGACTCGAGAATCATTGCAGTTATAGCATGGATCATAAACATTCATTACAAACTCGGAGATACAAAATAACTGTTATTACTGCCTCTAGGGCATATCTCCTACAGTGTTGGCCTCATCTCCGCCCCTATAACAAGCGTAAGCTCGAGTTTCGGTCCAAAAAGTGCGTCTTCCTCGGGTATAGTTCCCTTCAGAAAGGGTACAAGTGCCTTCATGTTCCGTCCAACCGTGTCTATATCTCATGAGATGTTGTGTTTGACGAGAATGTATTCCCGTTTTCATCACTTCCATCTGCTTCCACCACTCCGGCACCACCTTTGTCTTCCACCTCACCGTCGCCTGATCAGTTTGTTGATATTGCATACTCTCCTGTGTTGCTTCCTAACCATGCTGCAGGTATCGGTCATGGAGCTCGTCTAGAGTTGCTGGAGGAACAGGTGCCGACTGCATCTGAGCGTGGCGGTGGTCACGTGCATGCCCCATGCACGTCTGGGCCGCTGTTGCCTGCCCGCCCGCTGTCGCCTGGGCTGGCCTCGCCCACCTCGACACCTGAGGCGGCCTCGCCCACCTCGCCACCTGAGGTGGCCTCGCCCGTCTCTCCGTCGCCTGGGCTGGCCACGCCTGGGCCAGCGCCGCCTGCCTCGCTGTCGCCTGGCCCTATCTCGCTCGCGTCGGCCGTGGCCTCCCCGGGTCATGTGACCAGCTCGCCGATGACAGTGGCCTCGCCGGCTGCATCTCCTGACGCGTCGTCCGCGCCATCACCACCACCTCCAGCGCCACCAGCCACTGCTGCCCGGCTGGTATCGTTCGTCCTAAGGAACGCATTGACGGGACGGTTGCATGGCTTGCAGCTTGTGTTGCGCAGTTGCAGGATGATCCGTCTGCTGAACCACGACATTTTCAGGCTGCTCTCGGGATTCCTCATTGGCGTAGTGCCATGGAGCAGGAGTATCAGGCACTGTTGAAAAATGGTACTTGGCAGTTGGTTCGTCCGGTCTCTGGAGTCAATATTATTGATTCCAAGTGGGTCTTCAAGGTGAAGAGGCATGCTGATGGTTCTATTGAACGCTATAAAGCACGGTTAGTCGCCAAAGGGTTCAAACAGCGGTATGGTCTTGATTATGAGGATACTTTTAGCCCGGTTGTTAAGCCAACTACCATCCGACTGTTGCTTTCTTTGGCTGTTACTCGAGGCTGGTTTCTTCGCCAACTGGATGTACGGAATGTTTTTCTCCATGGTGTCCTGGAGGAGGAGGTTTACATGCGTCAGCCGCCGGGGTTTGTTGATCCTGATCGTCCTCATCACCTGTGCCGCCTGGTCAAGGCTCTTTATGGGCTGAAGCAGTCTCCTCGTGCGTGGCATGCCAGGCTTGGCTCTGTTCTTCGGGCTCTTGGGTTTGTTCCATCCATGGCTGATACCTCACTATTCCTCCTTCATCGTCCGGGGGTGACGATGTATTTGCTGGTCTACGTGGATGACATTATCCTCATTAGCTCATCTGATTCTGCTGCTGACCGTCTGTTGTCTGCCTTGAGTGGTGATTTCGCTGTGAAGGACTTGGGTACTTTGCATTACTTCCTTGGACTGGAAGTCTCACGGTCTTCTGCTGGGTTGACTCTCACACAGCACAAGTACTCTTTGGACTTGCTGCGACGAGCAGGTATGCTTCAATGCAAACATGCTATGACTCCTATGTCTGCCACCGACCGCTTATTTGCTCTTGATGGAGACCTTCTCACTTCTGAGGATGCTACTGAGTACCGCAGCATTGTTGGTGGTTTGCAATACTTGACTATCACTCATCTTGACATTTCCTATGCAGTCAATCGGGTGTGTCAGTATCTTCATGCTCCTCGGAGCTCACATTGGTCAGCTGTGAAGCGTATTCTCCGCTATGTCTGTCTTACTGCCTCGTACGGTTTGCTTCTCCAGCCTGCGCCGTCTGCTGAGCTTTCGGCTTTCTCTGATGCAGATTGGGCTGGGAATCCTGATGACATGCAATCCACGGGGAGGGGGGGGGGGGGGTATGCGGTCTTCTTTGGTCCCAACTTGATCGCCTGGAATGCTCGCAAACAAGCCACAGTGTCTCGTAGTAGTACTGAAGCTGAGTACAAGGCAGTTGCTAATGCCACAGCTGAGATCATCTGGGTACAGTCCTTATTGAGAGAATTGGGAATCTCTCAGGCTCAGCCGCCAGTCCTTTGGTGTGACAACATCGGTGCTACATATCTGTCATCTAATCCAGTATTTCATGCCCGAACGAAGCACATTGAAGTTGACTATCATTTTGTGAGGGAACACGTTGCACAGAAGCTACTTAATATCAAGTTTATCTCCTCTAAAGATCAACTTGCTGACATCTTCACGAAGCCACTACCGCAACCACAGTTTGTAGGCTGTAGGCGCAATCTTAACTTACTTTGTACCTCAGGACATAGTTAAGATTGAGGAAGGGTGTTAGACTGTATAATACGTAGCCTCTGTACATGAGTTGTATTCTGTATTGTACACCCTTAGTGTACCCTTATATATATGAGATAGCCACACCCAATCAAGGGTGTCGAGCAGTTTTCCTAAACCACGTTTTACAGGCCTAACCGTAGTGTATATGTTAGCGATTGGTGTGATGACCTGCTTGGTGTCTGTGATCAGGACCATGACTCGATCAATCCTCTCCTCATATACATAGTTCTGAACAAGTGCCTATGTTGTTTGCGTTGCAGCTGGACGCAACGGCGTGGACAGACCTCGTGGCGACCCTTCGGCGACGAAGGATAACATTGACATAACTTACTGCTTTGCATGTGATCAGAACATGCTTCACCCCGAGGGTACGAAATACGTCGGTGGGCATTGTAACGTTCCAGGTATCTACGGGCGGCTGGGCAATGTTGTAGACAGATTGACGTGCTAATTAGCTAGATGATCTACACTGAGCTCTACATTTTACGGCTGTGGACTAAGGCCCTGTTTGTTTGGGCTTTAGCTTCGGCTTTTGCAGCTTTTCCATTTTGATAAAAAAGCTACAAAAGCTCCTAAATAGGTGCTTTTAGAGCTTTTATGGCTTTTGATGAATCAATATAACAATATTTGGCCCCAAAAGCCATAAAAGCTCCAAAAGCACCTATTTAGGAGCTTTTGTGGCTTTTTGACCAAAGTGGAAAAGCTGCAAAAGCCGAAGCTAAAGCCCAAACAAACAGGGCCTAAGACCGGAGGGCATGCGTCTCTATACAATTTATACAGAAAGTACATTATAATAGGTGCAGATATGTCGATTGTGTCTTGTTGCTCGCATGGGAGATCGAGCTTGTACGCCAGCGCGCCCATCTTATCAACCCACGGTGTATGGCCCGAAGAATTTGTAAGCCAGCTTGGGACATGGCCGGTTGGCTACATGTATGACCATGGAACAAATTACGCTGTTCGCTGTTCGTCTAAAAAAAGCTTCATCTTTTTTTTTTTTTGATTTTTTTAGTCTAAACACAGTTCCATTTATTGATCATAATTCATGGGTATACAATTTAGGTCCGGTGGATTGAGGAGCCATATATGACGTATGTTTAGCAAGGCTATGCGCCTCAAAGTTCATAACACGAAGATGAAAGAACATTGTTGCAACTGGCTTGCCGTTGAAATAACCCCCTTTACGATGCTAGCTAGCATACAGCCCGCCAGTGCCCTTGGTGATGTTGTTGATTACTTCTTGACAATCGAAGGGCTGTGACCATATGTGATAACGAGGGATCAAGGGCAAGTGAAAGGGCTTCCCGGCGGGCTAGAGCTTCAAAAGTAGCCGGATTGGTGATATACTTGCATATGAGCCCATGTAATTAGCCGCGTCGCTCCTGCATATATGGCACCATAAGAGGTCTCACCTTTGTCTCAAAATAAAATAAAATAAGAGGTCTCACTTGAATTACGCGACACAGCCCCATCCACTCTGATCTTACCCGTGACGGTTGCTGGAGCTGGCGCACCACACGGCCGCTGGGGTGTCTCAAAAAAAAAAAAAAACAAAAAAAAAACACCACGGCCGCTGGGGATCTGCTAGCTTTTTCTTTGGTTTGTACTCCTCGAGTTCCCTGGTAAATTTCTCTACAAAGAAGTGTGTGGACTGAGATGATTGAAAAAACTAGCTATTCATGTAAAGCCTTCCTGCGTGAGTGCCAAATTTCCCAGAGGGTTATTAGAACCCTAATAGATCTAATATAAATCATCATCATTCGTCGCAATTTTTTTAATATAAATCATCATTACTTTATTTTCAACCATGAAATTGCTTATCACACAAACTAATACTCCCTTCATTCCACAATGTAGTGCGTCCGCGCTTCCCAAAATTTAAGTTTGACCATAAATTTAACCAACGAGACCGATTGCGGCGGCTGAATTCGTATCGAAAAATTCATATTTTTGATACGAACTCAGTGGTATAATTTTTTCTTTCACCGCAAACGGTCTCGTTGGTCAAATTCATGGTTAAATTTCAAGTTTAAAAACCAAAGACCCACTACGTTACGAAACGGAGGGAGTATCCGGCGGCACGCACATGGTACGATACGGTCGGCCCATCTCGCTCGGGCCCGATGGGGAGGGCGAGAGGGAAAAAAAGAGCGGGAGCAGGCACGCCGCGCGTCGCTTGGCCATTTCCCGTCACCCTAATCTCCTTGACCCGTCGCGCCGGCCGCGAGCGAGAGAGCCCCGCCGAGATTCCGGGAGAGACCCCCGCCGCGATGCCGAGAAGGTGGCAGGTCTGGGGCCGGCCCGACGGCAGCCAAGTCTGGATCCCCGCCCCCGACCCCGACGCGCCGCCGCCGCACGCCGCGGCCCCGCCTCTTCCTCCGCCGGGGCTCGCCGCGGGGATAGCCGCCGGTTCATTCGAGGACGCGCCGGTCAAAGGTACGGCCCAATTTTCACTCATTTCGGCGTGGATTCCTTCGTAGTAATGGCGTTGGACACTGACCTGACTGCCCCCTCTCCCGCCTCCTCGTTTCTCCGATCCGAAACCCTAGGCCGGGGCGCTGCCGATGGATGCCGCGTCGAGTCCATGGCCGACCTCCTCGTGCAAGGTACCGCCTCCTTCCTTCGCCTCATCTACTTGGTCCTGTCAGTGTGAGCACTGTGTGTATACCGTCTCGGCGGTTGGACGCAAATGCTTTTATTTAACTTGTGATTGGCCGGTTGTTACTGATGGAATCCGCAGCGCGGAACAATCTGCTCGAAGGTGATGGGATGGTCGGAGCAACTGGCGACGCAGGAAAAGGTGAGCTGTTCTGCACTGGATCGGGAAGACCAGTGTCTCTCAGCGAGAGGGCTATAAGGAGGGCCAGGGCGTTGGTCGGGGAGGAGGTGGAGAAGGCTGGTATTAAGAGAAGTAAGAGCTTATGTGTCCAACTTTTGGTTTGCTTTGGTCAAATTGTTCCGTTGTCCGTTTCTGTATGTTTTGTGCTGGGCTAACCGGATTTTGTGTTTCAGAGCAATCATTTGGCGATGTACCTGATGCAGAGGGCGGATTGAGAGAAATGGACGCCCCATTTAGAGGTAAGACTTGTTTCCTTATTTCTCTGTAGAGACAAGATTGAATGTTGCAATTAGGGGTGGGCACTTCAACACTGAAAACCAACACCAAAACGAACCGTTTTAACCGAAATGCTAGCTAAATCGGTCTTTGAAAAATCGGCGCAGTTTGGAAACTGTATGCTATTCGGTGTCCGGCTGTAAATCGGGTTTCCATGGTTGAGAATCCGAACACACCGAACTAGCCGAATTACATGTGTAACTCGTCATTTTGTTTAGTGCATCAGGCCCAAGTCGGCCCAAATACTAAGTATTTACTGCTCTGCTTCGCGAACTAATTAATGCTCTAGCCTTCTACGCTCTCATCCACCCACCATCGCTTCCAACTCCAACATTGTTTATTCTTCCAACATAATTATTTTAGTACTAGTTTGAATGCAACCTTCTTTTGCGGGGAGTCTCAATGCAGCCTTAGCAAGTCATCACTCGTACCTCATGGCACGTTCGTGCAACTAGGAACTAAGAATGTATTAGTTGATGTTTTTTCTATACCACATGATGTGAATTACTGGCTTAATTTTCCCTCGCTTATGCGTGACGTATCTATCAAAAGATGGGCCTTGCGTTTGTAACAGTATGGTTGTTAAGCCACATAGTTTTGTTAACACGCCATGTGCACCGCAAATTGCCACACTAGACAGTCCATCGCAGACTCCTTGGACTGATAGGTTTATCAAATGCGGTTTTCCGGTTAACCGAATAAACCGAACCAAAAAAATCGGTGAATAAGGTTCGGTGCCTATATTTTCTGTGATAATTTCGGGGGAAAATTTACAGGAACCGATTTTTTTTAAAAACCGAATAAACCGAACCGTATTAACCATATAACCGAATGCCCAGCCCTAGTTGCAATAATAGCCAGAAAGTGCCTAGGTTTGATAGCTGTATGAACTTTATTTTCTTGAGGTTATGCATTACTATCAGTTTTCCATCTTATGAAATTTAGGTGGAGTGCATAACACTACCATGCCCCCATTGTTCCAAACTGGATCAGGAAAAGCAGTCTTGCCGGGCAGAAACTCAATCCAAAAGGCAAGAGTTATTTTAGAAGGTAGGAAGTTTAACACCTGTTTACTTTCTATGTAAATGCTTAAAGTTCTTTGTTATCACTTTGTTCATGGTGACATTTATATGGCTCGGAGTAATTTAGGATTTGTTCATCCCGTGTACCATTAGAAATCATGTCATAATTAACAATGATAGAATTTTTATTAAACTAGCCAGATTTTCTGCAGCTGTCTGACTATTTGTTATACTTACAGCTGAAAATATATTTAGATGTGCTTAGCTTGTTGAGCATTTCTTGCTTAGCTTGTTGAGCATTTCTACTCCATAGTAATTTACAGTCACTTAACATAGTTTTATTTATACTAATTAGGGTCCATGAAATTGAGGCTGTATACTTTTTGTTTGTGGGAACTTCTGGTATATTTTCCAGTTTTTCTTAGCAATTTTTTTTTGAAAGCTATCACTTTTGTTGCACAATAGATGTTGATAGTGCAGCTGGTGCCGTACAACCAATGTTCCGTACTGGAATGGGTAGGGCGGTTCCTGTGAACCGGACCTTTATTGATAAGGCAATAGCTGTTTTGGAGGGACAAACTGCTGCAGAACAAGATCATTATGATGAGAGTATAATAATTTTTTTGGATAGTTTCTTAAGGAAATAAATTCCAAGCATGCCTTAATTTTTTGAATAACTGACCCCTCTGTCGGCAGGTGTGGACGGCATGGAACAGTTTCCATTGTTCCAAACTTGTTCAGGAAGAGTTGTATCCGTCAGTTCAGCATCTGTTCAGAAAGCTAAGTCTGTGTTGAAGGATAATAATACAAGCGAGGGTGAGCTTTGCTTATTCTGCTATTTGAATTCGGAGCTAATGATCTTGCCTGGTTATTGTGAAACACATGCCTTTTTTGGTGTACTGATGGCATTTCTCTCCTATTAGAAAATACAGAGAGTTTTGGTAGGTCTAACCAGCCTATGATGTTTGAAACTGGTTCAGGAAGACCAGTCACGATCAGCGAAAGATCCATCGAGAGGTCTAGAGCTGCGGTGAATGAGGGAGATGCGGAAAAGAGTGGTAAGATTGGAGTACCTAGGTCTTTTAAAAGAACCTTGGACTATCTGTCTTTCGATTTATCCAAACAGCTACACACATTATTTCTAAGTGGTACTTCTTTGTGTAGGACAATGGGATACTGGTTGCCAGTTCCCAATGTTCCAAACAGGATTAGGGAAGCCTGTTGCTGTGAGCTGGAGCTCAGTTCAGAAGGCAAGTACAATATTGGAGGAAGAAAAAATTAAAACAACTGGTACATAGACATATGGCCTTGTTATTTATTTGTGTAATGTCAATGCAGAAGATCAGCATTTTTTTTTCTTTGAGATTCAGGACATGATGGTAGCAGTGTTTGTGCCACAATTCTTCATAGTGAAACGCCAAGGTCTGTTTTGATGAGTAGCAGTTTGATCATGACTGATAGAAGTGTTACACCGAATGGAGATAGTGCAATGCAAGGTACTTGACTTTCTCAAGTTGATTATGTCTGTTACCGACACATCTAGAGTGTTCCTCATATATCAAATAATCATTTTCAGTCACTTGAATAGAGAAAAATCACGAGGATGGCAAGCACTTGCCGTTGTTTCAAACTGGGTTAGGGAGGTCAATTGCTACAAGTAAGAGCTCCGTTAAGAGGGCAACTTCAGTTCTGGAGCCAAGGAATATTGCAAAGGAATTGGAAGGTAATTGCTCTCTAAACACACAACATGGTTTTGTAACAAGTGTGCTTTCTTGTCACTAAATTTGTGATAAATGTGCATTTATATTCAATGACAATCAAATTTTCTGTCTGTAAGATGAAGCTCATTTAGATGGCGGCCATGACACTCCCATGGTTAAAACTGGATTAGGAAGGTCTATCTTAGCAAGTGATGACTGTAGAAATGAATCGTGTATCCTAGAGGCTGAAGAAGCAGTCAAAACTGGTACTTTCATGTTCCAAATTAAGAGTTCCTGCATATGGGTCTAAAAAGTAGGTAGAAATAAACTTTTAAAGTCTGCACTCAGTTAACATTTGCTTCATATGTGCAAACCAGTAAACAATTACAACGGAGAAGCCTTTGTTGAAGAGGCAGCGTTCCAAGCTGGAATACAAAAGTCTGTACCCCAGAATAGAAGTTCAAGTCATAAGGCCAGTATGCTTTTGGAGCAACGAAACTTCAGGGAGAAAGGTAGTTTTTGGAATCATTGGGTTATATAGTGGGGGCATTTACAGAGTTCTTTACATTTGGATCTTGAAAGTAACTTGAGACTCCTTTTCCCATTCCTTTGACATATGCAATATTATTTTGGAAGGATACGAAGACTCTGGAAGTCAACTGCCAATGTTTCGAACCGGATCTGGAAAGTCAGTCTTGATTAGTGAAAGCTCAGTGCAGAAAGCAAAGGCTGTTCTGGAGGAAGAAGTCAAAATAAACAGAGGTATAACAGCCGATCAAACTTTTCTGAGACTTTCACTGATGCAGCAACTTCTACTTTATTTCAATAGAAGATGGTATAATTTTTTTAGTGTGCACATCTAGTTGAAGTGTCTGTTCTCAAACTAGTCCTTTAGTTCATTTGTACAATACTGTGTGGCCCATAGGTTAGCTAACCATCACAGTCTGTTATATTCGTTGCTAGACTGGTCTGCTAATCCAAAGATTCTGCAATGCTTTTTGGTTAAAAGTTAGACCAAGTTTACAAAAGTAAAGCTTAGCACTGAACCACCAATGTGTAACCTCATTATGCTGCAGCTTTCGTTTAGAATGGTACACTTATTTATTGCTTCGACTTTCGAGGCAGCTGTTTAGCCTATTCTGTCTAGAATATATCATTCTTCAATCATAATAAAAAAATGTATGTTTTCGATAGCACCAAATTTCAAGCATACAATGTGTGATCACTGTGAGCTGTCTAATGATCTAATCAGGCATTTGAGTGGCATGTTGATGTGGTAACATGCACTTTTTTATTGCATAATATTAGCGTCTTAATTTGTACACATTTGCCATATAAAGAGGTCTGACCTCGAGTTATTCTTTGTCAGATAATCATAATCTCCTTAACATGGACAGAAATATTCCTGTCTCTGCTTCACCTCTCAAGACAAGCTGTGCAAGAACAGTTAATATATCTTCAGCTGGTGTATCTCGAGCTGCTACTTTGTTGGGCTTGGAGGAGAATATCCTTTCAACACAATTTTTTGGACACGTGGGCGATAAGCTAGGCACAAAAATAAATTTTGAGCGGAAAAATCCAGAACAGAGGCTTGGTCTTGCATCTTGTCCAACAGAAAACCAAGTGCATAAGGAACCACACCGGCCATTTGAACTTTCTAATAACATAATTTCTGATTCTGGTGAGCATTCTATCAGATTCAGTACCGCAGGAGGCAGATCAATGGCTATTTCTAGTGATGCACTTCAACGCGCGAGAAGCCTTCTGAGTGAATCAGATCATGTGGTTTCAACAAATAATTTAGTAGGCCACTCCTTGGCATCTGCATGTAATGTTGAGATGCCAAATTCAACGGTTGCCCCAAAAGAAGGTGGGCCTGATTTATCAAAAATAAGTAGGATCAATGGAAAAACCGAATTTGCAACATTTTCCCACCAGGCAATATTTGATAGGAAGCACACTGGATCCTTAGGAAATGCTCCTGCTACCCCGGCGACTAACAAATATGCCAATATGTTTCATGTTAGAAGCCGTTCAATCAGTGAAACTCCAAAGATCCCGAAGCCTTCTTCCATGTGTTCATCTGAAACTGACAATGCAAATGACACTAAAGATAAGACCAGGCAACGCCATATGCCAGATGGAGCGTTGGTCGACATTAGTAACTTAATGGGTACACATTCTGGAAATATTGACCATGCTGTTAATGAGAAGAGAAGAATTGAGGGAAGAAATTCCGCATCTTCCTTTAAACGCCCCCGCTCTTCCAGATCCTTAGATTTGCATCCCAGTTAGCAGGCTGTAAACTCCATGATGCCATGCTTGCTATGACCTTGCTGATAATGGTAGGTTCATCGCGCCTATACTGCAGTTGTTGTTTTTCATGTTGATATGTTTTAATGAATCTCCTGATGTGTATATTTGTTGCATTTAGTTTGACATTGCAGGTGTTGTTTTGCATGCTGGCGACGTTTATTTATGCAGCAGCAAGAAAAGGCAGTGGCTCTTTTTGACAGACGGATCTAAATTTATCTCGGCATCACAGTCCAGAGCAAGATGATTGTCTTCTAGCAGTAAGCTTTTCTTGCCCAAGCGATGACTGCTTTTTTCCGTTACGCCCTTTCTGGAAATAGAGAAGGTCATCTCTTAAGGAAGCTCACCATGGAATAATGGACGTTGCTGCTTTTGGAAGTAAATGTAAGAAAATGTTGGAAGTTCTGCAGAGTTTACTGTCCTCACTGGATGCTCAGTGTTAGTTGTTGAAATGTGTATTGTAGGGTGTATAGCGTGCGCGTGAGTTGGTATCTTGATCCGGTTAAGTTAGGCTTGATCTCCTCTGTACAGGTTGTAGTAAATGTCGAGATCAAAGCCCGTAACGACTGGATCCTAACCTCTGCAATCTCCTGGTCTTGAACCTTTTTTTATAGCGTGCATGCGTTCTTGCTGATAGCATACACCTTCCACCTAGTTTTACATGGTAATCAGAGCCTTTTCTCTTCAACCTTCTGCTTTCAGCTTTTTTTTTTTTTGAGGGGTCCTTCTGCTTTCAGCTAGGCGCATGCACGCTGGCGCATGCCTCCTTCGCTAGCATGTTTGACATTGCTTATCCCCTTCTATAGCAGAAATGTTTACTTCATACTACATGTGAATTGCTTCTGTGGAAACTTTTGATCAAAATTGAATTGTTCATAGCTCACACCAATTTTCTTGTGTTCATTATAAGATTTAGTTCATCAACCTAGCCTACAATCGCTGCATTTTTTTTACCAGTCTCCACACGAGAGGCAACAAAAACAGGTGTAACAAAGGTCTGCAAAGTTGATTCAAGCCGAGGAGCAGTGCCATCTGAGCCAGACGGCAAGTACACGAAACACGATCTTCTAGTCTAATGCATTTCTTCAAGTCTGCTAGCTAGCTGAACAAGCAACTGAGGTAGTGACGAAGAAACGACAGTATGCTCTTGTTGACGTTTTCTTTTGTGGCAGGCGACTGGGCTTCTTGCCCCATAGGCATCGTGGATGGCGAGGGTTCAAGGACGTTCCCCGCAAACACGATGGCGCCCGACCTCTCCTCGATTACAAAGAAGGCAAACGGATGATCAGCGACGAAATCCACGGGAACCGGCCGCGGATGCTTGGGCGCGCTTTTGCCAACCTTCATAGACGCTGTGACGGCCGCGGCCTCGGTACCGTCCTCGTTCACCTCGATGACCGCCTTGTGGATGATCCTGCTCAGTGCCAACGGCCTGGGGGCGCCGCCGTCCTCCCCCACCATGCCGGACAGGTCCGCCTCCTTTCCGTCGAACGCCGCCTCGAGTCCCATATCCCGGAGAATGCCTGACATGTCGTCTGAGAAGGCCAGCTCGAATCTGGGCAGCCTGAGCTTGCCGACCGGGACAAGGCTCGTTGGAAGGTGCGCACCGATGAAGTCCGGGCTCGATGCCGTCATCTCGACGAGGGCATGGAGCCCGTGACGGGCGTCCGGGAGGAAGATGCACATCGAGAAGGGCGAAGGGCGCTTGCGTCCTTCCTTGTACCGGAGCTTGAGCACCTTGAACCCTTTGTGGCGGGCGATGTACTGCTGCCCAAAACCCCGCATGAAGGAGACATGGAAGGTGCTGCCATTGAGGCGGTGGAACTTGTCGTCCACTGTGTTCTCCTCGCGGAAGGGCACGTGCCACCTGCCCTTGAAGTAGACGGCGTTGGCGACGACGACGTCTGTCTCGGCGGACACCTGCCCGTCGGCGAGGATCGAGTCGATGAGGTCGTCCGTCGCCGCCGCCGCCCAGGCGTTGATCTGCTTCACGGCTTCTCCTGGCTGCAGCAGCGTGATCGATCAGAAATTTAGTAAAACTGCGTGTCAAACTCGAACATGAACAAATACGGAAGAGAGATTGATTTGTGGCTGCACTGCACATGCGCCGACCTTGCCGCGGAAATCGACGGCGCGGGTCTCCGCCTTGTAGTAGTGGGCGGCGGCGTTGGAGAAGGCGGGGTCGAGCTTCAGGGTCTCGTCGTGCCACACGCCGAAGGCGGAAGAGACGCGCGGCCCGCCCCTCCACGACCGGTCGGCGAGCGCGTGCTTCGACAAACCGCGGACGACCTCGGCGATGTCCTTGCCGGACTTGGCGCCGAGAAGGGCGAGCAGCTCCCGGAGAGTAGTGTCCTTGGCTCCGGCGGACGTAAGCGCAAGTGCGGCGTAGATGGACAGCGGCGAGAAGACGAGGTTGCCGGCGCCCGCGCTCGTCGAGGAGAGCGCCCTGATGAGGCGCAGGGCGAACGCCGTCAGGCCGGGGCACGCGAGTGGGTTGCTGTTGGCCGTGGTCGATGTGGCCTCCATCGTGATTCGTGAGATCGAGGCACTGGGCGATGCCTTTGTGCTTGGCGTACAATAGTCCTAAACCTTGGCGCAGGATTCGAAACCCCATGGGTGGTGATCTGGTAGTAGTATTTACATGTACTGGAGTAGAATACGTTAAGGACTAGCACACAATTTGTGTTTGTGACGAGTTTGCAAGTCGGATCAATTTTCGGGGAACCAAAGGAAAAGAGGATTTTCCTCCTATGCATGCATGCAACATTTTCATTTTTTTTGTTAGAAAACTTCGGATCTATCCATCAATTGTCAAGGTAGTGCAAAGAACATTAGAAGCAAAAATTACATCTAGATCCATAGACCACCTAGCAACGACTACGAGCACTGGCACGAGCCAAAAATGCATCGCTGTCATCGTCCCTCCCTCGTCAGATCCGGACAAAGCATATTGTAGCAAACAGTTGGGAAGTCGTCGTGCTAAGGCCCTATAACACTCAGGGGCGGACCTACGTTGTACTGGCCGGTGTCACTGGACACCGGGTAAAAGTTTGGCTTACGTTATACATAGTCCATACTTTGGGCTTGGACACCGGTAAAAATTAAGGTTGGACACCGGTTGAAACAATTGGGACGAGGAAGAGAGATATATGCAGCGAGCATGTGCCCCTGCGCGGCCCATCTAGCAGCAGTGGCCCACCCGGCTGTTAATCTTGTGGGCTATTGATCGATTGTCTGCTAAAAAAAACTATCGATGGATTGGATCGTACTTCTGTACATATATGGCTCGCCTCCTCTCGTCGCGCCGTTGCCCCTCAATCTTCTCTAATTATTGTTGACTAAATTGTTTGGCTATGGTTTTCATATCTAAGGGCACTACAATTCAGAATCAGATTACTGAGATTTGCTAATTTCCTTTTCCTGCAATCAGGCAGGAGGCAACCTTACTTGCCATATCTTTAACCCTCATCAAGAAAGTAAGGCCAACGAATTGCAATCCCAATCAAATACTCCCTTTGTTTACAGAGGGAGTAAAAGATAACATGGGATGATCCCTGAGATCGACCACTATTGATTTTCTAGTTTTTTTTAGCTTACTCGGGAGTCGGGACTATCATAGAAAATCGAGCACGAGCAATTTTTGGAAATTTCTTGGCTCCATGAGATGACAGTAAGACACAATGTCAAGTAAGTTTAACTTCACAGGCTAACAGTTTAACCAATATACTTTATTAATTGTTTCTATTCTTGCATCTGCAAACATAAATAATATTACTCGCTATGCACTTGCAACATATAATTATCAGTGACTTACATGTGTATTTATGTTGCCGTCGCTGATCATATCTGTTTATACTATTTGGAGTTCTTATGTTTTATTATTCAACTTTACATAATCAACAAGAATTTTAAGTAGAACGCATTAGTAAAAATAATTAGTATCAGACATTTTATGTTAAGTGTGTTAATTTTACGTATATTATTACTCGGTATCCACATGATATAGTGTACACGTGGACACCGGGAGGTTTTTGTTCTGGGTCCGCCCCTGATAACACTAGAACAACAACCACTGCCGATGAAGAGAAGTGATGACGAAGGGTTTGCCTGACATTATTATTGTGTGGGACCACTGGCATTATAGTATTTGGAGAGGACAGCGTAGATTCAAACTTGTTTCATCCAAATTCATTACTTCCATGCGAAAAAGATCAATAATATTTCATTATGTTTCGGAAAAATATCTTATTGTTTCATTACAGCTTGCCATGTTTCGTACCTTTGTCATAATTTTACATTGTGCGCTAATGTGTATCAAAATGATTCTTATGAATCTCAGAGTTTGTAAATGTCTACAAATCAAAAAACGCCACCTTCACACAACGTACACGTGTGAACGTGCACATCATGTGTTGGAACGGCCGGCATCACAACGTACACGTGTGAACGTGCACATCATGTGTTGGAACGGCCGGCATCACAACATAGATAAACCAATATTTCGCAACAACAATAAAATATATGTACAACAACTCTCAGGAGTCAACTTTAACGAAAGAATACAACAAGGGTGTCACAACAAAAATACAACTCATATAGTGAAAGCGAATATACCTTAGACATGTAAATAGTACAAATTGACTTAAGGAGGCTTTAAAGAAAAGCAAATGATGTCCATATCCCTATCCGGACCACTGTTTGCGGGATAACCAGCTAACGTAGTTTATCAACAAACCTACTTCATCATGAATTGATGTCGGCTGGTTTGCGGCAATCCAGGGAAAATGAGTAAATTAAGCAAGCGAGTACTCAATTGTACTTGCAAGACTCACATCAGACCTAAGCTACAATTATATATGCAATATGTCTCAATGGAAGGGGTATGATTTTGCGGCGCAAGCACTCAAAATTCTATAGAGACTCGCTACAACTTGTGTCTATTAGAAATGAGTCGAGAGAACGTATAAAAAGTAAGGAAAGTGCACCCTCTACTCTTTTCACCTACCTACTGCAAACATAACACTACCTTGTCTTCCCCTTGCATCTCACACGAGGAAGAACCAACAAGGAACTCACACGGACAACACGTTTTAATCATTAAGTTTAAAGTTGGTGTATGATCAAAGTCAACAAAATCCAAGTCGTTCATAACCACTGACACGTCTACTCAAGCAGATTTACCCCTACAGGCGTGCACCAATGTAACCACACACACGACCCTCCCTTATAGGCCATCCACATAGTATACCCAAACTGATGGGTACATATCCACTATGACACTCCCCTCGTTATATCCAAGTATAGAAGCCACCCGGCAAGTCGACACCCAGTCAAGAGTTCAGCCCCAACTCTGAATCCGTACTCAACCGTGAGTGGGAAGCGGTCAAGATCAGTTGTTGCCCAAAACTAGGCCAGACGTCTGTCGGTCCACAATTTGTGAACCTTGTAGCCCCAAACTAGGGTCAACCGCCTAGTGGATCAAATGTTCGAAGAAGCAAAGGTAAGACAAACTTGCGACCCGTACAAAAGTATGCAGTTTCGGGTACCGATTGGGGGGGGGGGGGGGGGGGCATAAACCCCACATGTGCGGTTAGATCAGTTCAGCAAGAATAATAGCTTGTCTTGTACTCCAAACCTCTTCCCACGTTGTACTCCTATGTATATACCCCATATGAGAGTTACATCAATGCAACAAGAATTGTAGGGATTCTATAATTTCTAGATACCATACTGTGATCCACGCGTTGGATCGCTACTTTGTATTACTGGACAAGTGAGGGGGTGAGGTGTTGACTGTTGAGGATCACATGGGCACATGGCTACCACAGGTCAGGACCACGACGTTAAGACGTTTTGAGTTCATTTTGCCTACTGTAGTTTTCAGGATCATTACTTTTTCCAAATGCATGCAGCTGGAGATCACTGCACTTAATTGGGTTAATATGACTTGTGAAGCATGCATGTTCTTCTCTGACAAAGCAACATGGCCGCACTTATGTTCGATGCCTTCTCACGTGAAGCCCCACGGAATCGGTTCTCCGGTCCGTCCGCTGTCAGAGGTCTTTAATCTAGAGAAGTCTAAAGCAATTGACCGCTTTTACTCGTCACCAACTAACAGTTCTTGTCACTACATGGGCTCCCAACATGGCTTGCACGTTCATAGTAGAATACTAAAAAGGCACCCCATTTTACCCCACTAGCTAGTGTACGTAGTAGGATATGATATCGGCATGAATACACCAACGTGGCCAATGCACCAACAAGTCAATGACTCTCCGTAGGTAGGAGACGAGAGGACGCCCCTTTTGCAATCGGACTCCAGCGATTGGCGTGTTTTGCAATCTGAATCGGGTCACGCCTTCTGCGGCGGGAAGCGCTCCAATAGAGTTTGCGCGGTCAAATTTGACAGGGCCAACACTCTCACGGGTCGTCTCGTCTCCCGCCACCACGACCATCCACGAACTCCCCTCCTCCCTGTAGCTCATAACTCCTACCCTGAGCACAAGCAGAGCAGCTCCCGGACAATTCCTCTGGCCACGAGCGCGCCGAGCTCAAGGTTTGAGCCAACATCTGTCTAGCTGCTTTAGCTTACCAAGTGTATGAGCATGGTTCTAGTGATGATTGTCACTGCCCTTTCAACTATTTTTCGGCATTGGTTGTGGACTGCAGGTCAGGTGTGTCTGTGGCCATGAGTTTGTGGGGGAAGAAGTCTCCAGCCGTGGCTGGAGGAATGCAGCGATGGCTCTCAACCATCGTTATGTCGGTGCTGGCTCTGCTGCTGACCCTGGGGCCTACACATGTTCAAGGTAAGGTGTTTCCTCATGATCTCCAGGAATGGCAGTTCATTACACAAATTGACGCGAGTTTATTGTGTAGGTAGCTGTGATCTTTCTCGTGGGAGGTGGGTTCCCGATTCTTCCGGGCCACTGTACACAAGCAACTCATGCCCTATAATCATACGCGCGGAGAATTGCCAGGCGAATGGGCGGCCGGACAAGGGATACGAGAACTGGAGATGGAAACCCGAGCGCTGCGCTCTCCCGCGCTTTGATGCAAGGAAGTTCCTGAGGCTGATGAGGGGCAAGACACTTGCTTTCGTCGGGGATTCGATTGCTCAGAACCAGATGGAGTCCCTCCTTTGCATCCTATGGCAGGTGACTACATACTGCACCGATACTACCACTAATAGTTTTATGTTGGCAGCGTTGCGAAATTTCTAAGTGGGTTGTTTATGAATGATTTATTCTGAGTTGAGTGTTGCTTTGTCTTACGGATAATGGATGGACCGTCATTTTTGTCAAGATCAAATAATGCCCGGTCATAATCATATTGTAAAAAAGTCCTTCTAAAAATTAGTATTAAATAGATAAAATGAAGTGAACAGCTAAGAATGAATCCTTGCTTGGTTATGGAGAGAACCTTTCTATTTTAGAATTGCTTCAGACCCTTTGTACTTTCTCAAGTTATACTGTTAAATTTTCGAAAACCTTGACTTATGATTACCATCACTAAGATTAAAACTGAACTCTGAATATGCTTTGTTGCTTCAAATTTCATCCTTGTGTATGTCATACTTATGATTACCATCACTAAAATTAAAACTGAACTTTGAATAGGTTAACCGAAATACCAAGAACAACCTAAAGAATTGTGAGTAATTGGAGCTTATTTGATTGAGTAGGATATTGCATGATTTATTATCCTTAAGTGTGATATTCCATTTTTAACAGGTGGACACCCCAATAAACCTTAGAGATCGTAGGATGACTAGGTGGATCTTCAATTCAACCTCAACAACCATCATCCGCATCTGGTCTCCATGGCTATTACATAATTCGAAAGAAGCTGTGGGAATTGCTCCCGAGGGTCTTAGTAAGGTTTTCCTCGATGTCCCTGATAAGACGTTGATGGAATTTCTCCCAGGTTTCGATGTGTTGGTCCTCTCTTTCGGACATTGGTTCGTCACACCATCAGCCTATATCCTGAATGGCAAGGTCGTTGGAGGTCAGAGCTGGTGGCCACTTCAAGCCGGAAAGATGCAGATGAACAACATCGATGCTTTTGGTGCATCCACTGAGACAAGCTTAACTGCTGTGGTCACTAACCCGAATTTCAAAGGTATAGCTATTTTGAGCACATACTCACCAGACCATTACGAACGCGCGACATGGAATGTAGGTGGATCATGCACTGGGAAGGTTAAGCCCTTGGACAAGGCGGTGAGGGATGCATTCATAGATGCGATGTATGAAAAACAAGTTACCGGTTTCAGAAAGGTAGTCAAGAATTCTGGCAAACAAGGTTACAAGTTGAAACTGATGAGCATCACAGAACCCTTTGCCTTAAGGGTTGATGGGCATCCTGGACCATACACAAATTTGGACCCAAACAAGACGACTCAAAGAGGGCCGGATGGAAGGCCTCCACCTCAGGATTGTCTGCATTGGTGCATGCCAGGACCTATAGATACACGGAACGAGATGTTATTTGAGACCATACGAAGATAACTGGATGTATATAAGATTTGAAGAAAGAAGTCTTGATGGTCACTTGCCATCACCTGACCTGATATGTCCTATAGCGTTTGAGACAGCGTCCGTCTTGATGTTCTTTTACCGCAAATAGTGATAACTACATCCTTGGGGAGTGTATAGTAGAGCATCTTTTGGCATGATTGAGCATGTGATTTAGATTTTCAAATTCAATTTGATTGTCAAGAGAGGTTGACAATTGATTTGTATCTTGTAAAGTTGGTTGTACTTTCTGCATAACACGATTGTTGGAGTTGGACATATAATGATAAATTGTCAAAAACAATTTGGAACATCCAGTGGAACCATCAGAATACTAGCAGCCATGCGAGAATGAAACTAGTGCAAAGATGTGATTATTTGTGTTTTGCTAGTATGCAACTACAATTTTTGTCGTCAAAGCACAGTGGCACACCCAATGGCGAGGGTATCACCTTTAGTACGTCAAATATACACTAGTAGAAAAAGGCCCATTTGTCCCGGTTCCAAAGGCCCATTTGTCCCGGTTCTGGAACCGGGACTAAAGGGTCGGGACTAAAGCCCAAAACCTTTAGTCCCGGTTCGCTTACGAACCGGGACCAAAGGGGCTCCACGTGGCCACTGCGGTGAGCCCAGGCAGGAGGACCTTTCGTCCCGGTTGGTCACACCAACCGGGAC
Source organism: Elymus sibiricus (assembly GCA_039707655.1). Lineage (NCBI taxonomy): Eukaryota > Viridiplantae > Streptophyta > Magnoliopsida > Poales > Poaceae > Elymus > Elymus sibiricus. The sequence goes on from CM077667.1 coordinate 74,053,692, forward strand.
CAAAACGCATCCACGCGTCAGCATCTGGCAGGAGCTGGGTTTTTTTTGAAAGGGGGGGGGGGGGGGGGGGGTTTAGGGGGTTTTGGAGGGTTAATTTAGGGGTTTCATATTGTGTTAGTTAGCTAATAGGGAGAAGTGTCCTCTCTTTCTCCGTGCTTGGTCGACGGTAGCTACTATAGAGAGAACTCGACACGCTAGCTAGTAAGCAAATGAAGGAACCATTAAGTACACAAGATCGTCATGAACATATACAGAGAGAAGTGATCGACCTCTCTTTCTCCGAGAGATTGGTCGAACAACAAGTTTTCGTATATCTATCCGACGCTACTAGCTACATATATACAATATAAGATCTCTTACAATCCCTAACATCTAATGTCAAATTCCAGATGGTATTCTCCGGCTTTATTTATGACGTGGTCAAGAAAGAATCCCGCCAATTCCTCTTGAATTGCTCGTATGCGATCATGTGGTAGGAGTTCATCCCACATCTGCCACATCTAATTTGAAGAAGGGGGTCAATACATATATATATGAATGAAACTCAACACAAATCATGGTAATAAAATAAAATTGTGAATATTATTGCTTACGCACTTGAAATTGTTTTTCAAAGTAGCCCCGCTTAGGGGTCGTCGCGTTGTAGATGAACTCGCAAACGTAGTATCCACAAAAATCATTCCCGGTTTCCTGCCAGAAGCACTTTACGAGAAATAGAGTTCAATCAAACTGATAATCAAGCATGATAAATGGTATTGATGAAACTAGAATCAATGGGAGATGCGCGGAACTAGCTAGTAGTACTTACTTTCGGGTGTGTAAATCACAGCTCCCTCGGCAGTGCCGGAACAATTGCGGTGAACTCTTTCCAAACCCTGCCAGACAAAGAAAATAATTACTTGATATCAGAAAATGAACAAAGTTGCCGATATGATGCGATAATGATCGATTGAACTTACTTCTGGAGCATTTCAGTCATGTCCGCATATTCCTGGGGATCTTTTCGTTTCGAGTCTAAGACGATTACTACTCCCCGCTCAAGCTTAATCTTTAGCAGAATAAAGTGGAACCTGCGCACGCATGCATAACTCATCAATTACATTACTATAACCTCGAGTAACAAGGGAAACCGAATATGCACAAGACAGTAACACTCACTTGAAGTTGTAAGGAAAGAGAATTGTCTCTTTGTTTTGATTTTTAAGCAACGATTTTAGCAAGTTGTCCTCGGTTTGTGTGACATTGTTTTTAACCGTAAACTCATGTATGATATTTGGGTTAATGAACCCAATGTCATAGATTTGTGCTTTTCTGCATTCGACGATCTTCAATCTGCATAATATAGTGATGATAATTATATATACATGCAATGAAAGAGCTGAGCTATATATAGAGACTTAATTACAGAAGTAGTACTTACAGACAGTAGCAAGTCAAGATTGTTTTGTCGAGGGCCTTTTGATTGTATAACTGGAATAACTCGTCAAATTCAACAGACAACTGATCCATTCCAACGAGGTCGTGCTCCTCTTTAATTCTCAGCGTCAAAGTATCCCTCCCAGACTCGCTGCAAGTTTTCATGACCATTCATGGAATTTTCGCATCATCGTTGTTAGAGGAGGATGATCAGGTTTGACGAGAGGCTGCCCGTACCGGTAACTGAATTCGTCCACCTCCAACGGCTCAAACTGTACATCATCGCTCAGGTAATCACCAGGATTGATACCGGGCACCATCCCCGGATGATTAGCGACGCTATGGCTAGACACCTTGAGCGGGGGGCACGATTGGTTCGCCTGTTCGCCGAGCTGGGGAATTTTTTTCCCACTTCTTCGTTTTGCTAACCTTGCATCACTGGAAGTACTTCCCGACTGTTGCGCATCTTGATATGTCTTTTTAATACAGCGGACAAAGTTGGAATCCGGCGGAGGTGGTGGTGGTCGCTTCAGGGCATCGATAGTGCGCTTCACTTTCACCGGATCTAGCTTCTCCTTCGGAGGTGGAGTTTTCTTTGCAAAATGGTCCCTCACTTGGGCACGACATATCTCCTCGTTTTCAGACTCGGTCCTCTCATATGTTAACTTTTCCAGAGGCTTGAGAGATGGACCGTATCTGAATTGCCTCCCGCCTCTGCTTGTACTGCTAGCCGCCGGACCGGCGGCGTCTCTCTTCCGTCGTTGCTTACGAGGCTGAGAAGGAGGCGGAGTGCTCCGACGTGCCGGAGGAGCCGGAGCGGCGGCGTCTGAATTCCGCCGTTGCCGATGAGGCAGAGGAGGAGGCGGACTGCTCCGACGCGCCGGAGTAGGCGAAGGAGGAGGCAGAGTGCCCTCATGCGTCGGAGGAGCCGAAGAAGGAGGCGGGGTGCCCTGATCACTCGCCGGAGGAGAAGGAGGAGGAGGAGGCGGAGTGCCCTGACTCGCTGGAGGAGGAGGAGGAGGCGGAGGCGTCCAGTTTGGAAGCTTGATGTACTCCTTCTACCATAGACATGTACTCCTCAGAGCACGAACCAGCTGATTCTCCCCTTCACCTATAGAGTGGTCAAGCTCGAGATCCTCAAATCCCTCCATTACTTCATCCACCATCACAACAGCATAGCCATGTGGAATCGGAAGGCAGTGAAAAGTTCCGTTGGGTTGAGGAGGTGCAACAGAGCCGACAGCCGCCTTGAAAGTGAGGTTCCGGCATTTCGTCATAAGCTCGCAATGTTGAGCCTCCGTGATAGTATCCACGGGGTAGATAGGAGCCATGAAGTCAGGCTGAACGGGCTCCGTGGAAGCCACGCTGCTTCTCCGCTGAGATGGCGGGGTAGCTTCTGGGGTAGCTTCGTGCCGCTGAGATGGTTGGGCGACAGCTCACTGGCTCTCAAGTTCCTCTAGCTTTTGTAGTCTTGCACTGATCTTCTGCATGTCGCTCAGCTCCGCTTTCCTCTTTCTCTCCCGGCTTCTGTAACCGCCTGCGTCGGGAAACCCAACCTTCCACGGAATGGAGCCTGGTGTGCCTCGTGTTTGTCCAGGGTGCTCAGCATTCCCTAGGGCCTCAGTCAGCTCGTCCTTCTCTCTGTCGGGAATGAACATCCCTTCCTGCGCTGCGGTGATATACTTCTGAAGCTTCATGACAGGTATTGCAAGTTGCTCGTCCGTCCAACGACACTTCCCTGTTTCAGGGTCCAAAGTTCCCCCAACCCCGAAGAACCAAGTCCTTGAACGGTCTGGCCAGTTCAATGTCTGTGGTACGACCCCTTTAGCAATCAGGTCATTCTCAGCTTTGTCCCACAACGGCCGGGCTTTGAGGTAGCCACCTGACCCCGTGTGATGGTGATACTGCTTCTTTGCGGCATTGTTCTTGTTTGTCTCTGACATTTTCTTACTCTTGTCCGATGGCTTGTAGGCCACAAATGCGGGCCAGTGATCTCTTATCTTCTCAAATCGGCCGATGAATTCTGGAGTCTCCCCTTTGTCGACAAACTTTGATTTCAACTCATTCTTCCACCTCCTGAATAGATCTGCCATCTTCTTAAGAGCACACGCCTTGACCAGTGGCTCTATAACTGGCTTATTCGGATCCTCCTCTGGCGGTAGGGTGAAATTTGCCTTCAGCGCGGTCCAAAGATCATCTTTCTGTCTATCGGTGACATAATCACCTTCAGGGGCGTCGTCCTTAGGCTTATTCCATTGCTTGATGCTGATCGGGATGTTGTCCCTAACAATAGCTCCGCACTGAGCAGAAAATGCGTCCTTGGTCCGCTTGGGTTCAATCGGTAGGCCATCATCCGCGAGTGCTGTGATCGTGAACCTTTCATCCTTGCGCAACCTCTTCTTCGGGCCTCGTCTCGTTACCGAAGTTTGGCTCGATCCGGAGGGCTATAAAAGAAGAAAGAAGAGTTAATATATGTACATACCAAAACAATTAATGCATCAATTAGCTACTCAGCACAGGCTTAATTAATATATATACCTCGCCGGACTTTGCAACAGCTCCCTCCTCCGTTCGGTCACCGGAGCCGTCATCATGGTCTCCTTCTTCCTCCGGCATTCGGTCACCGGAGCCATCATGATCATGTCCTTCCTCCTCCATTGTTCGATCACCGGAGCCGTCATCCTCTCCTTCCAGACCATCGATGTCGTTGAGAAACGACAAGACATCACGTCCGGCGAGGATTATGTCCCCCAACACCTGTTCTTGTTCCAAGTCTCTTTGATCCATAGTTTCTGCAAATATTACAACATGGCAATTAATATACAAACATGAATGTCCGACGTCCGGACCGCCTCTCTCATGAATGTCCGACGTCCGGACCGCCTCTCTCATGAATGTCAAACAAGGGATTCTCTTAACCTTTAAGGGATTTAACAAAATGGCGCCATTCTGAATGTGCAGAAAATGGTCCATATTTTTCCTGATCTCATCTACCCTTCTATATGTCACGTTGTCTAGTGTCAAAGGATTCAAGAAAACCAAGGCTTCATCATTAGCCGGAAGTAATAGGCGCATAATGGTACGAAGCTCTCCAAAATTGTTTTGGAACGGAGTCCCGGATAGGATAATTAATTAGCTTTTTGGTACGAAGTTCAGCAAGAGCCTTCCGAATATCGCTATTTGGAAGGCCTTTGCTGAAATTCGTACCAAAAAGCGAATTATTCTATCCGGAACTCCATTCCAAAACAACTTTGAAGAGCTTCGTAGCATCATACGCATGTTACTTCCGGCTAATGATGAAGCCATGGATTTCTTCAATACTTTGACAGACAACGTGACATATAGAAGAATATATATATAGATGAGATCAGAAAAAAATTGGATCAACTTGTGCACATCCATAATGGGGGCATTCTTGATAAATCTATGTTACCGGATTTTTCTATATGAACAAAAAAAATTCCACATGACATGTCCGACGTCCCCCCTCATGTCGAAGTTATCGGGGAGGGGGTAGATCGACAACGACGCTCTTTCTTCTAGGGTTTGGGTGGCCTCGATAGTTGGTCGGGCGAGCGGACCGCCTCTCTCTCATGCATGTCCGACGTCCCCCCTCATGTCGAAGTTATCAGGGAGGGGGTAGATCGACAACGAGGCTCTTTCTTCTAGGGTTTGGGTGGCCTCGATAGTTGGTCGGGCGAGCGGACCGCCTCTCTCACTCATGCATGTCCGACGTCCCCCCTCATGTCGAAGTTATCGGGGAGGGGGTAGATCGACAACGACGCTCTTTCTTCTAGGGTTTGGGTGGCCTCGATAGTTGGTCGGGCGAGCGGACCGCCTCTCTCACTCATGCATGTCCGACGTCCCCCCTCATGTCGAAGTTATCGGGGAGGGGGTAGATCGACAACGACGCTCTTTCTTCTAGGGTTTGGGTGGCCTCGATAGTTGGTCGGGCGAGCGGACCGCCTCTCTCTCTCATGCATGTCTGACGTCCCCCCTCATGTCGAAATTATCGGGGAGGGCCGGGGTAGATCGACAACGACGCTCTTTCTTCTACGGTTTGGATGGCCTCGATAGTTGGTCGGGCGAGCGGACCGCCTCTCTCACTCATGCATGTCCGACGTCCCCCCTCATGTCGAAGTTATCGGGGAGGGGGTAGATTGACAACGACGCTCTTTCTTCTAGGGTTTGGGTGGCCTCGATAGTTGGTCGGGCGAGCGGACCGCCTCTCTCTCTCATGCATGTCCGACGTCCCCCCTCATGTCGAAATTATCGGGGAGGGCCGGGGTAGATCGATAACGACGCTCTTTCTTCTACGGTTTGGGTGGCCTCGATAGTTGGTCGGGCGAGCGTACCGCCTCTCTCACTCATGCATGTCCGACGTCCCCCCTCATGTCGAAGTTATCGGGGAGGGGGTAGATCGACAACGACGCTCTTTCTTCTAGGGTTTGGGTGGCCTCGATAGTTGGTCGGGCGAGCGGACCGCCTCTCTCTCTCATGCATGTCCGACGCCCCCCCTCATGTCGAAATTATCGGGGAGGGCCGGGGTAGATCGACAAAAAATGCTCGGGCATCCATCCATACACACATACATATATCCATCCATACACACATACATATACATATTAACAGCAAATGCATCCATCCATACACACATACATATATACATCCATCGGAGTATATTAACAGTAAATGCATACATATATACAAAAAATGCTATGAACAAAAAAAAATCTATGAACAAAAAAAAATGGCAGCGGCGGCGGCAGCAGCGCGGCGGCATCGCAGGGGCGGCGGCGGCGGCAGAACAGGGGCGGCGGCGGCGGCAGCGCAGGAGCGGCGGTGGCGGCAGCGCAGGGGAAGGGGAGCTCACTGGGGGTCGGTGCGTCGGGGCAGGGAGCGGCGGAGCAGCTGGCGGCGTCGGTAGCGGCGGACGGCGACGGGGAGCTCGGGCAGCCTGGCGGTGTCGATGTGCTCGGCATCGTCGGGGGCAACTGGTAGATGAAAACTGAAAAATTTCCAAGTGTTTGCTTATATACAAAAAGCATTGGTCCCGGTTCGTGGCACCAACCGGGACCAATGCCCACCTTTCGTCTCGGTTGGTGCCACCAACCGGGACCAAAGGTCAGTTTTCAGCAGCCCAAAGGGCGGGAAACAGGGACCTTTGGTCCCGGTTGGTGGCACTAACCGAGACTAAAGGGGTGCATTGGTCCCAGTTGGTCCCACCAACCGGGACCAAAGGTCAGTTTTCAGCAGCCCAAAGGGCGGGAAACAGGGACCGTTGGTCCCGGTTGGTGGCACCAAGCGGGACTAAAGGGGCGCATTGGTCCCGGTTGGTGCCACCAACCGGGACCAAAGGGTGGTGCTGCCCGGGGCCAAATTTTTAGTCCCACCTCGCTAGCTGAGAGAGCTCGAGAGTGGTTTATCAGCGCTGCTGCGCACACCCTCTCGAGCTCCTCTCAACTGCAGGCTTCCGGGCCTAATCTGTCACTGCCTGTGGGCCTATTGGGCCTTCTGCGGGCCTGAATCCTGGCCCAACAAGCTGGTTGGGTTTCTAGTCGTATTCAGGCCGTGGTGGCCCAGTAGGTGGCATTTTTTTTTAAAAAAATCCAGTTTTTTTGTTTTGTTTTTTGCTTTATTTATTTTATTTTGTTCCTACTTACTGTTTTTCAGTGATTCTTTTTGCTTTTAGGTCACAAAAATTATAAACTTTCTGTTAGTGCCATTAGTTTTCAAATTTGAATAGTTTAAATTTGAATTTTTTGAAATTTGTGTGAATCACTAGTTTGTGAATAACTTTACTAAAAAAATAGATTTTTGAGTGATTTTTTCCTGCTATTTAATATTACTATGTTTTATCATTATATTCAATTTGGTAAGTTTTAGGTTATTTTAAATTTCTGTTTTAATCAAAAACAGATTTGGTTATTTTAGTTTGCTATTAAAGTTTCTAACAAAAAAATTCTTTATGAAAATTCTTTTTGCTATTAATGTTTTGAACAAAAAATACTTTGATAATTTTAGTTGCATAAATTTTATATAATTTTAGTTTCAAAAATACTAGAGGTTTATAAAAGCTTTTTAGGTGATTCCTTTTGCTATTAGAGTTTTATAAAAGCTTTTTAGTTGATTCTTGTTGCTATTGAAGAATATTATAGTTTTGTTTTAGTTGATCATAACAGAATATTTTAATTGATTATTTTTAGTTCATTCTTTTTGCTATTAGAGTTTCATAAAAGTTTTCTAATTCATTCTTTTTGCTATTAGTTCATTCTTTGAGCTAAATGACCCTGAAATTGAAAAGCACTACAAATGAACTCTGAAAAGGTTGAAAGTTGGCATGGTATCATCATTTCACCCACATAGCATGTGCTAAAAAGTTGAGAGGGTTACGGCAAAAACTGGATGCACTTCGTGTACAAAATGGACAATCTCTTTCGAAGTATCAGGGTTTCGGACGAAAACTCATCTGTTACAAAGGGATTTCATTTTTTTGAACTTATTTGAACTCCAGACTTTTTGTGTGTTCAAAATGCACCATTCAAAGCCACATCATCAATTTTCAACCCTTTCTGACTTCATTTGGTATTTTTCATGCATTTACTGATTTTTTGAGCTAAATGACCCTGAAATTGAAAAGCACTACAAATGAACTCTGAAAAGGTTGAAAGTTGGCATGGTATCATCATTTCACCCACATAGCATGTGCTAAAAAGTTGAGAGGGTTACGGCAAAAACTAGACGCACTTCGTGTACAAAATGGACAATCTCTTTCGAAGTATCAGGGTTTCGGACGAAAACTCATCTGTTACAAAGGGATTTCATTTTTTGAACTTATTTGAACTCCAGACTTTTTGTGTGTTCAAAATGCACCATTCAAAGCCACATCATCAATTTTCAACCCTTTCTGACTTCATTTGGTATTTTTCATGCATGTACTGATTTTTTTGAGCTAAATGACCCTGAAATTGAAAAGCACTACAAATGAACTCTGAAAAGGTTGAAAGTTGGCATGGTATCATCATTTCACCCACATAGCATGTTATAAAAAGTTGAGAGGGTTACGGCAAAAAATGGATGCACTTCGTGTACAAAACGGACAATCTCTTTCGAAGTATCAGGGTTTCATACGAAAACTCATCTGTTACAAAACGCATTTCATTTCTTCACATGTAACTGCAATGATATAGTTGTGGAGAGAAAGTCTTCACTTTTTCTTCGCTTGTGTCCTTTGCTTATTGCGTCGTAACCATGGATAATCTTCATCGTTTAACAGGGTGCTTGGGTCAGCCTTGACTTTGAAGGGAGGAATTTCATGAAAATTTTCATAATCTTCAGACATGTCTGTCTTGCCCTCCAATCCCACGATGTCTCTTTTTCCTGAAAGAACTATGTGGCGCTTTGGCTCATCGTATGATGTATTCGCTTCCTTATCTTTTCTTTTTCTCGGTTTGGTAGACATGTCCTTCACATAGAAAACCTGCGCCACATCATTGGCTAGGACGAATGGTTCGTCTGTGTACCCAAGATTGTTCAGATCCACTGTTGTCATTCCGTACTTTGGGTCTACCTGTACCCCGCCTCCTGACAGATTGACCCATTTGCACTGAAACAAAGGGACCTTGAAATCATGTCCATAGTCAAGTTCCCATATGTCCACTATGTAACCATAATATGTGTCCTTTCCCCTATTGGTTGCTGCATCAAAGCGGACACCGCTGTTTTGGTTGGTGCTCTTTTGATCTTGGGCGATCGTGTAAAATGTATTCCCATTTATCTCGTACCCTTTGTAAGTCAATACAGTCGAAGATGGTCCCCTGGCCAACGAGTACAGCTCATCAGAAACAGTGTTGTCACCCATGAGACGTGTTTGCAACCAACTGCCGAAAGTCCTGATGTGTTCATATGTAATCCAGTCGTCACACAGCTCCGGGTGTTTGGAGCGCAGAATATTCTTGTGTTCATCGACATACGGGGTCACCAAGGTAGAATTCTGTAGAACTGTGTAGTGTGCTTGAGACCAAGAATGCCCGTCCCTACATATTATTGAGTCTGCTCCTAGCGTGCCTTTTCCAGTCAGTCTCCCCTCATACCGCGATTGAGGGAGACCAATCTTCTTAAGTCAGGAATAAAGTCAACACAAAACCCAATGACATCCTCTGTTTGATGGCCCATGGAGATGCTTCCTTCTGGCCTAGCGCGGTTACGAACATATTTCTTTAAGACTCCCATGAACCTCTCAAAGGGGAACATATTGTGTAGAAATACAGGGCCCAGAACGACAATCTCGTCGACTAGATGAACTAGGACGTGCGTCATGATATTGAAGAAGGATGGTGGGAACACCAGCTCGAAACTAACAAGACATTGCACCAAATCACTCCTTAACCTTGGCAGGATTTCTGGATCGATCACCTTCTGAGAGATTGCATTGAGGAATGCACATAGCTTCACAATGGCTAATCGAACGTTTTCCGGTAGAAGCCCCCTCAATGCAACCGGAAGCAGTTGCGTCATAATCACGTGGCAGTCATGAGACTTTAGGTTCTGGAACTTTTTCTCTGCCATAGTTATTATTCCCTTTATATTCGACGAGAAGCCAGACAGGACCTTCATACTGAGCAGGCATTCAAAGAAGATTTCCTTCTCTTCTTTGGTAAGAGCGTAGCTGGCAGGACCTTCATACTGCTTTGGATGCATGCCGTCTTTTTCATGCACACGTTGCTGTTCCTCCCGTGCCTCCGGTGTATCTTTTGTCTTCCCATACACTCCCAAGAAGCCTAGCAGGTTCACGCAAAGATTCTTCGTCACGTGCATCACGTCGATTGCAGAGCGGACCTCTAGGTCTTTCCAATAGGGTAGGTCCCAAAATATAGATTTCTTCTTCCACATGGGTGCGCGTCCCGCATCGTCAGTCGGAACAGATAGTCCGCCAGGACCCTTTCCAAAGATTACTTGTAAATCATTGACCATATCAAGTATGTGATCACCAGTACGGAGGGCGGGCTTCTTCCGGTGATCTGCCTCACCTTTGAAATGCTTTCCTTTCTTTCGACATTGATGGTTGGTCGGAAGAAATCGATGATGCCCCAGGTACACATTCTTCCTGCATTTGTCCAAATATATACTGTCGGTGTCATCTAAACAGTGTGTGCATGCGTGGTATCCCTTGTTTGTCTGTCCTGAAAGGTTACTGAGAGCAGGCCAATCGTTGATGGTTACAAACAGCAACGCATGTAGGTCAAATTCCTCCTGTTCGTTCTCATCCCACACACGTACACCTCTTCCATTCCATAGCTGTAAAAGTTCATCAACTAATGGCCTTAGGTACACATCAATGTCATTGCCGGGTTGCTTAGGGCCTTGGATGAGCACTGGCATCATAATGAACTTCCACTTCATGCACAACCAAGGAGGAAGGTTATACATACATAGAGTCACAGGCCATGTGCTATGCTTGCTGCTCTGCTCCCCAAAAGGATTAACGCCATCTGCACTTAAACCAAACCATACGTTCCTTGGGTCACCTGTAAAGTCGCTCCACTTTCTCTCGATCTTTCTCCACTGCGACCCGTCAGCGGGTGCTCTCAACTTCCCGTCTTTCTTACGGTCTTTTATGTGCCATTGCATCAACTCGGCATGCTTTTTGTTTCTGAACAGACGTTTCAACCGTGGTATTATAGGAGCATACCACATCACCTTGGCAGGAACCCTCTTCCCGGTGCGCTGGCCCTCAACATCACCAGGGTTATCTCTTCTGATCTTATACCGCAACGCACCGCATACCGGGCATGCGTTCAAATCCTCGTACGCACCGCGGTAGAGGATGCAGTCATTAGGGCATGCATGTATCTTCTGCACCTCCAATCCTAGAGGGCATAGAACCTTCTTTGCTTCGTACGTACTGCCGGGCAATTCGTTATCCTTTGGAAGCTTCTTCTTCATTATTTTCAGTAGCGAACTAAATCCCTTGTCAGATACACCATTGTCTGCCATTCATTGCAGTAATTCCAGTGTGGTACCGAGCTTTCTGTTGTCATCTTCGCAATTTGGGTACAACCCTTTTTTGTGATCCTCTAGCATGCGATCGAACTTCAACTTCTCCCTTTCACTTTCGCATTCTCTCTGTGCATCAACAATGACCCGGCGAAGATCATCATCGGGCACATCGTCTGGTTCCTCTTGATCTTCAGCTTCCCCCATTGCAGCATCACCGTATTCAGGGGGCGGGTAGTTGTCATCATCCTCTTCTTCTTCGTTGTCTTCCATCATAACCCCTCTTTCTCCGTGCTTGGTCCAAACATTATAGTGTGGCATAAAACCCTTCTCAAGCAGGTGGAAGTGAAGGGTTTTAGAGTTGGAGAAAGCCTTTGTATTCTCACAGACAGTACATGGACAATGCATAAAACCATTCTGCTTGTTTGCCTCAGCCGCTTCGAGAAAATTATGCAGGCCCTTAATATACTCGGAGGTGCGTCGGTCACCGTACATCCATTGCCGGTTCATCTGCGTGCGTTATATAGTTCTCATTATTGAACAACATATAACTCTCTAGAGCATCTAATTAAAACATACATTGAAACTATGTAAAAAATTTAAATGCAACAACAAATGCGATCATAACCGCAACTAAGGTACCAATTGATCCAATGGCATAATGATACCAAGCCTCAGTATGAATGGCATATTTTCTAATCTTTCTAATCTTCAAGCGCATTGCATCCATCTTGATCTTGTGATCGTCGACGACATCGGCAACATGCAACTCCAACTTCATCTTCTCCTCTTCAACTCTTTGTAATTTTTCTTTCAAGTAATTGTTTTCTTTTTCAACCAAATTTAACTTCTCGACAAGAATTTCTATGTCAGTTGGAATTTCTGGTTCACATACCTCCTAGATTAAAAAATCTATGTCACGTTGGTCGGCATAATTGTCATAAACACTAAATAAAACAAATAGTTATAAAAGATAATATATACCACATCCGAATCATAGACAAGACGAGGGCCGACGGAGGCGGATACCAAAACCATCACACTATATAATAACAAACAATAATAAAAGTAAGAAAATAACACAAGTATCTATCTAAATCATACAAGTAAGAACTTTTTTCTTTTAGAAAGAAGATAAGAAGAAGAGGCTAACCACGGTGGTGCCGGCGCCGAGATGGGCGCGGGCGATCGACGGCGGTGAGGACGGGGATGAGACAGGACGGACCGCCAAACCTAGACAAATCTTGAGGAAAATGGAGCTTGGACAAGGAGCTTCGAGAGGAGAAAGCTTAAGTGTGGCTCGGGCATTTCATCGAACACCTCATGTGCATAGGAGGTGAGCTAGAGCAACACAAAGCTCTCCCAACGTCCGGCCAAAAAAACAGAGCAGTGCACTGCTCTGCTCGCGGGCAGGGGGTATATATAGGCCGACCATTGGTCCCGGTTTGTGGTTGGAACCGGGACTAAAGGACAGCATTTGGTCCCGGTTCCAGCCACAAACCGGGACCAATGGTTGTGGGCCAGGAGCCAGGCCTATTGGTCCCGGTTCGTGTCTGGAACCGGGACCAAAGGGGTCAGACGAACCGGGACCAATGGCCCACGAGGCCCGGCCGGCGCCCTGACCTCACGAACCGGGACCGATGCCCCCATGGGTCCCGGTTCGTGAGTGAACCGGGATTAATGGGCTTTTCAGGGCTGGACCAAAGCCCTGTTTTCTACTAGTGATATTATATTTATTTCAATCTTGTGAAGACACATTGTTCTTCTATTTATCTATTTACTACAAAATAAACCACCTTTTAGGCATCGGTACATTGCTCTAGGTGTCATTTCCACACTATTATGTATATGATTTGCTAGGAACTAACGACATTCAATAAGAATTGTTTTCTTACACAGATGTTCTAATGATATACAGTTAGGCATGGGGTTGCGAGGACATGAACCGAACCAATTTGAATCTTGTAGGCTTGCCTGCTGGGAATGTTCTAATATATATGCATATGCAACGGCCCTGTTATCTCGACTGTCATTGTAGATATTTTGACACCTATTAAAGTGGCTCGCAATTGCCCAATATCTCGAATCTTCTATTTGCTGACAAACTCCTTTTCTTCAAGGCAACTATTGGACACGCAATGGTGGTGCAATAAGCCCTTGACTTGTTCTTACTAGAAATATGCCATAGAGGCAATAATAATTATGTTGTTATTTATTTTCATGTTTATATTCTATGATATAACTGCTATGACTCTTGAACCTGTGAAAATCAAGAGGTTTAGAGGAAAAATTATATGCAAGTGTGACAGAGTCGATTCAGGCAGACCTCGGGTAGGGGGTCCCGAACCAGTAGCCTAGATATGATAGTAACAGAGGAAATGGATTTTATCCAGGTTCGGGGTCTCCTAGGAGATAAAAACCTACATCCTATCTGTGTTGTATTGATTTGGGATGAAATACAAAGTACAAGTTGACCTACCACGAGATAATTGTGCGTCGCCTACGAGCCCTATCCCCTGGTTTATACATGTACTGGGGGTCTAGGGATAAAATTAGGCCGGCTACGTAGAAGGTAATCATGTTGTAGACGACCTCTAAATCATGGAGTATGCGACAAGTCTTCGGGAGTATTCCTTCCACGTGTCATGGGCTGCCGTGATGTGGCCCGCTGGTGAACCGGCATGGGATGTGTACAGCCCGGCCCACCTGGCCGAGAGACAACGTAGGGAGTGACCCCTAATTTAGGACACCATCAGTAGCCCTGAACTGTTCTTTAAGTCGGGGACACTTCTTCGATATTCTGAGTTGTTCTTCGCCTTCGACGGTCGTTTTTGAAAATTGGTTCAACTAACCCTTCCTGTATCCAACTTGTTGTTCGTCCAAGTGTATCCAAAGAGTTATCACGTCCTTCTGTACTTTCTGGTAGGTCATTCGTCATTCCAAACAAGATGGCATGCTCGTAGAAAAGCAATTTACGAACAAATTTTTCAGCCACCAAACATCAACTCATCTCTTTGCTATGCATTTTGTTTTAGAGTTGAAAGCCCTTGAAAATCCAAGAAGCGTGGTAGCTAACAATGTGCATCGACAAATGCGTCTTTCCTGGATTGGACCTACGAATGGCATCATAAAATTTAATGTAGATGGGGCGGTGTCATGGTAAGGTAACAGGGGATCGGTGATTTGCAAGGATGCACAGGAACACTACTTGGGTTCATCATCGATTACCTATGCTGCTATTATTGATGCTCCGACACTTGAGGCGCTTGCTTGTCGAGAAGCTCTGGCACTAGCAGACGATCCATTGGTCAGACGCATCCTGGTTTCTACTAACTGCCAAAGTGGGATAAAGACATCTCTGAGAAATCTGATGGATACTATGCGGTGATCATCAGGGAAGCGAATGCCCTTGCAGAGGAATTTGATGTGTGTAATTTTATTTATGACAGTAGAAGTAGACATATTGAGTCAGATAGTTTAGCCAAATACTGATGCCTAGACACGCCCTACATGAAAATACGTTGACTACTCAGTAGTAGTTCTAAGAGCATCTCTAGCAGATTCCATAAAAGAGCCAACACTGTAAAATAATTGTTTTTTACGGTTTGAGCGGAAACACAGATCCAGCTAGATCCCTCAAAATCGGTAGAACTGTATTTTTTTAGGTAAACCTTTAAACAAGACTCCAATATCACAGATGTTTGATATCAGGGGAATTTTCTAGTTCACCTTAAACGAAAAAGACGGTTGACGGAAGGGAAGTTTCAGGTCCAACCGTCAGAATAATCTCCATTCCGACCAAGATCCATCATTCCAGCCTTGATTCCGACCAAATTTCCGACATACGGGCCCGGTTCGGAGCGATTCTAGTTGATTTCGACGGCCGGCACGAGCTCCGCACGGTGCTCTTTGGGAGGGACGGCTACATGCCACTGCCGCTGTGGTTGTTCGTGGGCGGGAGGTACATCGGCGTCGCCGACGAGGTGATGACGTTGCACAAGCAGTTGCGGCTCCATCCGATGCTCCGCCACGCGGCCGAGCACAGGCGAGGCGGCCGGTGCGGTGTGCGAAAGCGCCTGATTCATGGTGTGTGGCCTGGTTCATGGTGTACCCCGCACGGTGCCGAAAAAATAGGCTTGAGTTTTCCCTTAATAATGCTTTTACAGTAGCATGATATAAAGGATCTGCTAGACATGCTCCAACACACCAACCATGAATGAAGTGATATATCATTTCTTCATCCGAAGCACCATAAATTGTAATAGGAATACTCATTTTATGATCGAAGTGATTGTGTACTCCAAGCATTCATAAATGGAATACTTTCTGTTGTAAGCAAACAAAGAAAGTCACTAATTATTTACTTTCATAACATGAGTCGATTCGATTACAAACTTCACGAGGCAACACCACAGTTCGGCAAGAATCCTCACAACAACGAGTCCATATGACCACAACAAGCTACTGGATCAATTCTAAACGGGGCCCTGTTTGCGCTGGCCAGCAGCAAGTTCGCGGGCCATGCAGCTACCACGACGAGAGCCACAAGCAGAGCATGGCCCGGCGCTCACGTACCATGGGCGCCACGGCCGAGCCCAAGCACCGCGTCTCCTGATAACTCGAGAGACCGCTTCATGGCTGAACGCCTCTGCAGCTCTCCGCTTCTTCTTCCCCTTTCCCAGGAAGACGTCGGTGAGCACCGTCTTGGATCGCAGCGACGCCCTCAGTATCCCCAAGCCCTACACAACCACATTAGCGATCGAGTACAAAACATTAGCTATGAATCCAATTTCGCTTAGAAATTTGACCAGTCAGCAAGTCATTTGTCACCTCGGCGTGGCCAAGCTGCACTGTCTTCTCCTGGAGCGAGCCGATGTCCTTGACGCCCAAGGATTTGAGGAGCGTGATCCCGGAGATGGCTGACACGGGCACGACCTTGAGATCGTCCCTCACCGTGTACGTGACGACCCCCCGCACAAATCCAGATGCAGCGGCACGAGACGCCACGCCGCCATCACCGGACTGCGCCAGCGCCGGCTGGAGAAGCTTGCGACCGGCCGGCGTGCGCAGGGCGGCCTTGGCATCGTCGCGGCACATGTAAGAGTCGTCGAGGTTGTTGACGCTGGCGTGGAGGTTGCCGACGCTGCCGGTCATGGAGCCCGGGGTGAGGAGGCCGGCGACCGTGCCGAGCGGCAAGGTGAGGAGGGAGAATAGGAAGTCGACGACGTCCTTGCCGGCCTCGGCGTAGACCACGCGTTGGGTTTTGGTGTCCACCAGCAGCTTCATGGTCATGACCGTGCCATTGACAGTGGCTCTCTTCTTCCCTTTCTTCTTAGCCATCTAAGACGGGCTATGCAGTGACCGACGACTGTTTCCCGAAGGCACTTATCGGGTGTATGTATACATACGCAGCACGCGTGGACTTGATTTAGCCCAGCACGCGTGAGAACCGCGATTTTTGGGGAATTGATTTACCCCAGCACGCGTGGAGAGTTTAATTAGCGCAATGCTCGATGCCCAAGCATGCATGCTCATCGTGGAACTTGGGAAAGATGAAAAACATAGGCACTAGTACTACTATTTTTTGGGAAGACCAATAGACTGTATACGATCGATGCACCTTCGTCCATCGCTCGGGCCACCGGAGCACCGCGCTGGGATCGGAAACGTTTGTAACGGGGGGGCTCCGTGGACATGCTTTCCTGGGGACGTGCGGACGTCGTCAGAGGAGAACGTGTGTATTTGAGTTTTTTCCTTTTTTGCGGAACTGAAACTTCATTTATCAACCAGCATGTATCTTCTACTAGCGACACCACCGAAAAGATGAGGTTATAGTTCCCCTCATTGGAGATGAAACTACAAATGCAAGACTGGCTGTTCGGGCTCAGCAATACACTGAAGCAGGAGTAAATGGTGGAGGCAATCGTCACGCTGTGGGCGATTTGGTGGGCTCGGAGGAATGTTGTCTACGCAGAAGAATACCAAAGCTCGCTCTCAACGCACCTTTTCATAAGGAGATTTTTGGATGAGCTCAAGGCGGCCAACCCAGAGAACACACGGGCTCATCCGACTAATGCTTCAGCTAATCGGTGGGTTCCTACGGAGCCAGGTAGGGCAAAGTTGAATGTTGATGGAGCTCTGCGGCAAAATCATCCAACATAGGAGCGATCGGTGTGATATGTCCCAATGATCATGATGTTTTTCTTGGTGTTTCAGTAGTGGTTTTCGATGGCATGACGAGCCCGGCCCTCGTGCTGGTAGAAGATCTTCTTCAATCTTAAGTGCTAGTCGCCTCCAACTGTCTCAGAGTCGTTTGAGATCTCCGCATGTCAAATCAGCTCAGTGATAATTGCATGATCATCAAAGAGATCATCAGTAGGAGGAGAAGTTTCAGCTTGTGAAATAGACCGTGAACAATGCTTACATAACAAAGAGCAGTAGCTTTTTTTTGTCGAAACACATTACAAATAATTAATAAAGTACTAAATATACATATGAATGCACTAGTAAAAATCTCTCGCAAATTGTTTGTGGGGGCCATGGCCCCCACCACCCCACCCCTAGGTCCGCCACTGACGAGGAGGCTCATAGATTAGCTCGTTTAGCTACTTCTTTTGATCCTGGATGACATGTTTGGTTGTCTGATCCTCCTTCTTATTTATGTATCACTTTGAATCATCATATGAGTAAAGAGTGTTGTTTATCTGAAAAAAGAATACCAGTGATTTCATCGGCGGCCTGCTTAACCCCTTGTCTGCAATCATGTCAGCTACAATGGGCAAGCCCGTCTCATTCCATGCAGTCTGCCATTTCAGTCTTTAAGGCGCTTGAGCAAGTTCTATGGAATCGGCAAGAAGCGAAGATGATTTCGCCCATTTGATTTTGCAAGATCATACATTCCATCCATTACCTTATGCCTCTAGGTAAGCTCCATCGACATTAAGCTTCCGCCACTAGGAGGGGGTGGAATCCATCGATCTGGCGACCGGCGGCATTTCGAGCGAACAAGTTGGTGGCTTTCTAATAGGTAGTCGGTTGTAGCTATTTAGGAATAGAAGATACTTAGGTCTCCCAGCCCAAAAAGAAGAATGAAGAACGAGCAATCATGGAAAGATTCACTAATAGATGTACAGACTGATCAGAAAGAAATATATCATATGAGGCCAAGGACGATCTAGTTAAGTGAGTGATTCAAGATTTCCCTAGTTATTCTATGGAGTTTTTCAAAATGTCAACTAGGTTCCGCAAAAAGTATGAGAAACTCATCGGGGATTTTTGATGGGGAAGGAGGGATATCGCAAATTAATTTGGATGTCTTGAAAACGGATGATTAAATCCAAAATGGCTGGTGGCATTGGTTTCAGCTACATGGACATTTTCAACCAAGCGTTGCTTGCTAGAAAAGGATGGAGACTCTTCCGTTACCGGTAGTCTATGTGCTCGTGCTAGCCAATGACCCTTCTACTCATCGGGGCTCAACGTCGGTTAGGAAACCTGTAAACCTAGGCTTTATCCTCATTTATAAGGCAAAGCTAGGGGTTGTTCGAGGCTGATATGACTCATAGTCAGCGTCTCGGTAGCAATCATCACCCCATACTTGTAACCCCCACACACGAGGTGTCTCCCACCATTAATAAAAGCAAAGTAGGAGTATGTTGTCATCTCGACCATGAGGTCTGAACCTAGGTGAACCCCCTGCATGTGATCACCTCTGGAACATCTGATCATGCTCTTCACCCTACCGAGGCTACTAACGGTTTTAGGTTCCATCGGTATTATCATTTGTAGAAATATAGATATTGTTACAAGTTTCGGGCCTAGGGCCTGGGGGAGGGAGGCGCCCTGGTCTTCCAGAGAAGAAAAGGTCGAATCTAGCCATTTTCTCTTTGCTACACTTTCTACTATAGGAGAAACTTTTTCATCGTGTATTTATTGGACACTCAGTAAAGGTGACCTTACATAGGGAGAAAATAAAAACACTCGGTACACAGTTGTTAGATCGCGATTGGTTGAAGGCAGACGACGAAGCACATTTTACGAGGTGTCTCAAAAAAAGGATTAATGGTGTGACATGATGGATTTGTTGGAAATATGCCCTAGAGGCAATAATAAAGTGGTTATTATTATATTTCCTTGTTCATTATAATTGTTTATTATCCATGCTAGAATTGTATTGATTGGAAACTCAAATACATATGTGGGTACATAGACAACACTGTGTCCCTAGTGAGCCTCTACAGGACTAGCTCGTTGATCAAAGATGGCTATGGTTTCCTAGCCATGGACATGAGTTGTCATTTGATAACGAGATCACATCATTAGGGGAATGATGTGATGGACAAGATCCAAACTATGAACGTAGCATATGATCGTGTCAAGTTTATTGCTATTGTTTTCTGCATGTCAAGTATCTGTTCCTATGACCATGAGATCATGTAACTCACTGACACCGGAGGAGTACCTTGTGTGTATCAAATGTCGCAACGTAACTGGGTGACTATAAAGATGCTCTACAGGTATCTCCGAGGGTGTCTGTTGAGTTGGCATGGATCAAGACTGGGATTTGTTACTCAGTGTGACGGAGAGGTATCTCAGGGCCCACTAGGTAATACAACATCACAATGAGCTTGCAAGCAAAGTGACTAAAGAGTTAGCCACGGGATCTTGTATTACGGAACGAGTAAAGAGACCTGCCGGTAACGAGATTGAACTAGGTATGGAGATACCGACGATCGAATCTCGGGCAAGTAACATACCGATGAACAAATGGAACAGCGTACGGGATTAACTGAATCCTTGACATAGAGGTTCAACCGATAAAGATCTTTGTGGAATATGTAGGAACCAATATGGGCATCCAGGTCCCGCTATTGATTATTGACCGTAGAGGTGTCTCGGTCATGTCTACATAGTTCTCGAACTTACAGGGTCTGCACACTTAATGTTCGGTGACGATTTGGTATTATTGAGTTATGTATGTTGGTGACCGAAGGTTGTTCGGAGTCCCGGATGAGATCCCGGACGTCACAAGGAGCTACGGAATGGTCCGGAGGTAAAGATTGATATATATGAAGTTCCGTGTTGGGCACCGGAAAAAGTTCGGGCGCCACCGGTAACGTACCGGGGGTGCCGGAAGGGTTCCGGGGGTCCACCCACCCCGAGGGGGCACATGGGCTGAAGAGGTGGCGCACCAGCCCCTGGTGGACTGGGCAGCCAGCCCCTAGAGGCCCATGCACATGGGGGGTAGGTGGGAGGTGGGCTAAGGGAGAGGGACTCCTCCCTAGGGCCTCCACCTTCCTTGTGGGAGGTGGACTCTCCCCCCTTGGCCGATAGGCCAGCCCTAGGGTTTCCCCTAGGGCTGCCACCCCTCCTCCCCTCACTCCTATATATAGTGGAGGTTTTGAGGGCAGCCACCACCTGAAAAGCCACGTGCTGCCTTCTCTCCCTCTAGATCGTTTTCTCCACTAGATCGGTTCGGTAGAGCTCGGCGAAGCCCTGCCGGATCAGTTCATCACCACCGCCACTACGCCGTTGTGCTGCCGGAGAACTCATCTACCTCTCCGCCCTCGCTTGCTGGATCAAGGAGGCAGAGAATGTCATCGAGCTGTACGTGTGCTGAACGCGGAGGTGCCGTCCGTTCGGCACTAGATCGTGATTGGATCGCGGGACGGATTGCGATTTGGATCGCGAAGACATTCGACGACATCAACCGCATTTCTTAACGCTTCCCGCTTAGCGATCTACAAGAGTATGTGGATCCAATCTCTCCTCTCGTAGATGCTCATCTCCTAGATTGATCTTGGTGAAGCGTAGTAATTTTTTTGTTTCCCATGCAACGTTTCCCGACAGGATTGTATAACAAGATGGAGCACACATTGCTTCTATGGTCACGTCACTAAGTGGCTTCCCTTTTTTGGGATTCCTTTCTAGATGGAGGATTCTTGGCTAATTGACATGTTCTTTTCGCATGGATGCTCCTACGGACGTTGTGGCTCATTGACTTTGTTGTGGCTATGCTGGACAATGGGCATATGTTAAGCTTTACCGAGTGTACGTTAAAGTTTACCAAGGGTTGCTAGCAAACGAAACATTTTTTTTCGTAAATACACAAAAGCATTGTGTATCACTGCACTGATAGATGGATTAGAATGTACTCCCTCCGTTCCTAAATATAAGTCTTTTTAGACATTCCGATAGGGGACTACATACGGAGCAAAATGAGTGAATCTACGCTCTAAAATATGTCTATATACATCCGTATGTAGTTTAATAATGAAATCTCTAGAAAGACTTATATTTAGGAACGAAGGGAGTAGCAATTACATAGGGAATCACAAAAGCATGAACAGGATGTATGGCGTGAGTGAGATTGCCAAAAACGCATGAAACAGAGAGGGAGATGTGCTACCCCCAAGAACAAAATACTATGTCTCCGGAATGAGGTGATCAAGTCCCTTAGCTCGAGCGCCAACCCAAGAGCAAGCATCGTCCTTCATGGTATAAATGTTGTACAACACCGAGATTTTATCACCATCGAAGGCACACCCATTGTGGTGCTTCCAAAGTCACCAAGAGGTAAGGATAATGAGGGATGTCAGCCGGCGGTGGATGAGAGTGGGCGCGCCATGGACAATGGTGGAAAAGCAGTCGAGGAACTCACCATCGTGGCTGGGCAGAGCGACCGTGGCTCAGCACCACACGGACACCTTGTGCCACATTTGGCGGGAGGAGGAACATCTAGCAAGGAGGTGTTGCATCATCTTCAACTCTTGATCACAGAGAAGGCAGTGCGGAGAATGAGGGAGGCCACGATGCGCAAGATGATCATCCATCCACCAACGTCCCTAGATCGTGAGCCAAAGGAACATCTTCACATGAAGACGCACCTGATATTTTTATGTGTGACTCCAAGAGGGGCCGGTGGTCGAGCCTGAGAAAAGGGCGAGGTAGCAAGACTTAGCATAATACGTATCGTTAGTCGTCCAACGCCAAATGATGCAATCTGGCTCGTTGGAGAGTGTGACGCACTGAAGTTGCCGCCACAAGGATACATACTAGTTCAGTGTAGCGGGGCCGAGTGCCCCATAGATACCCCTAATTCAAGTGTGAGACTACCCATAGTGGGCGTAACTTTAATTGTAACATAAGGTCCAAGTCAGCAATTTTTCTTAGACTACCCACAATGGAAAGTAACATAGAGTAGTAACATGCATACGTTACTAGTATAAGTTACTACCTTCATAGTGGGTACTCCCTCCGTTCCGGTGTATAGGGCTTGCTAGGAAGGGCAGCGCGACCAAGGTGAATTTCTACTGGCTACGATCAATCTCCTCTTCTGATACGTCTCCACCAATCAGCGAGTAGTTAGGAGCTTTTAGTTAATTCCCGCTTTTAAGGATGGCAACCGAAGCGCCGTTGAGGCCCACCGCTGCTGTTATGCATGCGTGAAATCTTCTCCCTCCAAAGCTTCCAAGTATGGCACGAAATCTTCTCCTTCCTCCCTCCAAAACCTTCCAAGAACGGCGCCAAATCTTTTCCTTCCTCCAAAACCTTCCAAGAACGGCGCCAAATCTTCGTTTGATTTCCAAAACGACCGCGCCATCGGCAGCCCCAGTTCCGCCCTTAAGTACTCCGTCTGTTCACTTCTCGTCTTCATCCAGTTCATCTCCTCTCTCTCACTTTCCAAGCACACATCGCCCTTAAGCACACATGCAAGCTGCTGGATTGATGAACAGTATATGTTTAGGTGCTTTCATTCTTAATATGTAGGCAAAAAATTTAGATGCCGTTCATGCTTAGAACAATGTACTGTTTGTGTAGATGGGATCGGCAGCTCAACGTTTGTGCAAGGCGAGAGTAGTGAGCAAGGTGGGAGAAGGGGGTTCGGCTTGAGTAAGTTTGTGAAATCATTTTGTTTACATTTTCCATAACTTTTACATGAAAATTTTATGGTTTATCTTGGTTTATCTTACCAGATGTTGATGCGAGTGGCAGCGGCTTAGGTGTGAACAACAATTCCTCCGGTGGCGGCTACCGCGGCAAGGGATATAATCCTAATTTTGAAAACGCTGATGAGTATCCTCCTAGCCAACAGCCAGTACAACCAAATCCTTCGCGTACTATCGATTTGAGTAAGTAATTCTATTTTGAAAAATGTTCTTTAAAAAGAATTTTCTTTTTGTTTTTTACTCTTTCACAGTAATTTAACTATGTACATGCATCTAAAATGTGCTTTTGCCTTTTGATTTCTGTAGATGTCCTAGCAAATAAATCTACAAGGAAGTTTTATAGCGTGGAAGAAAAGCGCCAAATATACTCATGGATTTTGCAACGCAATGGAACGTCCACAAAAATGAAACGTGGAGTTTCAGCTGCGGTTGCAGAATTGGCAAAATGTCCAAGGAGGGTGGTCACAAGGATTTGGAGACAAGGATTAAAAGGAGGTGGCATAAACAACGTGAAGTGCATGAGGAAGATGAAGTGTGGAAGGAAGAAGATCAATTTGGACATTGAAGCATTGGAGGCTATCCCTACTACGGAGCGCACCACTCTAAGACAACTAGCGGAAAATATGAACATGCCAAAGACCACTATTTTTCGGAGGTATTCTCATAATCATTTTCATGTTTTAATGTATTCTACATTATGCCAAAATTCACATCTTTACAATATTTTTCTTTTGCGTGTGTAGGTTAAAGGAGAAGCAAATAAGAAGGGTAACGAGTGAACTCAAGCCCATGTTGACAGAAGAGAACATGAAGGAACGTGTGGCCTATTGTCTTCAAAATATTGAGCCTTCAACATTCCAAG
The DNA here is from genome assembly GCA_039707655.1 of Elymus sibiricus. Taxonomy (NCBI): domain Eukaryota; kingdom Viridiplantae; phylum Streptophyta; class Magnoliopsida; order Poales; family Poaceae; genus Elymus; species Elymus sibiricus. Next base: position 74,077,914 of record CM077667.1, read on the forward strand.
ACAAACCCACATTCAAGGCCGGGTTCAATGTCGTCCATATTGATGAGAAGTGGTTCTATCGAATCAAGAAGAAAGAAAATGTCTATTTGAGCCATAGAGAGGAAGCCCCAAAGAGAGAGACTAAGAATAAGGGTCATATCCAGAAGATAATGTTTCTATCGGCAATGGCTAGACCAAGATATGATGCCCAAGGAAATTGCATTTTTGATGGAAAGATTGGGGTGTGGGCCTATGTTGAATGGGTTCAAGCACAAAAGAAAAGTGCTAATAGGTTAGTTTTGTTCAAATTTTTTTTATCTCGCAACATTTTCTTGATTATGTTTCCACACTAACAAAAAATCATTTTATTTGCAATAGGAAGAAGGGAGATTGGGAGATCAAGCCTTGCACGGATGTAGACAGGGCTAAAAGCAGGGAGTATTTATGTAACTTTGTGCTACCAGCTATAAAAGCTAAGTGGCCGGCCTGGGATAGAAACAACACAATCTATATTCAACAAGATAATGCGAGAACGCATATACAGCCCGATGATCCAGTGTTTCTTACAGAGGCCGCTAGAGGTGGTTGGCACATTAGGATGGTTTATCAACCACCTAATTCACCGGACACAAACATTTTAGATCTTGGTTGGTTTGCCTCAATCCAATCTATGTTCGCGAAAAAAATGCCCAAGACTCTTGCCGAAATTCTTGCTAAAGTTAACCAATCTTTAGCCGAATATCCACATGAAAAACTTAATAGGTTCGTCCCTTTGGATCTTTTTAACTTGTTAAAGTTTCATTACATAAGAAATTAACACATTATTTGCTTGATCTTGTAGGATATTCTTGAGCCACCAAGCTTGCATGAGGGAGATCATACGCAAGAAGGGCACGATTCATTATGATGTACCACACATGAAGAAAAAAGCACTTGAGAAACAAGGAAAATTGCCGGTCCGTTTGACAATTGACAAGGACTACGTTGATGCGGCAATAGAGTGGCTTAACACTGTTCCTACTCCATAGGATATTTTGGACTTGTTCTCGATAGCTAGTTGGAGTATGAAATGTGTGCAATTGTTTTGGACATCAAGTTTTAGTACTTTAATTCATGTAATATTTGGACTTTGCCTGAAAATATTTGGAGTTTTTCTTTGCCGCGGTAGGGTTTTGCCACTATTTGTGTCCGCATGGAAGAGGCGAACGAACGCAACGATGCAGACTAGTTTTCACATCTGCATGCATGTGAAGGAGCCGAGCTAGCCTCGGTTAGTTTTTTTTAAATCGCCATGCAGCCATGCAGCTCTGTTCACATCTGCATGCGCGTGAAGGAGCTGAGTGAACGCATATTTTTTTTAATCGCCATGCAGCCACATAGCCGTGTTCACACCTGCATGCGTGTGAAACCAACACCACCGAAGAAAAAGGAAATGTGGCGTCCAGGAGTTAATTCACGTGGGAGAGCGAGGGTGATTAATTAGGCTAATTAATTCTAGCGGGCCTTATTCTTGAGGTGTTTTGGAACAAATAGAAATTGGTAGTGAGCCCTATATACCGGACCGGAGGGAGTATGTGTATGTTACTCAATTTGTCTCTCTCCTCATTAATTAGCCATCACATCATCTTTTTCGTTTAGGTGGCATTGATGTTACTATCTATGTTACTCCCACTTTGGGTAGTCTTATGTACTCCCTCCGTCCAGGTGCATAGGGCGCATTTGAGAATCCCAGAATTCCTAAAGTGTAAGGCGTAATTCAATTGAATGCTCCTTGATTATTTCAACCGGCGTCTCGTACGACTCACCTCCTCTCCATCCTTTTCTCCCGTTCCCACCGGCAGGATGCATGGCGCTCCTTCTCTCTCCTAGTACCCCCACCGGTCCACCTCTTCCTGTGTGAAAGCAAACAGCATGCATAGCGCTCCTTCTCTCTCCTCCGTGTGAAAGCAATCATGCATGCATCCATGTTCCCTTGGCGCTCCTTCTCCTATAAAATAACCACACCGATCTGTGAACATCAGTCCATCCCTTCTCTTTTCTCTCTCAATTGTGTGAGCTGTAGAGTATGGAGTCCGGGTACAGCAAGGAGGTTGGTGCTGCGGACGACAAGGACGGCGACGTCCATGCCCGGCTGGGCGAGGATGCGTTTGATAGTGATGAGACCATTGACAGGGAGGAGGATGGTGTTGGGGAAGATGTGTCCAGCAAGCGCCATGGGAAGGAGGATCCCGTTGCAGATGGCAACGCCGACCTCCATGGCCGGTTGCGTGAGGAGGACACGGGCGACGATGAAGGAGAAGACACTGGACTGCCGTATTCATGGTTGTGTTGCTACAGCCAGGAGGAAGAAAAGCTTGGCATGTCCGGTGTGTGGAGTGACACAGATTTGGAGCAATATGCGGAAGAATTGGACATGGCGGATGATCTGGTACGCGAGCTTGAGAACTATGAAGCGGCAGAATATCTGGAGTACCTCGAGATGTTAGAGGATGCCGAGCTTTCTTACTATGCACAAATTGCCGAGGAAGATCATGACTTGATGTGCGAGGAGAAGGGCACTGGCCAAAAGCATGGGCCAAATTACATGGTAGAAGTCGTTGATGACTTGTCCGTTGGAGAAGAAGAGGAATGCATCACGGCCAGTTCGTCGAAGAAAAAGAAGCTAAAATTGCCGGCTCGTGTGTATGATGAAGAAGAAACCAAACGGTTGGGTGCAATGTTATTGAACTTCATGAACCCAAGCACATTCGCTGAAGATGGGAGCATCATTCCACCGAGCGAGAAATAAATTCAATCTAATTGCAGCTTCAACATACACACCGAGCGAGAAATGGTGCGATCAAATACTCCCTCGCAGCTTCAACATACTCGGTGTCGACCTCCAATCTAATTGCAAGTGTCCCCCTCGCCTCTTGTGCTTGTTTCTTCAAATGAGGTAAAGCATAGTGTATGGATCCCTTATGCTTGATTATTTCTCTCATGCATGCTTGGTGACTTAGGAAAATCCTATTGAGTCGTTGATGTGGATAATCTTCTAAAGATTTCTCCACCTTAGCAACAATATCAGGAAGGTCCTTCGGCATATGTTTTTCGAACATTGCTTGAATGGATGCAAACCATCCAAGGTCCAAGCCGTTGCAGTCGGGGGAATTAGGTGGTTGAAAAACCATCCTAATGTCCCACCCGCCTCTTTTTGCTTCAAGAAGAACTTCCAGATCATCGACTTGAACATGGGTCTTGGCGTTGTCTTGTTGAATGAAGATAGTGTTCCAACGATCTTCTTCAGGCCACTTGTCCTTGATTGCCGGCAACACATGTTTGATTAGGTATTCCCGGCTCTTCTCCTTACCTACTCAAGAAAATACATTGGAAGCAATCAGTACACAAGGTTAGATAAAGCAATGAAAACTATAAATGTGCAAAATATAATCTCTTACCAACACTAGTGCAAGGCTTCAACTCCAACGTACCCCTCTTCCTATTTCTGCTCTCCTTTTGCGCCGGCACCCATTCAACATATGGCCACACACCAATCTTGCCGTCGAACGTGCATTCACCTTGACTATTATACCTCGGCCTAGCCATAGCTGCAAGGAACATTATTTTCTCTATATGCCCCTTGTTCCTTGTTTGCCTCTGCGGGTTCGGTTCCTTGTTGGTCAAGTAAAACTGAAAAAATGTTTGCGTCATAATCTGAGATATAAATTATTGCTCAAAACAAGATATCCAAGAAATAGATTACACATGACTATTGTACCTTTTGGTTCTTCCTCGTCCGATAGAACCATTTCTCATCTATATGAACAACATTGTAACCTGCCTTGAAAGTCGGCTTTAGTGGCAAGCTAGATGGCTCAAGATGTTGAAGAGCATACAACACACGAGACTTCATGTTCTCTTCTTTCAATGCAGGCTTCAAGTCACTAGTATGACGACGAAATTCCTTTTCTTGCAACCTAAGATGGACCGTACTCTTCTTCATGTTCAATGCAGCTGATAGACATCGTATTGTTGTACGTTGTCCATGTGGTAAAGCCTCCATTTGATCCTCCGGCAGCTTCTTTTTTATTCTTCCACACTTGATCTTTCTCAGTCTCATAACGGCATTAATGGAACCCCCTTCTCGGCCTTGCTTCCAAATCCTTTGCACAACTCTCTTGGGACATTTAGCAAGAAGCGCGACTTCTTTAGCTACTCCTCGCTTCATTCGACCACCGATACCATTCCTTGCCAAGATCATTCCATATATGTGCCTTCGTTCATTGGTGTCATATTGTTCCCTATTAACCTTGTTGTTAATGGTATCTGTTGGGGATGCAATTGGATTAGTAAAAAAACATGGACATCCTACAAGTTAATCAACAGAAATATAATTTGACATGTAACAATACAAATGCGCTAAAATACTAAAACATATTATTCAAATACACGTTCATGTTTAACATAACTTACTTAGGTCAACAATTTTCCTAGGTGCAAGCGGAAACTCCGGTAGAGGCGGGCAAGCATCCATGTGCTCAAATACACCAGCATCATGAGTGAATTGGAAATTGCCGAAGCTGAAGCAAAGCAAGTGTTCTGATTATTCCCTATTGACGCTAAATTGTCATTGAGAGAAAATACACATACGTATAGTTGCTATCGAATCCACCGGCATATGCGACACCATCGGGAAGCTGTTGAGTGCGCGAAGTGCCACTGCCTTTGCTCTTACGAGTAGCTCCACCCCGACTACCCCTTGGAGCTCCTTCAATACGAGAACATCAAAATAATATGGTTGCATGCATGTACCATGCGGCCATGCCATGGATTAAATTAAAATACAATCAAATAAATTTAACACTCACCGCCTATTCTCATAGTTGCCGGTTGCTCAATGCTAGTGTCAATGCCCTCTTGATCTTGCCCATCACAGTGCCCTTCCTGCACATGCTGCTGTGTGCCGTTGGCACAGCCACTAGCGCGGCTCCCTGCACTTTGATTAAACGCAGCACGAGCAGGGCGACGAGGCCGCACAACCCTAGGCGCCGGACTGCTTACACCGCCTCCTGTTTCTTCCTCGCCGGCACAAGAACGCCCACCCCGGCCTGCACCTCGTCCACGCCGGCCTGCACCTCGTCCACGATTACCTCCAGCGCCACCACTCCCTCCAGCCTCCCCAGTAGCACCGCCTCGAGGCTTCCTTGACAGACCAACACGGCGCACAGCAGCCACCGGCTCGCTCCCGGCCGTGCCTATCACGAACGATGGCATCGGTCCACCAAGATTGCCGAGCGGGCGGCTCAAGCCAAGGTTCAGCCCTTCCTGCCGAGGTCTGCTCAGCCCTAGATGGATTCCTTCCATCCCTTCCTGCCACGGGCGACGCAACCCAAGGTTCAGCCCTTCCTGTCGAAGACGGCCGACGGCCAGATGAACGGATCCGGTTCCCACGACGCGGCCGCTAGGTCCGAGCCTTGTGCGTAAGGGAGGAACAGGCGGAGCTGGAGCCTCCGGATCGCCGCGAACGATGCCTTCTCTTTCCTCAACTCTCTCCGGTACGTAGTCATCATCAGGGTTGGGCGGCGCGTTCAGATCAAACGATGCCATTGAGGAGATGGAGAAGAAGAGCGGGAGAAGATGAAGCAGTGAGGGCTTGTGGTTGTGCTTTTATAGAACAATTCGCGAGCTCTGGTGATTTCGCGCCAAAGAGAAAAGTTTCGCGGGTTTTCTCTGTACACTCGAACGAAAACGGGGAGAGGAGGAAGATGATGACCGGTGAGAGAAGGGAAGAGCCAATGCATGCAGGGAAGCCGGACGCTGATTAGGCGAGCGGGTGGGTGGCGGACGTGGGATATTTGTTTGCATGGGTTAGCTGAAACGGCCAGCACTAATGACGGGATTTACTTCCAAATCAGTTTCGCTTTTTGAGGAAACACTGCGCGCGCACTCGTCCAATCGTTGCCCGCCTAAATCGCAGAGCTTTCTCAAATGCGCCCTATGCACCTGGACGGAGGGAGTAGCAATGATTTAATGAGGAGAAAGATATATTGAGTAACATAACTAGTTACTCATATTATGAGTAATATCACACATATTAAGACAAGATGAGTCTACAAGCTAATGAATGAAGTGTTGCATGACATCACACATATGTTACTCCCCACTATGGAGGTAATAACATAGACTAGTAAAATATGCATGTTACTAGTTGAAGTTACCCCCCACTATGACTAGTATGATCCAGCATACCCTTGCGAACAAAGTGTATTTTGCACCCGCGTCGGGGAACCATCACGAGAAGGAACAGAGGGATCTCAAAGATGGTAGATCCATTCACCCAGTGATCCTCCCAAAACTGTAATGTGCTGCCGTCGCCGAGCACCCTGGAGGTGGATGCACAGAAGATAGACTGCACCTCGATCCTGCAAGGAATATGGAGATGGAGGTGCCGCCATGGGTGGGGGTCACTTTTGCAAAATTATAGCCATCGACCTTGTAGAGAGTGGCTGATGCATTGAAAGTCAAGGACACCCAACCCACCGAGCGCAAGTGGCCGGTAGACCTCCCCCCCATTGACGAGCCAATGCGCACCACTAGTCACCTTGAGATCGTGCCATATGAAGCTATAGACGAGGCGATTGATTTTCTTTGGGATGTGGTGAGGGTTGATCAACATCCCCATTAGGATGTGGATGGTCATGGCACATAAGACATGGCGCACATGGGCAAGGTGCTCACCATGCGGGAGCATGGATGCCTACCATGGATAGAGATTTTGCTCGAGCTTATCGACAAAGGGCTGCAGGGCCAACGGGTTAACCTTGCGGATGGACAATGGCAACCCCAAATACCACGTCGGGAACTCTAGCAAGGGGAACAAGAAGTGGCAGCGATGGAAGCTCTACTCTCAAGAGAGCATTGAATCATATATAAGCGTTGATAACTTTTCTAGATTGGTGTGGAGGCCTAAGGCGATGCTGAAGATCCGAAGCAGCTCATGGGCGATAGCGAGATCCCGCTCGTCCGTATGGCAGAAAACAACCACATCATCGGTATAGAGGGAAATGTTGGATGTCATGTGTCGGGCGCTGAGACGGCGCAACATACCAGCACCCACCGCCCTCTATAAGAGGTGGTTCAGAACATCGATCACCATGAGGAACAACATGGGCAAGAGAGGGCCGCCCTGGCGAAGTACTTCAATGGTACACCGACGGCCCCATCACCCCGTTGATGAGGACGCACGTACTAGTCCTAGAGGAGGAGTCGGCCCAATTTCGCCAATGGGGACCAAGCTGAGGTGCTTTAGGATCTCAAGGAAGAAAATCCAAGACACGGAGTCAAAGGCGCGCACGTTCTTGATCTTGAGGAGCACTCCCGGGCCATGGAGGTTGTGGAGTTGTCAGGCCTTCCATTGAACCAACATGAAGTTATCATTGATGCTACAACCGGAGATGAAATTGCTCTGGTTGGTGCAGATCATACCGCCGAGGTGTGGCGCGATACAATGCGAGAGGACTTCCATGAAAAACTTTGCGAGCAGATGAACCAAACTGATCGGTCGGTACTCCAAGAGCATAAAGCCGTTGGGGTTAGGCGCCTTGCCTTTGGGGAGCAAAGGAGTTCAAAATTAAAGCCATTGGGGTTGGGCGGCTTGCCTTTGGGGAGCTTTGAGACCGTGTTCCAGATCTTGGCCTCCTAGAAAGGCCTCGCTTGAGCGCCCCCCCAACCCCGCACGCCGCGGTGCCTTCACACTTCAACAAATGAATCTTACAAATATTCTTGTCGACTATGTTCATGAGTGTCACTGTAATAAAGAATCTCTCTATAAAAATGTAAAAAAAGGAACATGGTAAATTTGTATTCCCTGGAATGTAGTAGCCCAAGTGTCGTTTCCCAGTCAAAAAAAGCACAAGCATCATTTAGTAACAGTCAGTAGAGTTTACCAGTGTAATTGACAATCGGCACAAAAAATACCGAGTGTAATTGACAATCAGCACAAAAATGATTTCCCCTAATGAGAGCTCCTGTTGGATGAGTGTTAGGCCGCTCCCAATGCTCCATCGTGCACACGTGCTAAGGAAATAATGTGGCAAAGTAATTAAAGAGGAGAGAGAGCATTATGATGACTCTAGAAGGAAATGCTGCTAACGCGTGAAACTATAAAAAATACCTACCAACCAATGCATGAAGGAGTTTAGTTATTAAATAATTAAATAAAGCAAGCTTAGCACCTCATCAAAAGCTAAACACACATTCATTAAGGACATTAGTTGCTAAGACTTTAATGTACTTAGCACCTCATCTAAGCAACAATGCATTTAGGCTGTCAGACAAGTAGAAGTAGCAGTTGGTAGTAGTAACGACAAAGCACCATTTCATCCAAATAAGGCAATTCCTAGCATTTCTTCAAACAAGATAATTGTTCCAAATTATGGGCCTTATGGCATCTAAACCGGACACACAAAAGTCACAATGGAAACAAACTGGAAGGAAAGGCAACACTGACGGCGAACATGCCAAATTAAGGACAGTATAACCGCACCTAATCCCTGCCCTCACAGCGATTTGCATTTTCGACCGTCCGTTTTCGCGATCTGATTGTTTCTGGCCGTCGGATTTCGTGTAAAAAACGATCTGTCTCTCACTGTATGTAATCTGGCCCAGCTGTCCTGTGGGCTGCTGCTCCAGAGGCCGAAACGCGGGCCTCCGATGCATTGGGCCGTCCGCGAGCCGCCAGCCCGTTCCAGCGGTCCACTGCTGGGCTTGCTAGGCGTAAGAGCGACCGCGTGAAATCCATCCTCTCCCGATTCAGTTGCCTCAAAAGGAAAAATCTAATCCCGGTCGAGGCGCAGCAGAGCGACCGCACCGAATCCATCCAGTCCGGATTCGAGCCGCGGAGAGGAGTCCATCCAGTCCGGATTTGAGTTGCGGAGAGGAGCGGCCGGTGAGGCCGGTTCCATCCAGTCGAGACGGACGGTGTGTGTCGGTCCACCTGAGGTGAGGGTTGGGATCGAGACCTTTCGTGCGCTGGGATAGACTGGAGAGGAGCGGGATCCGGGTCGAGCCGATGCAGTCCAGCGCGTGAGGGAGGTGCGCGAGGGGATTAGCGGAGACGCATGATGCGCGTCAAGAAAGGTGGGGGCGACGGCGCAGACGCCTCGTCTGCTCGAAACTGCTCTGCTCTCTCTTCAAGCAAACACATGGCCTATTCATGGCTGGTAATGTCGCAATCCTTTCATATGCCCAGTGGTACTATATAATGCTACGCTCCGGTGTTGCGTTTCGCTTCGCTATCCTCTAGGAAACAAGCCAGGATCGATGCGAGAGAAGGGGGAGGTCGCTGCGAGAAGAAGGGGATTGGCGCGAGGGCCTCGCCGATTGATGTTGATCTCGTCGCACGCCGAAGCAGGTCTTCGATGGTGGAGGTGTGTTACTCGCAAGCTTGCCTCCTTTTCCTTCGTTACTTCAAGAGTCACAAAATCGGTGCTTTCACGTTCGTTCTAGCGAAACCCAGCCATGCTCCTCCTGTACGTGATGGCGATGATTGCATTACTGCAATGGCCGCTTGAGCTTCTTATCCTCACCCTTCGGGCTTGCTTCCCCTCTCCCTTCCAGGTTGCCATGGCGGCGGCTCTCCCTCCCCTCTAGGCCGAAATCCCCCATGGTGAACACACGAAGTAGTGGTCGTTCTGGGAGGCCAACAACAGTGCCCGCAAACCGGCTGACATCGAGACAAGGTATCTACCATTTTTTTCCCTATTCAGGACAACCAAAGCAAGGATAAGAGAAGATCTTGCTTTTACCTTCCTATATTTGCTCCCGGTGTTTGTGATTTTTGCAGGTTTCTCGATCCAATCTGCCATGTATGTGATTTATGTTTACTTCAATTGATAAATCAGGCATCCGCGTCCTTGGAGATGTTTGCTATGGTCTATTCTTATTAGCACGTTTATGAGTGTGAGCTTCTTTAAATGAATTGTCCCATGCCAATAGAAATGTACGCTTATGTCTCATGTCTCAGTCTTACGATTTAGATGGTAGATTATCTAGCATGTTTTAGCCACTGGTTTATTTTCACATTCAAATAAAAGGACCCTGATTGGGTTGTAACCTGAGGGAAATAAAAAAATCGATTCTATACCGTATGTAGGATGTTTCTATCAGGTTGTAGCATGTTTTGTTCATGTGATACTTATGTTTAATTCCCTTGCAATCTAACCAGGTGTTCCACAAGCATACCAGGACGATGATCTCCAGGAAGGAGCTGTTCAAGGACACGCTCAAGAAGCGGTGCACGTGTGGAAGCGCATTGTCGAGCTGCGTCTAACAGGTCCTGTGGATGCCCAACACAAACCCCAAGCTTTCTCCAGCATTTATTTGTTCTATGTATGTACGACCATGTTCATTTTTGTGGATTAACAGAAGAGGAAGCCAAGTTGTTGAGGATGTACGTCAACCAGCCTGGTTATGTCGATCTCCATTGGGTATGATCTTATAAGAGTCTTGCTGTTGGTGCCATGCAAGGAAGCTCGGTATTTACTTATTTGCATGTCACTTTGACTAATGATTTTTGTTTCTAGATTGAGTTGTTACCTCTGTATTTTTTACAGTGCATTTGCAAAGGCAAGATGTTTGCCCGGTGTACCTGAAGCTCAAAACAGATGTGCCATTGAGATTCCATTTTGTTTTGTGAGGAAGATGATGGAGAGGAGGAAGTAAGTTTTCTTCGAGTTAAAGAATATGGCTTCAATTAACTATTTTTTAGGTAGCTTAAATGGTTCACATGGGAAATGGTTTGCTACTGATTATAGTACTCTCAGGTAGCTGAAATGGTTCACATGGGAAATGGCTGAAACTCTGCAAGTGTTCAAACTTCAGAAGCTACCTACAAGTGTTCATAGTTCAGAATGTTCAGAACAAAGCAAGCATAGCAAAGCAGAGGAAAGGGTGAGAAGGAACGACTAGGTTGCAAAGCTTTCAGCAGCGGCTCAACCGGCTGACGGCATAAAATCTTGCTTACTCAATGTACTCCAAACTCCAGATTATGTGTAGTTTGCACCTAAAAGTGCTCTATATGTAAACAGTGTTTAATGACTGTAAACCAAACTTAGGCACGTGCTCTTCGGTATAAAATGCAGTGCGAGGGGTGATGGGAGGCAAAGCTATGAAAAATCTGAACTTTATTTCCAGTTCTCTCCGTTTCTTTCCATTCTTGTTTCTTTTCTGTCGTAGTATAGCACGTATCTTGCACCAATCAATTTAGATCCGTCCTTGTCCAGTTCCTCAGTGCCTCCTCCTCTGGCTAATAATCCGGTGGAGGTCCTGACAATTGCTTACATAACGTACGTAGCTGTTTGGGGTTGCTGGCCAGCTGGTGTTTATATTTGGTCATTCTTGTGTTTTTTCTCTTTACTTTATGCATCTTCATTTTTAAAGTTAGAAGTTAACATGATACAATATTTTTCTTGAATGCAACCGTGTCACAAGTTTGTTGTTAAATTCATGCTTGCTGCTGCCACAGTAATTTTATGACTTACCATGTCCAATAGAACAATTCAGTGTTTGTATAAGTAGTTTATATGGTTATAATTACAAAAAGCTAATCTATATAGTGTTCCACAGATCAGTCGTCCTGATATAACATAATGAAGCTGCTGCTACTACAAATCTCCCTATCAATGAAGATAGAAGAGGGTGTCAAAATTCGTAAGCAACTAGAGTAACATGTGTGACTCTTTTGGTCTTGGTGCCCTACTAATACTGTTAGCTACTTCTTGCACGATTGAAATGTTTTACCTGTATCCCTGCAAAAAGGAAATAATCTATTTGTAGTAATTTTCTTTCAAGCTGACACTTTACAGCTTGGTTTGGTTGTTCCAGCACTCAGGTTTGGAAGGAACCATTTAATATTGTAGCTCCACCCACTTATGACTGGTGAGCTTCAATTTGTTTACTAATCGGGCGATCTGTTGCGGCATGCCATTGCCAATCAGTTGAATCTTCTGTCTGAGGAGCAAAATGAATGGGATCCCAATAGATGCAGGAAAGGGAGATGTGGAGAAGAAGGCGACGCTCGCGGTAATGTCAAAAGCAAACTAAATCCTAGAGCTACATGATAGGGAAGTTTATTAAAGTGTCTCGTGAATTTGAAGTATATTCAGAGTTTGTACATTTTTCAGACGTTGTTGCTGGTTTTACGGGCTAACAAGCGTATCCAATATACTTTAAACCTGTTTACGTGATTATATGTTTTCTCAATAATCATGCATTTAATTTCTAGACGAAAAAACAAAGCCATTTGAGGTGAATGATTTTTTTAAAGCTTTGATTACCATGAGATTATTTTGTGATATTGCTTGCCTATATTGAGAGATCGTAATGTGAATTTTTGAAAAAGAAATAGAAATTTCTGATGCATACATTTTCGTAATATTCCTACCATATTTTGTTAAAATCAATGGGCGCAGCAACGCGCGTCATCAATGATCTAGTAGCTGTTACATTAACACAGACACAGACGAACTAAAGGAAGAAGCTAGGACACCACAGGCAACAACGACGAGGCCAAGGACGCTTCGGTGGCCACCAGCAACCCACAAGACAGCATGCGAAGGCCAACCATGCGCATGGATACATGCTACGAAATTCTTCACCCCTTCCGCTTATTGGCAAGGAAGACGTCAGTGAGAACCGTCTTTGACTGCAGCGATGCCTTCAGAATCTCCAATCCCTGCACATTGAAGTGACAAGAAGTCAATGAGGAAGGAATACTATTTTTTTCACTAAAACAAATGTAATTGATTTGTAGCAGGGGCTGAGCTATTACCTCGTCGTAGCCAAGCTGCACGGTTTTCTCCTGGAGCGAGCCGATGTCCGTGACCCCAAAGGTGTTGAGGAGAGTGATCCCAGAGATGGAGGACATGGGCGACACCTTCAGGTCGTCCATCACCGTGTAGGTCACGATCCCCTGCACGAACCCCGCGCCTGCTGCGGCAGATGACGCCCCGCCACCAACGGAGCCAGCGACCGGCTCCTCGACCTCCACCAGCTGCGTGGTCATCTGACGGCCGCAACTCCGACACTCCGCGCCACATACCCTGGTCACGTGGTTCCTGCATTGTGAGTTGCTGGAGCTGCCGCAACGGAAGAAGTTAGCGGATTCAGGCGGCGCCGCCTCAAGCTGGAGCAGCTTGCCGCCCTGACAACCCGCAGCAGGGGCGAGGAGGGCTTTCTTGGCGTCGTGACGGCTGATGTAGGTGTCGTCGAGCTTCTCGACACTGCCGTACAGGTTGCTGACGCTGCCGACCATGGTGTCGGTGCTCAGAAGCTTGACGACCGTGCTGACCGGCAAGGTGAGGAGGGAGAAGAGGAAGTCGACGACTTCCTTGCCGGCCTCGGCGTACAGAACGCGCTGGGTCTTGGAGTTCACCAGGAGCTTCATGGTTAGCTTGCTGCCGGTGCTCTCCTTGGGAGCCATAGCGACCAGAGCTTGTGTGGACTGTGCAGTAGCTATGGAGTATGGAGACTGGAGAGAGCGATACAAGAGAGGTGCTCGTAACAGCCGTATTTATACACATAGTTGGGCACCTTAGGCTTCATGGGGAATATGAATGCCATTGATGCACCGTTCAGTTCATTGGGAACTTGCGAAGACGTATCGCTTGCAGTCATTTTGGGCTTTGCTCGATGGACAGCAGTGCGCATGCTAGGTCCATTAATTGGGAAGATAAAGCAACGGTTCAATTGAAAGGCCATTGGGAGAATAGAGGATGCAACATTGACTGGCATATAATGCATTCTGGCACGCGTGCACGCTGATGGATGGTGGAAGATGCATGATCATGAGATGGGCTCCGGACTCCATAGGAAGGGATTTTGTAGGATTCTTTTCCATAGGATTTTTTTTTCTTTTAGGCCTCTTTTGGTTTAGAGGAGTTATGTAGGAATTCAGTAGGATAGGATTTCTATAGGAAAAATTCCTTTAAAGTTCTTTGGTTTGTAGGAATTGAATCATATTCCTATGGAGGAACTCTTCCTATCCTGCACATTTCACAGGTAAATAAACATTAGCCTAGACTCAATGTAAAAATTCCTATGATGTGGATCAAATGACAACTCTTTTTCTATTCCTGTTCATAGGATTTAAGATGTATGACATCTCATTTCCTACAAGTTTCCTATTCCTATAATATTTCTACCCCATGAACCATACAAGGCCTTAGAGTTCATTCGGTTCAAAGGAATGGATCCTAAAATTCCTATGTAATGCTTTCCTACACTACAATGTCATAGAATTCCTGGCAAGAAGCTAGACCTCTTGGGAAAATTCCTTTGAATATGACAACTATGGCATCCACTCTATCTCCGTAGAAAATTCCTGTGTTTTTCTTGAGCTGCAAACCTGCAACCCTGCAACCAAACAACGTCTATTGTTGATTCCTGTGTTTTCAATTCGTGTAGGATTCTAAGTCTCGTGGCATCTTTAACTGTATAAACGCATCACAATAGCTTTGCATACACATACATGCGCGCATTCATGGATATGTGTAATCGGAAGAAGAGGAAGTCAACCACGTCCTTGCCGGCGGAATGGTAGATCAATGCAATTGAACAATTGTTTTTTTACATGTGTCTTTAGTTTCCCTCTCATCGTCCGCGCTCGACTGCCCCACCAAACCATGTGTAGTGGGTGTTTAATGAATGCTAGAAAGGCCAACATTTTCTCTATTCTACCAGGCATGTCGATGTTTCGTAGCAACATAGCCACAAGCCACAAGCCACAAGGAAATGTTACAATGCACAAAAATCAGTAATTTTGGCCTTGCATCTAAGTTTTTATTTTTGGAGTCTAAACACACTCCATTTTATTGATTATAAAAATGCATAGGGATACAATATAGATCTTGGGGATCAAGGAGCCACACATGGCGTCCTAAAGAAAGGTCGTGCATCTAAGTTAAGTCGGCACATTTTAAGCTTGTGGCCCCCCAACTAGAACTAGGTTGGGGTAGCATGGCCCAAGAGCCCAGTATCTGAGCCAGGCTCAGTCGTCACTTTTTCGCCCAAAGCCAAGGGCAAAACCCTGAAATGGTGCAAATGAGTTATTTTTGCTAATTTTATGTCGAAAAAAGATATAATACTTAACTCCCATAGTGTCAAACTGAACCGATAAGGCGCACCCCGCATGAACCACTCCCTTTTTTTTCTCGCTAATGTGTTTTTTGTTTACTTTATTTTAGTTTTTTACTCCTGATTTTCCATTTGGTTCAACATTTTTTATTTGTATTTTTCTCATGTTTTTCTTGTTTCTGTTTTTGGTGGGGGAGGCATAGGTGAAATTTTTGTTTCAAAGTACATGAACATAAATCTAGTCATGGATGAACATTTAAAAAAACATAATCATTTTTAAGAAATACGTACATTTTTTTGTAAATATGAACATTTTTATATACACGAACATTTTCCCAAAATACATGAATTTGTTCTAGATACAAGTTTTTAATGCATGACCATATTTAAAATACGAAGCAAATACATTTTCTGTATGCACGAACCTTTTTATTGAGGTATATAGAACATGTTTTCCGCATAGTACCTTTCAACCCATGTTATTATTTTAAAAGATCGAACTAAGGAATTGTTTACAATGCTTAATTAAGCCAGGCAACGCAAGGAGCGATGAACAGGCAGAAATGCTAAGGTCGTCCAACGGGAAGCGGATGGGGCCCCTTTATCGGGCCAAGATAATTCCGAGTCAGCCTATGCGGGCCCTTATATGGACCAAAATTTGTACTATATACTACTCCGCATAACGTGCAGCGGCGAAGCCCTCGTCGAGCCGACGTCTGTCGCCCTAATCAAAGTTTCTCCTCTCTTCGCCGGCAAGCGGCGGCGGCGGTCATCAAAGTCAGGCAACGCTTCGAAGGTGAGCGACTTCCTCCCCCACAACCCCGTCCTCTGCTACCTTTTGCTTCCGCGACATTCTTTTCGAGTCATCGTACCAGCGACAGCTAAACTCTGCACCACATCTACTGATCTACGCATGTCCATGTGTTCTTGCATGTTCATATTCGTCTAACTGTCATCTGCTAGGATTCGTGGGAGTTTTGAGGGGTTTCACAGGTGTTGGGCGGTACAGGGATGTTAAAGGCTGATCGTAGGACGTTCGGTTCGATTCCGTAACCATAAGCTAGTTATAGATCTACTAATGTGGTGTAGTGAAACTATCTATCGAGTTTGTAATGTTAGTTACATCAACTAATTAATGTCCTGGCAATCTTTTATATGGTTTGATGTAAATGCACTTAGATCAAGCCTAGCTAGTACTAGATGGACTAGTTCTTTCTGAAATTACGAGTGTAGAACATGCCTTACCGGATAGTCACTGAGATCCTTTGAGCCGAGCTCAATTTAATGTAAAACTCACCCTTTCTTGATCGAGCTTTGTTGTAGCAGTCTAAGCTTTAACTTTTTTTTTTTTGCGTCTTCACGTACAGTAGTTTATTATAGCCGGGGTATTGTTGCTTATTTACTTAAGTCTTTTTTTTCTCGCTAGATAATGGATACGCGTTATTCATACGAGTATTATTTTCAGGGGCAGGGGATGTTTCAGGTATACATGACTATCTCCTTAGCTGTAAATTTGCATACTGAAACTCCAAGAATCTTTGCAATTTGCGTTGCTATGAATTTTTGAAAGTAGATCTGGCCGATCTCGCAATTTTATATATTCATACATATTACACAACTAATCCTTTTACAAGTAATATTTGGGACCTGAACTTTTCAAACAAATCTTGTACCAAAAACAATGTTTATTTACTTGTATAGGGTGAATGATTTGTACCTAGCTTGTGGTTGGTTTTCACGTGATATTGTCACAAATCCGAAATTGTCTGCTCGCACAAAGATCTTTTGGGTTACTCTCTAGAAAAAAAATATTGCTCTATCTGCTTTAACTCTTGGAATATCAATTTTTTTAGAGAGATATACAGAAACACATTTTTTATGTCAATTAGTGTTGCTCCTTGCTCATTGAGAAGGTTTGAATCAAACTATAACAGAAAAGCATGGCTACTTTGGAGTTATCGATGAAGCTCATGATCGACACCGAGTCAGAGAAGGTGTGCTTCGCAGAGGCAGGCAACGACGTCGTGGAGTTCCTCACCGGCCTCCTGTCACTGCCGCTGGGCACTGTTGTCAACCTGTTGACAAAGGATCGCATGGGCGGTAGCCTTGGCAACGTGCTCAGCAGCGCGGAGAAGCTGGACGCGAAATACAATATTAAGGAGCGGCGCCTCAGCCCGGCTGTCCCCCCCGCCACGCTCTCCTGCCTGCAGCAGCTGCTGAGTGCACAGCTCCACAATGCTAGTACGACGCTTGCCCCTGTTGGAACAACCACAGCCACGTCACTGCCTACATCCACGTACACGATTGGGGACGACCTCTCGGTGACTCCGGCATATTTTTTTACGACAATCTCGCTGTTGGGCATCACAGAGTTGGGCAGCACGGACCTCAGTGCACTGCAGCAAAAGACAGTGAAAATCGGCAAAGGAGAGGTGCGTGGTGTGCTCTAATTTATTCAAGATCCTATGAACTTTAGATTGTGATTTTACTTAACTTGATTGGTTGATGATTGGTTTTTTTGTTTTGTGTGTTTCGGATTTTTGAATGTAGGCGCTGGAGATACTCCTTGCTTCCCTCAAGTCCGAGACCGTCCTGACAGACGTCTTCCTGCCAAAGAAGAAAGCTCGCCGCTAGAGAGAACATCCAAGGAAGTTAGTCGGATATTACTTTGTGCTCGTTATTTTAGAATTCCAGATACCTGTTCCATATCATATTTATGAGACGAAGGAGGTAGATATGATTGACTTTGTAATGGTTACAGTTATCCAATTTTTACCCCTTTGGGATATTTAGTGCTATGTTTAGCATATAAAATCTTCTAGGTTTTACCCTATTTAAGCAAGTTGTTCTAGTTTCGATGTTTTAAAGTCTTGCATCGCTCTGTCAAATGTGACGCACTGTTAGTTCGATGTGGCTAGATGAATTGGTGGAGCATTCATGCAAAATGCTGAAACGCCTCCCCCGACTTCGACCTAATCCTAGTTCAACACCTAAGCTTCTCTCTCTGTTGATGTTAGTTAGAGATTTGAAAACGGTGATGGCGGCGGCGGCTGGCATAGAAGCCGAATCGCTCCAAAATCAAGTATGCCATGATGATCGATATTCTGCGGTTGTTAGATTTGTTATCTCATAGGTGAAGGTAATACCACATTATCTATCAACAGTAGCTAATTACATGGAATATTAGTTTATGTTAGAGCAAATTATGAATACTAGTTTCAAGGAAATTTAGAGAAAGTTAGATGCAGATTTCAATAGTCATTCCGAGACATCCACCTATCCATCCGTTGCAAAATATTTGAAGTTTTCGATTTGTCCGAAATTGTCCCAAGTCATATACCAAAGGGTCTTTGATAAAACTCAGACCCTGATTCAACAGGTTCTATACCAAATAAAGGACGAGGCTAAGCGACCGAGGATGGCGAGAAACTTCAAGATCAAACACCCTCCAAATGTAAAATAGTCTCTTTGACTTCCTTTATGCTATCCTGCTTCCTACCTGGGAATACCCACTAGCGACTCCCGACTCTCTGTGGTGGAGCTTAGGCCATCGGTGACCAAGCTCCAACACAAAGTCGATCATTCGCAGGGCAGATGGCTCCCAAAGGTGGCTAGGACCGTGTTGATTAACTCGTCCTTGTCAAGTCTACTCATGTTTATCATGAGCTTCTATACTCTTCATGAAATCCTTCACCACCACATTGCTAAATTCTAGTTTAAATTCTTCTAGGAAGGCGATGGTGATAAGCAGAAGCATCATATGTTTTGTTGGACTGACATTTGCAAGCCTAAATACCATGGTTTTTGAGGATTATGTCGTCCAAATGAATGAATATGGCGCTCCTAACTAAATGGTTTTGGCGGATTACGAACGGTGAGGGGGAGTCTATGGTTAGATGTCATTAAGGCAAAATATTGACGGGGCCAATCACTTGCTTTCTTCCAGCACTCGGGAGGATCCTCATTATGACAATGTATTATCCAGTTACTCACATTCATTCGTATCGGGTCATCGATCTCGGTGGCATCCGGATCTTCGACCCTTTTTTGGTTTGACCAGTCGGCAGGCTCACACCCCTTCGTTGCGTGATTCCTGGAGTTATTCTCCATCTGTGTGGCCTCACATATCTCTGTCGAGGCGGCCCTTATTGACTTAGGACGCCTTGCCTTCCGGCAAGCTCTCGGTCCTACCGCGCAAGATGAGTGGGAGGAATTGTTGGAGTGTGTTGCCTTGCACACTTCTAGCCTGGCACTGGATTAGGACCAGATGTCGTGGCATTTGGACCAGAGCGGCTGCTTTTCTACTCTAAGTTATTGCGGCAACCCCGGGCCCGGATCCCCTCGTCCAGCTTTGGTTGATTCAGTTACTGCTTCAAATTAGGATATTCTTATGGCAATGGATTTGCGGGCGCGTACCATATGGGTGGAGGTACTCAAACACAATGGCTCTGGAGATATGATTTGTTGTGCGATGTGGAGGAGGACTTCAATCATATCTTCTTCTCCTGTGTGACGGCTTAATTCTTTTAGATTTGTGTTAGGGAAGTTGTGGGCGGGGGATGGTGCCACACCAACTTTCCCAATCTCTATGAGGAGCTGCAAGCTTCTGTTGTGGGTTCCCGCCACATTAGGTGACTGGGTATTGGGGTTCTCACATGGACGTTGTGGACGATTCGCAACAAGTTTGTTATTGAGCGCTCTCCGTTGCGGCGACCTACTGATGCTATTTACAAACTATGTGGTTATTTGCAGATATGGAAACCGCTTAGACGAGGACCGAAGTAGGGCGCCATCGACACTCTCAGTGCCAGCCTTAGATCTTTGGTTCATCATTTTTAGGGCTGATTTTCCGTTTTCAGGGCTTGTTGAGTTGTGCCTTCAGCAGAACCCATTTGTACTCCCTCAGTTATGTGCACTCATGTGTGGTGTGTGTGGTGCTGGACTGTTTGAATCTTGTTAGTCTTATGGCGGTTTGCTTTATGTATAAAGCGGGGCGAAAGCCTTTTTCGATAAGCGTAACGCATGTCCTATTCATTTTTCTGAAGGAATTGGAGTAATTTATCATTTCAGCTATTGTCTCTGAAGCTTTGAATGCATTTAATTTCAATTATTATTTATGATGAGACAAATCGGTGATTCTAACTTTGCTGGGGCAGGGGGGTGGAGATTGGGAAGACTTCATCACTTTAGTGCATAGCTAAATGAAACACCCGCAAACGTCCATATCGAATTGTCCTGGCATAGTTTATCATCCAACACGGACCTCTATTTGTCCGCGGATGTGTCTGCGTGTTCGTTTCCGTGCAAACCAGACGCTAATCAGGGGAGGTTTGCTAGCGTCTGGACCACCGCAATGTATAGATCTGACACCTTGGTCCCATCCAAAAACATCTCTCGCGCCCTCTCCCTCGCCCCCTCCTGCACGACCGCACCTCTTCTCCCGTGCCGCATTCAAGCCCGCCCAGAGTGGATGCGACCGTTCATTGTAGCCGGCATTGAAACGGCATGCACACCGGCTGAGAGCGCCACCCGTGTCGCGTCCCGATCTTCATGCCTATTCAATTCCAGAGACACATGACCGGACGAGGTGATGGGGAAGCTATCTAACGCATTGAAGTCGGTTGCTTGTCCGTCCACCTGCCCTGCCAACATTAAATAGGCGCGGCGGCGGAGAAACCCACTCCGACGCTTGCACTGAAACAACCTGCTGCTTGGCTTGTCCGGCTACCGCTATTTATACGTGGTCGCGCATGGCACAATCCATATGGCACCACTTATGTTCCGTTCCTCCTCCATGCACTACCTCCGCCATGATCGCGAGCTCTAGCGCGTTGTGGGAGAACCTCTCGAGGGAGTAGAAGCATGTGTAAGAGCACATTTATCCATGTGTGGTTTTGGTAATTAATGACAATCCCTATGGACTAATGGTTGCCTTGAGTTATATTCGAAGGATTTGTCCATAGGTACTTATTGAAGTCCATCCGTTGGTTTCAAGGAGTTTATATGGTGACCAAGGTGGTATTCAAGGTTTTATCCAAAGATTGTTCATGTGAGAGTTGAGCTTATTGCAAGCATGTCTTGAAGAAGAAGATTGTGTGAGCTGACGTGGCTTGAGACTGCGTCGGTATTTCCCCAAAGAGGAAGGGATGATGCAGCACAGCGACGGTAAGTATTTCCCTCAATTATGAGACCAAGGCATCAAACCAGTAGGAGGATCACGAACACTACGTAAACAGCACCTGTACACAAAGAACAAATACTTGCAACCCGACGCGAAAGAGAGGTTGTCAATCTCTCTACGGTAAAAAGATAGATTAGGATATGATCGATTGGATAGATAGATCTCTCAAGAACACAAAATAAAAGAGGCAAATAAAAAGTGCAGCAAGGTATTTTTGGGTTTTTGGAATAATAGATCTGAAAACAAAAGCGGCAAAAAGATAGATCAGAAAGCAACATGTTGGAAAAGTAGACCCGGGGGGCGTAGGTTTCACTAGTGGCTTCTCTCATGAGTATAACACATGGTGGGTGAACAAATTACTGTTGGGCAATTAATAGAAGATCAAATAATCATGACGATATCCAAGGCGATGATCATTATATAGGCATCACATCCAAGATTAGTAGACCAAAACGATTCTGCATCTACTACTATTACTCCACACATCGACCGCTATCCAGCATGCATCTAGTGTATTAAATTCATGGAAAAATGGAGTAATGCAATAAGAACGGTGACATGATGTAGACAAGATCTATTCATGTAGGAATAGACCCCATCTTGTTATCCTTAATAGCAACGATACATGCATGCCTCGCTGCCCCTTCTGCCACTGGGAGAGGACACCGCAAGATCGAACCCATCACAAAGCACCTCTTCCCATGGCAAGAAAAATCGATCTAGTTGGCCTAACTAAACCAAAGATTCGAAGAAGAAATACGAGGCTATAAGTAATCATGCATATAAGAGATCAAAGAAGACTCAAATAATATTCATGGATAGAAACTGATCATGAACTCAAAATTCATCGGATCCCAACAAACACACCGTAAAAGTTTACATCAAATAGATCTCCAAGAGACCATTGTATTGATAATCAAAAGAGAGGGAGGAAGCCATCTAGCTACTGCCTACGGACCCGTAGGTCTATGGTGGACTACTCACACATCATCGAAGAGGCACCAATGAGGATGATGAACCCCTCCGTGACGGTGTTAGATTGGATGTCGCGGTTCTGGAACTTGCGGCAGCTGGATATGTTTTTCGTCGACTCCCCTAGAGTTTCTGGAAAATTTGGGAATTTATAGGCATCAGAGGCGGTGGAGGGGACTCCCGAGGCGGCCACAACCCATCAAGGCGCGCCCGGAGCCCCTGGCGCAACCTGGTGCGTTGTGGGCGGCCTGGGCTCCCTCCTGGTAACTTCTTTGGCCCACTGGCCTTCTTCTGGTCCAAAAAAAATCTCCAAAAAGTTTCGTCGTGAGTGGACTCCATTTGGTACTGATATTCTGCGAAGTAAAAAATAAGCAAAAACAACAACTGGCACTTTGGCACAATGTCAATAGGTTAGTCCCAAAAAATGATATAAAGTTGCTATAAAATGATTGTAAAACATCCAAGAATGATAATATAATAGCATGGAACAAGCAAAAATTATAGATACGTTGGAGACTTATCAGCATCCCCAAGCTTAATTCCTACTCGTCCTCGAGTAGGTAAATGATAAAAACTGAATTTTTGATGTGGAATGCTGCCTAACATGTTCATCACATATTCTTTCCTTTTTGTAGCATGGACATTTGGACTTTTAGATGGTTCAAAGCAATAGTCTAGTTTTGACATAAAGACTTTAATACTCAAGCATGCCAACAAGCAACCATGTCTTTCAAAATATCAACACTAAAGAAAGTTATCCCTAGCCCATCATGCTCAATCATTGATCCATTCATGAAACACACTCAAATATTAACTACACCCAATGCTCAAGTATGATCATAGTGCCCCTAGTTAGTGCTTTATAAGAGAAGATGGAGACTCAAATAAAAAATAAAAATTGCATAAAGTAAATAGATAGGCCCTTCGCAGAGGGAAGTAGGGATTTGTAGAGGTGCGAGAGCTCAAAGTTTAAATTGAGAGAGAAAAATATTTTGAGTGGCATGCCTTTCCTGTCAACGAAAATGACAAAGTAGTTCTCAATACTTTCCATGCTAGATATATCATATGCGGTTCCCAAACATAAAGTAAAGTTTATTCCTTTTTCCACCATTCTTTCACAATCCATGGCTGGCCGTATCCACAGTTGCCTTCCATACCAACACCTTTCCAAGGAATTTATTATTTCACAACATAAAGTAAATTTCTTTTTTATTTCGGTTCTGGGCATCCATATTACCGCCGTACTCTCGTGCAATGACAAGTGAATAAACACTCATCTTGAGAATAACACATCTAGCATGGAAAAATATTGGACACCCCCTACCGTTTCATGAGCGGTACGAGCACACAAAAAGGAAATTTATTTTGAAAATTAGAGATGGCACATACAAATTTGCTTAGAACGGCATGGAAATACCGCATATAGATAGGTATGGTGGACTCATAAGGCAAAACTGGGTTTAAGGATTTTGGATGCACAAGTAGTATTTGTACTTAGTACAAGTGGAGGCTAGCAAATAGATTGAGAAGCAACCAACCAAGAAACGAAAATTCACATAAACGAGCATTGAGCATAACTAACACCGAATAATGCACCATAAGTAGGATGTAATTTCATTGCATAACTATTAACTTTCGTACTTGCATAGGGAATAACAAACCTTAACACCAATATTCTTACTAAAGCATAATTACTCACTAACATGACTCACATATTACTATCATCATGTCTCAAAACTTTTAAAAGGAATCAAGTTTAATTTGTCCAATGATCTTCACAAATTTTTTTATTATATCCTCCTTGAATATTTATCACTTTGGGACTAGTTTCATATATTGCCATTGCTTTTGACAAGCTCAAACAAATTTAAGTGAAGAACATGAGCATAGAGATTTCATCTCTCAAAATAGTATAAGTGAAGGATGAGAGGATTTCTTCAAAATTTACTAACTCTCAAATTAATCTAAGTGAGGCATGAGAGTGTTTCTTAAAAAGTTTCCAAGCACACCGTGCTCAAAAAGATATAAGTGAAGCACTAGAGCAATTCCATAGCTCAAAAAATTTAAGTGAAGCATATAGAGCAATTCTAACAAATCTTAGCATAATTTTGGCTCTCTCAAATAGGTGTGTACAGCAAGGATACTAGTGAAAAACTAAAAATCAAAGAAAGCAAAGACTCAAATGATACAAGACGCTCCAAGCAAAACTAATGATATGTGATGAATAAAAATATAGCTCCAAGTAAAATACCGATGGTCGTTAGAAGAAAGAGGGGATGCCACTCGGGGCATCCCCAAGCTTAGTTGCTTGTTTATCTTTGGATATATCTTGGGGGTTCTGTAGCATCCCCAAGCTTAGGCTCTTTTCACTCCTTATTCCTTCATCCATCATGATCTCACCCAAAACTTGAAAACTTCAATCACACAAAACTCAACAAAACCTTCGTGAGATCCGTTAATATAATAAAGCAAATCACCACTTTAAGTACTGTTGCAAACCCATTAAAATTTTATTATTGCATTATACCTACTGTATTTTAACTTTACCATGGCTTATACCCTTCAATACAACCCATAGATTCATCAAAACAAGCACACAATGCAACGAAAACAGAATCTGTCTTAAACAGAATAGTCTGTAGTAATCTGTACTCTAACCATACTTCTGTAACTCTAAAAATTCTAAAAAATTAGGAAAACCTAAAGAATTTGTATATCAATACTGTTTTCAAATTTCAGCTCAATATCACACTCGAATAAAAAAAGAAAATTCGCACACTGGAGGCAAACTTTCTGTTTCAGATTCAGCATTGTTTCTACTCAACTTATGAATCATCCTAAAGGCTTTACTTGGCACAAACACTAAATAAAACATAAAAACACAATCATAACAGAGGCATAATTGTGTCAACACTCAAAAACAGAAATAAAAAGATGAAAATAAATTTATTCATTGGTTGCCTCCCAACAAGCGCTATCGTTTTACGCCCCTAGCTAGGCATAACGCATAGATTCAACTATTGCCATCTTTGGTTTTTGCTTCATAGGACGCTCTCATGATTGATTCATATGGTGGCTTAATTCTTGTTCTAGGGAAGTGTTCCATACCCTTTCTTAGTGGAAACTGAAATCTAATATTGCCTTCTTTCATATCAATCACGACACCTATAGTGCGTAAGAACGGTCTACCAAGTATAATGAGACAAGACGGATTGCAATCAATATCAAGAACAATAAAATCTATGGGCACATAGTTCCTATTTGAAAGAATAAGAACATCATTAATTCTTCCCAAAGGCTTTTTAATAGTAGAATCCGCCAAGTGCAAATTAAGAGAACATTCTTCAATATTGGTAAGACCAAGCACATCACATAAAGATTTCGGAATCGTGGAAACACTAGCACCCAAATCATATAAATCAAAGCACTCATAATTTTAAATCTTAACCTTAATGGTAGGTTCCCACTCATCATGTAATTTTCCAGGAATAGAAATCTCTAATTCCAACTTTTCTTCAAACGATTTCTTCATGGCATCAACGATATGTTTAGTAAAAGCTTTATTTTGTTCATAAGCATGGGGTGAATTCAACATGGATTGTAGCAAAGAAATACATTCAATCAAAGAGCAACTATCATAATTAAAGTCTTTGCAATCCAAAATAGTGGGCACATCACTAGTTAAAGTTTTGACCTCTTCAAACCCACTTTCATTAAATTTTTCATCAAGATTTTGACCCTCCAAATCTTTGGGACGCATTCTAGCTAAAGTTGACTCTACTTCAGTCCCTTTATCATCAATTTTAATATTACTAACCAAGGAATCAATAGAAGAAACACCAATCACTTTAAGATCTTCATCATTTTTCTGAAAGCAATCACTAGAAAACGCTTTTTCTAAAAATTCTCTTTTAGCTCTAAGCATAGCGGTTCTTTTCTTACTTTCATCCATTTAGACATATAAAGCTTTAATTGATTCATCAATCTTAGGTGCAAAAGCTTTCAACTTGATATTTTCCACATCATGAGAAATTCTATCAATGCTTCTAGACATATCATCAATCTTATTCAACTTTTCTTCTATCGTAGTATTGAAAACCTTTTGTGCATTGATAAATTCTTTAATATTACTCTCAAGATCAGAGGGGTTCCTATTATTATTTTAAGAAGAATTACCTTAGGAATTACCATAATTATTAGAGGAATTTCCAGGAAAAGGCCTAGGATTAAAACTACATGTATAAGAATTGTTATTAAAACTACCATAATTATTGTAAGACGAAATTAATATTTTGCTCAATCAAAGTAGAAAAAGGCACATCGTTAAGATCAATTGGAGCATTTTTACTAGCAACCAACTTCATTAAAGCATCAACTTTGTCACTCAAAGTATTAATTTCTTCAACCGAATTAACCTTTTTACTAGTAGGTGCTCTTTCAGTGTGCCATTGTGAATAATTTGCCATAATATTATCTAGCAATTTAGTAGCTTCACCCAAAGTAATTTCCATAAAAGTACCACCCGCGGTGGACTCTAAAAGATTTCTAGAGTCAAAATTCAATCCCGCATAAAAAAATTGTATGATCATCCAAAGATTTAAACCATGAGTAGGACAATTTCTTAGCATCAATTTCATTCTTACCCAAGATTGTGCAACATGTTCATGCTCAAGTTGGTTAAAATTAATTATTTGAGTCCTAAGGGAAATAATTTTCGCGGCCGGAAAATACTTAGTAATAAAAGCATCCTTGCACTTATTCCAAGAATCGATACTATTGCGAGGCAAAGAAGAAAACCAAATTTATGCAAGATCCCGCAAGGAGAAAGGAAATAATTTCAACTTCACTTTATCATTGTCCACATCTTTTTTCTTTCGCATATCACACAATTCTACGAATGTGTTTAGATGGGACGCGACATCCTCATTAGGAGTACCGGCAAATTGATCTTTCATGACAAGATTCAACAAAGCGACATTAATATCACAAGACTCCGCACTAGTGGCGGGAGGAGCAATCGGAGTACTAATAAAATCATTATTATTAGTATTGGGAAAATCACACAATTTGGTGTTTTCTTGAGTCATCGTGACTACGCAAACAAGATTGCAAGCAAGCAAGATATCTGACTAGAAAAAGGCAAACGAAAAAGAGGGCGAATAAAACGGCAAATTTGGTGAAGTGGGGGAGAGGAAAACGAAAGGCAAATGGCAAATAATGTAATTGCAAGGAGATGAGATTTGTGATTAGGAACCTGGTACATGATGATGGTGTCTCCTCGGCGCCAGAGATTGGCACGTAGAAGAGACCGCTTCCTCCCCGGCAGCGGCGCCAGAAATTCCTTTGACGTGGCTTGAGACTGCGTCGGTATTTCCCCAAAGAGGAAGGAATGATGCATCACAGCAACGATAAGTATTTCCCTCAGTTATGAAACCAAAATATCGAACCAGTAGGAGGATCACCAACACTACGTAAACATCACCTGCACACAAAGAATAAATACTTGCAACCCGACGCGAAAGAGAGGTTGTCAATCTCTCTACTGTAAAAAGATAGATTAGGATATGATCGATTGGATAGATAGATCTCTCAAGAACACAAAATAAAAGAGGCAAATAAAAAGTGCAGCAAGGTATTTTTGGGTTTTTGGAATAATAGATCTGAAAACAAAAGCGGCAAAAAGATAGATCGGAAAGCAATATGTTGGAAAAGTAGACCCGGGGCCGTAGGTTTCACTAGTGGCTTCTCTCATGAGTATATCACACGGTGGGTGAACAAATTACTGTTGGGCAATTGATAGAAGATCAAATAATCATGACGATATCAAGGCAATGATCATCATATAGGCATCACGTCCAAGATTAGTAGACCGAAACGATTCTGCATCTACTACTATTACTCCACACATCGACCGCTATCCAGCATGCATCTAGTGTATTAAGTTCATGGAAAAATGGAGTAATGCAATAAGAACGGTGACATGATGTAGACAAGATCTATTCATGTAGGAATAGACCCCATCTTGTTATCCTTAATAGCAATGATACACGCGTGCCCCGCTACCCTTTGTCACTGGGAGAGGACACCGCAAGATCGAACCCATCACAAAGCACCTCTTCCCATGGCAAGAAAAATTGATCTAGTTGGCCTAACTAAACCAAAGATTCGAAGAAGAAATACGAGGCTATAAGTAATCATGCATATAAGAGCTCAAAGAAGACTCAAATAATATTCATGAATAGAAACTGATCATGAACTCAAAATTCTTCGGATCCCAACAAACACACCGCAAATGTTTACATGAAATAGATCTCCAAGAGACCATTGTATTGAGAATCAAAAGAGAGAGAGGAAGCCATCTAGCTACTGCCTACGGACCCGTAGGTCTATGGTGGACTAATCACACATCATCGGAGAGGCACCAATGAGGATGATGAACCCCTCCGTGATGGTGTTAGATTGGATCTCGCGGTTCCGGAACTTGCGGTGGCTGGATGTGTTTTTGGTCGATTCCCCTAGAGTTTCTGGAATATTTGGGAATTTATAGGCATCAGAGGTGGTGGAGGGGACTCCCGAGGCGGCCACAACCCATCAGGGCGTGCCCGGGGCCCCTGGCGCACCCTGGTGGGTTGTGGGCGGCCTGGGCTCCCTCCTGGTAACTTCTTTGGCCCACCGGCCTTCTTCTGGTCCAAAAGAAATCTCCAAAAAGTTTAGTCGCGATTGGACTCTGTTTGGTACTGATATTCTGCGAAGTAAAAAACAAGCAAAAACAACAGCTAGCACTTTGGCACTATGTCAATAGGTTAGTCCCAAAAAATGATATAAAGTTGCTATAAAATGATTGTAAAACATTCAAGAATGATAATCTAACTGCATCGAACAAGCAAAAATTATAGATACGTTGGAGACGTATCATGAGCATTCATGTTTAACTTCAAGACATCATCTTTATGCAGAGAGAAGATAAGATACAAGGTTGATCAAGACTAAGTCAAAGAGTGCATCAAGTTGATCAACATACAAAGCGTACAAGATGTACCGAGAGGGATCAAGTGATCCCATGGTATGGCAAGCATTGTCCATTACTCTTTGTGTACTAACCCATGGTCTACATGAGAGTTCTATGTGGGGTTAGGTATGTTTCCATGGGCTTGCGTCAAGAGGAAGATCTCATACAACCCATGGAGGATGACATCAAGTGGTGATCGTCATCAAGATTCAGGTGTGCAAGCTCAAGTGGAGCATCACGAAGAGATCATGCTTGAAGCTTGCCGTTCATTGTGGTGACAATGGACTTGTGAAGATGTGTCGAAGAGTGGCTCACCCATAGTGGAGTATGAGGGAGCAATCTACTAGTCTTCATCGAGCCGACGCAATCAGGAAAGGTGGTCCATCTTGAGGAGGACAAGATCGTCATCATCTAGATCAAGTGGACTATGCGCAAGGCAAAGGTTTGACCTTGATAGGGTTTTCTATTTTTACCGATCTCATGGTGGTAGTTGGGAGACCGGGTTATATGATCGATAGCCGTATCGTTAGTTGAGAGCTCAAACCATTGCATTCTTGGCATCATCATCTTTCTTGGTTCTTGTTTGACTTTTCGCTTTGTGATTTTTGGAGCTTATGGTCATATTCATGATAAGCTCGAGCTCATCGAAAATGGATTTCGTATGCATCATATTTGTGTTTTCGGTGTTGGAGATTTTGCCAGACAATTCTTGGGAAGGTCATCTTCCTTATCCTAGTGGCATTTATTCTCCATTGCTTGTCCTTAATATAACTAGTTGTTGTCGGATAGCTCTTATTGTCCTTTATCCAACAAGCTTGAGTTTGCTCAATTCGGAGATCGTATGCGAAAGTTATGGCTGTTTTAGTCTTACCTGTTTTACATAGAGAGGTTGTACCGGTTCATAGAGAGGTTGTACCGGTCGACCAGTACAACCGGTGTTTGGAGCGGTTGTACCGCTTCGGAATTGGTCTGAAGGTTGTACCGGCCATGTACCGCTCTACCACCGGACTAGTCTCTGTTGTGGAGCGGTTCTTGGGCGGTTGTGGGGCGGTTGTTCCGGTTTAACCGGTACTACCGGTGCCTCGGGATGTTGTACCGCTTATTGCTTTTCGTACAGGTAGGTTTTGTCTGCTTTGACCGGTTGTACCGGTGCGCATAGCGGTTGTACCGCCCCTGTGTTATTCTGCACATAACGGGCAGATTCGTGGGGACCTATTTAAGGGGGTCTTCTTCCCTAATGGTTCTCATCCTTTGAGCTCGTGTTTGCCCCCCATTGTTAACCTTCTTAGAGCTTGCTAACTCTCAATCCCTCCAATGATTCTTGCTCCTTTTTGAGGGAAAAGAGAGATGAGATCTAGATCCACATTTCCACTAATCACTTCTCCTCTATGTGAGGGGAACCCCTTGGATCTAGATCTTGGAGTTATTTGTGAGATCCTTGTTCTTCCTCTCATATTCCTCCATAGATTTTGTTGTTGTGGTGGGATTTGGGAGTGAGGGACTTGAACACTTCATGTGTTCTTGCCATTGCATTAGTTGCATCGGTTTGAGTTCTCCACGGTGATACGTGGAAGTGAAGTTTGAGAAGCTTATTACTCTTGGGTGTTTGAGCACTGATACGTCTCCAACGTATCTATAATTTTTGCTTGTTCCATGCTGTTGTATTATCATTCTTGGATGTTTTACAATCACTTTATAGCAATTTTATATCATTTTTTGGGACTACCCTATTGACATAGTGCCAAAGTGCCAGTTGCTGTTTTTGCTTGTTTTTTTACTTCGCAGAATATCAGTACCAAACGGAGTCCAATCGCGATGAAACTTTTTGGAGATTTATTCTGGACCAGAAGACACCCAGTGGGCCAAAGAAGTGCTAGAGAGGTGGGCTGTGGAGGCCACAACCCACCAGGGCGCGCCACAGGGCCCCCGGCGCGCCCTGATGGGTTGTGCCCTCCACGGGCCCCCCTCCACCGCCTCTGACGCCTATAAATACCCAAATATTCAGAAAACCCTAGGGGAGTCGACGAAAAACACATCCAGCCGCCGCAAGTTCCAGAGCCTCAAGATCCAATCTAACACCATCACGGAGGGGTTCATCTTCTTCATAGGTGCCTCTCCGATGATGCATGAGTAGTGCACCATAGACCTACGGGTCCGTAGGCAGTAGCTAGATGGCTTCCTCTCTCTCTCTCTCTCTCTTTTGATTCTCAATACAATGGTCTCTTGGAGATCTATTTGATGTAAACTTTTGCGGTGTGTTTGTTGGGATCCGATGAATTTTGAGTTCATGATCAGTTTGTATCCATGAATATTATTCGAGTCTTCTTTGATCTCTTATATGCATGATTACTTATAGCCTCATATTTCTTCTTCGAATCTTTGGTTTAGTTAGGCCAACTAGATCGATTTTTCTTGCCATGGGAAGAGGTGCTTTGTGATGGGTTCGATCTTGCGGTGTCCTTTCCCAGTAACAGAAGGGGCAACAAGGCACGCATATATTGTTGCTATTAAGGATAACAAGATGGGGTCTATTCCTACATGAATAGATCTTGTCTACATCATGTCATCGTTCTTATTGCATTATCTGTTTTTCCATGAAGTTAATACACTAGATGCATGCTGGATAGCGGTCGATGTGTGGAGTAATAGTGGTAGATGCAGGCAGGAGTCGGTCTACTTATCTTGGACGTGATGCCTATATAATGATCATCGCCTTGGATATCGTCATGATTATTTTATCTTCTATCAATTGCCCAACAGTAATTTGTTCACCCACCGTGTGCTATACTCACAAGAGAAGCCACTAG
Source organism: Elymus sibiricus (assembly GCA_039707655.1). Classification (NCBI taxonomy): domain Eukaryota; kingdom Viridiplantae; phylum Streptophyta; class Magnoliopsida; order Poales; family Poaceae; genus Elymus; species Elymus sibiricus. The sequence continues at coordinate 74,109,973 of CM077667.1, forward strand.
TGAAACCTACGGCCCCCGGGTCTACTTTTCCAACATATTGAATTCCGATCTATCTTTTTGCCTCTTTGTTTTCAGATCTATGATGTCTACTACGTAATCTTCTTCTTGTAGACTCGTGTTGGGCCTCCAAGCGCAGAGTTTTGTAGGACAGTAGCAAATTTCCCTCAAGTGGATGACCTAAGGTTTATCAATCCGTGGGAGGCGTAGGATGAAGATGGTCTCTCTCAAACAACCCTGCAACCAAATAACAAAGAGTCTCTTGTGTCCCCAACACACCCAATACAATGGTAAATTGTATAGGTGCACTAGTTCGGCGAAGAGATGGTGATACAAGTGTAATATGGATGGTAGATATAGGTTTTTGTAATCTGAAAATATAAAAACAGCAAGGTAACTAATGATAAAAGTGAGCAAAAACGGTATTGCAATGCTTGGAAACAAGGCCTAGGGTTCATACTTTCACTAGTGCAAGTTCTCTCAACAATACTGACATAGTTGAATCATATGTAAATCCCTCACGTGCGACAAAGAGTTCACTCCAAAGTCACAAATAGCGGAGAACAAACGAAGAAATTATTGTAGGGTACGAAACCACCTCAAAGTTATCTTTTCCGATCAATCTTATGAGCTATCCCTATAAGTGTCACGAACAGCCCTAGAGTTCGTACTAAAATAACACCTTAAGATACACATCAACCAAAACCCTAATGTCACCTAGATACTCCAATGTCACCACGAGTACCGATGGGCTTGATTATACGATATGCATCACACAATTTCAGATTCATCATGTTCAATCCAACACAAAGAACTTCAAAGAGTGCTGTCGGAGAAACGACACCTACGGGACCGGGAGGATCCCTTTACGATTCTGCAGGGAGAAGGTTTGCACAGAGAGCAGATCTGATGATCAGCACGCAGGGATTTTACCCAGGTTCGGGCCGCAAAGATGCGCAAAACCCTACTCCTGCTTGGTTGTATTAAGTGTGTTTTAGCTCAAGTTCTGGGAGCGCTACAGTACTCAGCAGCTACACATGCAGAATGAGCTCCAGAAGATCCATCCCCCTGTAACTACGCCTTGGGCCTCCTTTTATACGTTCGAAGGGGTCACCAACAGCGGCGTACAGTGCATACATGAGGTGTAAAAGGTAGCTACAATGTTATCATACCTAACACTGTCAGTTTAGGACAAGAACATTAAATGCTCCGTTGAGGTGTCCCTAGCTTCCTTCTATTCTGTTGCCACGCCATGAGACGGGTGGCAGTATAGTTGTTGTATGCTTATCTTCTCTGCCACGCGGCCTGACAATCCGCACCCAAAAGCCTGCCCCCATCAGAGCCTCCAGACGACGTGGTTATCCAGTCATGCGGGCTGGATGACAGCTTGGCGGGCGGAAGTCTTGCCGGGAGGCGCTCGTAACTGGTTCTTCTGGCCCCCGGCAAGGGGGCCTTGCCGGGGGGGGGGGGGGCTCGATCCTTCCTCCAAGCTTAGAAGCAAAGAGGCTTGCCGGGGACTGGCACGCACCCGGCAAGGTCTTGCCGGCCCCAGGAATCCTGCCGCAGTCGCCCGCGCACAAGTCAGGGTAATAGGTACCCTGGTTCCTAGTGCACTGACAGGAGACCCCGGGCCTGGGCCACACATGCGCGCGCGGCGCTTGTTGGGCTAGGCCCAAAACAGTGCGCGGGCACACGCGGCCGCAGTTTTTGTAAATGATGACGGTTGAGGGCTTCTCCTCTCGTTGCATAGTAACTGCAGGTCTTGGGAGTAGTGGAGTGAGGCGGTCCACCTTCTTCCTCGGAAGGGGAAGTGACGAACAGTGCGGCGCTCGTTCGCCTTCACCATTAACGCCTTTGCTCCCACCCCTAACTTATTCGCGCCTTGGGTGACGCGTACTGTCCAGGATTACGAAGAGTCGGCCTCCCTCTTCCCTTAGCACCCAGCACTATAAAAGGGAGGTGAGGGAAGAAGAAGAACGCCGCTCATCCACAATCCTCCATCTTCTCCTGCTGCTCAGCGCTTCCCCTTTCTGTCTCTCGCCACTTCCTCCGACGTGCTTCCCCAAGATGGTGAGGGGACGTGGCCACGCCCGGGGTTCCCATAGCGCTGCGAGGAGTAGCCCCCGGACTCCGGCGCGCGTGGTGGTGACGGCGGCGGGTTCAAGCTCCCGCGGCAGGACAGCGTCTCGTGGCCGCGCGAGGGCGACTCCGGCGGGGCGCGGTGGTCGGAGCAGTGTGCCCCTCCCGCAGCCCCACGTGGGGATCCACGCGAGGGAGGAGGTGCAGGAGTTTGTCGTGGTCCTCCCCCGTCGGCTCCGAAGTTGGCTGCGCCTCCCTAATCCCTTTGCAAGGGCCATGGAGAGCAGCCGGCTTCGTGGCCTATGGCTCCGAGCAGACGGCTGTAGCAACGGTCCTTGGTGGGTGGCGGTCGACCTCTCCCCCGGGAGCGCCATGTTTCTGACAAGGGGATGGAAGTCATTCGCCCATTCCCGGGGCCTCACCCCTGGGCAGCTGCTTCACTTCAAGTTCGACGGTCCCGCCACCCTCTCCGTGAAGTTTTTCGGAGCGACTGGCGTCCGCCTGGAGTGCTGCGCTGAAAGCTCGAGCGGCAGCGACTTCGATTCCTCCAGCGACAGCGACGACGAGGATAGCGTCTTTGGCATGAAGCACGAGGACTCTGACTAGGCACGTCTGGCGCCGTAGTTAGATCCTGGCGTTCCATCCGTGAGACCTTGCTTCCGGATCGGTCGCCGCGGCGTAGTGGTAGATCTCCTTTTGTGTTTAGATTGTACCCGATGTAACTCCATGAACGTTCAAAAAGCAATGCGTCGGGTACCAATCTTTAAAAACTCCTTGGCTCTTGCATGCATTTGTGTTTTCCGCTGTCCGCCGGCAAGCATCTTGCCGGTCGAGCTCTCTGACACGCCCTCAACGGGAGCGCAGCACTCCGGAGAGGTGCGCTTGCCGGAGTATGCGTTGGAGGTCTTGTCGGGCCTTGGGCTTGCCGGTGATGCGCAGGCTTGTTTCCGATTGTATCTCCCGCCTGGAGGCTGTAACTTGTCGGAGGGCTCTCTAGCACGTCCTCAACAGAAACGCAGCGCTCCGAAGAGGCTTGCTTGCCGGAGTGTGTGTCAGAGGCCTTGCCGGGCCTTGGGCTTGCCGACAATGTGGGAGACAGAGCAAGATGACGGCAGGGGTCGCGGGCTCAAAAAGGAGCGCCGCGCCGTGCGATGAAGAGCCAGCCCCCGGGCTTCCCCGTAAAGGATATCGCGGGTGCTATGCTCGATTCATGCACCATCCTTGCCGCCCCTGCCACCTACTGCGAATACCTCATCGCCATCTTGTCAACTTCCAGCACGGCGTCCTTGGCTTTCCCGGCCGCCGGAAATGAAATCCTTTTTCGCATACATGCTGCTGCAATAGCACACATAAAGAAAGTAACTTGTCTTAGTCAAACCAGTCTTTATGTACGCAACACATGCTTCTTTATGCTAGATGAATATTTGCTCTCCTCTCGATTAAGCCCGTCCTCGTACACATCTTATATCCTACGCTATTCGGAAACCTTGCCGGTGCGCACACTTGCCGCGAGCGCTTTGAGGAACGGGTCCTTAGCAGCCTGCTGGAAATGCCGCCGCCGGCAAGGCGCCTTGCCGGGCCAAAACGCAGCTGCTAAATTTGCTGAGCGGACTCGAAGCGAAACTAGAGCGCGGGCTAACCACGGCAAAGTTCCTCCGCGTGCAGATTGATGTACAAGGACGGAAGGATCAATCAAGACAACCCATGCTTGCTGGATGACTTTCCGGTGCGCACGCCCCAGTCGGCAGCGCTCGAGGAACGGGTCCTTAGCAGCTGGCCGGGGGCGCCGCCTCCCGGAAAGGTTAACCTTCCCAATGCTTGCGCAGCCGTCCAAGTTGTCGAGCGGACTCGAGGCAACTCGGAGCGCTATTGATTCTGGGAAGGCTCCTTCGCGTGTTGGTGCAAGGAGCAAATGAAGACAGCAAAAGGAACATGATTGCCACAAGTCTTTGTAACTTATCTTTTCGGCCGTTCATCTCGCATGACGAGGCTGCGTTCGTGGTGACGGCCGGCGGCTCTCAAGAAGATTATTCTCCAGGGCGCTGCCAGCCCCCGAGCTCGCCTTCCATGCCTCAGAGGAACTGACGCGCTAATCACCAGATCAGGTCCGCACAACCTCTTTTCCCCTACCTGGCGCGCCAAAGATGTCGGAGAAACGACACCTACGGGACCGGGAGGATCCCTTTACGATTCGGCAGGGAGAAGGTTTGCACAGAGAGCAAATCTGATGATCAGCACGTAGGGATTTTACCCAGGTTCGGGCCGCAAAGATGCGTAAAACCCTACTCCTGCTTGGTTGTATTAAGTGTGTTCTAGCTCAAGTTCTGGGAGCGCTACAGTACTCAGCAGCTACACATGCAGAATGAGCCCCAGAAGATCCATCCCCCTGTAACTACGCCTTGGGCCTCCTTTTATACGTTCGAAGGGGTCACCAACAGCGGTGTACAATGCATACATGAGGTGTAAAAGGTAGCTATAGTGTTATCATACCTAACACTGTCAGTTTAGGACAAGAACATTAAATGCTCCGTTGAGGTGTCCCTAGCTTCCTTCTATTCTGTTGCCACGCCATGAGACGGGTGGCAGTAAAGTTGTTGTATGCTTATCTTCTCTGCCACGCGGCCTGACAATCCGCACCCAAAAGCCTGCCCCCGTCAGAGCCTCCAGACGACGTGGTTATCCAGTCGTGCGGGCTGGATGACAGCTTGGCGGGCGGAAGTCTTGCCGGGAGGCACTCGTAACTGGTTCTTCTGGCCCCCGGCAAGGGGGGCTTGCCGGGGGGGGGGGAGGGGGGGGGCTCGATCCTTCCTCCAAGCTTAGAAGCAAAGAGGCTTGCCGGGGACTGGCACGCACCCAGCAAGGTCTTGCCGGCCCCAGGAATCCTGCCGTAGTCGCCCGCGCACAAGTCAGGGTAATAGGTACCCTGGTTCCTAGTGCACTGACAAGTGCCCCAAAGTTTCTACCGGAGAGTCAAGACGAAAACATGTGCCAACCCCTATGCATAGATTCCAAAGGTCACGGAACCCGCAAGTTGATCACCAAAACATACATCAAGTGGATCAATAGAACATCCCATTGTCACCACGGATATCCCATCGCAAGACATACATCAAGTGTTCTCAAATCCTTTAAAGACTCAATCCGATAAGAAAACTTCAAAGGGAAAACTCAATTCATCACAAGAAGATAGAGAGGGGAAAACTCCATATGATTCATCTATATTAATAAAGCTCGCGGTACATCAAGATCTTGTCATCTCAAGAACACGAGAGAGAGAGAGAGAGAGATCAAACACATAGGTACTGGTACATACCCTCAGCCCCGAGGGTGAACTACTCCCTCCTCGTCACGGAGACCGCCAGGATGATGAAGATGGCCTCCGGTGATGGTTTCCCCCTCTGGCAGGGTGCCGGAACGGGCTCCCGATTAGTTTTTCGTGGCTACAGAGGCTTGCGGCGGCGGAACTCCCGATCTAGGTTTCTTTCTGGGGGTTTTGGTATTTATAGGAATTTTTGGCGTCGGTCTCACGTCAAGGGGGTTCCCGAGGGGACCACAAGCCAGGGGGCGCGCCCTAGGGGGGGCGCCCCCTAGGCTTGTGGCTGCCTCGGGACTCCTCTCCGGTATCGTTTTTCTCCAGTATTTTTTATATTTTCCAAAAATATTCTCCGTAAATTTTCAGTCCATTCCGAGAACTTTTATTTCTGCACAAAAAAAGACACCATGGTAGTTCTGCTGAAAACAACGTCAGTCCGGGTTAGTTCTAATAAAATCATACCAAAATCATATAAAATTATTGTAAACATGTCATGAATACTTCATAAATTATAGATACGTTGGAGACGTATCAATCTACTAAACCAAAAACCCAAAAATATATTGCTGCACTTTTTATTTGTCCTTTTTATTTTGTGTTCTTGAGAGACCTATCTCTCCTATCTATCATATCCTAATCTATCTTTTTACCGTAAAGAGATTGACAACCTCTCTTTCGCGTCGGGTTGCAAGTATTTGTTATTTGTGTGCAGGTGCTGTTTATTGGGTGGTGGTGATCCTCCTACTGGTTCGATAACCTTGGTTTCATAACTGAGGGAAATACTTACCGTCGCTGTGCTGCATCATCCGTTCCTCTTTGGGGAAATACCGACGCAGTCTCAAGCCACGTCAAAGGAATTTCTAGCACCGTTGCCGGGGAGGAAGCAGTCTCTTCTAATTTCCAATCTCAGGCGCCGAGGAGACTCCATCATCATCTGCCAGGTTCCTAATCACAAATCTCATCTCCTTGCAATTACATTATTTGCCATTTTCCTCTCGTTTTCCTCTCCCCCACTTCACCAATTTGCCGTTTTATTCGCCCTCTTTTTCGTTTGCCTTTTTCTCGTCAGATCTCTTGCTTGCTTGCAATCTTGTTTGCGTAGTCACAATGACTCAAGAAAACACCAAGTTGTGTGATTTTTTCCAATACTAATAACAATGATTTTATTAGTGCTCCAATTGCTCCTCCCGCCACTAGTGCGGAGTCTTGTGATATTAATGCCGCTTTGTTGAATCTTGTCATGAAAGATCAATTTGCCGGTACTCCTAATGAGGATGCCGTGTCCCATCTAAACAAGTTCGTAGAATTGTGTGATATGCAAAAGAAAAAAGATGTGGACAATGATATTGTGAATTTGAAATTATTTCCTTTTTCCTTGCGGGATCGTGCAAAAATTTGGTTTTCTTCTTTGCCTCGCAATAGTATCGATTCTTGGAATAAGTGCAAGGATGCTTTTATCACTAAGTATTTTCCGCCCTCGAAAATTATTTCCCTTAGTACACAAATCTTGAATTTTAAGCAACTTGAGCATGAACATGTTGCACAATCTTGCGAAAGAATGAAATTGATGCTAAGAAATTGTCCTACTCATGGTTTAAATCTTTGGATGATCGTACCAATTTTTTATGCGGGATTGAATTTTGTCTCTAGAAATATTTTAGATTTCGCCGTGGGTGGTACTTTTATGGAAATTACCTTGGGTGAAGCTACTAAATTGCTAGATAATATTATGGCAAATTATTCGCAATGGCATACCGAAAGAGCACCTACTAGTAAAAAGGTTAATTCGGTTGAAGAAATTAGTACTTTGAGTGATAAGGTTGATGCTTTGATGAAATTGGTTGCTAGTAAAAATTCTCCTATTGATCTTAATGATGTGGCTTTGTCTACCTTGATTAAGCAAAATAGTGGTTCCGTAGATGTGAATTTTGTCTCGCGGAACAATTTCAATAACAATGCTTATAGAGGTAATTTTAATCCTTGGCCTTTTCCTGAAAATTCCTCTAATAATTATGGTAATTCCTATGGTAATTCGTCTTACAATAATAATAGGAACACCTCTGATCTTGAGGGTAATATTAAAGAATTTATCAATGTGCAAAAGGCTTTCAGTACAACGATAGAAGAAAAGTTGAATAAGATTGATGATATGTCTAGAAGCATTGATAGAATTTCTCATGATGTTGAAAATCTCAAGTTGAAAGCTTTTGTGCCTAAGATTGATGAATCAATTAAAGCTTTATATGTCTCTATGGATGAAAGTAAGAAAAGAACCGCTATGCTTAGAGCTAAAAGAGAAATCTTAGAAAAATCGTTTTCTAGTGATTGCCTTCATAAAAATGATGAAGATCTTAAAGTGATTGGTGTTTCTTATATTGATTCCTTGTTTAGTAATATTAATATTGATGATAAAGGGACTGAAGTAGAGTCAACTTTAGCTAGAAGGCGTCCCAATAATTTGGAGGGTGAAAATCTTGATGAAAATTTTGATAAAAGTGGGTTTGAAGAGGTCAAAACTTTAACTAGTGATGTGCCCACTATTTTGGATTGCAAAGACTTTAATTATGATAGTTCCTCTTTGATTGAATGTATTTCTTTTCTGCAATCCATGTTGAATTAACCCCATGCTTATGAGCAAAATAAAGCTTTCAATAAACATATCGTTGATGCCATGATGAAATCTTTTGAAGAAAAGTTTGAGTTGGAGATTTCTATTCCTATAAAACTACATGATGAGTGGGAACCTACTATTAAAGTCAAGATCAAAAATTATGAGTGCTTTGCTTTATGTGATGTGCTTGGTCTCACCAATATTGAAGAATGTTCTCTTAATTTGCACTTGGCGGATTCTACTATTAAAAAATCTTTGGGAATAATTAATGATGTTCTTATTATTGCAAATAGGAACTATGTGCCCATAGATTTTATTGTGCTTGAAATTGATTGCAATCCGTCATGTCCCATTATACTTGGTAGACCGTTTTTACGCACTATAGGTGCCGTGATTGATATGAAAGAAGGCAATATTCGTTTTCAATTTCCACTAAGAAAGGGTATGGAGCACTTCCCTAGAACAAGAATTAAGCCACCATATGAATCAATCATGAGAGCATCCTATGGATCCAAAACCAAAGATGATAATACTTGAAACTATGCGTTATGCCTAGCTAGGGGCGTAAAACGATAGCGCTTCTTGGAGGCAACCCAATGAATAAATTTACTTTTGCTTTTTTCCTTTCTGTTTTTGAGTGTTGACACAATTATGAATCTTTTATGATTGTGTTTTTATGGTTTATTTAGTGTTTGTGCCAAGTAGAGCCTTTAGGATGATTCATAAGATGAGTAGAAGCGATGCTGAATCTGAAACAGAAATTTTGCGTCCAGTGTTCGAATTTTAATATTTTAATGGAACGTGATCTTAAGCTGAAATTTTAACACAGTGTTTCTATACAAATTCTTTACGTTATCCTAATTTTGCAGAATTTTTAGAGTTACATAAGTATGGTTAGAGTACATATTACTACATACTGTTCTGTTTAAGACAGATTCTGTTTTCGTTGCATTGTGTGCTTGTTTTGATGAATCTATGGGTTGTATTGAAGGGTATGAGCCATGGTAAAGTTAAAATACAGTAGGTATAATTCAACAATAAAATATGAATGGGTTTGCAATAGCACCTAAAGTAGTGATTTGCTTTATTATACTAACGGATCTCACGAAGATTTTGTTGAGTTTTGTGTGATTCAAGTTTTCAAGTTTTGGGTGAGATCACGATGGATGAAGGAATAAGGAGTGAAAAGAGCTTAAGCTTGGGGATGCTACAGCACCCCCAAGATATATGCAAAGAGAAACAAGCAACTAAGCTTGGGGATGCCCCCGAGTGGCATCCCCTCTTTCTTCTAACGACCATCGGTATTTTACTCTGAGCTATATTTTTATTCGTCACATATCATGAGTTTTGCTTGGAGCGTCTTGTATCATTTGAGTCATTGCTTGCTTTGGTTTTTAGTTTGTCAATTGTATCCTGGCTGGACACACCTATTTTGGAGAGCCAAAATTATGCTATCATTTGTTAGAATTGCTCTCTATGCTTCACTTAAACTTTTTGAGCTATAGGATTGCTCTAGTGCTTCACTTATATCTTTTTGAGCACGGTGTGCTTGGAAACTTTTCAAGAAATACTCTCATGCTTCACTTAGATTAATTTGAGAGTTAGTAAATTTTGAAGAAATCCTCTCATGCTTCACTCATACTATTTTGAGAGATGAAATCTTTATGCTCATGTGCTTCACTTAAATTTGTTTGAGTTTATCAAAAAGCAATGGCAATATATGAAACTAGTCCCAAAGTGATAGATATCCAAGGAGGATATAATAAAAACTTTCATGAATATCATTGGACAAATTAAACTTGATTCCTTGTAATAGTTTTGAAACATGATGATAGTAATATGTGAGTCGTGTTAATGAGTAATTATGCTTAGTAGGAATATTGGTGTTAAGGTTTGTGATTCCCTATGCATGCACGAAAGTCAATAGTTATGCTCAATGCTCACTTATGTGAATTTTCGTTTCTTGGTTGGTTGCTTCTCAATCTATTTGCTAGCCTGCATTTGTACTAAGTAGAAATACTACTTGTGCATCCAAAATCCTTAAACCAAGTTTTGCCCTATGAGTCCACTATACCTACCTATATGCGGTATTTCCATGCCGTTCCAAGCAAATTTGTATGTGACATCTCTAATTTTCAAAATAAACTTCTCTTTTGTGTGCTCGTACCGCTCATGAAATGGTGGGGAGTGTCCAATATTTTTCCATGCTAGATGTGTTATTCTCAAGATGAGTGTTTATTCACTAGTCATTGCACGAGAGTACGACGGTAATAGGGATGCCCATTCCTGAAATGAAAAAGAAAAACATATTTACTTTATGTTGTCAAACAATAAATTCCTTGGAAAGTGTTGGTATGGAAGGCAACCGTGGATACGGCCCGCCATGGAATGTGAAAGAATGGTGGAAAAGGGAATAAACTTTATTTTTTGTTTGGGAACCGCTTATGATATATCTAGCATGGAAAGTATTGTGAACTACTTTGTCGTTTTCGTTGATATTTACTTTATGCAATTTTTATTTTTACTTTAAGTCTCCATCTTCTCTTATAAAGCACCAACTAGGGGGCACTATGATCGTACTTGAGCATTGGGTGTAGCTAATATTTGAGTGTGTTTCATGAATGGATCAATGATTGAGCATGATGGGCTAGGGATAACTTTCTTTAGTGTTGATATTTTGAAAGACATGGTTGCTTGTTGGCATGCTTGAGTATTGAAGTCATTATGTTAAAACTAGACTATTGCTTTGAATCATCTAAAAGTCCAAATTGTCCATGCTACAAATGAAAAAAAGAATATGAGATGCACATGTTAGGCAGCATTCCACATCAAAAATTCTGTTTGTATCATTTACCTACTCGAGGACAGGTAGGAATTAAGCTTGGGGATGTTGATACGTCTCCAACGTATCTATAATTTTTCCTTGTTCCATGCTGTTATATTATCATTCTTGGATGTTTTACAATCACTTTATAGCAATTTTATATCATTTTTTGGACTAACCTATTGACATAGTGCCAAAGTGCCAGTTGCTGTTTTTTGCTTGTTTTTTTACTTCGCGGAATATCAGTACCAAATGGAGTCCAATCGCTACGAAATTTTTTGGAGATTTTTTCTGGACCAGAAGACACCCAGTGGGCCAAGAAGTGCCAGAGAGGTGGGCTGTGGAGGCCACAACCCACCAGGGCGCGCCAGGGGGCCCCCGGCGTGCCCTGATGGCTTGTGCCCTCCACGGCCCCCCCCTCCACCGCCGCTGACGCCTATAAATACCCAAATATTCAGAAAACCCTAGGGGAGTCGACGAAAAACACATCCAGCCGCCGCAAGTTCCAGAGCCTCAAGATCCAATCTAACACCATCACGGAGGGGTTCATCTTCTTCATAGGTGCCTCTCCGATGATGCGTGAGTAGTCCACCATAGACCTACGGGTCCGTAGGCAGTAGCTAGATGGCTTCCTCTCTCTCTTTTGATTCTCAATACAATGGTCTCTTGGAGATCTATTTGATGTAAACTTTTGCGGTGTGTTTGTTGGGATTCGATGAATTTTGAGTTCATGATCAGTTTCTATCCATGAATATTATTTGAGTCTTCTTTGATCTCTTATATGCATGATTACTTATAGCCTCGTATTTCTTCTTCGAATCTTCGGTTTAGTTAGGCCAACTAGATCGATTTTTCTTGCCATGGGAAGAGGTGCTTTGTGATGGGTTCGATCTTGCGGTGTCCTTTCCCAGTGACAGAAGGGGCAGCAAGGCACACATGTATCGTTGCTATTAAGGATAACAATATGGGGTTCTATTCCTACATGAATAGATCTTGTCTACATCATGTCATCGTTCTTATTGCATTACTCCGTTTTTCCATGAACTTAATACACTAGATGCATGCTGGATAGCGGTCAATGTGTGGAGTAATAGTGGTAGATGCTGGCAGGAGTCGGTGAGGGATCACTAGAAGTGTGTCTAGAGGGGGGGTGAATAGAATACTAGCAGGAATTTAAAACCTAACCTTTTCCCAAGTTAATTGGTTGGCAGATTTTAACAATTATAGCAAGTCTAGCACACCCTACACATGCATGTCAACAAGTATGGCAGCGGAAAGTAAAGACATTGCACATGAAGTAAAGAGTTGAGATAGGGAGATCAAACGCAATTAGGAGACGCAAAGATTTTTCCCGTGGTTTCGATAGGTGGTGCTATCGTACGTCCACGTTTATGGAGTCTTCAACCCACGGAGGGTAATGGTCGCGAGAGTCCACGGAGGGCTCCACCCATAAGTGTCCACGAAGTATCAACCTTGACTATTCCATAACGGCTTCCGTCCACGAAGGACTTCTTGGTTCAACTCCACAACACGAAGTAGGAGGCTCCCAAGTGACACCTAACCAATCTAGGAGACACCACCCTCCAAAAGGTAATAGGCTCGGCAATGTCGATGAACTCCTTGCTCTTGTGCTTCAAGATGATAAACTCCTCAACACACAATCACTCTCTCACAGATTTGGCTATGGTGGAAGAGATTGATTTGGTGGAAAGCAACTTGGGGAGGCTAGAGATCAAGATTCATATGGATGGAGTGGAATAGCTTGATCTCAACACAAGGGTAGGTGGCTCTCTCTCAGAAAATTGGATGGGGCAAGTATGGAATAGTTCTGAATGCTTCTCTTTCGAGTGGGTGGTGGTGAAGGGGTATATATAGGCATCCCCAAAAATCCAACCGTTACACCTAAAGTGACCAACTCGGTGACACCGATGTGTGAATCTCGGTGGTACCGAAGTGACCAAAAGGTTACAACTTTTGAATCTCAGTGAGACCGATATATAAATCTCGGTGGTACCGATAAGGTGACCAACGGTCAGATTGCGCAACTCGGTGACGCTGATTCAACAATCTCGGTGGTATCGATTTTGTGAATCGAGGTAACAGAAAGTTGGCAACCCAAACTCGGTGGCACCGAAGTGGAATCGGTTGCACCGATGTGCTAGGGTTTGGCATGGGTCTGTCTGAGTTTGGGAATCGGTGGCACCGAGTGGAAAGTGTTGGTTGCACCGATTTTGGATATTTGACTTTGGACAGACTTTTGTGGAAGAGCCTGTGGGTGTTTTTGGTGACTATCACTTGTGCACGTATGAGCATTTTGTTCACCAACAGTACCTTACCCCTTTTTAATAGTATTGGCTTTCCTATGGACTCAAAGTGATTTCTCACAAAGTAAAATGTAGAGTCCTCTAGCTTGAAGCTTTGCCAATCCATTTCCTTGCATCTTGGGGTCTTCTCCTCACAATCCTTTTTGCCAACCCATCTCTCTCTGCGGACTTTCATCTGAAATACACTAGGTAGAAATGTTAGTTCAAGAGACAATGTATGTTGTCATGAATTATCAAAACCACCAAGGGAGCATGTTGTGCTTTCAATCTCCCCCTTTTTGGTAATTGATGACAACATACAATCAAAGCTTCAAATAAAGATACGCATGGATATAATGAAGACTTTGAGAGACACATGACTTAGACTTGCTCCCCCTAAATGTGTGCAATCCCTTTAAAGGATAGCTGCTTTGGAATGCTTGGACACACATATAGTAGAAGGGATATAATGAGTCATGTGTATCTTGGCTATATGCATCAAATATATATGAATGAGATGTATCCTAGTTCAAGACATCACTCTTGCAAACAATATGTGCAAGAAGCAAGAGATCATCTTGATCAAGGGTATGATGCATATACTTACCTTGAGTTCTTGAGCATTCTAGTAGTAGAAACACACTTGGGAAAACAAAGTTAGGAAACACAAGAGTATTCTACCAATCAAAAGCAATAGAGCTCAATAGTACCAAGATATGGAGAACATATAGAAGATAGTAATCCTTAAGATTGATATGTCTCCAAGATCATTTAGAGTTTTCTCCCCTTAGACATGAAAATAGTAGATCACCCTCTCCCCCTGAATCTTAGCATGTAGATATTGGGATTGGATAGGGTGAGAAAAGTCTAACATGAGTAGTCAAATGAAATAAACATATTTTATTTCAAACGTATTTTTCTCCCCCTACTTTGGTATTCTCACCTTGTTTATATGAGTATAAGCTTTGATATTCTCCCCCTTGATTATATCTCCCCCTTTGCATAAGCATGTATCTCCCCCTTTAGCATTGAAGCTTTGGTATTTCTCCCCCTTTGGCATTAATTTCCAAAAAGGTCATACACAGGGTTAGATATAGGAATCATTGATTAAGAAGGGATCCTTGAGAACAAGGGTCATTGAATGTAGGGTTCATAGAAATAAGAATCATAGATAGCATGAAAAACTGAGGGAATCATGGAAAATAATTTCTCTCCCTTTGGCTGATCTGAGAGCTTGTAAGACTTCTCCTCCCTTGAGTTAGGGATCCTTGAATAAACTTTTCTCCCCCTAAATTTTTTTAAAGGAAAGGGATCATCAAAGAATTGAAAATATCACAATAGGATCACTAGAGAAACAAAGATTTGCAATTATGAACACAAATGAGAGAAGAAATCAAATCGGTGGCTCCGAGACAAACAAGTCGGTGGTACCGAGATATTGTAATGCAGCTCATCTGCTAATTCGGTAGAACCGAGTTATTTATATCGGCGGCTCCGAGGCTAAAACAGAAACTTGGCAATGTTTGAGAAACTTGCAAATAGATTTAGAATTTTTTTAACAAAGTGTCAAAGAGAAATTTTCAGGAAAATGCAAAAGACTTTACAGAAGGATATCAACTAGAGAAGATTTGAGCAGTTCCAAGAAATCTTGCAAATAGAGAATGAACCACACAAGATTCTTAACTAGATGATGGGCGGTGACTAGGTCACCTATGTTAGAGTATATTGACTTAGGAGCCAAGCAAGAATACTTGATCATAGGTCATACTCATCGTTAAGCTCAAAATGGGGTTACCATTTTTCGATTAAGCATCTTAATGTTTTCATATCACTTGAGTTGCTTTAGCTCATGACTTGGAGTAAAGCCTTTTCAAGGATATGAGTACATACCTTTGAGTGATGTTGATGACGTGGCTTGTAGGTGAACTTGTTGAGGATGCTCGAGGTTGATGAAGATCATCTTGAGTTGGGAGCAATCCTTCTCGTTTTAGTACACTTGTCACCTACATAGGTTAGTCATGCAAGGAAGAACATGATATGACACGATACCAATTGAGAAGTACAAATTTGTGTCAAGGATATGTTTTTGTTGTCTTCTTCCTTCCATCATCAAGAGGGGTTGTGGATACTTGGTTATGACAAGATTGCTTATGATTGAAGTTGTTGGCAATCTTGTGGAATGAAGTTCTTCCAAGTACCTACAAAAGGTTAGATGCAATACAAGGGAGCATAGAATTCCATGGTATAAGATAACATGTCAAGAGTATCATGGAAATATCAGGAAGGCTCATGCCCTTGCATGCAAAAGAGTGAGACTAGCTCAAGTTTGAAGCATCAATGATGTTCAACTCACTCCTCAAGTGACAAAACATTTTCTCATCAAGTGGCTTAGTAAAGATATCGGCCAATTGCTTGTTGGTACGAACATGCTTAAGATCGATATCTCCTTTGGCAACATGATCACGAATGAAATGATGTCTAACTTGAATATGTTTAGTTCGAGAATGTTGCATAGGATTATGACCAATTTTAATAGCACTTTCATTGTCACAAAGTAATGGAACACTTTTAACATGAATTCCATAATCCTTAAGCGTTTGTGTCATCCATAGTAATTGTGCACAACACGATCCGACAATAATATACTCAGCTTCGACAGTAGATAGAGATACCGAGTTTTGTTTCTTGGAGGGACAAGACACAAGAGATCTACCCAAAAATTGACAAGTACCCGAGGTGGATTTTCTATCAACCTTGTCACTGGCATAGTCCGAGTCGGAATAGCCAACAAGGTTAAAAGAAGATCCCTTGGGATACCAAATGCCAAAGTTTGGTGTTTGTATCAAATATCTCACAATACGTTTCACGGCCAAAAGATGACACTCTTTAGGTGCAGCTTGATATCTAGCACACATGCAAACACTAAGCATAATATCGGGACGGGAGGCACATAGATATAGCAATGAACCAATCATAGATCGATAGACTTTTTGATCAACCGGTTCATCCTCCTTGGTAAGATCAACATGTCCACTAGTAGGCATAGGAGTTTTCATACCTTTGCACTCTTGTATGTTGAACTTCTTGATCAAGTCCTTGGTATACTTAGTTTGAGAGATGAAAGTTCCTTCTCTTGTTTGCTTAATTTGCAAACCAAGAAAGAATTTCAGCTCACACATCATGGACATCTCATATTTCTCGGACATCAACCTTCCAAATCTTTCACTAAATTGTGGGTTAGTAGATCCAAAGATAATATCATCCACATAGATTTGGCACACAAATAATTCACCATTAACTCTCTTAGTGAATAAGGTTGCGTCAATTTTACCAATTTCAAAACCCTTTTCAATAAGAAACTTCGTTAAGCATTTGTACCAAGCACGAGGGGCTTGTTTAAGACCATAAAGAGCTTTACGAAGCTTGTAAACATGATTAGGTTTCTTAGGATTCACAAAACCAGGTGGTTGCTTAACATAGACTTCTTCTTCAATCTCACCATTTAAAAAGGCACTTTTAATGTCCATTTGATAAAGCGTGATATCATGGTGATTAGCATAAGCAAGAAGAATGCGAATAGCTTCAAGTCTAGCGACGGGGGCATAGGTCTCACTGTAGTCCATACCTTCGACTTGCGTATATCCTTGGGCTACGAGACGTGCCTTGTTGCGTATGACTTGACCGTCTTCATCTTGCTTGTTCTGAAACACCCATTTGGTTCTGATGATGTTGTGCTCATCCTCGGGCTTCTCCACGAGTGTCCACACTTCGTTCCTCTCAAAGTTGTGAAGCTCTTCATGCATTGCGTTCACCCAATCCGGGTCTTCAAGAGCTTGTTCTACCTTCAAGGGTTCAATGCTGGAGATGAAAGAATAATGCTCACAGAAGTTAGCTAAGCGAGTTTTAGAGCAAGTGATTCTCCCGATTTGTATGTCACCAAAGATTTGGTTTAGAGGATGGTTCTTGGTCACTCTTGCTCGAACTCGGGGTAGCTTAGGCTTATTGGTTGGTGGAGCTTCTTCTTCATCATCATCTCCTTCGTCTTCGTTGTTGTTGAAGGTGTCGTTTCCTTGAGGTGGTGGTGAAGGAGGTTGTGGTGGATCTTCATGTTGTACTTCCTCCTCTTCATCATCTTGTCATGTACCGCTTGTGGATGCCTCCATGTCGTGTTGAGGTTCACCTGGACGTGAAGTAGGGGCTTCCACTTGAGTTGACGAAGTACTTTCCTTCACCTCCATGGGACGAATCTTGCCAATGGACAAGTCTTGGATAGCTTCCGAAGGATCCTTATCACCTACATCATTTGGCAATTGTTCGACTTGCGAACCATTAGATTCATCAAACTTCACATCTACCGTCTCTTCAACTTTTCGAGTGAAGTTGTTGTAGACACGGTAAGTGTGAGAGTTCGATCCGTAACCAAGTAGGAATCCTTCATGAGATTTAGGAGAAAATTTAGTACGACGATGCTTATCAAGAATGTAGCACTTTGAGCCTAATACCCGAAAGTATCCAACTTGGGGTTTGTTACCGGTGAGTAGCTCGTATGCCGTTTTACCGAGAAGCTTGTGCAAGTAAAGTCGGTTTGTGGCATGACATGCTGTTTCCACGGCTTCTACCCAAAAGTGTCTTGGCGTCTTGTATTCGTCAAGCATCATTCTTGCCATCTCAATAAGCGTCCGATTCGTCCTCTCAACAACTCCATTTTGTTGAGGTGTGTACGTAGCCGAGAACTCATGTGATACACCTTCTTCGTCAAGAAAGGTATCCACATGGGTGTTCTTGAACTCCGATCCATTATCGCTCCGAACCTTCTTGATTTTCACTTCAAACTGATTTTGCGCTTTGCGAACGAAGTTCTTGAAGATCTTTTGTACATGTGACTTATCATCAAGAAAGAATACCCACGTAAATCTGGAAAAATCATCAACTATAACTAGACCATAGGAATTTCCACCGAGACTCTTGTAAGCATTGGGACCAAAAAGATCCATGTGAAGTAACTCGAGTGGTCTCCTAGTAGTCATGATATTTTTAACGGGATGACTTCCACCTACTTGCTTTCCAGCTTGACAAGAACTACAAAGTCTATCTTTGTCAAAGATAACATCTTTAACACCAAGTATATGATTACCTTTGATAAGCTTGTCTAGATTACGCATGCCAACATGTCCTAGTCTTCTATGCCAAAGCCAACCTTTAGAAGATTTTGCTATAAGACAAGTACGAGGTTTGGATCTCTTAGTGAAATCGACATTGTATAGATCACTTCTACGGAACCGGTAATGACCATGTTATGATTGACGAAACACTTGGCAATCTACTTTCGTGAATAGCACATTAAAACCAAAGTCGGCAAGTCTAGATACGGAAAGAAGATTGTAGCCAAGAGATTCAACAAGCATAACATTTTGAATAGAGCTATCATGGGATATGGCCACCTTACCAAGACCAAGTACCTTACCCTTGGAGTTGTCTCCAAACGTTACGTACCTTCGCGGTCCATGGTTTGGTGTGATCTCTTCAAACATTTCTCTATCTCCGGTCATATGATCGGTGCATCCGCTGTCGAGAATCCACTCTTTTCCTCCGGACATGTAATCCTTGAAGTTTGCCATAAGACTTAGATTCTTCATGATCTTCTCATACTCGATGTCGAACAGCTCATCTTCATCATAGTAGCCATGTTCCACATTGTCATCATCAAGTGGGAAAACCTCGTCACAAGGAACAAGAAATTCGTTAGGGTTGTGATCATGACATTGTTCAAGATTATGAATGCGAATGGCTTCTACAATGATGTTGTTGATAGTTATGACATCTCCTTTAGCACGCATGAGGTCTCTAAGCTCAAATAGATAATCATCAAACTTGGGATCACTAGGCGTCATTTTGTGAAAGGCAATAGTTTTATGAAGAATTTCATCAAGATTACTCAATGAATAACTTGGATATCGTTTCTCCAAGTCATTCCACAAAATATAAGCACATTCAAAATTCTTCATTTGATTAAGCACATTTCTAGGCAATCCTCTAACGATAAGATTAACAATTATAAGATTGCATAGCATATGAATTTCCTCTTCGTGTGTGGGATGTAACGGATCAATGGGAGGTAAATAGGGGTTCTTAACATACTTGCTCAAATGAAATTCCTTAAATAGCTCAAGCATCAAAGTTTTCCATTGAATATAGTACTCTTCATCAAGAATAGGCACTCTACAACTCAAGCTCCCTATACTAGACACATCCATCTTCCTCCACGGTGATTAAACCGAAGCAATGGAGACCAATGCTCTCATACCAATTGAGGGATCACTAGAAGTGTGTCTAGAGGGGGGGGGGTGTGAATAAACTACTAGCAGGAATTTAAAACCTAACCTTTTCCCAAGTTAATTGGTTGGCAGATTTTAACAATTATAGCAAGTCTAGCACACCCTACACATGCATGTCAACAAGTATGGCAGCGGAAAGTAAACACATTGCACATGAAGTAAAGAGTTGAGATAGGGAGATCAAATGCAATTAGGAGACGCAAAGATTTTTCCCGTGGTTCCGATAGGTGGCGCTATCGTACGTCCACGTTTATGGAGTCTTCAACCCACGGAGGGTAACGGTCGCGAGAGTCCACGGAGGGCTCCACCCATAAGGGTCCACGAAGTAGCAACCTTGACTATTCCATAACGGCTTCCGTCCACGAAGGACTAGCCTCACTATGGGTAGATCTTCACGAAGTAGGCGATCTCCTTGCCCGTACAAACTTCTTGGTTCAACCCCACAACACGAAGTAGGAGGCTCCCAAGCGACACCTAACCAATCTAGGAGGCACCACCCTCCAAAAGGTAATAGGCTCGGCAATGTCGAAGAACTCCTTGCTCTTGTGCTTCAATATGATAGACTCCTCAACACACAATCACTCTCTCACAGATTTGGCTATGGTGGAAGAGATTGATTTGGTGGAAAGCAACTTGGGGAGGCTAGAGATCAAGATTCATATGGATGGAGTGGAATAGCTTGATCTCAACACAAGGGTAGGTGGCTCTCTCTCAGAAAATTGGATGGGGCAAGTATGGAATAATTCTGAGTGCTTCTCTTTCGAGTGGGTGGTGGTGAA
This sequence comes from Elymus sibiricus, assembly GCA_039707655.1. Lineage (NCBI taxonomy): Eukaryota > Viridiplantae > Streptophyta > Magnoliopsida > Poales > Poaceae > Elymus > Elymus sibiricus. The sequence continues at coordinate 74,130,214 of CM077667.1, forward strand.
GGGGTATATATAGGCATCCCAAAAAATCCAACCGTTACACCTAAAATGACCAACTCGGTGACACCGATGTGTGAATCTCGGTGGTACCGAAGTGACCAAAAGGTGACAACTTTTGAATCTCGGTGAGACCGATATATAAATCTCGGTGGTACCGATAAGGTGACCAACAGTCAGATTGCGCAACTCGGTGACGCTGATTCAACAATCTCGGTGGTACCGATTTTGTGAATCGAGGTAACAGAAAGTTGGCAACCCAAACTCGGTGGCACCGAAGTGGAATCGGTTGCACCGATGTGGTAGGGTTTGGCATGGGTCTGTCTGAGTTTGGGAATCGGTGGCACCGAGTGGAAAGTGTTGGTTGCACCGATTTTGGATATTTGACTTTGGACAGACTTTTGTGGAAGAGCTTGTCGATGTTTTTGGTGACTATCACTTGTGCACGTATGAGCATTTTGTTCACCAACAGTACCTTACCCCTTTTTAATAGTATTGGCTTTCATATGGACTCAAAGTGATTTCTCACAAAGTAAAATGTAGAGTCCTCTTGCTTGAAGCTTTGCCAATCCATTTCCTTGCATCTTGGGGTCTTCTCCTCACAATCCTTTTTGCCAACCCATCTCTCTCTGTGGACTTTCATCTGAAATACACTAGGTAGAAATGTTAGTCCAAGAGACAATGTATGTTGTCATGAATTATCAAAACCACCAAGGGAGCATGTTGTGCTTTCAGTCGGTCTACTTATCTTGGACATGATGCCTATATAATGATCATCGCCTTGGATATCATCATGATTATTTAATCTTCTATCAATTGCCCAACAGTAATTTGTTCACCCACCGTGTGCTATACTCATGAGAGAAGCCACTAGTGAAACCTACGGCCCCCGGGTCTACTTTTCCAACATATTGCTTTCCGATCTATCTTTTTGCCTCTTTGTTTTCAGATCTACTAAACCAAAACCCCAAAAAAATATTGCTGCACTTTTTATTTGCCCTTTTTATTTTGTGTTCTTGAGAGATCTATCTCTCATATCTATCATATCGTAATCTATCTTTTTACCGTAGAGAGATTGACAACCTCTCTTTCGCGCCGGGTTGCAAGTATTTGTTATTTGTGTGCAGGTGCTGCTTATTAGGTGGTGGTGATCCTCCTACTGGTTCGATAACCTTCGTTTCATAACTGAGGGAAATACTTTCCATCACTGTGCTGCATCATCCCTTCCTCTTTGGGGAAATACCGATGCAGTCTCAAGCCACTTCAAGCACCCTAGAGCTTGTTACTCTTGGGTGCTTTGGCACCCTAGATGGTTGGTGGTGTCTCGGAGCTCAATCATTGTGGTGTAAAGTGATACGTCTCCAACGTATCTATAATTTTTGCTTGTTCCATGCTGTTATATTATAATTCTTGGATGTTGTAAAATAATTTTATAACAACTTTATATAATTTTTTGGGACTAACCTATTGACATAGTGCCAAAGTGTCAGTTGCTGTTTTTGCTTGTTTTTTACTTCGCAGAATATCAGTACCGAACGGAGTCCAATCGCGACGAAACTTTTTGGAGATTTTTTCTGGACCAGAAGAGACCTAGTGGGCCAAACAAGAGCCAGGAAGGTGGGCTGTGGAGAGCACAACCCACCAGGGCGCGCCAGGGGGCTCCCGGCGGGCCCTGATGGGTTGTGCCCTCCACGGGGCCCCTTTGCACCGCCTCTGATGCCTATTAATTCCAAAATATTCGAAAAACCCTAGGCGAGTCGACGAAACACAATTCCAGCCGCCGCAAGTTCCAGAACTGCGAGATCCAATCTAAACACCATCACGGAGGGGTTCATCTTCCTCATAGGTGCCTCTCCGATGATGCGTGAGTAGTCCACCATAGACCTATGGGTCCGTAGGCAGTAGCTAGATGGCTTCTTCTCTCTCTCTCTTATGATTCTCAATACAATGGTCTCTCGGAGATCTATTTGATGTAAACTTTTGCGGTGTGTTTGTTGGGATCCGATGAATTTTGAGTTCATGATCAGTTTCTATCCATGAATATTATTTGTCTTGTTTGATCTCTTATATGCATGATTGCTTATAGCATCGTATTTCTTGTTCGAATCTTTGGTTTAGTTAGGCCGACTAGATCGATTTTTCTTGCCATGGGAAGAGGTGCTTTGTGATGGGTTCGATCTTGCTGTGTTCTTTCCCAGTGACAGAAGGGGCAGCAAGACACGCATGTATCGTTGCTATTAAGGATAACAAGATGGGGTCTATTCCCACATGAATAGATCTTGTCTACTTCATGTCATCGTTCTTATTGCATCACTCTGTTTTTCCATGAACTTAATACACTAGATGCATGTTGGATAGCGGTTGATGTGTGGAGTAATAGAGGTAGATGCAGGAAGGAGTCGGTCTACCTATCTTGGACGTGATGCCTATATAATGATCATCGCCTTGGATATCGTCATGACTATTCGATTTTCTATCAATTGCCCAATAGTAATTTGTTCTCCCACCGTGCGCTATACTCATGAGAGAAGCCACTTGTGAACCGTACGGCCCCCGGGTCTACTTTTCCATCATATTCCTTTCCGATCTACGTTTTTGCAATCTTTGTTTTCAGATCTACAAAACCAAAAACCCAAAAACATATCGCTGCATATTTGCCCTTTTTATTTGTGTTCTTGAGAGATCTATCTCTCCTATCTATCACTACCTAATCTATCTTATTACCGTAGAGAGATTGACAACCTCTCTTTCGCGTCGGGTTGCAAGTATTTGTTGTTTGTGTGCAGGTGATGCTTATTGGGTGGTGGTGATCCTCCTACTGGTTCGATAACCTTGGTTTCATAACTGAGGGAAATACTTACCGTCGCTGTGCTGCATCATCCCTTCCTCTTTGGGGAAATACCGACGCAGTCCAAGCACGTCAAAGGAATTTCTGGCACCGTTGCCAGGGAGGAAGTGGTCTCTTCTACGTGCCTATAGTAGGCGTCGAGGGGACTCCATCATCATCTACCAGGTTCCTAATCCCAAATCTCATCTCCTTGCAATTACATTATTTGCCCGTTTTAGATATGATCCCACAAGTTTTCAATGATGTGAACCAACAATATTCTTGGATCGTGGCCGGTAATCAAAAGGGGTACGTAGAGGGACAACTTGATAGTGCTAAAGTTGCTATGGATTATGTGTTTCAAGTCCTATTTGCAAAACCTCTTGCCAAAGGCACCTCATCCAAAACCAAGGATGACAATACTTGAATCTATGCACTATGCCTAGCTAGGGGCGTAAAATGATAGCGCTTGTTGGGAGGCAACCCAATGAATAAATAAATTTTTGCTTTTTCCTTTCTGTTTTTGAGTGTTGACACAATTATGCCTCTGTTATGATTGTGTTTTTATGGTTTATTTAGTGTTTTTACCAAGTAAAGCCTTTAGGATGATTCATAGGATGAGTAGAAGTGATGCTGAATCTGAAACAGAAAGTTTGCGTCCTGTATATGAATTTTCATTTTTTTGCTGGAACGTGATCTTGAGCTGAAATTTTAACACAGTGTTTCTATACAAATTCCTTACGATGTCCTAAGTTTTCAGAATTTTTAGAGTTATAGAAGTATGGGTACAGTACAGATTACTACAGACTGTTCTGTTTAAGACAGATTCTGTTTTCGTTGCATTGTGTGCTTGTTTTGATGAATCTATGGTTTGTATTGGGGGTATAAGCCATGGTAAAGTTAAAATACATTAGGTATAATGCAATAACAAAATATTAATGGGTTTGCAACAGTACCTAAAGTAGTGATTTGCTTTCTTATACTAACGGATCTCACGAAGATTTTGTTAAGTTTTGTGTGATTGAAGTTTTCAAGTTTTGGGTGAGGTCACGATGGATGAAGGAATAAGGAGTGATAAAAGCCTAAGCTTGGGGATGCTACCACACCCCCAAGATATATCCAAAGAGTAACAAGCAACTAAGCTTGGGGATGCCCCCGAGTGGCATCCCCTCTTTCTTCTAACGACCATCAGTATTTTACTTGGAGCTATATTTTTATTTGTCACATATCATGAGTTTTGCTTGGAGCGTCTTGTATCTTTGCTTCCTTTGTTTGTTAGTTTTTCCTTTGTATCCTTGCTGTACACACCTATTTGAGAGAGACACAATCATGCTATGATTTGTTAGAATTGCTCTATGTGCTTCACTTAAACTTTTTGAGCTATAGAATTGCTCTAGTGCTTCACTTATATTTTTTTGAGCACGGTGTGCTTGGAAATTTTTGTAGAAATACTCTCATGCTTCACTTAGATAATTTTGAGAGTTAGTAAATTTTGAAGAAATCCTCTCATGCTTCACTTATACCTTTTTGAGAGATGAAATCTTTATGCTCATGTGCTTCACTTAAATTTGTTTGAGCTTGCCAAAAAGCAATGGCAATATATGAAACTAGTCCCAAAGTGATAGATATCCAAGGAGGATATAATAAAAACTTTCGTGAAGATCATTGGACAATTTAAAATTGATTCCTTGTAATAGTTTTGAAACATGATGATAGTAATATGTGAGTCATGTTAGTGAGTAATTATGCTTACTACGAATATTGGTGTTAAGGTTTGTGATTCCCTATGCATGCACAAAAGTCAATAGTTATGCAATGAAGTTACATCCTACTTGTGGTGCATTATTCGGTGTTAGTTATGTTCAATGCTCACTTATGTGAATTTTCGTTTCTTGGTATGGTTGCTTCTCAATCTTTTTGCTAGCCTCCATTTGTACTAAGTAGAAATACTACTTGTGCATCCAAAATCCTTAAACCAAGTTTTGCCTTATGAGTCCACCATACCTACCTATATGCGGTATTTCCATGCCGTTCCAAGCAAATTTGTATGTGCCATCTCTCAATTTTCAAAATAAATTTTCTCTTTTGTGTGCCCGTACCGCTCATGAAACGGTGGGGAGTGTCCAATATTTTTCCATGCTAGATGTGTTATTCTCAAGATGAGTGTTTATTCACTTGTCATTCCACGAGAGTGCGGCGGTAATAGGGATGCTCATTCCCGAAATGAAAAATAAAAAATATTTACTTTATGTTGTCAAATAATAAATTCCTTGGAAAGTGTTGGTATGGAAGGCAACAGTGGATACGGCCCGCCATGGAAAGTGAAAGTTTGGTGGAAAAAGGAATAAACTTTATTTTCTGTTTGGGAACCGCCTATGATATATCTAGCATGGAAAGTATTGTGAGCTACTTTGTCGTTTTCGTTGACAGGAAAAGCATGTCACCCAAAATATTTTTCTCTCTCAATTTAAAACTTTGAGCTCTTGCACCTCTACAAATCCCTACTTCCCTCTGCGAAGGGCCTATCTTTTACTTTATGCAATTTTTATTTTTTGCTTTGAGTCTCCATCTTCTCTTATAAGCACCAACTAGGGGGCACTATGATCGTACTTGAGCATTGGGCATAGTTAATATTTGAGTGTGTTTCATGAATGGATCAATGATTGAGCATGATGGGCTAGGGATAACTTTCTTTAGTGTTGATATTTTGAAAGACATGGTTTCTTGTTGACATGCTTGAGTATTGAAGTCATTATGTTAAAACTAGACTATTGCGTTGAATCATTACAAGTCCAAATGTCCATGCTATACAAAAGAAAAGAATGTAATGAACGTGTTAGGCAGCATTCCACATCAAAAATTCTGTTTTTATCATTTATCTACTCGAGGACGAGTAGGAATTAAGCTTGGGGATGCTGATACGTCTCCAACGTATCTATATTTTTTTCTTGTTCCATGCTGTTATATTATCATTCTTGGATGTTTTACAATCATTTTATAAAAAACTTTATATCATTTTTTGGGTCTAACCTATTGGCATAGTGCCAAAGTGCCAGTTGCTGTTTTTGCTTGTTTTTTACTTCGCAGAATATCAGTACCAAACGGAGTCCAATCGTGATGAAACTTTTTGGAGATTTTTTCTGGACCAGAAGACACCCAGTGGGCCAAACAAGAGCCAGGAAGGTGGGCTGTGGAGAGCACAACCCACCAGGGCGCGCCAGGGGCCCCCCGGCGCGCCCTGATGGGTTGTGCCCTCCACGGGGCCCCTCCGCACCGCCTCTGATGCCTATAAATTCCAAAATATTCAAAAAACCATAGGGGAGTCGACGCAACACAATTCCAGCTGCCGCAAGTTCTAGAACCGCGAGATCCAATCTAAACACCATCACGGAGGGGGTTCATCTTCCTCATAGGTGCCTCTCCGATGATGCGTGAGTAGTCCACCATAGACCTACGGGTCCGTAGGCAGTAGCTAGATGGCTTCTTCTCTCTCTCTTATGATTCTCAATACAATGGTCTCTTGGAGATCTATTTGATGTAAACTTTTGCGGTGTGTTTGTTGGGATCCGATGAATTTTGAGTTCATGATCAGTTTCTATCCATGAATATTATTTGAGTCTTGTTTGATCTCTTATATGGATGATTGCTTCTAGCATCGTATTTCTTCTTCGAATCTTTGGTTTAGTTAAGCCGACTAGATCGATTTTTCTTGCCATGGGAAGAGGTGCTTTGTGATGGGTTCGATCTTGCGGTGTTCTTTCCCAGTGACAGAAGGGGCAGCAAGACACGCATGTATCGTTGCTATTAAGGATAACAAGATGGGGTCTATTCCTACATGAATAGATCTTGTCTACATCATGTCATCGTTCTTATTGCATTACTCCGTTTTTCCATGAACTTAATACACTAGATGCATGCTGGATAGCGGTCGATTTGTGGAGTAATAGAGGTAGATGCGGGCAGGAGTCGGTCTACCTATCTTGGACGTGATGCCTATATAATGATCATCGCCTTGGATATCGTCATGACTATTCGATTTTCTATCAATTGCCCAACAGTAATTTGTTCACCCACCGTGCGCTATACTCATGCGAGAAGCCACTAGTGAACCCTACGGCCCCCGGGTCTACTTTTCCATCATATTGCTTTCCGATCTACGTTTTTGCAATCTTTGTTTTCAAATCTACAAAACCAAAAACCCAAAAACATATCGCTGCATATTTACCCTTTTTATTTGTGTTCTTGAGAGGTCTATCTCTCCTATCTATCACTACCTAATCTATCTTATTACCGTAGAGAGATTGACAACCTCTCTTTCGCGTCGCGTTGCAAGTATTTGTTGTTTGTGTGCAGGTGCTGCTTATTGGGTGGTGGTGATCCTCCTACTGGTTCGATAACCTTGGTTTCATAACTGAGGGAAATACTTACCGTCGTTGAGCTGCATCATCCCTTCCTCTTTGGGGAAATACCGACGCAGTCCAAGCACGTCATAAAGCTCCGGGCAAGCGTCGGTGTCTCCAAGTAGGTTGTGGAGATTGCCCCGAGCAATTTGTACGGGTACCGGTGACCGCCCCCAAGGGCTACCATTTGTACGGATTCGGTGACCGCCCTCATGGGTCCCTTAGTGGAATCACTGCATCTTGCATTGTGCGAGGCCATGAGGAGATTACGGTGGCCTTAGTGGCATCTTGGGGAGCATTGTGCCTCCACACTGCTCCAAACGGAGATTAGCATCCGCAAGGGTGTGAACTTCGGGATACATCATCGTCTCCTCGTGCCTCGGTTGTCTCTTACCCGAGCACTTTACTTATGCACTTTACTTTGTGATAGCCATATTGTTTCCTGTTATATATTCCGCTATCACTTAGTTGTTTATCTTGCTTAGCATAAGTTGTTGGTGCACATAGGTGAGCCTAGTTGTTTTAGGTTTTGTGCTTTACAAATTAAACGCTAGTTTTATTCCGCATTTGTTCAATCCTAAACCGTAATTATTTTCAAGCGCCTATTCACCCCCCCTTTAGGTGACATCCACGTCCTTTCAGCATGAGTTGGCCGGCCTTGCGGCCTACTTGCAGACTCGTAGTGCGTGACAGAGAGAAGTCGGCTTGCCGATGAGCTCGCCACAGGGGAACGTCGACTACCTGATGATGGAATAGGCGTCCAAGGACAAGCAGGCGTCGCGCCCACGCTTGTCCATGCCAGCTTCACAATGGGTCAGGCGTAGGCGCACTTTAACATCATCATGATGGTGGAGCAGCAATCGGACCAATGCTACAACCTCACCGTCCTCGCGCCTCACCCGCCGACGGAGGGGCAAATCTGCGATGTGTTCGCGAGGGAGGAGGTGTGACGACCAGGGTAACGGAGGACCAGAACTTCGTCAAACAGCAACATGCAGTCTACGAGGCCACGTGCAGCGTCACAGTGGAGGTGGATGTGGAGGTGGCAGAGGCGATCACAAACGGGAACATGACTGCTGTCGGAAGCTCCACATCATTCGCGTCGGGGCCCAACGACCACAAGACCCGTCCTCGTCGACCATCGACCTCACCTCGACCTGCAACGTCCACATGACGAACTCCAGCGAGGACGAGTAGTACATGGGAGATGGACATACATGTCCCTCCGTTGACAACCCGCAGATGCACTTCCCGAGGCTCAGGACGGGCCAAGATTTGGATATGTTACAAAAATGTCATGTCCACTTTTGTTTAATGAAAGATGTCGAAGATGTAATGATTTATGCCCGGTTCATATGAAAATCTTCCGGTTTGCATAAAATTTGTCGGGTTTTGTTTAAAATAGATGATGCCCCACACGTTGCTACGGAAACCTTATTATGAAAAGTGTATGAATGAATGGTAGAAGACTAAGATTACATGACTTTATTCCCTGGAAAAAAGTCACGCATGAGGTGTGATACGTCTCCAACGTATCTATAATTTATGAAGTATTCATGCCATGATTTCCTATGTTTACAATACTTTTATATGGTTTTAATGCACTTTATATGATTTATTTAGAACTAACCCGGACTGACGCTGTTTTCAGCAGAACTACCGTGGTGTTGTTTTTGTGCAGAAAATGAAAGTTCTCGGAATCGCCCGAAACTTTTTGATGATTTTTTTGGAACAAAAGAGGCACTAGAAGTTTTGTGGGAGGGCCAGAAGAGCCACGAGGTGGGCACAACCCACCACGGCGCGCCAGGCCCCCCGGGCTTACGCTGGTGGGTTGTACTCCACTCGTGGCCCATCTTCGCGTGAAACCGACGCCCAAAAATCCTATATATATATATATATATATATATATATATATATAGAAACCACCAGAAATAACCCTAGATCAGAAGTTCCACCGCCGCAACTCTCTGTATCGGCGAAAAACCAATCTGGAGGCGTTCCAGTACCCTGCCGGAGAGGGTAGATCATCTCTGGTGGCCATCTTCATCATCCCGGTGGAGGCCATGACGAGGAGGGAGTAGTCCACCCTCGGGGCTGAGGGTATGTACCAGTAGCTATGTGTTCAATCTCTCTCTCTCTCTCTCGTGTTCTTGAGATGTCACGATCTTGATGTATCACGGGCTTTGTTAATATAGTCGGATCATATGATGTTATTCCCTTGCTATCATGTTGTGGTGAATTGAATCTTTCCCTTTGAGATATCGTTATGTTGGATTGAATATTGGATTTGAGAACACTTGATATATGTCTTGCATGTGGATACCCGTGGTGACAATGGGGTGTTCTATTGATTCACTTGATATATGTTTTGGTACTCAACTTGCGGATTCCCGAGGTGACATTGGGGTAATCTATGCATAGGGGTTGATACACGTTCTTGTCCTACTTTCTCCGGTAGAAATCTTGGGGCACTCTTTGAGGTTCTTTGTGTTGGATTGAGTATTATGAATCTGAAATTGTTTGATGCGTATCGTATAATTAACTCATGGATACTTGTGGTGACATTGGAGTATCTAGGTGACATTAGAGTTGGTTGATGCGTATCATATGGTGTTATTCTAGTACGAACTCTTATATAGATCGAACGGAAAGGATAACTTGATGTTATCTTAGTACAAACTCTTGAATAGATCGATCGGAAAGGATAACTTTAAGGTGGTTTCATACCCTACAAACAATTTCTTCTTATGTTCTCCGCTAGATAAGAACTTTGGAGTGATTCTTCGTTGCACGTTGAGGGACAGTTATGTGATCCAATTATATTAGCATTGTTGAGAGATTGCACTAGCGAAAGTATGGACCCTAGGCCTTGTTTTCAAGCATTGCAATACCGTTTGTGCTCACTTTTGTTACTTGCTACCTAGCTGTTTTTATAATTTTCAGATTACAAAAACATTTATCTACCATCCATATTGCACTTGTATCACCATCTCTTCGCCGAACTAGTGCACCTATACAATTTGCCATTGTATTGGGTGTGTTGGAGACACAAGAGATTTCTTGTATTTGATTGCAGGGTTGTTCGAGAGAGACCATCTTCATCCTACACCTTCCACGGATTGATAAACCTTAGGTCATCCACTTGAGGGAAAATTGCTACTGTCCTACAAAACTCTGCGCTTGGAGGCCCAACACGAGTCTACAAGAATAAAGTTGCGTAGTAGACATCAAGGTGGTATGTTTTGCATGAAGAGATTAATGGAAAAGGTAACTTATAACTCCATGCATGACTTGATGATTTGGCATTGTTGCATGGAGAGGAAAATTGGCTAGTGGGTTGTAGCTATTTAAGAATAAAAGATTCCCTTTGAAATGTGTTCAGATGTTTTATGGTTTGGGTTGGATGGTGGCTCCCGTATCAATGTCCGCTGATGCGTCCCGCAGATGAACACTATGTCCGGTTTTGAGGATAGCGTTGGAGATGACCTTGGTATTGTTTCACATCATGACATGACAAGTGGTGGAATCATAGAAAATATCATTTACTTTTGCTTGCTGATATCTTAGCTTTACACTAGGAGTATCAAGGCTTGCAACTTTGACACTAAATTATGGTAAATTTTGTACTAATATAGCATTGATAACTCTCTATGGGAAACCTGGTATTCTTGATCCATACAGGTGGGGGTGGCACAAAGGCATGATACAATTATATTCTGCTATATATTTTTTGTGCGAATACGCAAAGCTTGCGTATCATTCCATTGATAAAAGAAGTAAGAAAGAGTACATGGGATGGTACAACACATGACACGAGCACAGGAGCTGGCGTGAACATGGTGCCCGAAGCAGAGAGAACATGGGATGCTCAGCCCAAACAGAGGAAAACACGGCTAAACTAACACCCCTGGGACGCAGCCCAAACCAGACAACATCTCTAAATCCAACACCGAGGACACCACGAGCAAACAAGATGACACCTTCATGAAGGAGAATGACGCCAAGGCGTCGTTGCCGTCTGATCCGAGAAGCTGAACCTAGGGTTCCTCTGATGGTCGAAGGGGAGCACAGATAGCAACCATGGCAGTGCCTCCAGGAAGGGAATGACACCCTCAGGTGTCACCGCTGCCAGCATCGAAAAGGTCAAGCAAGGATTTCACCTTGGCCGAGTCTGAGCAATCCCAAGCCATTGGAGCAGAACTCAAAGATGAGGAAGCTTGGCCGTCGACAGAAACCACCACCACATGAAGGGGAGCCACTGAAAGAACTAGCTACAGAACAAGCCGAGGGACGGACGAGCACTAAGGTGAGCGGGGTTGGGAAGCCACGCGGAGGACCGATGACGCATGCAGGATGGAAGGGGAGCGACGGTGGCTGAAGACCCAAGCGAGTCTGAATCCGGAAAGGGGCGCGTATCCGGGCCTCCGGGACCGAAGCTACAGGGACGACTAGTGAGCTGAAGGAGCTGGAAGGGGGACGCAGCTCCAGGAGCACACAGGAGTCGAAGCCGCACTGGGAGGTATGCCGACTAACTAAGGGCACCTACAGGGGGCAGGTGCGGGGCTGCCGAGATAACGGCAAGCCGAAGGAGTCAGAAGAAGACGCTGCTCCAACATGATGAGCGCTAGATCTACAGCCGCTCCGAACAACCATGGACACAGGAGGGGATGCAGGTCCATGACCGCTGGTGCCGAGCCACACCTGCAGGGGAGGGGGCGAATGGAGAGCTAGCCTGTCATGCTCCCAGCCAGCGCACTACAAGAGGCAGACGCCACCGAGGAGTCGCCACCCCGGAGCCATGGCTGCAGCCCGGGCAAGGTAGAACGCCTCCACAGCGCCCCAAGGGCAGACCGACCCGACCAGAAACCTCCGGCAGTGTCCTCCCGGAATCCAGCGCCGACCAAATCAGAGGTGTTGGTGGACGCACGGATCTGACGCGGGCGTAAGGCTGCTGGGGGCGAGGACGTGTTGGCGAACGGATGGGGCACCCAGAGCCCGGAGGTAGGCGGGCGAGGGCTGAGGAGGAGGGGCCGGCGGGAGCTGATAACCCACAAGTATAGGGGATCGCAACAGTTTTCGAGGGTAGAGTATTCAGCCCAAATTTATTGATTCGACACAAGGGGAGCCAAAGAATATTCTCAAGTATTAGCAGCTGAGTTGTCAATTCAACCACACCTGAAAGACTTAATATCTGCAGCAAAATATTTAGTAGCAAAGTAGTATGGAAGTAACGGTAACGATGGCAAAAGTGACAGTAGTAGTTTTGTAGTGATTGTAACAGTAGCAATGGAAAAGTAACTTAGCAAAGATCAATATGTGAAAATCTCGTAGGCAATGGATCAGTGATGGATAATTATGTCAGATGGCATTCATCATGCAACAGTTATAACCTAGGGAGACACAGAACTAGCTCCAATTCATCAATGTAATGTAGGCATGTATTCCGTATATAGTCATACGTGCTTATGGAAAAGAACTTGCATGACATCTTTTGTCCTACCCTCCCGTGGCAGCGGGGTCCTAATGGAAACTAAGGGATATTAAGGCCTCCTTTTAATAGAGAACTGGACCAAAGCATTAGCACTTAGTGAATACATGAACTCCTCAAACTATGGTAATCACCGGAAAGAATCCCAATTATTGTCACCTTGGGGTATGCGGATCATAACACATAATAGGTGTCTACAACTTGCAAGATAGGATCAAGAACACATATATATTCATGGAAACATAACAGGTTCAGATCTGAAATCATGGCACTCGGGCCCTAGTGACAAGCATTAAGCATAGCAAAGTCATAGCAACATCAATCTCAGAACATAGTGGATACTAGGGATCAAACCCTAACAAAAACTAACTCGATTACATTGTAAATCTCATCCAACCCATCACCGTCCAGCAAGCCTATGATGGAATTACTCACGCACGGCGGTGAGCATCATGAAATTGGTGATGGAGGATGGTTGGTGATGACGACGGCGTCGATTTCCCCTCTCCGGAGCCCAAAACGGACTCCAGATCTGCCATCCCAAGGAAGAACAGGAGGTGGTGGCGGCTCCGTATCGTGAAACGCGATGAACTCTTCTCCTCTATTTTTTTCTCCACGATTGTGAATATATAGAGTTGGAATTAGGGTCGGAGGAGGTCTGTGGGACCCACAAGCTGCCAGGGTGCGCCCTAGGGGGGGCGCGCCCCCCTGGCTTGTGGCCAATGGGTGGACCCCCTATGGTTGATTCTTTCGCCAATATTTTTTATTAATTCCAAAAATATTCTCCGTAAATTTTCAGGTCAATCCGAGAACTTTTATTTCTGCACAAAAATAACACCAAGGCAATTCTGCTGAAAACAGCGTCAGTCCGGGTTAGTTCCATTCAAATCATGCAAATTAGAGTCCAAACAAGGGCAAAAGAGTTTGGAAAAGTAGATACGATGGAGACGTATCAACTCCCCCAAGCTTAACCCATTTCTTGTCCTCAAGCAATTCAGTTGACAAACTGAAAGTGATAAAGAAAAACTTTTACAAACTCTGTTTGATCTTGTTGTTGCAAATATGTATAGCCAGCATTCAGGCTTTCAGCAAAGATTATGAACTAACCATATTCACAATAACATTTAGGTCTCACATTTACTCATATCAATGGCATAATCAACTAGCGAGCAATAATAATAAGTCTCGGATGACAACACTTTTTCAAAACAATCATGATATGATATAACAAAATGGTATCTCGCTAGCCCTTTCTGAGACCGCAAAACATAAATGCAGAGCACCCCTGAAGATCAAGGAATGACTAGACATTGTAATTCATGGTAAAAGAGATCCAGTCACACTCATACTCAATATCAATTAATAACAATGCATACAAATGACAGTGGTGCTCTCTAACTGGTGCTTTGTATAAGAGGATGATGACTCAGCAATAAAGTAAATAGATAGGCCCTTCGCAGAGGGAAGCAGGGATTTGCAGAGGTGCCAGAGCTCAAGCTTTTAAAACAGAGATGAATAAAATTTTGAGCGATATGCTTTCATTGTCAACATAACAACCAAGAGATCTCGGTATCTTCCATGCTAAATACATTATAGGCGGTTCCCAAACAGAATGATAAAGTTTTTACTCCCCCTCCACCAATCAAATACACTCCACGGCTAGCCGAATCCACGGGTACCGTCCATACAAACAATGATCCTGGGGGAGTTTTGTTTCATTATATTTTGATTTGATTTTTGAGCATGGAACTGGGCATCCCGATTACCAGCCACTTTCTCGTGAATGACAAGTGAATAAACACTCATCGTGAGAATAACCCACCTAGCATGGAAGATACCGACAGCCCCTAGTCACTATATGAGCGATTCGGGCATACAAAACAGAATATTATTTGAAGGTTTAGAGTTTGGCACATGCAAATTTACTTGGAACGGCAGGTAAATACCGCATATAGGTAGGTATGGTGGACTCATATGGAACAACTTTGGGTTTAAGGAAGTGGATGCACAAGCAGTATTCCCGCTTAGTACAAGTGAAGGCTAGCAAGAGACTGGGAAGCGACCAACTAGAGAGCGACAACAGTCATAAACATGCATTGAGATTAACCAACATTGAATGCAAGCATGAGTAGGATATAAATCACCATGAACATAAATATCGTGGAGGCTATGTTGATTTTGTTTCAACTACATGCGTGAACATGTGCCAAGTCAAGCCACTTGAATCATTCAAAGGAGGATACCATCCTATCATACTACATCACAACCATTTTAAAATGCATGTTGGCACTCAAGACAAACCATTATACACTCTTAGCTAATTAAGCATGGCATGAGTAACTATAATCTATAATTGTCATTGCAAACATGTTTCATCCATAATGAGCTGAATCCAGAACGATGAGCTAATCATATTTACAAAAACAAAATAGGTCGAGTTCGTACCAGCTTTTCTCCATCTCAATCACTTCATCATATATCGTCATTATTGCCTTTCACTTGCATGACCGAACGGTGTGAATAATAATAAGAGTGCACGTGCATTGGACTAAGCTGGAATCTATAAACAATTATTTAAAGAAGAAGACACGGTAATATGGGCTCTCTGTAAGATAAACAACAATGCATATGAGAGCCACTCAACATTTTCATCGTGGTCTTCTCCTCTCGACCCAAAGAAAAGAATTTCAAAACAAGAACGAGAAAAACTATTTACACGGGAAAGCTCCCAACAAGCAAAAGAAGAACGAGAAATCTTTTTGGGTTTTCTTTTAATACTACAACTAAACATACTAGAAAGTAAAACTAGAGCTATTTTTTTTGTTTTCTTAAGGTTTAAGGTTTTTCTGACACACAAGAAGAAAGCGAGAAAAAGAAATAAACTAACATGGATAATACAATGAAAAAGTATGAACACCGACAACCGGAATGAGTGTGTGAACATGAATGTAATGTTGGTGAGAAATACGTACTCCCCCAAGCTTAGGCTTTTGGCCTAAGTTGGTCTATGGCCACGGCTGGCCTGGTGGATATATACCCAAAGTTATAGTCGGGTACGTACTGGGACGCGGCAGCTACTGCCTGAAGGGCTGCAGCATGGAGGCGAGCGGCCTCCACCTCTCTCTCATACTCGTTCGCCTCCTCTCTAGTTATAAAATATCTCCGTTTTACCTGAAAGTTAAAGAAAGCAGGAGCAGGAAGGGTAATATGGACAGCACGCTGCCTGTCAAAGATTAGTCGGTAAAGGAGGGACTGTTCGTTCCTCTCAAGAAACTGGTAGCGTACCATAGCATTATAATCAAGAAAAGCAGGTGGTAACCCAATATCATTCCCCCTTATGGGTACCCCAAGATAATTATCTAACCGGGTGGCATAAATCCCACCAAAGAAATCTCCATCCTTAGCATTAAGATGTAACCTCCTGGCAATAATAGCCCCCAAGTTATATCGTTTATCATCCATTACCGCACACTTGAGGATACTAAGATCTGATGCACAAAGGTGGCAACGGTTATGTTTACCGTTAATGCATCTACCTATAAAGAGAGCAAAATAGTGTATGGCAGGAAAATGAATGCTCCCTATGGTAGCTTGTGTGATATTTCTAGTCTCTCCCTCAGTGATGCTAGCAAGAAAATCATTAAATTCAGTTTTGCGAGGCTCACTATGAATGCCCCATTGTGGGATTTTGCATGCATCATTAAAATCTTCTAGGTCCATGGTATATGATTTTTCATAAAGATCAAACAGGACAGAATGAGTATTGCGCTGGGATGTAAATTTAAATCTTTGCACAAATGAATCAGTGGGGTGATAGTACTGCCGACACTTATCTGACACGAAATCCTCAAGGCCGGCATTTTGTACGTATGCATAAAATTCATCCTTGAAACCTGCATGAACCATGAATTGATCCAACGGCCATTTGCAAGGCCGTACTTGATCTTCTCTTGGTGGTTCAAGGTCCGGCTCACATATCGCGAGCCTTAGGGCTTCCTTCCTCGAGGAACCACCTTGGTATATCTTCCTAAACATTTCTTCCTCTGAAAAATTTCTAAAATTTTAGTGTCTCAAAATAAAAATGAACAAAACTCAACAAGATTTAAAGCAACTACTCCCATAAGTGCCTAGAGGCTATATCATGCATCAAAACTACTTGGGACCATATAAATTTGACATGCAAGCTCAAGAACAAGGTCACCACAGCAGCAAAAATTTGCAATATATAAAGCACTAGAACAAAAAGTAATTGGACCATTGGAGGAGTCACATACCGAAGAACAATCCCCCAAAACAGTTTTGCAAATGGAGCTTTGCACAAGGAGATCGAAAATGGCAGCAAGATGAGCTAGGACACGGGTTTGAGCAATGGTGGGATTTTTTATGGAGGAGGACGGAGTGGATGGGTGCTGGAATAAGTGAGGGGGGCCACGTGGGACCAACAAGCCACCAGGGCACGCCCTGGGGGGGGGGGGCGTGCCCCCTGGGCTTGTGGCCCACTGGTGCAGCCCCCTGGTGTGTTCTCAGTGCCAAATATTCTTAAATATTCTATAAAAAATCATACTAATTTTTCAGGGCATTTGGAGAACTTTTATTTCCAGGTCATTTTTTGTTGTACGGATAATTCAGAAAACAGAAGTATAATAGTATTTTTGCTTTATTTATTCTAAACAACAGAAAGTAAAAGTTGGGTACAGAAGGTTGTGCTTTCTAAATTCATCCATCTCATGCCCGTCAAAAGGAATTCATTAACAAGGTTGATCAAGTCTTATTAACAAACTTCTTTCGAGTAACATGAAACCGGAGAATTTTCGAATAACACTAAGTTACCTCAACGGGGACAGGCATGTCCCCTACCATGATTATTTCATATTTCTTCTTGACAGTAGGGAGAGGGAATTTAAAACCTCCAATAGCAATTGTTGGAATTTCTCCAATAGAGTTGATACTATGAACTTGAGGTTGTTTCTTTGGAAAGTGCACCGTATGCTCATTACCATTAACATGAAAAGTGACATTGCCTTTGTTGAAATCAATAACAGCCCCTGCAGTGTTCAAAAAGGGTCTACCAAGGATGATCGACATGCTGTCGTCCTCGGGAATATCAAGAATAACAAAGTCTGTTAAGATAGTAACGTTTGCAACCACAACAGGCACATCCTCGCAAATACCGATGGGTAAAGCGGTTGATTTATCAGACATTTGCAAAGAGATTTCAGTAGGTGTCAACTTATTCAAATCAAGTCTACGATATAAAGAGAAAGGCATAACACTAACACCGGCTCCCAAATCACATAAAGCAGTTTTAACATAGTTTCTTTTAATGGAGCATGGTATAGTTGGTATTCCTGGATCTCCTAATTTCTTTGGTACTCCACCCTTAAAAGTATAATTAGCAAGCATGGTGGAAATTTCAGCTTCCGGTATCTTTCTTTTATTAGTCACAATATCCTTCATATACTTAGCATAAGGAGACATTTTCAGAATATCAGTCAAGTGCAAACGCAAAAAGACAGGTCTAAGCATTTCAACAAAGCGCTCAAAATCCTCATCATCCTTTTTCTTGGATGGCTTAGGAGGAAAGGGCATGGGTTTCTGAACCCAAGGTTCTCTTTCTTTACCATGCTTCCTAGCAACGAAGTCTCTTTTATCATATCTTTTATTCTTAGATTGTGGGTTATCAAGATCAACAGCAGGTTCAATCTCCACATCATTATCATTACTAGGTTGAGCATCAACATGAACATCATCATTAACATTATCACCCAGTTCATGTTCATCACCAGGTTGTGTTTCAGCATCAGAAATAGAAATATCATTTGGGTTTTCATGTGTATCTATAACAAGTTCACCAGCAACATGCAAACTCCTATCATCATTCTTTTTCCTTTTATTGCTGGGACGACTAGGTGCATCAGTATTAATTCTCTGAGAATCTTGCTCAATTCTCTTAGGATGGCCCTTAGGATACAAAGGTTCCTGAGTCATTTTACCACCTCTAGTCACAACTCTAACAGAATGATCATTGTTCTTACCATTCATCTCATTAAGCAAATCATTTTGTGCCTTAAGTACTTGTTCTACTTGAGTAGTTACCATGGAAGCATGTTTACTAATAAGCTTAAGATCATTAACAGGTCTACTCATATAATCACCTAAGCGATCAAGCATGTAAGCATTATGTTTCAATTGTCTACTAACATAAGCATTGAAATTTTCTTGTTTAACAATAAAGTTATCAAATTCATCCAAGCATTGACTAGCAGACTTATTATAAGGAATATCACCTTCGTTAAATCTATAGAGAGAATTTACCTCCACTACCTGTGTCGAGTTATCAAGACCATGTATTTCTTCAATAGGTGGTAAATTCTTAACATCTTCAGCTTTAATACCTTTTTCTTTCATAGATTTATTTGCCTCTTGCATATCTTCAGGACTGAGAAATAGAATACATCTTTTCTTCGGAGTTGGCTTTGGAGGTGGTTCGGGGATGACCCAATCATTATCATTGCTCAATATATTATTCAATAGTAGTTCAGCTTGTTCAACCGTTCGTTCCCTGAAAACACAACTAGCACAATGATCTAGGTGGTCCCTAGAAGCATCGGTTAGTCCATTATAAAAGATATCAAGTATTTCGTTTTTCTTGAGAGGATGATCAGGCAAAGCATTAAGTAATTGGAGAAGCTTCCCCCAAGCTTGTGGGAGACTCTCTTCTTCAATTTGCACAAAGTTAAATATTTCCTGTAAGGCAGCTTGTTTCTTATGAGCAGGAAAATATTTTTCAGAGAAGTAATATATCATATCCTGGGGACTACGCACACAACCAGGAGCAAGAGATTTAAACCATAACTTAGCATCACCCTTTAATGAGAAAGGAAACAACTTAAGAATATAGTAGTAGCGAATTTTTTCCTCATGAGCGAATAGGGTGGCTATGTCATTCAATTTAGTAAGGTGTGCCACAACAGTTTCAGATTCATAACCATGGAAAGGATCAGATTCAACCAGAGTAATTAACTCAGGATCGATAGAGAATTCATAATCCTTATCAGTAACAAAGATAGGTGAAGTAGCAAACTTAGGATCATATTGCATTCTAGCATTCAAAGATTTTTCTTTCCACTTGCATAGTAATTTCTTAAGATCATCTCTATCTTTACAAGCAAGAAAGTCCCTAGCTACCTCTCCATCCATAACATAACCCTCAGGTATAACAGGCAATTCATATCTAGGAGAGCTAGGTCTAATAGTGTCTGAAAGTGTTCAGTTTCAATAATTTCACCAGTTTCACAAATATCATCAGTTTCAGTGATCTCATTCTCTCTAACCCCAGCAAGTTGTTCATCAAGAAATTCACCCAAAGGCACAGTATTATCAAGCATAGCAGAAGTGGCATCATCAATTACTTGCGACATATCAGAATTACTAGCAGGCGGTGGTGTCGCAAATTTACTCATAACAGAAGGTGAATCAAGTGCAGAGCTAGATGGCAGTTCCTTACATGTCCTCGTAGTAGAGGGGAAGATCTTGGTTTTAGCATCTTTCAAATTCTTCATAGTGATCAACAGATATAAATCCCAAGTGACTCGGAGAATAAAGCTATGCTCCCCGGCAACGGCGCCAGAAAAAGGTCTTGATAACCCACAAGTATAGGGGATCGCAACAGTTTTCGAGGGTAGAGTATTCAGCCCAAATTTATTGATTCGACACAAGGGGAGCCAAAGAATATTCTCAAGTATTAGCAGCTTAGTTGTCAATTCAATCCAACCCATCACCGTCCAGCAAGCCTATGATGGAATTACTCACGCACGGCACTGAGCATCATGAAATTGGTGATGGAGGATGGTTGGTGATGACGACGGCGTCGATTTCCCCTCTCCGGAGCCCAAAACGGACTTCAAATCTGCCCTCCCGAGGAAGAACAGGAGGTGGCGGCGGCTCCGTATCGTGAAACGCGATGAACTCTTCTCCTCTATTTTTTTCTCCACGGATGTGAATATATAGAGTTGGAATTAGGGTTGAAGGAGGTCTGTGGGACCCACAAGCCGCCAGGGCGCGCCCTAGGGGGTCGCGCCCCCCTGGCTTGTGGCCAATGGGTGGACCCCTCTGGTTGATTCTTTCGCCAATATTTTTTATTAATTCCAAAAATATTCTGCGTAAATTTTCACGTCAATCCGAGAATATTTATTTCTGCACAAAAATAACACCAAGGCAATTCTGCTGAAAACAGCGTCAGTCCGGGTTAGTTCCATTCAAATCATGCAAATTAGAGTCCAAAACAAGGGCAAAAGAGTTTGGAAAAGTAGATACGATGGAGACATATCAGGAGCACGCCAGCACCGTCGCACGACAGGATCTGACGGCGAAGGAGGGAGGGCGGCGGCTTACACCCGGGCCAGCCGAGGTGCCCCGTCACCACCTTCCTGGGAGCCGGTGCGGCTTCGCCGGCCGCTCCTCCGGTGGCAGCGAGAAGGTGGGTCGGGGTGGGAGGGGGCACGGGGTTGCTGGCCAGGGTTCCCCTGCCACTGCCGGGGGAGGCGATGCGAGGGTCACGGGGTGGGTTCGAGTTTCTCTACTGTATCCCTTATACATGACAAGACCCCATGAAAAAAAAGATGTTGTACTTGAGATCGGAGGCTCTATAGTGACAATGTATCGGATGAAGGATGTAGGAAGTAGCAAATCAACAATGTAGTGTGATCAAACTGTAGATGTAGCGATATTTGGTGTTGAAAGGATGAAGTGTGAATGAGTGATTTATCATGTGAGGTATTTGTAGATGGTTTCAACGGATTAGTGTAGAATGTGTTTTATTTATCAAGAATACATATGGATGTTGTGATGCCTGCCATGTGATGGTTGTGTTAGAAATGGAGTTTGTTTCTCTAATTTCCCATGTTCAAGAATTCGTCCGATTAACCAGTTAACTTGCCAATTAATCCCTACTCGTAGGGTCACCGAGTAGCCGATAAACTAAAATATCGCCCGATTAATTGATTAAATGGCCGATTAACTTACCGATTAGCCTATTAATCCCCTACTCATCAGCCAACCGAGCAGCTACCAGTTAACGATTTCCACTACAATGCTAATTTCTCAGTACAAAATAAAAAATTGGGTGTGTAACAAACTCTGTTTTCATCATAATATTCTTAATCAAAATATACTTATTGGTTTAGAGGCGTGATATTTTTCACTCGTTGCAACGCACGGCCATGTTTGCTAGTATTCTTAATCAGAAGTGCTTGCTCGTGGCAAGCTTCAGTTTTACAGAGCACAATGCTTCTCTCAGCATCACCGTCACAGAAAATAACAATTGCTGGATGTCTGTGTGATTTTCATCAAGTTAGATCGCATAGGCAATTGCAATTTGCATCAATGAAAACCAAAGAGCTCCAGCCATGAAAAACGAGAAGCAACAACAGAGAATAATCTCGCATCTTCAACCAAAGCTTTACACATATACTAATATATAGGGATTTATACAAGAGGATCCAATATCTCTAGCTCCCTGTTACAGGATGTCAATAACTCAAGGCTTGCTGGTGTCCTCCGCGGTTGATCCGGCTGGCGCCGCTCCTCTGGTATGGATGGTGGCGGCGGTGGTGTGCAGACGTGGCTGACGCTGACACCGCTTCCAACACCAGGGCGACGGAGGCGGCGTAGTAGGCATGTAGTCCGGCGACGCGCACGACTCGGCGTCAGATAGCATCAGGGGCAACGGAGGTGGCGTACTGGGCGTGTAATCCGGTGAAGAAGCATGTCTGGGAGGAGTCGATGGAGTGTAATAAGGCAATGCAACTGCGTGCTCTGTCGGCGTCAGGGGCCCGTACTCCGAGGACGTAGCGCGCAGCGGATGCATCACCAAGAAAGCGAGCTGAGTAGGGCCCGACGCTGTGTAGTCCCACGACGGCAGAGGGCTGACGGAGTGCAGTCCTGCGTAGGCGAAGGGCTTGACGGAGTGTTGTCCCGCGACGGCAAAGGGCTCGACGGAATGTAGTCCCACGACGGCGAAGGGCTCGACGGACTATAGTCCGGCGACGATAGAGTGTAGTTTGGCGATTATGGAGTCTAATCCGGCGACTGTTGAGGACTCGACAGAGTGTACTACAGTGACCGCGGAGGATCGACGGAGTGTAGTCCGGTGACGACGGAGCGCTCGGCGGCGAGTAATCCTTGGAGCTCGCCAGCGGTGGAGGGCTCGACGACGTGTACTCCTCGTAGCGTTGGGTTGACGGCAGGCTGTAGCACTCACTGCCAACGCAAAATCCCAAAAAGAAGGGTGCATCCGTGGACATCATCATGAGGCAGTACTGGGACGACGGCGAGGTCGCACCCGGGGTGTACGACGACGTCGTGTACTCCTCGTAGTAGCCGGCAGACGACTGGTTGTAACCCCCGCCGGCGCCACGGAAGCCCGACGGGAAGGGTCTGATATGTTTCCAACGTATCTATAATTTTTGCTTGTCCCATACTGTTATATTATCATTCTTGGATGTTTTACAATCATTTTATAACAACTTTATATCATTTTTTGGTACTAACCTATTGACATAGTGTCAAAGTGCCAGTTGCTGTTTTTGCTTGTTTTTTACTTCGCAGAATATCGGTACCAAACAGAGTCCAATCGCGACGAAACTTTTTGGAGATTTTTTCTGGACCAGAAGACACCCAGTGGGCCAAAGAAGTACCAGAGAGGTGACTTGTGGAGGCCACAACCCACATGGGCGCGCTAGGGGGCCCCCGGCGCACCCTGGTGGGTTGCGCCCTCCATGGGGCCCCCCTCCACCGCCTCTGACGCCTATAAATTCCCAAATATTCAGAAAACCCTAGGGGAGTCGACGAAACATAATTCCAGCCGCCGCAAGTTCCAGAACCTCGAGATCCAATCTAAACACCATCACGGAGGGGTTCATCTTCTTCATAGGTGCCTCTCTGATGATGCGTGAGTAGTCCACCATAGAACTACGGGTCCGTAGGCAGTAGCTAGATGGCTTCATCTCTCTCTTTTGATTCTCAATACAATGGTCTCTTGGAGATCTATTTGATGTAAACTTTTGCGGTGTGTTTGTTGGGATCTGATGAATTTTGAGTTCATGGTCAGTTTCTATCCATGAATATTATTTTAGTCTTCTTTGATCTCTTATATGCATGCTTACTTATAGCCTCGTATTTCTTCTTCAAATCTTTGGTTTAGTTAGGCCGACTAGATCGATTTTTCTTGGCATGGGAAGAGGTGCTTTGTGATGGGTTCGATCTTGCGGCGTCCTTTCCCAGTGACAGAAGGGGCAGCAAGGCACGCTCCCTGCCACGGCATCCTGACGGTCGGCAAGGTCAGGGCGCCGCCGTGTCGGCTAAGCTCGCACTGCTTCGCTACTGCCCCAAGAGGGGAGGGGTTGATTGCTTTTCTTTTTCAGATATAGGGGTGTATGTGTTACTCCCTCCGTTCCACAATGTAGTGCGCCCACACTTTCCCAAATCTAAGTTTGACCATGAATTTGATCAACGAGACCGATTGCGGCGGGAGCAAAAACTATACCACTGAATTCGTATTTTCGATACGAATTCAGTGGTATAATTTTTACCCCCGCCGCAATCGGTCTCATTGGTTAAATTCATGGTCAAAGTTCAAGCTCGGAAACCGAGGACGCACTACATTATGGAACGGAGGGAGTAATTGTTTGCCAGGTCCCACTTGTCAGAAAGTGATCAAACATGCGAAATCACCTTATCAATGCTATTTGCAAAAAGTTTACTGAATGCGCGGTGATTTTTGCAAATGATTAGGGACCAGGTGGTTTTCTACAGAAGAAGCCCGAAATGTGGTGGTTTTATGCAATTAACTCAATGTGCTGGAGGTGGGGGATAATATGGCCGTCGTGGCGTGGCAGTCAAGCTCCGAGTTCTTCATGGAGTCGGATTTGAAATCCCGAGCGGTTCCATTCATGGCGGAAATACGACGCAACGCGGCGCGGCAACGAGTAATCTGACCGATTGTCACAGAGACACGCTTGATTTCTCTTCTGTTCAAAACGCGCAGAAACTCTGAGGGTGGGCTAACAAGGGAATCTAAATGACGCATGGGCCGGTTGGGCTCATGGGGCGAGGCCTTCATTCTTCTTTTCTCCTTTTTCATCATCTAATATGCCACCGCTTAAGAAAACGTTTCGACTGAGCTCCTCCACGTACAGAAACCTATCACTCGAGCGAATCGTTTTCCTCTATTCTATCCCTCTTTCGCTGAGTTGGGCTGCCTCCAGCCAGCCCAAAGGGGCGCCCAACAGGCCTGTTACCTCCAAGCTGGGCTGCAACGTTGCAAGAAGCTGCGGATGGAGCCGAATGTTTCTGTGATCGCTAGTTGGAGTTAGAAGCGAGGAGGAGAAGCTGGACGCAGATCCTATATGATGCCCGTGTGCGTCCGTTCGTCGCTGCTTCGCTGAAGCGAAACGAGCGAACGAGGCGCACGGGCCGACCCACTTTGAGTGAGCACCACGTTTTGGGTACCTTCTAGTAGGTTCCCTAAACTGTTTTTTTCTTTTACTGGGTTTTCCGTTTTTTCCTTTTTTTGTTTCTTTTTTCCTGTTTCTTTTCTTTTTTCATTTTCTTTCGTTTTATCCTTTTTCGTTTTTATTTTTATACTTTGTTTTCAAGAAAATTGTTTGAAATCCCAAATTTTGTTCAGCATGCAAATTGTGTTCAGTTTTAAAATAAAGAAAATCACAATTTTAAAATTGTTCTACGTATATCATAAAATGTTCAATATGTATTTAACATTTGTTTAGTGAATATAACAAAATTGTTTAATGTGTAGTTAAAAATTGTTCAAGATATATTAAAAAAATGTTCAATGTATAATTAAAATTTGTTCATCATATATCGCAAAAATGTACACTATGTAGTTAAAAACTGTTCGGCATACTTTTACAAAACTTCAATGTATATTTCAAACTTATAAAAAATTGAACAAATGTTTGGATTTCAAATTCTGTTCGTGATTTCAATAATTATTCACGTATTTGTAATAATTAATTTTAAAAGTTTGTTTGAGTTTCAAAATTTGTTCAAGAAACCTTATTCATTTTTTGAAGGAATGATTTAAAAAACGGATCTGCTCTGTAGTACGTATCAGTCCCCAGTGCAGTGGCGCACAACGCGGTTTTGCATCATTAGGTCGGCGTTGGTTCGACCCCATGTAACGCTACATTTTCATGACATTTCTTTTTTACTTTCGCTCATGGGATTGGGCCGGCCCGTTTTGCACGAATCCTTCAGCGGAAGCTGCTCGTTTTGACGCTAACGAGCGTCGAGCAGGACCTCTCGAAGCTGGATACGTGAAGTTATGAGAAGCTAGAGGGGATCCGAACATGCCCGATTCATCATCATGTTAGTATGTACAAGAAGAAGCACTACAAAAAAAGAAGTATGTACAAAAAGAGCCCCTAAAAAAACGGTATGTACGAGAAGCCTCTGGTCGGCGGCGGTGGTGATTGATCGCACGAGGAACTTGAAGTTTAGGCGCATCTATTCCCATCACTTGCAGCGCCTGAAGAGGGTTGCAAAACTTAGTCCAAACTTTCCGGTCAAATTGGTTCGCTATTCTAAAAAAACAATACTCCTCCGTTCGGAATTATATATGTTTGAGCAAGTAATTTCGGAGGGATAGCTTTATTTGTGAACTAGATTCATCCATTTGAGCAATAAATAATTTCAAACGGAGAAATAGATGCGTAAAGTGCACCTCGGTCGTGCCAGTTATTGATGATCCTAATCCTAATCCTTTGTCATGTCAATAGTATAACCTGAGGTGGTCTGTTCAGAACTTCAGATTCAAAGCCCATGTCTTTCTTTGGATCCTAATATATAGCGGCTAGTCGCCAGGGAGCAGCTTCCATCGAACGTTTTCGTTCGTCACGGGGAGGGCCATCTAGCGAACGTATTCGCCGCCCTCGATCGTTCGCCCAGTTAACTTTTTTTAATATTTTGTACAGTACAAAACAATACATAATTTCTTATAAAAGCAGAGAAAACATAAATTTATAATTACCATGATATAAAAATCGGCATGCTACTTGAAAAATTGCAATTTCTATTATTTAGAATTTTGCAATGGTATGATTGAAAAAATGTGTCCTGTGATCTATAAGAAAATAAATTTGTAAATTTTGAGACGTTTCACTGTGCAAAAATGCCATTTTTTCTTTATTTTTTCATGGACCAAAAACAAAATGTCATACTGTAATTTTTATTCATTTTTTTCACTGCAAAATTCATAAAAAATGTCATGTCAATATTTTTTTGCCATGCTAGTAATAAAATTGCCACCCTCTTAATAATAAATCTGCCATCCACTTAACAATAAGAATGACGGTTCAGCCTCTCGGACATACTCACGGGGTAGGGTGTGTGTGCGCGCATTATAGGGGTAAGTGTATATGTATATGTGTGAGCTTCTGCATCTATATTGGAATTTTTGTTCACAAGGACCCTCTACCGAACGCTTTTGCCAGAAAGGACCACCCCTGGAACAAAATGGCAGAAAGGACCAGCACCCGGGTGGCGGCAGGCGCGCTAGGTGACACGTGTCACCTGCCGCCACGGTACCTGGCGGTCGGCACCTGCCGCCAAACGACCAGGCGGCCGGTCGTTTTCCCGTTGTAGCCCGGCCCCGCGACGGAACGGGGAGACTGCGGTGGGCCCCGCCGCCACTGCGCCAGGCGGCAGTCCCTGTACGCATGCACGCGCCGAAAGCTGTTGATTCCGATGCTGGCAGCGCTGATTCCGCGGCTGATGGCGCTGATTCCGAGGCTCACTATACGCATTATTCCGTTGTGTGATTCCCGCCTAAAATTTGGTCTGTTCGCGTCCTATTTTCCCGCATTCACATCCGTCTGAGCCTATAAAACGAGGCATTGAACCTGTCATCGTCCATTGTCCAGCCACCCCTGAAAACACCAGCGCGCTAAGTGTGTCTAGTCAGTATGAGTTTGCCCTGCTCGGATCAAAGCATTAGGCCTAGGAAAATGAAGAGTGTGAGTTTGCCTCCAGGGGTGGAAGTCTTGCGCTGTTGGTGTGGCGATCTTTGCAAGGTGAAGGAGGTGACGGATTTTTCGGATTGGCTGGGCATGAAGTTTTTCATGTGCGCCAATTATGAGGAAGATCCACCCGTAGCTAGTTCACCGTACGACAAGCCTGCGGTATGCTTCAGCCATCAAGAATAGACACGTTGTTGGTATCATTGTTGATTTTATATTGACATTTTCATTCTTGTTGTAGTCCCCTCCGCCTCTATGCATGTACTATCATTGGATTGACACGAAGATGCTGGCTTGGGCAGTGATTGAGATTCGTGAAAGAGGTCGTCGTGCATGGGAAAGTTTGCACGCGGAAGAGCGCCGCAAAAATGAGACAACAGAGGAGAAAGCGGAGCAAGAGAGAGAGAGAGTTAAAAATAGTGCTATGCGGAGCAGAGGTGTTTCTTTGAGGAGATGCTGAAGAAACACCGGGAAGAGGAACGTCGCCTGGAGGAGGCGCAACGGCAGCGACAGGAGGCCCGTGAGGCAAAGAGGCAGAGAAAGAAAGAAAGGGCTCGTGCGGACAAGGCAGTAGAAGAAGCTGCTGGTGGAAAAGGAAAATATCCATGTTAGACTCAGTAGATTTATGTGATTGTATCTTAAAATTCGCAGCAAGTTGTATCTTAATTTGAACATGTTAATGTAGCTTAATTTATGTATGTTAATTTCAGTTGAAAAAAAATTAGTCTCAAATAAAATGTGACCTTTTGTTCCCGCCTGTTTTCCGCGCCATAAAAATTTTCCCGCCTTTTATTCCCGCCAAATTTTTCATGCCTTTTATTTCGCCAATTTTTCCAGCGATATTTACCCACTTCTGAGTTCCCGTCACTTTTTTTCTGCCACTTTTTTCCCGTCATATTTTCCCGCTTCTTAGTTCCCGCCTATTCTGCTCTTCGGAACCTATAAAACCACCTCCACGCTCAGTTGGGTAAGCATTCCAGTGTAGTATCGTACTCTCGTCAAGATGTCCCATTATCCTTTCGATCGTAGTTTTCACCCTAGTATGTCTCAATGTCTTTTGCGTTTAGCTAGCAATTTCAAGAGAGACAATAGAATAGTTTCATGGGACGAACTCATCAGCAGTGACACCGTACTGAATGAGCTGGCTCACCCATTAGCTAGGAGCGGGTGGCCTCCAAGGACCTTTGAGAAGATACGGAAAGAACTTCTCAGGTTGCATGGAAGATGGCAGAAGCAGCTGCATAAGAATGAATCTTACCTGAAGCTTGCAGCAGAACATACAACTTGGTGGACAGACGATAGCGAGGACGAAGACAACATCTTCATGCCGAGCACCAAGGCCAAGACTACCGCATCATCGAAGGGGAAGAGCTATGCATCGACGAAGGGCAAGAGCTCCGCATCATCAAAGGGCAAGAGATCTGCATCATCGAAGGGCAAGAGCTCTGCATCGACGAAGGATGACGACGACTTTATGTAGTTTCCGTATGACGATGCATCAGCATTGTGTTGTATTATGCGGAGCAGAAGTGTTTCTTTGAGGAGACCATAGTCCATTGTATGACAACTTGTATCTTAATTTGAACAGTTTAATGCAGCTTAATTTATGTATGTTATTTTCAGATGCATTTTCTTCCCGCCTGTTTTTCCGCGCCATAAGTTATTTTCAGATGCATTTTTATTTCCTTGTACTACATAGATGTCCCTTACATACATCTGAAAGTTTGAAACTGACATAGATAGATACAATAGTTCGCACCCATAAATAGACGAATCACCCTACTCGACGACGGCCAGGTGGCCTTTCCCGACGATCGGAAGGCGACAAGCAATTAGGTGGTCGGTGTTCACGAAGACCACGACCATACTGCCCCTCGTCTTCCTGTGTCTGCGACTCCTGCATAGGTGGTGGAGTCTGCAATCCATATTGAGATGCTGATGCGAAATTATAGGTGTTTGGTTGTGACTCTGGAGGGATATAAGATGGGCCAATAACGTTGTCGTGGAAGAAGTTTGTAATTATTCCTAGGACCGTGTATCGAGGATCAACGGAATCTCTGAGATGCCTGGGTTTAGGCCACACTGGGTTTCTTCATCGTGCCATGTTGGATCTGCACTTTCCTGCACAGAAAAATCGTATGTAAATAAAAATCATGAAAATGTTGTATGCTTGTAATTGCTTATTATGGTTTAACATACTTGAGCGGTGTTGTAGCTTTGTGAACCCTCTCCTCCAGTGTATGGACAATGTTCGTCGTACTGGAAATAAACCGTGTGAGTGTATTATATCTTTGTAATACATAAAAAATGCAGACATGCTTACCTGTTGAGGTGCATCGCCTCCAGTGTACTGGTATATCTCTGGCAAACGAGTCTCCTCGGGCATCGAGATCCCTCACGTGGAGGGATACGGTTGTGATCCCTCGCCTTGGGTGTATGCATTTGGGTCCATGAAATGAGTCTGCTCGGGCATCGTCGCCAAGCCTGCACCATGTTCCTGGGATGTTTGCCCCTCGCAGATTGGTGGCAGGTGCCGCCGCCAGGTACCGTGGCGACAGGCGCCACGTGTCGCCTGGTGGGTCTGCCGCCACCTGGGTGCTGGTCCTTTCTGCCATTTTGTTTCAGGGGTGGTCCTTTTTGGCAAAAGCGTTCGACAGAGGGTTCTTTCGGACAAAAATTCCACTTCAAAATACCATGTCTACCCAAGAGAACTGTCAATATAGCGTAATATCATGTGATTGGAGTTTTCTCAATCGTCACATATGCTCATCCATATCTGAGATCAAGGAAGTTAATGAGAAGCTAGGTGAGATGACAAAATCAACAATTGGCTTGTTTAGGTTGCACGCGCAAGTAATGTGAAACCTCATATTGCCATTAAATTGTTGTCCTGATTAGACCGTAGTTATGACTTCTCTCTCTTATTTGATGTGTGTTGGATATCATGTACTATATTGAGCAATCATGCGCCAGTATGTTGGATTTGTTTCGACCAACAAACGGTAATTTATTTTAGTTTTTGACCACTGTTGTGCATGCTTGGTATTTTTGTAGCCAAAGTGCATATTATCTTCCTCAGCCCAAACATACCAAGGATATTTTGAAATATTTATAAATACAAAATGGTTATCCATGCACCACTTCTGTTTTCCAATGCAAAACCAGATGTTTCATTTTCTTCAGGTATTAATAGTTTGTATAGTATAATCATGTTGGTTCATGACAATGAAAGTGTTTACCTGAAGTGAACTAGTTAGGAAAATAACCCCCAACTTGTACTAGAACAGTTATAAGGAAAAAGGTTGAGTTTGATTTGTTAGATCATTTTTTTGGGGTGTGTGAACACTGGTAGAAAACAGTGCACTAGTCCCGGTTCCAGGGGGCCTTTAGTCCCGGTTCTGGAATCGAGACAACCAATCGGGACTAATGCCCAAAACCTTTAGTCCCGGTTTGCTTACGAACCGGGACCAAAGGGACTCCACGTGGCCGCTGCGGGGCGCCCAGGCAGGAGGACCTTTAGTCCCGGTTGGTAACACCAACCGGGACCAAAAGGCGGCCACGCGTCAGCAGCTCGCAGGCGCTGGGGGTTTTTTTTTGAAGGGGGGTTTAGGGGTTTTGGAGGGTTAATTTAGAGATTTCATATTGTGTTAGCTAGCTAATAGAGAGAAGTGACCTCTCTTTCTCCGTGCTTGGTCGACGCTAGCTACTATACATATAGAGAGAACTCGACGCTAGCTAGTAAGCAAATGAAGGAAACCATTAATTACACAAGATCATCATGAACATATATAGAGAGAAGTGACATCTCTTTCTCCGTGCTTGGTCGAACAACAAGTTTTCGTATATCTATCCGACGCTACTACATATGTACAATATAACATCTCTTACAATCCCTAACACCTAATATCTAATTTCACATGGTATTCTCCGTGTTCAGGTATGACATGGTCAAGAAAGAATCCCGCCAATTCCTCTTGAATTGCTCGTATGCGATCATGTGGTAGGAGTTCATCCCGCATCTGCCAGATCTAATTTAAACAAGGGGGTCAATGCATATATATGAATGAAACTCGACACAATTGATGGTAATATGTAAAATAAAATTGTGAATGTTGTTTACGTACTTCAAATTGTTTCTCAAAGAAGCCCCGCTCAGAGGTATAGTAGCGAATGAACTCGCATACGTAGTATCCACATAAATTAGTCCTGGGTGACTGGTACAAGCACTTTACGAGAATAGAGTTCAATCAAACTGATAAGCAAGCATGATAATGGTATTGATGAAACTAGAATCAATGAGAGATGCGCGGAACTAGCTAGTACTACTTACTTTGGGGTGCGTAAATCGCAGCTCCTTCTTCAGACCCGGAACTATAGTGGTGAACTTTTTCCAAACCCTGGCAGGCAAAGAAAATGATTACTTGATATCAGGAAATGAACGAAAGTTGCCAATATGGTCCCGGTATTGATTGAACTTACTTCTGGAGCATTGCAGTCATGTCCGCATAATACTTGGGATCTTTACGGAGCGAGTCTAAGACAGTTACTAATACCCCGTCAAGGTTAATGGATAGCAGAATATAGTGGAAGTTGCGCACGCATAACTCATCAATTACATTACTTAACCTCGAGTAAGCGAAACCGAATATGCACAAGACAGTAACACTCACTTGAAGTTGTAAGGAAAGAGTATTTCCCTTTTGTTTTGATGTCTAAGGAACGATTCTAGCATGTTCTTCTCGGTATCTTTGGCCTCTTTTTGTACCGACCATTCATTTACGGTATTTGGGCTAATGAACCCAATGTCATAGATTTGTGCTTTTTTACATTCGACCATCTTCAATCTGCATAATATAGTGAGGATAATTATATATACATGCAATGAACGAGCTGAGCTAGAGACTTAATTATAGAAGTAATACTTACATACAGTAGCAAGTCATGAGTTGTTTGTCGAGGGCCTTTTGATTGTATAACTGAAATACCTCCACAAATTCAACAGGCAGCAGCTCGACTCCAGGGAAGTCGTGCTCTTTTTTAATTCCGACAAACAAACTGTCGGTCCCGGGCTTCCTGCAGGTTTCCATGTACCAGTCATGCAATTTTTGCATCATCGTTGTTAGATGAGGATGATCAGGTTTGACGAGAGGCTTCCCGTGCTCGTATCTAAAGTCGTCTACTACTACCTCAACCGTTTCAAATTGTACATCATCGGGCAGGTAATCATCAAGAGTGGTATCGGGCAGTAGCACCGGATGATTAGCGATATCGCTAGACACCTTGAGCGGGGGGCATGATTGCTTCTCCTGTTTGCCGAGCTGGGGAATTGTTTTCCCACTTCTTCATTTTTTTTCTCTTGCAGCACTGGAAGTACTTCCCGGCCGCTGCGCTTCAGCATGTGTCTTAGTAACTATGCGGTCATAGTTGGATAGCCGAGTCCGTGGTGGTCGCTTCAGGGCATGCAGAGTTCGCTTCGCTTTCACCGGATCTACCGTTTCCTTCGGAGGTGGATCTTTCCGTGCAAAATGGGCCTTCACTTCGGCTGCACTGATTTCAGCGTTTTCCTCTTTGCTCCTCTCATATGGTAACTTTGGAAGAGGCTTGAGGCTTGGACCAAATTTGAATTTCTTCCCGCCTATTGTACTGCTAGCCGCCGGAGCGGCGGCGGCGACTCTCTTCCCCCGTTGCTGACGCGTCGGAGGAGGCGTAGTGCCCTGACGCGCCAGAGGAGGAGGAGGAGGCGGAGTGCCCTGACGCGTCGGAGGAGGCGGAGTGCCCTGACGCGCCGGAGGAGGAGAAGGAGGAGGCGGAGTGCCCTTACGCGCCGGAGGAGGAGGAGGCGGAGTCTGCTGAGGCGTCCAGTTTGGAAGCTTGATGTACTCTTTTCTCCATAGACAGATACTCCTCAAAGCATTTTCCAAAAGAATAATATCCTCTTCACCTGTAGGGTTGTCAAGCTCCAGCCTCTCAAATCCATTCATTATTTCATCCACCATCACAACAGCATAGCCATGTGGAATCGGACGGCAATGGAAAGTTCCCTCAGCTCGAGGAGGTACAACAGAGCCGACCGCCGCCTTGAAGGTCAGGTTCTGGCATTTCGTCATTAGCTCGCAATGTTCAGCCGCCGTGATACTATCCATGGTGTAGCGAGGAGCCGTGAAATCAGGCTGAACGAGCTCCGTGGAAGCCACGCTGCTTCTCCGCTGAGATGGTGGGGTAGCGTCGAAGGAAGCATCTTCGTGCCGCTCAGATGGTTGGCCGGTAGCTCGCTGGCTCTCAAGTTCCTCTAGTTTTGCTAATCTTGCACTGAGCTTCTGCATTTCGCTTGCTTCCTGTTTCCTTTTTCTCTCTTGGCTTCTATAACCACCGCTGTCGGGAAACCATGTTTCCACGGAACGGAGCCTGGTGTGCCTCGTGTTCGTCCAGGGTGTTCAGGATTCCCGAGGGCCTCTGTCAGCTCGTCCTTCTCTCTGTCGGGAATGAACGTCCCTTCCTGCGTTGCCTTGATTACTGCCTGAAGCTTCCGGAAGGGTATTGCAAGTTGCTCGTCAGTCCAAACACACTCCCATGTTTCTGGGTCCAAAGTTCCCCCAACCCCGAAGAACCAAGTCCTTGAACGATCTGGCCAGTGCAATGTCGCTGGTTGGACATTCTTAGCAAGCAGGTCTTGCTCAGCTTTGTCCCACAATGGCCGGGCTTTGTAGTAGCCACCTGACCCCGTGTGATGGTGAAACTTCTTACTTGCAGCATTTTTCTTGTTTGTCAGTGACCATTTCTTACCCTTCTCCGATTTCTTGTAAGCCACAAATTCGAGCCATTGATCTCTTATCTTCTCATATCGACCGACGAATTTCGGAGTCTCCTCTTTCTCGACAAACTTTTTGTTCATCTCTTTCTTCCAGTTCCTGAATAGTTCTGCCAACTTCTTAAGAGCAAACGCCTTGACCTTTCGCTCTATAACAGGGTTATTCGGATCCTCCTTTAGTGGTAAGCTGAAATTTGCCATCAGCTCGGTCCAAAGATCATCTTTCAGTCTATCATGGACATAAGAAACTTTAGGGTCCTTATTATTTTTATTCCATTGATGGGTGTTGATCGAGACATGGTCCCTAACAACAACTCCACACTGATGTACAAATGCGTCCTTGGTCCGCTTGGGAGCAATCGGTTGGCCATCTTTCGCGACTTCTGTGATTGTGAACCTTTCATCTGGGCGCAACCTTTTCTTCGGGCCTCGTCTCCTTACCTCGTCGGACTTTGAAACAGTTGAGGCTCCCTCCTCCGTTCGGTCACCGGAGCCGTGATCATGATCTCCTTCCTCCGCCGTTCGGTCACCGGAGCCGTGATCATGATCTCCTTCCTCCGCCATTCGGTCACCGGAGTCGTCATGATCACCTTCCTCCTCCATTGTTGGATCACCGGAGCCGTCATCCTCTCCTTCCTGATAATCGGTGTCATTGAGATACGACAAGGGATCACCTCCGACGCGGATTATATCCCCCAACAACTATTCTTTTTCTAAGTCTCTTTGATCCATAGTTTCTGCAAATATTATACAACGTGGCAATATACAAACATGAGATATATATGCAAATCAATACAAGGCAATGCAACAATACGATCATATAATATCACTAATACATCATCGAATAGTATTATATAATATCACTAATACAGATATAGTTGACGTCTCGCGGCGCAGGTGGTGGACACCCAAAGAGAAGGAACTATGACAGGATCATAGCTCGGGTGAGATCTTTGAAGAACCTGCCAGGTATTAGAGAACCTGGCGTCCAACGCAACCATGTAGCGTCGTACGTGCTCGTCCTCCTCCTTGACACGGCGATGTACCACCTCCGCGGGGGCTGGCTCCCTCTGCACCGACAGTGGTCCACGCGACCGCCACCAAAGAACCTCCGGGTCGACGACGGGACCCTCATTCCTCACCAAGCTGGGCGCCCCGGAAGGCAGCACCTCCCAGTGCCAGCCCGGCGGAGCCCAGTCCCGGACATGGCGCCTCTGAAGCAGGTGGTCGCCGGCGCCGAGTCGACGACGAGGATGCGGGCCGGGCATCGTCGACTCAACGGCTACGCTATGCAACTAAACATTTAAACATCTAATTAAACATCATATCGCGTCACCGACGATCGTCGGGGACTCCTCGATATCGTCGGGGACTCTCCCTCACCGACGATCGTCGGGGGGTACTCTCCCTCACCGACGATCGTCGGGGACTCTCCCTCACCGACGATCGTCGGAGGGTACTCTCCCTCACCGACGATCGTCGGGGACTCCTCGATATCGCGTCACCGACGACCGACGATAAAAGAACTAAACATCTAAACAATAAAAACAACTAAAAACAACTAAAACAACTAAAACAACTAAATTAACTAAATTAACTAAACAACTAAATTAACTAAATCAACTAAAACAACTAAAATTAACTAAATTAACTAAACAACTAAATTAACTATATGTCAGTGACCCAGGGGTTTTAAAATTAACCTAACTATCAAATTAACAGGGTCGAGCCCATATGTCAGTGACCCAGGGGTTAATTAACAGGGTGATTAGCATTAAGCTAATCACCTGACGGTCGGGGCCCACCTGCAGGTGACACAGGCGGCGATGCTCGTCGCCGGCGACCTCTGGACGCGGCGGTGCCCACGCTAGGGACCACAGGAGCGGCGCCTGAGGCCACTAGGGCATAGCCCATGCTCGGTCGCATCTAAAGGGGGTCACGGGAGCTCTAGCCACGGCGGCGAGACGACCGGCGGCGAGGAGCTCACGGGCAAGGCGGCTAGCGGGGTTAGGAGAGGAGATTGGCGACGGGGCTAGGGGTAAAAGAACCGGGGCCTCACCGCGGTTGCGAAGGCATCGATGGCGCGGCCGGGGAGGTCCTCGTTGCTGCGAATCGACCGGAGAAGGCCGACGGTGCCGAGGGCGAAGGCGGCGGGGCAGGGCGCGGCGACGGCGACGTCAGGGCAGGGGAACGGGGGACGGCAAAATCCGGCAGCCGGGAGGCATCGAGGTGGTCGTCGACGCCGTCGGGGGAGAGGAGGAGAAGAAACTGCAGGTGGATTTGGAAATTTTTCCAAGTCCTGCTTATATAGCCCAACCTTTAGTCCCGGTTGGTGCCACCAACCGGGACTAATGCCACCCTTTAGTCCCGGTTGGAGCCACCAACCGGGACTAAAGGTCAATTTCAGCAGCCCAAAGGGCGGGAAGCAGAGACCTTTGGTCCCGGTTGGTGGCTCCAACCGGGACTAAAGGGTCGCATTAGTCCCGGTTGGTGCCACCAACCGGGACGAAAGGGACGCATTGGTCCCGGTTGTAACCACCAACCGGGACTAAAGGGTTGGTCCTGGCTGTGGTGGGAGTTTAGTCCCACTTCGCCAAGCGAGGGGCGCTCGCACCGGTTTATAAGCCCGCCCCTCTCTGCCTTGTTGAGTTACTCTCAAAGTGAAAATAGATGCCCTTATACGGGAGGAAATTTGACCTGAAATCAAATTGAATTTCACTCTGATTTCAGGTCGAATTTTCCCTATATAAGCGCATCTATGTTCATTTTTGCCATTTTTTTATGTTATTTTTTTGCATATTAAAAGTTCTTCACAAAAAATACTTTATGAATATTCTTTTTGCTATTAAAGTTTTTAACAAAAATACCTTTTGGAAGATGTCTATCTCGGAACACATCGTCTATTACAAATAACCTTGGGAAAACACGTCTATTACAAAGGGATTTCAATTTTGTAAACATATTTTAACTCAAGACTTTTTCTGCATTCAATATGCACCATTCAAAGCCACATCATCACTTTTCAACCCTTTTCTGACCTCATTTACTATTTTTCATGAATTTCATGATTTATTTTGAGCTAAGATGACCCTGAATTGAAAAGCACTGCAAATGAACTCTGAAATGGTTGAAAGTTGGCATGGTATCATCATTTCACCCACATATCATATGCTAAAAAGTTGAGAGGGTTACGGCAAAAACTGGATGCACTTCGTGTACAAAATGAACAACCTCTTTCGAAGTATCAGGGTTTCAGACGAAAACTCATCAGTTACAAAAGGATTTCAAATTTTTAAACATATTTCAACTCAAGACTTTTTATGCATTCAATATGCACCATTCAAAGCCACATCATCACTTTTCAAACCTTTTCTGACTTCATTTGCTATTTTTCATGCATTTTATGATTTATTTTCAGCTAAGATGACCCTGAATTGAAAAGCACTGCAAATGAACTCTGAAATGGTTGAAACTTGGCATGGTATCATCATTTCACCCACATAGCATGTGCTAAAAAGTTGAGAGGGTTACGGCAAAAACTAAATGCACTTCGTGTACAAAATGAACAATCTCTTTCGAAGTATCAGGGTTTCAAACGAAAACTCATCAGTTACAAAAGGATTTCAATTTTTTAAACATATTTCAACTCAACACTTTTTATGCATTCAATATGCACCATTCAAAGCCACATCATCACTTTTCAAACATTTTCTGACTTCATTTTCTATTTTTCATGCATTTCATGATTTATTTTGAGCTAAGATGACCCTGAATTGAAAAGCACTGCAAATGAACTGTGAAATGGTTGAAACTTGGCATGGTATCATCATTTCACCCACATAGCATGTGCTAAAAAGTTGAGAGGGTTACGGCAAAAACTGGATGCACTTCGTGTACAAAATGAACAATCTCTTTCGAAGTATCAGGGTTTCAGACGAAAACTCATCAGTTACAAAAGGATTTCAAATTTTTAAACATATTTCAACTCAAGAGTTTTTATGCATTCAATATGCACCATTCAACGCCACATAATCACTTTTCAAACTTTTTCTGACTTCATTTGCTATTTTTCATGCATTTCATGATTTATTTTGAGCTAAGATGACCCTGAATTGAAAAGCACTGCAAATGAACTCTGAAATGGGTGAAACTTGGCATGGTATCATCATTTCACCCACATAGCATGTGCTAAAAAGTTGAGAGGGTTACGGCAAAAACTGGATGCATTTCGTGTACAAAATGAACAATCTCTTTCGAAGTATCAGGGTTTCAGACGAAAACTCATCAGTTACAAAAGGATTTCAAATTTCTAAACAAATTTCAACTCAACACTTTTTATGCATTCAATATGCACCATTCAAAGCCACATCATCACTTTTCAAACCTTTTCTGACTTCATTTGCTATTATTCATGCATTTCATGATTTATTTTGAGCTAAGATGACCCTGAATTGAAAAGCACTGCAAATGAACTCTGAAATGGTTGAAACTTGGCATGGTATCATCATTTCACCCACATAGTCTGTGCCAAAAAGTTGAGAGGGTTACGGCAAAAACTGGATGCACTTTGTGTACAAAATGAACAATCTCTTTCGAAGTATCAGTGTTTCAGACGAAAACTCATCAGTTACAAAAGGATTTCAAATTTTTAAACATATTTCAACTCAAGAATTTTTATGCATTCAATATGGACCATTCAAAGCCACATCATCACTTTTCAAACCTTTTCTGACTTCATTTGCTATTTTTCATGCATTTCATGATTTATTTTGAGCTAAGATGACCCTGAATTGAAAAGCACTGCAAATGAACTCTGAAATGGTTGAAACTTGGCATGGTATCATCATTTCACCCACATAGCATGTGCTAAAAAGTTGAGAGGGTTACGGCAAAAACTGGATGCACTTCGTGTACAAAATGAACAATCTCTTTCGAAGTATCAGGGTTTCAAACGAAAACTCATCAGTTACAAAAGGATTTCAATTTTTTAAACATATTTCAACTCAACACTTTTTATGCATTCAATATGCACCATTCAAAGCCACATCATCACTTTTCAAACATTTTCTGACTTCATTTTCTATTTTTCATGCATTTCATGATTTATTTTGAGCTAAGATGACCCTGAATTGAAAAGCACTGCAAATGAACTCTGAAATGGTTGAAACTTGGCATGGTATCATCATTTCACCCACATAGCATGTGCTAAAAAGTTGAGAGGGTTACGGCAAAAACTGGATGCATTTCGTGTACAAAATGAACAATCTCTTTCGAAGTATCAGGGTTTCAGACGAAAACTCATCAGTTACAAAAGGATTTCAAATTTTTAAACATATTTCAACTCAAGAGTTTTTATGCATTCAATATGCACCATTCAACGCCACATAATCACTTTTCAAACCTTTTCTGACTTCATTTGCTATTTTTCATGCATTTCATGATTTATTTTGAGCTAAGATGACCCTGAATTGAAAAGCACTGCAAATGAACTCTGAAATGGTTGAAACTTGGCATCGTATCATCATTTCACCCACATAGCATGTGCTAAAAAGTTGAGAGGGTTATGGCAAAAACTGGATGCACTTCGTGTACAAAATGAACAATCTCTTTCGAAGTATCACGGTTTCAGACGAAAACTCATCAGTTACAAAAGGATTTCAAATTTTTAAACATATTTCAACTCAAGAGTTTTTATGCATTCAATATGCACCATTCAACGCCACATAATCACTTTTCAAACCTTTTCTGACTTCATTTGCTACTTTTCATGCATTTCATGATTTATTTTGAGCTAAGATGACCCTGAATTGAAAAGCACTGCAAATGAACTCTGAAATGGGTGAACTTGGCATGGTATCATCATTTCACCCACATAGCATGTGCTAAAAAGTTGAGAGGGTTACGGCAAAAACTGGATGCACTTCGTGTACAAAATGAACAATCTCTTTCGAAGTATCAGGGTTTCACACGAAAACTCATCAGTT
The DNA here is from genome assembly GCA_039707655.1 of Elymus sibiricus. Classification (NCBI taxonomy): domain Eukaryota; kingdom Viridiplantae; phylum Streptophyta; class Magnoliopsida; order Poales; family Poaceae; genus Elymus; species Elymus sibiricus. Next base: position 74,170,753 of record CM077667.1, read on the forward strand.
ACAAAAGGATTTCAAATTTTTAAACAAATTTCAACTCAACACTTTTTATGCATTCAATATGCACCATTCAAAGCCACATCATCACTTTTCAAACCTTTTCTGACTTCATTTGCTATTTTTCATGCATTTCATGATTTATTTTGAGCTAAGATGACCCAGAATTGAAAAGCACTGCAAATGAACTCTGAAATGGTTGAAACTTGGCATGGTATCATCATTTCACCCACATAGTATGTGCTAAAAAGTTGAGAGGGTTACGGCAAAAACTGGATGCACTTCGTGTACAAAATGAACAATCTCTTTCGAAGTATCAGGGTTTCAGACGAAAACTCATCAGTTACAAAAGGATTTCAAATTTTTAAACATATTTCAACTCAAGACTTTTTATGCATTCAATATGGACCATTCAAAGCCACATCAGCACTTTTCAAACCTTTTCTGACTTCATTTGCTATTTTTCATGCATTTCATGATTTATTTTGAGCTAAGCTGACCCTGAATTGAAAAGCACTGCAAATGAACTCTGAAATGGTTGAAACTTTGCATGGTATCATCATTTCACCCGCATAGCATGTGCTAAAAAGTTGAGAGGGTTACGGCAAAAACTGGATGCACTGCGTGTACAAAATGAACTACCTCTTTCGAATTATCAGGGTTTCAAACGAAAACTCATCAGTTACAAAAGGATTTCAAATTTTTAAACATATTTCAAGTCAAGACTTTTTATGCATTCAATATGCACCATTCAAAGTCACATCATCACTTTTCAAACCTTTTCTGACTTCATTTGCTATTTTTCATGCATTTCATGATTTATTTTGAGCTAAGATGACCCTGAATTGAAAAGCACTGCAAATGAACTCTGAAATGGTTGAAACTTGGCATCGTATCATCATTTCACCCACATAACACGTGCTAAAAAGTTGAGAGGGTTACGGTAAAAACTGGATGCACTTCGTGTACAAAATGAACAATCTCTTTCGAAGCATCAGGGTTTTAGACGAAAACTCATCAGTTAGAAAAGGATTTCAAATTTTTAAACATATTTCAACTCAAGACTTTTTATGCATTCAATATGCACCATTCAAAGCCACATCATCACTTTTCAAACCTTTTCTGACTTCATTTGCTATTTTTCATGCATTTCATGATATATTTGGAGCTAAGATGACCCTGAATTGAAAAGCACTGCAAATGAACTCTGAAATGGTTGAAACTTGGCATGGTATCATCATTTCACCCACATAGCATGTGCTAAAAAGTTGAGAGGGTTACGGCAAAAACTGGATGCACTTCGTGTACAAAATGAACAATCTCTTTCGAAGTATGAGGGTTTCAGACGAAAACTCATCAGTTACAAAAGGATTTCAAATTTTTAAACATGTTTCAACTCAAGACTTTTTATGCATTCAATATGCACCATTCAAAGCCACATCATCACTTTTCAAACCTTTTCTGACTTCATTTGCTATTTTTCATGCATTTCATGATTTATTTTGAGCTAAGATGACCCTGAATTGAAAAGCACTGCAAATGAACTCTGAAATGGTTGAAACTTGGCATGGTATCATCATTTCACCCACATAGCATGTGCTAAAAGGTTGAGAGGGTTACGGCAAAAACTGGATGCACTTCGTGTACAAAATGAACAATCTCTTTCGAAGTATCAGGGTTTCAGACGAAAACTCATCAGTTACAAAAGGATTTCAAATTTTTAAACATATTTCAACTCAAGACGTTTTATGCATTCAATATGCACCATTCAAAGCCACATCATCACTTTTCAAACCTTTTCTGACTTCATTTGCTATTTTTCATGCATTTCATGATTTATTTTGAGCTAAGATGACCCTGAATTGAAAAGCACTGCAAATGAACTCTGAAATGGTGGAAACTTGGCATGGTATCATCATTTCACCCGCATAGCATGTGCTAAAATGTTGAGAGGGTTACGGCAAAAACTGGATGCACTTCGTGTACAAAATGAACAACCTCTTTCGAAGTATCAAGGTTTCAGACGAAAACTCATCAGTTACAAAAGGATTTCAAATTTTTAAACAAATTTCAACTCAAGACTTTTTATGCATTCAATATGCACCATTCAAAGTCACATCATCACTTTTCAAACCTTTTCTGACTTCATTTGCTATTTTTCATGCATTTCATGATTTATTTTGAGCTAAGATGACCCTGAATTGAAAAGCACTGCAAATGAACTCTAAATTGGTTGAAACTTGGCATGGTATCATCATTTCACCCACATAGCATGTGCTAAAAAGTTGAGAGGGTTACGGCAAAAACTGGATGCACTTCGTGTACAAAATGAACAATCTCTTTCGAAGTATCAAGGTTTCAGACGAAAACTCATCAGTTACAAAAGGATTTCAAATTTTTAAACATATTTCAACTCAAGACTTTTTATGCATTCAATATGGACCATTCAAAGCCACATCATCACATTTCAAACCTTTTCTGACTTCATTTGCTATTTTTCATGCATTTCATGATTTATTTTGAGCTAAGATGACCCTGAATTGAAAAGCACTGCAAATGAACTCTGAAATGGTTGAAACTTGGCATGGTATCATCATTTCACCCACATAGCACGTGCTAAAAAGTTGAGAGGGTTACGGCAAAAACTGGATGCACTTCGTGTACAAAATGAACAATCTCTTTCGAAGCATCAGGGTTTCAGACGAAAACTCATCAGTTACACAAGGATTTCAAATTTTTAAACATATTTCAACTCAACACTTTTTATGCATTCAATATGCACCATTCAAAGCCACATCATCACTTTTCAAACCTTTTCTGACTTCATTTCCTATTTTTCATGCATTTCATGATTTATTTTGAGCTAAGATGACCCTGAATTGAAAAGCACTACAAATGAACTCTGAAATGGTTGAAACTTGGCATGGTATCATAATTTCACCCACATAGCACGTGCTAAAAAGTTGAGAGGGTTACGGCAAAAACTGGATGCACTTCGTGTACAAAATGAACAATCTCTTTCGAAGCATCAGGATTTAAGACGAAAACTCATCAGTTACAACAGGATTTCAAATTTTTAAACATATTTCAACTCAAGACTTTTTATGCATTAAATATGCACCATTCAAAGCCACATCATCACTTTTCAAACCTTTTCTGACTTATTTGCTATTTTTCATGCATTTCATGATTTATTTTGAGCTAAGATGACCCTGAATTGAAAAGCACAGCAAATGAACTCTGAAATGGTTGAAACTTGGCATGGTATCATCATTTCACCCACATAGCACGTGCTAAAAAGTTGAGACGGTTACGGCAAAAACTGGATGCACTTCGTGTACAAAATGAACAATCTCTTTCGAAGCATCAGGGTTTCAGACGAAAACTCATCAGTTACAAAAGGATTTCAAATTTTTAAACATATTTCAACTCAACACTTTTTATGCATTTAATATGCACCATTCAAAGCCACATCATCACTTTTCAAACCTTTTCTGACTTCATTTCCTATTTTTCATGCATTTCATGATTTATTTTCAGCTAAGATGACCCTGAATTGAAAAGCACTACAAATGAACTCTGAAATGGTTGAAACTTGGCATGGTATCATCATTTCACCCACATAGCACGTGCTAAAAAGTTGAGAGGGTTACGACAAAAACTGGATGCACTTCGTGTACAAAATGAACAATCTCTTTCGAAGCATCAGGATTTCAGACGAAAACTCATCAGTTACAACAGGATTTCAAATTTTTAAACATATTTCAACTCAAGACTTTTTATGCATTAAATATGCACCATTCAAAGCCACATCATCACTTTTCAAACCTTTTCTGACTTCATTTGCTATTTTTCATGCATTTCATGATTTATTTTGAGCTAAGATGACCCTGAATTGAAAAGCACTGCAAATGAACTCTGAAATGGTTGAAACTTGGCATGGTATCATCATTTCACCCACATAGCACGTGCTAAAAAGTTGAGACGGTTACGGCAAAAACTGGATGCACTTCGTGTACAAAATGAACAACCTCTTTCGAAGTATCAAGGTTTCAGACGAAAACTCATCAGTTACAAAAGGATTTCAAATTTTTAAACATATTTCAACTCAAGACTTTTTATGCATTCAATATGCACCATTCAAAGTCACATCATCACTTTTCAAACCTTTTCTGACTTCATTTGCTATTTTTCATGCATTTCATGATTTATTTTGAGCTAAGATGACCCTGAATTGAAAAGCACTGCAAATGAACTCTAAAATGGTTGAAACTTGGCATGGTATCATCATTTCACCCACATAGCACGTGCTAAAAAGTTGAGAGGGTTACGGTAAAAACTGGATGCACTTCGTGTACAAAATGAACAATCTCTTTCGAAGCATCAGGGTTTTAGATGAAAACTCATCAGTTAGAAAAGGATTTCAAATTTTTAAGCATATTTCAACTCAAGACTTTTTATGCATTCAATATGCACCATTCAAAGCCACATCATCACTTTTCAAACCTTTTCTGACTTCATTTGCTATTTTTCATGCATTTCATGATTTATTTTGAGCTAAGATGACCCTGAATTGAAAAGCACAGCAAATGAACTCTGAAATGGTTGAAACTTGGCATGGTATCATCATTTCACCCACATAGCATGTGCTAAAAAGTTGAGAGGGTTACGGCAAAAACTGGATGCACTTCGTGTACAAAATGAACAATCTCTTTCGAAGTATCAGGGTTTCAAACGAAAACTCATCAGTTACAAAAGGATTTCAATTTTTTAAACATATTTGAACTCAACACTTTTTATGCATTCAATATGCACCATTCAAAGCCACATCATCACTTTTCAAACCCTTTCTGACTTCATTTTCTATTATTCATGCATTTCATGATTTATTTTGAGCTAAGATGACCCTGAATTGAAAAGCACTGCAAATGAACTCTGAAATGGTTGAAACTTGGCATGGTATCATCATTTCACCCACATAGCATGTGCTAAAAAGTTGAGAGGGTTACGTCAAAAACTGGATGCACTTCGTGTACAAAATGAACAATCTCTTTCGAAGTATCAGGGTTTCAGACGAAAACTCATCAGTTACAAAAGGATTTCAAATTTTTAAACATATTTCAACTCAACACTTTTTATGCATTCAATATGCACCATTCAAAGCCACATCATCACTTTTCAAACCTTTTCTGACTTCATTTGCTATTTTTCATGCATTTCATGATTTATTTTGAGCTAAGATGACCCTGAATTGAAAAGCACTGCAAATGAACTCTAAAATGGTTGAAACTTGGCATTGTATCATCATTTCACCCACATAGCACGTGCTAAAAAGTTGAGAGGGTTACGGCAAAAACTGGATGCACTTCGTGTACAAAATGAACAATCTCTTTCGAAGCATCAGGGTTTCAAACGAAAACTCATCAGTTACAAAAGGATTTCAAATTTTTAAACATATTTCAACTCAAGACTTTTTATGCATTAAATATGCACCATTCAAAGCCACATCATCACTTTTCAAACCTTTTCTGACTTCATTTGCTATTTTTCATGCATTTCATGATTTATTTGGAGCTAAGATGACCCTGAATTGAAAAGCACTGCAAATGAACTCTGAAATGGTTGAAACTTGGCATGGTATCATCATTTCACCCACATAGCATGTGCTAAAAAGTTGAGAGGGTTACGGCAAAAACTGGATGCACTTCGTGTACAAAATGAACAATCTCTTTCGAAGCATCAGGGTTTCAGACGAAAACTCATCAGTTACAAAAGGATTTCAAATTTTTAAACATATTTCAACTCAAGACTTTTTATGCATTACATATGCACCATTCAAAGCCACATCATCATTTTTCAAACCTTTTCTGACTTCACTTGCTATTTTTTATGCATTTCATGATTTATTTGGAGCTAAGATGACCCTGAATTGAAAAGCACTACAAATGAACTCTGAAATGGTTGAAACTTGGCATGGTATCATCATTTCACCTACATAGCATGTGCTAAAAAGTTGAGAGGGTTACGGCAAAAACTGGATGCACTTCGTGTACAAAATGAACAATCTCTTTCGAAGTATGAGGGTTTCAGACGAAAACTCATCAGTTACAAAAGGATTTCAAATTTTTAAACATGTTTCAACTCAAGACTTTTTATGCATTCAATATGCACCATTCAAAGCCACATCATCACTTTTCAAACCTTTTCTGACTTCATTTGCTATTTTTCATGCATTTCATGATTTATTTTGAGCTAAGATGACCCTGAATTGAAAAGCACTGCAAATGAACTCTGAAATGGTTGAAACTTGGCATGGTATCATCATTTCACCCGCATAGCATGTGCTAAAATGTTGAGAGGGTTACGGCAAAAACTGGATGCACTTCGTGTACAAAATGAACAACCTCTTTCGAAGTATCAAGGTTTCAGACGAAAACTCATCAGTTACAAAAGGATTTCAAATTTTTAAACATATTTCAACTCAAGACTTTTTATGCATTCAATATGCACCATTCAAAGTCACATCATCACTTTTCAAACCTTTTCTGACTTCATTTGCTATTTTTCATGCATTTCATGATTTATTTTGAGCTAAGATGACCCTGAATTGAAAAGCACTGCAAATGAACTCTAAAATGGTTGAAACTTGGCATGGTATCATCATTTCACCCACATAGCACGTGCTAAAAAGTTGAGAGGGTTACGGTAAAAACTGGATGCACTTCGTGTACAAAATGAACAATCTCTTTCGAAGCATCAGGGTTTTAGATGAAAACTCATCAGTTAGAAAAGGATTTCAAATTTTTAAGCATATTTCAACTCAAGACTTTTTATGCATTCAATATGCACCATTCAAAGCCACATCATCACTTTTCAAACCTTTTCTGACTTCATTTGCTATTTTTCATGCATTTCATGATTTATTTTGAGCTAAGATGACCCTGAATTGAAAAGCACTGCAAATGAACTCTGAAATGGTTGAAACTTGGCATGGTATCATCATTTCACCCACATAGCATGTGCTAAAAAGTTGAGAGGGTTACGGCAAAAACTGGATGCACTTCGTGTACAAAATGAACAATCTCTTTCGAAGTATCAGGGTTTCAAACGAAAACTCATCAGTTACAAAAGGATTTCAATTTTTTAAACATATTTCAACTCAACACTTTGTATGCATTCAATATGCACCATTCAAAGCCACATCATCACTTTTCAAACCCTTTCTGACTTCATTTTCTATTATTCATGCATTTCATGATTTATTTTGAGCTAAGATGACCCTGAATTGAAAAGCACTGCAAATGAACTCTGAAATGGTTGAAACTTGGCATGGTATCATCATTTCACCCACATAGCATGTGCTAAAAAGTTGAGAGGGTTACGTCAAAAACTGGATGCACTTCGTGTACAAAATGAACAATCTCTTTCGAAGTATCAGGGTTTCAGACGAAAACTCATCAGTTACAAAAGGATTTCAAATTTTTAAACATATTTCAACTCAACACTTTTTATGCATTCAATATGCACCATTCAAAGCCACATCATCACTTTTCAAACCTTTTCTGACTTCATTTGCTATTTTTCATGCATTTCATGATTTATTTTGAGCTAAGATGACCCTGAATTGAAAAGCACTGCAAATGAACTCTAAAATGGTTGAAACTTGGCATCGTATCATCATTTCACCCACATAGCACGTGCTAAAAAGTTGAGAGGGTTACGGCAAAAACTGGATGCACTTCGTGTACAAAATGAACAATCTCTTTCGAAGCATCAGGGTTTCAGACGAAAACTCATCAGTTACAAAAGGATTTCAAATTTTTAAACATATTTCAACTCAAGACTTTTTATGCATTAAATATGCACCATTCAAAGCCACATCATCACTTTTCAAACCTTTTCTGACTTCATTTGCTATTTTTCATGCATTTCATGATTTATTTGGAGCTAAGATGACCCTGAATTGAAAAGCACTGCAAATGAACTCTGAAATGGTTGAAACTTGGCATGGTATCATCATTTCACCCACATAGCATGTGCTAAAAAGTTGAGAGGGTTACGGCAAAAACTGGATGCACTTCGTGTACAAAATGAACAATCTCTTTCGAAGCATCAGGGTTTCAGACGAAAACTCATCAGTTACAAAAGGATTTCAAATTTTTAAACATATTTCAACTCAAGACTTTTTATGCATTACATATGCACCATTCAAAGCCACATCATCACTTTTCAAACCTTTTCTGACTTCACTTGCTATTTTTCATGCATTTCATGATTTATTTGGAGCTAAGATGACCCTGAATTGAAAAGCACTGCAAATGAACTCTCAAATGGTTGAAACTTGGCATGGTATCATCATTTCACCCACATAGCATGTGCTAAAAAGTTGAGAGGGTTACGGCAAAAACTGGATGCACTTCGTGTACAAAATGAACAATCTCTTTCGAAGTATGAGGGTTTCAGACGAAAACTCATCAGTTACAAAAGGATTTCAAATTTTTAAACATGTTTCAACTCAAGACTTTTTATGCATTCAATATGCACCATTCAAAGCCACATCATCACTTTTCAAACCTTTTCTGACTTCATTTGCTATTTTTCATGCATTTCATGATTTATTTTGAGCTAAGATGACCCTGAATTGAAAAGCACTGCAAATGAACTCTGAAATGGTTGAAACTTGGCATGGTATCATCATTTCACCCGCATAGCATGTGCTAAAATGTTGAGAGGGTTACGGCAAAAACTGGATGCACTTCGTGTACAAAATGAACAACCTCTTTCGAAGTATCAAGGTTTCAGACGAAAACTCATCAGTTACAAAAGGATTTCAAATTTTTAAACATATTTCAACTCAAGACTTTTTATGCATTCAATATGCACCATTCAAAGTCACATCATCACTTTTCAAACCTTTTCTGACTTCATTTGCTATTTTTCATGCATTTCATGATTTATTTTGAGCTAAGATGACCCTGAATTGAAAAGCACTGCAAATGAACTCTAAAATGGTTGAAACTTGGCATGGTATCATCATTTCACCCACATAGCACGTGCTAAAAAGTTGAGAGGGTTACGGTAAAAACTGGATGCACTTCGTGTACAAAATGAACAATCTCTTTCGAAGCATCAGGGTTTTAGATGAAAACTCATCAGTTAGAAAACGATTTCAAATTTTTAAGCATATTTCAACTCAAGACTTTTTATGCATTCAATATGCACCATTCAAAGCCACATCATCACTTTTCAAACCTTTTCTGACTTCATTTGCTATTTTTCATGCATTTCATGATTTATTTTGAGCTAAGATGACCCTGAATTGAAAAGCACTGCAAATGAACTCTGAAATGGTTGAAACTTGGCATGGTATCATCATTTCACCCACATAGCATGTGCTAAAAAGTTGAGAGGGTTACGGCAAAAACTGGATGCACTTCGTGTACAAAATGAACAATCTCTTTCGAAGTATCAGGGTTTCAAACGAAAACTCATCAGTTACAAAAGGATTTCAATTTTTTAAACATATTTCAACTCAACACTTTTTATGCATTCAATATGCACCATTCAAAGCCACATCATCACTTTTCAAACCCTTTCTGACTTCATTTTCTATTATTCATGCATTTCATGATTTATTTTGAGCTAAGATGACCCTGAATTGAAAAGCACTGCAAATGAACTCTGAAATGGTTGAAACTTGGCATGGTATCATCATTTCACCCACATAGCATGTGCTAAAAAGTTGAGAGGGTTACGTCAAAAAATGGATGCACTTCGTGTACAAAATGAACAATCTCTTTCGAAGTATCAGGGTTTCAGACGAAAACTCATCAGTTACAAAAGGATTTCAAATTTTTAAACATATTTCAACTCAACACTTTTTATGCATTCAATATGCACCATTCAAAGCCACATCATCACTTTTCAAACCTTTTCTGACTTCATTTGCTATTTTTCATGCATTTCATGATTTATTTTGAGCTAAGATGACCCTGAATTGAAAAGCACTGCAAATGAACTCTAAAATGGTTGAAACTTGGCATCGTATCATCATTTCACCCACATAGCACGTGCTAAAAAGTTGAGAGGGTTACGGCAAAAACTGGATGCACTTCGTGTACAAAATGAACAATCTCTTTCGAAGCATCAGGGTTTCAGACGAAAACTCATCAGTTACAAAAGGATTTCAAATTTTTAAACATATTTCAACTCAAGACTTTTTATGCATTAAATATGCACCATTCAAAGCCACATCATCACTTTTCAAACCTTTTCTGACTTCATTTGCTATTTTTCATGCATTTCATGATTTATTTGGAGCTAAGATGACCCTGAATTGAAAAGCACTGCAAATGAACTCTGAAATGGTTGAAACTTGGCATGGTATCATCATTTCACCCACATAGCATGTGCTAAAAAGTTGAGAGGGTTACGGCAAAAACTGGATGCACTTCGTGTACAAAATGAACAATCTCTTTCGAAGCATCAGGGTTTCAGACGAAAACTCATCAGTTACAAAAGGATTTCAAATTTTTAAACATATTTCAACTCAAGACTTTTTATGCATTACATATGCACCATTCAAAGCCACATCATCACTTTTCAAACCTTTTCTGACTTCACTTGCTATTTTTCATGCATTTCATGATTTATTTGGAGCTAAGATGACCCTGAATTGAAAAGCACTGCAAATGAACTCTCAAATGGTTGAAACTTGGCATGGTATCATCATTTCACCCACATAGCATGTGCTAAAAAGTTGAGAGGGTTACGGCAAAAACTGGATGCACTTCGTGTACAAAATGAACAATCTCTTTCGAAGTATGAGGGTTTCAGACGAAAACTCATCAGTTACAAAAGGATTTCAAATTTTTAAACATGTTTCAACTCAAGACTTTTTATGCATTCAATATGCACCATTCAAAGCCACATCATCACTTTTCAAACCTTTTCTGACTTCATTTGCTATTTTTCATGCATTTCATGATTTATTTTGAGCTAAGATGACCCTGAATTGAAAAGCACTGCAAATGAACTCTGAAATGGTTGAAACTTGGCATGGTATCATCATTTCACCCGCATAGCATGTGCTAAAATGTTGAGAGGGTTACGGCAAAAACTGGATGCACTTCGTGTACAAAATGAACAACCTCTTTCGAAGTATCAAGGTTTCAGACGAAAACTCATCAGTTACAAAAGGATTTCAAATTTTTAAACATATTTCAACTCAAGACTTTTTATGCATTCAATATGCACCATTCAAAGTCACATCATCACTTTTCAAACCTTTTCTGACTTCATTTGCTATTTTTCATGCATTTCATGATTTATTTTGAGCTAAGATGACCCTGAATTGAAAAGCACTGCAAATGAACTCTAAAATGGTTGAAACTTGGCATGGTATCATCATTTCACCCACATAGCACGTGCTAAAAAGTTGAGAGGGTTACGGTAAAAACTGGATGCACTTCGTGTACAAAATGAACAATCTCTTTCGAAGCATCAGGGTTTTAGATGAAAACTCATCAGTTAGAAAACGATTTCAAATTTTTAAGCATATTTCAACTCAAGACTTTTTATGCATTCAATATGCACCATTCAAAGCCACATCATCACTTTTCAAACCTTTTCTGACTTCATTTGCTATTTTTCATGCATTTCATGATTTATTTTGAGCTAAGATGACCCTGAATTGAAAAGCACTGCAAATGAACTCTGAAATGGTTGAAACTTGGCATGGTATCATCATTTCACCCACATAGCATGTGCTAAAAAGTTGAGAGGGTTACGGCAAAAACTGGATGCACTTCGTGTACAAAATGAACAATCTCTTTCGAAGTATCAGGGTTTCAAACGAAAACTCATCAGTTACAAAAGGATTTCAATTTTTTAAACATATTTCAACTCAACACTTTTTATGCATTCAATATGCACCATTCAAACCACATCATCACTTTTCAAACCCTTTCTGACTTCATTTTCTATTATTCATGCATTTCATGATTTATTTTGAGCTAAGATGACCCTGAATTGAAAAGCACTGCAAATGAACTCTGAAATGGTTGAAACTTGGCATGGTATCATCATTTCACCCACATAGCATGTGCTAAAAAGTTGAGAGGGTTACGTCAAAAACTGGATGCACTTCGTGTACAAAATGAACAATCTCTTTCGAAGTATCAGGGTTTCAGACGAAAACTCATCAGTTACAAAAGGATTTCAAATTTTTAAACATATTTCCACTCAACACTTTTTATGCATTCAATATGCACCATTCAAAGCCACATCATCACTTTTCAAACCTTTTCTGACTTCATTTGCTATTTTTCATTCATTTCATGATTTATTTTGAGCTAAGATGACCCTGAATTGAAAAGCACTGCAAATGAACTCTAAAATGGTTGAAACTTGGCATGGTATCATCATTTCACCCACATAGCACGTGCTAAAAAGTTGAGAGGGTTACGGCAAAAACTGGATGCACTTCGTGTACAAAATGAACAATCTCTTTCGAAGCATCAGGGTTTCAGACGAAAACTCATCAGTTACAAAAGGATTTCAAATTTTCAACATATTTCAACTCAAGACTTTTTATGCATTAAATATGCACCATTCAAAGCCACATCATCACTTTTCAAACCTTTTCTGACTTCATTTGCTATTTTTCATGCATTTCATGATTTATTTGGAGCTAAGATGACCCTGACTTGAAAAGCACTGCAAATGAACTCTGAAATGGTTGAAACTTGGCATGGTATCATCATTTCACCCACATAGCATGTGCTAAAAGTTGAGAGGGTTACGGCAAAAACTGGATGCACTTCGTGTACAAAATGAACAATCTCTTTCGAAGCATCAGGGTTTCAGACGAAAACTCATCAGTTACAAAAGGATTTCAAATTTTTAAACATATTTCAACTCAAGACTTTTTATGCATTAAATATGCACCATTCAAAGCCACATCATCACTTTTCAAACCTTTTCTGACTTCATTTGCTAATTTTCATGCATTTCATGATTTATTTTGAGCTAAGATGACCCTGAATTGAAAAGCACTGCAAATGAACTCTGAAATGGTTGAAACTTGGCATGGTATCATCATTTCACCCGCATAGCATGTGCTAAAATGTTGAGAGGGTTACGGCAAAAACTGGATGCACTTCGTGTACAAAATGAACAACCTCTTTCGAAGTATCAAGGTTTCAGACGAAAACTCATCAGTTACAAAAGGATTTCAAATTTTTAAACATATTTCAACTCAAGACTTTTTATGCATTCAATATGCACCATTCAAAGTCACATCATCACTTTTCAAACCTTTTCTGACTTCATTTGCTATTTTTCATGCATTTCATGATTTATTTTGAGCTAAGATGACCCTGAATTGAAAAGCACTGCAAATGAACTCTAAAATGGTTGAAACTTGGCATGGTATCATCATTTCACCCACATAGCACGTGCTAAAAAGTTGAGAGGGTTACGGTAAAAACTGGATGCACTTCGTGTACAAAATGAACAATCTCTTTCGAAGCATCAGGGTTTTAGATGAAAACTCATCAGTTAGAAAAGGATTTCAAATTTTTAAGCATATTTCAACTCAAGACTTTTTATGCATTCAATATGCACCATTCAAAGCCACATCATCACTTTTCAAACCTTTTCTGACTTCATTTGCTATTTTTCATGCATTTCATGATTTATTTTGAGCTAAGATGACCCTGAATTGAAAAGCACTGCAAATGAACTCTGAAATAGTTGAAACTTGGCATGGTATCATCATTTCACCCACATAGCATGTGCTAAAAAGTTGAGAGGGTTACGGCAAAAATTGGATGCACTTCGTGTACAAAATGAACAATCTCTTTCGAAGTATCAGGGTTTCAGACGAAAACTCATCAGTTACAAAAGGATTTCAAATTTTTAAACATATTTCAACTCAAGACTTTTTATGCATTAAATATGCACCATTCAAAGCCACATCATCACTTTTCAAACCTTTTCTGACTTCATTTGCTAATTTTCATGCATTTCATGATTTATTTTGAGCTAAGATAACCCTGAATTGAAAAGCACTGCAAATGAACTCTGAAATGGTTGAAACTTGGCATGGTATCATCATTTCACCCACATAGCATGTGCTAAAAAGTTGAGAGAGTTACGGCAAAAACTGGATGCACTTCGTGTACAAAATGAACAATCTCTTTCGAAGTATCAGGGTTTCAGACGAAAACTCATCAGTTACAAAAGGATTTCAAATTTTTAAACATATTTCAACTCAAGACTTTTTATGCATTCAATATGGACCATTCAAAGCCACATCATCACTTTTCAAACCTTTTCTGACTTCATTTGCTATTTTTCATGCATTTCATGATTTATTTTGAGCTAAGATGAGCCTGAATTGAAAAGCACTGCAAATGAACTCTGAAATGGTTGGAACTTGGCATGGTATCATTATTTCACCCGCATAGCATGTGCTAAAAAGTTGAGAGGGTTACGGAAAAAACTGGATGCACTTCGTGTACAAAATGAACAATCTCTTTCGAAGTATCAGGGTTTCAGACGAAAACTCATCAGTTACAAAAGGATTTCAAATTTTTAAACATATTTCAACTCCAGACTTTTTATGCATTCAATATGCACCATTCAAAGCCACGTAATCACTTTTCAAACCTTTTCTGACTTTATTTGCTATTTTTCATGCATTTCATGATTTATTTTGAGCTAAGATGACCCAGAATTGAAAAGCACTGCAAATGAACTCTGAAATGGTTGAAACATGGCATGGTATCATCATTTCACCCACATAGCATGTGCAAAAATGTTGAGAGGGTTACGGCAAAAACTGGATGCACTTCGTGTACAAAATGAACAATCTCTTTCGAAGTATCAGGGTTTCAGACGAAAACTCATCAGTTACAAAAGGATTTCAAATTTTTAAACATATTTCAACTCAAGACGTTTTATGCATTCAATATGCACCATTCAAAGCCACATCATCACTTTTCAAACCTTTTCTGACTTCATTTGCTATTTTTCATGCATTTCATGATTTATTTTGAGCTAATATGACCCTGAATTGAAAAGCACTGCAAATGAACTCTGAAATGGTTGAAACTTGGCATGGTATCATCATTTCACCCGCATAGCATGTGCTAAAAAGTTGAGAGGGTTACGGCAAAAACTGGATGCACTTCGTGTACAAAATGAACAACCTCTTTCGAAGTATCAAGGTTTCAGACGAAAACTCATCAGTTACAAAAGGATTTCAAATTTTTAAACATATTTCAACTCAAGACTTTTTATGCATTCAATATGCACCATTCAAAGCCACATCATCACTTTTCAAACCTTTTCTGACTTCATTTGCTATTTTTCATGCATTTCATGATTTATTTTGAGCTAAGATGACCCTGAATTGAAAAGCACTACAAATGAACTCTGAAATGGTTGAAACTTGGCATGGTATCATCATTTCACCCGCATAGCATGTGCTAAAAAGATGAGAGGGTTACGGCAAAAACTGGATGCACTGCGTGTACAAAATGAACAACCTCTTTCGAAGTATCAGGGTTTCAAACGAAAACTCATCAGTTACAAAAGGATTTCAAATTTTTAAACATATTTCAACTCAAGACTTTTTATGCATTCAATATGCACCATTCAAAGTCACATCATCACTTTTCAAACCTTTTCTGACATCATTTGCTATTTTTCATGCATTTCATGATATATTTTGAGCTAAGCTGACCCTGAATTGAAAAGCACTGCAAATGAACTCTCAAATGGTTGAAACTTGGCATGGTATCATCATTTCACCCGCATAGCATGTGCTAAAAAGTTGAGAGGGTTACGGCAAAAACTGGATGCACTTCGTGTACAAAATGAACAATCTCTTTCGAAGTATCAGGGTTTCAGACGAAAACTCATCAGTTACAAAAGGATTTCAAATTTTTAAACATATTTCAACTCAAGACTTTTTATGCATTCAATATGCACCATTCAATGTCACATCATCACTTTTCAAACCTTTTCTGACATCATTTGCTATTTTTCATGCATTTCATGATTTATTTTGAGCTAAGATGACCCTGAATTGAAAAGCACTGCAAATGAACTCTGAAATGGTTGAAACTTGGCATGGTATCATCATTTCACCCACATAGCATGTGCTAAAAAGTTGAGAGGGTTACGGCAAAAACTGGATGCACTTCGTGTACAAAATGAACAATCTCTTTTGAAGTATCAGGGTTTCAGACGAAAACTCATCAGTTACAAAAGGATTTCAAATTTTTAAACAAATTTCAACACAACACTTTTTATGCATTCAATATGCACCATTCAAAGCCACATCATCACTTTTCAAACCTTTTCTGACTTCATTTGCTATTTTTCATGCATTTCATGATTTATTTTGAGCTAAGATGACCCAGAATTGAAAAGCACTGCAAATGAACTCTGAAATGGTTGAAACTTGGCATGGTATCATCATTTCACCCACATAGGATGTGCTAAAAGTTGAGAGGGTTACGGCAAAAATTGGATGCACTTCGTGTACAAAATGAACAATCTCTTTCGAAGTATCAGGGTTTCAGACGAAAACTCATCAGTTACAAAAGGATTTCAAATTTTTAAACAAATTTCAACACAACACTTTTTATGCATTCAATATGCACCATTCAAAGCCACATCATCACTTTTCAAACCTTTTCTGACTTCATTTGCTATTTTTCATGCATTTCATGATTTATTTTGAGCTAAGATGACCCAGAATTGAAAAGCACTGCAAATGAACTCTGAAATGGTTGAAACTTGGCATGGTATCATCATTTCACCCACATAGGATGTGCTAAAAGTTGAGAGGGTTACGGCAAAAACTGGATGCACTTCGTGTACAAAATGAACAATCTCTTTCGAAGTATCAGGGTTTCAGACGAAAACTCATCAGTTACAAAAGGATTTCAAATTTTTAAACATATTTCAACGCAAGACTTTTTATGCATTCAATATGGACCATTCAAAGCCACATCATCACTTTTCAAACCTTTTCTGACTTCATTTGCTATTTTTCATGCATTTCATGATTTATTTTGAGCTAAGATGACCCTGAATTGAAAAGCACTGCAAATGAACTCTGAAATGGTTGAAACTTGGCATGGTATCATCATTTCACCCACATAGCACGTGCTAAAAAGTTGAGACGGTTACGGCAAAAACTGGATGCATTTCTTGTACAAAATGAACAATCTCTTTTGAAGCATCAGGGTTTCAGACGAAAACTCATCAGTTACAAAAGGATTTCAAATTTTTAAACATATTTCAACTCAACAATTTTTATGCATTCAATATGCACCATTCAAAGCCATATCATCACTTTTCAAACCTTTTCTGACTTCATTTGCTATTTTTCATGCATTTCATGATTTATTTTGAGCTAAGATGACCCTAAATTGAAAAGCACTGCAAATGAACTCTGAAATGGTTGAAACTTGGCATGGTATCATCATTTCACCCACATAGCACGTGCTAAAAAGTTGAGAGGGTTACGGCAAAAACTGGATGCACTTCGTGTACAAAATGAACAATCTCTTTCGAAGCATCAGGGTTTCAGACGAAAACTCATCAGTTACAACAGGATTTCAAATTTTTAAACATATTTCAACTCAAGACTTTTTATGCATTAAATATGCACCATTCAAAGCCACATAATCACTTTTCAAACCTTTTCTGACTTCATTTGCTATTTTTCATGCATTTCATGATTTATTTTGAGCTAAGATGACCCTGAATTGAAAAGCACTGCAAATGAATCCCTGAAATGGTTGAAAGTTGACATGGTATGATCATTTCACCCACATAGCATGTGCTAAAAAGTTGAGAGGGTTACGGCAAAAACTGGATGCACTTCGTGTACAAAATGAACAATCTCTTTCGGAGTATCAGGGTTTCAGACGAAAACTCATCAATTACAAAAGGATTTCAAATTTTTAAACATATTTCAACTCAACACTTTTTATGAATTCAATATGCACCATTCAAAGCCACATCATCACTTTTCAAACCTTTTCTGACTTCATTTGCTATTTTACATGCATTTCATGATTTATTTTGAGCTAAGATGACCCTGAATTGAAAAGCACTGCAAATGAACTCTGAAATGGTTGAAACTTGGCATGGTATCGTAATTTCACTCACATAGCACGTGCTAAAAAGTTGAGAGGGTTACGGCAAAAACTAGATGCACTTCGTGTACAAAATGAACAACCTCTTTCGAAGTATCAGGGTTTCAGACGAAAACTCATCAGTTACAAAAGGATTTCAAATTTTTAAACATATTTCAACTCAAGACTTTTTATGCATTCAATATGCACCATTGAAAGCCAGATCATCACTTTTCAAACCTTTTCAGACTTCATTTGCTATTTTTCATGCATTTCATGATTTATTTTGAGCTAAGATGACCCTGAATTGAAAAGCACTGCAAATGAACTCTGAAATGGTTGAAACTTGGCATGGTATCATCATTTCACCCGCATAGTATGTGCTAAAAAGTTGAGAGGGTTACGACAAAAACTGGATGCACTTCGTGTACAAAATGAACAATCTCTTTCGAAGTATCAGGGTTTCAGACGAAAACTCATCAGTTACAAAAGGATTTCAAATTTTTAAACATATTTCAACTCAAGACTATTTATGCATTCAATATGCACCATTCAAAACCACATCATCACTTTTCAAACCTTTTCAGACTTCATTTGCTATTTTTCATGCATTTCATGATTTATTTTGAGCTAAGATGAGCCTGAATTGAAAAGCACTGCAAATGAACTCTGAAATGGTTGGAACTTGGCATGGTATCATTATTTCACCCGCATAGCATGTGCTAAAAAGTTGAGAGGGTTACGGCAAAAACTGGATGCACTTCGTGTACAAAATGAACAATCTCTTTCGAAGTATCAGGGTTTCAGACGAAAACTCATCAGTTACAAAAGGATTTCAAATTTTTAAACATATTTCAACTCCAGACTTTTTATGCATTCAATATGCACCATTCAAAGCCACGTAATCACTTTTCAAACCTTTTCTGACTTTATTTGCTATTTTTCATGCATTTCATGATTTATTTTGAGCTAAGATGACCCAGAATTGAAAAGCACTGCAAATGAACTCTGAAATGGTTGAAACATGGCATGGTATCATCATTTCACCCGCATAGCATGTGCAAAAATGTTGAGAGGGTTACGGCAAAAACTGGATGCACTTCGTGTACAAAATGAACAATCTCTTTCGAAGTATCAGGGTTTCAGACGAAAACTCATCAGTTACAAAAGGATTTCAAATTTTTAAACATATTTCAACTCAAGACGTTTTATGCATTCAATATGCACCATTCAAAGTCACATCATCACTTTTCAAACCTTTTCTGACTTCATTTGCTATTTTTCATGCATTTCATGATTTATTTTGAGCTAATATGACCCTGAATTGAAAAGCACTGCAAATGAACTCTGAAATGGTTGAAACTTGGCATGGTATCATCATTTCACCCGCATAGCATGTGCTAAAAAGTTGAGAGGGTTACGGCAAAAACTGGATGCACTTCGTGTACAAAATGAACAACCTCTTTCGAAGTATCAAGGTTTCAGACGAAAACTCATCAGTTACAAAAGGATTTCAAATTTTTAAACATATTTCAACTCAAGACTTTTTATGCATTCAATATGCACCATTGAAAGTCACATCATCACTTTTCAAACCTTTTCTGACTTCATTTGCTATTTTTCATGCATTTTATGATTTATTTTCAGCTAAGATGACCCTGAATTGAAAAGCACTGCAAATGAACTCTGAAATGGTTGAAACTTGGCATGGTATCATCATTTCACCCACATAGCATGTGCTAAAAAGTTGAGAGGGTTACGGCAAAAACTGGATGCATTCGTGTACAAAATGAACAATCTCTTTCGAAGTATCAGGGTTTCAAACGAAAACTCATCAGTTACAAAAGGATTTCAATTTTTTAAACATATTTCAACTCAAAACTTTTTATGCATTCAATATGCACCATTCAAAGCCACATCATCACTTTTCAAACCCTTTCTGACTTCATTTTCTATTTTTCATGCATTTCATGATTTATTTTGAGCTAAGATGACCCTGAATTGAAAAGCACTACAAATGAACTCTGAAATGGTTGAAACTTGGCATGGTATCATCATTTCACCCACATAGCATGTGCTAAAAAGTTGAGAGGGTTACGGCAAAAACTGGATGCACTTCCTGTACAAAATGAACAATCTCTTTCGAAGTATCAGGGTTTCAGACGAAAACTCATCAGTTACAAAAGGATTTCAAATTTTTAAACATATTTCAACTCAACACTTTTTATGCATTCAATATGCACCATTCAAAGCCACATCATCACTTTTCAAACCTTTTCTGACTTCATTTGCTATTTATCATGCATTTCATGATTTATTTTGAGCTAAGATGACCCTGAATTGAAAAGCACTGCAAATGAACTCTAAAATGGTTGAAACTTGGCATGGTATCATCATTTCACCCACATAGCACGTGCTAAAAAGCTGAGAGGCTTACGGCGAAAACTGGATGCACTTCGTGTACAAAATGAACAATCTCTTTTGAAGCATCAGGGTTTCAGACGAAAACTCATCAGTTACAAAAGGATTTCAAATTTTTAAACATGTTTCAACTCAAGACTTTTTATGCATTCAATATGCACCATTCAAAGCCACATCATCACTTTTCAAACCATTTCTGACTTCATTTGCTATTTTTCATGCATTTCATGATTTATTTTGAGCTAAGATGACCCTGAATTCAAAAGCACTGCAATGAACTCTGAAATGGTTGAAACTTGGCATGGTATCATCATTTCACCCACATAGCACGTGCTAAAAAGTTGAGAGGGTTACGGCAAAAACTGGATGCACTTCGTGTACAAAATGAACAATCTCTTTTGAAGTATGAGGGTTTTAGACGAAAACTCATCAGTTAGAAAAGGATTTCAAATTTTTAAGCATATTTCAACTCAAGACTTTTTATGCATTCAATATGCACCATTCAAAGCCACATCATCACTTTTCAAACCTTTTCTGACTTCATTTGCTATTTTTCATGCATTTCATGATTTATTTTGAGCTAAGATGACCCTGAATTGAAAAGCACTGCAAATGAACTCTGAAATGGTTGAAACTTGGCATGGTATCATCATTTCACCCACATAGCATGTGCTAAAAAGTTGAGAGGGTTACGGCAAAAATTGGATGCACTTCGTGTAAAAAATGAACAATCTCTTTCGAAGTATCAGGGTTTCAGACGAAAACTCATCAGTTAGAAAAGGATTTCAAATTTTTAAGCATATTTCAACTCAAGACTTTTTATGCATTCAATATGCACCATTCAAAGCCACATCATCACTTTTCAAACCTTTTCTGACTTCATTTGCTATTTTTCATGCATTTCATGATTTATTTTGAGCTAAGATGACCCTGAATTGAAAAGCACTGCAAATGAACTCTGAAATGGTTGAAACTTGGCATGGTATCATCATTTCACCCACATAGCATGTGCTAAAAAGTTGAGAGGGTTACGGCAAAAATTGGATGCACTTCGTGTAAAAAATGAACAATCTCTTTCGAAGTATCAGGGTTTCAGACGAAAACTCATCAGTTACAAAAGGATTTCAAATTTTTAAACATATTTCAACTCAAGACTTTTTATGCATTAAATATGCACCATTCAAAGCCACATCATCACTTTTCAAACCTTTTCTGACTTCATTTGCTATTTTTCATGCATTTCATGATTTATTTTGAGCTAAGATAACCCTGAATTGAAAAGCACTGCAAATGAACTCTGAAATGGTTGAAACTTGGCATGGTATCATCATTTCACCCACATAGCATGTGCTAAAAAGTTGAGAGAGTTACGGCAAAAACTGGATGCACTTCGTGTACAAAATGAACAATCTCTTTCGAAGTATCAGGGTTTCAGACGAAAACTCATCAGTTACAAAAGGATTTCAAATTTTTAAACATATTTCAACTCAAGACTTTTTATGCATTCAATATGGACCATTCAAAGCCACATCCTCACTTTTCAAACCTTTTCTGACTTCATTTGCTATTTTTCATGCATTTCATGATTTATTTTGAGCTAAGATGACCCTGAATTGAAAAGCACTGCAAATGAACTCTGAAATGGTTGAAACTTGGCATGGTATCATCATTTCACCCACATAGCATGTGCTAAAAAGTTGAGAGGGTTACGGCAAAAACTGGATTCACTTCGTGTACAAAATGAACAATCTCTTTCGAAGTATCAGGTTTCAGACGAAAACTCATCAGTTACAAAAGGATTTCAAATTTTTAAACATATTTCAACTCAAGACTTTTTATGCATTCAATATGCACCATTCAACGCCACATAATCACTTTTCAAACCTTTTCTGACTTCATTTGCTATTTTTCATGCATTTCATGATTTATTTTGAGCTAAGATGACCCTGAATTGAAAAGCACTGCAAATGAACTCTGAAATGGGTGAAACTTGGCATGGTATCATCATTTCACCCACATAGCATGTGCTAAAAAGTTGAGAGGGTTACGGCAAAAATTGGATGCACTTCGTGTACAAAATGAACAATCTCTTTCGAAGTATGAGGGTTTCAGACGAAAACTCATCAGTTACAAAAGGATTTCAAATTTTTAAACAAATTTCAACTCAACACTTTTTATGCATTCAATATGCACCATTCAAAGCCGCATCATCACTTTTCAAACCTTTTCTGACTTCATTTGCTATTTTTCATGCATTTCATGATTTATTTTGAGCTAAGATGACCCAGAATTGAAAAGCACTGCAAATGAACTCTGAAATGGTTGAAACTTGGCATGGTATCATCATTTCACCCACATAGGATGTGCTAAAAAGTTGAGAGGGTTACGGCAAAAACTGGATGCACTTCGTGTACAAAATGAACAATCTCTTTCGAAGTATCAGGGTTTCCGACGAAAACTCATCAGTTACAAAAGGATTTCAAATTTTTAAACATATTTCAACTCAAGACTTTTTATGCATTCAATATGGACCATTCAAAGCCACATCATCACTTTTCAAACCTTTTCTGACTTCATTTGCTATTTTTCATGCATTTCATGATTTATTTTGAGCTAAGATGACCCTGAATTGAAAACCACTGCAAATGAACTCTGAAATCGTTGAAACTTGGCATGGTATCATCATTTCACCCACATAGCACGTGCTAAAAAGTTGAGACGGTTACGGCAAAAACTGGATGCACTTCGTGTACAAAATGAACAATCTCTTTCGAAGCATCAGGGTTTCAGACGAAAACTCATCAGTTACAAAAGGATTTCAAATTTTTAAACATATTTCAACTCAACACTTTTTATGCATTCAATATGCACCATTCAAAGCCACATCATCACTTTTCAAACCTTTTCTGACTTCATTTGCTATTTTTCATGCATTTCATGATTTATTTTGAGCTAAGATGACCCTGAATTGAAAAGCACTGCAAATGAACTCTGAAATGGTTGAAACTTGGCATGGTATCATCATTTCACCCACATAGCACGTGCTAAAAAGTTGAGAGGGTTACGGCAAAAACTGGATGCACTTCGTGTACAAAATGGACAATCTCTTTCGAAGCATCAGGGTTTCAGACGAAAACTCATCAGTTACAACAGGATTTCAAATTTTTAAACATATTTCAACTCAAGACTTTTTATGCATTAAATATGCACCATTCAAAGCCACATAATCACTTTTCAAACCTTTTCTGACTTCATTTGCTATTTTTCATGCATTTCATGATTTATTTTGAGCTAAGATGACCCTGAATTGAAAAGCACTGCAAATGAATTCTGAAATGGTTGAAAGTTGACATGGTATGATCATTTCACCCACATAGCATGTGCTAAAAAGTTGAGAGGGTTACGGCAAAAACTGGATGCACTTCGTGTACAAAATGAACAATCTCTTTCGGAGTATCAGGGTTTCAGACGAAAACTCATCAGTTACAAAAGGATTTCAAATTTTTAAACATATTTCAACTCAAGACTTTTTATGCATTCAATATGCACCATTCAAATCCACATCATCACTTTTCAAACCTTTTCAGACTTCATTTGCTATTTTTCATGCATTTCATGATTTATTTTGAGCTAAGATGACCCTGAATTGAAAAGCACTGCAAATGAACTCTGAAATGGTTGAAACTTGGCATGGTATCATCATTTCACCCACATAGCATGTGCTAAAAAGTTGAGAGGGTTACGGCAAAAATTGGATGCACTTCGTGTACAAAATGAACAATCTCTTTTGAAGTATCAGGGTTTCAGACGAAAACTCATCAGTTACAAAAGGATTTCAAATTTTTAAACAAATTTCAACACAACACTTTTTATGCATTTAATATGCACCATTCAAAGCCACATCATCACTTTTCAAACCTTTTCTGACTTCATTTGCTATTTTTCATGCATTTCATGATTTATTTTGAGCTAAGATGACCCAGAATTGAAAAGCACTGCAAATGAACTCTGAAATGGTTGAAACTTGGCATGGTATCATCATTTAACCCACATAGGATGTGCTAAAAGTTGAGAGGGTTACGGCAAAAACTGGATGCACTTCGTGTACAAAATGAACAATCTCTTTCGAAGTATCAGGGTTTCAGACGAAAACTCATCAGTTACAAAAGGATTTCAAATTTTTAAACATATTTCAACTCAAGACTTTTTATGCATTCAATATGGACCATTCAAAGCCACATCATCACTTTTCAAACCTTTTCTGACTTCATTTGCTATTTTTCATGCATTTCATGATTTATTTTGAGCTAAGATGACCCTGAATTGAAAAGCACTGCAAATGAACTCTGAAATGGTTGAAACTTGGCATGGTATCATCATTTCACCCACATAGCACGTGCTAAAAAGTTGAGACGGTTACGGCAAAAACTGGATGCACTTCGTGTACAAAATGAACAATCTCTTTCGAAGCATCACGGTTTCAGACGAAATCTCATCAGTTACAAAAGGATTTCAAATTTTTAAACATATTTCAACTCAACACTTTTTATGCATTCAATATGCACCATTCAAAGCCATATCATCACTTTTCAAACCTTTTCTGACTTCATTTGCTATTTTTCATGCATTTCATGATTTATTTTGAGCTAAGATGACCCTAAATTGAAAAGCACTGCAAATGAACTCTGAAATGGTTGAAACTTGGCATGGTATCATCATTTCACCCACATAGCACGTGCTAAAAAGTTGAGAGGGTTACGGCAAAAACTGGATGCACTTCGTGTACAAAATGAACAATCTCTTTCGAAGCATCAGGGTTTCAGACGAAAACTCATCAGTTACAACAGGATTTCAAATTTTTAAACATATTTCAACTCAAGACTTTTTATGCATTAAATATGCACCATTCAAAGCCACATAATCACTTTTCAAACCTTTTCTGACTTCATTTGCTATTTTTCATGCATTTCATGATTTATTTTGAGCTAAGATGACCCTGAATTGAAAAGCACTGCAAATGAATCCCTGAAATGGTTGAAAGTTGACATGGTATGATCATTTCACCCACATAGCATGTGCTAAAAAGTTGAGAGGGTTATGGCAAAAACTGGATGCACTTCGTGTACAAAATGAACAATCTCTTTCGGAGTATCAGGGTTTCAGACGAAAACTCATCAATTACAAAAGGATTTCAAATTTTTAAACATATTTCAACTCAACACTTTTTATGAATTCAATATGCACCATTCAAAGCCACATCATCACTTTTCAAACCTTTTCTGACTTCATTTGCTATTTTTCATGCATTTCATGATTTATTTTGAGCTAAGATGACCCTGAATTGAAAAGCACTGCAAATGAACTCTGAAATGGTTGAAACGTGGCATGGTATCGTAATTTCACTCACATAGCACGTGCTAAAATGTTGAGAGGGTTACGGCAAAAACTAGATGCACTTCGTGTACAAAATGAACAACCTCTTTCGAAGTATCAGGGTTTTCAGACGAAAACTCATCAGTTACAAAAGGATTTAAAATTTTTAAACATATTTCAACTCAAGACTTTTTATGCATTCAATATGCACCATTGAAAGCCACATCATCACTTTTCAAACCTTTTCAGACTTCATTTGCTATTTTTCATGCATTTCATGATTTATTTTGAGCTAAGATGACCCTGAATTGAAAAGCACTGCAAATGAACTCTGAAATGGTTGAAACTTGGCATGGTATCATCATTTCACCCACATAGTATGTGCTAAAAAGTTGAGAGGGTTACGGCAAAAACTGGATGCACTTCGTGTACAAAATGAACAATCTCTTTCGAAGTATCAGGGTTTCAGACGAAAACTCATCAGTTACAAAAAGATTTCAAATTTTTAAACATATTTCAACTCAAGACTTTTTATGCATTCAATATGCACCATTCAAAACCACATCATCACTTTTCAAACCTTTTCAGACTTCATTTGCTATTTTTCATGCATTTCATGATTTATTTTGAGCTAAGATGAGCCTGAATTGAAAAGCATTGCAAATGAACTCTGAAATGGTTGAAACTTGGCATGGTATCATCATTTCACTCACATAGCATGTGCTAAAAAGTTGAGTGGGTTACGACAAAAACTGGATGCACTTCGTGTACAAAATGAACAATCTCTTTCGAAGTATCAGGGTTTCAGACGAAAACTCATCAGTTACAAAAGGATTTCAAATTTTTAAACATATTTCAACTCAAGACTTTTTATGCATTCAATATGCACCATTCAAAGCCACATCATCACTTTTCAAACCTTTTCTGACTTCATTTGCTATTTTTCATGCATTTCATGATTTATTTTGAGCTAATATGACCCTGAATTGAAAAGCACTGCAAATGAACTCTGAAATGGTTGAAACTTGGCATGGTATCATCATTTCACCCGCATAGCATGTGCTAAAAAGTTGAGAGGGTTACGGCAAAAACTGGATGCACTTCGTGTACAAAATGAACAACCTCTTTCGAAGTATCAAGGTTTCAGACGAAAACTCATCAGTTACAAAAGGATTTCAAATTTTTAAACATATTTCAACTCAAGACTTTTTATGCATTCAATATGCACCATTGAAAGTCACATCATCACTTTTCAAACCTTTTCTGACTTCATTTGCTATTTTTCATGCATTTCATGATTTATTTTGAGCTAAGATGACCCTGAATTGAAAAGCACTGCAAATGAACTCTAAAATGGTTGAAACTTGGCATGGTATCATCATTTCACCCACATAGCATGTGCTAAAAAGTTGAGAGGGTTACGGAAAAAACTGGATGCACTTCGTGTACAAAATGAACAATCTCTTTCGAAGTATCAGGGTTTCAGACGAAAACTCATCAGTTACAAAAGGATTTCAAATTTTTAAACATATTTCAACTCAAGAGTTTTTATGCATTCAATATGCACCATTCAACGCCACATAATCACTTTTCAAACCTTTTCTGACTTCATTTGCTATTTTTCATGCATTTCATGATTTATTTTGAGCTAAGATGACCCTGAATTGAAAAGCACTTCAAATGAACTCTGAAATGGGTGAAACTTGGCATGGTATCATAATTTCACCCACATAGCATGTGCTAAAAAGTTGAGAGGGTTACGGCAAAAACTGGATGCACTTCGTGTACAAAATGAACAATCTCTTTCGGAGTATCAGGGTTTCAGACGAAAACTCATCAGTTACAAAAGGATTTCAAATTTTTAAACAAATTTCAACTCAACACTTTTTATGGATTCAATATGCACCATTCAAAGCCACATCATCACTTTTCAAACCTTTTGTGACTTCATTTGCTATTTTTCATGCATTTCATGATTTATTTTGAGCTAAGATGACCCAGAATTGAAAAGCACTGCAAATGAACTCTGAAATGGTTGAAACTTGGAATGGTATCATCATTTCACCCACATAGTATGTGCTAAAAAGTTGACAGGGTTACGGCAAAAACTGGATGCACTTCGTGTACAAAATGAACAATCTCTTTCGAAGTATCAGGGTTTCAGACGAAAACTCATCAGTTACAAAAGGATTTCAAATTTTTAAACATATTTCAACTCAAAACTTTTTATGCATTCAATATGGACCATTCAAAGCCACATCATCACTTTTCAAACCTTTTCTGACTTCGTTTGCTATTTTTCATGCATTTCATGATATATTTTGAGCTAAGCTGACCCTGAATTGAAAAGCACTGCAAATGAACTCTGAAATGGTTGAAACTTGGCATGGTATCATCATTTCACCCGCATAGCATGTGCTAAAAAGTTGAGAGGGTTACGGCAAAAACTGGATGCACTGCGTGTACAAAATGAACAACCTCTTTCGAAGTATCAGGGTTTCAAACGAAAACTCATCAGTGACAAAAGGATTTCAAATTTTTAAACATATTTCAACTCAAGACTTTTTATGCATTCAATATGCACCATTCAAAGTCACATCATCACTTTTCAAACCTTTTCTGACTTCATTTGCAATTTTTCATGCATTTCATGATTTATTTTGAGCTAAGATGACCCTGAATTGAAAAGCACTGCAAATGCACTGTGAAATGGTTGAAACTTGGCATGGTATCATAATTTCACCCACATAGCATGTGCTAAAAAGTTGAGAGGGTTACGGCAAAAACTGGATGCACTTCGTGTACAAAATGAACAATCTCTTTCGAAGCATCAGGGTTTCAGACGAAAACGCATCAGTTACAACAGGATTTCAAATTTTTAAACATATTTCAACTCAAGACTTTTTATGCATTCAATATGCACCATTCAAAGCCACATCATCACTTTTCACACCTTTTCAGACTTCATTTGCTATTTTTCATGCATTTCATGATTTATTTTGAGCTAAGATGACCCTGAGTTGAAAAGCACTGCAAATGAACTCTGAAATGGTTGAAACTTGGCATGGTATCATCATTTCACCCACATAGCACGTGCTAAAATGTTGAGAGGGTTACGGCAAAAACTGGATGCACTTCGTGTACAAAATGAACAATCTCTTTCGAAGTATCAGGGTTTCAGACGAAAACTCATCAGTTACAAAAGGATTTCAAATTTTTAAACATATTTCAACTCAAGACTTTTTATGCATTCAATATGGACCATTCAAATCCACATCATCACTTTTCAAACCTTTTCTGACTTCATTTGCTATTTTTCATGCATTTCATGATATATTTTGAGCTAAGCTGACCCTGAATTGAAAAGCACTGCAAATGAACTCTGAAATGGTTGAAACTTGGCATGGTATCATCATTTCACCCGCATAGCATGTGCTAAAAAGTTGAGAGGGTTACGGCAAAAACTGGATGCACTGCGTGTACAAAATGAACAACCTCTTTCGAAGTATCAGGGTTTCAAACGAAAACTCATCAGTGACAAAAGGATTTCAAATTTTTAAACATATTTCAACTCAAGACTTTTTATGCATTCAATATGCACCATTCAAAGTCACATCATCACTTTTCAAACCTTTTCTGACTTCATTTGCAATTTTTCATGCATTTCATGATTTATTTTGAGCTAAGATGACCCTGAATTGAAAAGCACTGCAAATGAACTCTGAAATGGTTGAAACTTGGCATGGTATCATCATTTCACCCACATAGCATGTGCTAAAAAGTTGAGAGGGTTACGGCAAAAACTGGATGCACTTCGTGTACAAAATGAACAATCTCTTTCGAAGCATCAGGGTTTCAGACGAAAACGCATCAGTTACAACAGGATTTCAAATTTTTAAACATATTTCAACTCAAGACTTTTTATGCATTCAATATGCACCATTCAAAGCCACATCATCACTTTTCACACCTTTTCAGACTTCATTTGCTATTTTTCATGCATTTCATGATTTATTTTGAGCTAAGATGACCCTGAATTGAAAAGCACTGCAAATGAACTCTGAAATGGTTGAAACTTGGCATGGTATCATCATTTCACCCACATAGCACGTGCTAAAATGTTGAGAGGGTTACGGCAAAAACTGGATGCACTTCGTGTACAAAATGAACAATCTCTTTCGAAGCATCAGGGTTTCAGACGAAATCTCATTAGTTACAACAGGATTTCAAATTTTTAAACATATTTCAACTCAAGACTTTTTATGCATTAAATATGCACCATTCAAAGCCACATCATCACTTTTCAAACCTTTTCTGACTTCATTTGCTATTTTTCATGCATTTCATGATTTATTTTGAGCTAAGATGACCCTGAATTGAAAAGCACTGCAAATGAATTCTGAAATGGTTGAAAGTTGACATGGTATGATCATTTCACCCACATAGCATGTGCTAAAAAGTTGAGAGGGTTACGGCAAAAACTGGATGCACTTCGTGTACAAAATGAACAATCTCTTTCGAAGTATCAGGGTTTCAGACGAAAACTCATCAGTTACAAAAGGATTTCAAATTTTTAAACATATTTCAACTCAACACTTTTTATGAATTCAATATGCACCATTCAAAGCCACATCATCACTTTTCAAACCTTTTCTGACTTCATTTGCTATTTTTCATGCATTTCATGATTTATTTTGAGCTAAGATGACCCTGAATTGAAAAGCATTGCAAATGAACTCTGAAATGGTTGAAACTTGGCATGGTATCATCATTTCACTCACATAGCATGTGCTAAAAAGTTGAGTGGGTTACGACAAAAACTGGATGCACTTCGTGTACAAAATGAACAATCTCTTTCGAAGTATCAGGGTTTCAGACGAAAACTCATCAGTTACAAAAGGATTTCAAATTTTTAAACATATTTCAACTCAAGACTTTTTATGCATTCAATATGCACCATTCAAAGCCACATCATCACTTTTCAAACCTTTTCTGACTTCATTTGCTATTTTTCATACATTTCATGATTTATTTTGAGCTAAGATGACCCTGAATTGAAAAGCACTGCAAATGAACTCTGAAATGGTTGAAACATGGCATGGTATCATCATTTCACCCACATAGCATGTGCTAAAAAGTTGAGAGGGTTACGGCATAAACTGGATGCACTTCGTGTACAAAATGAACAATCTCTTTCGAAGTATCAGGGTTTCAGACGAAAACTCATCCGTTACAAAAGGCATTTCATTTCTTGACATGTAACTGCAGTGATATTCTGGATGAAAGCGATCATCAGAATAGTTGTGGAGAGAAAGTATTCACTTTTTCTTCGCGTGTGTCCCTTGCTTATTGCGCCGTAACCATGGATAATCGTCTTCGTTTAACAGGGTGCTTGGGTCAGCCTTCACTTTGAAGGGAGGAGTTTCATGAAACTTTTCATAATCTTCAGACATGTCTGTCTTGCCCTCCACTCCCACGATGTCTCTTTTTCCTGAAAGAACTATGTGGCGCTTTAGCTCATCGTATGATGTATTCGCTTCCTTATCTTTTCTTTTTCTCGGTTTGGTAGACATGTCCTTCACATAGAAAACCTGCGCCACATCATTGGCTAGGACGAATGGTTCGTCTGTGTACCCAAGATTGTTCAGATCCATTGTTGTCATTCCATACTACGGTTCTTCCTGTACCCTGCCTCCTGACAGATTGACCCATTTGCACCAAAACAAAGGGACCTTAAAATCATGTCCATAGTCAAGTTCCCATATGTCCACTATGTAACCATAATATGTGTCATTTCCCCTGTTGGTTGCTGCATCAAAGCGGACACCACTGTTTTGGTTGGTGCTCTTTTGATCTTGGGCGATCGTGTAAAATGTATTCCCATTTATCTCGTACCCTTTGTAAGTCAATATAGTCGAAGATGGTCCCCTGGCCAACGAGTACAGCTCATCTGCAACAGTGGTGTTACCTATGAGATGTGTTTGCAACCAACTGCCGAAAGTCCTGATGTGTTCACATGTAATCCAGTCGTCACACTGCTCCGGGTGTTTGGAGCGCAGAATATTCTCATGTTCATTGACATACGGGGTCACCAAGGTAGAATTCTGTAGAACAGTGTAGTGTGCTTGAGACCAAGAATGTCCGTCCCTACATATTATTGAATTCGCTCCTAGCATGCCTTTTCCAGTCAGTCTCCCCTCATACCGCGATTGAGGGAGACCAATCGGCTTAAGGTCAGGAATAAAGTCAACACAAAACCCAATGCTTTCCTCTGTTTCATGGCCCATGGAGATGCTTCCTTCTGGCCTAGCACGGTTACCAACATATTTCTTTAAGACTCCCATGAACCTCTCAAATGGGAACATGTTGTGTAGAAATACAGGGCCTAGAATGCCAATCTCGTCGACTAGATGAACTAGGACGTGCGTCATGATATTGAAGAAGGATGGTGGGAACACCAGCTCGAAACTGACAAGACATTGCACCAAATCACTCTTTAACCTTGGTAGGATTTCTGGATCGATTACCTTCTGAGAGATTGCATTGAGGAATGCACATAGCTTCACAATGGCTAATCGAACGTTTTCCGGTAGAAGCCCCCTCAATGCAACCGGAAGCAGTTGCGTCATAATCACGTGGCAGTCATGAGACTTTAGGTTCTGGAACTTTTTCTCTGCCATATTTATTATTCCCTTTATATTCAACGAGAAGCCAGACGGGACCTTCATACTGAGCAGGCATTCAAAGAAGATTTCCTTCTCTTCTTTGGTAAGAGCGTAGCTGGCAGGACCTTCATACTGCTTTGGATGCATGCCGTCTTTTTCGTGCGCACGTTGCTGGTCCTCCCGTGCCTCTGGTGTATCTTTTGTCTTCCCATACACTCACAAGAAGCCTAGCAGGTTCACGCAAAGATTCTTCGTCACGTGCATCACGTCAATTGCAGAGCAGACCTCTAGGTCTTTCCAATAGGGTTGGTCCCAAAATATAGATTTCTTCTTCCACATGGGTGCGCGTCCCTCAGCGTCATTCGGAACAGATAGTCCGCCAGGACCCTTTCCAAAGATTACTTGTAAATCATTGACCATATCAAGTATGTGATCACCAGTACGGAGGGCGGGCTTCTTCCGGTCATCTGCCTCACCTTTGAAATGTTTTCCTTTCTTTCGACATTGATGGTTGGTCGGAAGAATTCGACGATGCCCTAGGTACACATTCTTCCTGCATTTGTCCAAATATATACTATCGGTGTCATCTAAACAGTGCGTGCATGCGTGGTATCCCTTGTTTGTCTGTCCTGGAAGGTTACTGAGAGCAGGCCAATCATTGATGGTTACAAACAGCAACGCATATAGGTCAAATTCCTCCTGTTCGTTCTCATCCCACACACGTACACCTTTTCCATTCCACAGATGTAAAAGTTCACCAACTAATGGCCTTAGGTACACACCATTGTCATTGCCGGGTTGCTTAGGACCTTGGATGAGCACTGGCATCATAATGAACTTCCGCTTCATGCACAACCAAGGAGGAAGGTTATACATACATAGAGTCACAGGCCATGTGCTATGCTTGCTGCTCTGATCCCCAAAAGGATTAACGCCATCTGCACTTAAACCAAACCATACGTTCCTTGGGTCACCTGTAAAGTCCCCCCACTTTCTCTCGATCTTTCTCCACTGCGACCCATCACCGGGTGCTCTCAACTTCCCGTCTTTCTTACGGTCTTCCTTGTGCCATCGCATCAACTTGGCATGCTCTTTGTTTCTGAACAAACGTTTCAACCGTGGTATTATAGGAGCATACCACATCACCTTGGCAGGAACCCTCTTCCCGGTGCGCTGGCCCTCAACATCACCAGGGTCATCTTGTCTGATCTTATACCGCAATACATAGCATACCGGGCATGCGTTCAAATCCTCGTACGCACCGCGGTAGAGGATGCAATCATTAGGGCATGCTTGTATCTTCTGCACCTCCAATCCTAGAGGGCAGACAACCTTCTTTGCTTCGTATGTACTGTCGGGCAATTCGTTGTCCTTTGGAAGCTTATTCTTCATTATTTTCAGCACCTTTTCAAATGCCTTGTCAGATACACCATTCTCTGCCTTCCATTGTAGCAATTCCAGTGTGGTACCGAGCTTTGTGTTGTCATCTTCGCAATTTGGGTACAACCCTTTTTTGTGATCCTCTAACATGCGATCGAACTTCAACTTTTCCCTTTCACTTTGGCATTGTCTCTTTGCATCAACAATGACCCGGCGAAGATCATCATCGGGCACATCGTCTGGTTCTTCCTCTTGATCTTCAGCTTCCCCCATTGCAGCATCACCGTATTCAGGGGGCGGATAGTTGTCATCATCCTCTTCTTCTTCGTTGTCTTCCATCATAACCCCTCTTTCTCCGTGCTTGGTCCAAACATTATAGTGTGGCATGAAACCCTTCTCAAGCAGGTGTACGTGAAGGGTTCTCGAGTTAGAGTAATCCTTCGTATTCCCACAGATAGTACATGGACAATACATAAAACCATTCTTCTTGGTTGCCTCAGCCACTTCGAGAAAATTATGCAGGCCCTTAATGTACTCGGAGGTCCGTCGGTCACCGTACATCCATTGCCGGTTCATCTGCGTGCATTATATAATTAAGTGTATCAAAAACCATTACAAAACATCATGAATAGAGAAGTGACCAAATTAATAGAAGTTCATCATCACATTAAAATCAAAGTACAGTAGTGACCAATATAAATACATAAAATTCATACTTCTAGAGCATTTGAAATGAGCTAAACTAGCAGTGAGAGATAAAACAATGAAGTCGTTAACCTTTTAGAACACTTGTATAGTTGGTGCACCGCCAAACCTAAACAAATCTTAGGGAAAATGTAGCTTGGAGGTCGAGCTTGGAGAGGAGAAAACTTAAGTGTGGCTGCGGCATTTCATCGAACACCTCATGTGCATAGGATGTGAGAACAGAGAGCAACACACCTCCCAAACGCCGCCCGGCCAAAAAACAGAGGAGTGAGCGGGCAGGGGCGAGCATATATAGGCGATGTATAAGTCCCGGTTGGTGGCTAGCACCGGGACTAAAGGTGAATCTTTAGTCCCGGTTCCAGCCAACAACCGGGACTAAAGGGTAGCGAGGACCTTTAGTCCCGGTTCATGTCTGGAACTGGGACTAAAGGTGTCACACGAACCGGGACTGGTTCCAGCTGAGGCCCGGCCGGCGCCCTGGCCTCACGAACCGGGACTGATGCACCCATCAGTCCCGGTTCGTAACACGACCGGGACTAATGCAATATTCTTGCCCGTTTCAAAGCTCGGTTTTCTACTAGTGGAAGGCTATCCTAGAGACCTAGACTCGCCCTTTTGTTTCTCCCTCCATCCATTGTCAAACAACAGACTTACCTGTATTTCTTTGCCCAATCTCGGCTTCTCGCTAGGTGATATGTGAAGCAAAGGTCAGGTCCAACACAATTGGGCACCATCAACTGTGTGTTCTGAAATCACCAGCACAAATGGGGCTAAGCAAGCGTCCTAGGTCCCCAATAGTGGGTCTTGTAAGTGCGGTCACTGTATAAACTTTGTCACGCGCGTTGTGTGGTGATACAGGTCATGAAACTGTCTGTGTTTGTTTAATTGGTGAGAGAGGGATTGTGCATCGAGTGTTGAAATAAATCTACTTCTAACTTTGATTTCTGATTGGATGTACAGTCGTATGCTATTGCTGAGTTCAGAACTAGTTCAAAACTTCAAATTTATACCGAACTGTCAATTCTAACAAACCCACTCGTCGAAACAATCAACTGAGACACCAAAAGTAACATTGGCAGAGTCTCTGATTCATCACGGCAGCAGCGCAGAGCCTTATTATTAATTTATCACGGCTAAATTCAAGTCATATGGAAACAAATATATCCTTTCTTTCACAATGATATGATATTAATGAAATTCTGAAGTTCTATTATAGATAGCAAAACAGCAATCATATCTGGACATTGTCTTCCTTCTTGAGGAAGACATCCGTCAGCACGGTCTTGGACTTGAGGGAAGCAGCGAGTATCATCAGCGCCTGCATTCCATTACAGAGAAAAAATAATAATCAGCAGTTCAAAACTCCTAGAAACCGAAGCACGACTGCACGAACGTAGGTACCTCTTCCTTGCCGATCTTCACGGTCTTCTCCTGCAGCGCGCTGAGGTCCTCGCCGCCAAATTGTGGGAACTGCGTGATGCCCAGTAGCGACATGGTCGAGAAAAAAGAGGCCGGATTCACCGAGAGGTCGTCCCCGACGGTGTACGTGGTCGTCGTGGATGTTCCGGCGGCGCTACTCGTGGTAGAATTGTAGATCGAACCGGTGCAATGGCAGGTTCTGCCGTTGCTGAGGTGCGCGCTCAGCAGCTGCTGCAGGCGGGAGAGCGCGGCGGGGGCGACGGCCGGGCTGAGGCGCCGCTCCTTGCTCTTGTACCCGGCGTCCATCTTTTCCACGCTACCGAGGACGTTCCCGATGCTGCCCACCATGCGCTCCTTGGTCAGTAGCTCGACGACGGTGCGCAGCGGCAGGGAGAGGATGCCAGTGAGGAACTCCACGACGTCGCTTCCGGCCTCGGCGAAGCGCACCTTCTGAGACTTGGTGTCGATGACGAGCTTCATCGATAACCCCGCCGCCAAAGTCGCTGCGGCTGCCTCCTGTTCAGCTATCTCTTCATCCTCCGATCCCGAGTCCGTCACATCCTCCGACTCCGACGAGTGCATCTCCGCCCGCTGGCGGCGAGACATTTCAAGTCACGGCGCAGGCGCGGGGCGGCGGGCGTGCACAGGTGCTGGTCGAGGAGAGAGCAGTCGAGCAAGGGCAGCGTCGCGTCGGATCTACGATTTGAAAACAGGGTGGTCCTTGTCAATAAATAAAAATTTGACAACAAATATGACATGTGAACGTTTTAACTTATTGTATATGAATATCACATAAAAACATATCAATATGGTCTTACAAACATACTAAAAGTCTAAGATTCTACAATAATAATTTACTTTATACCAATCATTTGTGCCGTGGATAGGTCTCTAGCAAACAACGAACATGCACTGGAGATAGCAATTAGCAAATAATTAGCATTTAGCAATCTGGTCTTACCTTCGGCTACGGACAAATTGGCTTTGCGAAGAAAATGGCGGCTGCATGGCGGAGATGGAGCAAATGTTACCCGATGCACCGCTTTAATAAGGTATAAAAATTTCATGCAACAATGTACTCCCTCCGTCCGGTGAAAAGTGAACATCTAGAAATTTTAGGACAAATTATGGAGTGGAGTAAAAAATGCATTGGAAAGGTGCAAGCCACCATCTCTCTCCTCTTTAATTACCCAACCCCCAATGAGCTAAGTGCATGTAGAAATTAATAAGACCATGTGTAGAATGCTATTGGTCTTGATTATCATGTGATGAGAGAGAAACATTTTTTTCTTCTTTAAAGTGCATTGGGAGGATAGAAGTACACTCTTTTGTGGACAAATTTTAAAGCCAAATGTTCACTCTTTACCGGACGGAGGGAGTATTGAATATAGCTGTGTTTCATAACTTCTAGCAGACATTATTGGATATAACAGAAGACAATTTGTAAAAACAAAATCTAGCCATCAAAATGCTTACTATGATGATATAACAAGGGACACAATTACTTTTAAAGGATGCCTTGCATTTCCAAATTCCATAATATAATCGGACAACAAGGTTCAATAACCTACAAGGTATAAAACTAAACTTACAAGTAGAACATATTTTCTTCTCAGGAGATCTTTCAAATTAGGATGGTAATGTTCTTTTAATTTTCTCTTGCCCAGATCATATTGAATCTCCTCTTCCCGATTTATTTCTTCCAGAACATCTTGTGATTGTGCAGGTCTTTTGAGAAGAAACTTTTCCGTAGTATATGTATTTGACAAATACAAATTACATATGAGACATGAACACTATATGGACAAATGCAATATACCCTAGCTAATTAGAAGGAAGTTTTAACCCTAGGAAATGCCCCACACTTTGTCAAAACATAGTGATTTATTCTATATTTGCTACAAGTTTATACATAATAATTATTGCAGTTTGTGAACAAAATTAGGAATAGCAAGAAAGAACGGAAGACAGAACGAAAGGCTCAAGACCACACTTGTAATATATATATGGACGCGGTGGCGGAGGACTCGGTAGGGCGAGGTCTGGCGTCCGCCCTACCTTGATTTATCACAAAACGTTTTCTACTGATACGCTATGCTGCTGCGTACATCGCTCAGAGGCTTGGGCTAAGTTATTTGGACCTGTCCTGCTACTTGCCTGGGCATTGTTCCCTAATTAACCGAACCATGACTGGGCATCGATCCACACAGTAGCTAGAGGTGTAGACCAGAGCCATCACGCACGACACTCGAGTGATAGTAGCGCACAAGGCTAGATAGGGTTCCGCCGTGGGCATAGGCGCTTGCGTAAACGGTTACGCTGCTGCGTTGCTGATGGCCGGCGTTGGGTGGCGCTGCTGGTGCGAAGCCGTGGAGCTTACCGGTAAAGGTTCCGTCACACCTTAATTTTTTCCCGTGCTCCGAGGAAGACTCAAGATTGGAATTAGAAAATACCACACTTGTGATCTATGGACGCACGGAGGACAGAACGGAAGACTCAAGATTGGAATTTGAAAAGACTGCCGAATTACCGAGGATCGGACCGGCGTGCGGCGTCGCCGACTCACCGGGCGAAGACTCAGGCTGTGTGGCCGGCGGCCTACGGCGTACGTCGCCCGTCGCCCTGCCGCTGCCGCCTGGGTTCGCGACGGCGAGCGGAGGAGGCGTATGGTATGGAGGCTGGCTCCGTACGGTACGCGTGTATACACAGACCAAATCGATCGATTAGGGTTTTTTAGGTGAAAGTTTGATCGACGGATTTAGCGGCGTAGGCGTACGTGAGGAGGTGGACCGGCAAATGAACTGCCCCTGTGTCCCGTGCGTGCGTACGTGAAGGAGGTTTTTTTTTTTTTTTTGAGGGATACGTGAAGGAGGTGGATCGATTAAGATACGAGCCGGTGCGGACGGACTTGGCGCCTGCACGTTTACTGTTTGGGCCGGTTTCAAGTCTGGCCCATTTCTGACTGTTTCGTTCTACTGTTTCGGTTCTGGCGCCTGCACATTTACTATTTCGTTCTACTGTTTATTTAAAAAAATCACCAATTTAAAAAGAGTTCATCGGATTGAAAATGGTTCATTGGATTTGAAAAAAAGTTCATCAAATTCGAAAAAATTTCATTGATTTTTTTTAAAAAATCATTGAATTTGAAAAAGTTCATAGAATTTTAAAAATAAATCATTGAATTTGAAAAAAGCTCAACGAATTTTTAAAAAAAGTTCATCAAATTTGAAAAGAGTTCATCAAATTTTAGAAAAAGTTCATCAAATTTGAAAAGAGTTCATCACATGTCAGAAAAGTTCATCTAAATTTTTTAGTAAAGAAAATCATCAATTTTGAATGAAAATACGATTTTTTTTAAAAATCATGCATTAAAATAAAATATAAAATGAAAAAATAAAACCCGAATAAAACATCCCCGCAAATGACCAGCGAACCGGGAAAAAACGGTTTGGGAAGCTTCTGGAAGCTTCCCAAAATTGAAGGATTCCCGCGACCGGTGGAACAAATAAAAATAAAAAAACATGTTTGCAACAAGTAGTCTTCGATGTCGTAGTGGTGGGTGTCGCTGGCGCTGAAGGAACTGGCCGTGGGTTCGAACTCCGAGTACGCCCTTTTTTGAATGTTTTAGCGAATAAAATAGACGATAGATGGGCCGGCCCAGCTCGTACCAGTGGGGGCGATGCGCTACACGCGCCAGTTTGTGAACGGGCGCATAAGCGCCAAATAGGATATGCCGGTGCGGGCTGCAGAGGCGTGCTAAAAAGGACAGAACCTGATGCACAACTATTGGGCTACCTTGATGCACTGGGCCTTTTTATTTGATATATGTACTACTGGCAATTTTTTTGAGTCGTATTCCTGTACATACTGGTCAGCCCCATGGGCTCCGTCCCAGGCTGCAACTCACCTCCCAGCTGCTAGTCTGCTACTGCTATGCTGCACTTCACGAGGCCATCGGGCGGCAGGGGCCAAGGTGCATGAGGCACGCCTGCACACAGCTGGCCGCCGGGGAGACTGCTGACGTGTTGTGGCTGCCTGCTGGGCGCGATGGCTGGATTCTTTTTCAAAACTATGACGTATTTTATAGCAAATTCGAAAACTATAGGGCCGAACGCAAAAAATTCAGAAATGTGACCCCGTCGGCCTGCGGTGGGCCGAAGAGGGGCCTATCGGCCTGCGGTGGGCCGAAAAGGGGCCTGTCAGCCTGCGGGCGGCCGAAGAGGGGCCTGTCGGCCTACGGGCGGCCGAAGAGGGGCCTGTCGGCCTCCGGGCGGCCGAAGAGCCCTGGTCGGCCTCCGGGCGGCCGAAGTGTCCCTGGATAAGGCCGAGCCACTCCTTTCTTCCTCCTCTGCTCGCTAGCTCCTCCTCTCTCTCCCGTTGCTCTCTGGTGCTTCCACCCCCGCGCCGATCTCTTCCCTCGTCCACCCATTTTCCTATCCAACCCACAGAAACAATAGATCATAGCATTCTCCGCCGGCCTACGGTATTTTTTTTTGCTACGGGGTAGTTTTTTGTGCGTGAGGAGGAGGAGTTCCGGTGGTGTTGTCCGGTGGTGCAAGGAGTCCGCGAGGTGGTAATGGCTTACCCCTTTTGCCGAGCTCCAGGTGGCCCTTGTTCTTCCTTTGATTCTTGTGCGTCTGTCTTCACTGTGGTGCTGGATCGTCGCTGTTCAAGGCGTGTTGTAAGATTCTATATCTTGTTTATCTGATTGTGGCATATGGTTGATGTTGTTTTGGTTGGAATGTATTCTAATGCCTTTGTTTATATGATTATGATGTTTGCTTCCATTCTTTTTGTAGTATGTTCCGTGCAGTGTTAGATCACATCTTGCTCGGTACATTGAGGAGTGCAGAGCTTTAGCTATTCGAAGGGGTGACACAGATATTGATCTTGCTCTTCACAGCAGTGAGGGTAACTTATATGGTGTTATGTTTACACATGGTCGGGTGAGCAGTAAATTCCATGGTCCTTCCTGGGAGGAACTTGTGAATGATTATGGTCTCCGTCATCGTGACATGATGACTGTTAGGCTTGAGCACTATGGAACTATGATTGGTGTTGATTTTCATCGGGAAGGTGTTATGTTGTTCCCTTTACCCTGTGTTGGTAAGTTTTTTTTGAGTGATTTTAAGTTTTGTTTCAGCTTATACGTTTTGCTGTTCTGCTCAATTTGTGAAATTATTATTTTGTAGCTCTTGAGGATCTGAGTGAAACTGAGAGGGAACTTGTTGACAGTTGTTTTTATAGTCGTGGTGTCAGTCTGAATTATCAGCAAATGTATTTCAGGTCGCGACAACTCTTTGATGACAACTACATATTGTGTACTCCTTTTGTTCATAGGATTGATTCCATGAATGTTAATGGTCAACATATGGTGAGCTTTGTTTTTGGCTACTGTTTATTTATTTGTTCTTTGCTCTAGTATACTGTTTTGAATTTGTAAGCTGAACATCATATAACTTGATGTTTTTTGTCAGGTTTTTCCGAGCATGGTTGTGAGGAGTTTGAAGGATTTTTTGTCAATTCCTAGGACTGGTTCTTTAACTCTTGAAATTACTTTGGATTCTGAAGATGATGATATATCTGTGAGCATTCCTTGTTCCTACTTTATTGGCTTGGGTGGTAGAATGGTGTTCAAGAAGGAAGGTTTCGGTAATTTTCTTCGGGCATCGTCTATTGAAGTAAACAATTTGGTGCTCATAACCTTCAAAGAGCGTGATCAGGAGCTTGTTGTTGTTTTCAGCCCTCTGCCGCAGTGATCGTCATTTTCTTTACCCGCCCTACTATCCGCCATTTTCTTTCGCGCCCTTCTTTCCCGCCATTTTCTTTCCTGCCATTCTCTCCCGCCATTTTCTTTCCCGCCATTTTCTTTCCCGCCATTCTCTCCCGCCATTTTCTTTCCCGCCTTTCTCTCCCGCCATTCTTTCCCACCATCTTCTCTTCTGAACCTATATAACCCCCTCCACAGTAAGGTGGGTGAGCAGGCAAGTGTAGTTTCCCGCCTTTTGATCGTAGTTTTCACTCTGGTATGTCCGATCGTCTTCTCCGTCTAGCCGCCAATTTCAAGATCGACGATAGAGTAGTTTCATGGGAGGAACTCATCAGTAGTGACACCATAATGAATGAGTTGGCTCACTCATTAGGTAGGAGTGGGTGGCCTCCCAGGACATTTGAGGAGATACGGAAAGAACTTCTCAGGTTGCATGGCAGATGGCAGAAGCAACTGCATAAAGGTGAATCTTACCTCAGGCTTGCTGTAAATAATTCAGATTTATGGTCAGAAGACAGTGAGGACGAAGACGACCTCTTCATGCCGAGCACCAAGGTCAAGACTACCGCATCGTCGAAGGGCAAGAGCTCTACATCGGCGGAGGGCAAGAGATCTGCATCGACGGAGGACGAAGACGACCTCTTCATGCCGAGCACCACAGTCAAGACTACCACATCGTCGAAGGGCAAGAGTTCTGCATCGACGAAGGGCAGGAGCTCTGCATCGATAAAGGGCAAGAGCTCTGCATCTACAAAGGGCAAGAGCTCTGCATGGACGGAGGAGGACGATGATGCATTCATGTAGTTTTTTAGCTATCATTTGTAATTTCAGTTGTATTGTTTAATTCAGCTTTATTTTATATTATCTTTGTCAGTGTCTGTGTCTCCTGCGTCCATGGTGGTGGTGGAGTGTGAAGAACTGTCTGTGAGAACTCATAGGTGTTTGCAGCTCGGTCATCGTCGTCGCCGTCGCCGTCTAAGAACGAACCAGCACCACTAAGCATCGGTGACTGGACTGAATGCATGAACGGTTGCGACTGGCTGCCGACTGCGGTAAAGTAAAACATGTAAAATTGATTTCCAAACCTACAATGTTTAAAAGAATGTACAAAGTAGTGTTACCTAGGTCCATCTGATTATGCCA
This sequence comes from Elymus sibiricus, assembly GCA_039707655.1. Lineage (NCBI taxonomy): Eukaryota > Viridiplantae > Streptophyta > Magnoliopsida > Poales > Poaceae > Elymus > Elymus sibiricus. The sequence continues at coordinate 74,213,784 of CM077667.1, forward strand.
GGAAGAGCTCCCTGGTTGTGAAGGAGGTGGCTGCTGGTAGAAATAGCTCCCTGGTTGTGAAGGAGGTGTCTGCTGCCAGGAAGAGCTCCTTGGTTGTGAAGGAGGTGTCTGCTGCCAGGAAGAGCTCCCTGGTTGTGAAGGAGGTGTCTGCTGCCAGGAAGAGCTCCCTGGTTGTGAAGGTCGTGGTTCCGAACGGTGCACAGAGGGTCGAGGTTTTGAACGCTGCAGAGAGGGGCGTGGCGGACGATGTGCTGGACAAGGAATAGCAACATCCGAAGATCGTCTACATGTAACAGCTGCGTAAATCCCGCGTAGCTTCTCATGAAGACCCCTCAACCATGAGACGTTCTCTCGCGGTGGGATATTATCTCCCCTCTCAAAGCGTTGCATTAAAGAGGAAACCTCCTCTAGCGCCTCGCATGTCAAGTCACCCTGTATGGCAGACAACACGAATACTTAACCAATTGTATATGTTCAGGTTAAGAAAAAACTTAACATGTGAGAACCATAGCATGTACCGCGTGGTGTCTGGTCCCTACAACAGAGGCAGTTGGGAACAGATCGCTGGTGAGAGGGGCTTCGATCTGATGAGGAGCTGCTGATGGAACGAAGTAGATCCTCGTGCTATGCCGGTAACGCTGCAGATACAACCCGAACTTGTCCCAGTCAAAGGGCCGAACTTCATCCCAGATATTTGTCGGCGCAGTAGTCCATTCGTCCACGTAAGGGCTAATGTCGCGAAGCCAAGAATCCAGGGACTTGTTTCCTCCTGCGCGACTGTACCTAAGATTGAAATGTTATATTCTGAATGCAGACATGAGAACTAAAATAGTATTACTTACTTGTGCACGTGATCTGGTAAGTGTGGAATAACTGGAATGTCAGGCTCTTGGCATAGTCCGAACTGTCTCATCACCCTATGAAGAGCCATCTCCTCAATCGTCACGTCGAACACCAACTTGGCCTTGGTCATCCAATAGTGCTGATCTCTAGTGCACAATCCAGAAATCCCAGCTGGACACCTGGATAATATAGCATGTTGGGAGTATGGCTCCCAGATAACTTGATCCTCGTGCAAACTATCAAACTGCGCCGTGAAGGAGGGGTAGCAGCCCCTCACCTGGCTATGCGCAAACTGTCTCTGTGCATGACAACAAATAAGCATTAGTAATTCTATTGAACGGCAAGAAATAAACATTAGTAATTCATATTGTTACTTAATATGAAAATACCTCTCTCCGTGCCCACACAGATCCCATAGTAGGCAAGTCGCCGATAGAAGGCACATAAGTCCCAGCCATGTCCTCAAAACCAAAAGGTTTATCAACGCAGACATAGGGTCGACCAATAGGGAATCTCTCGTATGACCAGAGCTGCAACAATAGTGGACATCCAACAAGAGCTGATTTTCTAGACTTCAACACGCAAGCTTTGCACAGGCCTCTGTACGTAGCCGCTAACACAGCAGAACCAAAACTCCTCTACAGAATGTCCCCCGGGCAACGTGCGTCAGCTATCTCTCGTGCAATACCGATGAGTCGTGGATCGACAGTGGTCACGTGGTTCTCCGTGAACATCGTCTTGCCGAACAACCACATAATATATGCCTCTAGGGATCGGTCAATCTGTGCCACATAATTATTACCGGCTACACTAACTATCCACTAAAATGACTATGTACACTAAATAAAATGTACAGCTCATAGAAAATTTGTGACGACATTGGTATACCTTCGACGCGTGTGTCCCCTTCTTCTTCCTCTTCACCCCACCACCTCCACCCACCACCTCCTCACCAGCCACACCTCCTCCACCCCACCATGGCTCCTCCTCACGCACAAAAAACTACCCCATAGCAAAAAAAAATACCGTAGGCCGGTGGAGAATGCTATGATCTATTGTTTCTGCGGGTTGGATAGGAAAATGGGTGGACGAGGGAAGAGATCGGCGCGGGGGTGGAAATTAACAGAGAAACGAGAGAGAGAGAGGAGGCAGCGACCAGAGGAGGAAGAAAGGAGCGAGCTGCTCGCTCGGGCTTATCCAGGGGCTCGTCGGTCTGCTGGAGGCCGACGGGTCCTCTTTGGTCTCCTGGAGGCCGACAGGCCACCTTTCGGTCGCCCGGAAGCCGATGGGCAACTCCTCGGCCCACTGGTGGCCGACCAGCCCGCTTCGGCCAACTGCAGGCCGAAAGGCCACTCCTTGGCTAACTGGTGGCCGACGGGGACATATTTCTGGGTTTTTTTGGTTCACCCCTCTAGTTTTCAAAATTGCTATAAAATATGTCATAGTTTAAAAAAAATCCGATGGCTGTAGCCGGCGCTGCAGCAGCGGGGCGCAGGCGCGCGACCACTAGCAGGCAGGGGGGCAGGGCTGCTGAATTTCACGGTCGTGGAAGGGTGCGTCGTTGGCGCGGCGCCGCCGGGAGGCAGCTGGCGGCTGGTGCGGGAGAGATGCAGGGGAATTAGGGATCAGGGGGTGGGAGCAATGCAGGTCTGGGACGATTGGCCTTTTTTGGGAGGTGAGGGGGCACGATTGGCCTTTTTTTATACTAGTAATGCCGCACGTGCAATGCACGTGTTTTGCAATATTTCCAACTCGAATATACATGTGTATTCTCTATGCAAACTATATAGATAAAAATATAAATCCTAACATAATATGAAGCAATTAGAATTTATTATTACTTAGTATTATACTTGTTGTGCGAATTGAATTGCTTCTCTTGACAACTTATATAAATCCTAACATAATATGGAGCAATTAGAATTTATTATTACTTAGTATTATACTTGCTGTGCGAATTGAATTGCTTCTCTTCACAACTTTATTACCACCTGGCTATCATAAAGAGTGTATCTATCTACAAATGGGAGAAGTATAAAAAGACCTCACCAATGGGGGAGGGGAAATCCAAGGTGGTTCGAATCCAAGTCCAAGGGATCAAACCCTGGCTAACAGAAAGTCACGGCTCATGAGTCGTTTGCTGAGAGTGTAGGGATGGCAATGACACCTCTAGGGGAGGAGTGATGACGATGCCGCCTGCATGCAGTCTCGCCGAGTCCCTCTTTGAAATGGTGTGCGTGGAGTTTTTTATGTGTGCCGTTCAGCGGTTGTGATGGTTTTCGCCCGGTTCTTCATAATTAACTGGATAATCTGGTTTTCGCTCAGTTTTCCCTAATTAACTGAGCAACTCTTTTCTTCTTAATGAATACAGGATAACTGTCATTTAAAAAAAACTCAATTTAACATGTAAAAGAAGTCAGTGAGCATGCTGAAGAAACAAAGCAACAATGTTTGGTTACACTGGCGTCCACTATAGCTATCCATGTTGGTCGTCAGTTCGTCACTCATGAATGGAATAGAATTCCTTTTGGAGGGATCAATGAAATAAACTTGAAATGGAGTAGTCCTGAAAATACCACTTTTTCACCAGGCTGTCTGCAGTTCTGCAACCTTCCTACAAATCAAAAAACACATCATCATCATTATCACAGCTTTTTAATGTAAGGGTCACCATCCCAGATTGGTAATCGAACGCTCAAGACATAACTTAGAATGTAGTTTTAAAAAGTTTTTATTCTGAAGAAAATCGTCAGCCCAATACAAGTGATGAATATGGATGCATCGGCGGTACCTAGGCATCTGAACTTCCGGAGCATAAAGACTGACTGTCTGTCACACCCTTGCACGCCTTGCATCCTGACAGACTCCATCATCCGGATCCTGCACGAGTACACGCAGAATCCGAATTAGCAACGACAAGCACACATATAGTAATAATCATAATCAAACTGCAAAGCTACTATGCCCTGTTGCTAGCTACTACTAATGATGCTAGTGAATTGTGCTGAGCTGAGCTGATGAGACGATCAGCATTCAAGAACTAGGCGAGCAGGCAAAGGAGTTATCTGCTGCATCAGGTCCTGCACCTCCTCCTCGCCGAACTCCCATGGCGCCATGTCCCCCACAGCCGCGACGAGGTCCTCCACATCCACGTCTATCTCCACCTGCCCCTCCTCGAGAAGCTCGTACCATATCATGTCAGTCGTGACGCCGCCCGCGCCCGAGGCCTGGGTAGGCACTGACGCCTCCTCGGCGACGCCGGCCGCCAATGCCAGCTCCTCGAAGGTGAATCCGTCCTCCGCCGGCGGCGGCGACGAGGTGACGTCGAGCAGCCGCCGCTTCTTCTTGCCGTCGACGGTGGGCGCGGGAGCCGCCGCGGCGAGGCCATTGCGGCGCGCCAGGTTGGCCAGGAAGGCCGGGTTCATGACGGCGCGCGCGAGGAAGGCCTTGCACTGTTCCTGCCGCCGCTCGGTGCCCTCCACGCGGCGCTCCATGTCGAGCAGCGTCGCGCGCGCCTCCTCCTGCTGCCGCTTGAGCCCGGCCAGCTCCCGCTTCAGCGCCTCCCGGTCCCGCCGCAGCCGCTCCAGCTCCCCCTCCACGGGGCCGAAGCCGCAGGCGCCCTCCGCGCACGACGACGGCGACAAAGGCCGCAGCAGGACGGCGGCCGCTGTCGGCGCCGTGCCGCCGGCGGATTCCGGCCAGGAGTTGGCGCTGCCCGCCGAGGAAGCCCGCGTTGGCGAACTCCCACCTGTCCGGGTTCACCTTGCGGAATCCCTGCAAATGATCACACCACAACACATTCATCAGCACTGGAGAGAAAACAGCGATCGACAAAGAAAGTAATGGAACCACCGCAGAGGCACTCACGTAGGTGTTGAGCTGCCGGAGGAAGCTGGAGAAGTTGGCGTGCTTGAAGTGGAGCGGGAGGAGGCGGGCGGCGAAGGCGTGGGGGTGCCAGACCACGAAGCTGTTCCGCGCCGCTCCCCACGGCACCACCGCGTCCGTCGCCAGGTCCTCCACCATGTCAAAAGTCTTGGCCAGGAACGGCGCCACCGCCGCGGCCGCCGCCAGGGGATGGGCTGCGGGGCGGCGGCGGTAGGGCTGGGCTGTGGGGTGGCCGGGGGCGGATCTTGGCGCAGGCCGCCGGCGGGGATGGGCTGCGGGGCGGCGGGGCGTGGAGGCTGGGCGGCGGCGGTGGGGCTGGGCAGGCCGGCCGCCGGCGGGGATGGGCTGCGGGGCGGCGGGGCTGTGCGGCGGTGTGGCGTGGAGGTTGCGGGGCGACAGGGCTGGGGGCGGGCGCGGTTGGCTGAGCGACGTGCGAAGAAGACGTGCGCGACGGGGTGGGTTAGCGTTTCGTTAACGAAGCTAATTTCCTGTTTTTGGGAGCGAGAAGGGTGAGGGACGTGTGAACGTGTGCAAGTGGGCCGCGGTTGTTTCCTGTTTTTAGTGAGGGCATCAGGGAGAGCATGGACGTCGCCGATGCCTGGTGGCAGTGTGGGGTAATTAAGCATGGCTAAACGTGGTTAGTGCTAAACATCTAAGCAATGTGGAGCGTGGGATTTGATGGTCTAAACGGTGCAGATGCTCTGGATCTCCGCCTCTCCTCCTTTTATAGGGGTAGTAGATAGATATATAGCGGTTACTATTGCGATTGACCTGTTGTTGTGCTGCGGGCTGGGACGATTAGGCTGCTTCCAATGAAAAGGTGCTTAGATGAGGTGCTAAGAGCATTAAATAACTTAGCAACTCAACTCCCCAATGCATATGTGCTTAACTTGTTGGTGTTAAGTATCCTTCATTTAATGATTTAGCAACAAAAGTTTTCCATGCATTGGCGGGTTTCATTCATTTAAGTGTTTTGCCTAGGTTTATGCGCTTAGCATTGTTTCTTCCCGGGGTCACCACACTCATCTCTCTCCTCATAATTACATTGCCACGTCAGATTTTTTCGTCTATGTGGCAGCCTTAGCACCTATACAAGGTGGAGCATTGGAAGGGGCCTTAACCGCGGCCCATCGTGCCTATCCTGTAGCTCCGGTCATGGCAAGGGAAAGACGGCGTCCTAGCTAGCTAGGGTTTAGAAGGCGTCTAGAAAGATGAGCTTGGGTATGAATTTATTTCGGGTGTAAAACGAAATTTCATTCCAGCCTATCCTTTTACTCTTTTAGAAGAGACTAGCAAATGTGTTGCGTGGCAACGAAAAGACAAATCTTCGCACGCTCCTAAGAGCAACTTCAACGCACGGACGCATTTCGTCCGCACGTATCAGTTTGGATCCGTGCGGACAAAAAACAACGCCCAAAGATGCATACCCATTTTTTATTTTATGTTCGTTTGGATTCATTTCAGTCTTAAATTTGGGGCTGAAATGGATTGGAAATTGACGCAAAACGGAAGTTTGTTGTGTTCTCCTCTTCCGCCTCTCTCCGCTGCATACGAGTGACGACTCATCTATCATCCAAACAAGAGGGCCCACCCACCCATTCCACCAACCTCTCTCTTCTCCTTCTCTCTCCTCTGCTACCTGCGGGCGTGGCGGTTTCGGCCTCCGCCACGAGCGCCTCTTCGGCCTCCACCGCCACCAACCACTTTGACTCCTCCTCCCGTGGCACGGGCAGAGCAGCGGCGGCGGCGCGAGCTCACTGGCGCGGCGAGGACGCGGGCGCAACGGGCAGAGGCGAGCGCGGCGTGCGAGCAGCTCACGGGCGCGGCGGATGTGGCAGCTCGTGAGCGGGTGCGGCTGCGGCGGGATATGGCAGTCCGCGGTGCACGCGGGGGCAGCTGCGGGGCGGGGCGGAGGCGAGATAGCGTGCGGAGGCGCGGCCGGCGGAGGCAAGCGCGCGGGCGTGGCGGGATGTGACAGTTCGCGGGAGGGCGCGGCGGGCAGAGGCGAGCTCGGCATGCGCGCTCGGGCAGCTGCGGGGCGGGGCGGAGGCGAGCTCGCGGGTGCTGCTGGAGGGCATTTGTAAATATATATCAATGATTATTTTGTCATCTATGGGCAACTGACAAAGACAAATACAATAAGAGATGCAAAAGCGTCGTCGAAGCATCTGAAGGGCATTCACCGAAAAAACTGTCCAATGACCAGAGGAGGATTGTTGGTAGAAAGATAAAGACAAAGGAAAGAGGAGGATTGACTGAAAGAGAAAACAAATGTTAGTGCTTTCTTCTTCTAGAAACGATCCTCCATTGACGTTAGCCTGAATATCTCAAAGCCCAACCATGCATGTTTTTTTTTTCACTATGTACATTTCAGATATAAGGTTTTTTTAGTGGTAGATATAATAAGTTTTCATATCCTTCAAATGATATAGCAATGTCAATGTAGCAGAGGATTAAAATTAAATCCGATAGCAAATACTACTACCAAATATCATGATATATTGCAGATCTAGCAGCGATGTCAACTGGCATGTATGTATGTATGTATGTATGTATGTATGTATGTGCGGAACACTCTGCTGGGCGCAACACATACTTTGCCATGTCTGTGGTGTCAACTGGCATCACATAGGGCGTATTTGGTTGCCTGCATGAGGCCCAACCAGGCCCGCGCGGGAAGAAAACGGGCTGTTTGGTTGGCTGCATACACTGTTGGGCTTGCATGGCACGATGTTTAAAGCACTTCTGGGCCTGGCTCCCTGGGAACGCTCGAATCGGCAGTTTCTCCAGAGCCAGGCCCAAGCGGTGCACGTGGGTGGCGGCGGCTGCACGCGCGCGGCCACGCTCGAGAAGCCGCGTTGCTTCCCGAAGCGCCGGCAGTTATTAGCCTCACCGCCCCTCACTGCTCCCTCTCCCCACTCTCCCCCACTCTCCCAACTCTCACCGGCGGCGGCGGATCGGAGGAGAGCAAGAAGACCACCGGACTCCATCACCGGCGAGCGGATCATCACCTGGCCCGCGGCAATGGCGGTAAGCACTTTTCTGTTCGTCATGCACTACTTTTTCGCGTTCAATCCGGCGGTAGATTCGATCCACGGCGGAGAGGGGAATGGGGAATAGAGGTAGATAAGCATGGCAGTTCATACTAGTTCATACTAGTTCATACGAGTTCATACTAGTTCATGCAAGATCGGAATAGAGGTAGATGCGGATGGAGTAGAAGGGGGATTGGGGGATTGGGGGTACACAACAGACACTGGCTAACCGCGGCGGCCGTTGAGGCATGCGGAGCGGCGGGTCGAGTGGCTGGCCTTCATCTTCTTGTCCATCGCCGTGCGGGGCGGCGGGTCGTCGTCGTCCTCGGCGGTTAGGAATCAGCGTCTTCAACTCTTGTGCAGTGGCCCTCATGAGCACTGCATCAGATTCCTTCTGCATGTCAGGCATGGAACCGAAGTTCGAGCATACCCCCATGGTGTTCTCGAACTTGGTGCGGTCACCAGCCGACCACCCGAGGAAGAAGGCCCTCCAGCCAATACCCCAAGGGAAGGGGTTGGCCTTGGAGCTGGAGCTGGAGCTCATGGCGATGGAGAGGAGGAAGGTTGATAGTGAGAGAAGAGAGGGGGTGGGTAAGTAGTGGTGGTCAGGTTGAGTAAATATAGGCGCGATGGAGAGGAGGAAGAGTGACAGTCATGCCGTTTTAACTACATGCTCTTCAATGAGCCATGAACTCTGTCTGTGCTTGACTCCATGAATTGTGTGCAGATCGAGGAGAGCAATGAGATGGGCACGGAGGTGCTCCCGGCCGTTGACAAGAAGGGCAAGGAGGCGGTTCATCCAATGCCCGAGGTGGTGCTGCCGCCCACCGCCGAGGAAGAACCGAAGACGCCAACGGTTGGCGACGACGAGCGCATGGAGGAGCCCCCCAGCAGCAAGCGCCGCAACTACGGCCACTACCATGAGGAGGGTGGCCCAACTCACTTCTGCAAGGTCATCCTTGCACCGAAGCTTGAGTGCATCCCCATGCCCCTGGACTTCACCAAGCACTTCGCCGCGGTGTCGACGGAGTTCAAGCTGAGGAACAACACCGGCTGCTCCTGGAGGGTGACGGTGAAGCTGATGAACGGCAGGGTGACCCTGGATCAGGGTTGGGCCACCTTCGCCGCCGTTCATCAGATCAAGATCGGCTACATGGTGACGTTCAAGCTCCTGACTCCCGACACCCTCAAGGTCATCATCTTCGACGACGATGGCATTGAGGTGGTCAACAAGTGCGGGAAGCACGACGAAGCCTTCGCCGCCAGGGACTAGGGCTGGGGCACCTCCTTCCTAAGTACTATCGAGTCTGCTTTATGGTTTATGCGTTGAACTGTTTGAACTATCGTTCTGAACTATGTTGTTAAGTAGTTGATGCTCTGTTTATGCTCTGCTCTGCATATGATGTGTGGTACATGGTTGTGCCGTAGTGTGCCGGAAACCTCACCAACTAGCCAAAGAGGTTACCACACACCAGGCGTTGCATACAACCAAACACCATGCCTTGGGTTTGTCCACTAACATGCCAGGCAGTGTGGTTCAGCCCATGCAGGCAAGAGGGCATGCAGGCAACCAAACAACTTGCAGATGGTGCATTTGAGGCTGCATTTGCATAGCCAGGCTGAGTTGAGAAGGCTATGCAATGCAACTACTGTAGACTACGGCAACCAAACACGCCCATAGTGTGCCAAGCCCTCTTACCAAATTGTATATTTGTGACAAAATGTAAACACCAAGAGTTCAGACGATATGCATGGCATCACAAGGTTGCCACCAGTGACTCTGCTAATTGTACATCAAAAGGTAGGACTGCACTTTGTAGTATGAGATGAGATAAAATTTGGGCAAACTCAGTTAACATTGTTATGTTCCTATTTTACAAGACATGGGTCAGCATTCAGTTATGACCTGATTATGATGATATCCACCATGACTGATCAACACCCTCGTAGATCTACCTAGCCTCGCACCCAAACCCAACACACAACCGGCGCAGATTAAAAAGCAAAAGACAAGGAGAGGTAGGCGGCGCAGAGCACGGTGGATTGAGAGGATGTCGCTTACAGTGTTGGCTTCGGTCCCCGTCTGCCGGTGCCGCTCGCCGGCGATCGAAGAGGAGATTTGGCGAGGGGTCAGGGCGACGACTCAGCGAGGGTTTTGCGGCTGCGTTGGTTGGGGCATATAGGGCGTTCCTATGGAGTAGCCGCCCTGTTTTTTGTCCATCAAAGGGCCGGACTTCTCATCCTGGTTTTGCGTTTAAAAAACTCCATTTCGATGAAACGTTTTTTGTTTTGGTTTCTTGGGCATTTCTATTATTAATTGGCCTGGTTTGGCAGTACAGTTTTTTTTAAACCGTGTTATTCAAAACCTCAGTTTTTTAACGCGTGGCCAATGAATACTTCGGTTTCTCAAAACTGCAGTTTTGACCTGTAAACCAACGGTTTGTTTGGTAAATGTTGTTTCGTAGGTTTGATTTGACTGCACCTAACTGAGCTACACTCAAGGAATTTAGCTGCCTGTAAAAACGGTCGCTCAATGCATGCGGCCATGCATGCCATGCACGCAAGTCCGCTCGGCCTTTCCTATACTAGATGACCCGTTGCGCCAATGGCGCAAAGGGCGAGAGGTAGCCAAGTATTGAGAGAATATTCAGATACCCAAGCATATTTGATGATAGTCTTAGTAGCAAATGACTGATAGTCATACAGATGATAGCTTTAGGACTCTTACATAAGATGCAAAAGGATGCCAAATATAAGAGGAAAGTACTGGCTGCACCCACCTTCGGTGCACCCACGCAGTGAACAGTAAATTCGAAAAAAATAGAAAACAAATTCAAAAAATTCCGAAACTTGGTGGAAGTGATTATGAGCAAATGTTTTAGGAGCTTGCAAAGTTTGGTCACCAAAAAACATCAAATGATCTCCATACTAAACGAAATACAAATGATGCTCTGCACCCACGTTACTGTTCACATGTTTTCAGCACAAACTTTGTTTTTTTGTACAGATTTCCTCGGATGTTATTTGGCCACCAAATTTTGCAAGCACCTAAAACATTTGGTCATAATCACATCCACAAAGTTTCAGAATTTTTTTGAAATGTTTTGCTAAGTTTTTTATCGTGGGTGCACAAAAACCACACTCAAGTCTTGGTAGGTACTTATACCGATACTGAGTTGCAGCTTGCAAGGCAAAGGGCTGTTGTGATTTGCTTATATAGGATAGCCGTTATCCACCGCGTCGCTGTTGATGGTTCATTTAAAGGCGATGGACGATGAGAACCAGGCGGCGCTTTGTAGTGACTTCGAAACGAAAGGCGCAGATATCTCCTTCGTAGATCTTTGCAATGTTGCGGAATTCTGACCAGTTGGTGGTTATGGTGGCCCTCTTGTCGGTTCCTGAGAAGATGCGATAGTCTGCGTGCAGATCGTTGTCTGCGAGTTTGATCTTGAGTGTATCATCATTTGGGTCAATGTAGTCCTCCAGGTTTTCTTTAGTGTACCAGACCTGGAAATACTGGAAGAGAAAGGAACTAATTGAGTGGATTGCAAAGTATCTTGTTATTTGTAGACGAAGAAGATCCAAATGTATATACTGAGAATTGTTAGCAGTGAATAATGGCAGGTAGGAAAGGAAAAGTGCAGAACATGCTATATTATGTGGTATGTAACGAGGAACAATCTATTTGAAATTTCCAAGTCATTCTTCTTAAATATTATACCACATGGTATAATTCCATGTCAACAAGGGAAATCAGATGGAAATCAACAAGCATATGGTACCATAATTGTATCCTAAAAAGGAAGCCAAGCTCGCGCTAAAATTTAAAAAGAATATAAGCTGGCAACTGGCATCCTAAATAGTGAATATTGTTAATACTTCAAAGCATGAAAATTTTCTCTGCTAGCAATTCATATCAAAGAGATATAGAACTAACAGAGTGCACACACACACAAGAAATACATGCATACAAATTACAGATATTTGAACCAACTTAAGTAAAATATTAGATGACAATCCTTACGAAATCTGGACCATACACAGCTGAGGTTATAGGATTACCTGCTTCATTCTATATCTCTTATAAAATTTTCTTAATGTTATTTCTCGCGATGAAAAAGCAGGATGTTTGCATTATAGAATAAGATGAAACGATGAAAAATTAGTTGTAGCCCAACCGAGCACAAAGATTCATGCATTAGAGGATAGTGGGTTCCAGAGATATTGTGTAGTTTCCAGACCAGCAGGCAGCCGACCGCGCCTCCGGTTGTACTCCTCGGTGAATCTGGGCCTGGGTTCTGGGTTCTAGTACAAAACTACAAAGTAGTGTTGTACCAACCTGGGTTCTAGTACTATGGTCGAAATGAATCAGCAAGGGTCCAGTCAGAAGCTAACATTCTTTATAGGTTTTGGTACTGACCACAAAAAGAAAAACTGGAAATTTTAATTATGCGCAGTATAGTGCCTGGCCATCAATATTTTGCTTCAAATATCAGAGAATCCTACAAATACATATATCAGGAAGTTCTTCTAATCTAGTAACATAATCTAATAATTAACATATTAACAACACTATTGCTTGAAGGGTCCAATCAGAAGCTCCTAATTATTTTAGTCTGCCAGGTAATCTCTCTGTGTTGCAATCTTCAAGCATATTTTGTAACCAACTTATTTATTGATAATGAGAAGGAAGAACTACCTGAGCAGCTGAGAGGAGGGCTTGTATAGACACTAAAATCCAATCTTGTCCAGTGAGGGGATATTCAGCATACATGACCACTGAAGCTACAATGCCAATGATCTGTTGTGATACAGTGCCTAAAATTTACGATACGGTATAAAATCATTTTGAGTAGTAGGCAACCACGCCATAACTGAATCTATCAACAAGCAAAAGTCACATTCCAATTTTGAAGTAAGCATACAATTTCCAAGTTAAATGCAAACATACTGTATGAACCAGAGAGAATAGATCTCAATTGATTAAATAAGCAATAGATACAAAATATGTACTCTGAGGCTGAACTTATTTAGAAACTTAATAACTAAACTATATATGTAAGCTAGTAATACTGTATGAACCAGAGAGAATAGATCTCAATTGATTAAATAAGCAGTAGATACAAAATATGTACTCTGAGGCTGAACTTATTTAGAAACTTAATAACTAAACTATATATGTAAGCTAGTAATCTCTCCCATATACTGAAAAGGAAAGACTGCTAGTAAAAAGAGCCAACAAGACAACCAATATGCCCAAACTCCAGAGAATGAAATAATCCAAATACACTACGAAAGCAAATAAAAAAAATGAGAGGCAAAAAAAAAGAATGATCGACCTGAACAGATCGTAGGAAAGACAAAAACAGTCTCAAATTATTTGTTCATTCTGAGTTGAATTACTCCTTCCAAAGAAAATGGTCAAGATGGCTGAGTGAATCCACTAACTTCAGCTCTTTAATTTCAGTTTCCAATTGTTCAATCTAAGACCACAACATTCTATGAATAGACCACTGTGTAGCAGGATCACTACGGTCAATCTTTTTATATATTTTAATCCTAGAAAAGAAGAGTTCGACTAACTTATTCTAACAAAATAGGTGCGGCAGACATGCCAAGTCGGTTTCAGAATTGCACAAAGGGCTACAGGCTTCAGTTCACAAAATGTATCGAAAAAACAACACTTATTGTATCAAAGTTGTTAGTTGATGTACTAAACACATGCATCAAAAATCTTTGTCACTACTTTTAAATTAAGGTATGTATCATATTCATATACCTCTTATCAAGACACCAGTTAATAATTGTTGGAAATATTCCCTAGAGGCAATAATAAAATGGTTATTATTATATTTCCTTGTTCATGATAAATGTTTATTATCCATGCTATAATTGTATTGATTGGAAACTCAAATACATGTGTGGGTACATAGACAACAATGTGTCCATAGTAAGCCTCTAATGGACTAGCTCGTTAATCAAAGATGGTTGTGGTTTCCTAGACATGGACAAGAGTTGTCATTTGATAATGGGATCACATCATTAGGAGAATGATGTGATGGACAAGACCCAAACTATGAACGTAGCATATGATCGTGTCAGTTTATTGCTATTGTTTTCTGCATGTCAAGTATGTGTTCCTATGACCATGAGATCATGTAACTCACTGACACCGGAGGAGTACCTTGTGTGTATCAAACGTCACAACGTAACTGGGTGACTATAAAGATGCTCTACAGGTATCTCCGAAGGTGTCTGTTGAGTTGACATGGATCAAGACTGGGATTTGTTACTCCGTGTGACAGAGAGGTATCTCAGGGCCCACTCGGTAATACAACATCACAATGAGCCTTGCAAGCAAAGTGACTAAAGTGTTAGTCACGGGATCTTGTATTACGAAACAAGTAAAGAGACTTGCCCGTAACGAGATTGAACTAGGTATGGAGATACCGATGATCGAATTTCGGGCAAGTAACATACCGATAAACAAAGGGAACAGCGTACGGGATTAACTGAATCCTTGACATAGAGGTTCAACCGATAAAGATCTTCGTAGAATATGTAGGAGCCAATATGGGCATCCAGGTCCCGCTATTGGTTATTGACCGTAGAGGTGTCTCGGTCATGTCTACATAGTTCTCGATCCCGCAGGGTCTGAACACTTAACGTTTGGTGACATTTCGGTAGTATTGAGTTATGTATGTTGGTGACCGAAGGTTGTTCAGAGTCCCGGATGAGATCCCGGACGTCACGAGGAGCTCCGGAATGGTCCGGAGGTAAAAATTGATATATAGGAAGTTTCGTCTTGGTCACCGGAAAAGGTTCGGGCGTCACCGGTAATGTACCGGGGATGCCGGAAGGGTTTTGGAGTCCACCGGAAGGGGCCCACCAGCCCTGGAGGGCCACGTGGGCAGTGAGAGGGGGCGCACCAGCCCCTGGTGGGCTGGCCGCCCCTCCCACAAGGCCCATGCGGCCGAAGGGTGAAGGGGGGAACCCTAGGGGGGCCGACCCCTCTCCCTCTCCCCCTATATATATGAGAGGGGAGGGAGGGCTGCCACCACCTCAAGCCACGGTGCAGCCCTCCCTCTCCCCTAGATTGACTCTCCTCTAGTTTGACTCCGCGTTGCTTAGCGAAGCTCTACCGGATCAACTCGACCACCACCGCCGCCACGCCGTCGTGCTCCCGAAGAACCCATCTACCTCTCCGCCCTCGCTTGCTGGATCAAGGAGGCAGAGATCGTCATCGAGCTGTACGTGTGCTGAACATGGAGGTGCCGTCCGTTTGGCCCTAGATCGTGATTGGATCACGGGACGGCTTGCGATTTGGATCGCGAAGACGTTCGACTACATCAACCGCGTTTCTTAACGCTTCCCGCTTAGCGATCTACAAGGGTATGTGGATCCGATCTCTCCTCTCGTAGATGCTCATCACCATGGATATATCTTGTATGTGCGTAGGAATTTTTTTGTTTCCCATGCAATGTTCCCCAACAGTGGTATCAGAGCTAGGTCTATGCGTAGATGAGATTTTGAGTAGAACACAAAGGAGTTTGTGGGCGTTGATATTCAGATTGCTTCCCTCCTTAGTCTTTTCTTTATTTAGCGGTATTGTGGGATGAAGCGGCTCGGACCAACCTTACTCGTCCACGTACGAGAGACCGGTTCCATCGACTGACATGTAACTTTGTTGCATAAGATGGCTGGCGGGTGTCTGTCTCTCCCACTTTAGTTGAATTGGATTCGATGAAGGCGGTCCTTGTAGAAGGTGAAATAGCAACTTGTATATCACCGTTGTAGTTATGCGTAGGTAAGAATCGTTCTTGCTAGATACCCATAGCAGCCACGTAAAACATGCAACAACAAATTAGAGGACGTCTAACTTGTTTTTGCAGGGCATCATGTGATATGATATGGCCAAAAACATGATGAGATATATGTGATGTATGAGATGATCATGTTTTGTATAGATTATCACGACTTGCATGTCGTTCAGTACGGCAACCGGCAGGAGCCATAGGGTTGTCTTTAATTAATTATGTGGCCTTCGTGTCACTCATTAAGCGCTATGTAATGCTTTACTTTATCGCTAAGCGGTAGCAATAGAAGTAGAAGCATGGTTGGCCCGACAACCCCGATGGCGACACATTGATGGAGATCAAGATGATGGAGATCATGGTGTCATGCCGGTGACGATGGAGATCATGCCGGTGCTTTGGAGATGGAGATCAAAAGCACAAGTTCATGGCCCTATCATGTCACTTATGATTTGCATGTGATGCTAATTCTTTTATGCACCTTGTTTTGCTTAGGACGACTGTAGCATTACAAGGTGATCCCTCACTAAAATTTCAAGATAAAATTGTGTTCTCCCCGAGTGTGCACCGTTGCGAAAGTTCGTCGTTTCGAGACACCACGTGATGATCGGGTGTGATAGACTCTACGTTCGCATACAACGGGTGCAAGCCAGTGTTGCACATGCGGAACACTTGGGTTAAACTTGACGAGCCTAGCATGTACAAACATGGCCTCGGAACACAAGAGACCGAAAGGTCAAACATGAGTCATATAGTAGATATGATCAACATGGAGATGTTCACCATTGAAACCACCTCATCTCACATGATGATCGGACTTGGGTTGGTGAATTTGGATCATGTAGCACTCGGATGACCGGAGGGATGTCAATTTGAGTGGGAGTTTTTAAGTAATATGATTAACTAAACTCATTATCTTGAACAATAGTCTAAGTTGTCTTTGCAAATTTTATGTTGTAGATCAATGGCTCGCGCAGTATTTCCCCTGAATTTCAATGCGTTCCTAGAGAAAGCTAAGCTGAAAGATGATGGAAGTAACTTTGTAGACTGGGCCCGTAATCTGAGGATTATCCTCACGGCTTCCCAAAAGGCTTATGTCCTTGATGCACCACTCGGTGAGCCACCCGTTCCAGTGTCGTCTCCAGATGTTGCGAACACCTGGCAGTCGCGTTCGGATGATTACTCAATAGTTCAGCTATGTTGTATGGCTTAGAGCCGGGACTTCAAAGGCGTTTTGAACGTCATGGAGCATATGAGATGTTCCAGGAGTTGAAGTTTATCTTTGAGAAGAATGCTCGGATCGAGAGGTATGATACCTCCGATAAGTTCTATGCTTGCAAGATGGAGGAGAACGAGTCTGTTAGTGAGCACATACTCAGAATGTCTGGGTATTCCAACCGTCTGGCTGAGCTGGGAATTGCCCTCCCGCCAGAGGCGATCACTGATAGAGTTCTTCAATCACTGCCACCTAGCTACCAGATCTTTGTGTTGAACTATAACATGCAAGGGATGAACAAGTCAGTCACCGAGCTGTTTGCGATGCTGAAAGTCGCTGAGTCTGAAATCCAGAAGGATCATCAAGTGTTGATGGTCAATAAACCCACTAGTTTCAAGAAGAATGGCAAAGGAAAGAAGGGTAACTCCAAGAAGAGTGGAAAATCAGTTGCCCCTCCCGTGAAGAAACCCAAGGCTGGACCCAAGCCAGAAACTGAGTGCTTTCATTGCAAGGGTACTGGCCACTGGAAGCGGAACTGCCCCAAGTATCTGGCCGACAAGAAGGCGGCCAACACCAAACAAGGTATATATGATATACATGTTATTGATGTGTACCTTACCAACTCTCGTTGTAGTGCCTGGGTATTTGATACCGGTTCGGTTGCTCACATTTGCAACTCAAAACAGGAACTGCGAAATAGACGAAGGCTGGCGAAGGATGAAGTGACGATGCGCGTGGGAAATGGTTCCAAGGTTGATGTGATCACCGTCGGCACGCTCGCTCTTCGATTACCATCGGGATTAGTGATGAACCTGAATAATTGTTATTTAGTGCCTGCGTTAAACATGAACATTATATCTGGATCTTGTTTATTGCGAGACGGTTACTCATTTAAATCAGAGAATAATGGTTGTTCTATTTATATGAGTAATATCTTTTATGGTCATGCACCCAATGTGTGACGCCCTGATTTTGTGCTACAGTAATCTCTGTAATTAAGCTACAGTAATCCCGCACTAATGATGCCACGTCACCGCGTTTACTGTTGTTAAACTCGCGTTGGTTCAAACCCCGTTTGATTCCGTTGCAAATTTAATTCGTCCGAAAAGTGGATTTTAAAAAGTTTTGCGAAACTGAAAATAAAAATGTTGGATGGGTTGCAAATATTCCCTAAGGACTTATAAAATTGAAACCGGGATTTTTCGAAGTAATTTAGCACCTCTAAATAATTAAAACATACGCTGTTTTATAATAAATAAAAAAAAGGAAAAACCCTACTGGGCCAAAATCGGGCCGGCCCATTTTAACACTATAAGGGGGCCAGGGGCGAACCCTAGCGCCCCCAGCGCCCCACCCCGTCCCGATTCCCCCCCCCGCCGACGGGCTAGCCGCCAGCCCCATCCGCAACCGACCCCCCCCCCCGCGCCGCGCGCGGCCGACGGCGACCGCGCCTGGCCGCCTCGCTCCGCCGCCCGCACCGCCTCCCGCCGGCGCCGCCCCGGCTCGCTCCGTCGCCCGCACCGACGCCGCCGCTGGGCCACACCCGCGCCGCCGTCCGCCTCGTCCCGCCGTCCGCGCCGCCCTCCTCCCGCCGACCGCCGCCGCCGCCCCTACTCGGCCTCCTCGGTGAGCCGCACCGGCTCCCCTTCCTCCCCCCCCACGGCGACCACCGGCGGCCGCCGCGCCGGCCGGCTGCGTGCGCGCACGCGCGCGAGTGTGTGCGTGTGCGTGTGCAGCATGTGAGTGAGTGCGTGTATGTGTGTGTGTGTGCTGTGATCTCAGTGTGTATATGTGTGTATGTATATATGTACGTATGTATGCATGTATGTGTGTATGTATTTATGTATGTATGTATACATGTATATACTAAAAACGAAATAAAAATAAATAAATAAATAAATAAATAAAAAATAATAAATAAATAATTAGTTAATTAATTAATTAGTTAATTAAGGTTAAATAGATTAATTAATTAAACTGTTAAATTAGTTTAATTAAACAGTAATTACTGTTTTGGATAATTCGAATTTAATAATTAAATGAATTTCAGAAAATGAGTAAATCTTTAGAAATTAATATAAAATAAACCGTAGTCCGGATTAAAAAGTTTTGAACATGAAAGTTGCTCAGAATAATTCTACGGTTCCAACTACGCAGTCCGTTAGTCTGTCACGTGCTCCTAGCATAGCAAACATGGAACTTTTCCATCATTTTCATCTGTCCGGTAGTAGCCAGAGACCCGGGAAATATCGTCAGATATTTTTCCGACCCGACTGCGACGCGTAATACTGCGTTAGTGCATACCTAGCCATGCATATTGCCATGTCATGCATCGTGATGCATTTCTCTGATTTTTATTTATTGTTTCTTCCCCCCCTCTTCTCTCCGTTAGACCCCGAGACTGAAGCTGCTGCCGGGTACGACTACATGACTGACGATAAGCCTTTTGCCGCAGAGCAGCAAGGCAAGCAAACCCCCCCCTTCAGCATTCCGATATCGCCCATTTCTTTCCCTCTTATTCTTGCATTGGATCTTTGCTACTGTATTAGTTAGCTCCTATTCTGATGCATAGCCTGTTTTTGATAAACTGTTACTATACCTGCAATCATATCAACTGCTTCGTATAGGTTGATCAATGAATCCCCAGTGACCCCTTAGTCCCAGTTGCCCCTGCTTCTTCATCGACGACTCGACGACCCGAAGACCCGAAGACTCGGTCAACCGACCGACGAGCCAGGCCCCTCACATCACCGCACACCCCTTAAGTATGGCACTGCAGAGCTACTACCGAGTGCCGAGGGTGATAGCTCACTTAGCACTCCCGGTGTTAATTCTGTAGCGTAGCTAATCGGTCGTGGGTATCGAGGGTGATTCCTCCTTTCCATTTATCGATAGCGACTCTTGTCATACACATACCTCGAGTGGGATCCATCGAGGGTGATTCCTCGGATTTCCACTTGGTGTATAAACACACAGTTACTTCAACTTGACTTTGTTTACATGTGAAAGACGGGACTGGAGGGACAGGCGGTACCACCCTGGTTGAGGTGGACCTGAGTTCCCGACAGTCTTGAGACGGGTCGGCCCCAAGGGTACCCGTGTGTGAGATGTGGTGGGATGCGCCGGTAAGGCATCCGGGTTATGTTGAGGCGTGGACGGGCAGGAGAGGCCCTTGCCACACATCATCGAGACGGGGTGACGGGACCACACTTTGAGGGTCGCGCTTGCCCCGCATTAATAAAATGCTAATGGGTTGGGTACTTGATCTGAGTTAGGTCGTTGGCCTTAATACGCACTAACCTTCACGTGGGAGAAGTTATGGGTACTCAGCGTCGTTGTATCAGCCGAAGCTCTTCGGACGTCAGCAATGGAGCGGCGCGCGACGGATTGGACTGGACGGTGCAGCTCTTGGACTGGAGTGTACTAGGTCTGCTTCCGGCCGCGTACGCATCGTGCAGGAGTGCAAGGGCAAGTGGGCCCACGAACCTGCGCGCTTAGGATTTAGACCGGCGGGCTGGCCTCTTCGTTGAACCTAGGTGGGGCGACGACGTGCTGATATCCCGAGGCCGGGCATGACCCAGGAAAGTGTGTCCGGCCGGAGGTGACTCAGGCGTGTTGGGGAATATGTGGTGCACCCCTGCAGGGATGAATAATCTATTCGAATAGCCGTGTCCACGGTAACAGGACGACTTGGAGTTGTGCCTTGACCTTATACAACTATAATTGTGATTTAATTTGAAATGAATATGGCTCCGAGATTGCTTCCTCGCAGGGAGTCGAGGAAGAATCTCTGGGCGTGGTTACTTAATAAAATTGCTACAATAATATGACTATATGAGAGATACCAGTCTACTCTCTTCTAATGCTGCAAGATGCTAGTCTTCGATAGGACTAGGCCTTCCCCCTATTCTTGCTTTCTGCAGTCAGCCCAGATATAACCCCTTCATTGATACTGATGCATACTTAGCATAGTTCTGATGTTAGTCTTGCGAGTACTTTGGATGAGTACTCACCGCTGCTTTGCCTTCTCTTTTCTCCTCGATACGATTCTACGTTCAGACGATGGAGCCCAGGAGATGGAGTACGCCGGAGACGACTACTACACCACCGCTGGAGCCTACTACTACGTGGAGAATGCTGACGCTCAGGAGTAGTTAGGAGGTTCCCAGGCAGGAGGCCTCGCCTCTTTCGATCCGCCGCTTATGTTTGTGCTAGCCTTCTTAAGGCAAAACTTGTCTAACTTATGTCTGTACTCAGATATTTTTTTGCTTCCACCGACTCGTGCTTTGTCGAGCTTTGTATTCGAGCCCTCGAGGCCCCTGGCTTGTAATATGAAGCTGTATGACTTTAATTTGTGTCTAGTGTTGTGTTGTGATATCAATAAGTGAGTCCCTAATCTTGGTCGTACGCATTGCGTGTATGTTTAGCGTACGGACGAGATCGGGGGCGTCACAAGTTGGTATCAGAGCCGACTGCCTGTAGGTAGCCCCCTTTCCAACTCCTTGGCCGAAGTTGAGTCTAGTACTTGAAAAACTTTTACTAACATTGTTGTGTGGGTTACGGGCCCACGTCTCAATCGGGTGGTATTAGGATCTTTTATTCCTCGTCTATACTCTGGGTTCTGATCTCTATTCTCCTTCGGGTTAAAGATTTTATTAACTCTAACTCTAGGTTCTCGTAATTACTCCTCCCGGAGAGCCCCTCACTTCAGACGATGGCTCGATTCATCAGAAGACTTCGAAGATACTCTCCGATGTTCTCCCGAGAACTTGTGCTCATCGCTTTTGCGATTCCCTTCCGCCGTCAACCCCTATGGATGTCTACATGCAATTGTCACTCATACTTTCATATCCAGTTGCTCTTGTTATTACAAGGTACATCGAATTATCTTACCGGAGATTCGTTCTTCCTCAATGGATCATGTGTTTCACAGAATTCTTTGAAACGCTATTCGATCTTCCGTAACCCTCAGTAGCCTTTTGCTCTTGACCTTTCTCACCTGCTTGCATTATGGTTAATTCCATATGTCTAGCAATATTAAGTAAATCCTTTGTGGTTTTCATTTGATTTTATTGATTCAACCTATGTGTGGATGTAGTCATCAGTTGTTTATCATAAATTATCCGTCCGGCCCAGACGTCTTTCCAATAAGGAGCTGGTTCTCGTTAAATCAACCTTGGTTGATTGTCCATCTAAGTCCCTTCAACTTATCTGTATTGATCGAAGCATCTGATTCCGATACACCAAATTGGGAATCCTAATTCCTTTGGTTATTTAAGCATCGAATTATTGGATGTTCTATAATCTGATGCCTTGCATTCTTTCTCCCTTTGGTTGAGTATCGATACTCACATCAGGTACTTTGTGGACCGCCAGACCCATTGTTGGGTTATTATGCGAAAGCATCACTCACATTCAAAATTCTTGTGAATTCTTTCCCAGTTACATGATGCCATTGGTAAATTGTGTCTTCTCCCTCTGATAAGTTCTATCCTATGCTTTCGTCAGCCATGCTCTGTTTACAAGCATGTGTTAATTACTCTTGAAGCTTGAGGTATATGTTCCTAAGATGCCCCGATGGGTTGAACCTATGCCTTCCTTAATTCGTGTGAACCCGACAGTTTTCACGAGCCATACTCTCCTGGTGTTTTGCCAGTTAAACTTTCAAAACTACAACTTCATCAAAGGCGAGGTGTAAATGGAAGGTGATGCATTGATGAAGTGGGAGTCGGCCTTGAACCTTGTGTTCATGCCCATGGAAACGATGTTGATCTTATCATAGAAGCTTCTCCTTTCAATAATCATTCAATGTATGATTTGATCCGGTATCTATGATCTTGTCCTTTACAATCGTGGTTCCGACCATGTTGTTCTACTTTGGTTTCATTCCCAGACAAGTTAAAGTGTTTGTCTTCCACAGATCAATACACTAGTCTAACCTTTATTCTGATCTACCTCTGAGTTTTATCATTGGTATCTCGAGAATATCACGGAGCTATTATAACTTCTTATGAGCTCCTCATCAACTATGAAATTTCAGTGATTCCAGTTTTCCTCGTGTTCTGAATTGTTGGACAATCAAGGATACTGATATCTGAATCGAGTATGCATTGCGATTCAACAACTCTTGGTAATCTTCTTTGGTTATGAGTTGTACTCGATCATGTCATTCCAAGCTATTAAATGCTGAAGCCCGGTTATATGCCTTGAATGCATTAAATGAGTCACCTCACGAGGGGATTGAAAACATTCCAGTGGTCCGTGATTTTCAAGATGTCTTTCCAGAAGAACTTCCAGGGATTCCCCCTGCTAGAGCTGTCGAGTTTGTTATCGACTTGGTACCTGGTACCACTCCTATAGCCAAGCGTCCGTATAAGATGCCACCACATGAACTCCTTGAGCTTAAGCAAGAAATTGACAATTCAGTTCGTCTGGGTTTCATTCGCCCAAGTTCCTCTGCTTGGGGAGCACCTTCTCTCTTTGTCAAGAAGAAAGATGGAACGAATCGGTTAGTTCAAGATTACCGTCCCATCAACCAAGCAATGATTCAAAACAAATATCCGCTTCCTCGGATCAACGATCTGTATGATCAACTTGCTGGTTCATCAGTATTTTCAAAACTTGACTTGAGGTTGGATTACCATCAGATCCGGGTTCGTGGAGAGGATATTCCCAAGACTGCATTTGTTACTCGCTATGGTTCGTACGAGTACACCGTCATGTCCTTCGGCTTAACCAATGCTCCAGCAACTTTCTCTCGTCTGATGAACTATATATTCATGGATTACCTCGATAAATTCGTCATGGTTTATCTGGATGATATCCTGGTTTACTCCAATAATAAAGAAGAGCATGCTGAACATCTTCGTCTTATACTGGAGACGGCATACAGATACATCCCGTATGTTCCTGCTGGAGTTGATACTGCAGCCGACGCTGAGATCTTGAACCCTTTCGCGCGTAGCAGTGTCCCGTCTTGTAGAGACCTCCATCCATGGCCACGTGCCATATGTCCTAGTCGATCGGTGGTCAGTCCCAGGTCTATCGTCCACGGTGACCTCTCAGCTGTTCTTATCCAAAGTGGAGAGGCACCACTGTTAAACACAGCCTGGTTAGTCTGTCCATGCATGCGTCGGTACGGTAAGTGTCACCCGTGTCCCTCCGTGCCATGCATGCAACGATGGAGCTTATAGCAGATTACAATGTGGGTATTTCTTACACACGTGGGAAGGCTAATGTGATGGCTGATGCCTTGAGCCGCAAGTCTTATTGCAATCACCTTCAGGTTCACCCCCTTCTTCAAAAGGAATTCCGCAAGCTGAACCTCCATATTGTTCCTCAAGGTTATCTCGCTCCCCCTCCTGAAGGGTCCTACAAAATGAACCTCCACGTTGTTTCCCAGGGTTCTCTCAATACCCTGGTTGCTAAACCAGATCTTGTGGACGTCATCAAGTGGATCCAGAAGTGTGACAGTGAAGTCGAGAGGATTAAATTCGATCTCGCAGAAGGAAAGCCCTCACCCTTCACTATTGCTGAGGATGGCGCTTTGAACTTCAAGGGCCGCCTAGTGGTACTGAGTAAGGAGGAAAACAATGATTTGACTCAGGAGGTCATGAAGGAAGCACATGACACTCCGCTGTCTATTCATCCTGGTAGTACCAAGATGTACCAAGACATTCGTCAAAGATTCTGGTGGTCTAACATGAAGCAAGACATTGCATGCTATGTTTCAGAATGTGACATTTGCCGTCGTATCAAAGAAGAACATCAAAGGCCTGCTGGAACTCTGCAACCTATTTCTATTCCTGAATGGAAATGGGACCATGTTGAAATGGACTTCGTCACTGGTTTTCCCAGATCGCAGAAAGGTAATGATGCTATTCTTGTCGTCATTGACCGACTATCCAAGGTTGCACATTTTCTGGCTGTCAAGGAAACTATTACTGCTAGTCAGCTCGCAGATCTATATATGTCCAGAGTTGTTTCACTCCACGGTATTCCATTGGTGATTAGTTCAGACCGTGGTAGCTTATTCACTTCAAGGTTCTGGGCAAGTTTCCAGGAAGCTATGGGAACTCGTTTGTCCTTCATCACCGCTTTTCACCCTCAATCCCAGGGACAAGTTGAAAGAGTCAACCAGATTCTCGAAGACATGCTTCGAGCTTGTGTCATTTCTTTTGGCAAGAAATGGGAGGAATCTCTCCCGTATGCTGAGTTCTCCTACAACAATAGCTATCAAGCTAGTCTGAAGATGGCTCCTTTTGAAGTATTATATGGACGTAAGTGTCGGACTCCTCTGAATTGGTCAGAAACTGGGGAACGTACACTTATCGGTCCGGATATTATCCAACATGCCGAAGATCAAGTCCGCATTATTCATGCAAATCTGAAGGCTGCTCAGTCTTGTCAGAAGAGTCAGTATGACCGTCATCACAAAGATATGGTCTATCAACCTGGCGAGAAGGCTTATCTTCGAGACACGCCAATGAGAGGTACACACCGTTTCGGGATCAAGGGCAAGCTGGCTCCTCGATACATTGGTCCTTTCACTGTTCTCGAAAGGCGGGGTAAGGTGGCATATCAACTGGAACTACCGTCAAACCTTTCTCAGGTTCACGATGTGTTCCATGTGTCGCAACTTCGTCGCTGCTTCAAGGATCCTATCCGAGCAGTGGAT
Source organism: Elymus sibiricus (assembly GCA_039707655.1). Taxonomy (NCBI): domain Eukaryota; kingdom Viridiplantae; phylum Streptophyta; class Magnoliopsida; order Poales; family Poaceae; genus Elymus; species Elymus sibiricus. Next base: position 74,239,254 of record CM077667.1, read on the forward strand.
CATGATATGTTGGAGCTGCAACAAGACCTTTCTTACAAGGAGCAACCAGTCCGCATTCTCGATGAAACTGAATGTCGGACTCGTCAGAAGGTTACCAAGTTCTTCAAGGTGCAGTGGGCAAATCATTTTGAAGATGAAGCCACTTGGGAACGCGAAGACCATCTCCTTGCAGAATACCCCGGGCTCTTTCCTTCTACTTCTTGATTCTCGGGACGAGAATTCTTGTTAGTAGGGGAGAATTGTGACGCCCTGATTTTGTGCTACAGTAATCTGTCTAATTAAGCTACAGTAATCCCGCACTAATGATGCCACGTCACCGCGTTTACTGTTGTTAAACTCGCGTTGGTTCAAACCCCGTTTGATTCCGTTGCAAATTTAATTCGTCCGAAAAGTGGATTTTAAAAAGTTTTGCGAAACTGAAAATAAAAATGTTGGATGGGTTGTAAATATTCCCTAAGGACTTATAAAATTGAAACCGGGATTTTTCGAAGTAATTTAGCACCTCTAAATAATTAAAACATACGCTGTTTTATAATAAATAAAAAAAAGGAAACACCCTACTGGGCCAAAATCGGGCCGGCCCATTTTAACACTATAGGGGGCCAGGGGCGAACCCTAGCGCCCCACCCCGTCCCGATCCCCCCCCCGCCGACGGGCTAGCCGCCAGCCCCGTCCGCAACCGAACCCCCCCTGCGCCGCGCGCGGCCGACGGCGACCGCGACTCGCCCCGCCGCCCGCACCGCCTTCCGCCGGCGCCGCCCCGGCTCGCCCCGTCGCCCGCACCGGCGCCGCCCCGCCGCCTCCCGCTGGCCCGACGCCGCCGCTGGGCCACACCCGCGCCGCCGTCCGCGCCGCCCTCCTCCCGCCGACCGCCGCCGCCGCCCCTACTCGGCCTCCTCGGTGAGCCGCGCCGGCTCCCCTTCCTTCCCCCCCCCCCCCCCCCCCGGCGACCGCCGGTGGCCGCCGCGCCGGCCGGCTGCGTGCGCGCAACCGCGCGAGTGTGTGCGTGTGCGTGTGCAGCGTGTGAGTGCGTGCGTGTATGTGTGTGTGTGTGATGTGATCTATGTGTGTATGTATATATGTACGTATGTATGCATGTATGTGTGTATGTATTTATGTATGTATGTATACATGTATATATACTAAAAATGAAATAAAAATAAATAAATAAATAAATAAATAATAATAAATAAATAATTAGTTAATTAATTAATTAATTAATTAATTAATTAATTAATTAGTTAATTAAGGTTAAATAGATTAATTAATTAAACTGTTAAATTAGTTTAATTAAACAATAATTACTGTTTTGGATAATTCAAATTTAATAATTAAATGAATTTAAGAAAATTATTAAATCTTTAGAAATTAATATAAAATAAACCGTAGTCCGGATTAAAAAGTTTTGAACATGAAAGTTGCTCAGAATAATTCTACGGTTCCAACTACGCAGTCCGTTAGTCTGTCACGTGCTCCTAGCATAGCAAACATGGAACTTTTCCATCATTTTCATCTGTCCGGTAGTAGCCAGAGACCCGGGAAATATCGTCAGATATTTTTCCGACCCGACTGCGACGCGTAATACTGCGTTAGTGCATACCTAGCCATGCATATTGCCATGTCATGCATCGTCATGCATTTGTCTGATTTATATTTATTGTTTCTCCCCCCTCTTCTCTCCGTTAGACCCCGAGACTGACGCTGCTGCCGGGTACCACTACGCGACTGACGATCAGCCTTTTGCCGCAGAGCAGCAAGGCAAGCAAACCCCCCCTTGAGCATTCCGATATCGCCCATTTCTTTCCCTCTTATTCTTGCATTAGATCTTTGCTACTGTATTAGTTAGCTCCTATTCTGATGCATAGCCTGTTTTTGATAAACTATTACTATACCTGCAATCATATCAACTGCTTAGTATAGGTTGATCAATGAATCCCCAGTGACCCCTTAGTCCCAGTTGCCCCTGCTTCTTCATCGACGACTCGAAGACACGAAGACTCGGTTAACCGACCGACGAGCCAGGCCCCTCACATCACCGCACACCCCTTAAGTATGGCACTACAGAGCTACTACCGAGTGCCGAGGGTGATAGCTCACTTAGCACTCCCGGTGTTAATTCTGTAGCGTAGCTAATCGGTCGTGGGTATCGAGGGTGATTCCTCCTTTCCATTTATTGATAGCGACTCTTGTCATACACATACCTCGAGTGGGATCCATCGAGGGTGATTCCTCGGATTTCCACTTGGTGTATAAACACACAGTTACTTCAACTTGACTTTGTTTACATGTGAAAGACGGGACTGGAGGGACAGGCGGTACCACCCTGGTTGAGGTGGACCTGAGTTCCCGACAGTCTTGAGACGGGTTGGCCCCAAGGGTACCCATGTGTGAGATGTGGTGGGATGCGCCGGTAAGGCATCCGGGTTATGTTGAGGCGTGGACGGGCAAGAGAGGCCCTTGCCACACATCCTCGAGACGGGGTGACGGGACCGCACTTTGAGGGTCGCGCTTGCCCCGCATTAATAAAATGCTAATGGGTTGGGTACTTGATATGAGTTAGGTCGTTGGCCTTAATACGCACTAACCTTCACGTGGGAGAAGTTATGGGTACTCAGCGTCGTTGTATCAGCCGAAGTTCTTTGGACGTCAGCAATGGAGCGGCGCGCGACGGATTGGACTGGACGGTGCAGCTCTTGGACTGGAGTGTACTAGGTCTGCTTCCAGCCGCGTACGCATCGTGCAGGAGTGCAAGGGCAAGTGGGCCCACGAACCTGCGCGCTTAGGATTTAGACCGGCGGGTTGGCCTCTTCGTTGAGCCTAGGTGGGGCGACGACGTGCTGATATCCCGAGGCCGGGCATGACCTAGGAAAGTGTGTCCGGCCGGAGGTGAATCAGGCGTGTTGGGGAATATGTGGTGCACCCCTGCAGGGATGAATAATCTATTCGAATAGCCATGTCCACGGTAAGAGGACAACTTGGAGTTGTGCCTTGACCTTATACAACTATAATTGTGATTTAATTTGAAATGAATATGGCTCCGAGATTGCTTCCTCGCAGGGAGTCGAGGAAGAATATCTGGGCGTGGTTACTTAATAAAATTGCTACAATAATATGACTATATGAGAGATACCAGTCTACTCTCTTCTAATGCTGCAAGATGCTGAAGATGCTAGTCTTCGATAGGACTAGGCCTTCCCCCTATTCTTGCTTTCTGCAGTCAGCCCAGATATAACCCCTTCATTGATACTGATGCATACTTAGCATAGTTCTGATGTCAGTCTTGCGAGTACTTTGGATGAGTACTCACCGCTGCTTTGCCTTCTCTTTTCCCCTCGATACGATTCTGCGTTCAGACGATGGAGCCCAGGAGATGGAGTATGCCGGAGACGACTACTACACCACCGCTGGAGCCTACTACTACGTGGAGAACGCTGACGCTTAGGAGTAGTTAGGAGGTTCCCAGGCAGGAGGCCTCGCCTCTTTCGATCCGCTGCTTATGTTTGTGCTAGCCTTCTTAAGGCAAAACTTTCTAACTTATGTCTGTACTCAGATATTTTTTTGCTTCCGCTGACTCGTGCTTTGTTGAGCTTTGTATTCGAGCCCTCAAGGCCCCTGGCTTGTAATATGAAGCTGTATGACTTTAATTTGTGTCTAGTGTTGTGTTGTGATATCAATCAGTGAGTCCCTAATCTTGGTCGTATGCATTGCGTGTATGGTTAGCATACGGACGAGATCGGGGGCGTCACACAATGTGAGGGGTTTATTCTTATTGAATCTCGATAGTGATGATACACATGTTCATAACATTGATGCCAAAAGATGTAGTGTTGATAATGATAGTACCACTTCCTTGTGTTACTGTGATACGTCTCCAACGTATCTATAATTTTTGCTTGTTCCATGCTGTTATATTATCATTCTTGGATGTTTTACAATCATTTTATAACAACTTTGTATCATTTTTTGGGACTAACCTATTGACATAGTGCCAAAGTGCCAGTTGCTGTTTTTGCTTGTTTTTTACTTCGCAGAATATCAGTACCAAACGGAGTCCAATCGCGACTCATTTAAATCAGAGATTTTTTCTGGACCAGAAGACACCCAATGGGCCAAAGAAGAGCCAGGAAGGTGGGCTGTGGAGAGCACAACCCACCAGGGCACGTCAGGGGGCCCCCGGCGCGCCCTGATGGGTTGTGCCCTCCACGGGCCCCCTCTGCACTGCCTCTGATGCCTATAAATTCCCAAATATTCCCAAAACCCTAGGGGAGTCGACGAAACACAATTCCAGCCGCCGCAAGTTCCAGAACCACGATGATGCGTGAGTAGTCCACCATAGACCTACGGGTCCGTAGGCAGTAGCTAGATGGCTTCCTCCCCCTCTCTTATGATTCTCAATACAATGGTCTCTTGGAGATCTATTTGATGTAAACTTTTGCGGTGCGTTTGCTGGGATCCGATGAATTTTGAGTTCATGATCAGTTTCTATCCATGAATGTTATTTGAGTCTTCTTTGATCTCTTATATGCATGATTGCTTATAGCATCGTATTTCTTCTTCGAATCTTTGGTTTAGTTAGTCCGACTAGATAGATTTTTCTTGCCATGGGAAGAGGTGCTTTGTGATGGGTTCGATCTTGCGGTGTTCTTTCCCAGTGACAGAAGGGGTAGCAAGACACGCATGTATCGTTGCTATTAAGGATAACAAGATGGGGTCTATTCCTACATGAATAGATCTTGTCTACATCATGTCATCATTCTTATTGCATTACTCCGTTTTTCCATGAACTTAATACACTAGATGCATGCTGGATAGCGGTCGATGTGTGAAGTAATAGAGGTAGATGCAGGCAGGAGTCGGTCTACCTATCTTGGACGTGATGCCTATATAATGATCATCGCCTTGGATATCGTCATGACTATTCGATTTTCTATCAATTGCCCAACAGTAATTTTTGATTGTTTCATGCCAATATTCTACAACTTTCATATACTTTTGGCAACTTTTTATACTATTTTTGGGACTAACATATTGATCCAGTGCCCAGTGTTGGTTCTTGTTTGTTGCATGCTTTTTGTTTCGTAGAAAATCCATATCAAACAAAGTCCAAACGGGATAAAAACTTACGGAGATTTATTTTGGAATATATGTGAATTTTGGGAAGTGGAATCAACAGAAGGCGGTGCCCGAGGGGCCCACAAGCCATAGGGGCGCGCCCTAGGGGGTAGGGCGTGCCAGGGTGGCTTGTGGTCACCCCGTAAGGCAGTTGGTGCCCTTCTTTCGCCGCAAGAAAGCTAATATCCGGATAAAAATCGTGTTAAAATTTCAGCCCAATCGGAGTTACGGATCTCCGGGAATTTAAGAAACGGTGAAAGGCCAGAATCTGGGAAGGCAGAAACAGAAGGAAACAGAGAGAGAGATCCAATCTCGGAGGGGCTCTCGCCCCTCTGCTGCCATGGAGGCCAAGGACCAGAGGGGAAACCCTCCTCCCATCTAGGGGGAAGGTCAAGGAATAAGAAGAAGGAGGGGGGCTCTCTCCCCCTCTCTCCCGGTGGCACCGGAACGCCGCCGGGGCCATCATCGTGACGGCGATCTACACCAACAACTTCGCCGCCGTCATCACCAACTCTCTCCCCCTCTATGCAGCGGTTCAACACCCCTTCTCCCCACTGTAATCTCTACTTAAACATGGTTATCAACGCTATATATTATTTCCCAATGATGTATGGCTATCCTATGATGTTTGAGTAGATCCGTTTTGTCCTATGGGTTGATTGATGATCATGATTGGTTTGAGTTGCATGTTTTATTATTGGTGCTATCCTATGGTGCTCTCCGTGTCGTGCAAGTGTGAGGGATCCCCGCTGTAGGGTTTGCAATATGTTTATGATTCGCTTATGGTGGGTGGCGTGAGTGACGGAAGCACAGACCCGAGTAAGTAGGTTGTTTACGTATGGGAGTAAAGAGGACTTGATACTTAATGCTATGGTTGGGTTTTACCTTAATGATCTTTAGTAGTTGCGGATGCTTGCTAGAGTTCCAATCATAAGTGCATATGATCCAAGTAGAGAAAGTATGTTAGCTTATGCCTCTCCCTCATATAAAATTGCAATAATGATTACCGGTCTAGTTATCGATTGCCTAGGGACAAATAACTTTCTTGTGACAAAAAGCTCTCTACAAAGACTAACTTAGTTGTTTGTTCATCTAAGCAGCCCCTAGTTTTTATTTACGTGCTCTTTATTATCTTGCAAACCTATCCTATCACAACTACAAAGTACTTCTAGTTTCATACTTGTTCTAGGTAAAGCGAACGTTAAGCGTGCGTAGAGTTGTATCGGTGGTCGATAGAACTTGAGGGAATATTTGTTCTACCTTTAGCTCCTCATTGGGTTCGACACTCTTACTTATCGAGAAAGGCTACAATTGATCCCCTATACTTGTGGGTTATCAAGACCTTTTTCTGGCGCCATTGCCGGGGAGCAATAGCGTGGGGTGAATATTCTCGTGTGTGCTTGTTTGCTTTATCACTAAGTAATTTTTATTTTTCTGTTATTAACTTGTTTTCTATCTTTAGATATGGGTAGGAAACGCAAAATACCAAAAAAATCAGATGTACTTGCCGCTCCAAAAGTTGATGAACCACTAGTGTTCCGTACCACCGAAGAATATTACTTGGGTCATCTTCGATCCACTTGTGGTCGTGCTGAAAACCCAACTAGCTTAGTTGAGGTAAAATCATTAAATGAGCATGCTCATTATGTGCGACACCGCATATCTCAAAAAGGGAAACTCTTGTGGCATCAAATTAATACTTTGTGTTGCTATGCTTGGAATCTATGTGAAATTTATGAATTTACTTGTTGCTCTAAAGAAGCTAAAAAACACCTTCCCTACCAATGTGTGTTTAATGATAATGAAATATTATCCTCTTATGTCAAGGAGGCCTATTGCTATAATGATGTTGAACAAATTGAAGAATTTGTTGCTTTTAAGGGTGCCTATGAAATTGCTTCTTTCATTGAAAAGTATGATGCTACTCTCTACAAATCTGAAAATTTTGTCATACTTAAATATTGCTATGAAAACTATGCTTCTAATGCTTATATTAAAGAATTTATTGAAAGAATGACCGCTGCCTTGGAAGAGACTAATATTTTGCAGGAACCTATGGAAGAGGAAGTTGCTGAAATTGTGAGCTCATTGGATGAAAAAGATGAGGAGGAGAGCAAAGAACAAAAGGAGGAAGAGCGGACTAGCTACCCGTGACCACCTTCTAATGAGAGTAACTCTTCAACTCATACATTGTTTAATTTCCCTTCGTTCTTACCGAAGGATGAATGCTATGATAATTGCTATGATCCCTTGGATTTGTTTGAAATATCCCTTTTTGATGAACTTGATGCTTGCTATGCTTGTGGCCATGATGCCAATATGAATGATGCTTATGGAGATGAACTTGCTATAGTTCCTTATGTTAAACGTGAAATCGTTGCTATTGCACCCACACATGATAGTCCTATTATCTTTTTGAATTCTCCCAACTACACTATATCGGAGAAGTTTGCACTTATTAAGGATTATATAGATGGGTTGCCTTTTACTATTACACATGATGATTTTGATAGATATAATATGCATGTGTTTGCTGCTCCTACTTGCAATTATTATGAGAGAGGAACTACATCTCCACCTCTCTATGTTTCCAATATGATAAAATTGCAAGAAACTGCTTATGCTATGTATTGGCCTTTACTTGATGTGCATGAATTGTTCCTTTATGATATGCCAATGCATAGGAAGAGAGTTAGACTTCGTTGTTGCATGATATATGTTAATTTGTGCTCACTACTAAATTACAAATCATTGTTAATTAAAATTGGCTTTGATATACCTTGGGATCCGGGTGGATCAATTACTTGAGCACTTTATGCCTAGCTTAATGGCTTTAAAGAAAGCGCTGCCAGGGAGACAACCCGAAAGTTTTAGAGAGTCATTTTATTCTGTTGTGTGCTTTTATATAGTTTAAAAACAAAATAAATAAAGAGGGGAACCTAAAAATTTTTCAAAAAGAAAAGTGAAAGTAAGAGAGACGAGCATTGTTAAAATGGGAGCATGCCTTGCACTTTGTTCATGCCCATGGAAACCTTGTGAATCTTAATTACAGAAACTTTTCAACAAAAATAATTATACCCTTGTATAAATCCATTGTATTATAAAAATAATGTGCCAAGATTTGCCTTTAGGATGATTAGATTGCTTGTTTTGTGTGTGCAGTGCAAAAACAGAAACTTTGGCTGTAGTGCGTGAATTTATATTTTTTACTGGAATGTCAAAAGTTTCTGAAATTTTTACACAGTACTGCTATGCAATTTTTTTAGCTTTTCCTAATTTTTCAGAATTTTTAGAGTTACAGAAGTATAGTAAATGTTCAGATTGCTTCAGACTGTTTTGTTTAAGACAGATTATGTTTTTGATGCATTGTTTTGCTTGTTTTGACTAAACTACCGATTGTATCGCTGGTATAATCCATAAAGAAGTTATAATACAGTAGCTAAAATGCAAAAATAAAATGTGAATGGGTTTGCAACAGTACTTAAAGTGGTAATTTGCTTTATTATACTAACGGATCTCACGAGGGTTTTGTTAAGTTTTGTGTGATTTTCAAGTTTTCAAGTTTTGGGCGAGATCACGATGGATGAAGGAATAAGGAGTGGAAAGAGACTAAGCTTGGGGATGCCCAAGGCACCCCAAGGTAATATTCAAGGACTCCCAAGAAACTAAGCTTGGGGATGCCCCGGAAGGCATCCCCTCTTTCTTCTAACAACCATCGGTAATTTTACTTGGAGCTATATTTTTATTCGTCACATGATATGCGTAAATCTTGGAGCATCGTGTGCTTTTTATTTTTCTTTTAATAATGCACCATGCTGGTATGAGAAAGTCCTTGGTTGATTTATAGAAGTCTCTTTGCACCTCACTTATATCTTTTGAGTATGGCTTTATAGAATGCTTCATGTGCTTCACTTATATCATTTGAAGTTTGGATTGCCTGTTTCTCTACACATAGAAAACCACCATTTGTAGAATGCTCTTTTGCTTCACTTATATTTGTTAGAGCGTGGGCATATCTTTTGTAGAAAGAATTAAACTCTCATGCTTCACTTATATCTATTTAGAGAGTTAACAGGAGTTGGTCATTCACATGGTTAGTCATAAAATCCTACATAAAACTTGTAGATCACTGAATATGATATGTTTGATTCCTTGCAATAGTTTTGCGATATAAAGATGGTGATACTAGAGTCATGCTAGTGAGTAATTGTGGATTGGTAGAAATACTTGTGTTAAAGTTTGTGATTCCCGTAGCATGCACGTATGGTGAACCGTTATGTGATGAAGTCGGAGCATGATTTATTTATTGATTGTCATCCTTTGTGCGGAGGTCGGGATCGCGCGATGGTTAACTCCTACCAACCCTTCCCCTAGGAGCATGCGTGTAGTACCTTGTTTCGATGACTAATAAATTTTTGCAATAAGTATGTGAGTTCTTTATGACTAATGTTGAGTCCATGGATTATACGCACTCTCACCCTTCCACCTTTGCTAGCCTCTCTAGTACCGCGCAACTTTCGCCGGTGCATTAAACCCACCTTCCTCAAAACAGCCACCATAGACCTTCCTCAAAACAGCCACCATACCTACCTATTATGGCATTTCCATGGCCATTCCGAGATATATTGCCATGCAACTTCCACCGTTCCGTTTATTATGACACGCACCATCATTGCCATATTGCTTTGCATGATCGTAAGATAGCTAGCATGATATTTTCATGGCTTGTCCGTTTTTTGATGTCATTGCTACGCTAGATCATTGCACATCCCGGTACACCGCCGGAGGCATTCATATAGAGTCATATTTTGTTCTAGTATCGAGTTGTAATTCTTGAGTTGTAAGTAAATAAAAGTGTGATGATCATCATTATTAGAGCATTGTCCCATGTGAGGAAAGGATGACGGAAGCTATGATTCCCTCACAAGTTGGGATGAGTCTCCGGACTTTACAAAAAAATAAAAGTGGCCAAAGAAGCCCAAATAAAAAAAAATGAGGCCAAAGAAGCCCACCAAAAAAAACAAAAAAAATGAGAGAAAAGAGAGAAGGGGCAATGCTACTATTCCTTTTTCCACACTTGTGCTTCAGAGTAGCACCATGTTTTTCATATAGAGAGTCTCCTATGTTGTCACTTTCATATACTAGTGGGAATTTTTCATTATAGAACTTGGCTTGTATATTCCAATGATGGGCTTCCTCAAATTGCCCTAGGTCTTCGTGAGCAAGAAAGTTGGATGCACACCCACTTAGTTTTCTTTTGAGCTTTCATACACTTATAGCTCTAGTGCATCCGTTGCATGGCAATCCCTACTCACTCACGTTGATATCTATTGATTGGCATCTCCATAGCCCGTTGATACGCCTAGTTGATGTGAGACTATCTCCTTCTCTTTGTCTTCTCCACAACCTCCACCATATTCTATTCCACCTATAGTGCTATATCCACGGCTCACGCTCATGTATTGCGTGAAAGTTGAAAAAGTTTGAGAATACTAAAGTATGAAACAATTGCTTGGCTAAAACCGGGGTTGTGCATGATTTAATACTTTGTGATATGAAGATGGAGCATAGCCAGACTATATGATTTTGTAGGGATAACTTTCTTTTAACCATGATATTTTGAGAAGACATGATTGCTTTATTAGTATGCTTGAAGTATTATTGTCTTTATGTCAAATGATAGACTATTGCTTTGAATCACTCGTGTCTCAATATTCATGTCATGAATAGATTATATGATCAAGATTATGCTAGGTAGCATTCCACATCAAAAATTATCTTTTTTATCATTTACCTACTCGGGGACGAGCAGGAATTAAGCTTGGGGATGCTGATACGTCTCCGTCGTATCTATAATTTTTGATTGTTTCATGCCAATATTCTACAACTTTCATATACTTTTGGCAAATTTTTATACTATTTTTGGGACTAACATATTGATCCAGTGCCCAGTGCCAGTTCCTGTTTGTTGCATGTTTTTTGTTTCGCAGAAAAGCCATATCAAACGAAGTCCAAACAGGATAAAAACTTACGGAGATTTTTTTTGGAATATATGTGAATTTTGAGAAGTGGAATCAGCATAAGGCGGTGCCCGAGGGGCCCACAAGCCATAGGGGCGTGCCCTGGGGCGTAGGGCGCGCCAGAGTGGCTTGTGGTCACCCCGTAAGGCGGTTGGTGCCCTTCTTTCGCCGCAAGAAAGCTAATATCCGGATAAAAATCGTGTTAAAATTTCAGCCCAATCGGAGTTAGGGATCTCCAGGAATTTAAGAAACGGTGAAAGGCCAGAATCTGGGAAGGCAGAAACAGAAGGAAACAGAGAGAGAGATCCAATCTCGGAGGGGCTCTCGCCCCTCCGCTGCCTTGGAGGCCAAGGACCAGAGGGGAAACCCTCCTCCCATCTAGGGGGAGGTCAAGGAAGAAGAAGAAGGAGGGGGTCTCTCCCCCCCTCTCTCCCGGTGGCACCGGAACGCCGCCGGGGCCATTATCGTGACGGCGATCTACACGAACAACTTCGCCGCCGTCATCACCAACTCTCTCCCCCTCTATGCAGCGGTTCAACACCCCTTCTCCCCGCTGTAATCTCTACTTAAACATGGTGCTCAACGCTATATATTATTTCCCAATGATGTATGGCTATCCTATGATGTTTGAGTAGATCCGTTTTGTCCTATGGGTTGATTGATGATCATGATTGGTTTGAGTTGCATGTTTTATTATTGGTGCTGTCCTATGGTGCTCTCCGTGTTGCGCAAGCGTGAGGGATGCCCACTGTAGGGTTTGCAATATGTTTATGATTCCTTATGGTGGGTGGCGTGAGTGACGGAAGCACAGACCCGAGTAAGTAGGTTGTTTACGTATGGGAGTAAAGAGGACTTGATACTTAATGCTATGGTTGGGTTTTACCTTAATGATCTTTAGTAGTTGCGGATGCTTGCTAGAGTTCCAATCATAAGTGCATATGATCCAAGTAGAGAAATTATATTAGCTTATGCCTCTCCCTCATATAAAATTGCAATAATGATTACCGGTCTAGTTATCGATTGCCTAGCGACAAATAACTTTCTTGTGACAAAAAGCTCTCTACTAGGACTAACTTAGTTGTTTCTTCATCTAAGCAGCCCCTAGTTTTTATTTACGTGCTCTTTATTATCTTGCAAACCAATCCTATCACACCTACAAAGTACTTCTAGTTTCATACTTGTTCTAGGTAAAGCGAACGTTAAGCGTGCGTAGAGTTGTATCGATGGTCGATAGAACTTGAGGGAATATTTGTTCTACCTTTAGCTCCTCGTTGGGTTCGACACTCTTACTTATCGAGAAAGGCTACAATTGATCCCCTATACTTGTGGGTTATCAACACACCGTGCGCTATACTCATGAGAGAAGCCACTAGTGAATCCTACGGCCCCCGGGTCTACTTTTCCAACATATTGCTTTCAGATCTATCTTTTAGCATCTTTGTTTTTAGATCTACAAAACCAAAAACCCAAAAACATATTGCTGCATATTTATTTGCCCTTTTTATTTTTTGTTCTTGAGAGATCTATCTCTCCTATCTATCACTACCTAATCTATCTTTTTACCGTAGAGAGATTGACAACCTCTCTTTTGCGTCGGGTTGCAAGTATTTGTTGTTTGTGTGCAGGTGCTGCTTATTGGGTGGTGGTGATCCTCCTACTGGTTCGATAACCCTGGTTTCATAACTGAGGGAAATACTTACCGTCGCTGTGCTGCATCATCCCTTCCTCTTTGGGGAAATACCGACGCAGTCTCAAGCCATGTCAAAGGAATTTCTGGCGCCGTTGCCGGGGAGGAAGCGGTCTCTTCTACGTGCCTATCGTAGGCGCCGAGGGGACTCCATCATCATCTACCAGGTTCCTAATCACAAATCTCATCTCCTTGCAATTACATTATTTGACATTTGCCTCTCGTTTTTCTCTCCCCCACTTCACCAATTTGCCGTTTTATTCGCCCTCTTTTTCGTTTGCTTTTTTCTTGCCAGATCTCTTCCTTGCTTGCAATCTTGTTTGCGTAGTCACGATGACTCAAGAAAACACCAAGTTGTGTGATTTTTCCAATACTAATAACAATGATTTTATTAGTACTCCGATTGCTCCTCCCACCACTAGTGCGGAGTCTTGTGATATTAATGCCGCTTTGTTGAATCTTGTCATGAAAGATCAATTTGCCGGTACTCCTAATGAGGATGCCGCGTCCCATCTAAACACGTTCGTAGAATTTTGTGATATGCACAAGAAAAAAGATGTGGACAATGATATTGTGAAGTTGAAATTATTTCCTTTTTCCTTGCGGGATCGTGCAAAAATTTGGTTTTCTTCTTTGCCTCGCAATAGTATCGATTCTTGGAATAAGTGCAAGGATACTTTTATCACTAAGTATTTTCCTCCCGCAAAAATTATTTCCCTTAGGACACAAATCATGATTTTTAAGCAACTTGAGCATGAACTTGTTGCACAATCCTGGTAAAGAATGAAGTTGATGCTAAGAAATTGTCCTACTCATGGTTTAAATCTTTGGATGATCATACAAAAAAAATTATGCGGGGTTGAATTTCGTCTCTAGAAATCTTTTAGATTCCGCCGCGGGTGGTACTTTTATGGAGATTACTTTGGGTGAAGCTACTAAATTCTAGATAATATCATGGCCAATTATTCTCAATGGCATACCGAAAGAGCACCTACTAGTAAAAAAGTTAATTCGGTAGAGGAAATTAGTACTTTGAGTGATAAGGTTGATGCTTTGATGAAATTGGTTGCTAGTAAAATTGCTCCTATTGATCTTAATGATGTTCCTTTGTCTACCTTGATTGAGCAAAATAGTGATTCCGTAGATGTGAATTTTGTCTCTCGAAACAATTTCAATAACAATGCTTATAGAGGCAATTTTAATCCTAGGCCTTTTCCTTGAAATTCCTCTAATAATTATGGTAATTCCTATGGTAATTCTTCTTACAATAATAATAGGAACACCTCTGATCTTGAGAGTAATATTAAAGAATTTATCAATGCGCAAAAGGCTTTCAATACTACAATAGAAGAAAAGTTGAATAAGATTGATGATATGTCTAGAAGCATTGATAGAATTTCTCATGATGTTGAAAATCTCAAGTTGACAGATTTTGTGCCTAAGATTGATGAATCTATTAAAGCTTTATATGTCTCTATGTATGAAAGTAAGAAAAGAACCGCTATGCTTAGAGCTAAAACAGAAAGTTTGGAAAAATCGTTTTCTAGTGATCGCCTTCATAAGAAAGATGAAGATCTTAAAGTGATTGGTGTTTCTTTTATTGATTCCTTGTTTAGTAATATTAAGATTGATAATGAAGGGACTGAAGTAGAGTCAACTTTATCTAGAAGGCGTCCCAATAATTTGGAGGGTGAAAATCTTGATGAAAATTTTGATGAAAGTGGGTTTGAAGAGGTTAAAACTTTAACTAGTGATGTGCCCACTATCTTGGATTGCAAAGATTTTAATTATGATAGCTGCTCTTTGATTGAATGTATTTCTTTGTTGCAATCTATGTTGAATTCACCCCATGCTTATGAGCAAAATAAAGCTTTTACTAAACATATCGTTGATGCCATGATGAAATCTTTTGAAGAAAAGTTGGAGTTGTAGATTTCTATTCCTAGAAAACTACATGATGAGTGGGAACCTACCATTATGGTCAAGATTAAAAATTATGAATGCTTTGCTTTGTGTTATTTGGGTGCTAGTGTTTCCACGATTCCGAAATCTCTATGTGATGTGCTTGGTCTTACCAACATTGAAGAATGTTCTCTTAATTTGCACTTGGCGGATTCTACTATTAAATAGACTTTGGGAAGAATTAATGATGTTCTTATTCTTGCAAATAGGAATTATGTACATATTGATTTTATTGTGCTTGATATTGATTGCAATCCGTCTTGCCCCATTATACTTGGTAGACCGTTTTTACGCACTATAGGTGCCGTGATTGATATGAAAGAAGGCAATATTCGTTTTCAATTTCCCTTGAGAAAGGGTATGGAACACTTCCCTAGAACAAGAATTAAGCCACCATCTGACTCAATCATGAGGGCATCCTATGGATCCAAAACCAAAGATGATAATACTTGAATCTATGCGTTATGCCTAGCTAGGGGCATAAAACGATAGCGCTTGTTGGGAGGCAACCCAATGAATAAATATTTTTTTGCTTTTTCCTTTCTGTTTTTGAGTGTTGACACAATTATGCCTCTGTTATTATTGTGTTTTTATGGTTTATTTAGTGTTTGTGCCAAGTAAATCCTTTAGGATGATTCATAGGATGAGTAGAAGTGATGCTGAATCTGAAACAGAAACTTTGCGTCCAGTATATGAATTTTCATGTTTGTCTGGAACGTGATCTTGAGCTGAAATTTTAACACAGTGTTGATATACAAATTACTTACGTTGTCCTAATTTTTCAGAATTTCTAGAGTTACATAAGTATGGTTAGAGTACAGATTACTACAGACTGTTCTGTTTAATGGAGATTCTGTTTTCGTTGCATTGTGTGCTTGTTTTGATGAATCTATGGGTTATATTGAAGGGTATGAGCCATGTTAAAGTTAAAATACAGTAGGTATAATGCAATAATAAAATATGAATAGGTTTGCAACAGTACCTAAAGTAGCGATTTGCTTTATTATACTAACGGATCTCACGAAGATTTTGTTGAGTTTTGTGTGATTGAAGTTTTCAAGTTTTGGGTGAGATCATGATGGATGAAGGAATAAGGAGTGATAAAAAGCCTAATCTTGGGGATGCTCCCGCACCCCCAAGATATATCCAAAGAGTAACAAGCAACTAAGCTTGGGGATGCCCTCGAGTGGCATCCCCTCTTTTTTCTAACGACCATCGGTATTTTACTTGGAGCTATATTTTTATTCGTCACATATCATGAGTTTTGCTTGGAGCATCTTGTATCTTTGCTTGCTTTGATTTTTAGTTTTTCCTTTGTATCCTTGCTAGACACACCTATTTGAGAGATCCATAATCATGCTATGATTTGTTAGAATTGCTCTATGTGCTTCACTTAAACTTTTTGAGCTATAGAATTGCTCTAGTGCTTCACTTATATCTTTTTGAGCACGGTGTGCTTGAAAACTTTTGTAGAAATACTCTCATGCTTCACTTAGATTAATTTGAGAGTTAGTAAATTTTGAATAAATCCTCTCATGCTTCACTTATACCTTTTTGAGAGATGAAATCTCTATGCTCATGTGCTTCACTTAAATTTGTTTGAGCTTGTCAAAAAAGCAATGGCAATATATGAAACTGGTCCCAAAGTGATAGATATCCAAGGAGGATATAATAAAAACTTTCATGAAGATCATTGGACAAATTAAACTTGATTCCTTGTAATAGTTTTGAAACACGATGATAGTAATATGTGAGTCATGCTAGTGAGTAATTATGCTTAGTAGGAATATTGGTGTTAAGGTTTGTGATTCCCTATGCATGCACGAAAGTCAATAGTTATGCAATGAAGTTACATCCTACTTGTGGTGCATTATTCGGTGTTAGTTATGCTCAATGCTCACTTATGTGAATTTTCGTTTCTTGGTTTGGCTGCTTCCCAATCTATTTGCTAGCCTCATTTGTACTAAGTAGAAATACTACTTGTGCATCCAAAATCCTTAAAACCAGGTTTTGCCTTATGAGTCCACCAATACCTACCTATATGCGGTATTTCCATGCCGTTCCAAGAAAATTTGTATGTGCCATCTCTAAATTTTCAAAATAAATTTTCTCTTTCTGTGTGCCCGTACCGCTCATGAAACGGTGGGGAGTGTCCTATATTTTTCCATGCTAGATGTGTTATTCTCAAGATGAGTGTTTATTCACTTGTGATTGCATGAGAGTGTGGCGGTAATAGGGATGCCCATTCCCAAAATGAAAAAGAAAAAAAATTTAATTTATGTTGTCAAATAATAAATTCCTTGGAAAGTGTTGGTATGGAAGGCAACCGTGGATACGGCCCGCCATGGAAAGTGAAAGTTTGGTGGAAAAAGGAATAAACTTTATTTTCTGTTTGGGAACCGCCTATGATATATCTAGCATGGAAAGTATTGTGAGCTACTTTGTCATTTTCGTTGACAGGAAAAGCATGCCACCCAAAATATTTCTCTCTCTCAATTTAAAACTTTGAGCTCTGGCACCTCTACAAATCCCTACTTCCCTCTGCGAAGGGCCTATCTATTTACTTTATGCAATTTTTATTTTTAATTTGATTCTCCATCTTCTCTTATAAGCACCAACTAGGGGGCTCTATGATCGTACTTGAGCATTGGGCATAGTTAATATTTGAGTGTGTTTCATGAATAGATCAATGATTGAGCATGATGGGCTAGGGATAACTTTCTTTAGTGTTGATATTTTGAAAGACATGGTTGCTTGTTGACATGCTTGAGTATTGAAGTCATTATGTTAAAACTAGACTATTGATTTGAATCATTTACAAGTCCAAACGTCCATGCTATACAAAAGAAAAGAATATTATGAACATGTTAGGCAGCATTCCACATCAAAAATTCTCTTTTTATCATTTTCCTACTCGAGGACGAGTAGGAATTAAGCTTGGGGATGCTGATACGTCTCCAACGTATCTATAATTTTTGCTTGTTCCATGCTGTAATGTTATCATTCTTGGATGTTTTACAATCATTTTATAACAACTTTATATCATTTTTTGGGACTAACCTATTGACATAGTGCCAAAGTGCCAGTTGCTGTTTTTGCTTGTTTTTTACTTCGCAGAATATCGGTACCAAACGGAGTCCAATCGTGACGAAACTTTTTGGAGATTTTTTCTGGACCAGAAGACACCCAGTGGGCCAAAGAAGAGCCAGGAAGGTGGGCTGTGGAGAGCACAACCCACCAGGGCGCGCCAGGGGGGCCCCGGCGCGCCCTGATGGGTTGTGCCCTCCACGGGGCCCCTCTGCACTTCCTCTGATGCCTATAAATTCCCAAATATTCCCAAAACCCTAGGGGAGTCAACGGAACACAATTCCAGCCGCCGCAAGTTCCAGAACCACGAGATCCAATCTAAACACCATCACGGAGGGGTTCATCTTCTTCATAGGTGCCTCTCCGATGATGCGTGAGTAGTCCACCATAGACCTACGGGTCCATAGGCAGTAGCTAGATGGCTTCCTCCCTCTTTCTTATGATTCTCAATACAATGGTCTCTTGGAAATCTATTTGATGTAAACTTTTGCGGTGCGTTTGTTGGGATCCAATGAATTTTGAGTTCATGATCAGTTTCTATCCATGAATTTTATTTGAGTCTTCTTTGATCTCTTATATGCATGATTGCTTATAGCATCGTATTTCTTCTTCGAATCTTTGGTTTAGTTAGGCCGACTAGCTCGATTTTTCTTGCCATGGGAAGAGGTGCTTTGTGATGGGTTCGATCTTGCAGTGTTCTTTCCCAGTGACAGAAGGGGCCGCAAGACACGCATGTATCGTTGCTATTAAGGATAACAAGATGGGGTCTATTCCTACATGAATAGATCTTGTCTACATCATGTCATCGTTCTAATTGCATTACTCCGTTTTTCCATGAACTTAATACACTAGATGCATGTTGGATAGCGGTCGATGTGTGGAGTAATAGAGGTAGATGCAGGCAGGAGTTGGTCTACCTATCTTGGACGTGATGCCTATATAATGATCATCGCCTTGGATATCGTCATGACTATTCGATTTTCTATCAATTGCCCAACAGTAATTTGTTCACCCACCGTGCGCTATACTCATGAGAGAAGCCACTAGTGAATCCTACGGCCCCCGGGTCTACTTTTCCAACATATTGCTTTCAGATCTATCTTTTTGCATCTTTGTTTTCAGATCTACAAAACCAAAAACCCAAAAATATATTGCTGCATATTTTATTTGCTCTTTTTATTTTGTGTTCTTGAGAGATCTATCTCTCCTATCTATCACTACCTAATCTATCTTTTTACCGTAGAGAGATTGACAACCTCTCTTTCGCGTCGGGTTGCAAGTATTTGTTATTTGTGTGCAGGTGCTGCTTATTGGGTGGTGGTGATCCTCCTACCGGTTCGATAACCTTGGTTTCATAACTGAGGGAAATACTTATCGTCGCTGTGCTGCATCATCCCTTCCTCTTTGGGGAAATACCGACGCAGTCTCAAGCCACGTCACACTGCCACTTATGTCATATTGCTGTAAAACGCATGAAGAAACTCCATGCTGATGGAATTTTGGAGTCACTTGATTTTGAATCACTTGACACATGTGAACCATGCCTCATTGTAACACCCCAAAAATCGGGTTATCGATTTTTGCGTTGTTATTCCTTCCTAGCTTTTCTCTCCCGAATTTTTCCTCTGGAATTTGGCAAGTGACGAGATGAATTTAGTCTATCCTCAACCTCTCAGTTCCTTTCCCTTGCTCTTGTGCCAGCCAACCCTCTGTCAGCAAACCCCGAATCTTATTCAAACCCTAGTTCTGAATTATTGGAACTGGAAATCCTGCCTTTGTGTTTACAAAGGAGCCATCATTTCCCTTGCTCTGTTAATCCTCCCAAAATTTCCAGAGATCTTATTCCCTCATAAATCCTAGATGTGCAAAAATATTGCCAAGTCATATGCAATATTTCTCATCTAGAATTAATTCCTTTTTCTGCCTTTCTGAGGAATTAAATCCAGGAAAATATCTATCCATCCCCAGAGGTCATGAAAACCTGTGGAGATATTCTTTGTGGATATATTGAGCTCTCATAAAAATATTGGCCATAATTAAATAGGGGAAATTGCCTTTTCCTATTTAAAGCCAATATTTCAATTTGGGGCCTATCCAAAGGAACTACCATTTTGGTAGCCAGGAAAAATCTCAAATAATTTGTGGAGCTTCTCATATCCATATCTTCTCCATTTCCATCAAAATATCAAGTTCCCCAATTCAAATTTTGAGCACCACTTCCATTTGCAAATTCTGTCCAGATTTCCCATTTGCAATGGAAGTGCATGATTCCCTGATCTCCTTGGGCTAAAATTTTGCAGGGTGATTTCTTATGATAAATTACCCTTGGCCTCCAAAATTTAGCCCATTCCATTTAGCTAATCTTCCTCATCAAATTATCCAAGTTTCTGTCCAGATTGGGGCATTGTGAAGGAAGTACCATTTCCACTTATGCAAATGGTATGAAATCTTTACAGTGACTCCATATGCCTAAATTATTGGTATCTTCCAAGTTTGGGCCATTTTCATCAAGCCAATTCCTCAGAACCATCTGGTTTTCATTTCTGTCCAGTCTGGCACTTTGTGAAGGAAGTGCTTGTTCTCTTGATTCAATTGAGCTGAAATTTGGCAGGGTAGTGCATATTGATATATCACTACTATAACCCAAAAATCAGCTCAATTGTCCAACCCAATCTTTTTCTGTAATTTTCTCAAGTTTCTGTTCAGATTGTATCTCTGTGAAGGAAGTACCATCATAGGAGATCAATTTGAGCTGAAACTTGTCCAGCCATCTCTCATGACCAAATCATTGATCTCCTTCAAAAATCATCCATATCCATCTAGCCATTTGACCCCAGCTCCATCATTTTCAAATCTGGCCAGACTGCCAAGTTACAAAGGAAGTGCTATCTAGAATGGTTTGTTTCAGCTGAGACTTTGCCAAGATAGTGACCTTAGTAGATGATCAGCCCCTGCCCAAGATCAGGCCGAGAGGTGCACTGTGGTGGCCACTGCACAGCACAAACACATGGCTGCCAGCTGGTGTTTGACCTTGGATCGGTCACCTCAGACCTCTCTGGAGCCAGTCAGCCGCATAGGTCAAGTCAGCGAAGCGTGGCGAAGACCCTAGACATCTTTTGGCATCGAGCGCAGTGAGGCATCGCCATGGCCACGCGGTGACCACGGGGCAGACAAGCCAAACCGCGCGCTCTGGAAACCACGGTCGCTGTTATCGTCGTTTCCCTCTGCCTCCCGCGTCCCTTGCATGTCCAGTAGCTAGCCCGTGCTTGTGCGGTCAAATCCCCCCAGCTGCCCCGCCTTATCTTGCCCTGGTTGCGTCGCCATCGTCGTGCCCGTGTCGAAACCGCATTTGCTTCCCCATTGCCAGGCGGCCAGAGCGCTCGCGAGCTCACCTGAAGCTTCTGTGGGCTCCTCCGCTCCTCCAGGAACCCCATCCATCTCCCAGCTGCCTCTGGAAGCCTCTCCCCTCGTCCTCTTGCCGAGGACGGCCGCGCCATCGGATCACCATGGTGGTAAGCTCTCGGAGCTTCCCCTGGCGTCCAGAGCCTTTTCCCACGGCTATTTAAGCGAGTGCCGAGCCCCTCCCGAGGTCGAGCAGCCCCAGCCCCCTCCCATTTGAGCTCCCCGAGCTCCCCCTCTTCCCATGGCCGAAGCCCCGCCGCCGCTCCCCCTCGGTCATCTCCGGTCGCAGCCTGCCCCTCCGTCCCTCTTGCGCTCCAGCCCATCCCCGGAGTCCGGCGAGCCTGCCTAGCCCCTCCACCCGCCGTCGGAGTGCTGAGGCCGAGGCGCCCGCGTGCGGCCGTCGCCTGTCCTCTGACACCGCGAGGCGCCACTGCTCGAGCCCTTCCCGGCGCCCGCGAACTGGTCAGGAGGACGCGGCGTCCCTTCCCGCGCCCGCCGGTGCTAGCGCCCTTGCCGGGGGTGGCCAGAGTCGGCCGGACCGGCGCCGGAGTCGCCGCTTCCTTCCGCCCCTTCCCTGTCCGTTGACGAACATGGGAGGAAGAAAGCAGGGGGAGGAGAGAGAGAAAGGGTCAGCACGGGACCCGCCGGTCAGCCTCACCGCGTTGACTACCCCGGGCCCAGCTCCTGATAAGTGAAAGTGTATTTTGGTAAATGCGCTTGCCAAGCTGGAAAGCGTATTTTGCCCGAGACGCTTTCTGTTTAAACAGCCAGGAACCTATTTGTAGGAGAACTTTTTACAGATTAGTCCCTGGTGCTTAAACGATCATATCTTTGCGACCCTAGCCCCGATTGAGGTAAAACCAACGCCCACGTCTTCGTCTCGTCAAGCCCGTTACGATGGTACTATTTTCACTATGTGTTCACACTGTGAAAATAACCATTTTGCCCTTGCCCTCCGATCGAGCCCTTTGAGAGAGAACCTTTCCGGCGATTCCTTCCGCGAGGTGATCGTGCTTCCTCCCGACGTTTTCGTCGACCCCCAGGCAAGCCAACCTCTTCCATGAGCTCCGGACTTGCGTGATGACTTTGCTTGCACCTGTGTGTTTATCTGTATCGCCTGTTAGGTTGCACTTGCATACACCGGTGGTGACATCGGTATTAGACACTAGCATTTCCATTCATCTAGTGCCATGTCTTATTTCCATATTGCCATAATAATGATATTGCCAATAGCATTGCCATGCTAGTATTATGGTTGATCTCATGCATGATTATCAGTACTATGATCTTGCTATGTTAGTACTTACTATTGTCAGTGGAATAGTACGATGATGGATATGCTGAGTGAGTTGAATAAAGGATATTTAGTCGGTTGATCTTGAGTCACCTATCCGGGCATACTCGTGCAACCACATTTGCCGGTATGGGACGGCCCTGACCGGGCTTGACTGCGTGATCTTTCACCGGTACCACCAAAGAGGGAAGGTTATGCGCGCACGCTACCCTGGCCCGGTAGGCGGCGATAACTTTGTGAGCCCAGTTGTTGTTGAGTTTTGCGTGCGGTCCCCGTTTGGGACAGTAGGCCCCGTTTGGGTCTATAGAGTTTGGCCACGATGGTGGCAGGTGTCATGAGGACACAGGGGCCACCCAAGGCTGACCTCCGGGGGAGGAAGAGTGCCGGTGGTACGATGGAAGAGTCACGGGTCAGGCAGGTTTTGTTGAAGCAACGCTGGTCCACCCGAGTGGTCTCGAGGCCAGGGCCAGGTGCTTCATGGTGTGGGTAAAGTGCGCAACCTCTGCAGAGTGTCAAAATCTATTCGAATAGCCGAGTCCATGGTATTGGACAGCCCGTCCAGACCTCAGTAGGTGGTTAACCGTAGCAGTGTTAGTAGAACTCATCTTGGGTAGACATCAGATGATGTCGGGTATATGATATGTTAGCCAAGGGATGGCTATATGATGAGTGGTCGGATGACCACACGATTTGGATTGGACCTGAATCCATTCAGGTTGGATCATGAGTATGTCGAGGGTTGTGGGACAACCCAGAAGAGAGTAAGTTGGTATCCGGTACAGCAAGTATTCTAAGCACTTAGTATGACCTTGCCTTAGATTATATGCCTGATCCTTGATATGCCATGCTTGATCCATGCTTTCCTTGTTAGAATTCATGCCATGCTTAGGATTAATTCATGCCTAGCATAGGGCTTGCTTTGTCATCTGTTTGTTTGGATGCTATGTATTTGGTTGTCTTGCGAGTACATTCAAAGTACTCACCTGGCCTTGCACGTGGCCAGTTACAGGAGAAGATCCGTCGTGCTAGATCGTAACCTAGCCAGTCCTGTGCGTTATGGAGCCCAGCCAGAGATGTCGTTGCCCCTGAACCAAGACCCCTGCTGCCATTTAGTTAGTCTTGGAGTTATGTAATATTGTTGTAAGCAACAGTATTGTAACACTCCAATATAATTAATAAAGCCATTTTTATGCCTGGAATTGCTGTATAGTGTCTTTGACGTGCTCCAGGTCTTATCCTGGGGCTGGCGTGCGTCGGCCCTCTATCGGGGTGCGACACTCATGGACAAGATGACTAAGACCCCATTCTCTGGAACAATGGAACGGGAAAGTGACTTATTGGAAATCATACATACTGATGTGTGTGGTCCGATGACCATTGAGGCGCGCGGTGGATATCGTTATTTTCTCACCTTCACCGATGACTTAAGTATATATGGGTATATTTACTTAATGAAGCATAAGTCTGAAACGTTTGAAAAGTTCAAGCAATTTCAGAGTGAAGTTGAGAATCATCGTAACAAGAAGATTAAATTCCTACGATCTGATCGAGGAGGAGAATATCTGAGTTATGAGTTTGGCAATCACTTAAGACAATGTGAAATTGTTTCACAGTTGACGCCACCTGGAACACCACATCGTAATGGTGTGTTCGAACGTCGTAATCGAACCTTATTGGACATGGTGCGGTCTATGATGTCTCTTGCCGATTTGCCACTATCGTTTTGGGGTTATTTGTTAGAGACAACTGCATTCACTTTAAATAGGGCACCATCTAAATCCGTTGAGACAACGCCGTATGAACTATGGTTTGGCAAGAAACCAAAGTTGTCGTTTCTTTAAGTTTGGGGATGTGATGCTTATGTCAAAAAGCTTCAGCCTGAAAAGCTGGAACCCAAAGCGGAGAAATGCGTCTTCATAGGATACCCAAAAGAGATGGTTGGGTACACCTTCTATCTCAAATCCGAAGGCAAAGTGTTTGTCGCAAAGAACGGGTCATTTCTCGAGAAAGAGTTTCTCTCGAAAGAATTGAGTGGGAGAAAGATAGAACTTGATGAGGTTGTTGAACCTTCACTTCAACCAGAGAGTAGCGCAGCGCAGAAAGATGTTTCTATGGAGCCTACATCAGTTGAAGAGGAAGCTAATGATAGTGATCATGAAGCTTCGGATCAAGTTACTATCGAACCTCGTAGGTCGACAAGGGCACGTACTGCTCCTGAGTGGTACGGTAACCCTGTCTTAGAGGTCATGTTGTTGGACAACGATGAACATACGAGCTATGGAGAAGCGATGGTGGGCCCGGATTCTGACAAATGGTTAGAGGCCATGAAATCCGAGATAGGATCCATGTATGAAAACAAAGTATGGACTTTGGAAGTATTACCTGAATGGCGAAGGGCCATTCAGAATAAATGGATCTTTAAGAGGAAGACGGACGCGGACGGTAATGTCACCGTCTATAAAGCTCGACTTTTGGCAAAGGGTTTTTCACAAGTTCAAGGAATTGACTACGATGAGACTTTCTCTCCTGTGGTGAAGCTTAAGTCCGTCAGAATCATGTTAGCGATAGCTGCATTTTTCGATTATGAAATTTGGCAGATGGATGTCAAAACAGCGTTCCTCAACGGTTTCCTTGAGGAAGAGTTGTATATGATGCAACCAGAAGGTTTTGTCGATCCAGAGAATGCTGACAAAGTTTGCAAGCTCCAGCGATCCATCAATGGACTGGTGCAGGCATCTCGGAGTTGGAATAAGCGCTTTGATGAGGTGATCAAAGCGTTTGGGTTTATACAAGTTTATGGAGAAGCTTGTATTTACAAGAAAGTGAGTGGGAGCTCTATAGTGTTTCTAATATTATATGTGGATGACATATTGCTGATTGGAAACAATATAGAATTTTTGGAAAGCGTGAAGGAATATTTGAATAAGAGTTTTTCAATGAAGGACCTAGGAGAAGCTGCTTTCATATTAGGCATCAAGATCTACAGAGATAGATCAAGACGCTTAATAGGACTTTCACAGAGCACATACCTTGATAAACTTTTGAATAAGTTCAAAATGGATCAGTCGAAGAAAGGGTTCTTGCCTATGTTACAAGGTGTGAAGTTGAGTAAGACTCAATGCCCAGTGACTGTAGAGGATAGAGAAAAGATGAGTGTCATCCCCTATGCTTCTGCGATAGGCTCTATCATGTATGCAATGTTGTGCACAAGACCAGACGTCAGCCTTGCCATACGTATGGCTGGATGGTTTCAAAGTAATCTAGGAGTGGATCACTAGACGGCGGTCAAGAATATCCTAAAGTACCTGAAAAGGACTAAGGAAATGTTTCTCGTTTATGGAGGTAATTAAGAGGTCGCCGTAAAGGGTTACGTCGATGCAAGCTTTGACACTGATCCGGATGACTCTAAGTCTCAAATCGGATATGTATTTATTCTCAATGGAGGAGCGGTAAGCTGGTGCAGTTCCAAGCAAAGCGTCGTAGCTGATTCTACATGCGAAGCGGAGTACATAGCTGCCTCGGAAGCGGCGAAGGAAGGTGTCTGGATGAAGCAGTTCATGACGGATCTTGGAGTTGTGCCCAGTGCACTGGACCCAATGACTCTGTTCTGTGACAACACTGGTGCCATTGCTCCAGCCAAGGAACCAAGGTTTCACAAGAGGATCAGACACATAAAGTGACGCTTCAATTCCATCCGCGATTACATCGAGGGAGGAGACATAAGTATTTGCAATGTACACACGGATCTGAATATTACAGATCCGCTGGCTAAGCCTCTTCCACGAGGGAAACATGATCAACACGAGAACTGTATGGGTGTTAGGTTCATTACAATGTAAAATCACATAGTGATGTGAGCTAGATTATTGACTCTAGTGCTAGTGGGAGACTGTTGGAAATATGCCCTAGAGGCAGTAATAAAATGGTTATTATTATATTTCCTTGTTCGTGATAAATGTTTATTATCCATGCTATAATTGTATTGATTGGAAACTCAAATACATGTGTGGGTACATAGACAACAATCTGTCCCTAGTAAGCCTCTAATGGACTAGCTCGTTAATCAAAGATGCCTGTGGTTTCCTAGCAATGGACAAGAGTTGTCATTTGATAATGGGATCACATCATTAGGAGAATGATGTGATGGACAAGACCCAAACTATGAATGTAGCATATGATCGTGTCAGTTTATTGCTATTGTTTTCTGCATGTCAAGTATGTGTTCCTATGCCAATGAGATCATGTAACTCACTGACACCGTAGGAGTACCTTGTGTGTATCAAACGTCACAACGTAACTGGGTGACTATAAAGATGCTCTACAGGTATCCCCGAAGGTGTCTGTTGAGTTGACATGGATCAAGACTGGGATTTGTTACTCCGTGTGACGGAGAGGTATCTCAGGGCCCACTCGGTAATACAACATCACAATGAGCCTTGCAAGCAAAGTGACTAAAGTGTTAGTCACGGGATCTTGTATTACGGATAGAGTAAAGAGACTTGCCGGTAACTAGATTGAACTAGGTATGGAGGTACCGACGATCGAATCTCGAGCAAGTAACATACCGATAAACAAAGGGAACAGCGTACGGGATTAACTGAATCCTTGACATAGAGGTTCAACTGATAAAGATCTTCATAGAATATGTAGGAACCAATATGGGAATCCAGGTCCCGCTATTGGTTATTGACCGTAGAGGTGTATCGGTCATGTCTACATAGTTCTCGATCCCGCAGGGTCTGAACACTTAACGTTTGGTGACATTTCGGTAGTATTGAGTTATGTATGTTGGTGACCGAAGGTTGTTCAGAGTCCCGGATGAGATCCCGGACGTCACGAGGAGCTCCGGAATGGTCCGGAGGTAAAAATTGATATATAGGAAGTTCCGTGTTGGTCACCGGAAAAGGTTCGGGCGTCACCGGTAATGTACCGGGGGTGCCGGAAGGGTTTCAGAGTCCATCGGAAGGGCCCCATCAGCCCCGGAGGGCCCCATGGGCAGTGAGAGGGGGTGCACCAGCCCCTGGTGGGCTGGTCGCCCCTCCCACAAGGCCCATGCGACCGAAGGGTGAAGGGGGGGGGGGAACCCTAGGGGGGCCGACCCCTGTCCCTCTCCCCCTATATATATGAGAGGGGAGGGAGGGCTGCCACCACCTCAAGCCACGGCGCAGCCCTCCCTCTCCCCTAGATTGACTCTCCTCTAGTTTGACTCCGCGTTGGTTAGCGAAGCTCTGCTGGATCAACTCCACCACCACCGCCGCCACGCCGTCGTGCTGCCGGAGAACCCATCTACCTCTCCGCCCTCGCTTGCTGGATCAAGGAGGTGGAGATCGTCATCGAGATGTACGTGTGCTGAACGCGGAGGTGTCGTCCGTTCGTCGCTAGATCGTGATTGGATCGTGGGACGGCTTGCGATTTGGATCGCGAAGACGTTCGACTACATCAACCGCGTTTCTTAACGCTTCCCGCTTAGCGATCTACAAGGGTATGTGGATCCGATCTCTCCTCTCGTAGATGCTCATCACCATGGATAGATCTTGTATGTGCGTAGGAACATTTTTGTTTCCCATGCAACGTTCCCTAACAATAATATATTGCCAAACCCGAAAGTAACATCCATTTAAACATTCCTAACTAAAATAGCACCTCACATTAAGATCAGTCAACAGCTATTAACCTAAAATCTCAGGGGGTATGTACAATTGATCCAAGCCAAACACTCACCGATCATGAAATCCACATGTCCGCCAGCCTCCCTATTTCAGCCTATCTACTCCATTGTTGCCCTCCTGCGGGCACCCACGGCCCTGTCAGTGAATTGTAAGCAGAATAAAAAAATAAATCAAACAACAGTCAATCGTCTACAGAACTGTAGAACTGGAAGAAACTGAATCAAGAAACCAAAATAAAACACAACTCTCACCTCAAAATTGACCTTGTTTTTTTCTTCATGTTTCTGCGGGAATAAGATTGTACAATGAAGGAGCAGGAAATCAATCTTAGTTGCACAGAGAAAAACATTTATTTGATTGAAGAACTTTGTATGGTGACTATTGTTCCATCTAATAAACCATATCTTCTTAAGAAAGAACAACATCTTTCTCGCGGCAGAAGTGAAAAGGTAAAAGATGCTAAAATTGCAAAGAGAGGTTTACCTAGCGTCACACAAAACAACTAAAGTAAGATATTGGAACTAATGTTGCGGATAGTCCTCCTGTTGGACAATGAACCTCTGTTAAGAAAAAAATTATATGCAAATAATTTTATCTTCCGCCTGTTTAATATATTTTCAACCATGGAGCTCTCTCCTGTTATATCACTCAAAAATTAAAATAAGCAATCAATTTTTTGAACACAAGCACACTCAAATAAGAATAATAAAATGAGACGAAAAGAACATACTACCTTGTCTCCAATTTATTTTTAATGTAGAGGACTATGCATTATCTATAACAGTTAATAAACTACAGGATACACATTTCCAGTCTATAGCTCTAGCTGAAGGTTGTATATATGTCCACTTCAAAAAAGGGGAATCATATGTGAGCCATAAGCAATTGCATATAAATAATAGTTCATACCATGAAAGAACTTCTCTCCCAATAATTCAAAATCCATAGACTATATTACATGCAGTTCACATAACATACGAATAGAAGGTAGAAAATAGCCACAAAAGAAATTACCTCCAACATTGGTTAAGGAGCATTGGAAAGAATAAGACATGGCGGTCGGTGAACACAACCTGTGGAAGGCATGGGTCACACAATTATTGGAATGCCAAACCAGGAATTAACATGGGAGTAAAGAACATACACCACACATATTTGTAAAAAGGCACAATCACACAACCCAAACAGGAACTGAACAATAGACTACAAATAAGCAACACCAAATGCCCACTGATGGCATCAACTAAAGTATCGGAAGAAGCCATCTCAGTTATATTAACCAAGACATGGTGATTTCTCCCCATCCAAAAGAACTAATCTTGTAGATAATTTGACCTGAGAGAAATTTCCGGTCATATGCTTCCTTTGACTTGGTCCAATCAGAACTTAGTCCTGCTGCACATCCATGTGCTCCAGCGTTTGCACTTCTCCCCTAACCAGAACGTGAACATGAAGGTAAATAGAAGCAATACAAGGCATGAGAGGCAAGGGCTGGAGATGTACCTAAGCTGAGATGTAGAACCGGCAGCAAGGTAGCACCTGGAAAAGGGGAACGACATTGTAGTGACGTGCATGGCGTCGCATGCGACCATGGCCCACACAAACAGATCGACGGAAGAGCCCGAGGTGCTGAAGATGAGGCGGAGAGGGCTGGGAGACAGAGACAAGGGTGAGGGTTTGGCAAGGAAGAGAGGAGATGGATCTCACCACTTCCAACCTGAGCTTGCCGGCGAGCTGTCCTCTGCTACCCCAACTTGAGCACCTCGAGCTCACGAGCAGATCCATACGATCCCACCATCCCTCTCCTCCGCTCCTCCTCTGTTTGGCAATTGACATCACCCTCTCCTTCTCTATCATCGCGCACCGTCGTCGAAGCTTGGGCGGCCGGATCGGGAAGTGGAGATGGGGCGGGACGGGAGGCGGCGGCGACAGGAGGAGGAGGCAGGGAAGAGAAGAGTGGGAGGGAGGGGGAGGAGAGTGGTACGGGAGGCGGCGGCGACAGGAGGAGGAGGCGGGGAAGAGAAGAGTGGGCAGGAGGGGGAGGAGAGTGCGGGAGCGGGCGACAGCTAGGGTTTCTCCACGGGATCGGCTGAGTTTTATACACCTGCAGGTGAAAGTACTAAAATGCCCTCGGCGGGGCACAAAATTTAGAGGCGGTGGCAGAGCACTATTCATAGCATTATAAGGCGACGTGGACGCCTTCGTTCTGCCTAGAAGTCTAGCCAGGTTTATATGTTCAATGCTAGCAGCTGTAGCAGCAACAATGCTACATCAATGGAGGATTACTGTTTACGCGCTAATCTTGACATGTCAATTTTCTATTGGAGGAAAAGGCCCACCCCGGTGAAAATCAGGGGGTGGAGAGATTTTTATGGAAAATCAGATAATAGGCTCATGTGTTTAGCATTTTTGTCTGTAGCAGTACAATTACCTCATGTGCTTACAAGCAGCAATGCCATAGGCATCACATCTGCTGGACGCGGAATCGATCGGCTATGTGTAGGAGTGTGCTTCAACTATTAATTTAACCTGCATGCAGTGGCGGAGTTAGCCGAAAATCACTAAGGGCAATACAGCATCAATGCTTATATGTGTTATAGTCCGCTCAGGGTCGCCACTTTGGGTTTCCGGACGATTGTGATATTTCATGACTTCCAAAGTGTCGGATGGGTAAATTCTCTTAAGGTCAAAGGGCCGATCTAATTAGAATGTTGATGCTTCGTTCACCGGCGACAATATATGAAGGACACAACGTGATTGAGGTTTTATAGAGACTAGTAGAACGCCCGTGCGTTGCCACGGGCTTTTAATTTATTTTTTAGTTGCACCTTATTAATGGTACGTGCATTGCTACGGGGAAAAAAAATATCTTACCGAAACTAAAGCGTGGCATGAAATACTTGTCATCGTATTTTGTGCATGTACAGTTCATACATGTATCTATGCATCATTGACGTATCCACCTTATTGACCTCATCTCTCGTGAGCATCCCATCATCATCGTTCTAGTCAAGCCTGTTAATTTCACTGCCGCCACAAGGTCTGGACAACACATAACCGACAAGCACAACTTTCGCCTACGAGACCATTCCTCTCTATTATATCTGACCTTGTTAGCCAGAGCACACTGAATCAACATAGCACAACCTTAGACGTGGAGCAGCCATTGGACATGGAGGAGAGTGATCCAGTGCTCCACGTCCAAAAATCAAGGGACTTGAGCCATGGCCCTGTTGAGCCTCCTGTAAGCACACACCAATTCACATAACAAAAAAAGTAAGAATTCACACTGTAAGAAGCAACAGTGTTAAGCAATGAACTCACTTCCTCCTGAACTGGAGTGAGGCTACCATATTCAACACCTCTTAGAATAAGTGATGATCCAAAGTTCCAAACATGTCAACATTGTTAGACTGCCAGGCCATCCAAGTTCACGAGCTTAAGAATCCCTTTTGACTTTGAGTCGCATCTGCAATTGTTGGAAGCCATGATAAAAGCAGTGACATTCCATCAAACATGCCAGCGGAAAATCATTTTTGGCTGGTACCAGGATATAAATCGCTTGGGCTCATCAAAGATAACAGCAAAGGAGTCAGGCCACCGAAACTCTCTATCATCTTCTCGCAGAGTCGCAAACCACCAAAGCTGCCCATGACAAATAGGGGACGAAGCATAGGAGCAGAGAGATTATTACGGAGGCGAGCGATATACACAGGAGCCACAACGGCGACCGAGGCGAGGTTGATGCGATTGGGACGACTCGTTGATCACGTCATGATCCTTAACGACCATCCTACCCTCAGATGTCTGTTCGTGAATGAGCATTGCCTTGTTCTTAAACCTATCCGAATTCACCTTCATCTCGAGGTTGAGAGTGTGGACATGATCACCCTGATGACACACATGTCATTCTCTCCGCCTTTATCAGGCAAGCAAACCTGGTCCTCAAGTAAGTTATTTGCATGGACAGCAACGATGGAGAAGTCCCATTTACATGATGCACAATGTCCTTGTATCATAGAAGTCCATCCTACCCATTGGTAGAAATTGATCCTATTCCGGAACTTAGGTTGGATGATGGTCTCCAAGACACCCGTCTCAAGTTCATCAATGTCACAACCATAACTCATCAGTCATCCCACCCTCATACGCCCCACCAACGTACGCCTCCGAGCTCGCTTTGTCTCTTATCCAACAAAAAATCAGTCTGAATGCATGGATAAAACTCTTGCCTTTATGAAAGAAATAGAAAAATGTTGAAGTATCTGAAACAACATTATGGACGATAAATAGTAATCGATGTTTATCAGTTGCACTTAGTTCGCTGACAAAAAATTAAATTTATCATTCTTTATCTTCTCCTATAAATATAACTTAAACATGTAATAGTGGGGAGAACTGAAAGGGTATGAAGAATCTCCTTCTTTATAAGTGTATACCCTTATATAAAGCAGCACCATGCCAGTCACTTCTATTTTTGGCCATCACATCAATATGCAACGCATTAGAAGCACGCTATCACATGTTCATCTTTTTCCTTCTACACCTTCCTCCCCTCCCGCGATGGTTCCCCCTCCTTCCCCGTGGCCTACCCAGGCCTAACCGCCCTCCCCTCGACATCCCCACCGCTGTGTTAGCCGCCCCCCGTTTCGAACCCGCTCCCGCCGGATCCCACTCGTACACGGCTCAACATCGCCATCCCCACCTTCGGCCTCATGCAAAGCAAAAAGTGACTGACGCAACAAAAAAATAAGGCACGTGAGATTTTGCAAAACCTAACGATACTTTCAGATACATACTTCGCATCACAAATTTATGATCATACATCAATCATGTTTCAGCAACTTGATCAAACAATCATTGAACAAATATTTGATATCACAATGATGTAATTTCTCCTTCACCTCAAGGTCCACATGAAGCACATTCTCTTCTATTATTTTCTTTACAAATCAATTACATCCAATGTTCCTACAAAAAGTGGAAGTGATTGTACAATTTTATGAGTTACTCATGCCTAATGGCTTGTCCTCTTTGTCACCAGACTACTCCACCAAACATTGAGCTTCACAATAATCACAATGGTCATCCTAAATGAGTTTACCATCTTCCTCGACAACAATTGTGTGGAGCTGCCAAAGTTGTGAACTTTAAAAAATACAATGAATGTGGGCATTGATGGAAATGGAACATTTGCAACATGATCACGATATAGCCTTGGGGCGCAACTTCGCTTTCATCATATGCCAACTCCCTTGGTGTCTCCCTCCTTTCTCTTAGCTTCATCACCTCCCTCCCTCCTTCCTCATCCCCCATCATTCTCCTTCGCTCGTTGCATCCTCTCCCTTGGTGTCTATCATTCATATCCCTCAGCTCGCTACCATCATTTCCACTCCTTCTCCAGCTCGATAAGTGTCTCAGCATCACCTTCCATAATCTATGTTGCTGCTTACTGTTGAACAAGAAAAAAACCATCATCTAGTAGAGCACCTTCGTGACGAGTGAGCAACTACAACAATTGGGAGTCACATTTTCCCTATTGAAAGATATTTTGTGTTAAGGTCAAGCAAAATAGCACAAAAACATACACATAAATCTTCCTTCACTTTAGCAAGTCTATGGAAACTTGACCGTGAATGCATTCCTCAAAATCAAACATGTTCCAGCATGACCATCAACATCCCTCGATTAACAACTTAGCTACACAAAATGAGTATATGATAAAAGAAGTTAGCAAATGTTCTATCATTTGATTCGAAAATATAACAAGAAAATTTTCCTTGGAAGTAGGTTTACCCTCCTTGGAAAAAATAAAGTGCAAACAACTCCATGTCTAAAAATATGTTCTCAATCAAACCAATCAGGCTTCTATTAATATGCATGATACCAAATTCGAAACTGGAACAAAAAAGTGACTTCGATATACGCAAGTGTAAAGTTGAAACTTAGTACGTGGCTTGCATTGGTGAAAGAAAGTTTACCTCTCATATGTGCAGACTCATGGGAAACAAATACCCCATAATTTTGCATGACATAATAATGTGAGCATCAAAAACATTGAACACAGTCAAAAAGTGTGTCAAAGTTAATTCACTAAACTCCTCCATTTCACCAAATCTTCTAGCACATCAGAAGACCAAGTAGAAGGGCATTTCTAGGAGGTTTTTTTGTTGTTACCTTTCCTATTCAAACTATATCGCAACTAAAGAAAAAAAACGAGGACTTAACTAATTTGTTGCAATGGTATGGGAACTACAAGCATCTTTCTAAGCAGACGCACGGCCAAAACAAAAATATTTAGTCAGGAAATGAAAGTAAGATTTCAATTGTCACATATCATAAAGCACAGAACTGCGTGTGGATGCATTATAATGTTTCTTGGATGTACTCTATCCGCGCTAGTTAGCTGATAAATGTACATAAACCTTTTGTCCTGTGAAAGCCATTTTGTAACTACTCCAACTAAAAGGGAAAAAGACAAGATTTGAAGAATTCACCAATAGAAGATCTTATTGATCTTTCTTATTCCCTTGTGATCATAAACACATGTAGATCATCTACATACAATACGCACGTTTTTAATTTAATGTGGAGGCCGAGGCACACACCTACACACAATCAATGGGACCGATGGTCCTCCTAGATTATTGCCACAATTTCAGTGAGCTCCTTTAGATGGATGAAGAAAACAACATGAATGGGAAGGGAGGTCCATTTAATACAAATGAAGTAGCACGCATCATCACAAGTACAATCTGCAACAACAATAAGAAAAATATTTGATGATGTCTAACTGTAAGCATGAGCATCCTAACTAAATAAGAAAAATTGTCCAACAACAATAACCAAATAAGGGATGGCATTAATCGGATTAAGGTCTACTGTGCTGCCAACAGTAACTTTGTGCTAATGTGAAATATATCAAGGTTCTTCCAGAGGAATATTTTGCAATTCTCAAGGATAGGTATAAGTTACAATAAAAGTTTACATATCAGGCAAAATTCACTGCACTCAAAGGCACATTTTAACCAGCCAAATATTCTTCATGTCCATCTACAAGAGTACGACTGTAGTGTAAAAAGTAGAAACATGTCACCATGCATCTATCCAAACAAATATGTGGTACCCATCGACTACAATTAAGATAAAAAAATGAGAATTGTCTTAGCCGTCTCATACCTGAAGCTACCAAACCATCAATGCCATAACAATATGTGTGCGTCTTTGTGGCGACGAAAACCTGCAATTCCTCACGAATACATTGATCGTACAATAGTCAAGAGATTCATGTTACTGTGGTAGAAGAAAACACGGTGAAGTGCATCATATCCACAAAACAATTCAGACAAGGGTTGCCTCCAGGACACTGCATCGTTGGTGGCATTGTCGTTGACAATGCTCGTGTATGAAAATTCAGATATGACATATATGACCCATTAGTGATATCCACTAATCATATCAGTTCATCGTGAAGAATCCTCCATAAATATAAAAGATTAGGTTTCATCGCTTATCATTGCATCCTCTTGAAAGAAGTGTATATCATCCGTCAGAACAAGCTTCAATCAAATGGTGAATAGTGTAAGGTAGAAATAACCAACTAATTATTATTGATAAGTTTGCAAAATGTATTCTGAGTTAACCAATCAAACTTAAGTGAGAACCTTTTCTCTATTATACCTAAAACATACAGGAGAATGTAATTTATAATTTTATGCTCTAGGAAATCACAACACTATCCAAGAGATGCACAAATAAATACTAACAAAATAAATGATTAACTATTTAGTCACTATGTTCTACCTATTCTTAACAACCAAGAGATGTACCAAGCCAAGAAATGCATATCAGATGAATAAGCGTTCCTAGAGATCGAAATACCCTTACAATCTGACATCAAATCAAAGGATGCAAAGAACGTGCTCTGTCTACAAGTATATCTGGACCTTAATGGTTTAGTTCTAGGTCCAACAAGTAATATATTTTCAGGTACCCCGAAGTGGCATTTAGATAGCAAGATTTCTGGAATAATATTATTTTTTGAAACCAGAAAAACTCAGTAATCATGATGGTTAACACCAGTTCAAGAAAACAAGAGAAGGGCAGGTCTCGGATGATTGGATATGTTGTGATCAGTCAATATAATTTTAGAAAACTTCAGACCATTACCTTCAGAGTTCAGACTGACAAGCATCTTTAGATGCCCACCTCTAGTTAAGCTGGCAAGGCATCATCTTCTCTCACCTAGCACTATCCAACACAAAATAGAGTAAGCAGGAGCAGCACGAGCACTACACAGAAGCAAAGTAAGCAGTAGCAGCACGAGCACACAGGGGGCCAGCCAGGAACAACAACATTAGTACGGGCTGACCACGAGCAGAAGGAACATGCACCGGCAAGAAGCAGCAGCAGCGGCATGACATAGCGACGGCAGTGCATGAGCACACGGGCCCGACGGCGGGGTAATTGCAGCACCTGCAACATGACGGGGCGACCGCGTCTTGCTGGTAACCCTAACCCTAGCTCGCCGTCCCAGGCAAATTGGAAGAGAGAGAGAGAGGAAGTGTCCTGACGGCGACCTGGAGGCCCACAATGAACGCGACGGCAGCTCCTCTTTGAACTCGACGGTGACCTGTAGGAACTCGACGGCTACTCCACCTTCTACCTCTACGGAGGCTCCTCTAGCCCCTCGCCGCCGCCAAGGAGATCCGCGATGGCTGCGCGCTATTGGTTTCCGTCGTCATTCCAATCGATCGGCGGCGGCGTAAGGACGCATGATGGCGGCTGGGGCTAGGTCATGTCGTTGCTTTGATGTGATCGAGGGATGCCTCGCTACAGGATTGCTGGGTTTTTTTCGCGTGTGGGGTGGGTCGATGATGCGATCGAGGGATGCCTCGCTAGTTGCCATCCAGCTCGGTGTTGTCGTCCAGCTGCGACATGGGTGGATGAACTGGAGGGAGGGGGCTCCGGTCCGGCCCACGGCAGGCGGGTGGATGGACGGGTTTGCCCCTTTGGGTGGCCGCGTCAGTGCAACGGCGCCGGCCTGCCGCCGGTACTCTCAGAAGGCCAGGAATACGCACGTCACGAGCATGCCAACCGCGACCATGATGGCCATGACCTTCGCCATACCGCCCATTCCAGCGCTCCTCCTGATGCCTTCCCGCCGGGGCCAAGATGGCCCAAAGGCCACCGCGCTCCCATATGCTCTCCCTCCTATCTTCCATGGCCGGTACAAAGGACGGGTTGGGATGAACGAGAGGCAACTCTCGAGATCTAGATCGGGTGTGATCTGCTTTGGAAGAGAAATCTGAATTGGGAATGATTGGAAAGGATTGAGGGAAGGAGATCGGGAATGGAATGGAAATAAGGTCGGGTGTGATCGGATTTGGAAGAAAAAACTGAATTGGGAGTGATTGGAAAGGATTGGGGGAAGGAGATCCAGACTGAAATGGAAACATTGAGAGAAGATCGGTGGGATAGGGAAAAAAATCTGTGGGCAGGTTTAACCAGACGAAGGCGTGGGTCGGGAGACGAAAAAAAACGGACGAAAAAAAACCGGACAAAGGTGGGAGGGATGACGAAAAAACCCCGAGAAAGGAGCTACCAAGTGCCCCTTATGGAGTAGAGATATTTGGTATGGCGCGGTAGCATTGGTGGGGGCCAGGGCAAGAAGGGTGGCAAGGCGACGATGCTACTGCTTGCAGGTGAGAACGGTTTGCGTGTTGGCTGCTGGATTCCTCTATTGCATAGTAAGGTCGTTGCAGTTTGGGGTCAAAATCCTAGTCATCCAGTTTGTATACGATTTGTTCACAGTCTAGAGGTTGGCATTGACGTTTAGCTTGAGTTTAGACTATTTAATTTTTTTAATACTATTTTGTTGCCTACGAACCACTAAAACATTAGTTTTGGCACATTGAAATAATAATTAGTATTGAATGTCATGACATTTACATAGACGCTTACAAAATTCTTCTTCTTTCGACATAAACCACTAGTAGAAAACATGGCTTTGGTCCTGGCCAGATCAGAGCATTAGTCTCGGTCGTGTTACGAACCGGGACTAATGGGAGCATCTGTCCCGGTTCGAGCATCTAGGACGCCGGCCGGGCCTCGGCAGGCATCAGTCCCGGTTCAACTGGGACCTTTAGTCCCGGTTCCACCCACCAACCAGGACTAAAGGGGTTGCTGCCCTTTAGTCCCGGTTTGTGTCTGGAACCGGGACTAAAGGGTAGGCCTTTAGTCCCGGTTTTAGATACAAACCGGGACTAATGTTTTGCCTATATATATCCACGCCCCCCATCTCCTCTGTTTTTTGGCCGTGGAAGGGTTGGAGGTGTGTGCTACTCTATTCTCACCTCCTATGCACATGAGGTGTTTGATGAAATGCCTAAGCCACACTTAAGCTTTCTCCTCTCCAAGCTCGACCTCCAATCTACATTTTCCCCAAGATTTGTCTAGGTTTGGCGGTGCACCAACTACACAAGTGTTCTAAAAGGTTAGCAACTTCATCCTTTCATCTCTCACTGCTAGTTTAGCTCATTTCAAATGTTCTAGAAGTAGAGTGGTTTGTGGGTTTTAGTGGAGGAGTGTATGTGGGAGTTCTTTTGATTTAGATGCACAATTTGAGCTCAAACTAACTTCTTAGAGTCTGCACATGTGTAGGGTGCCGTCCCGTCCCCGTCCTCCCTGCCGTCGCCGATCTTGTCATCGGCACCACCGTGGTGAGCCCCTTGTTCTTATCTTCTTTTTAAAAGGAAAAAATTCTTACTTGTATGATTTAGATAGCTACTTGTATAATTTTCTTACTATTATTATTTTTTGTTATTATATCGTCACATGGTTTTGGTATCCGCCCCCGTCGGCTCTCGTCCGGTCTATGATTCAGATTTGGTATATTATCTTTTATAACTATTTGTTTCATTTAGTGTTCATGACAATTATGCCGACCAACATGACATAGATGTTTTTATCTAGGAGGTATGTGAACCGGAAATTCCAACCGACCCTATTGTTGGAGATATCACCCTGTGGTGAGAGCCGCCCAGGAGGGGCCGGGTCATGAGGTTGGCGGCTTAATAGTAAGGCCAGGGAGTAAATTGCTGGTGGGCCTGGAGGAGGCCCAGAGGCGGAAGGCAACATGTGACCCGGTGGCGTAAGCCGCCGGTGGCAGCTTGCCAGACAAGGCAAGGGTAGTTAGGGGCAAGGTCGATTACTAAGTATGACCCGGCCCGGACTCTTGTAAGCCCAGGGCCTCGACCTGTGTATATAAAGGCGGGTTCCCTGGGTGGCTTAGGCGACGACAACCCTTTGATCGAGTACTAGGTCAAGCGAATCCGCTCCCTTGTAATCGATACCCAATCAATACAACTCAAAGCAGGACGTAGGCTATTACCTCCTTCGAGAGGGGCCGTACCTGGGTAAACCTGTGTCCTTCGTCCCGACGAACCCCTTCGAGTTAACCGCCGTAGCGATGGCTTCACACCTAAGTCCTTGCCGTAGAACATCTGTCGTGATAAAACCACGATAGTTGGCGCCCACCATGGGGCCAATGCTCGGTGGTTTGGAGTACTCAAAGGGCTCTCTTCCAGGGATCGAGGGATACGCCGCGGGGTCCGAAGGCCGATGAGCACGAGGCGCTGCCGAGGGCGGACGCGGGGTCCGCCGGCGGATCAGCGCGAGGCGCTGCCGAGGGCGGACGCGGGGTCCGCCGGCCGATGAGCGGGAGGCCCTGCCGGGGGCGGACGCGGGGTCGGCCGGCCGATGAGCGCGAGGCCCTGCCGGGGGCGGACGCGGGGTCGGCCGGCCGATGAGCGCGAGGCCCTGCCGGGGGCGGACGCGGGGTCCGCCGGCCGATGAGCGCGAGGCGCTGCCGGGGGCGGACGCGGGGTCCGCCGCCTGATGAGCGCGAGGCGCGGCCGAGGGCGGACGCGGGGTCCGCCGGCCGATGGGCGCGAGGCGCCGCCGAGGGCGGACGCGTGGTCCGCCGCCTGATGAGCGCGAGGCGCTGCCGAAGGCGGACGCGGGGTCCGAAGGCCGATGAGCACGAGGCGCTGCCGAGGGCGGACGCGGGGTCCGCCGGCGGATCAGCGCGAGGCGCTGCCGAGGGCGGACGCGGGGTCCGCCGGCCGATGAGCGCGAGGCGCTGCCGAGGGCGGACACGGGGTCCGTCGGCTGATGAGCGCGAGCCGCTGCCGAGGGCGGACGGGGGGTCCGCCGGCTGAAGAGCCCGAGGCGCTGCCGAGGGCGGACGCGGGGTCCGTCGGCGGATGAGCGCGAGGCGCAGCCGAGGGCGGACGCGGGGTCCGTCGGCGGATGAGCGCGAGACGCCGCCGAGGGCGGACGAGGGGTCCGCCGGCTGATGAGCCCGAGGCGCTGCCGAGGGCGGACACGGGGTCCGCCGGCCGATGAGCGCGAGGCGCTGCCGAGGGCGGACGCGGGGTCCGTCGGCGGATGAGCGCGAGGCGCTGCCGAGGGCGGACGCGGGGTCCGCCGGCTAAATGGGCGCGGGGCGCTGCCGAGGGCGGACGCGGGGTCCGCCGGCGGATGAGCGCGAGGCGCTGCCGAGGGCGTAAGCGGGGTCCGCCGGCCGATGGGCGGAAGGCGCTGCCGAGGGCGGATGCGGGGTCCGCCGGCCGATGGCCGCGAGGCGCCGCCGAGGGCGGACGCGGGGTCCGCCGGCGGATGAGCGCGAGGCGCTGCCGAGGGCGGACGCGGGGTCCGCCGGCTAAATGGTCGCGAGGCGCCGCCGAGAGCGGACGCGGGGTCCGCCGGCCGATGGGCACGAGGCGCCGCCGAGGGCAGACGCGGGGTCCACCGGCCGATGCGCGCGAGGCGCCGCCGAGGGCGGACGCGGGGTCCGCCGGCCGATGGGCGCTCATACGTGCACAAGTGATAGTCACCAAAAACACCCACAAGCTCTCCCACCAAAGTCTGTCCAAAGCCAAATACTCAAAATCGGTGCAACCAACATTTCCATCCCGGTGCCACCGATTCTCAACCTCAGACAGACTCAGCCAAACCCTAGCCACTTCGGTGCAACCGATTCAATCCCGGTGCCACCGAGTTTTGGTTGCCAACTCTCTGTTACGCAAATTCACAATATCGGTACCACCGAGATTGTTGGATCGGCGTCACCGGGATTGTCAATCTGACCGTTGGTCACCTTATCAGTGCAACCGAGTTTCCTATATCGGTCTCACCGAGATTCAAAAGTTGCCACCTTTTTGTCACTTCGGTACCACCGAGATTTACACATCGGTGTCACCGAGTTGGTCATTTTGTGTGTAACGGTTCGATTTTTGGGGATGCCTATATATACCCCTCCACCACCACCTACTCGAAAGAGAAGCACTCAGAACTATTCCATACTTGCCCCATCCAGTTTTCTGAGAGAGAACCACCTATTCTTGTGTTGAGGTCAAGATCTTCCACTCCAACCATATGGATCTTGATTTCTAGCCTCCCCAAGTTGCTTTCCACCAATCCCATCACTTCCACCAAGACATATCTGTGAGAGAGTGATTGTGTGTTGAGGAGTGTATCATCTTGAAGCACAAGAGCAAGGAGTTCATCGTCATTACCGAGCCTATTACCTTTTGGAGGGTGGTGCCTCCTAGATTGGTTAGGTGTTGCTTGGGAGCCTCCTACTTCGTGTTGTGGAGTTGAACCAAGAAGTTTGTAAGGGCAAGGAGATCGCCTACTTCGTGAAGATCTACCCATAGTGAGGCTAGTCCTTCGTGGACGGAAGCTGTTATGGAATAGTCAAGGTTGCTACTTCGTGGACCCTTATGGGTGGAGCCCTCCGTGGACTCTCGCGACCGTTACCCTCCGTGGGTTGAAGACTCCATAAACGTGGATGTACGATAGCACCACCTATCGGAACCACGGGAAAAAATCCTTGCGTCTCCAATTGTGTTTGATCTCCATATCTCTACTCTTTACTTCATGTGCAATGTCTACCCATAGTGATCCCTCAACGTGTTCACCAAGGTACTTATGGATGGCGGCAGCAGCATCAAAATCCTGTATTATGACACGTTTCGCCAGCTGAACCTGCTTGACAAGGATCTCAAGCCATCTTCAACAATCTTTCACGGTGTGGTGCCCGGTAAATCGGTTTATCCAGTTGGAAAAATTGCCCTGGAAGTAGCCTTTGGCGATGAGTTCAACTACAGGGTGGAGACCTTATGGTTCGAGGTGGTCAAAATCAAGAGCCCGTATCACGCCTTGTTTGGGCGGCCGGCTTACGCCAAGTTCATGGCTAGGCCTTGTTATGTCTACTTGCAGCTCAAGATGCCTGGGTTAAATGGAACGATTACAGTGCACGGTGACCGGAAGATTGCTCTTGAGTGCGAGGAAGGCGATGCTGCGTATGCAGAGTCAAGTTGTGCTGAGGCGGAGCTCAAATTTTATAAAGAGAATGTTGACCCGACGGATATGACCCCGTTGAAAAAGCCCAGCATGGAATCTGAGCCACCCCTGAAGTTTGTGGCAGAGGATACCAAGATGGTGGATTTTACTCCTGGCGACTCATCGCAGCAGATTACTATTGGGGCTAATATGGATCCCAAATAGGAAAGCGCGCTCATCGAATTCATCCATGAGAATCGGGACATCTTTGCATGGAAACCTTCTAACATGCCGGGTGTACCGAGAGAATTCGCTGAGCACCACCTTAATGTGGATCCTAAGTTTAAGCCGGTCAAACAGTTCGTCCGTCGTTTCAATGAAGAGAGGCGTAAGGCTATTGGAGAAGAGGTAGCCCGGCTCTTGGCAGCATGGTTTATCGTTGAAGTTTTTCACCCGGAGTGGTTGGCTAACCCCATGCTTGTGCTTAAAAAGAATGGCACGTGGCGCATGTGTGTAGATTACACGGATCTCAATAAAGCATGTCCGGTTGATCCATTTGCTCTCCCCCGTATCGACCAGATCATTGATGCAACGGCGGGTTGCGAGAGCCTATGTTTCCTGGATGCTTACTCAGGTTATCATCAGATCAAGATGGCAGTCAAAGACCAAGAGAAGACATCCTTCATTACACCTTTTGGAGCTTTCTGCTATGTGTCTATGCCCTTGGGACTCAATAGTGCACAGGCGACTTATCAGCGCTGTGTGCAGAACTGTCTTCATGGTCAAATCGGGCGCAATGTTCATGCTTACGTGGATGATATTGTGGTCAAGTCAGGGAAGAAGGAG
Organism: Elymus sibiricus; assembly: GCA_039707655.1. NCBI lineage: Eukaryota > Viridiplantae > Streptophyta > Magnoliopsida > Poales > Poaceae > Elymus > Elymus sibiricus. Next base: position 74,282,682 of record CM077667.1, read on the forward strand.
ACTCTGTTGGATGATTTGAAAGAAACTTTTGATAACCTGCGGGTTTACAAGATGGTGCTTAACCCGGCCAAGTGTGTGTTTGGTGAGCATGCAGGCAAGCTCTTGGGATTCTTGGTCTCCGAGCGCGGCATTGAGGCTAACCCAGACAAGATAAAGGCCATCACTTCTTTGCCTAAGCCGGCGTGCATCAATGATGTCTAGCGCTTTGCGAGTCGTATTGCCGCTCTAAGCCAGTTCAGAAGCCGCCTGGGTGAGAAAGCTATTCTGCTGTATCAGATGATGAAGAAGACAGATGACTTTGTCTGGAGTGATGCGGCCAATGAAGCGTTCGAGGCGCTCAAAAAGTAGCTGGCTGAGGCGCCCGTTTTGGCTGCTCCGGTGGAAAAAGAGCCTTTGCTCCTGTACGTGGCGGCTAACAATAGAGCCGTCAGTGCTGCAGTTGTGGTGGAGCGCAAGGAGGCGGGTAAGGAGTACCTAGTCCAGCGGCCGGTTTACTATGTCAGTGAGGTCTTGGCAGAATCCAAGCAGAGATACCCGCATTGGCAAAAGCTGGTGTTTGGAGTATTCATGGCCAATCGCAAGTTGAAGCACTACTTCCTTGGCCATCCAATCACAATGGTCAGCTCTGCTCCTCTGGGAGATATCATTCAGAATAGAGAAGCCACTGGCAGGATTGCTAAGTGGTCAATTGAGCTTAGGCCACTCAATCTGAAATATGTGCCCCGGACGGCTGTGAAATCTCAAGCCTTGGTGGATTTTATCAATGTCCGGACAGAGTGTCAAGCACCCGAGGAGAAGCCGGACAATACGTATTGGACAATTCATTTTGATGGCTCCAGGCAATTGGAAGGCTCGGGGGCTGGAGTTGTTTTAACTTCGCCAAGAGGTGACCAATTCTGTTATGTTTTGAGGTTAATGTTTCCTTGCACTAACAATGTGGCTAAATATGAGGCTTTGCTTCATGGGCTCCGTGTAGCAAAGGAGATGAATTTGAGTCGGGTCAGATGCCTCGACGACTCAGACCTAGTGGCTCAGCAAGTTTTTGGCACATGGGATTCCAAGGACCCTCGCATGGCAGCTTATCGCCAGGCGGTTGATGTCATTGCTGGTCACTTCAAGGGTTATCAGGTGGATCATATAGATTGTCAGAAGAATGAGGCGGCTGATGCACTATCCAGACTGGGGTCTCAGTGTAAGCCAGTGCCACCTAATGTGTTTCTGGACGTACTGCATCACCCGTCGGTTAAATTACCATCAGAAGAGGATCTTGCGATACCTGACCCGGAAGGGCAATTAGTAGCGGCTCTCCGTGCAATCCAGGATTGGACGCTGCCTTATCTGGCATATCTGACTCATGGTGAGTTACCCCAAGATGAGACCTTGGCGTGGCAGATTATGAGGCGATCCAAGTCTGTGACTATTGTTAACGGCGAGTTGCACAGGCGCAGCGTGACAGGCGTTTTTCAGCGCTCTGTTTCTCCTGATGAGGGCCGGGAAATCCTGCAAGAGATACATGCCGGTGATTGTGGTCATCACGCCGGGTCAAAATCTTTGGTGCCTAAGGCTTTTCTGCACAGTTTTTACTGGTTAACAGCTCACAAAGATGCAGAGGACTTGGGCAGTAAATGTGGTGGATGTCAGAAATTCGGACGACGGGCCCATGTGCCGGCTCTGGAGTTATGGATGATTCCAATCACCTGGCCGTTTGCGGTCTGGGGGCTTGATATGGTGGGACTGTTGGGGAACGTTGCATGGGAAACAAAAATTTTCCTACGCACACACAAGATCTATCCATGGTGATGAGCATCTACGAGAGGGAGAGTGAATCTACATACCCTTGTAGATCGCTAAGCGGAAGCGTTAAGAAACGCGGTTGATGTAGTCGAACGTCTCCGCGATCCAAATCGCAAGTCGTCCCTCGATCCGATCACAAACTAGTGCCGAACGGACGGCACCTCCGCGTTCAACACAAGTACGGCTTGATGACGCCTTCACCTCCTCGATCCAGCGAGCGATGATGAAGTAGTAGATGAGTTCCGGCAGCACGACGGCGTGGTGATGGTGGTGAGGAACAATCTCTGCAGGGCTTCGCCAAGCACTCCGGAGATTATGACGGGAGAACTAGAGGGTTAGGGTTGCCGACACACGTCTTGGGAAATCTTAATGTGTCCCGTGTGCTAGCCCTGCCCCTCTATTTATATGTTGAGCCTTGGGGTCTAAACTTGGAGTAAAAGCCTCCTCCAGGTCGGTTTTGCCAGCACAAGGTCGGTTTGGCCCGCAGGGAAAGAGTCCAACTCGGATCCCTGCAGTACCGCTTGAGCGGCAGTACCGCTTGAGCGGTAGTACCGCTTCACACAAGTGGTAGTACCGCTTATGCGGTAGTAGCGCTTCACACAAGCGGTAGTACCGCTTACGCGGTAGTACTGCCTTACCAGCGGTAGTACCGCTTAAGGCAGTAGCAAAACTTCCTTTTGCACTTTCCAATACCTCGTGGGCTTTATCCCTTTGGCTCATATAAAGTGTTGCTGCACCCGAACACTTCGGTAAACATCCGGAACCCCTTCCGGTGAATTCCGGAACCCTTCCGGAAACCAAAACACTATTATCACATATATCAATCTCTACCTCCGGACTCTTCCGGAGATCCTCGTCATGTCCGGGATCTTATCCAGGACTCCGAACAACCTTCGGTCACCAACAAAATAACTCAACTATACTAATCGTCACCAAACGTTAAGTGTGTAGACCCTGCGGGTTCGAGAACTATGTAGACATGACCGAGACACCTCTACGATCAATAACCAATAGCGGGACCTGGATGCCCATATTGGCTCCTACATATTCTACAAAGATCTTTATCGGTCGAACCTCTATGTCAAGGATTCAGTTAATCCCGTATACTGTTCCCTTTGTTCTTCTGTATGTTACTTGCCCGAGATTCGATCGTCGGTATCTCTATACCTAGTTCAATCTCGTTACCGGCAAGTCTCTTTACTCGTTCCGTAATACAAGATCTCGTGGCTAACATTTTAGTCACATTGCTTGCAAGGCTCATTGTGATGTTGTATTACCGAGTGGGCCCTGAGATACCTCTCCGTCACACGGAGTAACAAATCCCAGTCTTGATCCATGCCAACCCAACAGACACCCTCGGAGATACCTGTAGAGCACCTTTATAGTCACCCAGTTACGTTGCGACGTTTGATACACACAAGGTACTCCTTTGATGTCAGGGAGTTGCATGATCTCATGGTCATAGGAACAGATACTTGACATGCAGAAAACAATAGCAATAAACTGACACAATCATATGCTACGTTTATAGTTTGGGTCTTGTCCATCACATCATTCTCCTAATGATGTGATCCCGTTATCAAATGACATCTCATGTCTATGGCTAGGAAACCTTAACCATCTTTTGATCAACGAGCTAGTCAACTAGAGGCTTACTAGGGACACAGTGTTGTCTATGTACCCACACATGTATTTGAGTTTCCAATCAATACAATTATAGCATGGATAATAAACGATTATCATGAACAAGGAAATATAATAATAACCAATTTATTATTGCCTCTAGGGCATATTTCCAACAGTCTCCCACTTGCACTAGAGTCAATAATCTAGTTCGCATCACTATGTGATTTACATTGTAATGAATCGAACACCCATGCAGTTCTGGTGTTGTTCATTTTTAGCCCTTGGAAGAGGTTTAGTCATCAGATCTGCAACATTCAGATCCGTGTGTACTTTGCAAATATTTATGTCGTCCTCCTTAATGTAATCGCGGATGGAATTGAAACGTCGCTTTATGTGTCTGGTCCTCTTGTGAAATCTTGGTTCCTTGGCTAGAGCAATGGCACCAGTATTATCACAAAACAGAGTCATTGGGTTAAGCGCACTAGGCACTACTCCAAGATCTGTCATGAACTCCTTCATCCAGACACCTTCCTTCGCCGCCTCCGAGGCAGCGATGTACTCCGCTTCGCATGTAGAATCAGCTACCACGCTTTGCTTGGAACTGCACCAGCTCACCGCACCCCCATTAAGAATAAATACGTATCCGGTTTGCGACTTAGAGTCATCCGGATCAGTGTCAAAGCTTGCATCGACGTAACCCTTTACGACGAGCTTTTGATCACCTCCATAAACGAGAAACATGTCCTTAGTCCTTTTCAGGTACTTCAGGATATTCTTGACCGCCGTCCAGTGTTCCATTCCTGGAGCACTTTGAAACCTTCCGACCATACTTATGGCAAGGCTGACATTGGGTCTTGTGCACAGCATTGCATACATGATAGAGCCTATGGCTGAAGCATAGGGGATGACACTCATCTTTTCTCTATCTTCTGCAGTCACTGGGCATTGAGTCTTACTCAACTTCACACCTTGCAATACAGGCAAGAACCCCTTCTTGGACTGATCCATTTTGAACTTCTTCAAAACTTTGTCAAGGTATGTGCTTTGTGAAAGTCCTATTAAGCGTCTTGATCTGTCTCTATAGATCTTGATGCCTAATATGAAAGCAGCTTCTCCTAGGTCCTTCATTGAAAAACTCTTATTCAAATATTCCTTCACGCTTTCCAACATTTCTATACTGTTTCCAATCAGCAATATGTCATCCACATATAATATTAGAAACGCTATAGAGCTCCCACTCACTTTCTTGTAAATACAAGCTTCTCCGTAAACTTGTATAAACTCGAATGCTTTGATCACCTCATCAAAGCGAAGATTCCAACTCCGAGATGCTTGCACCAGTCCATAAATGGATCGCTGGAGTTTGGAAACTTTGTCAGCATTCTCTGGATCGACAAAACCTTCTAGTTGCATCATATACAACTCTTCCTTAAGGAAACCGTAAAGGAACGCTGTTTTGACATCCATCTGCCAAATTTCATAATCGAAAAAGGCAGCTATTGCTAACATGATTCTGACGGACTTAAGCATCGCTACGGGTGAGAAGGTCTCATCGTAGTCAACTCCTTGAACTTGTGAAAAACCCTTTGCCACAAGTCGAGCTTTATAGACGGTGACATTACCGTCTGCGTCCGTCTTCCTCTTAAAGATCCATTTGTTCTGAATGGCCTTACGCCCTTCAGGTAATACTTCCAAAGTCCACACTTTGTTTTCATACATGGATCCCATCTCGGATTTCATGGCCTCTAACCACTTCTCGGAATCCGGGCCCATCATTGCTTCTCCATAGCTCGTAGGTTCATCGTTGTCTAACAACATGACCTCTAAGACAGGGTTGCCGTACCACTTAGGAGCAGTACGCGTCCTTGTCGACCTACAAGGTTCGATAGCAACTTGATCCAAAGCTTCATGATCATCATCATTAACTTCCTCTTCAGCTGATGTAGGCTCTACAGAAACATCTTTCTGCGCTACTTTCAGGTTGAAGTAAAGGTTCAACAACCTCATCAAGTTCTATCTTCCTCCCACTCAATTCTTTCGAGAGAAACTCTTTCTCATGAAATGTTCCCTTTTTGGCAACAAACACTTTGCCTTCAGATCTGAGGTAGAAGGTATACCCAACTGTCTCTTTTGGGTATCCTATGAAGACGCATTTCTCCGCTTTGGGTTCCAGCTTTTCAGGCTGAAGCTTTTTGACATAAGCATCACATCCCCAAACTTTAAGAAACGACAACTTTGGCTTCTTGCTAAACCAAAGTTCATATGGCGTCGTCTCAACGGATTTTGATGGTGCCCTATTTAAAGTGAATGCAGCTGTCTCTAATGCATAACCCCAAAACGATAGTGGCAAATTGGCAAGAGACATCATAGATCGCACCATATCCAATAAGGTTCGATTACGACGTTCGGACACACCATTTCGCTGTGGTGTTCCAGGCGGTGTCAGTTGTGAAACAATTCCACATTGTCTTAAGTGACTGCCAAACTCATAACTCAGATATTCTCCTCCTCGATCAGATCGTAGGAATTTAATCTTCTTGTTACGATGATTCTCAACTTCACTCTGAAATTGTTTGAACTTTTCAAATGTTTCAGACTTGTGTTTCATTAAGTAAATATACCCATATCTACTTAAGTCATCAGTGAAGGTGAGAAAGTAACGATAACCACCGCGCGCCTCAATACTCATCGGACCGCACACATCAGTATGTATGATTTCCAATAAGTCACTTGCCCGTTCCATTGTTCCAGAGAACGGCGTTTTAGTCATCTTGCCCATGAGGCATGGCTCACATGTGTCAAGTGATTCAAAATCAAGTGACTCCAAAAGTCCATCAGCATGGAGCTTCCTCATGCGTTTTACGCCAATATGACCTAAACGGCAGTGCAACAAGAAAGTGGTATTATCATTATCAATTCTACATCTTTTGGCATCAATGCTATGAACATGTGTATCATTACTATCGAGATTCAATAAGAATAAACCCCTCACATTGGGTGCATGACCATAAAAGATATTACTCATATAAATAGAACAACCATTATTCTTTGATTTAAATGAGTAACCGTCTCGCAATAAACAAGATCCAGATATAATGTTCATGCTTAACGCAGACACTAAATAACAATTATTCAGGTTTATCACTAATCCCGATGGTAATCGAAGAGCGAGCGTGCCGACGGCGATCACATCAACCTTGGAACCATTTCCCACGCGCATCGTCACTTCGTCCTTTGCCAGCCTCCGTCTATTCCGCAGTTCCTATTTTGAGTTGCAAATATGAGCAACCGCACCGGTATCAAATACCCAGGCACTACAACGAGAGTTGGTAAGGTACACATCAATAACATGTATATCATATATACCTTGTTTGTTGTTGGCCGCCTTCTTGTCAGCCAAATACTTGGGGCAGTTCCGCTTCCAGTGTCCAGTTCCCTTGCAATGAAAGCACACAGTTTCTGGTTTGGGTCCAGCCTTGGGTTTCTTCACGAGAGGAGCAACTGCTTTGCCACTCTTCTTGGAGTTACCCTTCTTACCCTTGCCATTTTTCTTGAAACTAGTGGTTTTATTGACCATCAACACTTGATGCTCCTTCTGAATTTCAGACTCAGCGGCTTTCAGCATCGCAAACAGCTCGGCAACTGACTTGTTCATCCCATGCATGTTATAGTTCAACATGAAGCTCTTGTAGCTAGGTGGCAATGATTGAAGAACTCTGTTAGTGATAGCCTCTGGCGGAAGGGGCATCCCCAATTCAGCCAGACGGGTGGAGTACCCAGACATTCTGAGCACGTGATCACGGATAGACCCGTTCTCCTCCATCTTGCAAGCATAGAACTTATCGGAGATCTCATATCTCTCGATCCGGGCATTCTTCTGAAAGATAAACTTCAACTCCTGGAACATCTCATATGCTCCATGACGTTCAAAACGTCTTTGAAGTCCCGGTTCTAAGCCATACAATATTGCACATTGAACTATTGAGTAATCTTCAGAACGAGCCTGCCAGGCGTTCACAACGTCTAGAGACTCAGCTGGAGCGGGTGGATCACCAAGCGGTGCATCAGGGACATAAGCCTTCTGGGAAGCCGTAAGGATAATCCTTAGATTACGGATCCAGTCCACAAAGTTACTTCCATCATCTTTCAATTTAGCTTTCTCTAGGAACGCATTAAAATTCAAGGGTGCTACTGCGCGAGCCATGATCTACAACATAAATATAGCAAAGACAACTTAGACTATTGTTCTAGATAATGAGTTTAGTTAATCATATTACTTAAAAACTCCCACTCAAATAGACATCCCTCCGGTCATTCGAGTGTAACATGATCCAAATCCACCAACTCAAGTCCGATCATCACGTGAGTTGAGGTGGTTTCAATGGTGAACATCTTCATGTTGATCATATCTACTATATGACTCATGTTCGACCTTTCGGTCTCTTGTGTTCCGAGGCCATGTCTGTACATGCTAGGCTCGTCAAGTTTAACCCGAGTGTTCCGCACGTGCAACATGGCTTACACCCATTGTATGTGAACGTAGAGTCTATCACACCCGATCATCACGGCGTGTCTCGAAACGACGAACTTTCGCAACGGTGCACACTCTGGGAGAACACAATTTTATCTTGAAATTTAAGTGAGGGATCACCTTATAATGCTACCGTCGTCCTAAGCAAAATAAGATGCATAAAAGGATTAACATCACATGCAAATCATAAGTGACATGATATGGCCATGAACTTGTGCTTTTGATCTCCATCTTCAAAGCACCGACATGATCTCCATCGTCACCGGCATGACACCATGATCTCCATCATCTTGATCTCCATCAACGTGTCGCCATGAAGTTGTCGCGCCGACTGTTGCTTCCACGACTATTGCTAACTCATAGCGATAAAGTAAAGCAAAAACGGCGAAAATAATTAAAGACAACTCTATGGCTCCTGCCAGTTGCCGTACTCATCGACATGCAAGTCGTGATATTCTATACAACACATGATCATCTCATACATCACATATATCTCATCATGTAATTGGCCATATCACATCACAACATACCCTGCCAAAACAAGTTAGACGTCCTCTAATTGTTGTTGCAAGTTTTACGTGGCTGCTACGGGTTTGCAAGAACCGTTCTTACCTACGCAAAACCACAACGTGGTGTAGTGATTGCTTTTTGATCTTCTAAAAGAAGCCTCTTCATTGAAATCGATTCAACTAAAGTGAGAGAGACAGACACCCACTAGCCATCTTTATGCAACGAAGTTACATGTCAGTTGAAGGAACCTGTCTCGCGTAAGCGTACGCGTAATGTCGGTCCGGGCCGCTTCATCTCACAATACCGCCGAATCAAGTATCAACTAGTAACGGCAAGCAATATGTATACACCCACGCCCACAACTCGTTTGTGTTCTACTCGAGATCTCATCTACGCATAGACCTAGCTCTGATACCACTGTTGGGGAACGTTGCATGGGAAACAAAAATTTTCCTACGCACACACAAGATCTATCCATGGTGATGAGCATCTACGAGAGGGAGAGTGAATCTACATACCCTTGTAGATCGCTAAGCAGAAGCGTTAAGAAACGCGGTTGATGTAGTCGAACGTCTCCGCGATCCAAATCGCAAGTCGTCCCTCGATCCGATCACGAACTTGTGCCGAACGGACGGCACCTCCGCGTTCAACACACGTACGGCTTGATGACGCCTTCACCTCCTCGATCCAGCGAGCGATGATGAAGTAGTAGATGAGTTCCGGCAGCACGACGGCGTGGTGATGGTGGTGAGGAACAATCTCTGCAGGGCTTCGCCAAGCACTATGGAGATTATAACGGGAGAACTAGAGGGTTAGGGTTGCCGACACACGGCTTGGGAAATCTTAATGTGTCCCGTGTGCTAGCCCTGCCCCTCTATTTATATGTTGAGCCTTGGGGTCTAAACTTGGAGTAAAAGCCTCCTCCAGGTCGGTTTTGCCCGCACAAGGTCGGTTTGGCCCGCAGGGAAAGAGTCCAACTCGGATCCCTGCAGTACCGCACACAAGCGGTAGTACCGCTCACGAGCGGTAGTACTGCTTGAGCGGTAGTACCGCTTCACACAAGTGGTAGTACCGCTTATGCGGTAGTACCGCTTCACACAAGCGGTAGTACCGCTTACGCGGTAGTACTGCCTTACCAGCGGTAGTACCGCTTAAGGCAGTAGCAAAACTTCCTTTTACACTTTCCAATACCTCGTGGGCTTTATCCCTTTGGCTCATATAAACTGTTGCTGCACCCGAACACTTCGGTAAACATCCGGAACCCCTTCCGGTGAATTCCGGAACCCTTCCGGAAACCAAAACACTATTATCACATATATCAATCTCTACCTCCGGACTCTTCCGGAGATCCTCGTCATGTCCGGGATCTTATCCAGGACTCCGAACAACCTTCGGTCACCAACAAAATAACTCAACTATACTAATCGTCACCAAACGTTAAGTGTGTAGACCCTGCGGGTTCGAGAACTATGTAAACATGACCGAGACACCTCTACGATCAATAACCAATAGCGGGACCTGGATGCCCATATTGGCTCCTACATATTCTACGAAGATCTTTATCGGTCGAACCTCTATGTCAAGGATTCAGTTAATCCCGTATACTGTTCCCTTTGTTCTTCGGTATGTTACTTGCCCGACATTCGATCGTCGGTATCTCTATACCTAGTTCAATCTCGTTACCGGCAAGTCTCTTTACTCGTTCTGTAATACAAGATCTCGTGGCTAACATTTTAGTCACATTGCTTGCAAGGCTCATTGTGATGTTGTATTACCGAGTGGGCCCTGAGATACCTCTCCGTCACACAGAGTAACAAATCCCAGTCTTGATCCATGCCAACCCAACAGACACCCTCGAAGATACCTATAGAGCACCTTTATAGTCACCCAGTTACGTTGTGACGTTTGATACACACAAGGTACTCCTCCGATGTCAAGGAGTTGCATGATCTCATGGTCATAGGAACAGATACTTGACATGCAGAAAACAATAGCAATAAACTGACACGATCATATGCTACGTTTATAGTTTGGGTCTTGTCCATCACATCATTCTCCTAATGATGTGATCCCGTTATCAAATGACATCTCATGTCTATGGCTAGGAAACCTTAACCATCTTTTGATCAACGAGCTAGTCAACTAGAGGCTTACTAGGGACACAGTGTTGTCTATGTACCCACATATGTATTTGAGTTTCCAATCAATACAATTATAGCATGGATAATAAACGATTATCATGAACAAGGAAATATAATAATAACCAATTTATTATTGCCTCTAGGGCATATTTCCAACAGTCTCCCACTTGCACTAGAGTCAATAATCTAGTTCACATCACTATGTGATTTACATTGTAATGAATCGAACACCCATGCAGTTCTGGTGTTGTTCATGTTTAGCCCTTGGAAGACGTTTAGTCATCGGATCTGCAACATTCAGATCCGTGTGTACTTTGCAAATATTTATGTCGTCCTCCTTAATGTAATCGCGAATGGAATTGAAACGTCGCTTTATGTGTCTGGTCCTCTTGTGAAATCTTGGTTCCTTGGCTAGAGCAATGGCACCAGTATTATCACAAAACAGAGTCATTGGGTTAAGCGCACTAGGCACTACTCCAAGATCTGTCATGAACTCCTTCATCCAGACACCTTCCTTCGCCGCCTCCGAGGCAGCGATGTACTCCGCTTCGCATGTAGAATCAGCTACCACGCTTTGCTTGGAACTGCACCAGCTAACCGCACCCCCATTAAGAATAAATACGTATCCGGTTTGCGACTTAGAGTCATCCGGATCAGTGTCAAAGCTTGCATCGACGTAACCCTTTACGACGAGCTTTTGATCACCTCCATAAACGAGAAACATGTCCTTAGTCCTTTTCAGGTACTTCAGGATATTCTTGACCGCCGTCCAGTGTTCCATTCCTGGAGCACTTTGAAACCTTCCGACCATACTTATGGCAAGGCTGACATTGGGTCTTGTGCACAGCATTGCATACATGATAGAGCCTATGGCTGAAGCATAGGGGATGACACTCATCTTTTCTCTATCTTCTGCAGTCACTGGGCATTGAGTCTTACTCAACTTCACACCTTGCAATACAGGCAAGAACCCCTTCTTGGACTGATCCATTTTGAACTTCTTCAAAACTTTGTCAAGGTATGTGCTTTGTGAAAGTCCTATTAAGCGTCTTGATCTGTCTCTATAGATCTTGATGCCTAATATGAAAGCAGCTTCTCCTAGGTCCTTCATTGAAAAACTCTTATTCAAATATTCCTTCACGCTTTCCAACATTTCTATACTGTTTCCAATCAGCAATATGTCATCCACATATAATATTAGAAACGCTATAGAGCTCCCACTCACTTTCTTGTAAATACAAGCTTCTCCGTAAACTTGTATAAACTCGAATGCTTTGATCACCTCATCAAAGCGAAGATCCCAACTCCGAGATGCTTGCACCAGTCCATAAATGGATCGCTGGAGTTTGGAAACTTTGTCAGCATTCTCTGGATCGACAAAACCTTCTAGTTGCATCATATACAACTCTTCCTTAAGGAAACCGTAAAGGAACGCTGTTTTGACATCCATCTGCCAAATTTCATAATCGAAAAAGGCAGCTATTGCTAACATGATTCTGACGGACTTAAGCATCGCTACGGGTGAGAAGGTCTCATCGTAGTCAACTCCTTGAACTTGTGAAAAACCCTTTGCCACAAGTCGAGCTTTATAGACGGTGACATTACCGTCTGCGTCCGTCTTCCTCTTAAAGATCCATTTGTTCTGAATGGCCTTACGCCCTTTAGGTAATACTTCCAAAGTCCACACTTTGTTTTCATACATGGATCCCATCTCGGATTTCATGGCCTCTAACCACTTCTTGGAATCCGGGCCCATCATTGCTTCTCCATAGCTCGTAGGTTCATCGTTGTCTAACAACATGACCTCTAAGACAGGGTTGCCGTACCACTTAGGAGCAGTACGCGTCCTTGTCGACCTACAAGGTTCGATAGCAACTTGATCCAAAGCTTCATGATCATCATCATTAACTTCCTCTTCAGCTGATGTAGGCTCTACAGAAACATCTTTCTGCGCTACTTTCAGGTTGAAGTAAAGGTTCAACAACCTCATCAAGTTCTATCTTCCTCCCACTCAATTCTTTCGAGAGAAACTCTTTCTCAAGAAATGTTCCCTTTTTGGCAACAAACACTTTGCCTTCAGATCTGAGGTAGAAGGTATACCCAACTGTCTCTTTTGGGTATCCTATGAAGACGCATTTCTCCGCTTTGGGTTCCAGCTTTTCAGGCTGAAGCTTTTTGACATAAGCATCACATCCCCAAACTTTAAGAAACGAACCCTTTGGCTTCTTGCTAAACCAAAGTTCATATGGCGTCGTCTCAACGGATTTCGATGGTGCCCTATTTAAAGTGAATGCAGCTGTCTCTAATGCATAACCCCAAAACGATAGTGGCAAATTGGCAAGAGACATCATAGATCGCACCATATCCAATAAGGTTCGATTACGACGTTCGGACACACCATTTCGCTGTGGTGTTCCAGGCGGTGTCAGTTGTGAAACAATTCCACATTGTCTTAAGTGACTGCCAAACTCATAACTCAGATATTCTCCAACTCGATCAGATCGTAGGAATTTAATCTTCTTGTTACGATGATTCTCAACTTCACTCTGAAATTGTTTGAACTTTTCAAATGTTTCAGACTTGTGTTTCATTAAGTAAATATACCCATATCTACTTAAGTCATCAGTGAAGGTGAGAAAGTAACGATAACCACCGCGCGCCTCAATACTCATCGGACCGCACACATCAGTATGTATGATTTCCAATAAGTCACTTGCCCGTTCCATTGTTCCAGAGAACGGCGTTTTAGTCATCTTGCCCATGAGGCATGGCTCACATGTGTCAAGTGATTCAAAATCAAGTGACTCCAAAAGTCCATCAGCATGGAGCTTCCTCATGCGTTTTACGCCAATATGACCTAAACGGCAGTGCCACAAGAAAGTGGTATTATCATTATCAATTCTACATCTTTTGGCATCAATGTTATGAACATGTGTATCATTACTATCGAGATTCAATAAGAATAAACCCCTCACATTGGGTGCATGACCATAAAAGATATTACTCATATAAATAGAACAACCATTATTCTCTGATTTAAATGAGTAACCGTCTCGCAATAAACAAGATCCAGATATAATGTTCATGCTTAACGCAGGCACTAAATAACAATTATTCAGGTTTATCACTAATCCCGATGGTAATCGAAGAGCGAGCGTGCCGACGGCGATCACATCAACCTTGGAACCATTTCCCACGCGCATCGTCACTTCGTCCTTTGCCAGCCTCCGTCTATTCCGCAGTTCCTGTTTTGAGTTGCAAATATGAGCAACCGCACCGGTATCAAATACCCAGGCACTACAACGAGAGTTGGTAAGGTACACATCAATAACATGTATATCATATATACCTTGTTTGTTGTTGGCCGCCTTCTTGTCAGCCAAATACTTAGGGCAGTTCCGCTTCCAGTGTCCAGTTCCCTTGCAACGAGCTAGTCAACTAGAGGCATACTAGGGACACAGTGTTGTCTATGTACCCACACATGTATTTGAGTTTCCAATCAATACAATTATAGCATGGATAATAAACGATTATCATGAACAAGGTAATATAATAATAACCAATTATTATTGCCTCTAGGGCATATTTCCAACAGGGTCCTTTTAAGAGGTCTAATGACAAGAAGACCCACCTCCTGGTGGCGGTTGACAAGTTTACTAAGTGGGTTGAGGCTGAGCCGGTCAGTAAGTGTGACGTAGCAACATCAGTTTAGTTCGTCAAAAAGCTGATCTTTCAGTTTGGCTATCCTCATAGTATCATTACTAACAATGGTACAAACCTGTCCAAGGGGGCTATGAAGGAGTTTTGTGATGGTGAGCATATCCGCCTCGATGTATCTTCTGTGGCTCACCCACAGTCAAACGGCCAAGCAGAGCGTGCTAACCAGGAAATTTTGAGAGGGATTAAACCCCGGCTTATGGTACCTTTGGAACGCACGCCGGGTTGTTGGGTGGAGGAATTACCTTCAGTACTTTGGAGTATCAGAACCACCCCTAACAGGTCGACAGGCTATACGCCTTTTTTCATGGTTTATGGCTCGGAAGCCGTTCTCCCCAGTGATATCCGTCATGACTCACCGAGGGTGGCGGCTTACATTGAAACTGATAATGAGACGACGCGTCAGAATGCCTTGGATGCTTTGGATGAAGAACGGGATCTAGCGGCCGCACGGTCGGTGATTTACCATCAAGATCTGCGTCGCTATCATAGCCGCAGAGTCAAGACCCGGACGTTCCAAGAAGGCGACTTATTACTCCGGCTGATTCAAGACCAGTCAGATATGCATAAGTTGTCACCCCCATGGGAGGGACCGCTTGTGATCAGCAGGAATCTCAACAATGGCTCCTACTATCTCATTGATATACGGGAGAGTGACAAGTCACGCACGTCCAGAGAAGAGACTGCCAGGCCGTGGAATATTGCTCACCTTCGGCCATATTATACTTGAGCTGCCGGCTCTTATCAATGTACATACTTCTGTCATTGTGTATAACACCTTTTATGATATAATAAAGTTGGCATCCCCATAATCTGGGGCTTCTGCCTTTTTTCCACACCAAGTTTCGTGCAAAGAGTTGATTCTTCATAAGGTCACTTGGGGGCTTCCAATCCACTGGGTTTAGCTTTCATACCCTCTTGATCGGCTTTATATGCCATATTCGGGTTAAACCTGCCTGTTTGCAACTTGCTACTCCACCATGTGACCCGCCGAACTCTTGACAGTCAATCTTGCTCACAGACCCTGAACTTGAAAGTCAATCTCGTAAAAAGACCCTGAACTTGTCAAGGTTAAAACGGCGGCTTTTGTCACGAGAGAGAGCCGGCTTACAGTGAGCTAGGATAAACTCGCCTTGTCTGCTGTAGTCTCTCCGCCATGTGGCCCGTTCGTACTCTTTGAACCTTCAATCTTTTAAAGACCCTGAACTTGCTAAGGTTTAAGCAACGGATTTATGTCACGTGAGAGCCGGCTTACGGGGTTTCAGGCTTTTATGCCTAGCTTCTTTGAGGCAATACAAATTTTTCTTACAAAAGCTATCTCGTCCTGCTGTGCCTTTAAAGCTGGCTTATAAAGAGATATACAAATATATATTTTATTGCTTGTTGTTTGCAGGTATGTTTCATGATAAGATTCTAAGTTTTTGGGTAACCACGGCTTAGCATTGCTCATGGAATATAACCCGCCGAGCGAATCAATGCAGCCAGATGATTATATCAAGACGTGCATGCTAAGTCACCGGCATATGGGATGAAGAAGTTTTAGAAGTGCACGAAGGCACAAGAGCAGGCGATCAAGTTTTTTCTACTGCTATTACAAGACCTCACAGGGCCCAAAATATGGTGCTCAAGTTTTTCACAAGTTATCATCCGGCGGCTCAGCTTCGCCTGGGTTAGTATCCTTGAAGACCTCCTTCTTGCGCCTAGCTTGTCGACGGATCATCCCGCGCCGGGTCTTCGCTTTCCTAGATATGAAGGTTGTCGACATCCCAGTTGCAGTTGAGTAATGCTTCAAATTCAGGATCATCATCCAAGATGGGAGATGGATCAACGTCAGGAGCGAAGATATGCTTATGCCGTTGGGGAGTCAGATCCTTTGGTTCAAATGTAGGTGCCCGGATTCGCGCGTTATCGGCATCGTAAGCCGCCTGATATGTCTTCAGGTCAGCTTCTGTGGCTAGCTGGCTGCCCAACACCCGAGATGCTTTAAAGCAACGAGCGTAGTTGTCTTGAGTGAATTCCGACCCATCATCCTTCAACTGTGGGAAGCCCCTTGTCATCTCCTCCGGGTTAAGCTCCGGCGCATACGCCAACGCCCGGCTCAGAGCAGATATCGTGCCCTTGCGGGCGGCTGATTTCTTCATTTCTTCTAAGTGTTGAGGGATGGTGGAGAGACACTTTAGCACGTCTTTGATCAGCTTTGGCACACCTTTCTCACCAAAGACTGCCCTGATGGTAAAGAGGCTTCCGGCGTATAGTTGTTCAGTGAAGGCGTATAAAGCCTTTAGCTTCAACAAGCTGTCATCCGGAAGCAGGCGAGTTCGCTGGCTTGTTAAAAAGTTTGAGATTGTAAGTCGCCGAGCGAGTCTCTATAGGATCATTTCAAGCATAATCATAAGTACAGTCAACCATGCTTACCAAAGACGGCTTCGGTCATCCGGCTTATATGCCGCTTCAGGCTGGTCAGTTCTTCCGTCACGGGTGTAAGACGATCCTCGGCGTCTTCGGCGCGTTTGGTCAGGGCAGCTTGGCTGGCTTCAGCAGATTTTTTGTACGCTTCAAGTTCCGTCTTGATCTTTTCCAGCTCTGACAAGGAGAGCCGCCATTTTGTGTCGGCTTCATCTCGGGTTTCTTGTTGCAAGGCCAGACTTTTCTTAAGGTCTATCACGCTAGATTCAGCCACACTTAAAGATTCCTACAAAAGACAAGTCATAGGAAAGCAAGATTATCGATTTTAAGCCGCCAGTATGGCTCATAATGGTGTTTAGAAGCACGGCAGAGAATTCTTACAAGTCCCAAGCAGATTGCAAGAAATATACTTGACACTTGGGGGCTAATGTGTATCAGTTCTTTCAAATATCTACAATATAAATAAGACCCGGATCATCTTCATGAAGATAACCCGGCCCTTGGGGGCTACACATTGCTCTACAAGTCTAACATCAGGTCTACCAAGAGTCCCGGTTCATTCTTTATATAATGATCCGGCCCTTGGGGGCTACACTTGGCATTTTGTGCATTTATTAAGATGATAAGTGCCGGCCCATTATTGGTATAATGAGCCGGCCATTGGGATCTATAACATTGATCTACTCAAGTCTACATATTATTGAAGACCCGGCTTATTTTCAAGAATATAAGCCGGCCCTTGGGGGCTACGTAAGGGTATACAGAGAGCAGAAAAGTGGAATACCTCATATTTCCTCTTCATCATATCCACTAGCTTGGCCTCCATGTCCCGGCTGGCGGCCAGGCGACTCAAATACCCTGAGTGTAGCTCGTCAGCAGTCAGCTTTTCCAAGTTGGGCGGATCAAGCTTGTTTTTATCCTTCTCAGGTGAAGGTGTTTTAGCCTTGCTGATGTTCTTGGTTAGCACGTTGGAGGGGGCCGGAGCGGCATAAGCTGAGCCGGTGATAGTGACCCCTTCTTCCTGAGCCGGCACCTCTTGAGTTGTTGGCAGGGGGCTGGGCGACTTAGGATCCATCTCCAGAGAAGCTTTAGGAATCACAACGTCAGCATCCATCGATTCGTTGGGCTGGGGAGTGTTGTCATGAGCACCCCGGCCAGCGTCGGATGGTTCCACTTGAGCTTCAGTGTCAAGCTTTGGATCTTCTGGTTCTAAAACATCTGGACGGGAAGATGACCCGCTTAATTTCCTCTTCTTGGCCTGAGTCCTGCAAAACACGGACTTCATTATCAGTTATATGCAAGGACAGTATAGTAGTAAGCAGGGAAAGGGTATAATAAAATTTACCCCGGGTTGATAACAAGGGGAGGCGGCTTGGAGGCGGTTGAGTCGCCAGACCAAGGAGAAGTTTCCTGATACAATTAGATGAAGCAATATGAGTAAGTAACAACACAAGAATAATATGCAGAAATACAAATATAAGCATGAAGTACCTCGTTGCGACGTTTACGGCGAGCCGGAGTGTCAGGTAAGCCGGCCACCAGGTCTTCAGAGCCGCCGCTCTGGGTCTGACGTCTGCAATCATGTTGCTGCTTCTTCAAAAGAAAGTCGGGGTCTGTCGTGGGAATGTCCCTGACAATAGAACTAGGGGTACGAATGGAGGGGCGAAGTCTAGCTATGGCTCAGGTGTTTCACTCGGATGTGTACGAGTTTAGGCCCCACTCGGAAGTGGTAAAAGCCCTACGTCTCGAGCCCGGGGGCTGGTGTTGTTTTGCTTATGGGTGTATATGGGAATACAAGTGTCGGAACCTTGCTATGGCGTCCGGTGATGGCTTATATTGAGTGCGCCATCACCAGCCGAGCGCCGCATTGAATGCTAGTTAAAGCTACGTTACAGAAACTGCCGCTTTAACTAGGACGTTACTGGTAACGCACGACCGATCAGTCCCAGAGGACGTCTCTTCATATAACTCAACGTTACGTCTCCTGGACTGTTGAGCTTTCGTTGACCGAGTGTGGACATAGCCATCCGAGTGTGTCTTCAGGTACTTCCGAGTGACTCTTCTGATACGTCTGAGTGACTCTTCAGATTTGACCGAATGCACTTCTTCTTCTGAGCTTTAATGCTGATAAGGGACCATTGGTGGGCTCTAGATGGCAGGTCCATGACCCTACCCAGGGTAAACATCCTCATCAGTAGCCCCCGAATCCACGAGGTTTTATTAGTCGAGTGATCGACACTCAGAAGCATCGACGACCTTTCGGAAAAGATCGAGAGACGATCATGTCGTCCCTCACTCGGCCTCAAACCAAGGTGGATTCAGGATCAATGTTTTCGATGAAAACTATCATGTTGTTTAATCCGAGTGGTCAGCCTACGTGAGCCTTTCACTCGGTTCGCAGGAAGGTGTCACCAGGGTCATTCGCGGCGTGGTGCTTGCCTCGTTCGAACACGGAGAAATTTCCACGTGTTCGAAATCGCCGAAAACTGCGCGTGGGCGCGCGGCGGAACGGTCGTGTCCCGAAGATTTTGGGGAAATGGGCACGACGCCTTGATAACCGCATGGAAAATCACGCCACGCATCCTCGAGACCCTGAACAGTGGATTTGCAGATCTTCCTTCATTTGCGGATTGACATCCTGAGATTGCGCCGGATCTTCGATATAAATAGTGGAAAGTACTGTTGGGGCGAGAACGGATCTCATTTTCCCCAATCCCTCGTCTTCTCCGACGCCCCCCTGCGCTCCTCCCTTCTCTCTTTTGCCGAAGGTTGTCTCGAGCTCGCCGGGGAAGATGCGCACGGCGTCCGCGACCACGAAGGCCGAACGGGCGAAGAAGAGAGCCTGCGCGTCTTCTTCCAGCACCGGAGTGCCGGCCGCATGGACGCAAGGCGAGTGGCTGTCGTCGCGGGTGACCGAGGCCCGGATGCTCGATCTGGAGCATCAAGGATTCGTGCGCGAGGGGAGCTGGCAGCTGCCGGGGCCGGACGAAGAGGAGCCATCGCCGAAGGGGGACGAGCGTGTGCTCTTGGTGACTCACCTCGAGCGAGGTTTCTCTCTGCCACCTCACCCTTTCTTCCAAAGATTTCTGAGTTTCTTCGGCGCACAGCTTCATCACCTTCCTCCCAATTATGTCATATACTTACCTGCGTTTGTCTCTTTGTGCGAAAACTTCCTGGGTTGCCACCCCCATTGGGGTTTGTTTAAACATCTCTTCAATTGTCGAGTGATGACCGTGAAAAAACCCACTTGGTCGGAGGATAAGACCAATGTGGCCCAATTGTGCGGGGGACTCGGAATCCAGCTGCGAGGCAAGGGATGTTTTCCTAAGATGACATTCCCTGACTCGGTAAAGGGGTGGCAGGATAACTGGTTCTACTGCCACGACATTCCAGTCGGTGAGGGTCAGCCGGGCCTCCCACCATATACTTAGGATTGCATTCGGCCAGTTCCCCGACTGACAGTGACCAAGGAGGAGAGGACCGAAGTAGACATCTTAGTGATAGCGTTAGTAGCTCTGGTGCAGAAAGGAGTCAGCGGCCTCGACCTGCTAGAGGTTTTTCTCCAGAGGAGGATCCAGCCACTGTAAGCCAGAGGTCACCCCATGTGGGAATACTCCGGACCGAATGACTCCACTCGAACTCACCCGGAGGAGCTCATGGAAGAAGAGGTGGAGGCCAAGATCAAGGCGATCACACCAGCGCGTGACAACCCCAGGGGGAGCAGGCTGGTGACTCCACTCTCATTGGAGAACCCGGCGAACGAGGTAAATTCCGAGTGTTTATCTTCGAGTGAAATTCGTATATATGTTGAAATTGATCCGACTGATTCTGCTTTTCATTCAGCAGGCCTTCACACAAATGAGCAGTCCGGTGCCTCTCATGGATTGGGGTCCGGTCGACGTTGCCAGCGACACTGACCATCCGGATGACTCGGCCGAAGCTGGAGGGTATGAGGAGCCTAGTGAAGGCGAGGATAAAGAGGAAGATGACGAGGAGGGCTCAGAGGATGACGATGAAGTGGAGTCATCGCGCTCGGAAGACCGAGTGCCCGAATCTCGTTCCAAAGCGCACCATGACTCGGGAATCCGCGGTGGCGGGCCCAAAGGATCGAAAACTGCCAAGCCGAGTGGATCTGCCCTTCCCACCCGTGCTTCAAAGCATGGGCGTGGAGAGCTTGCTCTTTCTCCTGAGAAGACGACGAAGCAGCCCAAAATTGCTACAACCAAGCCTCGAAAGGCGGTCTTCATCCCGAAGATCAAGATGGCCATCCCGGTGGCTTCAGCGTAAGTGTTTGCACTCTTAACGATTATTGTCTGTACTTGTCCGAGTGATAAATGATCCGAGTGTTCCTCTTGCAGAGCTGATACTTCAACCGCATCACCTGACCCCCAGACCCTGGAAAAAGAGCAGGCCGACGCTGATGTTGCGTCTTCAAAGGGTAAGTTCAGAACTCACTCGGTAATCCTGTATATTTCCGAGTGTTTATTCATCTTTGATAGGCTTGATTACTTGCAGCTCCGCATGAAGTGATCAACCTTGATGCAAACGACAAGATCGACCCAATGAACCTTCCGGCCACTGTAGACGTCGTGATGCAGGAGCCGTCGCCCGCCGATACTCTGGTGCCCACACAAGAGGCCGGCTCGGGAGCTGGAGCAGCACTCGGCACTGGGTCTTAATCTCACTTGTTGACTCCTTCTACGCCCAACATTTTTGCGCTACACCATGTCCTGGAGGACCAAGTGGGAGTGAGCAAAGAGGCGTTAATGTAGCTGGAGATAATGAGTGACTGACTGAAGACGGCGTACAATGCGAGTGAAGCCCTGAAGAAAAATGTCCGAGTAAGTACTCTTGTAAGTACCCTTTCAGTTGAAATCCGAGTGAAGATCTAAATCCGAGTTGAAGTACACCCGCTGAGTGTGTTTGAATTCCAGTGGGGGCGCGCTGAGCACACCCACTGGCTGTAGTCCCCGAGACTGCCGTCGACTGAAGCAGTCGGCGGGAGTCTTAGAGTCCGAGTGAATATCATGCTCAATTCATCCGAATGAATACTATGTTCAATCCATCCGAATGAATACTTTGTTTTTGATTTTCCAGTGGGGGCGCGCTGAGCGCACCCACTGGGTGTAGTGCCCGAGACTGCCATCGACTGAAGCATTCGGCGATAGTCTTAGAGTTTGGGTCAGAGTCCTGACCAATATCCTTTGCTTTAAATCTATTTTGCAGTCTGTTTGTGAGCTCGGAAGCCACTACAAGACTCTGGAGAAGGAGGTGCTGGACCTGCGTGTTAGCCTCGACGCCGAGAAGACCAAGAACGCCCGACTGGAAGAAGAAAAAAGGCCATTGAAGGTAATATCTTCCTGCTGGACTGTAATGGTAGTTGCTTCTCTTCCCCATCCGACTGAATATGCTTCATCAAATTTTCATAGAGAAAATCGTGAACTTGTCAAGAGCCTGAGGAATTCTATTTCTTTAGAAACTGTGAAGACTGCTCTTGAGAAGAAGGACACCGAACTTGCGGCCCCTCAGAAGGAAGCCAGCCAAAAGGCCAAGGAGGCCGAGGAAAAACTGAAGTCAGTCGGAAAGCTGGAGGAGGAGAAGAAAGCGTTGGAAGCTGCCGTCCAGAAGTCCAAGGAAGAACTTGTTGAATTGAAGAAGCAGAAAACCGAGTGGCAGACCAAACTCAACCACATTGCTTGCAAGAAAGCTGAGCTGGAGGAATACGTCGAGGAATTTAGGGGCGAGGCCAATGAAAAGCTCAAAGGTAATTTTCCGAGTGACTTTCATTGAGCTTGGTTAAGCCGAGTGAAATTTGTATGTCTCTGGCTTCTTTCTTCATTTGCCTGAATCCAACATTTTGTGACGCTGTGGCGGAGGAGACGGACGAAATCGAGCAGGAACTGGACCCCACCCAGGGCTTACTCAAGGACAGTGCTGCCATGAGCGTGCTCCGCTTGGAAGAGTGTGTTGAGCAAGTGGCCATGTATATCAGGGAGCTTAGAACCACCATCTCCGCGATCGATCATGATGTTTTTCCCGACGATGAGGCCTCAAAGGATCTGGAGACCGTGTTAGCCCGAGTGAAGGCAGTGCCAAGCCGAGTGAAAGACTGGAAGAAATCTGCGGCCCGGGCCGGTGCTGACATAGCTCAATCGTTGGTCCGTATCCACTGCAAGGGGGTGGACGAAAAGAAGCTGAAGTCTCTCGAAGTGGCCAACAGGAAGAACGCCAAGATTGATGACTTCATGGAGATGTTCATGGAAGCTGCCAGTCGGATAGCGGACAACATCGACCTGGACACCTTCGTGGAAGCAGTGCCCCCGCCCGAGTGATCGTCCAGTTTGAACTCTTTTAAGTATTTGCCTCGGAATGCCGAGTGGTTGTTGTAACCATGAAACTTTAAGTGAGCCTGAGGTTCCCACCGTTTGAACCTTTATCCGTACCTTTCGATCCGAATGATACAGTTCTCGTTTGTTTGGCTTTATTTGATCTTTGGTTCTGGATGGTTCTAACTTAGGCGATGCGGAGTCGCGGCTAAGCCTCCGAGTGTGAGCGAGACCTACACTCGGAGAAATTTGTCCTTGGATGAACAAATGATAGTCCCTTTCATCTTGACAACCTGGTGTGGAGGGTGTCCCACTGGTAAGGTTTCTAACTTAGGCGATGCGGGATCGCGGCTAAGTCCCCGAGTGTGGGCTGGACCCTCACTCGGAGTAGTTTGTCCTTAGATGAACAATTAGGGTCCTGTTCATCTTGACAACCGAGTGTGGATGTTGTCCTCACTCGGAGTAGTTTTTAACTTAGGCGACGCGGGGCCGTGGCTAAGTCCACGAGTGTGAGTGAGACATTCACTCGGAGTAGTTTGTCCTTAGATGAACAATTATGGTCCTGTTCATCTTGACAACCGAGTGTGGAGGGTGTCCCACTCGTAAGGTTTCTAACTTAGGCGATGCGGGATCGCGGCTAAGTCCCCGAGTGTGGGCTGGACCCTCACTAGGAGTAGTTTGTCCTTAGATGAACAATTATGGTCCTGTTCATCTTGACAACCGAGTGTGGAGGGTGTCCCACTTGTAAGGTTTCTAACTTAGGCGATGCGGGATCGCGGCTAAGTCCCCGAGTGTGGGCGAGACCCTCACTAGGAGTAGTTTGTCCTTAGATGAACAATTATGGTCCTGTTCATCTTGACAACCGAGTGTGGATGTTATACTCACTCGGAATAGTTTTTAACTTAGGTGACGCGGGGCCGCGGCTAAGTCCCCGAGTGTGGGTGAGACCCTTACTCGGAGTAGTTTGTCCTTAGATGAACAATGATGGTCCTGTTCATCTTGACAAGCGAGTGTGGATGATGTCCAAACTCAGAGTGATTTCTAACTTAGGCGACGCGGAGCCGCGGCTAAGCCCCCGAGTGTGGGCGAGACCCTCACTCGGAGTAGTTTGTCCTTAGATGAACAATGATGGTCCTGTTCATCTTGACAACCGAGTGTGGATGATGTCCACACTCAGAGTGATTTCTAACTTAGGCGACGCGGAGCCGCGGCTAAGCCCCCGAGTGTGGGCGAGACCCTCACTCGGAGTAGTTTTTAACTTAGGCGACTCGGGGCCGCGGCTAAGTCCCCGAGTGTGGGTGAGACCCTCACTTGGAGTACTTTGTCCTTAGATGAACAATTATGGACCTGTTCATCTTGACAACCGAGTGTGGATGATGTCCACACTCAGAGTGATTTCTAACTTAGGCGACGCGGAGCCGCGGCTAAGCCCCCGAGTGTGGGCGAGACCCTCACTCGGAGTAGTTTTCAACTTAGGCGATGCGGGGCCGCGGCTAAGTCCCCGAGTGTGGGTGAGACCCTCACTCGGAGTAGTTTGTCCTTAGATGAACAATTATGGTCCTGTTCATCTTGACAACCGAGGGTGGAGGATGTCCACACTCAGAGTAGTTTTTAACTTAGGCGACGCGGAGCCGCGGCTAAGCCCCCAAGTGTGGGCGAGACCCTCACTCGGAGTAGTTTGTCCTTAGACGAACAATGATGGTCCTGTTCATCTTGACAACCGAGTGTGGATGTTGTCCTCACTCGGAGTAGTTTTTAACTTAGGCGACGCGGGGCCGCGGCTAAGTCCACGAGTGTGAGTGAGACATTCACTCGGAGTAGTTTGTCCTTAGATGAACAATTATGGTCCTGTTCATCTTGACAACCGAGTGTGGAGGGTGTCCCACTCGTAAGGTTTCTAACTTAGGCGATGCGGGATCGCGGCTAAGTCCCCGAGTGTGGGCTGGACCCTCACTAGGAGTAGTTTGTCCTTAGATGAACAATTATGGTCCTGTTCATCTTGACAACCGAGTGTGGAGGGTGTCCCACTTGTAAGGTTTCTAACTTAGGCGATGCGGGATCGCGGCTAAGTCCCCGAGTGTGGGCGAGACCCTCACTAGGAGTAGTTTGTCCTTAGATGAACAATTATGGTCCTGTTCATCTTGACAACCGAGTGTGGATGTTATACTCACTCGGAATAGTTTTTAACTTAGGTGACGCGGGGCCGCGGCTAAGTCCCCGAGTGTGGGTGAGACCCTTACTCGGAGTAGTTTGTCCTTAGATGAACAATGATGGTCCTGTTCATCTTGACAAGCGAGTGTGGATGACGTCCAAACTCAGAGTGATTTCTAACTTAGGCGACGCGGAGCCGCGGCTAAGCCCCCGAGTGTGGGCGAGACCCTCACTCGGAGTAGTTTGTCCTTAGATGAACAATGATGGTCCTGTTCATCTTGACAACCGAGTGTGGATGATGTCCACACTCAGAGTGATTTCTAACTTAGGCGACGCGAAGCCGCGGCTAAGCCCCCGAGTGTGGGCGAGACCCTCACTAGGAGTAGTTTTTAACTTAGGCGACTCGGGGCCGCGGCTAAGTCCCCGTGTGTGGGTGAGACCCTCACTTGGAGTACTTTGTCCTTAGATGAACAATTATGGACCTGTTCATCTTGACAACCGAGTGTGGATGATGTCCACACTCAGAGTGATTTCTAACTTAGGCGACGCGGAGCCGCGGCTAAGCCCCCGAGTGTGGGCGAGACCCTCACTCGGAGTAGTTTTCAACTTAGGCGATGCGGGGCCGCGGCTAAGTCCCCGAGTGTGGGTGAGACCCTCACTCGGAGTAGTTTGTCCTTAGATGAACAATTATGGTCCTGTTCATCTTGACAACCGAGGGTGGAGGATGTCCACACTCAGAGTAGTTTTCAACTTAGGCGACGCGGAGCCGCGGCTAAGCCCCCAAGTGTGGGCGAGACCCTCACTCGGAGTAGTTTGTCCTTAGACGAACAATGATGGTCCTGTTCATCTTGACAACCGAGGGTGGAGGATGTCCACACTCAGAGTAGTTTTTAACTTAGGCGACGCAGAGCTGCGGCTAAGCCCCCGAGTGTGGGCGAGACCCTCACTCGGAGTAGTTTGTACTTAGGCAAAATCAGGTTTGCGGCTAAGTGTTTTTCACACCCACTGGGGGTAGCAGTCAAATTTCAACAAGATATAATGAAATAAAACTTTATTCATCGAGAGCACTCGGATTCATTACTGGAATGACAAACTAAAAATAGTCGTGTTCTAGGTGTAGAACTTGCGAAGCAGGTCCGCATTCCAAGTTCGGGGCTCTTCTACTCCATCTTTGATGTTGTAAAGCCGGTAAGCTCCGTTATGCAAGACTTTGGAGATTGCGTACGGCCCGTGCCACGGAGGCGCGAGTTTGTGGGGTCTCTGTTGATCCAGTCGGAGAACAAGATCCCCTTCTTGAAAGGCTCGGACCTGGACGTGTCTTCATGGTAGCGCGTCAAATCTCGGTGATAAAGCGTCGATCTGATGAGGGCCAGCTCTCTCTCTTCCTCCAGAAGGTCGAGGCCGTCTTGCCGAGCGATTTCAGCTTCAGCTTCGTCATATAGTTCCACTCAGGGGGAATTGTGCTGAAGATCACTCGGTAACACTGCCTCTGACCCGTACACCATGAAGAAGGGTGTGCGCTTCGTAGAGCGGTTTGGAGTAGTCCGAATGCCCCATAAGACGGAAGGCAATTCTTCAACCCATGCTCCAGCAGCGTATTTCAAGTCTCTCATCAATCGAGGCTTTAGGCCTTGCAGAATCATTCCGTTGGCG
Organism: Elymus sibiricus; assembly: GCA_039707655.1. Classification (NCBI taxonomy): domain Eukaryota; kingdom Viridiplantae; phylum Streptophyta; class Magnoliopsida; order Poales; family Poaceae; genus Elymus; species Elymus sibiricus. The sequence continues at coordinate 74,309,537 of CM077667.1, forward strand.
CGCTCAGCCTGGCTATTCGACTGCGGGTGAGCCACTGAGGCGTAATTAACCCGAATGCTTTGAGAGAAACAAAATTCCCAGAACTCGTCCACGTCAAAGTTCTTCCCATTATCTGTGATGATATCGTGAGGCACGCCGAACCTGAAGATGATTTGCCGAATGAAACTGACGGTTGTGCCTGCATCTAAGCTCTTGATGGGCTTTGCTTCAACCCACTTGGTGAACTTGTCAACCGCGACGAGCAGATGTGTGAATCCACTTGACCCAGTCCGTAAGGGGCCGACCATATCCAGGCCCCATACTACAAACGGCCAAGTGATCGGAATCGTCTTGAGCGCGGACGCTGGCTTGTGAGATTTGTTCTTGTAAAACTGACATCCAACACACAGGTCTACCGGGTCCTTTGCTGCTTCATTGGCTCGGGGCCAATAAAAATCCGCTCGGAAAGCTTTAGCGACCAAAGTCCGGGAGGATGCATGGTGGCCACAAGTTCCCGGGTGGACTTCATGTAAGATTTGCAACCCTTCCTCAGGGGAAATGCATTTCTGGATGACTCCTGTGGTACTTTTCTTGTACAACTGGTCTCCCATAACTTCAAATGATTTGGATCGACGGACGATCTGACGGGTTTCTTCTTCGTTTTCTGGGAGTTCTTGTCTGAGCAAACATGCCAAATAGGGTTGAGTCCACTCGGGAGTGATTACCATCATTTCGTGGACCAGATCCACTATAGCTGGAACTTCAACCTTAGTCGGATCAGAAGGACCGACTGCTTGCGGGGGCTCCTCTGTGAAAGGATCTTCTGCAATAGTCGGAGCATGCAGATGTTCGAGGAATACGTCACACGGGACTGCTCGCCGAGTGGATCCGATCTTAGCGAGATCGTCTGCCGCTTGATTCTTCGCACGAGGGATGTGATGAAGCTCTAGGCCTTCAGAATTCTTCTCCAGCTTCCTGACTGCGTTGCAGTATCTGGTCATTGCTGAACTCCGAATATCCCATTCCTTCATCACTTGATTGACAACGAGGTCCGAGTCACCGTAAACCATCAACCGACGAATGCCGAGTGAGATGGCCATGCGGAGCCCGTACAGGAGGGCTTCATATTCGGCCTCATTGTTTGATGAGTCAAAATGGATCTGGAGAACATAGTTCAGTCGGTCTCCTTTCGGAGAGACGAGAACCATGCCAACCCCCGAGCCATTGAGCATCTTGGATCCATCGAAGAACATGGTCCAGTGTTCGGGAACACTCGGAATTGGTTGTTCCTGCTCAATCCACTCGGCCATAAAATCAACCAACGCTTGGGACTTGATTGCTTTCTTAGCTTCAAATTTGATTTCCAACGGAAGGAGCTCGATTGCCCACTTCGCCACTCGGCCAGCGGCGTCCCTGTTGTGCAAGATCTCCGACAGGGGAGCGCTGCTGACGACCGTGACCGAGTGATCATGGAAGTAATGGACTACCTTCTTAGCAGTTAGGTAAATACCATAAACTAGCTTCTGGTAGTGCGGGTACCTCTGCTTGGAAGGAGTTAGCACTTCTGAGATGTAATATATGGGTCTTTGGACTTTGAATGCTTTTCCAGGCTCTTCTCGCTCCACTGCAAGGACTGTGCTCACCACCTGGCTGGTCGCCGCGATGTACAGGAGTAAAGATTCCTGGCTGCCCGGAGCAGCTAACACCGGCTGGGTGGAAAGCAATGCCTTGAGCTCAGCGAACATGGCTTGCGCTTCATTGGTCCACTCGAATTTATCAGATTTCTTCATCAATCGGTAGAGAGGAAGAGCCTTCTCTCCGAGTCTTGAAATGAATCGGCTCAGGGCCGCAAGGCATCCTGTCAACCTCTGCACATCATGTAAGTGCTCTGGCTGCTTCATTCGGAATATAGCACCGATTTTATTTGGATTAGCGTCGATCCCCCATTCGGAAACGAGAAAACTGAGTAACTTTCCGACGGGCACTCCGAATGTGCACTTAGCTGGATTTAGCTTGATCCCGAAGCGCCGTAGGTTTGCGAAGGTTTCGACAAGGTCAATCAGGAGGTCAGAACCTTTCCTAGACTTGACCACGATATCGTCCATATAGGCCTCCATGTTCCGACTGATTTGCTTCTGCAAACACTTCTGGATCATGCGCTGAAAAGCGGCTCCAGCATTCTTCAAGCCGAATGGCATCGTGATATAGCAAAAACACCCGAATGGGGTGATGATGAGGGATCACTAGAAGAGTGTCTAGAGGGGGGGTGAATAGACTACTAGCAGGAATTTAAAACCTAACCTTTCCCAAGTTAATTGGTTGGCAGATTTTAACAGTTTTAGCAACTCTAGCAAGTCTAACAGCCCTACACATGCATGTCAACAAATATGGCAGCGGAAACTAAAGACATTGCACATGAAGTAAAGAGTAGAGATATGTAGATCAAACGCAATTGGAGACGCAAAGATTTTTCCCGTGGTTTCGATATGTGGTGCTATCGTACGTCCACGTTTATGGAGTCTTCAACCCACGGAGGGTAACGGTCGCGAGAGTCCACGAAGGGCTCCACCCATAAGGGTCCACAAAGTAGCAACCTTGACTATTCCATAACGGCTTCCATCCACGAAGGACTAGCCTCACTATGGGTAGATCTTCACGAGGTAGGCGATCTCCTTGCCCGTACAAACTTCTTGGTTCAACTCCACAACACGAAGTAGGAGGCTCCCAAGCGACACCTAACCAATCTAGGAGGCACCACCATCCAAAAGGTAATAGGCTCGGTAATGTCGATGAACTCCTTGCTCTTGTGCTTCAAGATGATAGACTCCTCAACACACAATCACTCTCTCATAGATTTGGCTTGGTGGAAGAGATGGGATTGGTGGAAAGCAACTTGTGGAGGCTAGAAATCAAGATCCATATGGTTAGAGTGGAAGATCTTGACCTCAACACATGAGTAGGTGCCTCTCTCTCAAAAACTGGATGGGGCAAGTATGGAATAGTTCTGAGTGCTTCTCTTTCGAGTAGGTGGTGGTGAAGGGGTATATATAGGCATCCCCAAAAATCCAACCGTTACACACAAAATGACCAACTCGGTGACACCGATGTGTTAATCTTGGTGGTACCGAAGTGACCAAAAGATGGCAACTTTTGAATCTCGGTGAGACCGATATAGGAAACTCGGTTCCACCGATAAGGTGACCAACGGTCAGATTGCCCATTCTCGGTGACGCCGATCCAACAATCTCGGTGGTACCGATATTGTGAATTTGCGTAACAGAAAGTTGGCAACCTAAAATCGGTGGCACCGAAGCAGAATCGGTTGCACCGAAGTGGCTAGGGTTTGGCTGAGTCTGTCTGAGTATGGGAATCGGTGGCACTGAGTGGATGTGTTGGTTGCACCGATTTTGGATATTTGGCTATGGACAGACTTTTGTGGAAGAGCTTGTGGGTGTTTTTGGTGACTATCACTTGTGCACGTATGAGCATTTTGTCCACCAACAAAACCTTACCCCCTTTTAATAGTATTGGCTTTCCTATGGACTCAAAGTGATTTCTCACAAAGTAAAATGTGGAGTCCTCTTGCTTGAAGCTTTGCCAATCCATTTCCTTGCATCTTGGGGTATCTCCACAATCTCCACAATCCTTTTGCCAGCCCTCTCTGTGGACTTTATCTGAAATACACTAGGTAAAAGTATTAGTCCAAGAGACAATGTATGTTGTCATGAATTATCAAAACCACCAAGGGAGCATGTTGTGCTTTCAATCTCCCCCTTTTTGGTAATTGATGACAACATACAATCAAAGCTTCAAATAAAGATATGCATGGATATAATGAAGACTTTGAGAGACACATGACTTAGACTTGCTCCCCCTAAATGTGTGCAATTCCTTTAAAGGATAGTTGCTTTGGAATTCATGGACACACATATAGTGGAAGGGAAAATATGAGTCATGTGTATCTTGGCTATATGCATCAAATATATATGAATGAGATGTATCCTTGTTCAAGACTTCACTCTTGCAAACAATATGTGCAAAAGCAAGAGATCATCTTGATCAAAGATATGATGCATATACTTACCTTGAGTTCTTGAGCATTCTAGTAGTAGAAATACACTTGAGAAAATAATGTTAGGAAACACAAGAGTATTCTACCAATCAACAAGGCAATAGAACTCAAAAGTACCAAGATATGGAGAACATATAGAAGATAGTATTTCTTAAGATTGATATGTCTCCAAGATCATTTAGAACTTTCTCCCCTTAGATATGAAAGTAGTAGATCATCCTCTCCCCCTGAATCTTAGCATGTAGATATTGGGATTGGATAGGGTGAGAAAAATCTAAGATGATCACCATAGAAAGAATGTTTATTTCAATGTTGACTTTTCTCCCCCTACTTTGATATTCTCACCTTGTTTATAAAAGTATAAACATTGATATTCGCTCTCCCCCTTGATCATATCTCCACCTTTGCATAAGCGTGTATCTCCCTTTAGCATGAAGCTTTGTTATTCTCCCCCTTTGGCATTAATTACCAAAAAGGTCATACATAGGAATAGATACAGGGATCATTGATAAGAAGGGATCCTTGAGAACAAGGGTCATTGAATGTAGGGTTCATAGAAATGAAAACTAAGGGAATCATTGAAAATAATTTCTCTCCCTTTGGGATATTGTAAGACTTCTTCTCCCTTGAGTTAGGGATCCTTGAATAAAGAATTTCTCGCCCTAAGAATTTTTTTTAAATAATAAGGGATCATCAACACTTGAAAGATCACAGAAGAAACATAGATTGCAACTGCGAACACAAGTAAGAGAAAGAAAACAAGTCGGTGACTCTGAGACAAATAGGTCGGTGGTACCGAGATTTTGTGGTGCAGCTTATCTGCAAATTCGGTACAACCGAAATATATGTATCGGCGGCTCCGAGGCTAAAACAGCTAAAACATAAGGGACCAAGGTTTCTGTTTTCAAGGTGTCAAAAGAGAATTTTTCAAAGGGAATGCAAAAGTTTTTACAAACGGGATATCAACTAGAAAAGATTTGAGTGGTTCCAAGAAATCTTGCAAGAAGGAGAACCAATCAAAATTCTTAACTAGATGATGGGCGGTGACTAGGTCACCTATATTAGAGTATATTGACTTAGGAGCCAAGCAAGAATACTTGATCATAGGTCATACTCTACGTTAATCTCAAAATGGGGTTACCATTTTTCGATTAAGCATTTTAATATCTTCATATCACTTTAGTTGCTTTAGCTCATGACTTGGAGTAAAGCCTTTTCAAGGATATGAGTACATACCTTTGAGTGATGTTGATGACGTGGCTTGTAGGTGAACTTGTTGAGGATGCTCGAGGTTGATGAAGATCATGTCGAGTTGGGAGCAATCCTTCTCGTTTTAGTTCACTTGTCACCTACATGGGTTAGTCATGCAAGGAAGAACAATAGATATATCCATTTGACATGATACCAATTGAGATTTAGCAAATATGATCACATCAAGTATATGTCAAGGATATGGTTGAGTTGTCTTCTTCCTTCCATCATCAAGTGGGGTTGTGGATACTTGGTAATGACAAGATTGCTTATGATTTGAGTTGATGGCAATCTTGTGGAATGAAATTCTTCCAAGTACCTACAAAACGTTAGATGCAATACAAGGGAGCATAGAATTCCATGGCACAAGATAACATGTTAGGAGATCATGGAAACATCAAGAAAGCTCATGCCATTGCATGCAACCGAGTGAGTCTAGCTCAAGTTGGAAGCATCAATGATGTTCAACTCACTCCTCAAGTAACAAAAAGTTTTCTCATCAAGTGGCTTAGTAAAGATATCGGCCAATTGCTTGTTAGTGCGAACATGCTTAAGATTGATATATCCTTTGGCAACATGATCACGAATGAAATGATGTCTAACTTGAATATGTTTAGTTCGAGAATATTGCACAGGATTATGACCAATTTTAATAGCACTTTCATTGTCCCAAAGTAATGGAACATTTCTAACATGGATTCCATAATCCTTAAGCGTTTGTGTCATCCATAGGAATTGTGCACAACAAGATCCGGCAGCAATATACTCAGCTTCGGCAGTAGATAGAGATACCGTGTTTTGTTTCTTGGAGGACCAAGACACAAGAGATCTACCCAAAAATTGACAAGTACCCGAGGTGGATTTTCTATCAACCTTGTCACCGGCATAGTCCGAATCGGAATAGCCAATGAGGTTAAAGGAAGATCCCTTGGGATTCCAAATGCCAAAGTTTGGTGTTTGTATCAAATATCTCACAATACGTTTCACGGCCAAAAGATGACACTCTTTAGGTGCAGCTTGATATCTAGCACTCATGCAAACACTAAGCATAATATCGGGACGAGATGCACATAGATATAGCAATGTACCAATTATAGATCGATAAACCTTTTGATCAACCGGTTCATCCTCCTTGGTAAGATCAACATGTCCACTAGTAGGCATGGGAGTTTTCATACCTTTACACTCTTGCATGTTGAACTTCTTGATCAAGTCCTTGGTATACTTAGTTTGAGAGATGAAAGTTCCTTCTCTCGTTTGCTTGATTTGCAAACCAAGAAAGAATTTCAGCTCACACATCATGGACATCTCATACTTCTCGGACATCAACCTTCCAAATCTTTCACTAAATTGTGGGTTAGTGGATCCAAAAATAATATCATCCACATAGATTTGGCACACAAATAATTCACCATTAACTCTCTTAGTGAATAAGGTTGCATCAATTTTACCAATATCAAAACCTTTTTCAATGAGAAACTTCGTTAAGCATTTGTACCAAGCACGAGGGGCTTGCTTAAGACCATAAAGAGCTTTACGAAGCTTGTAAACATGATTAGGTTTCTTAGGATTTATAAAACCAGGTGGTTGCTTAACATAGACTTCTTCTTCAATCTCACCATTTAAAAAGGCACTTTTAATGTCCATTTGATAAAGCGTGATATCATGGTGATTAGCATAAGCAAGAAGAATGCGAATAGCTTCAAGTCTAGCGACGGGGGCGTAGGTCTCACCATAGTCCATACCTTCGACTTGCGTATATCCTTGGGCTACGAGACGAGCCTTGTTCCGTACGACTTGACCGTCTTCGTCTTGCTTGTTCCGAAACACCCATTTTGTTCCGATGATGTTTTGCTCATCCTTGGGCTTCTCTACGAGTGTCCACACTTCGTTCCTCTCGAAGTTGTGAAGCTCTTAATGCATCGCGTTCACCCAATCAGCATCTTCAAGGGCTTGTTCTACCTTCAAGGGCTCGATGCTAGAGATGAAAGAATAATGCTCACAAAAGTTAGCTAGGCGAGTTTTAGAGCGAGTGATTCTCCCTGTTTGTATATCACCAAAGATTTTGTTTAGGGGATGGTTCTTGGTCACATGTGCTCGAACTCGGGTCAACTTCCGATTATTGGATGGAGGAGCTTCTTCTTCATCATCATCTCCCTCATCATCGTTGTTGTTGAAGGTGTCGTTTCCTTGAGGTGGTGGTGAAGGAGGTTGTGTTGGATCTTCATGATGCACTTCCTCCTCTTCATCATCTTGTCATGTACCGCTTGTGGATGCCTCCATGTCATGTTGTGGTTCACCTTGACGTGAAGTAGGGGCTTCCACTTGAGTTGATGAAGTACTTTCCTTCACCTCCATGGGACGAATCTTGCCGATGGACAAGTCTTGGATAGCTTCCGAAGGGTCCATATCTCCTACATCATTTGGCAATTGTTCGACTTGCGATCCATTAGATTCATCAAACTTCACATCTACCGTCTCCTCAACTTTTCGAGTGAAGTTGTTGTAGACACGGTAAGTGTGAGAGTTCGATCTGTCACCGAGTAGGTATCCTTCATGAGATTTAGGAGCAAATTTAGTACGACGATGCTTATCAAGAATGAAGCACTTTGAGCCGAATACCCGAAAGTATCCAACTTGGGGTTTGTTACCGGTGAGTAGCTCGTATGCCGTTTTACCGAGAAGCTTGTGCAAGTAAAGTCGGTTTGTGGCATGACATGCTGTTTCCACGGCTTCTGCCCAAAAGTGTCTTGGCGTCTTGTATTCATCAAGCATCGTTCTTGCCATCTCAATGAGCGTCCGGTTCTTCCTCTCAACAACTCCATTTTGTTGAGGCGTGTACGTAGCCGAGAACTCATGTGAGACACCTTCTTCGTCAAGGAAGGTATCCACATGGGTGTTCTTGAACTCCGATCCGTTATCGCTCCGAACCTTCTTGATCTTCACTTCAAACTGTAGGCACATTCAAAATTCTTCATTTGATTAAGCACATTTCTAGGTAATGCTCTAACAATGAGATTGACAGTTCTAAGATTGCATAGCATATCAATTTCCTCTTCGTGTGTGGGATGTAAAGGATCAATGGGAGGCACATAAGGGCACTTCACATATTTGCTCAATTGAAATTCATTCAACAGCTCAAGCATCAAAGTTTTGCATTGACTATAGTACTCTCCATCAAGAATAAGCACTCTACAACTCAAACTCCCTATACTAGACACATCCTTCTTCCTCCTCGGTGATTAAACCGAAGCAATGGAGACAAAAGCTCTGATACCAATTGAGGGATCACTAGCAGAGTGTCTAGAGGGGGGGTGAATAGACTACTAGCAGGAATTTAAAACCTAACCTTTTCCCAAGTTAATTGGTTGGCAGATTTTAACAGTTTTAGCAAGTCTAGCAAGTCTAACAGCCCTACACATGCATGTCAACAAATATGGCAGCGGAAAGTAAAGACATTGCACATGAAGTAAAGAGTAGAGATAGGTAGATCAAACGCAATTGGAGACGCAAAGATTTTTCCCGTGGTTCCGATAGGTGGTGCTATCGTACGTCCACGTTTATGGAGTCTTCAACCCACGGAGGGTAACGGTCGCGAGAGTCCACGGAGGGCTCCACCCATAAGGGTCCACGAAGTAGCAACCTTGACTATTCCATAACGACTTCCGTCCACGAAGGACTAGCCTCACTATGGGTAGATCTTCACGAAGTAGGCGATCTCCTTGCCCGTACAAACTTCTTAGTTCAACTCCACAACACGAAGTAGGAGGCTCCCAAGCGACACCTAACCAATCTAGGAGGCACCACCCTCCAAAAGGTAATAGGCTTGGTAATGTCGATGAACTCCTTGCTCTTGTGCTTCAAGATGATAGACTCCTCAACACACAATCACTCTCACATATTTGGCTTGGTGGAAGAGATGGGATTGGTGGAAAGCAACTTGTGGAGGCTAGAAATCAAGATCCATATGGTTGGAGTGGAAGATCTTGACCTCAACATATGAGTAGGTGGCTCTCTCTCAGAAAACTGGATGGGGCAAGTATGGAATAGTTCTGGGTGCTTCTCTTTCGAGTAGGTGGTGGTGAAGGGGTATATATAGGCATCCCCAAAAATCCAACCGTTACACACAAAATGACCAACTCGGTGACACCGATGTGTTAATCTCAGTGGTACCGAAGTGACCAAAAGGTGGCAACTTTTGAATCTCGGTGAGACCGATATAGGAAACTCGGTTGCACCGATAAGGTGACCAACGGTCAGATTGCCCATTCTCGGTGATGCCGATCCAACAATCTCGGTGGTACCGATATTGTGAATTTGCGTAACAGAAAGTTGGCAACCTAAACTCGGTGGCACCGAAGCAGAATCGGTTGCACCGAAGTGGCTTGGGTTTGGCTGAGTCTGTCTGAGTATGGGAATCGGTGGCACCGAGTGGATGTGTTGGTTGCACCGATTTTGGATATTTGGCTATGGACAGACATTTGTGGAAGAGCTTGTGGGTGTTTTTGGTGACTATCACTTGTGCACGTATGAGCATTTTGTTCACCAAGAAAACCTTACCCCCTTTTAATAGTATTGGCTTTCCTATGGACTCAAAGTGATTTCTCTCAAAGTAAAATGTAGAGTCCTCTTGCTTGAAGCTTTGCCAATCCATTTCCTTGCATCTTAGGGTATCTCCACAATCTCCACAATCCTTTTGCCAGCCCTCTCTGTGTACTTTATCTGAAATACACTAGGTAAAAGTATTAGTCCAAGAGACAATGTATGTTGTCATGAATTATCAAAACCACCAAGGGAGCATGTTGTGCTTTCAGATGAAGGTTGTTTTTATTTCATCAGGGCCCAACGTTCGGATCTGGTGGTACCCGGAGTACGCATCCAGGAACGACAGACGTTCACATCCGGCTGTTGAGTCCACTATCTGATCTATCCTAGGTAAAGGAAAATGATCTTTCGGGTAGGCCCGATTGAGGTGTTTGAAGTCAATGCACATACGGAGTGACTTATTCTTCTTCGGCACCAGGACCACATTCGCGAGCCACTCGGAGTGGTAGATCTCGCGAATGAACTCAGCAGCAAGAAGCCGAGCTATCTGTTGACCAATCGCCTTGCGCTTCTCGACGAAGGATCGACGCAAGTAGTCCTTGACTGGCTTGGCCTTGGGGTCGGTTCGGAGTCGGTGCTCAGCCAGTTCCGTGGGTACACCAGGCATGTTAGAGGGCTTCCATGCAAATATGTCCCAGTTCTCATGGAGGAACTGGATGAGCTCGGCTTCCTATTTGTCTCCGAGTGAAGTGGAGATGTTCGTCGGGGCGGCACTCGGTGTCGTGGTTTTGTCACGGCAGATGCCATGGGTAGGCTTATCGAGTGTGGTTGGGGCCGAAGGACGCCGACAGGCTCCGGCAGCGGGGTTAGGCACAAGCGGTGGAGGACACACGATGTACCCAGGTTCGGGGCCCTCCGTGGGAGGTAACACCCCTAATCCTGCTTGGTCCAGTTGAGACAATGGTGAGGTTACAATGATGCTCCTGGAGCTGTATGGCTAGAGGAGGAAGAAAGGACTGGGCTACCCTGGCTGCCTCTCTAGGTGTGTGTGTATGGTGTGCGCGGAGAGTCGACCCCGATGCATGGGGGAGGCCCGGGGGGTTTTATAGGCCAACCCCCTGGGTTACAATATGAATAAGAGGTCTCGGGGGCCCCCAGCCGGCAGCCTCTCTTGTCCGGCTGTGGGGGCCGCCGGTCGTGGGGTCTCGTCGCTAGTAGGGCCCGCCGGCTGCAGGGTCCCGTAGGGAGCCGGCGGGGCCCGCATGATGGGTCCCCGTGCCGGTCATGTCGCGGCACGGGCTGCCCTTCGAGGCGTCGTCTTGTGGCAACCGGCCAAGGTCAGCGGTATGGCCGGCTGCCCTGTAGCCATGCTGGGGCAGGTAATGGAGTGGTTGGAGGCGTGCCGGCACTGTTGGAAGTCCTGTCTCGGTCGGCCGAGGTCAGCAGCCATTGTGGCCATGCGCGCCAGTGTGCCAGCGGCTACTGTGGCCATCAGGGATCGGTCATGGGGGTCTCGTCTTGTCGCCGTACTGATGCGCAGAGAGAAGGGACGGGAGCAGGTCCGTCCGACGGCCAGCGGAAGGGCCGGCCTGGAGGCAGCCGGCCATTTGCCAGACGACCGGCTCCTCGATCAGCCGGCCGTAGGTGACCCGGCAAAGGACATGCCGGCTCGTTGCCATCCGGTTCCTCACCAGCCGGTCTTGAGGCGACCGGCGGCTCACCAGCCGGCCGTAGCCCTGCCGGCCCCGGGCCGGCCGGCGGTATCGTTTTTCTTCGTGCGGGGGGAGGTCCCCAAAACTTTGGCTTACCCAGGGGTAATAACCCCGTCAGTAGTCCCCGAAGCCGGCGGGGGCCCACGTCTGTCGGACGAGGGGGAGCCGGTGGCTTCCCTCAGGCGGTGTTTTATCTTCTGCGGAGAGCCAAACGGCCGGGCGAGGCGGCGGCCGCCCCCGATGCCTCGGGCTCCGTCATGCCACCCCGGCCCCCGCGCCGGTTGGCGGCGCGCCACGCGGGGCGTGATGAAGCCATGGGGCCCGCACACGTGGGCAGACGGGACGTCGCCCTGGGCCTAGCCCGCTAGGCCACGGGCGTAGCCCAGTAGGCCTCGGGCCGCAGACCGAGATCTTCTGCGCCTAGACCGCAGCGGCCGCGACCCGAGGCGTCCACGATCTTGCGGATATCCCGGGGGAGCGGGCGCAATTAATCCCCACCTCCCCCAGGCGTCGCCCCTTTATTTAAATGGGAAGGGCGAGGGGCGGAGGCAGTTACGCTCCTCTCGCCCCCTCCGTCTTCTTCCTCCTCGCCTTCTCCGCTCAGCCCGCGCCGCAGCTCCGTCCGTACGCCGCACCGTGCCGCCCCGCCGCAACGATGGCTGACGGCCCGCACGACAGCTGGGGAGGCTCCGTCGTCACGGAGGAGGACATTGCAAAACTCCACCGCGCCCGCATGCTGCTGTCGGAGGAGCGCGTGACCGCCCGCGCACCAGGTGGCGAGGTTGTGCCTAGGCCTCAGGCGGGGGAGCACGTCGTCTTCGCCTGTCACTTCCTGCGTGGCTTCGGCCTGCCGGTGAGCCTCTTCTTCCGTCTTCTGATTGACACCTTAGATCTCCAGCTGCACCACCTTGGCCCCAACGGCATTCTCTACATCACGAGCTTCGTGACCTTGTGCGAGGGGTATCTTGGGATGCTTCCCTTCATGGAGCTCTTCAGGAAGCTCTTTTATCTCAAGGCCCTGAAGAACAAGGACGAGGCGCCGTACGCCTGCGGGGGCGCGGTGGTGTGCTGCCACGGCCCGCATTTTCCCCGCATCGACCTCATCGACTCCGTCAAGGGGTGGAATCGGACGTTCTTCTATGTGAAGAATGCCGACACGCAGCGGGATTACATCCGGCTGCCGGCATTCGTCAACGCCCCATCATTGGAAGCGAACTGGTCGGGGGTCGGCCCGTCCGGTGCCGTGCTCGGGGAGTTGGGCTGGCTCCAGACGATGAGGAGCGGAGAGGGGCTTGTTGCCTCCGACCTGGTGGCCGCCTTCATTGCGCGCCGGGTGCTGCCCCTCCAGTTGAGGCCGCACCGGATCTGCGATATGTCCGGCCGGCGGGACCCCTGCCGGCTGTCCACAGTCGAGCTGACGCCGGCCCAAGTGGCGAAGCGGGTGAACGCGATCACGACCTTCAAGCTGGTGCCGGGGACTTGGTCCCTGGGCAAGGAGCCGTACAGCCGGCTCAATCCGGCACCCCTGGTACGCCCTGTCGAGGTGAATTTTCTTTTCCTTTTTGGATCTTTCCAGCCGGCGCCCGATCTCACCCGACGAGCTGACCGCAGCTTTTCGTTCGACAGAACACGCCGGACGGCCCGCACCCCCAGATTTTCGAGGCGGAGGACTTCGAGCCGGGGGCCGGACCCGACGAGGGGGTCGACTCCTCGGGAGAGGTCGAGGCGGGGGGTGACCCGGGAGCCGGTGGGTCCCGACCGGCTGGTGAGTTCCCCTCCGGCCCCACGATCAAAGATTGGAGCGATAATGATGACGATGATGATGATGATGTCCGGATCCTGGACGCGCCTCCCCCCGCAGTTCAGCGGAGCCCGCGCGGGCGGAGCGAGGAGCGGCCGGGACCTCCCGTCGGGAGAAGAGGCCGGCTCAGGAGGAGCCGGCGGCTTAACCGCCGGCTCGCAAACGGGTGAAGGCGGTCACAGTGAAGCCGCCGACGCGGGCCAGGCGGGTCCTTCCTGTCGTCGCCGGGTAAGTACCTTGGTTCTTGGAGGTGTCTCTCTCAGTTAGTTTCATGCCGGCAGGCGGCTGAGTGTTTGCTTGTTCCAGGGACCCCATCGAGCTCCACGATGTGGAGTCGACAGCCGGCCCGGTGGAGCCTGCCAGCCAGCTGGCCCTGGAGCAAGCAGCCACACTGCGCGAGGAGAAGAGGAGGCAAGCGGAGCTGCGAGCCTCGAAGGCAGGAGCCCTGGGCGGGACCGCGCATTCTGGGGCGTCGAGCGGCGGGAGGCGGAGGCGGTCCGCGGACCCTGCGCGGGCATCGGATTCGGCGGCGGAGTCAGCTCGTGTGTCGAGACCCCCGTCGAGCGAGCCGCGGGGGCCGGCTGCGGAGGCGGTCGCGACCCCGACCGGGGCGGAGGTGGCCCGGCCGGGGGGAGCAAACCCCGAGCTGGCACCGAAGGTGCCCCGGCAGGCGGAGACGGTGGTGATGCCGCCCGTCGCCAAGCCGGCCGTGGTCGTCGTGCTGGAAGCCCCGGCGGCGCCGGAGGCGGCACCGGAGGCGGCACCGGAGGTGCCGGCCACGGAGACGGGAACGCCGGCCGCCGCGACCATCCCGTCGAGCCGGACGGGAGAGGCGGCAACGGCTCCGGACATGGGGCAGTCGGGAACTGATTCCCAATCCCTTGTGGTCAGCGACCGCCCCACGGCAGCCGGTGCTGCGGCGGATGCCGTGGCGAGCGGCGGGGGGAGCCGGTCCGGGAGGACCATGCTGGACGTGACCCAGGACTGGGAGGCGCTGGCCCGTGTCCCAGCCGTCCTGCCTCCGTCGGTCGGCGGCCCGGTCCCGGCGCTCGACGAGCTGGGCAGCGTCCTGGCGCGGTGCCGCGAGGAGCTGGCCAAGTTTGCTGAAGCGGCCGACAACGCCCTGCAGCACGCAGAGGTAAACCTTTTCGGTCTTTGTCGAATTTCCAGTGGGGGCGCGCAAGCGCACCCACTGGGTGTAGCCCCCGAGATGCGGGCCGGCTGACAGGCTGCGAGGCAGCCGGGTCGGATCTTCCTTTGCATGTTCTTGACTGGTTTCTTGGAGGAGGCGGGGAACTCCAGGCGGCGGGAGCTCTTAGACGAGGCGGTCGCTATCTACAATCGTGGCAAGCACGGCTATTACCGTCTGGAGGAGGAGTTGAAGAAGGCGCAAGGTACGTCAGTTCCAGTGGGGGTGCGCAAGCGCACCCACTGGGTGTAGCCCCCGAGAGTCGGGCTGGCTGCTCGGCAGCCGGCACGGGTCTTGTGCGTTTTTGCTGATCGCGGTCGATGTTTCTGCAGGGGACCTGGACGCCCTGGCCTCCATCCGGGAGAAGAGGGATGAGGTGTCCGCCGAGCGGGACCGGCTGGCGCAGAACGTCCAGGCTATCACCTCGGAGCGGGACCAGCTGGCCGGCCTGCTGGTGGACGGGCAGGCTGACCAAGAGCGCCTGAGGGAGGAGCTGCAGCGGGAGCTGACGGCCAAGGAAGGCGCTGTTAAGGAGGCGGCTGATGCCGCCCAACAGACCGCCGGCCTCGAAGTCAAGGTGACCCGCCTCGAGAAGGCGCTTGAGGCACGCAGCGCCGCCCTTGCCCAGGCGGAGGAGGCGCTGGCGCGCGAGAAGGAGGCGGCGCTGCAGTTTGCCCATCCTGGACGACGCCTTTCAGCGTAAGTCTTGTCCTTCTTCTCAGCCGTCCGTGTTTTTCTTGCCCTTGGGGTGTTTTCCGATTCCGATTTTCCTTTCTTCAGAGTGGTTCCCGGAAACCCAGCGCTATGCCGAGCGAGTGGTGGCGAGCTACCGGGGGGATCTGCAACGGCGCGGGCGAGAGCGCGAGGAGGACGCCGGCTGGGATGTGGATGAGCTTGGGTTGGCCGTGGAGAACCGGCTGATCCACGTCCAGCGCTGCGTGGAGCGGCTGAAGACAGCCGGCAAGGAGGTGATCGCCGCCTTGTGGCCGGGTCGCGAGGCCCAGGAGAACCGCGTGGCGCTATGGCTGGAGAACGCCAAGGGCCGGCTCGAGTCTGGAAGGCGCGGCGGCTTGGGCCGGCGCGCAGATGGCGCTCCGGTTCGTCACGTCGTGGTACTTCGGTATTAACTTGGACCGGCTGGCCACGATGTGCGACGTCCCGGAGGCGGAGCGAGCGGCCCGTGAAGGTGCCCTTGTCCGCCGGGCCGACGAGCTTGCCTCGTATGTTCACCCGGACGAGCTTCTGCCGGCGCTTGGCGAGGACGGCGAGCCGGTCGCTGAGGACTCCTTAGGCAATCCCCAAGGCCCAGATGACGAGGAGGTCGCCGGTGAGAGCACCGCCTCCAGCACCGACGGTGGCAGCGGTGCCACGGAGACCACGGAGGCGGACCCGCAGGCCGCAGCTTCTTCCGGGCGGACCGTCGAGCCGGCCGGCGACGCGCCGGTGGCCTGAGCCGCCCCGCATATTTACCTGCTTCTTTTGCTGCACATTATGTTTAAGACACTTTGCCACCCACTGGGTGTGGGTGTACTGTAATGAACCTTTGGCCCGTTGGCCGCTCATCGTTTTAACTTGTGTCGTTTAAAAATTGTGCGCGCCGGCTCTTCTTTCGCCTTTTGCTTTTTGACTTGTGTTGCACGCCGGGATTCCTTCCGGCTTCCGCCCCGCCTGCCAGCCAGCCGGGAGCCGGTCTGGGGCAGGGACGAGGCGTCGTCCTTGGGAAAACGAGCGCACCATTTAGAGTCATCTGGCTAGGGCTAGGTCGAGCCGGCAGTGGCCGGTTTGCTAGAAATAACATAGTTCGGTTGGGTCAGTCCGGCTGCCACTCGTTGGCCGATCTTCTAGTGAGAAGTACCCTCGTACCCTGCGGTCCCGTCAGCCGGACAGCCGGGAGCCGGTCTGTGGCTGGTTAGGGGGGTTAGCGAAGGGTAGCTTGCTCACATTACTTATCCGCCTCGGAGGGGAGCCGGCGAGCCCCCGGGCCAGGGAGCTAGACCCGGGTGACGCGTTTTTAGATAATGAGAAGCCTTTGGAAGGATCGAAAAGGGGCGTGCCCCTAGTGCTGGCATGGGGCCCCCGTTGCATTCATAAGCTCAAAAGGGAAGGATATGTACATACACTGGTTTTCAGCAGTAAAATGGACGGAGGAGCGCCGCGTTCCATGGGCGCTCCGTCTCCTCGCCGAAGGCGTCTCTCTTGCGCTTCTGCGGCTTCTGGGCGTCTATTAGGTAGTACGCGTTGTTGTGCAGCGCCCTGCTGACGATGAACGGGCCCTCCCATGGGGAGGACAGTTTGTGCTGGCCGGCAGTGCGCTAGATCCGCCTGAGCACCAGGTCTCCTTCGCGGAAGGAGAGGGGCCGGATCCGCTTGCTGTGGTAGTGCCGGAGCTTCTGCTGGTACATGGCCGTCCGGCTCAGGGCTAGCTCGCGGGCCTCCTCGAGGAGGTCGACTCCGTCTTCTCTTGCTTCTTTTGCGTCCTTCTCCGTGTATAGGGTAACCCGAGGCGAATCAAACTCGATGTCGGTGGGGATGATTGCCTCTGACCCATACACGAGAAAGAACGGCGTGTAGCCGGTTGACCGGTTTGGCGTGGTCCTAAGGCTCCAGAGGACAGCTGGAAGCTCTTCGATCCAGCAGCCAGCTGACCGGACCAGCGGCGCCACGAGCCGGGGCTTGATGCCGGACAGGATCAGGCCGTTGGCCCTCTCGACCTGTCCGTTTGACTGGGGGTGGGCGACAGACGCCAAATCGAGCCGGATGCCCTGCTTGGAGCAAAAGCGCGCTAGCGCGCCCTTGGCGAAGTTCGTGCCGTTGTCGGTGATGATGCTGGGGCAGGTAATGGAGTTGTTGGAGGCGTGCCGGCACTGTTGGAAGTCTTGTCGCGGTCGGCCGAGGTCAGCAGCCACTATGGCCATGCGCGCCAGCGTGCCAGCGGCCACTGTGGCCACGCAGGGATCGGTCATGGGGGTCTCGTCTTGTCGCCGTACTGACGCGCAGAGAGACGGGACGGGAGCAGGTCCGTCTGATGGTCAGCGGAAGGGCCGGCCTGGAGGCAGCCGGCCATTTGCCAGACGACCGGCTCCTCGATCAGCCGGCCGTAGGTGAGCCGGCAACGGACATGCCGGCTCCTTGCCATCCGGTTCTTCGCCAGCCGGTTCCTCGCCAGCCGGTCTTGAGGCGACCGGCGGCTCACCAGCCGGCCGTAGCCCAGCCGGCCCCGGGCCGGCCGGCGGTATCGTTTTTCTTCGTGCGGGGGGAGGACCCCACAGCTTTGGCCTACCCAGGGGTAATAACCCCGTCACTCGGGTCATTCGGATGGACGTGAACTTGCTTAGTCTCGCCAGACGATTGGAAAGCTGATTCTGAAGCTGGCCGCTTTGACCTGAGCAAATCAGCCATGTCCACCTCTTTCTTGTATCCTTCAAGTTCGACTGCCAGAACTTGTTCATTGGCTATCTTCGTGCCCTACTGAAGGCACTCCTCGGCGACTTTCTGATCGCCAGTGACTGTAATCATGCCCTTAGGCCCTGGCATCTTAAGCTTGAGATACACGTAACATGGTCTGGCCATGAAACATGCGTAGGTAGGCCTACCCAGGATGGCGTGGTAAGCACTACGGAAGTCGACCACCTCAAAGGTCAGTTTTTCCTTTCGGAAATTCTTCTCGCCGCCGAATACTACGTCCAGCGCGATCTGACCGTGTGATTCGGTCTTCTTCCCAGGGACTATCCCATGGAAATGCATGTTGCTCTTGCTCAATCGGGACATCGGGATGCCCATAGCGCTGAGCGTGTCGGCATATATGATATTTAGTCCGCTGCCTCCATCCATTAGGTCTTTGCGCAATCGGACACCACCCACTGCTGGGTCGACGACCATCGCTTGCCTCCCAGGGGTGGCGATATAGGGCGGATGATCCGACTGGTCGAAGGTGACGGGCAACTTCGTCCAGTTGAGGTATATTGACCTCCCGATTGATTACTTTGAGCTGTCTTCTGCTTTCAACATCAGCGAAAATCACGTTGATGACCTTGTCGATTTTCGGATACTCGGAAGTATCCTCATCATCCTCGACATCGACCTTCTCACCCGAGGGCTCGGCGCCCATCTCCTGCTTGAGCAGGCGACATTCCCGAGTGGTGTGCTTCGGAAGCACAACGTTGCCTTCTTCATCCGTCTTGGTATGAATCTGGCACGGTTGGTCAAGGATGTCAGATTTGAACTCTGACCTCTTCTTGGGAGTCCATTCTTTCTTCTTCTTCTTGTGCTTCGGCTTGCCTTGCCCCTGCCCCTGGACAGTTGTGACTTCACCCTTGCCGGAGGCGTCAGCTTTCCGCTTCTGATTCTTCACAACGTTGCCTCCGGATTGAGGGGTGTTGCCGGCTCTTGCTTTACCGCTTCGGAGGCGGTCTTCTTCTTCACCATTGGCGTATTTATTCGCAATCTCCATGGCCCGACTGAGGGACAGATCCCCAGACCGTCCGAACTTCAAGACTAACTCCCGATACCGAGTGCCTGCCTTGAAGGCGCACATGGCTTGGTGCTCGGAGACATTCTCCACAGTGTTATGTAACGTGGTCCAGCGCTGAATGTACTCTCGGAGAGTTTGATTGTTCTTCTGAACACAATGCTGGAGTTCCGTCAGTCCACCCGGACGCTTGTAGGTACCTTCGAATGTTTTGACGAACACTCGAGCCAAGTCATCACAGCAGTAAATGCAGTTGGCGGGCAACTGATTTAGCCACGCCCGTGCAGACCCTTCCAACATGAGCGGAAGGTGCTTCATGGCTACGAAGTCATTGCCGCCACCGATCTGGACGGCGACTCGATAATCTTCGAGCCAAGTCTCTGGCTTGGACTCGCCATTGAACTTTCCAATCCCAGTTGCTAGTCGGTAATTGGGGTGTATCTCCGCCTCTCGGATGTATCGGCTGAAGCATCGGAGCTCAGAAACTCCCAAGCCGCTCGCTCAGTCTCTGTCGTATCTGTTCCGATCGACCACTCGCTGAGTGACGTCCGATCGGGCGTCGTAGCCTCTGTGTCTGACAGGGCTCCACTCACGGTTTCTCCCGAGTGGATAGCCCCCGTCATACGGACGTTGACCATGCAGGCCACCCCTCGGAGGGGGGTCCGACTGAAATCGCGGTCGTCGCGTCCGCGTCCTCTATACTGGCCTCTCGGATGAGGAGGAGTCCGCGGATCCCTCCTCGGTGCTAGAGGACTGTGAGCCGACTGCACAGTATCTGCCCGAGTGGATTCATTATGAATGCGCTGGTGAGATTGCGATACCTCTGAATTTTGCTAAAGGGCAGTCTTCAGCAGAGCCTGGATCTGTCGAATGCCCTCGTCTGCTGCCGAGTTGGACGGCTGGATCGAATCCGAGATCCGAGTGGCCGCGGCCAGGTTCATCAAAGGGGTACGCATCGTTGGGATGGTGTACGGGCGTTCCATTGTGACTATCAACTGGCGGCGGCTACAGCTGGAGCTGGGAAGATCCCTTGCCGCGCGCTCGTCGAGTGACTGCTGCAACCGCTCAAGGCGCTCGCGCTCAGCTAGAGTGGCTTGGCGAGCGGCCTCGAGGGCTATCTGCTCGGGAGTGTTTCCCGCAATGGGCGTCTAAAGAACTTCATCATTCGTGTGCCTCATTTCCTCCCGTTGCTCCTGGGAGATCGGTCGCGGGATGTAGCCGTCGGTACTGGCGTCACGATGATCGCCATCTCGATCACGGGCACTTCCGGCCGAGTACCCTGGAGGTGCAGCGTCTCGGGACGGGCCGACCATGAAGACCACCGCCACTTCTCCGCTGCTCTCGAAATCAGCGGCATCGGAGGAGTCATCACCCGAAGAAGGAAATAGACAGTGCACTTCCTCGTCGGCTCCGAGTGCAGTCACTTGCTGCCCCGCGGCCTGCGCCGCCACAGCGTGATTGATCCAGCGCTGCAGCCTGGAGCGCCCGGAGCGCCAGTGGAATGCCGCGAGACGTGTAGGGGAGACCAGTCGATAAGGTGTGGATGGTTGCCGGAGAAGAAATCCGAACGTCGCCGCGCTAAAGTGCACTGCGCCGCGGGCGGGCAGTGCCTCAACGTCAAGTGGTGCCTCCTGCAGCCACGCCGAATCGTCGACGGCGAAGCTGAGTGACCCGAAGAAGATCTCGTCGCCGAAAGTGTTCATGATGAACGAGAAGATGGAAATTCCACCTGCGCCGGAATTCGCTAGATGCGCGGCCCCAAGGTGGGCGCCAACTGTCGTGGGAATGTCCCTGACAATAGAACTAGGGGTACGAATGGAGGGGCGAAGTCTAGCTACGGCTCAGGTGTTTCTCTCGGATGTGTACGAGTTCAGGCCCCACTCGGAAGTGGTAAAAGCCCTAAGTCTCGAGCCCGGGGGCTGGTGTTGTTTTGCTTATGGGTGTATATGGGAATACAAGTGTCGGAACCTTGCTATGGCATCCGGTGATGGCTTATATAGAGTGCGCCATCACCAGCCGAGCGCCGCATTGAATGCTAGTTAAAGCTACGTTGCAGAAACTGCCGCTTTAACTAGGACGTTACTGGTAACGCACGACCGATCAGTCCCAGAGGACGTCTCTTCATATAACTCAACATTACGTCTCCTGGACTGTTGAGCTTTCGTTGACCGAGTGTGGATGTAGCCATCCGAGTGTGTCTTCAGGTACTTTCGAGTGACTCTTCTGATATGTCCGAGTGACTCTTCAAATTTGACCGAATGCACTTCTTCTTCTGAGCTCTAATGCTGATAAGGGACCATTGGTGGGACCTAGATTGCAGGTCCATGACCCTACCCAGGGTAAACATCCTCATCAGGGTCCAAGTGAGCAAGAGGATGTGAAAACTTAAATTTCCGGATGACCCGCCGGATTCTCTCTGTCGGCAGAGGTTCTGAGTCGGAGGAGATAATAGTTACCTCTGCAGCCTCGGCTTCGCTTGCCTCCGCCTCTTCCTGAGAGGAGTCAGCGTCAATAAGTTGCAAGAAAAGAAGACCAAGGGAATCAAGTTCTACCTCTGAGTCGTCCAGACCGAATAACTCTTCAGTTGATTGTTTCTTTTTATGAGCCGGAGCTTTAGCCTTGGTTGCCTTGGTTGCCTTGCTTTTCTTCTTGGAAGTGATGACTAGCCACTTGTTCCAGAAGGACGAGCCGGCCTACATATGATATATGCATTGGCAGAAAGGTTAAAATAGGGTATATGAAATGCAGCGTTTAAGGACTGGGTGAGGATTAGGGTCAAAAGATTCACCTCTGGAGCCGGGTTAAGTGTGTAAAAAGGACTTAACCCCGTCTTATTGCAGACTACCTGAGGTTCTCCCAGCAAAGATTTGACGATTGCATTAAGATCCTGGTCTGTCAAGGGAGTCTGGTTGAAGCGTTGAGGATCATTCACTTCACCAGTATATTGGCACATTAAGGCGTTGCGGCGGCTCAGCGGCAGAATCCTGCAGGAGACCTAGCAGCGGGTCAGATCTACGCCTGTTAACCCATTGGCTAACATGGCTCTTATTTTCGAAAAGGTCGGACCGTACTGGGTGCGCTCTGCAGCAGACATCCGGTCTGGGAGTTCGGTGTCGGTACTGAGCCGGTAAGGACGATAACCCTGCAGTGGATTCTCTCCTTCTGGGGAAGTATCCTTGTAGTAAAACCAGGTTTTATTCCAGTCCTTGGGATGACTCGACAGAGTTGCTGCTGGAAAGAGTACATCCCTCCGTCTTTGAAGAGTGACACCTCCGAGTTCAAGACTCAATCCATCCGCCATTTCTGTTTGGCGATTGATGTAGAAGTATTCCTTGAAGAGGTCAACAGACGGCTCTTCTTGCAGATAAGCTTCGCAGAGAGTCTGGAACTGGCACAGGTTGGTGACGGAGTTGGGGCCAATGTCTTGAGGGTGCAGTTTGTAGAAGTGTAAGGCATCCCGAAAAAATTTAGACCCGGGCGGTGAGAAGCCACGGAGAAGATCGTCTGTAAACACAATGACTTCCCCATCCTCGGGTTTGGAAGTGGTTTCATTGCCTGGAACCCGCCAGTGGATATTGTCCTGAGCCGGCAAAACTCCCATGATGTCAAAATCGTTGAGCGATCCCTCAGTTACCCCGGATCTTACCCAGTCGCAAGAGGCAGGAGCTTTAGCCATGACGGCGGCTTAAAGGGCTGTGGAAAAACATGATTTTGGGCCGGGTTAACAACGCGACATGACCAAAACAGCTATGACTCTAGATGATGATAGTGCTTGGCGGGTCAGTATTAAATTAGGAACCGCCGATCATTACAGCAACGAAGCATGACAATGAGAGCCGGCAGCATGATGGCAGGTCAAGTTTGCCAGCGAGTGTTGGAAAAATTGCCAAGTGTGGAAAAATATATTCCAACAACTACAGCTACCGTTTTAAGATCTACGGACGAGAAGAAAAGGAAAATAATTCCTAAACCTAAAACAACCGCGAAGAACAGATGGCTCATACATGAGTTTCCCGTGAAAGGAGATATGTGATAAGCATGGAAAGCGCATCCGGCGGAGCGTCGCGGGTTCTTGCTAACGATTGGAAGCCTAAGAGTGTCTCTCTCCCTCATCTACGACAAGGATGCCGGTGAATGGCGGCGGACCCGAAGAACACCCGATGCACTAATTCAGATTAAGAGGAGGAAGAAGATGGAACCTGAAATGCTTAGAAGATGCGGGCGAGCGGCAGCGAACTCTGGACAGATTCAGGGTGATGGAGCGGCCTTGGTGATGGCGATGGCGAGGTCCGAGCGGCGCGGCGGAGCTTCGGCTGCGCGAGTGGCTGCAGGAAGAAGAAGAAGAGAGGCGGCGACGGGGGAAAGTGAAAAGATAAGGACCCCACGTGCCTATTTATGAGGAGGATGGAACATCAACAGTCTCGTGCGGGAATCGACAAGACAAAGTGATGATTGACCAAGAAAAACGCCTCGATTCTCGGACTGACCAGTTAATGAAAAGATCCGTTATGACGTCATCCGGATATTTTGGATTTTTCAGAGATGACGTCACTCATTTCCGCATGGCGGGTTACGAAGATTGGACAGAGATGACATCGCCCATTTTCACATGACGGGTCATGAATATTTGTCAGAAAGGAATGTAAGACTCGCCAACCAGAAGACTTGAAGATTGACATGAACCAGTTCAAATCAATCTGGGGCCTAATGTTGGAGATATCACCCTGTGGTGAGACCCGCCCAGGAGGGGCCGGGTCATGAGGTTGGCGGCTTAGCAGGAAGGCAACGTGTGACCTGGTGGCATAAGCCGCCGGTGGCAACTTGCCAGACAAGGCAAGGGTAGTTAGGGGCAAGGTTGATTACTAAGTATGACCCGGCCCGGACTCTTGTAAGCCCAGGGCCTCGACCTGTGTATATAAAGGCGGGTTCCCTAGGCGGCTTAGGCCACGAAAACCCTTTGATCGAGTACTAGGTCAAGCGAATCTGCTCCCTGGTAATCGATACCCAATCAATACAACTCAAAGCAGGACGTAGGCTATTACCTCCTTCGAGAGGGGCCGAACCTGGGTAAACCTGTGTGTTTCGTCCCGACCAACCCCTTCGAGTTAACCGCCGTAGCGCTGGCTTCACACCTAAGTCCTTGCCCTAGGACATCTTCCATGATAAAACCACGACACCTATTGTCGAGAGGTTAAATTTGGTTGAAAAAGAAAACAATTACTTGAAAGAAAAATTAAAAAGAATTGAATAGGAGAAGATGAAATTGGAGTTGCATGTTGCCGATGTCGCCAACGATAACAAGATCCAAATGGATGGAATGCGCTTGAAGATTAGAAAGATTAGAAAATATGCCACTGATACTGAGGCTTGGTATCATTATGTTGTTGGATCAATTGTTACCTTAGTTGCGATTTTGATCGCATTTGTTGTTGCATTTAAATGTTTTACATAGTTGTATGTTAGTTTCAATGTATGTTTTAATTAGATGCTCTAGAGAGCTGTATGTTGTTCTATGAGAACTATATGTATGAACTTTATGTATTTATTTTTTCAGTAATAACATTTGATCACTACTGTACTTTGGTTTTAATGCGATGATGAACTTGTATTGATTTGGTCACTTCTCTATTCATGATGTTCTGTAATGGTTTTTGATATACTTAATTATATAATGCACGCAGATGAACCGGCAATGGATGTACGGTGACCGACGCACCTCCGACTACATTGAGGGCCTGCATAATTTTCTAGAAGTGGCTGAGGCAAACAAGCAGAATGGTTTTATGTATTGTCTATGTACTGTCTATGGGAATACGAAGGATTACTCTTCCCAGAAAACCCTTCACTTGCACCTGCTTGAGAAGGGTTTCATGCCACACTATAATGTTTGGACCAAGCACGGAGAAAGAGGGGTTATGATGGAAGATAATGAAGAAGAAGAGGATGATGACAACTATCCTATGTTCCCTGAATACGGTGATACTGCAACGGGGCACGCTGAAGATCAAGAGGCTCCAGATGTGCCCGATGATGATCTTCGCGGGGTCATTGTTGATGCACAGAGAGAATGCGAAAGTGAAAGGAAGAAGTTGAAGTTCGATCACATGTTAGAGGATCACAAAAAAGGGTTGTATCCAAACTGCGAAGATGACAACACAAAGCTCGGTACCACACTGGAATTGCTGCAATGGAAGGCAGACAATGGTGTATCTGACAAGGTATTTGGTTCGCTACTGAAAATAATGAAGAAGAAGCTTCCAAAGGATAACAAATTGCCTGACAGTACGTACGAAGCAAAGAAGGTTCTCTACCCTCTAGGATTAGAGGTGCATAAGATACATGCATGCCCGCATGACTGCATCCTCTACCGCGGTGAGTACGAGAATTTGAAGGCATGGCCGGTATGAGGTGCATTGCGGTATAAGATCAGACGAGATGACCCTGGTGATGATGAGGGCGAGCACCCCAGGAAGAGGGTTCCTGCCAATGTGATGTGGTATGCTCCTATGATACCACGGTTGAAACGTCTGTTGAGAAACAGAAAGCATGCCAAGTTGTTGCGATGGCACGCAAAAGACCGTAAGAAAGACGGGAAGTTGAGAGTATCCGCTGACGGGTCGCAGTGGAGAAAAATCGAGAGAAAGTGGCGGGACTTTGCAGATGATGCAAGGAACGTATGGTTTGGTTTAAGTGCATATGGCATTAATCCTTTTGGGGAGCAGAGCAGCAATCATAGCACCTGGCCCATGACTCTATGTATCTATAACCTTCCTCCTTGGTTGTGCATGAAGCAGAAGTTCATTATGATGCCAGTGCTCATCCAAGGCCCTAAGTAACCCGGCAACGACATTGATGTGTACCTAAGGCCATTAGTTGAAGAACTTTTACAGTTGTGGGATAAAAAAGGTGTACGTGTGTGGGATGAGCACAAACAGCAGGAATTTGACCTATGAGCATTGCTGTTTGTTACCATCAATGATTGGCCTGCTCTTAGTAACCTTTCAGGACAGACAAACAAGGGATACAACGCATGCACCCACTATTTAGATGATACCCAAAGTATATATTAGAACAAATGCAAGAAGAATGTGTACCTGGGACTTCGTCGATTTCTTCCGACCAAGCATGCCTTAAGAAAGAAAGGCAAGCATTTCAAAGGTGAGGCAGATCACCGGAAGAAGCACGTCCTCCGTACTGGTGATGATATACTTGATATGGTCAAGTATTTACAAGTAATCTTTGGAAAGGGTCCTGGCGGACAATCTGTTCCGAATGACGCTGAGGGACACGCACCCATGTGAAAGAAGAAATCTATATTTTGGGACCGACCCTATTGGAAAGACCTAGAGGTCCGCTCTGCAATCGACGTGATGCACGTGACAAAGAATATTTGTGTGAACCTGTTAGGCTTCTTGGGCGTGTATGGGAAGACAAATGATATACCGGAGGCACGGGAGGACCAGCAACGTGTGAACAAAAAATACGGCATGCATCCAAAGCAGTATCAAGGTCCTGCCAGCTATGCTCTTACCAAAGCAGAGAAGGAAATCTTCTTTGAATGCCTGCTCAGTATGAAGGTCCTGTCTGGCTTCTCATCGAATATAAAGGGAATAATAAACATGGCAGAGAAAAAAATTCCAGAACCTAAAGTCTCATGACTGCCACGTGATTATGACGCAACTGCTTCCGGTTGCATTGAGGGGGCTTCTACCAGAAAATGTTCGATTAGCCATTGTGAAGCTATGTGCATTCCTCAATGCAATTTCTCAGAAGGTAATCGATCCAGAAATCCTACGAAGGTTACAGAATGATTTGGTCCAATGTCTTGTCAGTTTCGAGTTGGTGTTCCCACCATCCTTCTTAAATATTATGATGCACGTCCTAGTTCACCTAGTCGACGAGATTGCCATTATGGGTCCTATATTTCTACACAATATGTTCCCCTTTGAGAGGTTCATCGGAGTCTTAAAGAAATATGTTTGTAACCATGCTAGGCCAGAAGGAAGCATCTCCACGGGCCATCAAATAGAGGAGGTCATTGGGGTTTGTTTTGACTTTATTCCTGACCTTAAGCCGATTGGTGTCTGTAAGAGCACATTTCTCCATGTGTGGTTTTGGGTAATTGATGACAATCCCTATGGACTAATGGTTTCCTTAAGTTATATTCAAAGGATTTGTCCATAGGCACTTCTTGAAGTCCATCTGTTGGTTTCAAGGAGTTTATATGGTGACCAAGGTGGTATTCAAGGTTTTATCCAAAGATTGGTCATGTGAGACTTGAGCTTATTGCAAGCATGTCTTGAAGAAGAAGATTGTGTGAGCATTCATGTTTACCTTCAAGACTTCATCTTTATGAAGAGAGAAGATAAGATACAAGGTTGATCAAGACTAATTCATAGAGTGAATCAAGTTGATCAACACACAAAGCATCCAAAATGTACCGAGAGGGTTCAAGCGATCCCATGGTATGGTAAGCATTGTCCATTATGCTTTGTGTACTAACCCATGGTCTACGTGAGAGTTCTATGTGGGGTTAGGTATATTTCCATGGGCTTGCATCAAGAGGAAGATCCCATACATCCCATGGAAGATGACATCAAGTGGAGATCGTCATCAAGGTTGCGGTGTGCAAGCTCAAGTGAAGCATCACGGAGAGATCATGCTTGAAGCTTGCCGTTCATTGTGGTGACAATGGACTTGTGAAGATGTGCCGAAGAGTGGCTCACCCATAGTGGAGTATGGGGGAGCAATCTACTAATCTTCATCAAGCCGGCGCAATCAAGAAAGGTGGTCCATCTTAAGGAAGTCAAGATCGTCATCATCTAGCTCAAGTGGACTATGCGCAAGGCAAAGGTTTGACCTTGATAGGGTTTTCTATTTTACCGATCTCATGTTGGTAGTTGGGAGACCGGGTTATAGGATCGATAGTCGTACTATCAAGGGGGGCTCTCAAGTGAGTAGCTTGATCGTATCGTTCGTTGAGAGCTCAAACCATTGCATTCTTGGCATCATCATCTTTCTTGGTTCTTGGTTGGCTTTTCTCCTTGTGGGTTCTTGAGCTTATGTTCACCTTCATGACAAGCTCAAGTTCATCGAAAACGGAGTCCATGTGCATCTTCTATGATGTTTTCGATGTTGGACTTTTTGCCGGTTTTTCTTTCATAGAGGTTTAACATCTCTTTATCATTGGCATTTTCATACTGCCGTTTGGATAGTTCTTGCCGTCTGCTATCCAAAAAACTTGAGTTTACTCATTTTGAAGTCCGTATGCAAAAGCTATGGCGGTTTCGCTTTTGCTTGGGCTGAAGTACTGCCTTAAGCGGTAGTAGAGAGCGGTAGTACCTCTTGGGCGGTACTTCCGCTAACCATTACCACTTCTACTTCCGCTTATTTTATGCTTCTGGTGCCCAATCTGCTTGAGCGGTAGTAGAGAGCGGTAGTACCTCTCAAGCGGTACTACCTCTCCCCCGAGCGGTACTACCTCTCAAGCGGTACTACCTCTCCCCCGAGCGGTACTACCTCTCTGGCAGAACTACCACTCATGTTTTTCTGTCACGTTGGGCTGTTTTGACCGTGCTAAGCAGTAGTACAACTCCCCCGAGCGGTAGTACCACTTGAGCACGACTTGTGGGCATAACGGTTGGATTTTGGGATGCCTATTTAAGGGGGCCTTCTTCCCGAATGGTCCCCAGCTCTTGAGCTCGTGTTCTTCTCCCATTGTTGACCTTCTTTGAGCTTGCTAACTCTCAATACCTCTAATGATTGTTGCTAGTTCTTGAGGGAAAAGAGAGAGGAGATCTAGATCCACATTTCCACCAATCACTTTCTCCTCTTTGTGAGGGGAACCCCTTGGATCTTGATCTTGGAGTTCTTCATGTTCTTCTTCGTTCTTCCTCTCATTTCCTCCATAGGATTAGTTGTTGTGGTGGGATTTTGGAGAGAAGGACTTGGGCACTTCGTGTGCCCTTGCCATTGCATTTGGTGCATAGGTTTGAGTTCTCCACGGTGATAGGTGGAAGTGAAGTTTGAAAAGCGTATTACTCTTCGGTGTTTGAGCATCCTAGAGCTTGTTCCTCTTGGGTGCCTTGGCGCCCTAGACGGTTGGTGGTGTCTCAGAGCTCAATCATTGTGGTGTAAAGGTCTGGGAAAGCGTCGGGGTCTCCAATTAGGTTGTGGAGATTGCCCCTAGCAATTTGTACGGGTACCGGTGACCGCCCCCAAGGGTTGCAAAAGTGTACGGGTACCGGTGACCGCCCCCAAGGGTTGCCATTTGTATGGGTTCGGTGACCGCCCTCAAGGGTCCCTTAGTGGAATCACGGCATCTTGCATTGTGCGAGGGCGTGAGGAGATTATGGTGGCCCTAGTGGCTTCTTGGGGAGCATTGTGCCTCCACACCGCTCCGAACGGAGATTAGCATCCGCAAGGGTGTGTACTTCGGGATACATCATCGTCTCCTCGTGCCTTGGTTATCTCTTACCCGAGCCCTTTACTTATGCACTTTACTTTGTGATAGCCATATTGTTTGTTGCTATATATCTTGCTATCACTTAATTGTTTACCTTGCTGACGGGGTTATTACCCCTAGGTAGGCCAAGACAGAGGGGTTCCAACCCCTTCTGAAAAAACCATACGACCGGCTGGCCCGCAGCCGGCTGGCCCACGGCCGGCTGTACCAAGGCCGGCTGGAGGGCTACCGGCAGGCCCACTACCGGCTGGCTCATAGCCGGCTGGTCAGGGGCCGGCCGCCCAGCCCCTGGCCAGCCTACGGCCGGCCCTTCCGATGACCGCTAGATGGGCAGCCACCCGTCTCCACCCACTGCGGCCAAGTACACCGCCGTCCAGTCCATTACCTGCTCCGGTGTGGCTACAGCGACCGCTGACGCGCGGGCATGAGTGTCTACAGTCCGGGCGGTCGTACCGCTGACCAGGACCGATCGAGACCTGGCGGGGCAACAGTGCCGCCTGCTTGGCGACGTCCACTCCACTACCTCCCCGGCGTGGCTACAGCGCAGCCGACCGTACCGCTGAGTTCGGCCGGCGGGCGCAAGACGACGCCATGCGGGGCGGCCCGTGCCGTGGCAGGTAGGCGCGGGCCAATAGAAGAGCCGGTTGGCGGGCCCCAGTTGGCGATAGGACCATGCACCCGGCGGGCCCTACGGGCGATGAGGCGGCGCTGCAGATGGGCCCCCTGGCCGGCTGGAGAGGCTACCAGCCGGGTCCCCCCTTTAGTACCTTAGCAATACTGTAAGCCGGGGGGTTGGCCTATAAAACCCCCCGAAGCCCCCATGCATTGGGCAGGCGAGCATTGAGGGATTTCTCCCATCTCACACCCTCACTCTCACGTAGCTAGGGAAGAGGAGCCGGCTGCTCCTTCTTCCTCCTCCAGACCCCAGCTCAAGGAGCACCATTGTAACGCCAAACACCCATCAACTAGACAAGCAGGACTAGGGGTGTTACCTCCCATGGAGGGCCCCGAACCTGGGTACATCGTGTGTCCCTCACCGCTTGTGCCTAATCCTACTCCCAGAGCCCATCGACGTCCTTCGGCCCCAACCACTCTCGATAAGCCACCCCATGGCATCTGCCGTGAGAAAACCACGAAAGTTGGCGCCCACCGTGGGGCCCTCCGCGGCGCCGGCCAGAGTCACGCTCTGGGCGGGACCCTTTGCCACCTCCCCCGGCTGCCCCGCATCCCGGCGGAACTGCACGATCGTGGGGCTTGCTCCCGCGGGGCGGGACCCCGTTCTCGCCAGCCCTGCGGGCAGCGCCGCCGGCCTTCCCGACGAGGGGCACGGCGGCGACCCTCTACTCGACGTTGCCGCGCTCACCGAGCGCGTCGGCAGGCTGAGCCTCGCCGACGAGCCAGCTGCCGATGAATACCCTAGCCAAGTACTCGCCTGCCTCGGCCCGACCTTGTCCGTGGGCGCACTTGCCCCGGGTGAGGCCGGTGACTCCCGCGTCCGCGCGGGGGTAATGGCCACCGGCTCCTCCACGACCTCCGGCCTTGCCAGGGCGGAGGCGGACGCGGCCGCCGCGGCCGCTCGCGCCGGCACCTCCGACCCCCTCGGCTCCGTGCTTCGGGGCCTCAGCACCCCCGTCGCGCCTATGACGAACCCAGCCACGGCTGCGGCCGAGCTGGAGGCTGCTCGCCGTCTGTTGTTCGACGAGGCAACCCTGCTTGCCACCACCAAGCGCCGGATGGAGTCCGTGCAGCGCGAGTATAACTCCGCCTACGGCCTCACCCCCGCCGGCAACGTGCGCAGCCGGCGCGGTGATGTCCGCAACCGCGGCCGCGTGGTCGCGGAGATCCTCGGCGGCAGGCTTCCCACCTACGACACGCCGGCCGCCAACCTGAGGGCCGCCCACGTAGCCTACGCCGACCTTGCCGGCCTGGTGGGCGAAGAGCGAGAGCAGCAGGACCGACACATCCAAGACCTCATCGCCACCGCCAACGACCAGCAGGCCCGGCTCGATGGCATCAACGCCGGCTCCGAAATTCCCATCCCCGAGGGGGACGCTCGGCCTACTGCTAGCTAGCGCCGGCCGGTCCAGCAAGCCTCTTCCCCACGCGGCTCTGGCCGGCGGGGCGCTGGGTCTCACAACGGACGCACCCGGCTGCGAGACGAGCAGCCGGCCTTCAACAGGCGGCGCGACGATGCTCCGGCTGGCGGCAGCCGGCACAGCCGGGACCATACCCCGCCCCCGCGGCGGGAACGTGCTCGCTCGCCTGCCCCGATTGTTCGTCTCGAGCTCGCCGCTCGGCTCGGCCCGCGCGTCCCGCGGAGCGAGAACGATGCCCGAACCCGCATCGACCGGCTAGCACAGTCGGCCCTCCACGAGGAGGAGGGCTCGATTGGCCCAGCGTGTTTCGGCCCCCGGATCCGCAACTAGCCGTTCCCGGCCGGCTTCACTCTCCCTCACGACACCCCGAAGTACAATGACACCGCCAAGCCGGAGGACTGGCTGATCGACTACACCACTGCAGTCGGCATCGCCAGGGGAAACAAACGCGTAGCCGTACGCTACGCTCCCCTCAGGTTGACCGGCTCGGCCCAGACCTGGGTTAACAGCCTGTTGGCCGGCAGCATCAACACCTGGACGGACTTCGAGGAAGCGTTCGTCCGCAACTTCATTGGCACCTACAAGCGGCCCGGCCGGCCCCGCGAGCTGGCCATGTGCGTCCAGGGGCCGGAGGAGCCCCTCCGCGACCAACTCACGCGCTGGACCGAGCTCCGCAACTCTAGCGAGGGGGTGCACAAGGTGCAAGCCATCCAATATTTTATCAAGGGTTGCCGCAACGGCACCCCCCTCAAGCGCAAGCTCTTGTGCTCCGAGCCGGCGACCCTGGCGGATCTGATGGCCAAGGCAGACAAGTACGCCACGGCCGACTCCGCAATGCGGATGAAGGTCACCACGCTAGCCAAGCCAGCTCCACCGCCTGCCGCGCCGTGGGCGGCTGCCGACAACCGGCTGCAGCCGAACAACAAGCGCAAATCTGACCAGCTGGATCCCCGCTACGGGAGCCGGCAGGTCGCCACCATCGAAGAGGAGCAGCCGGCTGCCCAGGGCTCCAGCCAGCGTCAGCGAACCGGCAAGGCCGCCTGGCAGCCCAAGCTCACCTTCGAGCAGATGCTCGACCTACCCTGCAAGCACCACTCCGGGGCCAAGCCGGTCACCCATACGCTCCGGCAGTGCAGCTTCTCCCAGCGGCTAGCCCGAGGCGAGGGCCTTCTGCCTCCGGCTCCCCGCGTGCCGGCTCCGGCCCCGGCCCAGCCGCCTGCTCCGGTTCCGGCTGCCAACGACGGCCGCCTCGATGACCAGTTCCCTAACCAGGATGGGTCCTACGTCGTCTTCACCAGCGAAGCAACCGACAAGCACAGTGTGCGCCAGCGCCGGCACGAGGTGAACGCCACCGTCCCCTCGGTCCCCCAGTTCATGCATTGGTCCGAGAAGCCGGTCACCTGGAGCCGGGCGGACCACCCGGCCATGATGCCAAACCCGGGTAGCTACGCCCTCGTCCTTGACCCCACCATTGTCTCCGAGAGGCGTACCTGCCGTTTCTCGCGGGTGTTGATCGACGGAGGCAGCAGCATCAACATCCTCTATCGCGACACGATGCTCAAACTGGGGCTCGGGGAGAAAGACCTGCGGGCGAGCCGGACGGTTTTCCACGGCATCGTGCCGGGAAAGTCCTGCACCCCCATCGGCAAGATCGATCTCGACGTCCTCTTCGGTGACCAGAGCCACTTCCGCCGTGAGCCGGTCTGGTTCGAGGTGGTGGACCTTGACAGTCCCTACCATGCGCTGCTGGGCCGGCCGGCCCTCGTCAAGTTCATGGCGATCCCCCACTATGCGTAGCTCAAGCTCAAGATGCCGGGCCGCAAGGGAATCATCAACATCGCCGGCGACTACAAGATGTCGATCGAGTGCGTGTGCGATGGCAGCTGGCTGGTCGAGGCCCTGGAGATAGCGGAGGAGAGGCGGCAGCTCGACCGGCTCGTGGCTCACGCCTCCAACCAGCCGGCCGTGCCGGTTCCCCCGTCCCAGTCGGCCAGCGAGGCATCGTTCCAGCCGTCCAAGGACACCAAGCAAGTGCCGCTCGACCCGGCCAACCCCAAGCAGTGCGTCACCATCAGCGCCAACCTCAACAGCAAATAGGAAAAGCGAGCTCGTCGACTTCCTCCGTGAGAATCGGGACATCTTTGCATGGTCTCCCAAAGACATGTCGGGTGTTCCAAGGAAGTACGCGGAGCACAAACTTCATGTCCGGCCAGATGCGAAGCCGGTCAAGCAACCCCTAGGCCGTTTCTCTGAGGAGAAGCGGCGTACTATAGGAGAGGAGATCGCTCGGCTGCTCGCAGCCGGCTTCATCATGGAAGTATTCCACCCGGACTGGCTGGCCAACCCAGTCCTGGTGCTGAAGAAAAATAAGACCTGGCGCATGTGTATCGACTACACCAGCCTGAACAAGGCCTGTCCCAAGGACCCATTCGCCCTACCCCGGATCGATCAAGTCATCGACTCCACGGCTGGTTGCGACTTGCTGTCCTTCCTGGACGCCTATTCCGGCTACCACCAGATCAAGCTGGATCCAGCCGATCGGCTGAAGACCTCCTTCATCACCCCTTTCGGGGCCTACTGCTACATCACCATGTCCTTCGGCCTGAAGAACGCGGGCATTACCTTCCAGCGCTGCATGCAGAAATGTCTCCTGCCCCAGATCGGCAGGAACGTCCATGTCTACGTAGACGACATCGTCGTCAAGACCAAGAAGCATTTCAGCCTCCTTGATGATCTCCGGGAAACCTTCGCTAACTTGCGCGAATACAAGATCAAGCTGAACCCGGAGAAGTGCGTCTTCGGCATGCCAGCCGGCCAGCTCCTGGGTTTCTTCATGTCCGCCCGCGGCATCGAAGCTAACCCGGAGAAGATCAGGGCCATTGAGCGCATGCACAAGCCGGGCAAGCTCCGCGATGTCCAGAACTTCGCCGGCTGCCTTGCCTCGCTCAGCCGGTTCATCAGCCGGCTGGGTGAGAAGGCGCTGCCCCTCTACCAGCTCATGAGGAAGACACCCAAGTTCGAGTGGACCAACCAGGCGGACGAGGCGTTCCGCGATCTCAAACGCGCACTATCTAGCACTCCCGTCCTGGTGGCGCCGGCTGAGAAGGAGCCGATGCTCGCGTACATCGCGGCCACCACCCGCGTGATCAGCGTCGTGCTGGTGGTGGAGCGGCCAGAGGAGGGCAAAGCGCTGCTGGTCCAGCGCCCCGTCTACTAACTCAGCGAGGTCCTCTCCGCCTCCAAGCAGAACTACCCCCACTACCAGAAGATGAGCTACGGCATATACTTTGCCGCCAAGAAGGTCAAGCAGTACTTCCAGGAGCACACCATCACCGTGGTGAGCACGGCCCAGCTCGGCGAAATCATGAGCGGCCGGGACGCCACAGGCCGGATCGCCAAATGGGCCATCGCTCTCGCCGACCACGAGATTCGGTACGAGCCGCGCACCGCCATCAAGTCGCAGACGATGGCGGACTTCCTCGTCGACTGGGCCGAGACCCAGTTCGTGCCGCCTTCCCCAGAATCCACGCATTGGCGCATGCACTTCGACGGCTCGAAGATGCGAACCGGCCTGGGAGACGGCATCGTCTTGTCGTCCCCGAAGGGGGATCAGCTCAAGTACGCGCTCCAGATCCTCTTCGCCGCCTCCAACAACGTGGCCGAGTACGAGGCACTCGTCCACGGCCTCCGTCTCGCCAAGGAGATCGGGATCCGGCGCATCCTCTGCTTTGGCGACTCCGACCTCATGGTGCAGCAGGTCTCTGGTGAATGGGACGCCAGGGACGCCAACATGGCCAGCTATCGCTTCCTCGTCCAGCAGCCCACCGGCTCCTTCGAGGGTTGTGAGTTCCACCACGTCCCCCGGGCGGACAACGAGGCGGCCGATACATTGGCAAAAATCGGCTCCACCCGGTAGGCCATCCCAGCCGGCGTCTCCCTCGAACGGGTGCTCAAGCCTTCGATCAAGCCTTCCCCCGAATCGGAGTCTATCTTTGTACCGGCTGACGTCACCGGCTCTTTGCCAGCTCCGGCAGCCCCGCCGGCACCGTCAGCTCCGGCTGCTCTGCCGGCACCATCAGCTCCGGCGGCGATACCGACTCCGTCGGCTCCAGCATCCGGCGCCCCCGCGGCGGCTGGCTCCGGCTCCACGGCCGTCCTGACGGCGATCGCCGCACCCCTCGCTGTCCCAGTCTCGGGGACTGGCGAGCCGGTCCCCGGGGTTGGCGAGCCGGTCCCGGGGACTGACGGGCCGGACCCGGCGGCTCCGGCTGCCCCCGGCGCTCCACTCGAGCTCGAGTTGGCTCCCGTCTCGGCCCCCTCGTGGGCCCAGCCCATTCTGGCATTCCTCTTGCGCGGTGAGCACCCCCCTGACGAGGCCGAGGCAAGACAAATCCAGTGCCGGGCCCCGGCCTACAGCATCATCAACCGCGAGCTAGTTCATCGCAGCACCACCGGCGTGTTCCAACGCTGCGTCGAGCCGGAGAAGGGTCAAGAAATCCTCCTCGACATCCACCAGGGTGAGTGCGGGCATCATGTCGCCTCCAGAACCCTGGTGGCCAAGGCATTCCGCCACGGCTTCTACTGGCTGATGGCCTTGGAAGAGGCCAAGCTGCTGGTCGATAAGTGAGAGGGATGCCAGTGCTTCACCACACAGAGTCACCTGCCGGCAACAGCCCTCCAGACCATCCCACTCTAGTGGCCCTTTGCCGTCTGGGGGCTGGACATGGTAGGGCCCTTCAAGACCATACGGGGCGGCATGACGCATCTGCTGGTGGCTGTCGAAAAGTTCACCAAGTGGATCGAAGCCAGACCCATCAAAAAACTGGACGGCCCCACAGCCGTCCGTTTCATCAAGGATGTCACGGTCCGCTACGGCGTTCCCCACAGCATCATCACCGACAACAGCAAAAATTTCGCCAAACGCGCAATGGCGCATTTTTGCTCCAAGGAGGGCATCCGGCTCGACCTCGCGTCGGTGGCCCACCCACAGTCAAACGGCCAGGCGGAGTGGGCAAACGGCCTAATCCTAGCCGGCCTCAAGCCTCGGCTCGTGGCACCCCTCGTGCGGTTGGCCGGCTGCTGGATCGACGAGCTGCCGGCTGTCCTCTGGAGCCTCAGGACCACGCCCAACCGGTCAACCGGCTACACCCCCTTCTTTCTCGTATACGGGTCCGAGGCGATCATCCCCACAGATATCGAGTTTGACTCGCCTCGGGTCACCCTGTATATGGAGAAAGACGCAAAGGAGGCAAGAGTAGATGGTGTAGACCTACTCGAAGAAGCACGCGAGCTGGCCCTGAGCCGGACGGCCATCTACCAGCAGAAGCTCCGGCACTACCACAGCAAGCGGATCCGGCCCCTCTCCTTCCGCGAGGGGGACCTAGTGCTCAGGCGGATCCAGCGGACTGCCAGCCAGCACAAGTTGTCCTCCCCATGGGAAGGCCCGTTCATCATCAGCAAGGCGCTGCACAACAACGCCTACTACGTGATAGATGCCCAGAAGTCGCAAAAGTGCAAAAGAGACGCCTCCGGCAAGGAGACAGAGCGCCCCTGGAATGCGGCGCTCCTTCGGCCGTTCTACTACTATGGAAAAAACCCGTGTACGTATGTATCTTCCCTCCTGTTAGAACTTAATGAATGCAATGGGGGCCCCAAACCGGCACTTGGGGCACGCCCCTTTTCAATTCCATCAAAGGCTTGTCATTTTTAAGCAAGGCACCAGGGTCCGGCTCCTTGGCCCGGGGGCTCACCGACTCTTCTCCGAGGCGGACAAGTAGCGTGGGCAAGCAACCCTTCCCCCACCCAATCCTACCCAGCCACAGACCAGCCCCCGGCTGTCCAGCTGGTGGAATCATGGGGAAGGAAGGAACTTACCACGCGAACACCGCCTAAAGAGTAGCAGCCGGATAGGTCCAACCAGACCGTGTTACCTCTAGAAACCAGCCTCTGCCGGCTCGCCCCAACCCTAGCTGGATGACTCTAAGGCCCGCTCATTTTCCCCAAGGATGATGCCTTGTCCCTGTCCCAGTCCGGCTCCCGGCTGGCTGACAGGCGGGGCGGAGGCCGGAAGGAACCCTTGCGTAAAATATGAGTCAAAAGGTAAAGGGCAAGGGAGGACCGGCACGCAAACATTTTGAACCTCAAGAAAATTACAAACAAAAGGCCACAGGACGAAGATTCTTTACAATACACCCCCAGTGGGTGGAAATGCGTCTTAATAAAGTTTTTCAGCAAAAAGAAAAAGATACAAAGTACGCAGGGCCGTTCAGGCTGCCGGTGCATCGCCGGCTGGCTCAAAAGTCTGCCCAGGGGTAGCCACCGCCGTCGGATCTTCCTCCATGGCCTCCGCGGCCTCGGTGTAGCTGCCGGTGCTGGAGACGGTGCTCTCGTCGGCGACCTCGTCGTCCTCGGGTCCTTGGGGATTGTCAAAGGAGGCCTCAGTGATCGGCTCTCCGTCCTCACGTAGCGCCGGCAGGAGCTCGTCCGGGTCGACGTAGGACGCCAGCTCGTTCGCTCGACGAACCAGGGCCCCTTCGCGGGCGGCTCGCTCCGCCTCGGGGACCTCGCGCATCGTGACCAGCCGGTCCAAATTGACGTCGAGGTACCATGAGGTGATGAACCGAAGGGCCATCTGCGCCCCGGAGCGGGCCACTGACGCCTTCCAAACCTCGAGGCGGTCCACCGCGTTCTCCAGCCACAGCGCCACGCGGCCCTCCGGGGCCCCACGACCCGGCCAGAGGGCCGAAATCACCTCCTAGCCGGCCGTAAGGAGCCGGTCCACGCAGCGCTGAATGTGGATCAACCGGTTCTCGACAGCCAGCGCGAGCTCCGGCACGTCCCAGCCGGCGTGCTCCTCAACCTCCTGCCCACGCTACCGCAGGCACTGCCGATGCTCCGCAACAGCCCACTCGGCGCGGCACTGGGTATCCGGGAACCGGTCTAGGGAAAGAGAAGAATCAACAAACAAGACGAAAGCAAGTCGAAAACGGTCGGCAAAAGAAGAAGACTCAAAAACAAAACTCATGCTGGAAAGCCTCGTCCATCTCGAGGGCAAACTGAAGGCCTGCGCTTCGCTCCCTCTCCAGCGCCTCCTCCGCCTGGGCAAGGGCGGCCCCGTGCGTCTCGAGCTCTCCCTTGAGGCGATCCAATTCGCCTTGAAGAGCGGTGGCCCACCGGGTGGCGTCGGCCTCCTGCTTGGCGACGTCCTCCCGGGCCGCCGCTTCCCGATGCAGCTCTGCGATCAGGCGCTCCCGCGCCGCCTGACCGTCAACAACCAGGCCGCCCAGCCGGTCCCGCTCCGACGTGACCGCCTGGAGCTCCTGCCCCAGCCGGTCCCGTTCGGAGGCCAGTTCATCCCTCTTCTGTCGAATTGGGGTCAGCTCCTCTGCAAAAAACCCAACATGAGTTACTCAAAATGCGGAAGACCCGGGCGGACTACCGAGCAGCCGGCCCGACTCTCGGGGGCTACACCCAGTGGGTGCGCTCGCGCGCCCCCACTGGAACAAGCATACCTTGCACCTTCTTCAGCTCCTCCTGGACCTGATAGAAGCCGAGCTTGCCACGGTTGTGGATAGCGACCACCTCATCAAAGAGCGCATGCCGCCTGGCGTTCTCAGCCTGCTCCGCGCCAAGAAACAGGAAGTTAGACAAACAAACGAGGGGCAGCCGGCCAGAATCTCGGGGGCTACTCCCAGTGGGTGCGCTTGTGCGCCCCCACTGAAAGTTCAACGCAAGACAGGAGAATCTCACCACCACCGCCTCCTCCACGCACCGAAAATTGCTTTCGGTGGCCTCCGCGAACCTAGCCAGTCCCTCACGGCAGTGCGCCATGATGCGGCCTGGCTCCCCAGGCGCAAGGGCCTGGTTGCTGGCTGGCGGGGCCGGGACGACCGGGACGAGAACCAGCGCCTTCCAGTCCCGGATCACGTCCAGCATGGTCCTCCTCGACCGGCTCGACCCACCACTCGACCCGGCGTCTGCCACGGCGGCAGCCGGTGGAAGGTTCGTGGTGACCACCAGGGCTCGGGAGCCGGCCTCGGGCCCCTCCACGACCGGCACCGCCGGCTCCACCACCTGCCGGACCGGCTCGCTCCTCCCACCGACCGTCGCCTCCGGCACAATCTGGGCGACGGGCGCATCTGCCGTGGCCAGCTCGATGATGGGTGGGGTCACTACCGTCTCCCCCCGCTAGGCCGTCTCCCGAGCCGGCTCGGGAACTGCTCCCGCCGGACGAGTCACCTCCATCCATGGGCGGGGCCGTGGCCGTCCCCATAGCCGGCTCTCGCGGCTCACTCGATGGAGGCCTTGACCTACACATCGATTCCGCCGCCGAGTCCGTCGCATGCGCCGGGTCGGCGGACCGCTTCCGCCTCCCGTCGCTCGAGGCCCCCGAACGCGCGGGCGCGCCCTTCGCCTCTGCCTTCACGGCTCGCAGCTCTGCGAGCCGCCTCTTCTCCTCCTGCGCCATGGCCGCATACTCCTGCGCCTGCAGGCTGGCGGCGTCCACCGGGTCGGTGGTCGACTACATGTCATGGAGCTCAATGGCATCCCTGGGGCAGACAAAAGATGGGCCCTCAGGCGCTTGCCGGCTCGTAAACTCGAAAAACCGAAAAGAATTAAGAAGAAGTCCTTACCCGGCGACGACGGGAAGGGGCCGCCTGGCACGGGCCGGCGGCTTCGCGACGGCCGCTCACGCTCTCTTACGAGCCGGCGGCTGTGTTGACGGCTGCCCCGAGGCCGGCCTCTTCTCCCGACGGGAGGCCGTGGCCCTCTGGCCACGGACCGGCTGCTCCTCGCTCCGTCCCCACGGTCCCCGGCGAGCTGTGAGGGTAGGCGCGTCCAAGACCCGGACATCGAGGGTCCTGAGGGGAACTCACCAGCCGCTCGGGACCCGCCGGGTCACCCATCGCCCTGTCCGCCTCAACCTCCCCCGAGGAGTCGGCCCCCTCTTCGATGCCTCCCCCCAGCTCGAAGTCCTCCGGGTCGGATTCGGCAGGATCCGCCTGGAATACCCGGGGGTGCGGGCCGTCCGGCGTGTTCTGTCGAACAAAATGCTGCAGTCAGCATGGCGTGTGAGCAAGGGGAAGTCGGCTGGAAAAACAGAGAGGGAAGAAAACCACCACGTCAGAGCGTACCAGGGGCGTCGGGTCGTGCCGGCTATATGGCAGCTTGCCGAATCTCCAAGTCCCCGGCTTCAGTTTAAAGTTAGTAATGGCATTCACCCGCCTCGCCACCTGGGCTATCGACAGGTCGAAGGTGGACAGCCGGCAGGGGTCCCGCCGGCCCGACATGTCGCAGATCCGGTGCGGCCTCTACTGCAAGGGCAGCACCCGGCGATCGATGAAGGCGGCCATCAGATCGGCCGCAACCAGCCCCTCTCTGGTCCTCATGGTCCGGAGCCGGCCCAGCTCCCCGACCAGATCTCCAGGCGGCCCGTCGCCCGTCCAGTTCAGCCCCGAGGATGGGGCGTTGACGAAGGCCGGCAGCCGGATGTAGTCCCGCGCCGGGTCAACGTTCTTCACGTAGAAGAACGTCCGGTTCCATCTCTTGACGGACTCGATGAGGGTGAGGCGGGGGAACAACGGGCCCCGGACGCATATCACCGCACCCCCGCAGGCGTACGGCTCGTGGTCGTTCCTCAAGGCCTTGAGGTAGAAGAGCTTCATCCACAACTCCACGAAGGGGAGAAGTCCGAGGTAGCCCTCGCAGAGCGTCACGAAGCTCAAGAGTTGAAGGATGGATTTGGGCCCAAGGTTGTGCGGCTGGAGATCAAAAGTGTCCATGAAGAGGCGGCAGAACTGGCTCACCGGCAGGCCGAAGCCGCACGAGAAGTGCCACGCAAACACCACGAACTCCCCCTCCTGGGGCTCGGGCGCCACCTCGCCGCCCGGCGGACGAGCGGTGAGGCGGTCCTCTGACGGCAGCATGCGGGCGCGGAGGAGGTGTGCAATATCCTCCTCGGTGATGATGGAGCCACGCCAGCTGCCGGAGGGTCCGTCGGCCATCTCCGAGGCGATCGAGCGCAAGGAAACAGACGAGCGAAGCAGCGGCGCAAGCCAAAGCGACGGACCGCGAGAGGAGAAAGACGATGGGGAGAGGGGTGCGCGAACTGCCTCCGCCCCTCCCTCTCCCCTTATAAATAAGGGGGCGACGCCCGGGGGACATGGGGATTAACTGCGCCCACTCCCCCGGGGAATCCGCGGGACGTGGGCACCGCGGGTCGCGGCCGTTGGGGTCCGGGCACAGAGGATCCCCGCCTGCGGCCCGAGGCCTAGTGGGCTAGGCCCAGGGAGACGTCCTGTCGAGCCCCAGATGTGGGGCCCTCGGCATCATTACACTCCGCGTGGCGAGCCCCGGCCCGGCACGGGACCAGAAGCGGCGCGATAGGACCCGAGGCGTTGGGAACGGTTGCCGACCCGGCAGATCGATCTATCCCACACGATAGGCGTACGCCGCCGGATTAAGCCGCCGGCTCCCCCTCGTCGGAAGGACGCGGGCCCCCGCCGGCTTCGAGGACTACTGACGGGGTTATTACCCCTAGGTAGGCCAAGACTGAGGGGTTCCAACCCCTTCTGAAAAACCATACGGCCGGCTGGCCAACGGCCGACTGTACCAAGGCTGGCTGGAGGGCTACCGGCAGGCCCACTGCCGGCTGGCTCACAGCCGACTGATCAGGGGCCGGCCTCCCAGCCCCTGGCCAGCCTACGGCCGGCCGCCCTACGGCCGGCCCTTCCGATGACCGCTAGACGGGCAGCCACCCGTCTCCTCCCACTGCGGCCAAGTACACCGCCGTCCACTCCATTACCTGCTCCGGTGTGGCTACAGCGACCGCTGACGCACGGGCACGAGTGGCTACAGTCCGGGCGGTCGTACCGCTGACCAGGACCGATCGAGACCCACCAGGGCAACAGTACCGCCTGCTTGGCAACGTCCACTCCACTACCTGCCCCGGCGTGGCTACAGCGCAGCCGGCCATACCGCTGACTTCGGCCGGCGGGCACAAGACGACGCCGTGCGGGGCGGCCCATGCCGTGGCAGGTAGGCGCGGGCCAATAGAAGAGCCGGCTGGCGGGCCCCAGTTGGCGATAGGACCACGCAACCGGCGGGCCCTACGGCCGACGAGGCGGCGCTGCAGATGGGCCCCCTGGCCGGCTGGAGAGGCTGCCAGCCGGGTCCCCCCTTTAGTACCTTAGGAATACTGTAAGCAGGGGGGTTGGCCTATAAAACCCCCGAAGCCCCCATGCATTGGGCAGGCGAGCATCGAGGGATTTCTCCCATCTCACACCCTCACTCTCACGTAGCAAGGGAAGAGGAGCTGGCTGCTCCTTCTTCCTCCTCCAGACCCTAGCTCCAGGAGCACCATTATAACGCCAAACACCCATCAACTAGACAAGCAGGACTAGGGGTGTTACCTCCCACGGAGGGCCCCGAACCTGGGTACATCGTGTGTCCCTCACCGCTTGTGCCTAATCCCGCTCCCGGAGCCCGTCGGCGTCCTTCGGCCCCAACCACTCTCGATAAGCCACCCCATGGCATCTGCCGTGAGAAAACCACGACACTTGCATAGCATAAGTTGTTGGTGCACATAGGTGAGCCTAGTTGTTTTAGGTTTTGTGCTTGACTAATTAAACGCTAGTTTTCTTCCGCATTAGTTCAAGCCTAATCCGTAATTATTTTAAAGCGCCTATTCACCCCCCCTCTAGGCGACATCCATGTCCTTTCAATTGGTATCAGAGCAAGGTCTCTCTTTATTAGGCTTTACCGCCTAGAGAGTAAGGATGTCAACTAGGGGTTTAGGATTCTCTGAAACTCTTAGATTTGATGGCACAAAGTTTGATGTTTGTGTAATTCGCATGCTTAATCTCTTTAGGGACATGGACCCGTCTTTAGAGTGAATTGTAGATATGGGTTTTTCTCCTCCAGAGGATTCTCAACACCTATCTTTAGAGGATGAGAAAAACTCTTATCTCAATGCTCAAGCTTCTAATGTGCTTTTTGATGCTTTGAGCAATGTAGTTCTATTCGAACTCATGCCGTTCCGGGATGCTCATGAGTTGTGGATAAAGCTTCAAGATAAATATGGTGTGTCCAAGATTTGTAGGGATGATTGATCTCCCTCCACCTCCGGTCGTGTTGTCTTCTCAACTTCATCTACTTCACCTACATGTGGATTGCCACAAGGTAATGATATGGTGAGTAGTGATGATCATTGTAATGATGATAGTGGGCTTATTGTTGATAATTCTTCTTCACTATCTTATTGCAATGCCTCATCTTTGGACTTTAACACTTCGAGAAATCTAAATGTTTCACATGCTTGGGTTGATAGTCCTTGCATATCATGTAGAAATTGCTCGACTAAATCTCATGATGATATGCTTGCTATATCTTGTTGCCATTATAAAAATGTATCTATTTCCTTGAGTTGTTGTGCTAACAATGTAGAGGGAACCCAACACTCCATGGAACAAGATGTGGTCTTGAATGGTGCTTCAAGGGATCCTACATCATCATCTATTGCTTCTCACTTTTGCCTTATGGCTAAGGCTTCAAAGGTATGTCCTACTTTGAATCCTAATATATCTCACGATGATGATGTTGATGATAATGATGAAGAGAGTGATAATATTGCTTCCTTAAAAATTAAGGGAGAAATGGTTTTTAAAGCTCTTCATAAGAATAAAATTGCTCGTTCCAACTTCATGGAAATCATGTCTATTGCCATTGAGGGCAAGAAATATATTGAGGAGTTGGAAGCTCATCTCGAGGAGCATGAGGCAACCATTGATAAAATGGAAGGGCATGAGCCTGATTACGCTAATGAGATCGCGGAGCTATCTCAAGCTCTTGAAAATGAACAAACCACCAAGGAATCTCTTAAGGAGACCTTTGCTCTAGAATTTTCCAGATTAAAGGAATCCCATGATAGAGCTCTCGAGGTGGCTAATGATTTTAGAACTAAAAATGATAAG
Organism: Elymus sibiricus; assembly: GCA_039707655.1. NCBI lineage: Eukaryota > Viridiplantae > Streptophyta > Magnoliopsida > Poales > Poaceae > Elymus > Elymus sibiricus. Next base: position 74,354,086 of record CM077667.1, read on the forward strand.
CTTGAAGTTGCACATACTAAACTCCTTGAGGACATTGAGCACCTCGAAAATGGCTCAAGGGTCATTAAGAGTTCGCTTTTTGAACTCACCGAGTCTCATGCTCAACTTGTAGCTTCATATGCTAAAGAGCTTGCCAAGTTGCCTTCTGCTCTTGTTGTTAATGATGATGCTTGTGCTTCTAAGTCTATTCCTTGTGAAGCATCCATTTTGAAGGAGAATGTTGAGCTAAGGGCTCAACTTGAGTTGCTATCTAGCAATTATGGGATATTAGAAGAAAGTCATGAAAAGCTTTCTAGCTCTCATGGTGATCTTCTAGTATTGCATAATGTGCTAAAAATAGCTCATGAGGCTAGTACTACTAAGGTAACATCTAGTGAGCCTCATGTGAACATTAGCACTATATCTAGTCGAAATACTTTATTGCCATGTGCTAGTCCTCGCAATTCATCTACTCATAATGTTGCTACATCTTGTGCTGAATTACTTTCCTTGCCTTGTTGCTCTAACGATGAAGCTTTTACTTCCTCTAGTACTTGTGTTGATACTAACCATGTAGAGGAAATCAAAGAGCTCAAGGTCCAAGTCTCTTCTTTAAAGAAAGACTTGGAAAAGAGTCATGAAGGGAAGTCCACACTCAACAATATCTTGTGTGTGCAAAAATCCCCAAGTGACAAGGGTGGACTTGTATTCAAATCCAATAAGATGAAGAAGTCCAAAAGCTACAAGAAGAAGGGCCAAGAACAAGTCAAGATCTCGGCCAAGATTATTTGCTTCAAGTGCAAAATAGAAGGGCACCATGTTAGATCTTGCCCATTGAAGAAGAAGCCCCATAGTGACAAGCAACAAGGGAAGCGGCCACAAGTTCAATCTCATGCTCAACCTCAAGTTGAAGAAAGGCCTCTTCCCAAGAAGACCCAAGTCAACGTTCCTCAAGTTGAGAAATCAATTGAGAAGAAAGTAAAGGGTAGATGTTGCTACTTATGTCGTGAGAAGGGTCACTTTGCTTTTTCATGCACGAATGGTAACTTATCCAACCCAATTATTATTGATGATATATATTCTCTTGGGAAGGATAAGGTTGGCAATGTATTTGCCAAGTGTGTTGGTACTCAAAGTGGTGTCAAGAAAATAACCATTTGGGTAGCCAAGCCTATTGTGACTAACCTCTTAGGACCCAACTTGTTTGGGGACCAACAAGCTCAAACTTGATCAATAGGTGTTGTTGGAGGGCATTGGAGACTTGGCTACATCATGAAGATTTAAGGGATCTTCATCTTTCTTATTATCTCAAGCCAAGTCATTTGGATTATCGAGTTTCTATCTTACATCCAATGTGCCTCCTTGCGGTAACTTGTACTTAAATTTTTTACATTAATAGTTACTTGCCCCTTTGCATGTTGTGGTTTTGTACCTTGCATGTGTTTGTATATGGTGTGCCTCCGGCTTGCTTATCTCGAGTAATCAAGTATGGGTATGTTGGTTTCCACATCATGTACGTGTGCGTATTGTGTTGAGCCTTTTTGCATCTTTTCTTATCTTAGTTGGCTCTCTTGAGAGATTAATGGATTATCCCATTTTGGGGGAGTGATGTGCTTTGTGCACTTCACAATCCTAAAAATGTGTGTACATGAGGAATACCACTTAGTATTGATATTACAAGATTATCTAGCTTCTATGTCGTATGTCTTCTCATGAGAAATTCAAATTCTAAATGGTCCATTAATTATCTCTTGTTGGATTTCATTTGCCACTTGTTAATTTTGTGGGTTATCACATTATGGGGGAGTAATATGCTATGTGCATATTACAAGCCTAGAAAATGTGTACATTTGAGGTATTGCCACTTAGAATTGATATTGTAAATTATCTTGTCCCTAAGTGGCATGTTAGCTCTACAAGTGTCATTTGCTTACATTTTAGGTGTGAAGATGATGTTGTATATCTTGGGAATCTACCAATGGGAATTCACCCAAAATACTTGTTGTCCTTTGACAATTGGTATTCGTTTATGTGGTAGAAATTGCTAATCATCTTCATAGGATTTTGTTTATCCGTTTGTCTTCCTTACCTCTTGTGGATCTTTTTGAACATGTCTAGTGTTTCTATAGATATAGGGAAAGTGATGATACCACATTGTGCATTTTGTTTTCAAATGCAAATTCTATATATCGCACATGTCTTGGGGGAGCTATCCTATTTTTCTTTAGAACACTCTCTTTATGCGCATATCATAAGATGTTTTGATCCGCATCAAGTGTGTGTTGGTGGGAGGCAAGCCTTTTCTTTATGGTGCTTTGTGCCATCATGAAAATTTGTCGGGGGTTTGGTTTGCCTGGAACCTGGCTCTCTTTTGGGAACTTGGTACCTCTTGTTTGTTTTACTTCTATTGGTATCTTGTTTCCTTCTTTTTGGCATGTGTCAATGAATATCTCATTCCTTGATGTATCTTTTAATTGGTATCCTTCAAGTGATAATTTTTTGCTAGGTATCTTATTTTCACTTGATACCTTGTCTTTTGTATCTTATCAACTATGTGTTGATTTGGTTCTTGAAAGTCTTGAGCATGCATATTACTATATGTACTTTCTTTGGCATGCTTTCTTTCTTTGACCCAATATATATAGGGAAACTCCACTATGTCACAAATTGGCTAAAGTGTGCATGAAATTCAATTTCATATCTATATGCACATAGTTATGTGGAGTTTGTCCTATGTATTGTTGGTCCACTAACTCTTTGGTCCCAATGAGTTTGGGTACCACTTTGTTTGTGTTATTGTTCTACGAACAATTGGAGATGCATTGGATGCTCGGCTCACTTACAAGGAAGGTGTTAACACCATGTGCTTATTGGAGCCCAGCCAGGATGATCGATGAGCCATTATCTACTACATCAATCCAATGCTATCTCGGTAACAAGTATCTACTTCATGCATACATTTCTTGCATTCAACCTTGTGTAGGTTGCATCATGGCATGATTTTATTGTTTTGTTCTTGTGGTACTTGTTTCCTTTCTCAAAGCATCCCAACGATGATCTCTTGCTGCTAGTTGTGATGTCTTTGATGTTCGTGTGCTGGGAGTTCATTTATGTACAATAAGAAAATGTTAAGCCATGTGCTATGCTTTCCAGCAAAGATCTTATTGGTATATTTATGACTTCCTTTTGGATATCTTGTTCGTTCTTTCTTGTAACTATTTCGTGTGTACATCCTTCTTTGTGGATTTATATCATCATGATTGTCTTCTACGTAGAATCTTATACACATGAGAGAAGTTACATCTATAGTTGATATCCTCTTTTCTTTCACGTCCACCGTTGCATTCCCTCTTATTTCCTTGGTGGTTTCGTGAAAGATTTGTTTTGAGTGTGGATCTTATATCCTTGCATCTAGATGCACTCTTTGGTGGTGAAGATTTTTTTTCATGCTTGTCTTGACGAGGGTTTTGCCATTTCGATTGGTAACCCTCCTATTGACAAGGCTATTATTTCCTATCTTCACCATGGTCTATCACAAGCTTTGGTTTTTAATTTTATTATTAGTAAGCTTGTGAACCCACTTGCTAGTAGTTTGTGTGTGGGAAGGATATGTCTTGCACTTTGTGTCTCACTTCATCAAGACTATGTTGATGCTTTATGATCATCCTTATATGAGTCTTCTCAAGTGCTTTGCCTTGACTCACACACATCATTTTGGTTGAGCCTACTCTTAAGTTGCCTCTTCTACCTGTTGCTCAACCATATGTTTGGTGCAAGTACTATGCTTATTGTCTTATCTACTTGCTTGCACTTGTTGTGTGTTTATATTGATTTTGGGGAGTCATGATCCTATTTTGTGCACTTACATTCAAATACAAAAAATTCTTAATTGTGCACAAATCATTAGGAGCTCCTCTAGTTTCTTTATAAACACTCTTTTGCCCATATCATAATATCTTTTATTCGTGTGGCTCGTAGGTCCATGTCATTGATTATTCCAATTGGTATCTTTTGATTGCTTGCTTCACTCTGGTGTATGTCTTTGTGCCATACGATCCTTTCTGCAAAATTTGGGTTCTCAATATAGTTTGTATTCCTCCAACTACTTATCATTGGATATGTGTATTTCTTTGCACTCGTATTTTGAGAAATATAAACTTTTTGGAGGAACACCTATTATATTGGCTTTCTAAACTTTTCGTCCATTTTGGCAATCGATGCCAATGGGGGAGAAGTTTAGAGAGTTTAGTTTGGAAATCTTAGAGAGTTTTGCTTTTGTTGCTTTAGCATTTGCATCTCACATCCATGCATTGCTTTGCATTTGTGTGTGCTTGGTTGTGCTTATTTCCTTATATAAACTCTCTTGAAAGTGGTTGTCATCAATTACCAAAATAGGGGAGATTGTAAGAGCACATTTCTCCATGTGTGGTTTTGTGTAATTGATGACAATCCCTATGGACTAATGGTTGCCTTAAGTTATATTCGAAGGATTTTTCCATAGGCATCTCTTGAAGTCCATCTGTTGGTTTCAAGGAGTTTATATGGTGACCAAGGTGGTATTCAAGGTTTTATCCAAAGATTGGTCATGTGAGAGTTGAGCTTATTGCAAGCATGTCTTTAAGAATAAGATTGTGTGAGCATTCATGTTTACCTTCAAGACATCATCTTTATGAAGAGAGAAGATAAGATACAAGGTTGATCAAGACTAAGTCAAAGAGAGAATCAAGTTGATCAATACACAAAGCATCCAAAATGTACCGAGAGGAATCAAGCGATCCCATGGTATGGTAAGCATTGTCCATTATGCTTTGTGTACTAACCCATGGTCTATGTGATAGTTCTATGTGGGGTTAGGTATATTTCCATGGGCTTGCATCAAGAGGAAGATCCCGTACATCCCATGGAAGATGACATCAAGTGGTGATCGTCATCAAGGTTGCGGTGTGCAAGCTCAAGTGAAGCATCACGGAGAGATCATGCTTGAATCTTGCCGTTCATTGTGGTGACAATGGACTTGTGAAGATGTGCCGAAGAGTGGCTCACCCATAGTGGAGTATGGGGGAGCAATCTACTAATCTTCATCAAGCCGGCGCAATCAATAAAGGTGGTCCATCTTGAGGAAGTCAAGATCGTTATCATCTAGCTCAAGTGGACTATGCGCAAGGCAAAGGTTTGACCTTGATAGGGTTTTCTATTTTACCGGTCTCATGTTGGTAGTTGGGAGACCGGGTTATAGGATCGATAGTCGTACTATCAAGGGGGGGCTCTCAAGTGAGTAGCTTGATCATATCGTTCGTTGAGAGCTCAAACCATTGCATTCTTGGCATCATCATCTTTCTTGGTTCTTGGTTGGCTTTTCTCCTTGTGGGTTCTTGAGCTTATGTTCACCTTCATGACAAGCTCAAGTTCATCGAAAACGGAGTCCATGTGCATCTTCTATGATGTTTTCGATGTTGGAGTTTTTGCCGGCTCTTCTTTCATAGAGGTTTAACATCTCTTTATCATTGGCATTTTCATACTGCTGTTTGGATAGTTCTTGTCGTCTGCTATCCAACAAACTTGAGTTTGCTCATTTCGAAGTCTGTATGCAAAAGCTATGGCGGTTTCGCTTTTGCTTGGACTGAAGTACTGCCTTAAGCGGTAGTAGAGAGCGGTTGTACCTCTCAAGCGGTACTACCTCTCCCCCGAGCTGTAGTACCTCTTGGGCGGTACTTCCGCTAACCATTACCACTTCTACTTCCGCTTATTTTATGCTTCTGGTGCCCAATCTGCTTGAGCGGTAGTAGAGAGCGGTAGTACCTCTCAAGCGGTACTACCTCTCCCCCGAGCGGTACTACCTCTCAAGCGGTACTACCTCTCCCCCGAGTGGTACTACCTCTCTGGCAGAACTACCACTCGTGTTTTTCTGTCTCGTTGGGCTGTTTTGACCGTGCTAAGTGGTAGTACCGCTCCCCCGAGCGGTAGTACCGCTTGAGCATGACTTGTGGGCATAACGGTTGGATTTTGGGATGCCTATTGAAGGGGGCCTTCTTCCCCAATGGTCCCCAACTCTTGAGCTCGTGTTCTTCTCCCATTGTTGACCTTCTTTGAGCTTGCTAACTCTCAATCCCTCCAATGATTCTTGCTAGTTCTTGATGGAAAAGAGAGAGGAGATCTAGATCTACATTTCCACCAATCACTTTCTCCTCTTTGTGAGGGGAACCCCTTGGATCTTGATCTTGGAGTTCTTTGTGTTCTTCTTCGTTCTTCCTCTCATTTCCTCCATAGCATTAGTTGTTGTGGTGGGATTTGGGAGAGAAGGACTTGGGCACTTCGTGTGCCCTTGCCATTGGATTTGGTGCATAGGTTTGAGTTCTCCACGATGATACGTGGAAGTGAAGTTTGAGAAGCGTATTACTCTTGGGTGTTTGAGCACCCTAGACCTTGTTCCTCTTGGGTGCCTTGGCGCCCTAGACGGTGTTGGAAATATGCCCTAGAGGCAATAATAATTTAGTTATTATCATATTTCCTTGTTCATGATAATCGTTTATTATCCATGCTATAATTGTATTGATTGGAAACTCAAATACATGTGTGGGTACATAGACAACACTGTGTCCCTAGTATGCCTCTAATAGACTAGCTCGTTGATCAAAGATGGTCAAGGTTTCCTAGCCATAGACATGAGATGTCATTTGATAACGGGATCACATCATTAGGAGAATGATGTGATGGACAAGACCCAAACTATGAACATAGCATATAATCATGTCAGTTTATTGCTATTGTTTTCTGCATGTCAAGTATCTGTTCCTATGACCATGAGATCATGCAACTCACTGACACCGGAGGAATACCTTGTGTGTATCAAACGTCGCAACGTAAATGGGTGACTATAAAGATGCTCTACAGGTATCTCCGAGGGTGTCTGTTGAGCTGGCATGGATCAAGACTGGGATTTGTTATTCCGTGTGATGGAGAGGTATCTCAGGGCCCACTCGGTAATACAACATCACAACAAGCCTTGCAAGCAATGTGACTAAAGTGTTAGCCACGGGATCTTGTATGACGGAATGAGTAAACAAACTTGCCGGTAACGAGATTGAACTAGGTATAGAGATACCGACGATCGAATCTCGGGCAAGTAACATACCGAAGAACAAAGGGAACATCATACGAGATTAACTGAATCCTTGACATAGAGGTTCAACCGATAAAGATCTTCGTAGAATATGTAGGAACCAATATGGGCATCCATGTCCCGCTATTGGTTATTGACTGTAGAGGTGTCTCGGTCATGTCTACATAGTTCTTGAACCCGCAGGGTCTGCACACTTAAGGTTCGGTGACGTTTCGGTATAGTAGAGTTATGTATGGTGGTGACCGATGGTTGTTCGGAGTCCCGGATGAGATCCTGGACATCACGAGGAGCTCTGGAATGGTCCGCACGTAAAGATTGATATATAGGAAGTCCCGTTTTGGTCACCGGAAAAGTTTCGGGTATTTCGGTAGTGTACCGGGAGTGCCGGGAGGGGTACCGGGGACCATCGGGAGTGTTTTCTCGACCCAAAGGGCCTCATGGACTGTGGGAGGAGTCAAGCCAGCCCTTAGTGGGCTGGCCGAGCCCCCCACTAAGGCCCATGCGGCTAAGGGTGGGAAAAACCCAAAGGGGGGAAGGTGGAAAGGGTTTCCAAGTGGAGAGGAGGAATCCTACTCCTAATAGGATTGGAGTAGGACTCCTCCACCTCCAATTTAGGCCAGCCCTTGAGGGTTTGAGGCTGCCTCCTGCCCTCCCTCCCTCCTATATATACTAGAGGATTTAGAGGGGAGAGCTAACCCTAATTGCCACGTGCTCCCTCTACTTCCTCTAGATCGTTTTCTCCTCTAGTCTAGTTTCGGCAGTGTTTAGGCGAAGCCCTGCCGGAATAGTTCCACCACCACCACCGCCGCGCCGTCGCGCTGTCGGAGAACTCATCTACCTCTCCGCTCCTTCTTGCTGGGTTAAGAAGGCGGAGATCGTCATCGAGCTGTACGTGTGCTGAACGCGGAGGTGCCGTCCGTTCGGCGCTAGATCGGAAGGACCGTGATCACGATCGCGAGACGGTTAATGATTTGATCGCGGGATGGATCATGATGGGATCGCGGGACGGATCATGATTGGATCGCGAGATGGATCGTGATGGGATCACGGGACGCTCGGCGATTTGGATCGCGAAGACGTTCGACTACATCAACCGCGTTTCTTAACGCTTCCGCTTAGCGATCTACAAGGGTATGTAGATCCACTCTCCCTCTCGTAGATGCTCATCACCATGGATAGATCTTGTGTGTGCGTAGGAAAATTTTTGTTTCCCATACAACGTTCCCCAACAGTGGTATCAGAGCCAGGTTTATGTGGAGATGAGATCTCGAGTAGAACACAAAGGAGTTTGTGGACGTTGATATTCAGATTGCTTCCTCCCTTGGTCTTTTCTTGATTCGGCGGTATTGTGGGATGAAGCGGCCCGGACCAACATTACTCGTATACTTACGAGAGACCGGTTCCATCAACTGACATGTAACTTCATTGCATAAAGATGGCTGGCGGGTGTCTGTTTCTCCCACTTTAGTCGGATCGGATTTGACAAAGGCGGTCCTTGAGAAGGTTGAATAGCAATTTTTTGTATCACCGTTGTGGTTTTTGCGTAGGTAAGAATTGTTCTTGCTAGATACCCGTAGCAGCCACGTAAAACTTGCAACAACAATTAGAGGACGTCTAACTTGTTTTTGCAGGGTATGTTGTGATGTGATATGGCCAATTACATGATGAGATATATGTGATGTATGAGATGATCATGTATTGTATAGAATATCACGACTTGCATGTCGATGAGTACGGCAACCGGCAGGAGCCATAGGGTTGTCTTTAATTATTTTCGTCGTTTTTGCTTTACTTTATCGCTATGAGTTAGCAATAGTTGTGGAAGCAACAGTCGGCGCGACAACCTAATGGTGACACATTGATGGAGATCAAGATGATGGAGATCATGGTGTCATGCCGGTGACGATGCAGATCATGCCGGTGCTTTGAAGATGGAGATCAAAAGCACAAGTTCATGGCCATATCATGTCACTTATGATTTGCATGTGATGTTAATCCTTTTTGCATCTTATTTTGCTTAGGACGACGGTAGCATTATAAGGTGATCCCTCACTTAAATTTCAAGATAAATTGTGTTCTCCCCGGGTGTGCACCGTTGCGAAAGTTCGTCATTTCGAGACACCACGTGATGATCGGGTGTGATAGACTCTACGTTCGCATACAACGGGTGCAAGCCAGTTTTGCACGTGCGGAACACTCGGGTTAAACTTGACGAGCCTAGCATGTATAGACATGGCCTCGGAACACAAGAGACCGAAAGGTCGAACATGAGTCATATAGTAGATATGATCAATATGAAGATGTTCACCATTGAAACCACCTCAACTCACGTGATGATCGGACTTGAGTTGGTGGATTTGGATCATGTGACACTCGAATGACCGGAGGGATGTCAATTTGAGTGGGAATTTTAAGTAATATGATTAACTAAACTCATTATCATGAACATAGTCAAAATGTCTTTACAAATTATGTTGTAGATTACTAGCTCGCGCTGTAGCTCCCTTGAATTTTTATATGTTCCTAGAAAAATAGAGTTGAAAGATGATGGTAGCAATAATGTGGGCAGGGTCCATGATCTGAGGATTGTCCTCATTGCTGCACAGAAGGCTTATGTCCTTAAAGCACCGCTCGGTGCGCCACTCCCTCTAGCGTCATCTGTAGATGTTGTGAACATCTGACAGGCATGTTCCGATGACTACTTAATAGTTCAGTGCGTCATGCATTATGGCTTAGAATTGAGGCTCCAAAACGTTTTGAACGTCATGGAACATATGAGATGTTCTTGGCATCTTAGGCTCGTGCCCGTGTTGAGAGGTATGAGACCTCCAACAAGATTCTTTGCCTGCAAGATGAAGGAGAATAGCTCAATCGGTGAGCATGTGCTCAGATTGTCTGGGTGCTACAATGGCTTGAATCGAGTGGGAGTTGATCTTCCAGATAAGATAGTGATTGATATAGTTCTCCAAGTCACTGTCACTAAGCTACTAGAGCTTTGTGGTGAACTATAAATGCCAGGGATGGAAATAATGATCCCTGAGCTATTCGCGATGTTTGACACCGCGAAGGTAGAAATCAAGAAGGAGCATCAAGTGTTGATGGTTAGTAAAACCACTAGTTTCGAGAAGGGCAAGGGCAAGGAGGGATACTTCATGGATGGCAAGCCAGTTGCTGCTCCAGTAAAGAAACCCAAGGTTGAACCCAAACCCGAGACTGAGTGATTCTATTATGAGGAGAACGATCGCTGAAGTGGAACTGCCCTAGATACTTGGTAGATAAGAAGGCTGGCAACGTCGACAGAAGTATATTTGATATACGTGTTATTGATGTGTACCTTACTAGTACTCCTAGTAGCACCTGGGAATTAGATACCGGTTCGGTTGTTAAATGTTAGTAACTCGAAATAAAAGCTACGGAATAAACGGAGGCTAGCTAAGGGTGAGGTGACGATGAGTGTTGGAAGTGTTTCCAAGGTTGATGTGATCACCATCGCACGCTCTCTCTACCTTCGGAATTAGTGATGAACCTAAATAAATGTTATTTGGTGTTTGCGTTGAGCATAAACATGATTAGATCATGTTTATTGCAATACGGTTATTCATTTAAGTTAGAGAATAATGGTTATTCTGTTTACATGAATAAAACCTTCAATGGTCATGCACCCAATGAGAATGGTTTATTGAATCTTGATCGTAGTGATACACATGTTCATAATATTGATGCGAAAAGATACAAAGTTAATAATGATAGTACCACATACTTGTGGCACTGCCGCTAAATGTCATATTGGTGTAAAACGCATGAAGAAACTCCATGCTGACGGATCTTTGGACTCATTCGATTTCGAATCGGTTGAGACATGCGGACCATGCCTCATGGCCAAGATGACTAAGACCCCGTTTTCCGGTGTGATGGAGCGGGCAAGTAACTTATTGGAAATAATACATGTTGATGTATTCGGTCCAATGATTGTTGTAGCGTGCGATGGATATCATTATTTTCCTACCTTCACTGATGATTTGAGTAGATATGGGGATATTTACTTAATGAAACACAAGTATGTAACGTTTGAAAAGTTCAAACAAAATCAAAGTGAAGTTTGAGATCATCGTGACAAGAAGATAAAATGTCTACGATATGATTGTGGAGGTGAATATCTGAGTTACGAGTTTGGTATACAACTTAAGACAATGTGGAAGTTGTTTCACAACTCACGCCACCTGGAACACCATAGTGTGATGGTGTGTCCGAACGTCGTAGTCGTGCTCTATTGGATATGGTGCGAACTATGATGTCTCTTATCGATTTACCACTATCGTTTTAGGGTTATGCATTAGAGACAACCACATTCACTTTAAAAGGGGCACCATCTAAGTCCGTTGAGATGGCACCGTATGAATTTTGGTTTGGTGGAAACCTAAGCTGTCATTTCTTAATGTTTGGGGCTGCGACGCTTATGTGAAAAAGGGTTTTCACCTAATGAGCTCGAACCCAAAGCGGACAAATGCATCTTCATAGAATACCCTAACGTAACAGTTGGGTAAACCTTCTATCTTAGATCCAAGCACAAAGCGTTTGTTGCTAAAACGGGTCCTTTCTCGAGAAAGAGTTTCTTTCGAAAGAATTGAGAGGGAGGAAGATAGAACTTGATGAGGTTGTTGAACCTTTGTTTCAACCAGAGAGTAGCGCAGCACAGAAAGTTGTTCCTGTGGAGCCTACGTTAGTTGAAGAGGAAGTTAATGATGATGATCATGAAGCTTCGGATCAAGTTACTATCGAACCTCATAGGTCGACAAGGACGCGTACTGCTCCTGAGTGGTACGGCAACCCTGTCTTAGAGGTCATGTTGTTGGACAACGATGAACCTACGAGCTATGGAGAAGCGATGATGGGCCCGGATTCCGAGAAATGGTTAGAGGCCATGAAATCCGAGATGGGATCCATGTATGAAAACAAAGTATGGGCTTTGGAAGTATTACCTAAAGGGCGAAAGGCCATTCAGAACAAATGGATCTTTAAAAGGAAGACGGACGAGGACGGTAATGTCACCGTCTATAAAGCTCGACTTGTGGCAAAGGGTTTTTCACAAGTTCAAGGAGTTGACTACAACGAGACTTTCTCACCCGTAGCGATGCTAAAGTCTGTTGGAATTATGTTAATAGTTGCTGCATTTTTCGATTAAGAAATCTGGCAGATGGATGTGAAAACATCGTTTCCTTAACGGTATCCGTGAGGAAAGGTTGTATGTGATACAACCGGAAGGTTTTGTCAGTCCTAAGGATGCTAAAATGTATGCAAACTCCAGCGATCCTTCTATGGACTGGAGCAAGCATCTCGGAGTTGGAATATACGCTGTGATGAGGTGATCAAAGTTTTTGAGTCTATACAAAGTTTATGAGAAACTTGTATTTACAATAAAGTGAGTGGGAGCACTATAGAATTTCTGATAAGTATATGTGGATGACATATTGTTGATCGGAAATGATGTAGAATTTCTGGAAAGCATAAAGGGTTGTTTGAAAGGATTTTTTCAAAGAAAAACCTGGAATGAAGCTACTTAAATATTGGGCATCAGGATCTATAGAGATAGATCAAGACGTCTGATAAGACTTTCAATGAGTACATACCTTGACAAGATTTTGAAAGAGTACAAAATGGATCAGTCAAAGAAAGAGTTCTTGCCTGATTTGTAAGGTGTGGAGTTGAGTGAGACTCAAAGCTCGACCATGGCAGAAGAAAGAGAAAGGACGAAGGTCGTCCCCTATGCCTTATCCATAGGCTCTGTATACTATGCCATGTTGTGTACCGCACCTAGTGTGTGCCTTGCCATGAGTCTGTCAAGGGGTACAAGAGTGGTCCAGGAGTGGATCACTGGATAGCGGTCAAGATTATCCTTAGTAACTAGAGGACTAAGGAAATATTTCTCGATTATGGAGGTGATAAAGAGTTCGTCGTAAAGGGTTACGTCGATGCAAGCTTTGACACCTATCCGGACGACTCTTAGTAGCAGTCAGGATACGTATAGTGGAGCAACCATTTGGAATAACTCCAAGTGGAGCGTGGTAGCATTTGCAGTATGACATATAGATTTGCAAAGAACACACGGATCTGAATGTTGCAGACCGTTGACTAAAGACCTCCCTCACATGCAAAGCATGATCGAACCCCAGAACTCATTCGGTGTTAGATTCATAACAATGTAAAACACATGGTGATGTGAACTAGATTATTGACTCTAGTGCAAGTGGGAAACTGTTGGAAATATGCCCTAGAGGCAATAATAATTTAGTTATTATCATATTTCCTTGTTCATGATAATCGTTTATTATCCATGCTATAATTGTATTGATTGGAAACTCAAATACATGTGTGGGTACATAGACAACACTGTGTCCCTAGTATGCCTCTAATAGACTAGCTCGTTGATCAAAGATGGTCAAGGTTTCCTAGCCATAGACATGAGATGTCATTTGATAAAGGGATCACATCATTAGGAGAATGATGTGATGGACAAGTCCCAAACTATGAACATAGCATATGATTGTGTCAGTTTATTGCTATTGTTTTCTGCATGTCAAGTATCTGTTCCTATGACCATGAGATCATGCAACTCACTGACACCGGAGGAATACCTTGTGTGTATCAAACGTCGCAACGTAACTGGGTGACTATAAAGATGCTCTATAGGTATCTCCGAGGGTGTCTGTTGAGCTGGCATGGATCAATACTGGGATTTGTTATTCCGTGTGACGGAGAGGTATCTCAGGGCCCACTCGGTAATACTACATTACAACAAGCCTTGCAAGCAATGTGACTAAAATGTTAGCCACGGGATCTTGTATTACGGAACGAGTAAAGAGACTTTACGGTAATGAGATTGAACTAGGTATAGAGATACCCACGATCGAATATCGGGCAAGTAACATACCGAAGAACAAAGGGAACAGCATACGGGATTAACTGAATCCTTGACATAGAGGTTCAACCGATAAAGATCTTTGTAGAATATGTAGGAACCAATATGGGAATCTAGGTCCCGCTATTGGTTATTGACCGTAGAGGTGTCTCGGTCATGTCTACATAGTTCTCGAACCCGCAGGGTCTGCACACTTAAGGTTCGGTGACGTTTCGGTATAGTAGAGTTATGTATGGTGGTGACCGAAGGTTGTTTGGAGTCCCGGATGAGATCCTGGACGTCAAGAGGAGCTCCGGAATGGTCCGGAGGTAAAGATTGATATATAGGAAGTCCCGTTTTGGTCACCGGAAAAGTTTCGGGTATTTCGGTAGTGTACCGGGAGTGCCGGGAGGGGTACCGGGGACCATCGGGAGGGGTGTCTCGCCCAAAGGGCCTCATGGGCTGTGGGAGGAGTCAAGCCAGCCCTTAGTGGGGTGGCCGAGCCTCCCACTAAGGCCCATGCGGCTAGGGGTGGGAAAAACCCAAAGGGGGAAAGGTGGAAAGTGTTTCCAAGTGGAGAGGAGGAATCCTACTCCTAATAGGATTGGAGTAGGACTCCTCCAGCTCCAATTTCGGCCAGCCCTTGACGGTTTGAGGCTGCCTCCTGCCCTCCCTCCCTCCTATATATACTAGAGGATTTAGAGGGGAGAGCTAACCCTAATTGCCACGTGCTCCCTCTACTTCCTCTAGATCGTTTTCTCCTCTAATCTAGTTTCGGCAGTGTTTAGGCGAAGCCCTGCCGGAATAGTTCCACCACCACCGCCGCCGCACCATCGTGCTGCCGGAGAACTCATCTACCTCTCCGCTCCCTCTTGCTGGATCAAGAAGGCGGAGATCGTCATCGAGCTGTACGTGTGCTGAACGCGGAGGTGCCATCCGTTCGGCGCTAGATCGGAAGGACCGTGATCAGGATCGCGAGACGGTTCGTGATTTGATCGCGAGACGGATCATGATGGGATCGCGGGACGGATCGTGATTGGATCGCGAGACGGATCGTGATGGGATCGCGGGACGCTCGGCGATTTGGATCGCGAAGACGTTCGACTACATCAACCGCATTCTTAACGCTTCCGCTTAGCGATCTACAAGGGTATGTAGATCCACTCTCCCTCTCGTAGATGCTCATCACCATGGATAGATCTTGTGTGTGCATAGGAAAAATTTGTTTTCCCATGCAACGTTCCCCAACAGACGGTTGGTGGTGTCTCGGAGCTCAATCATTGTGGTGTAAGGCTCCGGGAAAGCGTCGGGGTCTCCAATTAGGTTGTGGAGATTGCCCCGAGCAATTTGTACGGGTACCGGTGACCGCCCCCAAGGGTTGCCAAAGTGTACGGGTACCGGTGACCAGCCCCAAGGGTTGCCATTTGTACGGGTTCGGTGACCGCCCTCAAGGGTCCCTTAGTGGATTCACGACATCTTGCATTGTGCGAGGGCGTGAGGAGATTACGGTGGCCCTAGTGGCTTCTTGGGGAGCATTGTGCCTCCACACCGCTCCAAACGGAGATTAGCATCCGCAAGGGTGTGAACTTCGGGATACATCATCGTCTCCTCGTGCCTCGGTTATCTCTTACCCGAGCCCTTTACTTATGCACTTTACTTTGTGATAGCCATATTGTTTGTTGCTATATATCTTGCTATCACTTAGTTGTTTACCTTGCGTAGCATAAGTTGTTGGTGCATATAGGTGAGCCTAGTTATTTTAGGTTTTGTGCTTGACTAATTAAATGCTAGTTTTACTCCGCATTAGTTCAAGCCTAAACCGTAATTATTTTAAAGTGCCTATTCACCCCCCCTCTAGGCGACATCCACGTCCTTTCAGTGTCCCTCAATCGCGGTATGAGGGGAGACTGAGTGGAAAAGGCACGCTAGGAGCGGATTCAATAATATGTAGGGACGGACATTCTTGGTTGCAAGCACACTACATAGTTCTACAGAATTCTACCTTGGTGGCCCCGTATATCAATGAACACAAGAATATTCTACACTTCAAACACCCGGAGCAGTCTAACGACTGGATTACACGTGAACACATCGGGACTTTCGGCGGTTGGTTACAAATACATCTCATGCGTAACAACACTGTTGGAGATGAGATGTACTTGTTGGCCAGGACACCGTCTTCGACTGTATTGACTTACCAAGGGTACGAGATAAATGGGAATACATTTTACACGATCGCCCAAGATAAAAAGAGCATCCACCAAAACAGTGGTGTCCGCTTTGATGCAGCAATCAATAATAGGGCAAAGGACACATATTATGGTTACATAGAGGAGATATGGGAACTTGACTATGGACATGAATTTAAGGTCCCTTTGTTTCGGTGTAAATGGGTCAATCTGTCAGGAGGCGGGGTATAGGTAGACCCGCAGTACGGAATGACAACAGTGGATCTCAACAATCTTGGGTACACAGACGAACCATTCGTCCTAGCCAATGATGTGGCGCAGGTATTCTATGTGAAGGACATGTCTACCAGACTGAGAAAAAGGAAAGATAAGGAAGCGAATACATCATACAAGGAGCCAAAGCGCCACATAGTTCTTTCAGGTAAAAGAAACATCGTGGGAGTGGAGGACAAGACAGACATGTCTGAAGATTATGAAAAGTTTCATGAAATTCCTCCCTTCAAAGTGAAGGCTGACCCAAGCATCCTATTAAACGATGAAGATTATCCATGGTTACGATGCAATAAGCAAAGGACACACGCGAAGAAAAAGTGAAGACGAAGTGCATCCAGTTTTTGTAATAGATGAGTTTTCGTCCGAAACCCTGATACTTCGAAAGAGATTGTCCAGTTTGTACATGAAGTGCATCCAGTTTTTGCCGTAACCCTCTAAACTTTTTATCACATGCTATGTGGGTGAAATTATGATACCATGCCAAGTTTCAACCTTTTCAGAGTTCATTTGTAGTGCTTTTCAATTTCAGGGTCATTTAGCTCAAAATAAATCATTAAATGCATGAAAAATAGCAAATGAAGTCGGAAAAGGTTTGAAAATTGATGATGCGGCTTTGAATGGTGCATATTAAACACACAAAAAGTC
The DNA here is from genome assembly GCA_039707655.1 of Elymus sibiricus. NCBI lineage: Eukaryota > Viridiplantae > Streptophyta > Magnoliopsida > Poales > Poaceae > Elymus > Elymus sibiricus. The sequence goes on from CM077667.1 coordinate 74,371,187, forward strand.
TGGAATTAAAATATGTTTAAAAAAATGAAATCCCTTTTTAATAGATGAGTTTTCGTCCGAAACCCTGATACTTCGAAAGAGATTGTCCAATTTGTACACGAAGTGCATCCAGTTTTTGCCGTAACCCTCTAAACTTTTTAGCACATGCTATGTGGGTGAAATTATGATACCATGCCAAGTTTCAACCTTTTCAGAGTTCATTTGTAGTGCTTTTGAACTTCAGGGTCATTTAGCTCAAAAAAATCATTAAATGCATGAAAAAAAGAAAATACTAATTACTTAACAGAAAATAAAATATAACATTATTAGGTTAACAAAAAGTATTTTATAATATTCTTCATTTGTAGTGCTTTTTAATTTCATGGTCATTTAGCTGAAAAAAATAATTAAAATAATCAACTAAAAAGCTTTTATAAAACTCTAATAGCAAAAAGAAACAACTAAAAAGAATCAATTATAATATTTTATTATGATCAACTAAAACAAAACTATAATATTCTTCAATAGCAAAAAGAATCAACTAAAAAGCATTTATAAACCTCTAGTTATGATCAAAAAAATATTAACTTAAAATTATATTAAATTTATGCAACTAAAATTATCAAAGTATTTTTTGTTAAAAACTTTAATAGCAAAAAGAATTTTCATAAAGTATTTTTTGTTAAAAACTTTAATATCAAAAAAATTCATAAAGAATTTTCATAAAGTATTTTTTGTTAAAAACTTTAATATGCAAAAAATAACATAAAAAATAAAAAATGCCCGCCTACTAGGCCATCACGGCCTGCATACGACTAGAAACCCAACTATACATGGGCCAGGATGCAGGCCCGCGAGGCAAGTAGGCCCAATAGGGCGGGGCAGAGAAGAAATTTAGGCCCACGGCCTGCTTTAGAGAGGAGTTCTAGTTGGCAGCCGCAGCGGGGCTTATAAACCACTGTGAGCACGCTTCGCTTGGCGAGGTGGGACTAAACTTCCACCGCCCCTCGGTCGTGCCAGGAACAGGCCTTTAGTCCCGGTTGGTGGTTCCAACTGGGACTAAATGCCACCCTTTAGTCCCGGTCCGAACCACCTACCGGGACTAAAGGCCTACTACAGGCCTGGGCTTCCCGCCCTTTCGCCTGGTGAAATTCATCTTTAGTCCCGGTTGGTGGCTCCAACCGGTAGAGCCACCAACCGGGACTAAAGGTGGGGCTATATAAAGGGGACTTAGAAAAATTTCCAAATCCATCTGCTTTCTTCGATCTCCTCCTCTCCCCCGACGGCACCGACGACCACCTCGACGCCGCCAGGCTGCCGATCCTCGTCGTCGCCTCCCCGAGCCCTGCCCCGACGCCGTCGCCACGCCCCTGCCCCGACGCCATCCCCCGCGCGCTCCCCTCGTCGCGCCCTGCCACGACGTCGCCGTCGCCGCGCCCTGCCTCGACGTCGCCGTCGCCGCACCCCTACCCCGACGCCGTCCCCCACGCGCTCCCCTTGTCACTGGCCGGCCCTCCAGCTCCATCGCTCGCCGCTCGCAATGAGCTCCTCCGCTGCGTGCTCTGCTTGCCGCCGTCGCCGCCGCTGCATTGCTGTTTTTTTTTGTTCATACAAATGTTTCTTCACAGAAATTTCTGTTCATAGAAATTTTCGTCTTTAGAGTTTATTTAGAGTTTAGATTTTAGTATGGAGCAGTGTGTTATTCAGAGTGATTGTTTTGTGCAGCATACAATTATTATTAGGAGATATGTTCATTAGTTTGTTCGATGGTGCAACTTGTGAGGTCATTTGTAATTGATACATGCATCATATGTTTGAGCACCTTGGAACATTTTAAACAATGGCATGTCTACTGTAGTTGCATATCTTTTTATTGCTCTTTGGAGTTTGTTTTCCTAGTGTAACATCCATGCCAAAACTACTTGTCAATGTTCTTCCAGCACCTACACTGCATATTTTCACTAAGTCTGTAAATGTAACAGCATGTTTGCATCTTGTTGACTTCATTGCAATTAATCCATGATGCTATTTGATACGTCTCCAACGTATCTATAATTTTTGCTTGTTCCATGCTATTATATTATCATTCTTGGATGTTTTACAATCATTTTATAGCAACTTTATATCATTTTTTGGGACTAACCTATTGACATAGTGCCAAAGTGTCAGTTGCTGTTTTTGCTTGTTTTTTTACTTCGCGGAAAATCAATACCAAACGGAGTCCTATCGTGACGAAACTTTTTGGAGATTTTTTCTGGACCAGAAGACACTAGTGGGCCAAATAAGTGCTAGAGAGGTGGGCCGTGGAGACCACAACCCACCAGGGCGCGCTAGGGGGGCCCCGGTGCGCCCTGATGGGTTGTGCCCTCCTCGGGGCCCCTCTCCACAGCCTCCGATGCCTATAAATTCCCAAATATTCGGAAACCCCCAAAAAATAACCCTAGACTCTCCGCTCCGCCGCGCAACTCTTTGTATCGACGAAAAACCAATCTGGAGACGTTCCAGTACCCTGCTGGAGAGGGGAATCCATCTCCGATGGACATCTTCATCATCCCGGCGGAGGCCATGATGAGGAGGGAGTAGTCCACCCTCGGGGCTAAGGGTATGTACTAGTAGCTATGTGTTCAATCTCTCTCTCTCTCGTCTTCTTGAGATGTCACGATCTTGATGTATCACGGGCTTTGTTAATATAGTTGGATCATATGGTGTGTTTCCCTTGCTATCATGTTGTGATGAATTGAATCTTTCCCTTTGAGATATCGTTATGTTGGATTGAATATTGGATTTGAGAACACTTGATATATGTCTTGCATGCGGATACCCGTGGTGACAATGGGGTGTTCTATTCATTCACTTGATATATGTTTTGGTACTCAACTTGTGGATTCCCGCGGTGACATTGGGGTAATCTATGCATAGGGGTTGATACACGTTCTTGTCCTACTTTCTCCGATAGAAATCTTGGGGCATGATGACCCACAAGTATAGGGGATCAATCGTAGTCCTTTCGATAAGTAAGAGTGTCGAACCCAGCTAGGAGCAGAAGGAAATGACAAGCGGTTTTCAGCAAGGTAATTTCTGCAAGCACTGAAATTATAGGTAATAGATAGTTTGATAGCAAGGTAATTTGTAACGAGCAAGTAACGATAACGGTAAACAAGGTGCAGCAAGGTAGCCCAATCCTTTTGAGGCAAAGGACGGACTAGAACAATCACTAGTAATAGGAAAAGTGTTCTTGAGGGTACACGGGAATTTCGTCTAGTCACTTTTATCATGTTGGTTTGATTCGTGTTCGCTACTTTGATAATTTGATATGTGGGTGGACCAGTGCTAAGGTTCTGTTCTTACTTGAACTAACAACCTACTTATGATTAAACCCCTCGCAAGCATCCGCAACTACGAGAAAAGTATTAAGACAAAGTCTAACCATAGCATTAAACATGTGGATCCAAATCAGCCCCTTACGAAGTAGCGCATAAACTAGGGTTTAAGCTTCTGTCACTATAGCAACCCATCATCTAATAACTACTCCACAATGCATTCCATTAGGCCCATGAATGGTGAAGTGTCATGTAGTCGACGTTCACATGACACCACTAAGGGAATCACAACATACATATCATCAAAATATCGAACACATATCAAATTCACATGATTACTCGCAACATGACTTCTCCCGTGACCTCAAGAACAAAGGTAACTACTCACAAATAATAATCATGCTCAAGATCAGAGTAGTAATGAATAGCATAATGGATCTGAACATATAATATTCCACCAAATAAACCATATAGTAATCAACTACACAAGGTAATCAACACTACTAGTCACCCACAGGTACCAATCTGAGGTTCCGGTACAAAGATTGAACACAAGAGATGAACTAGGGTTTGAGAGGAGATGGTGCTGTTGAATATGTTGATGAAGATTGGCCTCCCAAAGATGAGAGGGGTGTTGGTGATGACGATAGCTTCGATTTCCCCCTCCGGGAGGGAAGTTCCCCCGGCAAAATCGCTCCGCCGGAGGGCAAAAGTGCTCCTGCCCAAGTTCCGCCTCGAGGCGGCGGTGCTTCGTCCCAAAAGTCCTCTTAATTTTTTTAGGTTTTTTGGGAATATATACCAGGAGATGGGCTCCGGAAGTGGGCCTGGGTGAGCACCACCCACCAGGCCGCGCCTGGGGGTGCCTGGCGCGCCCTGGTGGGTGCTCCTCACCAGGTGGCCCCCCTCCGGTAGATTCTTGCTCCAGTATTTTTTATTAATTACAAAAATAATCTCCGTAAAGTTTCAGCTTCATTGGAGTTGTGTGCAGAATAGGTATCTCTGATGTGCTTTTCTTGGGTCCTGAATTCCAGCTGCCGGTGTTCTCCCTCTTTGTGTAAACCTTGCGTATTATGAGAGAAAAGGCATTAGAATCACTCCCCAAAGCATTATTATTCAACAAAACAAAGTAAATAATAGTAGGAAATCATGATGCAAAATGGACGTATCAACTTGCCCAAGCTTAGACCTTGCTTGTCCTCAAGCGAAAGCCGATATTGAAAAGCATGTCCACATGGTTTGAGAGAGAGGTGTCAATAAAAACAAAATACGGACATAGACGCGTCATGCTTATTAACATAACAGCAACAAACTCTAACATAAGAACTTATTTCAATATATTTTTATCATAAAGCTTCTCATGAACAAGTAACAACTCATCACAACATAGAAGTATGAAGCATAAACCTTATTGGAAACCAACAAACTATGTTCTCAGTCAACTTTGCAACTACAATTCATCATATTTTCAGGAAGGGCAAGTCCACATACTCAACCATCAGTTAGTCTTCTATGATTGCTAACGCTCATGGCATACCCATGAACAAAAAGTTTCAACCGAACACATAGGAAGATAGGGGCTTATAGTTTTGCCTCCCAACGTATTCACCTCAAGGGTGATGTCAACAATAATAACTCATGCCCACCCATATCCAACTGGATATATGTGCCTAGATCTTTCCTCACCACATGATGCTTGCAAAGGAAAAAGTAAAAAGGAATAGAGAAGAATACTTTGACTCTTGCATAGAAGTAAGTGCATAAAAGTAAAAGATAGGCCCTTCGCAGAGGGAAGCAGAGGTTGTCATGCGCTTATTGGTTTGTATGCCTAATCCCTTAATGTAAAAGAACGTCACGCTATATTGCCCCCTATGATAGCAACCTTTATTATGCAGTCCGTCGCTTTTATTACTTTGCCATCATAAGTTCGTATAACGCTCAATTTTCTCTTACACTAATTGATCAAAACACTTTTAGAAGCAATTTTTATTGCCTTGTTGCACCGATGACAACTTACTTGAAGGATCTTTCTCGATCCATAGGTAGGTAGGGTGGACACTCAAGTAAAGAGTTTGGGTTTGGGTTTTTGGATGCACAAGTAGTATCTCTACTTAGTGCGGAATTTTTGGCTAGCAAAGATTTTGAGCAAGCACCACATGTTGAAGGATCTATGACAATATAACTTCTATGTGGATATTAACAAACATAAATTATTACGTTGTCTTCCTCGTCCAACGTCAACAATTTTGACATATAATATTTGATGGGGGCTCACAATCATAAAAGATGTCCAAGATAGTGTATTTGCATGTGAATCTTCTCTTCCCTAATTAATTCTTTCATGAATTGCATGATTGACCAATGCTATGTTTGTCAATCTCCAATAAATTTTACTACTTATACTTTTCCTTCTATGATGTCATTACTCACCATAAGATTAGCATATGATTCTTTTCATTTATTTGTCTTTCTTTTATTTGATTGCAACAAGAAAGTAGAGAAGCAAAAACTCAAACTAAACTTTATTATATAACTTTCACACGATTACATAGATAGGTAGGCCACAAAACTAACACACCAAAATAGATCACGCTAAACTTTTATTCGACTAAGGCAAAGGGAAACTAAAGATAGAACTAAAATAGGTAAAGGTGAATAAAAGTGGTGGTGATACGATACCGGGGCACCTCCCCCAAGCTTGGCTGAAGCCAAGGGGAGTGCCCATACCCATATACTCAAGTCTCCTTCGGTGGTGGTGATGAAGAAGGTGGAGGAGTAGAAGAAGCCTTCTTCTTCAACTTATATTTAAGCATAAAGTTTTCCTCCCTTAGATCATCATTCTCCAATTCAAGCTTTAATATCCTTTGGCATAAGGCCTCCTTGATTTCCTACAGAAAACGAGACGGGATAAATTGGACCTTAGGTTTGTATCTTCTAGGGAGGCTTGACTTCTTGAATTCCACATGCATGTCTCTGGGTTGAGGCAATGGATCATCCTCTTCCTCAGAGCTTTCATCTTTTGTTTCCTGCATGGTAGAATCTTCTTCCTCCTATGAGGTCCATAGATAGGGGTAAATCTCCCTAAAGACCTTCGGGTCTGGAACATCGGGATCAACATGGCTCTCCCCATCTGAATCTTGAGATGACATATTTTCAGATCTGTCAGGAAAACAGCACGAAACAAGAACAAGGGATTTATCTGTGATACAGTCGTCAAAACAGTTGGGGGTATATATAGAGAATTTTTATTCTTGGGAAACAAGTATTTGGAAGGAAAACGGAGTCGGGAAGGCATCCGAGGTGGGCAGCACCCACCAGGGAGCGCCCAGGGGTGCCTGGCGCGCCCTGGTGTATCGTGCTCACCTCGATCACCTTCCGGTTTATTTTTTTATTCCTAAAATTCTAAAATATTCCAAAACTGACAGAAAATATTTTTGCGTATTTTTTGGAGTCCGTTTACTTACCGTATCACGTACCTCCTATTTTTAAGTATTCTGGACTGTTCTGGAAGGTTTCTTTTATGTGTTTCTCCGGTGTCATGGTTTGGATAACATTGCTTTCAATGTTAATAGGCGTACCTGACATATAATGCTTAATTCTTTGGCCATTGACCACCTTCGGGTTAGTACCTTCGGCGTTATTAATCTTTATAGCTCCAGAACGATAAACCTCTTCAATAATACATGGTCCTTCCCATTTGGAGAGGAGCTTACCTGTAAAAAATCTTAAACGAGAGTTGAACAAAAGAACATAGTCTCCTATTTTGAATTCCCGCTTTTGGATTCTTTTGTCATGCCATCTCTTTACTTTTTCTTTGAATAGCTTGGCATTTTCATACGCTTGGGTTCTCCATTCATCTAGTGAGCTAATATCAAATAGCCTCTTCTCACCGGCAAGTTTGAAATCATAATTGAGTTCTTTAATTGCCCAAAATGCTTTGTGTTCTAGTTCCAGAGGCAAATGACAAGACTTTCCATATACCATTTTATATGGAGACATACCCATATGATTTTTATAAGCTATTCTATAGGCCCAAAGTGCATCATCCAATTTCTTAGACCAATTCTTACGAGGCCTATTGACAGTTTTTTCTAATATTAATTTTATTTCTCTATTGCTAAGTTCTACTTGACCACGAGATTGAGGATGATAGGGTGATGCAATTCTATGGTTAACATCATATTTAGCAAGCATCTTACGGAAAGCACCATGAATAAAGTGTGAACCACCATCGGTCATTAAATATCTAGGGACTCCAAACCTCGGAAAGATGACCTCTTTAAGCATTTTAATAGAAGTGTGGTGATCAGCACTACTAGTTGGAATAGCTTCTACTCACTTAGTGACATAATCAACCGCAACTAAAATATGAGTGTACCCGTTAGAGGAAGGAAAAGGCCCCATGTAATCAAAACCCCACACGTCAAATGGTTCAACAACAAGTGAATAATTCATAGGCATTTCTTGACGCTTACCGATATTACCAATTCTTTGACATTCATCACAAGACAAGACAAACTTACGAGCATCTTTGAAAAGTGTAGGCCAATAAAATCCAGATTGCAATACCTTATGAGCAGTTCTATCTCCCACATGATGTCCTCCATAAGCTTCGGAATGACATTTCCGTAGGATCTGTTCCTGTTCATGCTCAGGTACACAATGCCTAATAATACCATCTACTCCTTCTTTATAAAGATGTGGTTCATCCCAAAAGTAATGTCTCAAGTCATAGAAGAATTTTTTTTCTTATGTTTGTATGTCAAACTAGGTGGTATATATTTAGCAACAATGTAATTAGCATAGTCAGCATACCAAGGTGTGTTGTGTGAGACACTTATTGCAGCTAACTGTTTATCAGGGAAACTATCATCAATAGGTAGTGGGTCATCAAGAATATTTTCTAACCTAGACAAGTTATCATCTACGGGGTTCTCAGCTCCCTTCCTATCAACGATATGTAAGTCAAATTCTTGAAGCAAGAGAACCCACCTAATGAGTCTAGGTTTGGCATCTTTCTTTTCCATGAGATATTTTATAGCAGCATGATTGGTGTGAACAATAACTTTGGAGTCAACAATATAGGATCTAAATTTATCACAAGCAAAGACAACTGCTAAAAATTCTTTTTCAGTAGTGGCATAATTCCGTTGGGCACTATCTAGAGTTTTACTAGCATAATGGATAACATTCAATTTCTTATCAACTCTTTATCCTAGGGCAGCACCAACAACATAATCACTAGCATCACACATAATCTCAAAAGGCAAGTTCCAATCAGGTGGTTGAACGATAGGTGCAGAGGTTAAGGCTTTCTTGAGTGTTTCAAAGGCTTCCACACAATCATCATAAAAAACAAAGGGAATATCCTTTTGCAAAATATTAGTAAGAGGCCTAGAAATTTTAGAGAAGTCTTTAATGAACCTCCTATAAAAACCAGCATGACCAAGGAAACTTCGAATACCTTTAATATCTTTAGGACATGGCATTTTCTCAATTGCATCAACTTTAGCTTTATCCACCTCAATACCCCGCTCAGATATTTTATGCCCCAAGACAATAGCTTCATTAACCATAAAGTGGCACTTCTCCCAATTCAAGACAAGATTAGTTTGTTCACATCTCTGCAAAACTCGATCAAGGTTTCTTAAGCAATCATCAAAATAAGTTCCGTAAACGGAAAAATCATCCATGAAAACCTCCACAATCTTTTCACAAAAATCAGAGAATATAGTAGTCATACATCTTTGAAAGGTAGCAGGTGCATTGCATAAACCAAAAGGCATACGTCTATAAGCATAGGTTCCAAAAGGGCAAGTAAAGGTGGTTTTCTCTTGATCAGATTGTGACACAGGTATTTGAGAGAAACCAGAATATCCATCTAGGAAACAAAAGTGTGTGTGCTTAGATAGTCTTTCTAGCATTTGATCAATGAAAGGCAAAGGGTAATGATCTTTCCTTGTAGCTTTATTTAATTTTCTAAAATCAATTACCATTCTATAGCTAGTGACAACTCTTTGTGGAATGAGTTCATTCTTATCATTAGGAACAACGGTAATACCTCCTTTCTTTGGGACACAATGAATGGGACTTACCCATCTACTATCAGCTATGGGATAGATTATACCTATTTCCAGAAGCTTTAATATTTCAGTTCTTACCACTTCTTTCATCTTAGGATTCAACCGCCATTGGTGATCAACAACGGGTTTAGCATCAGGTTCCATATTGATCTTGTGCTGACATAGAGTGGGACTAATGCCCTTAAGATCATCAAGAGTATATCCAATAGCAGCCCGATGCTTCCTTAGAACTTTCAATAATCTTTCTTCTTCATATTCTGAAAGGTTAGCACTAATAATAATAGGATATATCTTTTTCTCATCAAGATAAGCATACTTCAAAGTGTCAGGCAATAGTTTCAATTCAAACACGGGATCACCTTTAGGTGGAGGAGGACCTCCAAGAGTTTCAATAGGCAAATTGTGTTTCAGGAGAGGTTGTTGTTCGAAGAAAATTTGATCTATTTCATTTCTTTCACGCATGTGCATATCATTTTCATGGTCGAGCAAATATTGTTCTAAGGGATCAGTAGGAGGCACAGCAATAGAAGCAAGACCAATTATCTCATCTTCACTAGGTAATGCTTTATCACGAGGTTGTCTACTAAACTTGGAAAAATTAAACACATGAGACACATTACCAAAACTGACACCGACAGTTTGTTTTTCACAATCTATCATAGCATTGACGGTTCTCAAGAAAGGTCTACCAAAGATAATGGGACAAAAGTCATCTTGTGGGGAACCAAGAACTAGAAAATCAGAAGGGTATTTTACTTTCCCACACAAGACTTCAACATCTCTAACTATCCCAAGTGGTGTGATTGTATCTCTATTAGCAAGTTTAATAGTGACATCAATATCTTCCATTTTAGCAGGTGCTATTTCATTCATAATTTCCTAGTATAAGGTAAAAGGAATAGCACTCACACTAGAACCTAAATCACATAAACCATGGTAGCAATGATCTCCTATTTTAACTGAGACAATGGGCAAGCCTTCTATAGGTCTATGTTTATCTTTCTTATCTGGCTTAGCAATTCTAGGAGCTTCATCACAAAGGTAAATGACATGCCCATCAATATTTTCTTACAAGAGATCTTTAACCAGAGCAACACTAGGTTCTACTTTAATTTGCTCAGGGGGTTTAGGTGCTCTTATATTACTCTTACGAACCACGGTTGATACCTTAGCATGTTCCTTTATCCTAACAGGGAAAGGCGGCTTTTCAATATAAGCAGTAGGCACAACTGGATCAACATTTTAAAAGATGGTTTCTTCTTTAGCTATGACCGGTTCTTTAATTTCTTTTTTAACAGGGGGATGATATTTAAACCACTTCTCCTTAGGGAGGTCAACGTGAGTAGCAAATTCTTTGCAGAAAGAGGCTACTATCTCAGAGTCAAGTCCATATTTAGTGCTAAACTTGTGAAAAGTATCGGTATTCATAAAAGATTTAACACAATCAAATTCAAGCTTTATACCTGACTCATTACCTTCGTCGAGTTCCCAATCTTCAGAGTTGCATTTAATTCTTTCTAAGAGATCCCACTTGAAATCAATAGTCTTCTTCATATAAGAACCAGAACAAGAAGTATCGACCATGGATTGATCATTATGAGAAAGCCGAGCATAAAAATTCTGAATGATAACTTCCCTCGAAATGTCATGATTGGGGCATGAATATAACATTGACTTAAGTCTCCCCCAAGCTAGAGCGATACTTTCTCCTTCACGAGGCCAAAAATTATATATATAATTCCGATCACGATGAACTAGATGCATAGGATAAAACTTTTGATGGAATTCCAATTGCAAACGATTCCAGTTCCACGATCCAAGATCATCACATAGCCTATACCATGTCAATGCTTTTCCCTCCATAGATAAAGGGAAAACCTTCTTCTTAACTTCATCTCCGTGTAAACCTGCAAGCGTAAATAATCCACATATTTCGTTCACATATAAGAGATGCATATCAGGATGTTCCGTTCCATCTCCTGCATAAGGTTTAGCAAGCAAGTGTTCTACCATACCCGAAGGAATTTCATAAGTAACATTTTCAGTAGGTGCTGTAGGTTGAGGGGTAACTAATTGTGGTTCCGGTCAAGGTGAAGATACCCCGAACAAACCCCTCAAAGGATTATTCTCCATAGTAGCAAGTAGCAATAAATTTCAGCGCTTCACTCCCCGGCAACGGCGCCAGAAAAGAGTCTTGATGACCCACAAGTATAGGGGATCAATCTTAGTCCTTTCGATAAGTAAGAGTGTCGAACCCAATGAGGAACAGAAGGAAATGACAAGCTGTTTTCAGCAAGGTAATTTCTGCAAGCACTGAAATTGTAGGTAACAGATAGTTTGATAGCAAGGTAATTTGTAACAAGCAAGTAACGATAATGGTGTCAGTGTCAAAACCAGCGGATCTCGGGTAGGGGGTCCCGAGCTGTGAGACTAGAATCGAGGGTAACAGGAGACGAAGGGGACAAGGTTTTACCCAGGTCCGGGCCCTCCTATGGAGGTAATACCCTATGTCCTGCTTGATTATATTGATAGTATGGGGATTACAGAGTTGATCTACCTCGAGATCAAATAGCTAAAACCCTAGATGAGTTCTCTTGTCCTACAACCCAAAACCCTCCGGCTTATATAGACGCCGGGAGACCTAGGGTTTACACATGGTTGGTTACACGTCGAAGGGATAAACATGCCTATTCACTACTTAAATGTGGAGGACACGCCATGATTCTAGAAGCTTCCATCCTGGAGTCAAGGTCTTCGATCAATCCAGTGTCCGGCAAACAGCCCATATAGTCCGGCCCATAAGGAGTGGGTCGGCCTCCCGAGGACCCCTTAAACCAGGACTCCCTCAGTAGCCCCCGAACTAGCCTCCAACGCCAAGGATCCTAGCTCCAGCTGCTTCATGTGATCAAAGTCTTCGGCTTGCGAGGCGAGTTCCTTCCTCCGAATAGTGATCGGCCGAGTCAGTTCGGCCTCCGACGACGTGTAGCTTTCCCGATCATAGATCGTCCGAATACCATGAGTAACCGGCCCTGAAGGCCAAGCGCCAAGGAGTAAATAGCGATCCCTGACAACCTTTCAAACAAAAGGTCACGGCCCACCGTGACCACTAAACGAGTCGTAAAGACTCGATTCGCGGTTCGAGGCCGTCTGCACCAGCACGATCCATCAATGCACAGATCGTGCCCCGTTTCACATGGGATATGTTTAATCATGCGCGTATAACGGCACGCACATCTTGGGAAGCAGAGAGATTCACGGCGCCATGAAGGGAGGCTAACCGGCGACAAGCCCAATAAAAGGGGAAGAAAACCCCAAAGCCTAGCTGCACTTTCCATTCGCATCCCTACTTCCCTAATCCCCCGAGCTTCCAGAGCCCAGATCTAGGTCTTCCATTCTTCCTTCTCCGAGCTTAGCCATGGCCAGCTTCGGCTCCAACGGCAAGTGGGAGGCTTCCACGGTCACAGACCAGGACATCCGGGACCTCAAGGACGCCGGCTACCTCACAGCCAATATCTTCCACCGTGCTGCGGAGGAAGGCCAGGGGATCCCCACCCCCAAACCAGGTGAGAGGGTGGTCTTCATTCCTCATTTCATCCGAGGATTGAGCTTCCCACTCCACCCCTTCGTGAGGGGCCTCATGTTCTTTTATGGTCTCGACTTCCACGACCTCCCGCCGAACTCCTTCATGCACATATCGGCCTTCATCATCATCTGCGAGGCCTTCTTGCGGGTCGAACCACACTTCGGACTATGGCTCAAGATATTCAATATCAAGCCGAAGTGTGTCGCAGGCGCACACGCAGACTGCGGCGGGGCAGTCATCAGCAAGCTCCCCCGCGTAGTATGGCCATCCGGCACCTTCATCGACACCATCAAGACATGGCAAAAAGAGTGGTTTTACATCACCGAGCCAAGGGAGGAGGGCGGAACTGTTCCTGCCGAATTCAGGTCCGCCCCCCCGACCAGATTGACCTCATGGGTCCGGAAGGGCCTTGATTGGGGGTCGGATACTGAGGTGGACGACCTGCAGAGGGGCATCGCCTCCCTGATAAAAGATAACATCGATCTGACCAACGTGGTCCAGATTATGCTTCGGCGGCGTATCCTCCCCTGCCAGCATCGGGCCTCTCCTATGTGGACTTACCGGACTGACGAGGATCCCACGATCCGTGAACTCTTCTGCACCACTCGGGAGAAGCTATGGAAGGCGCTGTTCAAGGCGCAGGAGAAGTGGCCGGCCAAGAAGGAGGACCAGGGCTTGAGCGCCGTCAAGCCCCCATCCGAGGTATAACACAATTTTATTTGATCGGCTCTGTTTTCCTAAAGAAAGTCTAAGCATTTTCCGATCACTTCCGCAGGAGTGGTTGAGCAAGGACACGGGCATCAAGTGTCCGGCTCCACAGCCCGAAGACCCTAGGTCTCCGCTGCTGTTGGAGATGCTCGTTGTGGCGCCTTACAAGGCGCCAGAGAAGAAAGAGAAGAAGAAACCAGGCCGAACAGGCCTGCGCATCCGGGACCAGCCAGGGGCTGTGTCCGAAGAGACCCAGGCCTCCTCGAACCAAGAGGAGGAGCAATAGGGTGAGGGGGAGGCAATTCCCCCCTCGCAGGAAAGAGGGCGGCGTCATCGGACGCCTCAGAGGACGTACCTCCTCCCGCCCAGAAGAAACCGCATCAGACACAGGTAGTCCTGTCCGATGACAGTTCGGACTCGGAGAACGAGTCCGAGGACTTCGAGAGGGTTCCATGAAGGAACCTCAGGGTCAAGCCCCCACCTCGAAGGTAAAGATCCGAAGACTTCCTGGGCTATTAGCACTAAGTTTTGAATATGATTAACATGTGAGCGCCTTATTGACTTGCAGCCCACCGCGTGTTCTCCCCACCGATCAAGTTTCGGATGGGGAGACCCCGCCCGCCGAACTAGCGGAGAGCGGGACCGCGTCGCACCACTCTCCTACGGGCGCCGCGAAGGACGCCACGGAGGTGTCATCCCAACAGGCTATTCAGGAGCCGGGCACTGGAGGTGGGGGCGATGACGTCATGGTTGAGGCTAACACCTCGGCCGCCGAAGACCCGGGGGAGAGGCCCCTCCCGGATACTGAGGAGACCGGACGAGTAGATGTCCAGTCACCTCCAATGCTGTCTCCGGAGCGCACCGTGCCTCCGGAGGCACCAGTTCCGTCCCCGGTTGGAGATCGGGTTAACCAGTCCCCACCGGCACCACCGACCAATAGGTTGACAGCTATGGCGGAGGCTCTATCAAGCGCCTCCATCTCCGGGGAGCAACGCACCCTTATGGGTGCGGTATTGTAGAGCATTCAGTCCGTAGACAGCGGACTGAAGGAGGCCTTCAATGGTCTCCTGACGGGCTTCCAGGTAAGCCATGTAATGCTCTATTTTGTGAAATATTATTTTCTGTGAATTATGATTATATACATGGCAGCCCCCGAGCCCTAGGTGAGTTTGAAAAAACTTACCTGGGGGTCAAACATACATCCTTATCCGAACTATGGATAGGACGATATGTGTTCGGATCGTTCTGACAGCCCTTAAGAGGACCGGACACAGGATCATTTTAGTGACAGTTCGGAGGTTGTAAACCCATGTAAAGTTATATGATTTTGTTTGTTACAGGCTTCGTCGACGGCAGCGGCTGCTAACGCTGCCGAGCTAGATGAGCTAAATCGGAAGCTCAAGAGCTCCTCAGACGAGCTTGATGCTCTGAACAAGAGATTCGACGAGGCACAAGGTAAGCCAGATTAGAGTATCAAAACTCTTTTTTACCGTGCTATCAACGCAGTTTCTTGATATAAGTTGATGCTTACGCAGCCTCGGCGAAGGAGATTGAGAAGCTCAAGGCCGAGCTTGAGAAGGCGAAGCAGGAGGCTGAGGTTGAGAGGGCGGCGGCCAGAGAAGCGTCTACCGCGCTATCCGCCCTGAGAAACACCAGCGACAAGCATGAGGCTCGGGTGGAAGAAATCCAACAGGAGCTCAAGGATGCCGGCCAAAAGTGCAAGGACCTTGAGAGGAAAGGCAAGGAGCAGACCGCCGAACTATCCACCCTGAAAACCGATCTCCAAAAGGAGCGGGTGGATAGGCGATCCTACGAAGAGGAAGTCGGGCAGGCCAAGGCTATCATGGATGGTTAGCCATATTTATTGCAGTGTATCTACGGGGATAGCAAGTTCAAATTGCTCACCCAAGTATGGCATTCCTCAGGCGCCTGCTTGGACCTTCAGAAGAGCGCAACAGACGCGAACCAGTTCTATGGTTCGCGGGGAGAAGGAGATGAAGCTCGGCTGTTCTGGGCGCAGTTTGAAACCCCCGAGCGCTCTCCTCTCCTTGTTGAGCAGATTAAGTAGCTGATGGAGCTATACCTGATGGAGGAGCCGGCCATGAAGGATCTCTGCATCCGGCTATGGCCCAATGAGCCGTTGCCGGGCAGCTACTTCAACCTGGTGCGGAAGCTGAGCGACGCCTCGTCCCGGATCGACGCGCTAAGGCGGTCTTCCTGCATCGAGGGAGCTCGGATGACCTTTGCGAAGGCCAAGGTGCACTGGCCGGGGCTGGATCCAATGAAGATAGCCACCGCTCCTCCGCCTACCGGAAAAGAGCATAGGCGCCACGAGCTGTACTTCTCCGGCGTAATGGAGGGTGCTCGGGCAATAGAGGCGCAATGTTCGAGAGAGGATGTGTATGAGTAAAGGCGTTGTAATATGTCCGAAGACTCTTTAACGCGTTTATATTTAAGATGCATGGTTTAGCATGTCTTATATGTTTTGCATCCTTTATAACTCCTGTGTGGCCGTTAAAACTGAAAGCGGCGAGTCGTCGGCTTCAGCCCCCATGTAGATACTACGCGGGGTGTCTCTGCCAACGCACTGTGACCCTTAGCCGAACTATCGGTACCCGAAGGCGGTAGTGTGGGGCGGACAAGGCAATTGGACCATAATGCTTTATTGCTTTCACTTAGCCGTAGGGGCGCGAGAAAGGAATGCGGGGGGCTGATGACTAGCCCCCAGGTGTTTGTGATGTTCGGATGAGCCGTGGCCGAAGCCTATATCACATGGTTTGTACTAATGCCAAACCCATCGTATGACACGGAATAACCTCTGACGAGATTGAGTCAAGCTCGGATTCGCAGACCAGTTCTCGCATACCATGACAGTCAGTTTTCGGCTTTCTCCGCTGAGGTGCTTGACCAGGCTAGCCGGAAGCACAATCGCAGCAGTTCTCCCTTTACCCTTTTAGCCGAACGAGCGGAACATAAAGGGGCAAGCACAGGAGCCGGGCAACCCAACTATTGACCCGAGACATAGTTCGGAACCAATGCATATAAAGCGGAATTCCAAGACGCCGAACGCAAAAATCCGTTGTGCTTAAGGTGATTTTCTTTTAGTTCGAGCCCCCGGTCTATTAGCCGGTTGCATCGTATAGTATACCAACAAGTTCGCAAGAAGAGAGGGAAAATAGAGAGTGCGCTAAAAACAGCGAAACGATCATGCAAGATACATATGTATTTTACCCATCAACTCTTACTATTCGAATTGCCGATACAACTGTTTACAGGTATTAAAAATGAAATATAAACCTTACAGGAGGGATTGTACCAAGGGTCTTCGATAGGTGCCCTGACGTCATCGATGTGCCCCGTCGCTTGTCCGCTCCTGCGTCTCCCAAGGGGTTGTATGCCATGTTGGGTGTAATGTTCGGCGAGCGAACTTTGGAGAAAAAGTCTTGAGAAGTCGCCGAAATGTGAATGAGCTTTATGCCATAGCAGGTACTTTATGGTACCTGTAGTGTGTCCGAAGAGATGTTGATGGTGATAATTCAGTCTAGCCGAACACTTACCCTTGAATAATTTTTCCCCACCACCGTGCATGGAATTTTGAGCGCGAAGTTGTGCCTCCTCGGCACATACTTTGCCGGTTCTAGGGCCGGGCGATGGGGGGCGAGTCCCTATTTATGGGGAGAAGAAGGTTCTGGTACTTCGGATTGAGACCGGGCTCGCTTCCCAGCCTTGGGTGCCTTTACGGCAGATGTCGGCGCTTGCCGATCATCAGTGTAATGGAATTCGGCCGCCAGGGCCAACGCATGTTCCTCAGTTCGGAGGGAGCGCTCCGTGTTGCCGCTGACAGTAATGACCCCCTTGGGACCGGGCATCTTGAGCTTGAGGTATGCGTAGTGCGGGACGGCGTTAAAGCGAGCGAATGTTGTACGGCCGAGCAGGGCTTGATAGCCGCTGCGGAAAGGTACGATGTCGAAAATCAAGTCCTCACTTCGAAAGTTATCGGGCGAGCCGAACACTACTTCTAGGCTTACAGAGCCTGTGCACCGGGCTTCGACGCCTGGGATCACTCCTTTAAAGGTAGTGTTGCTGGGCTTGATCCTTGATGGATCTATGCCCATCGTTTTCACCGTATCTGAGTAAATCAGATTGAGGCTACTTCCTCCGTCCATCAGGACTTTAGTGAGGTGATACCCGTCTATGATCGGGTCTAGGACTAGGGCGGCCGAACCCCCATGACGGATACTGGTCGGGTGGTCACGCCGGTCAAAGGTGATCGGGTATGTCGACCATGGGTTATATTTCGGGGCTACAGGCTCTATGGCGTAGACATCCCGAAGGGCGCACTTCCTCTCCTTCTTGGGTATATGGGTGGCGTATATCATGTTTATGGTTTTCACCTCTGGGGGGAATTTCTTTTGTCCACCACCGATCGGACCGCGGGGTTCATCCTCGTCCTCGCTGCGTGGGCTCTTGCCTTGTCCTCGGATGTGAGCTTGCCGGCCTATTTGAAGACCCAACAGTTACGGTTGGTGTGGTTGGCGGGCTTTTCTTGAGTGCCGTCGATCTGGCAAGGCCTCTCCATGATCTTGTCCTGCGGGGTGGGTCTGTCGTGTTTGCCTTTAGGAGGCTTCTTCCGCTGCCCAGGCCGGGAGTTGCGAAAGCCGGCGTTAACGGCCGTGTCATCGGCATCACTGTTATTGTGCCGGTGCTTGTTCTTGTTGCGCTTCGGTTTCCCGTTTCCGTCCTGAACTTCGGAGGTTCCGGGGTCTTCGGGGTTGTGGCTATGTCTTGCGAGCCAGTTATCTTTGCCCGCACAAAACCGGGTCATGAGTGTTGTGAGGGCGGACATTGTCCTTGGTTTGTCCTGGCCGAGATGACGAGCCAGCCATTCGTCCCGAATATTATGCCTGAAAGAGGCTATTGCTTCGGTGTCCAGGCAGTCTACGATCTGGTTTTTCTTGGTCAAGAAACGATTCCAGAATAGCCGCGCGGACTCTCCTGGCTTCTGGACGACGTTGCTTAGATCGGAGGAGTCCGGCGGCCAAACATAAGTGCCCTGGAAGTTAGATCGGAATGCCTCTTCTAGGTCCTCCCAACACCCAATGGAGTTTTCGGGGAGGCTATTTAACCAGTGCCGAGCTGGCCCCTTGAGCTTCATGGGTAAGTACTTGATGGCGTGGAGGTCATCTCCTCGCGCCATGTGGATGTGGAGGAGGAAATCCTCGATCCATACGGTTGGGTCAGTTGTTCCATCGTATTGCTCTATGTTTATGGGTTTAAACCCTTCCGGGAACTGATGCCGCATCACCTCATCCGTGAAGCACAGTGGGTGGGCAGCGCCTCTAACTCAAGCTATGTCGCGCCGGTGATCGGCGTCTGTCCTAGCTCGGTTTCGTTCCCGACCTTCATTGTTGCGGTTGAACCAAGGCATGTACCCTTCCCGTCTATCGGGTGAGTATGCTCTAGATCCGTAGATGGATCGCGTACGACCTGCTCGGTTGTCCAGGTCATGTCGCAGGTCGAACCTGTCATCGGGCTGTAGTGGCTCCTTTCCCTGTCAACGGGGTATCGTCGGCCAATAGCCAGTGTTGTCAACCGTCCGGTCTCGTCCCCGAGGAGGTCAGTCTGGCTTATCGTATAGGGTATGTTTAGGGGACGGCGTATCAGAGAGCTCGTCGTCGAATTGTGGCAGCAGCCTTCTGCGTGGATAACTCTTAGGCTGGTCCGATAGACCGGTGCCGTATCCCTCTTCGGCTGAGAGGACTCTCGTCCATCGAACGTTGAGGTTGTCTTGTTCGGCCTTAAGCTGGCGTTCTTTTGCTTTCAGGCTGCGGGCCGTGGATATAAGCTGCTGCCTAAATAGCTCCTGATCTGCAGGATTATCAGGGATGGCGAAGTCATCGGCTTCCACATTGTCCTCCCCCTCGATAGAGCGGAGGTAGTCGTCGTCCTCGGGATCATCTGGATCATCGGGGTTGCGCCGGTCTTCGGGCCTCTCCTGACCCTCTAACGGGTGTTCGGCGATTTCGGGATCGCCGATGTATTCCGGGGTGTCTCCGTCCCCGGTGCCATCGATAGATTTTCGTCCCTTTTTTCCTTTTGACCGTTTATGCGGCTTTCGGCGTCTTGATGGCGCTTCATCCGATTTGTTTCCATCGTTTTTCGGAGTGTCCACCATGTAGACGTCGTATGTGGAGGTGGCGGTCCATCGCCCGGTGTTAACAGGGGCGAGGGCATGATCCTCCTCATCCATGTAATGTGCCTCCTCGAAGGCGAAGTCCAACATGTCGGTTAAATCCTCGATAGTGGCTACTAAGTGGGTGGTGGGTGGGACAAAAAATTCATCCTGACCCGTCTGAAGCCCGATCTGTGAACAGATCGGGGTTGGGTCGTCGGTAATCTTCATCGACGAGATCCGATCTAGAGCCTCG
Source organism: Elymus sibiricus (assembly GCA_039707655.1). NCBI lineage: Eukaryota > Viridiplantae > Streptophyta > Magnoliopsida > Poales > Poaceae > Elymus > Elymus sibiricus. Next base: position 74,391,285 of record CM077667.1, read on the forward strand.
TTGAGTATGGAGAGGTCGATCGGGTCGGCCTGCCCAGAGCTTTCGGAGTGAACCTCCGATGCATCCGCGCAGGGAGAGTGTTCAGCAAGAACGGATATCCGGACATCTGGCACTATGACCGGATCCGGACTAAGAGGCGGGCCCTCGCCGGGGTAGATCCCGTCGGCGGGGCCGAAAGATGGGTCTGAGGTTAAAGCCTCAGAGTCTTCGGTCGTAGCAGGTGAGACTGCGAGCCCGGTTAGCGATAGATCGCCCCGAAAATCTACGGAGAACTCTAAGTTCCTGAATCTAACCTCTTGATCAGGGGCAAAACTTCCGACACGGCCCAGATGGCCGATCGGGTCGGCGTGCAGCACAATGCTGCCGAAAGCGAAGATCTGTCCGGGGACGAAAGTGCCCGGGTTACGGACCGTTTCGTTGATGACAAGGCGAGCCATCGATTCCTTCTGGTGATCATAGCGGAACTCTCAATGAAAGCACCAATGTCCGTGTCAAAACCGGCGGATCTCGGGTAGGGGGTCCCGAGCTGTGAGACTAGAATCGAGGGTAACAAGAGACGAAGGGGACAAGGTTTTACCCAGATTCGGGCCCTCCTATGGAGGTAATACCCTACGTCCTTGTCGTGGTTTTCTCACGGCAGATGCCATGGGGTGGCTTATCGAGAGTGGTTGGGGCCGAAGGACGTCGACGGGCTCCGGGAGCGGGATTAGGCACAAGCGGGGATAGACACACGATGTACCCTGGTTCGGGGCCCTCCATGGGAGGTAATACCCCTAGTCCTACTGGTCTGGTTGGATGGGGAGAGGTGTTACAATGATGCTCCTTGAGCTGTTTGTCTGGAGGTAGAAGAAGGAGCAGCCGGCTCCTCTTCACCTGCTATGTGTGGGTCTGTGAGAGGGGCGAATGCCTTCGTGTGTGTCTTCCTTGCCTGATGCATGGGGACTCCGGGGGGTTTTATAGGCCAACCCCCGGTGTACAGTATCCTTAAGATATTACAGGGGGGACCCGGCTGGCAGCCTCTCCAGCCGGCCAGGGGGCCCGCCGGTTGGGTCGTCTCGTCGCCCGTAGGGCCCGTCGGCTGTGCGGTCCCATCGCCAGCTGGGGCCCGTCAGCTGGCTCTTCTATTGGCCCGCGCTCACCTGCCGCGGCACGGGCCACCCCGCCCGGCGTCGTCTCGTGCCGGCCGGCCGAAGTCAGCGGTACGGCCGGTGACGCTGTAGCCACGCGCGGGGCAGGTAACAGAGTGGACGGCGGCGCAGAGGTACTGTGGCTCCGCCGGGTCCCAATCAGTCCTCAGTCAACGGTAAGGTCTGCCGGACTGTAGCCATGCGCGTCCGTGCGTCAGCGTCCGCTGTAGCTACATCGGAGTTCGTCGTGGGGGTCGCGTCTTGTCAGCGTACCCGGCCGCAGTAGGAAGGGACGGGTACCTGCCCGCCCGGAGGTCAACGGACGAGCTAGTCGCGTAGCGGCCAGATGGCCGGCATCCGTTCAGCCAGCCGTGGGCCAGCCGGCCAGGGGACCAGCCGGCTCCTCACTGCCGGTCGCGGGCCAGCCGGCCAGAGAGGCAGCCAGCCATAGACCAGCTGGCCGTATAGTTTTTCCTTCGGGGAGGAGCCGAAACTACCTCCCTTTGGCATACCCAGGGGTAATAACCCCGTCAGTAGTCCCCGAAGCCGGCGGGGGCCCACGTCCGCCTGACGAGGGGCAACCGGCGGTTTCATCCGGCCACGCCCGCCGGTCATGCCGGCCGTCGCCTCCGACGCCTCGGGTCCCGTTGCGCCGCTTCGAGCCACGTGCCGGACCGCAGCGCGCCACGTGGGGCGTAATGATGTCGTGGGCCCCGCTCCTGTGGCCCGACGGGATGCCTTCCCGGGCCTAGTCCGATAGGCTTTGGGCCTAGCCTGGTAGGCCTCGGGCCGCAGGCCGGGATCCTCTGCGCCTGGACGCCAGCAGCCATGGCACACGATGCCCACATCCCCCGGGCGCCGCCCCGTGTTTACAAGGGGAGGGGGAGGGGCGGAGGCAGCTCACGCGCCCCTCTCCCCTTCGTCTCCCTTCATCTTCCTTCTCTCGCGCCACTCGTTGCTTCGGTTCGCGTCGCTGCACCGCCCACCTTCTTCCTCGCGCTCGGTCGCCGTGGAGATGGCTGACAGACCTTCCGGCAGCTGCGACGGGTCAATCATCACCGAGGAGGACATCGCGCGCCTCCGCCGCGCCCAGATGCTGCCGTCGGAGGACCGTGTCACCGCCTGTCCGGCGGGCGGCGAGGTGGCGCCCGAACCCCAGGAGGGGGAGTTCGTGGTTTTCGCCTGGCATTTCTCACGCGGCTTCGGATTGCCGGTGAGCCAGTTCTGCCGCTACTTTATGGATACGTTCGATCTTCAGCCGCACCATCTCGGCCCCAACTCCGTCCTCCAGCTCTCGAGCTTCGTGACGCTCTGTGAGGGCTACCTCGGCCTCCTCCCCTTCGTGGAGTTGTGGAGGAAGCTCTTCTACCTCAAGGGCCTGAGGAACGAGGACGAGCCGTACGCCTACGGGGGTGCGGTGATATGCGTCCGGGGCCCTTTGTTCCCCCGCATCAAACTCATCGAATCCGTCAAGGGGTGGCACCGGATGTACTTCTACGTGAGGAACGTCGACCCAACGCGGGACTACATCCGGCTGCCGGCATTCGTCAACGCCCCGTCCTCCTTGATCAACTGGATGGGCGACGGGCCGTTTGCGGACGTCGCCGCGGAGCTGGCCCGGCTCAAGACCATGAAAGCCGGCGAGGGGCTGGTCGCGGCCGATCTGGTGGCCGCCTTCATCGACCATCGGGTGCTACACCTGCAGCAGAGGCCGCACCTTATCTACGACATGTCGGGACGGCGGGACCCCTGCCGGCTGTCCACCTTCGACCAGTCGCCGTCCCAGGTGGCGAAGCGGGTGAACGCCATCACTAATTTCAAGCTGCCTCCGGGGACTTGGAGGTTTGGCAAGCTGCCGTACAGCCGGCATGACCCGGCGCCCCTGGTACGCCCTGCCGCGGTAACTTTCTCCCCCCTTTGATTCTTCAGCCGGCCCCTCCCAGCTCACATTCCATGCTGACCGCAGCACTCCGTGCGATAGAACACGCCGGACGGCCCGCACCCCTAGGTTTTCCAGGCGGAGCGTGCCGAGTCCGACCCGGAGGACTTCGAGCCGGGGGGCGGCGTCGAAGAGGGGGCCGATTCCTTGGGAGAGGTCGAGGCGGACGTCGCGATGGGAGACCCGGGAGCCAGCGGGTCCAGAGCAGCTGGTGAGTTCCCCTCCGGATCCTCCATCAAAGATTGGACTGACGACAATGATGATGATGATGACGATGATGATGTTCGGATCCTGGACGCGCCACCCCCCGCAGCTCGGCGGGAGACACGCGGACGGAGCGAGGATCGGCTGGCTCATGGTCAGACGGCCGAGGCTTCACGCCGGGAGAAGAGGCCGGCCGCGGGGCAGCCGTCGAACCAGCCGCCGGCTCGCAAGAGAGCGCGAGCGGCCGCCGCGAAGCCGCCGGCCCGGGCCAAGCGGGTCCTGCCCGTTGTCGCCGGGTAAGTACTTTTTCTGGACTTTTACTGGTTTTCTGGTTTTGCGAGCCGGCGAGCGCCTAAGGCCGTGTTTCTTTGTCTGCCCCAGCGATGCCATCGAGCTCCATGATACAGAGTCGACTGCCGGCCCGGTGGATGCCGCCACCCTGCAGGCGCGGGAGCACGCGGCCACGGCGCGGGAAGAGAAGAGGCGGCTCGTGGAGGTGCTGGTCGCGAAGGGCGCGCCCTCGCGCTCGGGGGCCTCGAGCGGCATGAGGCGAAGGCGGTCTACCGACCCGGAGCGTGAGACGGACTCTGTTGTGGAGTCGACGCGGAGGTCAAGGCCCTCGTCGATCGAGCCACAAGAGCCGGTCGTGGAGACGTCCGGGGCTCCACCCGTGACGGAGTTGATCCGGCCGGCAGGAGCGACCTCCGTGCCGGCTGCGGAAACGGCGCAGCGGGGGGAGGCGGTGGTGACCCCTCCCGCCATCGAGCCGGCCGCGGGCGGCGAGCCCGTTGTCCCGGCTGCGCCGGAGGCGGCGCCGGAGGCACCCGCCGATGGGAGGAGTGAGCCGGCCCTGCCGGCAGTCGAGCCGGTCTGGCAGGTGGCGGAGCCGGTGGTGCCGGTCGTGGAGGGGCCCGAGGCCGGCTCCCGTGCCTTGGTGGTCACCGCCAGCCCTCCACCGACTGCTGCTGTTGTGGACGCCGGGTCGAGCGGCGGGTCGAGCCGGTCGACGCGGACCATGCTGGACGTGATCCGGGACTGGGAGGCGCCGGCCCTCGTCACGGCCGCTCCGGCCCCGCCAGCCGGCGCCCCGGCCCTCGTGCCTGGGGAGCCCGGCCGTATCATGGCACACTGCCGTGAGGGGCTGGCCCGGTTCGCGGAGGCTGCCGAGAGCAACTTTCGGCGCATGGAGGTGGCGGTGGAAGTAAGACTCTTCTGTCCTGTGTTGAATTATCAGTGGGGGCGCGTGAGCGCACCCACTGGGTGTAGCCCCCGAGATTCGGGCCAGCTGCGCGGTTGCGTGGCAGCCCGGCCGGATCTAACCCTTTCTTGCTTGTCTCACTTTTGTCTTGTGGCGTGGGCAGGCTAAGAACGCCAGGCGGCAGGCGCTTTTCAATGAGGCGGTCCGCATCCACAACCGCGGCAAGACTGGCTACTTCCGGGTCCAAGAGGAGTTGAAGAGAGCACAAGGTACGCCTATTCCAGTGGGGGCGCGCGAGCGCACCCACTGGGTGTAGCCCCCGAGAGTCGGGCCGGCTGCTCGGCAGCTGGTCCTGGTCTTCTGCCTTCGAGTGGCTTATGCTTAGTTTTTTATGCAGAGGAGCTGGTCCCGATCCGGCAGAAAAGGGATGAGCTGGTCTCCGAGCGGGATCGCCTGGGGCAGGAGCTCCAGGCGGCCACGTCGGAGCGAGGCCGGCTGGGGCAGGAGCTCCAGACAGCCACGTCGGAGCGGGAGCGCCTGACCGCAGAGCTGCAACGGGAGGTGGCGGCCCGGGAGGACGCCGCCAAGCAGGCGGCCGACGCCACCCAGCGGGCCGCCGCTCTTCAGGTTGAGGTAGATCGCCTCAAGGGGGAGCTCGAGACGCGCGGGGTTGCCCTTGCTCATGCGGAGGAGGCGCTGGAGAGGGAGAAGAGCGCAGGCCTTCAGTTCGCCATTGAGATGGATGAGGCTTTCCAGCGTAAGTTCTGTTTTCGATTTCTTCTTTTGCCGATCCGGTTTCGACTTGCTTTTTTGCCTTGTTTGTTCATTCTTCCCCCTCCTCAGACCGGTTCCCGGATAACCAGCGCCGTGCTGAGTGGGCTGTGGTGGATCACTGAGAGTGCCTGCGGCAGCGCGGGCAGGAGTTTGAGGAGGGCGCCGGCTGGGACGTGGCGGAGCTTGGGCTGGCCATTGAGAACCGGCTGTTCCACGTCCAGCGCTGCATGGACCGGCTCCAGACGGCCGGCAAAGAGGTGATCGCGGCCCTCTGGCCGGGTCGTGGGGCACCGGTGGGCCGCGTGGCGCTTTGGCTGGAGAACGCGTTGGCCCGGCTCGCAGTTTGGAAGGCGTCGGCGGCTCGGGCCGGGGCGCAGATGGCCCTCCGGTTCGTCACGTCGTGGTAGACCGGCGTCAACCTGGACCGGCTGGCCACGATGCGCGAGGTCCCTGAGGCGGAGCGGATCGCCCGCGAAGATGCCCTCGTCCGCCGGGCCAACGAGCTGGCCTCGTACGTCGACCGGACGAGCTCCTGCCGGCACTTGGCGAGGACGGCGAGCCGGTAGCAGAGGACTCCTTCGGCAACCCCCAAGGGCCCGAAGACGATGAGGTCGCCGACGAGAGCACCGCCTCCAACACCGGCAGCGACACCGAGGCCACGGAGGCGGACCCGAAGGCCGCGACTTCTTCTGGGCGAACTGTTGAGCCGGCCGGCGACGCACCGGCAGTTTGAGCGGTCCTGTGCACTTCATACCTTTTTTCCTTGTTTAAGAAACTTGTTTGCTAGAGAAGACGCATTTCCACCCACTTGGGGTGTATTGTAAGGAAACCTTTGGCCAGCGGCCTTTTGCTTATGGATCCGTTTGAAGTTTTAAAGTATTTGCGTGCCGGCTCCTCTCCTGCCCCTTCGCCTTTCGACTCGTATTTCGCGCACGGGTTCCTTCCGGCTTCCGCCCTGCCTGTCAGCCAGCCGGGAGCCGGTCTGGGATAGGGACGGGGCATCGTCCTTAGGGAAAACGCGCGGTTTTTAGAGTCGTCCGGCTAGGGTCGGAGCGAGCTGGCAGAGGCGAGTTTTCTAAAAAGGAACACGGTCTGGTTTGGACCTTCCCGGCTGCTACTCTTTAGGAGGCGTTCGCATGGTAAGTGCCTTTCTATCCCGTTGTTCCGCCAGCCAGACAGCCGGGGGCCGGTCTGTGGCTGGGTAGGGAGGGTAGGAAAAGGTTGCTTGCCCACGCTACTTGTCTGCTTCGGAGAAGAGCCGGCGAGCCCCCGGGCCAGGGAGCCGGACCCGGGTGCCCTGCTTAAAAGAATGACGAGCCTTCGAAAGAAATGAAAAAAGGGGCGTTCCCCAAGTGCCGTGACGGGGTTATTACCCCTGGGTAGGCCAAAGCTGTGGGGTCCTCCCCCCGCGCAAAGAAAAACGATACCGCCGGCCGGCCCGGGGCCGGCTGGGCTACGGCTGGCTGGTGAGCCGCCGGTCGCCTCAAGACCGGCTGGCGAGGAACCGGATGGCAAGGAGCCGGCATGTCCGTTGCCGGCTCACCTACGGCTGGCTGATCGAGGAGCCGGTCGTCTGGCAAGTGGCCAGCTGCCTCCAGGCCGGCCCTTCCGCTGACCTTCGGACGGACTTGCTCCCGTCCCGTCTCTCAGCGCGTCAGTACGACGACAGGACGAGACCCCCATGACCGATCCCTGCGTGGCCACAGTGGCCGCTGGCATGCTGGCGCGCATGGCCACAGTGGCTGCTGACCTCGGCCGACTGCGACAGGACTTCCAACAGTGCAGGCACGCCTCCAACCACTCCATTACCTGCCCCAGCATGGCTACAGGTCAGCCGGCCATACCGCTGACCTCGGTCGGTTGCCACAAGACGACGCCTCGAAGGGTAGCCCGTGCCGCGACATGACCGGCACGGGGACCCATCATGCGGGCCCCGCCGGCTCCCGACGGGACCCTACAGCCAGTGGGCCCTACTAGCGACAAGACCCCACGACCGGCGGCCCCCACAGCCGGACAAGAGAGGCTGCCGGCTGGGGCCCTCCGAGACCTCTTATTCATATTGTAACCCAGGGGGTTGGCCTATAAAACCCCCCGGGCCTCCCCCACGCATGGGGGTCGACTCTCCGCGGACACCATACACACACACCTAGAGAGGCAGCCAGGGCAACTCAGTCCTTTCTTCCTCCTCTAGCCACACAGCTCCAGGAGCATCATTGTAACCTCACCATTGTCTCAACTGGACCAAGCAGGACTAGGGGTGTTACCTCCCACGGAGGGCCACGAACCTGGGTACATCATGTGTCCTCCACCGCTTGTGCCTAACCCCGCTCCCGGAGCCCGTCGGCGTCCTTCGGCCCCAACCACACTCGATAAGCCTACCCATGGCATCTGCCGTGACAAAACCACGACAGTTGGCGCCCACCGTGGGGCCGTCCGCAGCGCCGGCCGGAGTCATGCTCCGGGCGGGGCCCTTCACCACCTCCCCCAGCCGCCCTGCGTCCGGGCGGAACTGCAGGCTCGTGGGGCTTGCTCCGGCAGGCCCTGCGGGCGACGTCGCCAGCCTCTCCAGCGAGTGCCTCGGCCACGACTCCGCGCTCGACGTCGCCGCGCTCGCCGAGCGTTTCGGCAATCTAAGCCTCACCGGCGAGCCGGCGGCCGACGAGTACCCTAGCTGGGTGCTCGACTGCACTGATCCACTCTCGTCCGTGGGCGCGCTTGCCACGGGCAAGGCCAACAGCTCCTGCGTCCGCGTAGGAGTGATGGTCACCGCTTCCTCCACCACTTCGGGCTGTGCGCGGGCCGAGGCCGACGCGGCCGCCGCCCGCGCCGGTACCTCCGACCCGCTCGCCGCCACCCTCCGGGGTCTGAGCACCCCCGTCGCCCCCATAGCGGACCCGGCCACCGCCAGAACCGAGCTGGAGGCGGCACACCGTGTATTATTCGAAGACGCCAGCGCCCTCGCGACCGAGCGGCGCCGGATGGAAGCCGCGTAGCGGGAGTACGCCTCCGCGTATGGTCTCACCCCGGCTGGCAACGAGCCCAGCCGGCGTGGGGCTGTGCGCGACCGCGGCCGCGTGGTCGCGCAAATCCTTGGCGGCAGCCTTCCCGTCTACGACACCCCCGCTGCCAACCTTCGGGCCGCCAAGGTAGCCTATGAGGATCTGGCTACCTTGGCGGGTGAGGAGCATGCCGCGCGCGAGCGGCACATCAAGGACCTCATCGACACTGCCAACGCGCCACAAGTCGGTTTCGCCCCAGGCGGAGCCATCTCCGAGATTCCCCGTCCCGAGGGCGAGAAGGCTGGGGCTGCTGAAAGTCGGCCGGCTCAGCACTCCAGCGCCCCTCGTCCCTCCGGCTGGCGTGCCGAGGGAAGCAACGTTCGGCGATCCCAGTCGCGCGGGAACGAGCAGCCGGCTGTGGACAGCCGGCGCAGCAACAACCCGGCTGGCGGCAACCGCAGCGACGAAGCGCCGGCTCGCGGTAGCCGGCGCAGCGCGGACACACTTCAACTCCACGACAGGAACCGGCGCGGTCCATCCCGCCGGCCGTCCTCCCCGAGCTTGCGGCCCGGCTCGGGCCGCGGGTCCCCCACAGCGAAAATGATGCGCGGCTCCGGCTCGACCGGCTGGCGCAGTCGGCTCTGCTCGAGGAGGAGAGCTCGATTAGCCCGTCCTGCTTTGGCCCCCGGATCCGCAACGAGCCGTTCCCTCCCGGCTTCACGCTTCCCCGTGACACCCCGAAGTACAACGGGGCTACCAAGCCGGAGGACTGGCTGATCGACTACACCACCGCCGTCGGCATCGCCAGGGGGAACAAGCGCGTAGCAGTCCGCTACACCCCCCTCATGCTGATCGGCTCGGCCTGCACCTGGCTGAACAGCCTGGCGGCCGGCAGCATCAACACCTGGACGGACTTCGAAGAAGCGTTCGTCCGCAACTTCACCGGCACCTACAAGCGGCCCGGCCGGCCCCGCAAGATGGCCATGTGCGTCCAGGGGCCGGAAGAGCCCCTCCGCGAATATCTCACGCGCTGGACCGAGCTTCGCAACTCCTGCGAGGGGGTGCACGAGGTGCAAGCCATCCAATACTTCATTGAGGGTTGCCGAGACGGCACCCACCTCAAACATAAGCTCCTGTGCTCCGAGCCGGCTACCCTGGCGGACCTGATGGCCAAGGCGGACAAGTACGCCACGGCCGACTCCGCCATGCGGATGAAGGTTGCCACGCCTGCCAAGCCGGCACCGCCGCCCGCCGCGCCGCGGGCGGCCGCCGACAACCGACAGCAGCAGAACAACAAGCGCAAGGCCGACCAGCCGGATCCCCGCTACGGGAGCCGGCAGGTTGCCACCCTCGAGGAAGAGCAGCCGGCTGCCCAGGCTCCCAGCCAGCTGCAGCGCACCGGCAAGGCTGCCTGGCAGCCCAAGCTCACGTTCGAGCAGATGCTCGACCTCCCCTGCAAACACCATTCCGGCGCCAAGCCGGCTACGCACACGCTCCGGCAGTGCAGCTTCTCGCAGCGGCTGGCCCGGGGCGAGGGTCTTCCGACTCCTCCCCCGCCGCCTCCCCGCGCGCCGGCTCCACCTCCGGCTCAGGCCTCGGCTCCAGCTCAAAACGACGGCCGGCTGCTCGACCAGTTCCCCATCCAAGACGGTTCCTACGTCGTCTTCACCAGTGAAGAGACGGACAAGCACGTTCAGCGCCGGCTCAGCCGCGAGGTGAATGCCACTATGCCCGCGACTCCCCAGTTCATACACTGGTCCGAGAAGCCGGTCACCTGGAGCCGGGCAGACCACCCGGCTGTGATGCCAAGCCTCGGCAGCTACGCCCTTGTCCTCGATCCTACCATCGCCTCCGAGAAGCGCTCGTGCCGGTTCTCGCGGGTGCTGATCGATGGGGGCAGCAGCATCAACATCCTTTACCTCGACACGATGCACAAACTGGGACTCAAGGTGGAGGGCCTGCAGGTGAGCCGGACGGTTTTCCACGGCATCGTGCCGGGAAAGTCCTGCACCCCCATCGGCAAGATTAAGCTTGACGTCCTCTTCGGCGACCACAACAACTTCCGCCGCGAACAAGTGTGGTTCCAGGTAGTGGACCTAGACAGTCCTTACCACGCGCTGCTGGGCCAGCCGGCTCTCGTCAAGTTCATGGCGATCCCCCACTATGCCTACTTCAAGCTCAAGATGCCGGGCCCCATGGGCATCATTACCATCGCCGGCGACTACAAGATGTCAATCGCGTGCGCGCGAGACGGAAGCCGGCTGGCCGAAGCCCTGGAGATAACGGAGGAGAAGCGGCAGCTCGACCGGCTCGTGGCCCTCGCCTCGGCCCAGCCGGCCATGCCGGCTTCTCCATCCCAGTCGGTCGGCGAGGCCTCGTTCCAGCCGTCCAAGGACACCAGGTAGGTGCCGCTTGACCCGGATAACCCCACCCAGTGCGTCACCATCGGCTCCCGCCTCGATAGCAAATAGGAAAGTGAGCTCGTCGACTTCCTCCGTGAGAATCAGGACATCTTCGCATGGTCTCCCAAGGACATGTCGGGTGTTCCGAGGAAGTTCGCCGAGCACAAGCTTCACGTACGACCGGACGCGAAGCCGGTCAAGCAACCCCTGCACCGTTTCTCTGAGGAGAAGCGGCGTACGATAGGAGAAGAAATCGGCCGGCTGCTCGCAGCCGGTTTCATCATGGAAGTGTTTCACCCGGACTGGCTGGCCAACCCAGTCCTGGTGCTGAAGAAGAACAAGACCTGGTGCATGTGTATCGACTACACGAGCCTGAACAAGGCGTGCCCCAAGGACCCGTTCGCCCTGCCGCGGATCGATCAAGTCATCGACTCCACGGCCGGCTGCGACCTGCTGTCTTTCCTGGACGCCTACTCCGGCTACCACTAGATCAAGCTGGACCCGGCCGACCGGCTGAAAACCTCCTTCATCACACCTTTCGGGGCCTACTGCTACATCACCATGTCCTTTGGCCTGAAGAATGCAGGCGCCACCTTCCAGCGCTGCATGCAGAAGTGCCTCCTGCCCCAGATCGGCAGGAACGTCCACGTCTACGTTGACGACATCGTCGTCAAGACCAAAAAGCATTTCAGCCTCCTCGACGATTTCCGGGAAACATTCGCCAACTTGCGCGAGTACAAGATCAAGCTCAACCCGGAGAAGTGTGTCTTCGGCGTTCCAGCCGGCCAACTCTTGGGTTTCTTCGTGTCCGCCCGCGGCATCGAAGCTAATCCCGAGAAGATCGGGGCAATCGAGCGCATGCCCAAGCCGACCCGGCTCCGCGACGTCCAGAAGTTCACCGGCTGCCTCGCCTACCTCAGCCGGTTCATCAGCCGGCTGGGCGAGAAGGCCTTGCCCCTCTACGGGCTCCTACGCAAGATGGCTCTGGTCGAGCCGGGCCGCGATCCCGCGAAGAAGCCGGCCATGTTCGACTGGTCCGACGAGGCGGATGAGGCATTCCGCGGCCTTAAGCGGGCTCTCACCAGCGCGCCCATCCTGGCCGCACCGGCCGAGAAGAAGCCTTTGCTCGCCTACATCGCGGCGACCACACGCGTCATCAGCGTCGTCCTGGTGGTGGAGTGGCCGGAGGAGGGAAAAACGCTGCCGATCCAGCGCCCCGTCTACTACCTCAGCGAGGTCCTCTCCGCCTCCAAGTAGAACTACCCCCACTACCAGAAGATGTGCTACGGCATATACGTCGCCGCCCAGAAGGTCAAGCAATACTTCCAGGAGCACGTCATCACCGTCGTGAGCACGGCGCCGCTAGGCGAAATCATGTGCGGCCGGGACGCCACCGGCCGGATTGCCAAGTGGACCATCGCCCTCGCCGACTACGAGATACGGTACTAACCTCGCACCCCCATCAAATCACAAGCGATGGCCGACTTCCTCGTCGACTGGGCCGAAAGCCAGTTCGTGCCGCCTCCACCCGACTCCACACATTGGCGTATGCACTTCGACGGCTCGAAGATGCGAGCCGGCCTGGGAGCCGGCATCGTCTTGTCATCCCCGCGAGGAGACCAGCTCAAGTACGCGCTCCAGATCCATTTTGCCGCCTCCAACAATGTGGCCGAGTACGAGGCTCTCGTCCACGGCCTAAGGCTCGCCAAGGAGATCGGCATCCAGCGCATCATATGCTTCGGCGACTCCGACCTCGTGGTGCAGCAAGTCTCTGGCGAGTGGGACGCCAGGGATACCAACACGGCCAGCTATCGCTTCCTCGTCCAACAGCTCACCGGCTCCTTCGAGGGCTGTGAGTTCCATGACGTCCCCCGTGCGGACAACGAGGTGGCTGATACGCTGGCAAAGATCGGCTCCACCCGGCAGGCCATCCCAGCCGGCGTCTCCCTCGAGCGGCTGCTCAAACCTTCGATCAAGCCCTCTCCCAAATTGGAGTCCATCTTCGTGCTGGCTAACGCAGCCGGTCCACCGGTAGATCCGGCTGCCCAGCCGGCCCCGCCGGCTATGGCAACTTCGCCGGCTCCGACACCCCCGGTTGCCCAACCGGCGCCACCCGCTCCGGCTGTCGAAACGGCCACATCCGCGACAATCGGCTCTGAGCCCGTGGCCGTCATGACGGCAATCGACGCTCCTTCCACCAGCTCACTCCCGGGGGCTGGCGAGCCGGACCCGGGGGCTGGCGTGCCGGTCCCGGGGGGTGGCGAGCCGGCTGTGGGGACTGTCGAGCCGGTCCCGGGGACTGGTCTTCCGGACCAGGGGGCTGCGGCCCCCACCAACATTCCACTAGAGCCCGAGCCGGCTCCCGTCTTGGCTCCCTCGTGGGCCCAGCCCATCCTGGTGTTCCTCCTACGTGGCGAGCTCCCCTCCGACGAGGCCATAGCAAGGCAAATCTAGCACCGAGCCCCGGCCTACAGCATCATCAACCACGAGCTGGTTCATCGCAGCACCACCGGCGTTTTCCAACGCTGCGTCGAGCCGGAGAAAGGGCAAGAGATCCTCCTTGACATGCACCAGGGCGAGTGCGGGCATCACGCCGCCTCTAGGTACCTGGTGGCCAAGGCATTCCGTCACGGTTTCTACTGGCCCACTGCTTTGGAGGCGGCCAAGAAGCTGGTTGACGAGTGCGAAGGCTGCCAGCGCTTCAGCATGCAGAGCCATCTACCGGCCACCGCCCTCCAAACCATCCCCCTCTCGTGGCCCTTAACCGTCTGGGGGCTGGATATGGTGGGACCTTTCAAGACTGCGCGAGGCGGCATGACACATTTTCTGGTAGCCGTCGACAAATTCACCAAGTGGATCGAGGCCCGGCCAATCAAGAAGCTGGACGGCCCCACGGCCGTCCGATTCATCGAAGATATCACGGTCCGCTACGGCGTCCCCCACAGCATCATCACCGACAACGGCACGAACTTCGCCAAGGGCGCGCTAGCGCGCTTTTGTTCCAAGCAAGGCAACCGGCTCGATTTGGCGTCTGTCGCCCACCCCCAGTCAAACGGACAGGTCAAGAGGGCCAAGGGCCTGATCCTGTCCGGCATCAAGCCCCGGCTCGTGGCGCCGCTGGTCAGGTCAGCCGACTGCTGGATCGAAGAGCTGCCGGCTGTCCTCTGGAGCCTCAGGACCACGCCAAACCGGTCAACCAGCTACACGCCGTTCTTTCTCGTGTATGGGTCCAAGGCAATCATCCCCACCGACATCGAGTTTGATTCGCCTCGGGTTACCCTATACACGGAGAAGGACGCAAAAGAAGCAAGAGAAGACGGAGTCGACCTCCTCGAGGAGGCCCGCGAGCTAGCCCTGAGCCGGACGGCCATCTACCAGCAGAAGCTCCGGCACTACCACAGCAAGCGGATCCGGTCCCTCTCCTTCCGCGAAGGAGACCTGGTGCTCAGGCGGATCCAGCGCACTGCCGGCCAGCACAAGCTGTCCTCCCCATGGGAGGGCCCGTTCATCGTCAGCAGGGCGCTGCACAACAACGCGTACTACCTAATAGACGCCCAGAAGCCGCAGAAGCGCAAGAGAGACGCCTCCGGCGAGGAGACGGAGCGCCCATGGAACGCGGCGCTCCTCCGTCCATTTTACTACTGAAAACCAGTGTATGTATATATCCTTCCCTTTTGAGCTTATGAATGCAACGAGGTCCCCAAGCCAGCACTAGGGGCACGCCCCTTTTTGATCCTTCCAAAGGCTTCTCATTATCTAAAAACGCGTCACCCGGGTCCGGCTCCCTGGCCCAGGGGCTCGCCGGCTCCCCTCCGAGGCGGATAAGTAATGTGAGCTAGCTACCCTTCGCTACCCCCCCCCCTAACCAGCCACAGACCGGCTCCCGGCTGTCCGGCTGACGGGACCGCGGGGTACGAGGGTACTTCTCACGAGAAGATCGGCCAACGAGTGGCAGTCGGACTGACCCAACCGAACTATGTTATTTCTAGCAAACCGGCCACTGCCGGCTCGACCTAGCCCTAGCCGGATGACTCTAAATAGTGCGCTTGTTTTCCCAAGGACGACGCCTCGTCCCTGCCCCAGACCGGCTCCCGGCTGGCTAGCAGGCGGGGCGGAAGCCGGAAGGAATCCCGGCGTGCGACACAAGTCAAAAGGCAAAAGGCGAAAGAAGAGCCAGCACGCACAAATTTTAACGGCACAAATTAAAAATGTTAAACGGCCACAGGCCAAAGATTCATTACAATACACCCACACCCAGTGGGTGGAAAAGCGTCTTAAACATAATGTTGCAGCAAAAGAAGCAGGTAAATATGCAGGACGGCTCAAGCCACCGGCGCATCGCCAGCCGGCTCGACGGTCCGCCCGGAAGAAGCTGCGGCCTTCGGGTCCGCCTCCGTGGTCTCCGTGGCACGAGTGCCACCGTCGGTGCTGGAGGCGGTGCTCTCACCAGCGACCTCCTCGTCATCCGGGCCTTGGGGATTGCCGAAGGAGTCCTCAGCGACCGGCTCGCCGTCCCCGCCAAGCGCCGGCAGAAGTTCGTCCGGGTCAACATACGAGGCGAGCTCGTTGGCCCGGCGGACAAGGGCACCTTCACGGGCCGACCGCTCCGCCTCCGGGACGTCGCTCATCATGGCCAGCCGGTCCAAGTTAATACCGGGGTACCACGACGTGACGAACCGGAGCGCCGTCTGCGCGCCGGCCCGAGCCGCCGACGCCTCGCGGGCCCTGGCGTTCTCCGGCCACAGCGCCACGCAGTTCTCCGGGGCCCCACGACACGGCCACAAGGCGGCGATCACCTCCTTGCCAGCTGTCTTCAGCCGCTCCACGCTGCGCTGGAGGTGGATCAGCCGGTTCTCCACGGCTAACGCAAGCTCATCCACGTCCCAGTCGGCGTCCTCCTCACACTCTCGCCCGCGCCGCTGCAGATCCCCCCGGTGGCTCTCCAAGACGCGCTCGGCATAGCGCTGGGTTTCCGGGAACCGCTCTGGAGAAGGGAAAATTGGAATCAGAAAACACCTCAAGGGCAAGAAAAACACGGACGCCTGAGGAGAAGGTCAAAACTTACGCTGAAAGGCGTCGTCCATCTCGATGGCAAACTGCAGCGCCGCCGCCTTCTCGCGCGCCAGCGCCTCCTACGCCCGGGCAGTTGCGGCGCTGCGCGCCTCAAGCGCCTTCTCAAGGCGGGTCACCTTGACTTCGAGGGCGGCGGTCTGTTGGGCGGCATCAGCCACCTCCTTAATAGCGCCTTCCTTGGCCGTCACCTCCCGCTGCAGCTCCTCCCTCAGGCGCTCTTGGTCAGCCTGCCCATCCACCAGCAGGCCGGCCAGCCGGTCCCGCTCCGAGGTGATAGCCTGGACGTTCTGCGCCAGCCGGTATCGCTCGGCGGCCACCTCATTCCTCTTCTCCCGGATGGAGGCCAGGGCGTCCGGGTCCCCTGCAGAAACATCGACCGCGATCAGCAAAAATGCACAAGACCCGTGCCGGCTGCCGAGCAGCCGGTCCGACTCTCGGGGGCTCCACCCAGTGGGTGCGCTCGCGCGCCCCCACTGGAACTGACGTACCTTGCGCCTTCTTCAGCTCCTCCTCCAGACGGTAATAGCCGCGCTTGCCACGATTGTGGATAGCGACCGCCTCGTCGAAGAGCTCCCGCCGCCTGGAGTTCCCCGCCTGCTCCAAGAAACCAATCAAGAACATGCAAAGGAAGATCCGACCCGGCTGCCTCGCAGCCGGTCAGCCGGCCCGCATCTCGGGGGCTACACCCAGAGGGTGCGCTCGCGCGCCCCCACTGGAAATTCGATAAAGACCGAAAAAAGGTTTACCTCTGCGCGCTGCAGGGCGCTATCGGCCGCTTCGGCAAACTTGGCCAGCTCCTCGCGGCACCGCGCTAGGACGCTGCCTAGCTCGTCGAGCGCCGGGACCGGGCCGCCGACCGACGGGGGCAGGACGACTGGGACGCGGCCAAGCGCCCCCTAGTCCTGGATCACGTCTAGCATGGTCCTCCCGGACCGGCTCCCCTCGCCACTCGCCCCGGCATCCGCAGCGGCGCCGGTTGCCAGGAGGCGGCCGCTGACCACAAGGGCTCGGGAATCAGTTCCCGGCTACCCCACGTCCGGCGCCGTTGCCACCACAAGGGCTCGGGACGGTCGCGGCGGCCGGCGTTCCCACCTCCGTGGCCGGCGTCTTCAGTGCCGCCTCTGGCGCCACCAGGGCCTCCGGCACGACGACCGCGGCCTGCTTGGCGACAGGCGGCGTCACCGCCGTCTCCGCCTGCAGGGGCCCCTCCGGTGCCGGCTCGGGGCTTGCCCCCTCCAGCCGGGCCACCTCCGCCCCGGTCGGGGTCGCGACCGCCTCCACAGCCGGCCTCCATGGCTCGCTCGACGGAGGTCTCGACATGCGAGCCGACTCCGCCGCCGAATCCGACTCCCGCGCGGGGTCCGCGGACCGCCTCCGCCTCCCGCCACTCGAGGCCCCAGAGTGTGCGGTCCCGCCCTGGGCTGCTGCCTTCGAGGCTCGCAGCTCCGCGAGCCTCCTCTTCTCCTCACGCTGCGTGGCTGCGTGCTCCAGGGCCAACTGGCTGGCGGGCTCCAGCGAGCCGGCCATCGGCTCCACGTCATGGAGCTCGATGGGGTCCCTGGAACGGGCGAACGTTCAGCCGCCTGCCAGCGTGAAACCAACTAAGAGAAACACCTCCAAGAACCAAGGTACTTACCCGGCAACGACGGGAAGGACCCGCCTGGCCCGCGCCGGCGGCTTCGCTGCGACCGCCTTCACCCGCTTGCGAGCCGGCGGTTGGGCCGCCGGCTCATCCTAGGCCGGCCGCTTCTCCCGATGGGAGGATCCGGCCGCCCGGCTGCGCAACCGCCGCTCCTCGCTCCGCCCGCGCGGGCTCCAAGATCCGGACATCATCATCGTCATCGTCATCATCATCGCTCCAATCTTTGATCGTAGGGCCCGAGGGGAACTCACCAGCCGTGCGGGACCCGCCGGCTCCTGGGTCGCCCCTCGCCTCGGCCTCTCTCGAGGAATTGACCCCCTCTTCGGATCCGGCCCCCGGCTCGAAATCCTCGGGGTCAGATTCGGCACGCTCCGCCTCGAAAATCTGGGGGTGCGGGCCATCCGGCGTGTTCTGTCGAACGAGAAGCTGCGGTCAGCGCACCGGGTGAGTTCGGGTGCCGGCTGGAAAGATCCAGAAAGGAAAAGAAAATTCACCTCGACGGGGCGTACCAGGGGAGCCGGATTGAGCCGGCTGTATGGCTCCTTGCCCAGGGACCAGGTCCCCGGCACCAGCTTGAAGGTCGTGATGGCATTCACCCGCTTCGCCACTTGGGCCGGCGTCAGCTCGACGGTGGACAGCCGGCAGGGGTCCCGCCGGCCGGACATGTCGCAGATCCGGTGCGGCCTCAACTGGAGAGGCAGCACCCGGCGCACGATGAAGGCGGCCACCAGGTCAGAAGCAACGAGCCCCTCTCCGCTCATCATCGTTTGGAGCCGGCCCAGCTCTCCGAGCACGGCACCGGACGGGCCGACCCCCGACCGGTTCGCTCCCGATGACGGGGCGTTGACGAACGCCGACAGCAGGATGTAATCCCGCTGCAGGTCGGCGTTCTTCACACAGAAGAATGTCCAATTCCACCCCTTGACGGAGTCGATGAGGTCGATGCGGGGAAAATGCAGGCCGCGGCAGCACACCACCGCGCCCCCACAGGCGTACGGCGCCTCGTCCTTGTTCTTCAGGGCCTTGAGATAAAAGAGCTTCCTGAAGAGCTCCACGAAGGGAAGCATCCCAAGATACCCCTCGCACAAGGTCATGAAGCTCGCGATGTAGAGAATGGCGTTGGGGCCGAGGTGGTGTGGCTGGAGATCGAAGGTGTCCATCAGAAGACGGAAGAAGAGGCTCACCGGCAGGCCGAAGCCGCATAGGAAGTGACAGGCAAAGATGACGTGCTCCCCCGCCCGTGGCCTAGGCACCACCTCGCCGCCTGGTGCGCGGGCGGTCACGCGCTCCTCCGGCGGCAGCATGCGGGCGCGGCGGAGTTTCGCAATGTCCTCCTCCGTGACGACGGTGATGGAAATATGCCCTAGAGGCAATAATAAATTGGTTATTATTATATTTCCTTGTTCATGATAATCGTTTATTATCCATGCTATAATTGTATTAATTGGAAACTTAAATACATGTGTGGGTACATAGACAACACTGTGTCCCTAGTAAGCCTCTAGTTAAACTAGCTCGTTGATCAAAAGATGGTGAAGGTTTCCTAGCCATGGACATGAGATGTCATTTGATAACGGGATCACATCATTAGGAGAATGATGTGATGGACAAGACCCAAACTATAAACGTAGCATATGATGGTGTCAGTTTATTGCTATTGTTTTCTGCATGTCAAGTATCTGTTCCTATGACCATGAGATCATGCAACTCACTGACACCGGACGAATACCTTGTGTGTATCAAACGTCGCAACGTAACTGGGTGACTATAAAGATGCTCTACAGGTATCTCCGAGGGTGTCTGTTGGTTGGCATGGATCAAGACTGGGATTTGTTACTCCGTATGACGGAGAGGTATCTCAGGGCCTACTCGGTAATACAACATCACAATGAGCCTTGCAAGCAATGTGACTAAAGTGTTAGCCACGAGATCTTGTATTACGGAACGAGTAAAGAGACTTGCCGGTAACGAGATTGAACTAGGTATAGAGATACCGACGATCGAATCTCGGGCAAGTAACATACCGAAGAACAAAGGGAACAGTATACGGGATTAACTGAATCCTTGACATAGAGGTTCGACCGATAAAGATCTTCGTAGAATATGTAGGAGCCAATATGGGCATCCAGGTCCCGCTATTGGTTATTGATTGTAGAGGTGTCTCGGTCATGTCTACATAGTTCTCGAACCCGCAGGGTCTACACACTTAACGTTTGGTGACGATTAATATAGTTGAGTTATTTTGTTGGTGACCGAAGGTTGTTCGGAGTCCCGGATAAGATCCCGGACATGACGAGGATCTCCGGAAGAGTCCGGAGGTAAAGATTAATATATGTGATAATAGTGTTTTGATCTCTGGAAGGGTTCCGGAATTCGTCGGAAGGAGTTCTGGATGTTTACCGAAGTGTTCGGGTGCAGCAACACTTTATATGAGCCAAAGGGGTAAAGCCCACGAGGTATTGGAAAGTGCAAAAGGAAGTTTTGCTGCTACCTTAAGCGGTACTACCGCTGGTAAGGCAGTACTACCGCGTAAGCGGTACTACCGCTCATGTGAAAGCGGTACTACCGCTCGTGAGCGGTACTACCGCTTGTACCCGATACTGCTGGAATCTGAGTTAGACTCTTTCCGTGCGGGCCAAACCGACCTTGTGCGGGCAAAACCGACCTTGTGGAGGCTTTCTCTCCAAGTTTAGACCCCAGGGCTCAACATATAAATAGAGGGGAAGGGCTAGCACACGGGACACATTAAGATTTCCCAAGCCGTGTGTCGGCAACCCTAACCCTCTAGTTCTCCCGTCATAATCTCCGTAGTGCTTGGCGAAGCCCTGCAGAGATTGTTCCTCACCACCATCACCACGCCGTCGTGCTGCTGGAACTCATCTACTACTTCATCATCGCTCGCTGGATCGAGGAGGTGAAGGCGTCATCAAGCCGTACGTGGTTTGAACGCGGAGGTGCCGTCCGTTCGGCACTAGTTCGTGATCGGATCGAGGGACGACTTGCGATTTGGATCGCGGAGACGTTCGACTACATGAACCGCGTTTCTTAACGCTTCCGCTTAGCGATCTACAAGGGTATGTAGATTCACTCTCCTTCTCGTAGATGTTCATCACCATGGATAGATCTTGTGTGTGCGTAGGAAAATTTTTGTTTCCCATGCAACGTTCCCCAACAGTGGGATCTGAGCTAGGTCTATGCGTAGATGAGATCTCGAGTAGAACACAAACGAGTTGTGGGCGTGGGTGTATACATATTGCTTGCCGTTACTAGTTGATACTTGATTCGGCGGTATTGTGAGATGAAGCGGCCCGGACCAACATTACTCGTACGCTTACGAGAGACCGGTTCCTTCAACTGACATGTAACTTTGTTGCATAAAGATGGCTAGCGGGTGTCTGTCTCTCTCACTTTAGTTGAATCGATTTTAATGAAGAGGGTTCTTTTAGAAGATCAAAAAGAAATTACTACACCACGTTGTGGTTTTGCGTAGGTAAGAACGGTTCTTGCAAACCCGTAGCAGCCACGTAAAATTTGCAACAACAATTAGAGGACGTCTAACTTGTTTTTGCAGGGTATGTTGTGATGTGATATGGCCAATAACATGATGAGATATATGTGATGTATGAGATGATCATGTGTTGTATAGAATATCACGACTTGCATGTCGATGACTACGGCAACTGGCAGGAGCCATAGAGTTGTCTTTAATTATTTTCGCCGTTTTTGCTTTACTTTATCGCTATGAGTTAGCTATAGTCGTAGAAGCAACAGTCGGCACGACAACCTCATGGCGACACGTTGATGGAGATCAAGATGATGGAGATCATGGTGTCATGCCGGTGACGATGGAGATCATGCCGGTGCTTTGGAGATGGAGATCAAAAGCACAAGTTCATGGCCATATCATGTCACTTATGATTTGCATGTGATGTTAATCCTTTTATGCATCTTATTTTGCTTAGGACGACGGTAGCATTATAAGGTGAACCCTCACTTAAATTTCAAGATAAAATTGTGTTCTCCCCGAGTGTGCACCGTTGCGAAAGTTCGTCGTTTCGAGACATCACGTGATGATCGGGTGTGATAGACTCTACGTTCACATACAACGGGTGCAAGCCAGTGTTGCACGTGCGGAACACTCGGGTTAAACTTGACGAGCCTAGCATGTACAGACATGGCCTCGGAACACAAGAGACCGAAAGGTCGAACATGAGTCATATAGTAGATATGATCAACATGAAGATGTTCACCATTGAAACCACCTCAAGTCACGTGATGATCGGACTTGAGTTGGTGGATTTGGATCATGTTACACTCAAATGACCGGAGGGATGTCAATTTGAGTGGGAGTTTTTAAGTAATATGATTAACTAAACTCATTATCTTGAACAATAGTCTAAGTTGTCTTTGCTATATTTATGTTGTAGATCATGGCTCGCGCAGTAGCACCCCTGAATTTTAATGCGTTCCTAGAGAAAGCTAAGTTGAAGGATGATGGAAGTAACTTTGTGGACTGGGCCCGTAATATAAGGATTATCCTTACGGCTTCCCAGAAGGCTTATGTCCTTGATGCACCGCTTGGTGATCCACCCGCTCCAGTTGAGTCTCTAGACGTTGTGAACGCCTGGCAGCCTCGTTCTGAAGATTACTCAATAGTTCAATGTGCAATATTGTATGGCTTAGAACCGGGACTTCAAAGACATTTTGAACGTCATGGAGCATATGAGATGTTCCAGGAGTTGAAGTTTATCTTTCAGAAGAATGCCCGGATCGAGAGGTATGAAATCTCCGATAAGTTCTATGCTTGCAAGATGGAGGAGAACGGGTCTATCAGTGATCACGTACTCAGAATGTCTGGGTACTCCACCCGTCTGGCTGAATTGGGGATGCCTCTTCCGCCAGAGGCTATCACTGACAGAGTTCTTCAATCATTGCCACCTAGCTACAAGAGCTTCGTGTTGAACTATAACATGCACGGGATGAACAAGTCAGTCGCCGAGCTGTTTGCGATGCTGAAAGCCGCTGAGTCTGAAATTCAGAAGGAGCATCAAGTGTTGATGGTCAATATAACCACTAGTTTAAAGAAAAATGGCAAGGGTAAGAAGGGTAACTCCAAGAAGAGTGGCAAAGCAGTTGCTCCTCCCGTGAAGAAACCCAAGGCTGGACCCAAACCAGAAACTGTGTGCTTTCATTGCAAGGGAACTGGACACTGGAAGCGGAACTGCCCCAAGTATTTGGCTGACAAGAAGGCGGCCAACAACAAACAAGGTATATATGATATACATGTTATTTGTGTGTACCTTACCAACTCTCGTTGTAGTGCCTGGGTATTTCATACCGGTGCGGTTGCTCATATTTGCAACTCAAAACAGGAACTGCGGAATAGACGGAGGCTGGCAAAGGACGAAGTGACGATGCGCGTGGGAAATGGTTCCAAGGTTGATGTGATCGCCGTCGGCACGCTCGCTCTTCGATTACCATCGGGATTAGTGATGAACCTGAATAATTGTTATTTAGTGCCTGCGTTAAGCATGAACATTATACTGGATCTTGTTTATTGCGAGACGGTTACTCATTTAAATCAGAGAATAATGGTTGTTCTATTTTTATGAGTAATATCTTTTATGGTCATGCACCCAAAGTGAGGGGTTTATTTTTATTGAATCTCGATAGTAATGATACACATGTTCATAACATTGATGTCAAAAGATGTAGAATTGATAATACCACTTTCTTGTGGCACTGCCGTTTAGGTCATATTGGCGTAAAACGCATGAGGAAGCTCCATGCTGATGGACTTTTGGAGTCACTTGATTTTGAATCACTTGACACATGCGAGCCATGCCTCATGGGCAAGATGACTAAAACGCCGTTCTCTGGAACAATGGAACGGGCAAGTGACTTGTTGGAAATCATACATACTGATGTGTGCGGTCCGATGAGCATTGAGGCGCGCGGTGGTTATCGTTACTTTCTCACCTTCACTGATGACTTAAGTAGATATGGGTATATTTACTTAATGAAACACAAGTCTGAAACATTTGAAAAGTTAAACAATTTCAGAGTGAAGTTGAGAATCATCGTAACAAGAAGATTAAGTTCCTACGATCTGATCGAGGAGGAGAATATCTGAGTTATGAGTCTGGCAGTCACTTAAGACAATGTGGAATTGTTTCACAACTGACACCGCCTGGAACACCACAGCGTAATGGTGTGTCCGAACGTCGTAATCGAACCTTATTGGATATGGTGCGATCTATGATGTCTCTTGCCAATTTGCCACTATCGTTTTGGGGTTATGCATTAGAGACAGCTGCATTCACTTTAAATAGGGCACCATCGAAATCCGTTGAGACGACGCCATATGAACTTTGGTTTGGCAAGAAGCCAAAGCTGTCGTTTCTTAAAGTTTGGGGATGTGATGCTTATGTCAAAAAGCTTCAGCCTGAAAAGCCAGAACCCAAAGCGGAGAAATGCGTCTTCATAGGATACCCAAAAGAGACAGTAGGGTATATCTTCTACCTCAGATCCGAAGGCAAAGTGTTTGTCGCTAAAAATGGAACATTTCTTGAGAAAGAGTTTCTCTCGAAAGAATTGAGTGGGAGGAAGATAGAACTTGATGAGGTTGTTGAACCTTTACTTCAACATGAAAGTAGCGCAGCGCAGAAAGATGTTTCTGTAGAGCTTACATCAGCTGAAGAGGAAGTTAATGATGATGATCATGAAGCTTTGGATCAAGTTGCTATCGAACCTCGTAGGTCGACAAGGACGCGTACTGCTCCTGAGTGGTACGGCAACCATGTCTTAGAGGTCATGTTGTTGGACAACGATGAACCTACGAGCTATGGAGAAGCGATGATGGGCCCGGATTCCGAGAAGTGGTTAGAGGCCATGAAATCCGAGATGGGATCCATGTATGAAAACAAAGTATGGACTTTGGAAGTATTACCTGAAGGGCATAAGGCCATTCAGAACAAATGGATCTTTAAGAGGAAGACGGACGCGGTCGGTAATGTCACCGTCTATAAAGCTCGACTTGTGGCAAAGGGTTTTTCACAAGTTCAAGAAGTTGACTACGATGAGACCTTCTCACCCATAGCGATGCTTAAATCCGTTAGAATCATGTTAGCAATAGCTGCCTTTTTCGATTATGAAATTTGGCAGATGGATGTCAAAACAGCGTTCCTTAACGGTTTCCTTGAGGAAGAGTTGTATATGATGCAACCAGAAGGTTTGGTCGATCCAGAGAATGCTGACAAAGTTTGCAAACTCCAGCGATCCATTTATGGACTGGTGCAAGCATCTCGGAGTTGGAATCTTCGCTTTGATGAGGTGATCAAAGCGTTCGAGTTTGTACAAGTTTACGGAGAAGCTTGTATTTACAAGAAAGTGAGTGGGAGCTCTATAGCGTTTCTAATATTATATGTGGATGACATATTACTGATTGGAAACAATATAGAAATGTTGGAAAGCATGAAGGAATATTTGAACAAGAGTTTTTCAATGAAGGACCTAGGAGAAGCTGCTTTCATATTAGGCATCAAGATCTATAGAGATAGATCGAGACGCTTAATAGGACTTTCACAAAGCACATACCTTGACAAAGTTTTGAAGAAGTTCAAAATGGATCAGCCCAAGAAGGGGTTCTTGCCTGTATTGCAAGGTGTGAAGTTGAGTAAGACTCAATGCCCAGTGACTGCAGAAGATAGAGAAAAGATGAGTGTCGTCCCCTATGCCTCAGCCATAGGCTCTATCATGTATGCAATGCTGTGCACAAGACCCGATGTCAGCCTTGCCATAAGTATGGCCGGAAGGTTTCAATGTGATCCAGGAGTGGAACACTGGACGGCGGTCAAGAATATCCTGAAGTACCTGAAAAGGACTAAGGACATGTTTCTCGTTTATGGAGGTGATCAAGAGCTCGTCGTAAAGGGTTACGTCGATGCAAGCTTTGACACTGATCCGGATGACTCTAAGTCACAAACCAGATACGTATTTATTCTTAACGGGGGTGCGGTTAGCTGGTGCAGTTCCAAGCAAAGCGTGGTAGCTGATTCTACATGCGAAGCGGAGTACATCACTGCCTCGGAGGCGGCGAAGGAAGGTGTCTGGATGAAGGAGTTCATGACAGATCTTGGAGTAGTGCCTAGTGCGCTTAACCCAATGACTCTGTTTTGTGATAATACTGGTGCCATTGCTCTAGCCAAGGAACCAAGATTTCACAAGAGGACCAGGCACATAAAGCGACGTTTCAATTCCATCCGCGATTACATCAAGGAGGACGACATAAATATTTGCAAAGTACACACGGATCTGAATGTTGCAGATCCGATGACTAAACCTCTTCCAAGGGCTAAACATGAACAACACCAGAACTGCATGGGTGTTCGATTCATTATAATATAAATCACATAGTGATGTGAACTAGATTATTGACTCTAGTGCAAGTGGGAGACTGTTGGAAATATGCCCTAGAGGCAATAATAAATTGGTTATTATTATATTTCCTTGTTCATGATAATCGTTTATTATCCATGCTATAATTCTATTAATTGGAAACTTAAATACATGTGTGGGTACATAGACAACACTGTGTCCCTAGTAAGCTTCTAGTTAAACTAGCTCGTTGATCAAAAGATGGTGAAGGTTTCCTAGCCATGGACATGAGATGTCATTTGATAACGGGATCACATCATTAGGAGAATGATGTGATAAACAAGACCCAAACTATAAACGTAGCATATGATCGTGTCAGTTTATTGCTATTGTTTTCTGCATGTCAAGTATCTGTTCCTATGACCATGAGATCATGCAACTCACTGACACCGGAGGAATACCTTGTGTGTATCAAACGTCCCAACATAACTGGGTGACTATAAAGATGCTCTACAGGTATCTCCGAGGGTGTCTGTTGGGTTGCATGGATCAAGACTGGGATTTGTTACTCCATATGACGGATAGGTATCTCAGGGCCCACTCGGTAATACAACATCACAATGAGCGTTGCAAGCAATGTGACTAAAGTGTTAGCCACGAGATCTTGTATTACGGAACGAGTAAAGAGACTTGCCGGTAACGAGATTGAACTAGGTATAGAGATACCGACGATCGAATCTCGGGCAAGTAACATACCGAAGAACAAAGGGAACAGTATACGGGATTAACTGAATCCTTGACATAGAGGTTCGACCGATAAAGATCTTCGTAGAATATGTAGGAGCCAATATGGGCATCCAGGTCCCGCTATTGGTTATTGATCGTAGAGGTGTCTCGGTCATGTCTACATAGTTCTCGAACCCGCAGGGTCTACACACTTAACGTTTGGTGACGATTAGTATAGTTGAGTTATTTTGTTGGTGACCGAAGGTTGTTCGGAGTCCCGGATAAGATCCCGGACATGACAAGGATCTCTGGAAGAGTCCGGAGGTAAAGATTAATATATGTGATAATAGTGTTTTGATCTCCGGAAGGGTTCCGGAATTCATCGGAAGGAGTTCCGGATGTTTACCGAAGTGTTCGGGTGCAGCAACACTTTATATGAGCCAAAGGGGTAAAGCCCACGAGGTATGGAAAGTGCAAAAGGAAGTTTTGCTGCTGCCTTAAGCGGTACTACCGCTGGTAAGGCAGTACTAACGCTCATGTGAAAGCGGTACTACCGCTCAAGCAGTACTACCGCTCGTGAGCGGTACTACCGCTTGTACGCGATATTGCTGGAATCCGAGTTAGACTCTTTCCGTGCGGGCCAAACCGACCTTGTGCGGGCAAAACCGACCTTGTGGAGGCTTTCTCTCCAAGTTTAGACCCCAGGGCTCAACATATAAATAGAGGGGAAGGGCTAGCACACGGGACACATTAAGATTTCCCAAGCCGTGTGTCGGCAACCCTAACCCTCTAGTTCTCCCGTCATAATCTCCGTAGTGCTTGGTGAAGCTCTGCAGAGATTGTTCCTCACCACCATCACCACGCCGTCGTGCTGCTGGAACTCATCTACTACTTCATCATCGCTCGCTGGATCGAGGAGGTGAAGGCGTCATCAAGCCGTACGTGTGTTGAACGCGGAGGTGCCGTCCGTTCGGCACTAGTTCGTGATCGGATCGACGGACGACTTGCGATTTGGATCGCGGAGACATTCGACTACATCAACCGCGTTTCTTAACGCTTCCGCTTAGCGATCTACAAGGGTATGTAGACTCACTCTCCCTCTCGTAGATGCTCATCACCATGGATATATCTTGTGTGTGCGTAGGAAAATTTTTGTTTCCCGTGCAACGTTCCCCAAAAGACAGAGCCTCCCCAGCTGCCGTGCGGGCCGTCAGCCATCGTTGCGGCGGGGCGGCATGGTGCGGCATACGGACGGAGCTGCGGCGCGGGCTGAGCGGAGATGGCGAGGAGGAAGAAGACGGAGGGGGCGGGAGGAGCGTAACTGCCTCCGCCCCTCGCCCTTCCCATTTAAATAAAGGGGCGACGCCTGGGGGAGGTGGGGATTAATTGCGCCCGCTCCCCCGGGATATCCGCAAGATCGTGGGCACCTCGGGTCGCGGCGGCTGCGGTCTGGGCGCAGAAGATCTCGGTCTGCGACCCGAGGCCTACTGGGCTACGCCCACGGCCTAGCGGGCTAGGCCCAGGGCGACGTCCCGTCTGCAAACGCGTGCGGGCCCCATGGCTTCATCACGCCCCGCGTGGCGCACCGCGAACCGGCGCAGGGCCTGGGGCGGCGCGACGGAGCCCGAGGCGTCGGGGGCGGCCGCCGCCTCGCCCGGCCGTTCGGCTCTCCGCAGAAGATAAAACACCGCTTGAGGGAAGCCGCCGGTTCCCCCTCGTCGGACAGACGTGGGCCCCCGCCGGCTTCAGGGACTACTGACGGGGGTATTACCCCTGGGTAGGCCAAAGCTGTGGGGTCCTCCCCCCCCCCCCCCCCCCCCCCCCCCCGCGAAGAAAAACGATACCGCCGGCCGGCCCAGGGCCGGCTGGGCTACGGCTGGCTCGTGAGCCGCCGGTCGCCTCAAGACCAGCTCGCGAGGAACCGGATGGCAAGGAGCCGGCATGTCCGTTGCCGGCTCACCTACGGCCGGCTGATCGAGGAGCCGGTCGTCAGGCAAGTGGCTGGCTGCCTCCAGGCCGGCCCTTCCGCTGACCTTCGGACGGACTTGCTCCCGTCCCGTCTCTCTGCGCGTCAGTACGGCGACAGGACGAGACCCCCATGACCGATCCCTGCGTGGACACAGTGGCCGCTGGCATGCTGGCGCGCATGGCCACAGTGGCTGCTGACCTCGGCCGACCGCGGCAAGACTTCCAACAGTGCCGGCACGCCTCCAACCACTCCATTACCTGCCCCAGCATGGCTACAGGTCAGCCGGCCGTACCACTGACCTCGGCCGGTTGCCACAAGACGACGCCTCGAAGGGTAGCCCATGCCGCGACATGACCGGCACGGGGACCCATCATGCGGGCCCCGCCGGCTCCCGACGGGACCCTGCAGCCAGCGGGCCCTACTAGCGACAAGACCCCACGACCGGTGGCCCCCACAGCCGGACAAGAGAGGCTGCTGGCTGGGGCCCTCCGAGACCTCTTATTCATATTGTAACCCAGGGGGTTGGCCTATAAAACCCCCCGGGCCGCCCCCACGCATGGGGGTCGACTCTCCGCGGACACCATACACACACACCTAGAGAGGCAGCCAGGGCAACTCTGTCCTTTCTTCCTCCTCTAGCCACACAGCTCCAGGAGCATCATTGTAACCTCACCATTGTCTCAATTGGACCAAGCAGGACTAGGGGTGTTACCTCCCACGGAGGGCCCCGAACCTGGGTACATCGTGTGTCCTCCACCGCTTGTGCCTAACCCCGCTCCCGGAGCCCGTCGGCGTCCTTCGGCCCCAACCACACTCGATAAGCCTACCCATGGCATCTGCCGTGACAAAACCACGCATGCCGGCTTGGGGCTGCGTTCCATGGGCGTTCTGTTTCCTCGCCGAAGGTATTTCTTTTGCACTTCTGCGATTTCTGGGCATCTATCAGGTAGTATGCGTTGTTGTGCAATGCCTTACTGACGATGAACGGGCCCTCCCATGCGGAGGATAGCTTGTGCTGGCCAGCAGTTTGCTGGATCCGTCTGAGCACCAAGTCCCCCTCGTGGAAGGAGAGGGACCAGATCCGCTTGCTATGGTAGTGCCGGAGCTTCTACTGGTAGATGGCCATCCGGCTTAGGGCCAGCTCGCGTGCTTCTTCGAGTAGGTCGACGCCATCTTCTCTTGCTTCCCTCGCGTCCTTCTCCGTGTACAGGGCGACCCAAGGCGAACGAACTCGACGTCCGTGGGGATGATTGCCTCGGACCCGTAAACGAGAAAGAATGGGGTGTAGCCGGTCGACCGGCTAGGAGTGGTCTTGAGGCTCCAGAGTACAGCCGGCAGCACGTCGACCCAGCAGCCGGCTGACCGCACGAGGGGAGCCACGAGCCGAGGCTTGAGGCCGGCTAGGATCAAGCCGTTTGCCCTTTCTGCCTGGCTGTTGGACTGCGGGTGGGCCACCAATGCGAGGTCGAGCCGGATGCCCTCCTGGGAGCAGAAACGCGCCATCGCGCCTTTTGCGAAATTCGTGCCGTTGTCGGTGATGATGCTGTGGGGGACGCCGTAGCGGACCGTGACATCCTTCATGAACCGGACGGCCGTGGGGCCATCCAGTTTCTTGATGGGTCTGGCCTCGATCCACTTGGTGAACTTGTCGACAGCCACCAGCAGATGCGTCATGCCGCCTCGGGCGGTCTTGAAGGGTCCTACCATGTCCAACCCCCGGACGGCAAAGGGCCACGAAAGTGGGATGGTCTGGAGGGCTGTGGCCAGTAGGTGGCTCTGCGTGCTGAAGCGTTGAAACACCTCGCACTTGTCGACTAGTCGCTTGGCCTCTTCCAAGGCCATCGGCCAGTAGAGACCGTGGCGGAAGGCCTTGGCCACCAGGGTTCTAGAGGAGGCGTGGTGCCCGCACTCGCCCTGGTGGATGTCGAGGAGGATTTCTTGTCCCTTCTCCGGCTCGACGCAGTGTTGGAACACGCCGGTGGTGCATCGATGTACTAGCTCGCGGTTTATGATGCTGTAAGCCGGGGCGCGGAGTTGGATCTGCCGGGCCTTGTCTTTGTCAGGAGAGAGCTCGCCGCGCAGTAGGAAAGCCAGGATGGGCCGCGCCCACGAGGGGGCCGAGATGGGGGTTGGTTCGAGCTCGAGTGGGACGCCGGGGGCAACCGGAGCACGCCCGTCAGTCCCCGGGACCGGCTCGCCAGCCCCCAGGACCGGCTCGCCAGCCCCCGGGAACGGCTCGCCCGCCCCCAGGGCCGGCTTGTCAACCCCCGGGACTGGGTCAGCGAGAAGCGCGGCGAACGCCGTCAGGACGGCAGTAGGGTCGGAGCTAGCCGCCGTGGAGATGCCGGACGTCGGAGCCGGCAGGGTCGGTGTTGTTGCCGGGACCGTGGGTGCTGGCGGGGCAACCGGAGCCGGCAGCGCCGACAGAGCTGCCGGAGCAGCCGGTACGAAGATTGATTCTGATTCGGGGGAAGGTTTGATCGAAGGCTTGAGCAGCCGTTCGAGAAAGACGACGGCTGGGATGGCCTGCCGGGTGGAGCCAATTTTTGCCAACGTATCGGCCGCCTCGTTGTCCGCTCGGGGGACGTGGTGGAACTCATAGCCCTCGAAGGAGCCGGTGAGCTGCTGGACGAGGAACCGATAGCTGGCCATGTTGGCGTCTCTGGCGTCCCATTCGCCAGAGACCTGCTGCACCACGAGGTCGGAGTCGCCAAAATAGATGATGCGTTGGATTCTGATCTCCTTGGCGAGCCGGAGGCCGTGGACGAGCGCTTCGTACTCGGCCACGTTGTTGGAGGCGGCGAAGAGAATCAGGAGCGCGTACTTGAGCTGGTCCCCCTTAGGGGACAATAAGACGATGCCGGCTCCCAGGCCGGTTCGCATCTTCGAGCCGTCGAAGTGCATGCGCCAATGCGTGGAGTCCGGGGGAGGCGGCATGAACTGGGTCTCGGCCCAGTCGACGAGGAAGTCCGCCATGGTATGCGACTTGATGGCGG
This sequence comes from Elymus sibiricus, assembly GCA_039707655.1. NCBI lineage: Eukaryota > Viridiplantae > Streptophyta > Magnoliopsida > Poales > Poaceae > Elymus > Elymus sibiricus. Next base: position 74,422,710 of record CM077667.1, read on the forward strand.
TGCACGGCTCGTACTGGATCTCGTGGTCGGCGAGGGCGATGGCCCACTTGGCGATCCGGCCGGTCGCGTCCCGGCCGCTCATGATCTCGCCGAGCAGGGCCGTGCTCACCACGGTGATGGTGTGCTTCTGGAAGTATCACTTGACTTTCTTGGCGGCGAAGTATATGCCGTAGCATATCTTCTGGTAGTGAGGGTAATTCTTCTTGGAGGCGGAAAGGACCTCGCAGAGGTAGTAGACGGGGCGCTGGACCGGCAGCGCTTTGCCCTCTTCTGGCCGCTCCACCACCAACACGATGATGACCACGCGGGTGGTGGCCGCGATGTACGCGAGCATCGGCTCCTTCTCAGCCAGCGCCGCCAGGATGGGCGCGGTAGTGAGTGCGCACTTGAGGTCGCGGAACGCCGCATCCGCCTGGTCGGTCCACTAGAACTTGGGAGACTTCCTCACGAGTTGGTAAAGAGGTAGCGCCTTCTCGCCCAGCCGGCTGATGAACCGGCTGAGCGAGGCAAGGCAACCGGCGAACTTCTGGATGTCGACGAGCTTGGCCGGCTTGTGCATGCGCTCGATGGCTCTGATCTTCTCCGGGTTAGCTTCGATGCCGCGGGCGGATATGAAGAAACCCAGGAGCTAGCCGGCTGGCACGCCGAACACGCACTTCTCCGGGTTTAGCTTGATCTTGTATTCGCGCAGGTTGGCGAAGGTCTCGCAGAGATCGTCGAGGAGGCTGAAATGCTTCTTGGTCTTGACGACGATGTCGTCCACGTAGACATGGACGTTTCTGCCTATCTACGGCAGGAGACACTTCTGCATGCAGCGCTGGAAGGTAGCGCCTGCATTCTTCAGGCCAAAGGACATGGTGATGTAATAGTAGGCCCCGAAGGGGGTAATGAAGGAGGTCTTCAGCCAGTCGGCCGGGTCCAGTTTGATTTGGTGGTAGCCTGAGTAGGTGTCCAGAAAAGACAGCAGGTCGCAGCCGGCCGTGGAGTCGATAACTTGATCGATCCGTGGCAGGGCGAACGGGTCTTTGGGACATGCCTTGTTCAGGCTCGTGTAGTCGATACACATGCGCCACGTCTTGTTTTTCTTCAACACCAGGACTGGGTTGGCCAGCCAGTCCGGGTGGAACACTTCCATGATGAAGCCGGCTGCGAGCAGCCAGGCGATCTCTTCTCCAATGGTACGCCGCTTCTCCTCGGAGAAACGGCGCAGGGGTTGCTTGACCGGCTTTGCATCCGGCTGCACATGAAGTTTGTGCTCGGCGAACTTCCTCGGAACACCCGGCATGTCTTTTGGAGACCATGCAAAGATGTCCCGATTCTCACGAAGGAAGTTGACGAGCTCGCCTTCCTATTTGCTGCTGAGGTTGGCGCCGATGGTGACGCACTGCTTGGGGTTGGCCGGGTCGAGCGGCACCTGCCTGGTGTCTTTGGACGGCTGGAACGATGCTTCGCCGGTCGTCTGGGACGAGGGAGCCGGCACGGCCGGCACGTTGGAGGCGTACGCCACGAGCCGGTCGAGCTGCCACTTCTCCTCTGCTATCTCCAGGGCCTCGGCCAGCCGGCTGCCGTCACGAGCGCACTCGATCGACATCTTGTAGTTGCCGGTGATGGTGATGATGCCCTTGAGGCCCGGCATCTTGAGCTTGAGGTAAGCGTAATGGTGGACCGCCATGAATTTGACGAGGGCCGGCCTGCCAAGCAATGCGTGGTAGGGACTGTCGAGGTCCACCACCTCGAACCATATTGTTTCCCGGCGGAAGTGGCTCTGGTCGCCGAAGAGGGCGTCGAGCTCGATCTTGCCGATGGGGGTGCAGGACTTTCCCGGCACGATGCCGTGGAAGACCGTATGGCTTGTTCGCAGGTCTTTCTCCTTGAGCCCTAGCTTGATCATCGTGTCGCGATAGAGGATGTTGATGCTGCTGCCTCCGTTGACCAACACCCGCGAGAAACGGCAGGTGCGCCTCTCGGAGACGATGGTTGGGTCGAGGACGAGGGCGTGGCTGCCCGGGTTTGGCATCACGGCCGGGTGGTCCGCCCGGCTCCAGGTGACCGGCTTCTCGGACCAGTGCATCAACTGGGGGACCGAGGGTGCGGTGGCGTTCACCTCGTGTCGGCGCTTGTCGGTGGCCTCGCTGGTGAAGACAATGTAGGACCCGTCCTGGCGAGGGAACTGGTCGTGGAGGCGGCCGTCATTGGCTGCCGGGGCCGGAGCAGGCGGCGGGGCCTGGGCCGGAGCCGGCTCGCGGGGACCCGGAGGCGGAGGAACTGGAAGGTGCTCACCTCGGGCCAGCCGCTGGGAGAAGATGCACTGCCGGAGCGTGTGGGTGTCCGGCTTGGCCCCAGAGTGGTGCTTGCAGGGTAGGTCGAGCATTTGCTCGAAGGTAAGCTAGGGCTGCCAGGCGGCCTTGCCGGTGCGCTGACGCTGGCTTGGGGCCTGGGCAGCCAGTTGCTCTTCTTCAATGGTGGCGACCTGCCGGCTCCCATAGCAGGGGTCCGGCTGGTCGGGCTTGCGTTTGTTGTTCTGCTGCTGCCGGTTGTCGGCGGCCGCCCGCGGCCCGGCGGGCGGCGGATTCGGTATGGCCGGCATGGCGACCTTCATCCGCATTGCGGAGTCAGCCGTGGCGTATTTGTTTGCCTTGGCCATTAGGTCCGCCAGGGTGGCCGGCTCGGAGCACAAGAGTTTGTGCTTGAGGTGAGTGCCATCGCGGCAACCCTCGATGAAGTACTGGATGGCTTGCACCTCGTGCACCCCCTCGCAGGAGTTGCGAAGCTCGGTCTAGCGCGTGAGGTAGTCTCGGAGGGGCTCCTCCGGCCCCTGGACCCACATGGCCAGCTCGCGGGGCCGACCTGGCCGTTTGTAGGTGCCGGTGAAGTTGCGGACGAATGCTTCCTCGAAGTCCGTCCAGGTGTTGATGCTGCCGGCCGACAGGCTACTAAGCCAGGGCCGGGCCGAGCCAGTTAGCATTAGGGGGGCGTAGCGCACAGCCACGCGCTTGTTCCCCCTGGCGATGCCAACTGCGGTGGTGTAGTCAACCAGCCAGTCCTCCGGCTTGGCGGAGCCGCTATACTTCGGGGTGTCGCGTGGGAGAGTGAAGCCGGCCGGAAACGGCTCATTGCGAATCCGGGGGCCGAAGCACGCTGGGCCGATCGAGCCCTGCTCCTCGAGGAGGGCCGACTGTGCCAGCCGCTCGATGCGGGTCCGCGCGTCATTCTCGCTTCGCGGGACACGTGGGCCGAGCCGAGTGGCGAGCTCAGGGCAAACAGTTGGGGCAGGCGAGCGGGCACGCTCCTGCCATGGAGGCGGGGTATTGTCCCGGCTGCGCCGGCTGCCGCCTGCCGGCGCCTCATCGCGGTGGTTCCTGCCAGCTGGGTTGTGGCTATGCCGGCTGTTCACAACCGGCTGCTCGTTTCCCCGCAGCTGGGAACGCCGAATGTTTGTTCCCTCGGCCCGCCGGCCGGAGGGGTGGGGGGAACTAGAGTGCTGAGCCGGCTGACGACCAGCAGCTCCAGTGCCCACACCCTCGGGATGGGGAACCTCGGAAACGGCCCCACCGGGTGCGAGACCGGCTTGTTGCGCGTTGGCGGTGTCGATGAAGTCGTTGATGTGTCGCTCGCACGCGGCGCGCTCCTCGCCCGCCAAGGTAGCTAGGTCTTCATAGGCTACCTTGGCATCCCGCAGGTTAGCCGCAGGGGTGTCGTAGACGGGAAGGCGGCCGCCGAGGATTTCCGCGACCACGCGGCCGCGATCACGCACAGCCCCATGCCGGCTGGGCTCGGGGCCAGCTGGGGTGAGACCATACGCGGAGTTGTACTCCCGCTGCGCGGCTTCCATCTGGCACCGCTCGGTCACGAGGGCGCTGGCGTCTTCGAATAGTAGGCGGCGGGCCGCCTCCATCTCGGCTGTGGCGGCGGCCGGGTTCGCCGTCGGGGTGGCTTATCGAGCAAGCCCCACGAGCATGCAGTTCCGCCCGGACGCGGGGCGGCCGAGGGAGGTGGTGAAGGGTCCCGCCCGGAGCGTGACTCCGGCCGACGCCACGTTCGGCCCCACGGTGGGCGCCAACTGTCGTGGTTTTCTCACGGCAGATGCCATGGGGTGGCTTATCGAGAGTGGTTGGGGCCGAAGGACGTCGACGGGCTCCGGGAGCGGGATTAGGCACAAGCGGGGATAGACACACGATGTACCCAGGTTTGGGGTCCTCCGTGGGAGGTAATACCCCTAGTCCTGCTGGTCTGGTTGGATGGGGAGAGGTGTTACAATGGTGCTCCTTGAGCTGTTTGTCTGGAGGTAGAAGAAGGAGCAGCCGGCTCGTCTTCCCCTGCTATGTGTGGGTCTGTGAGAGGGGCGAATGCCTTCGTGCGTGTCTTCCTTGCCCGATGCATGGGGGCTCCGGGGGGTTTTATAGGCCAACCCCCTGGGGTACAGTATCCTTAAGATATTACAGGGGGGACCCGGCTGGCAACCTCTCCAGCCGGCCAGGGGGCCCGCCAGTTGGGTCGTCTCGTCGCCCGTAGGGCCCGCCGGCTGTGTGGTCCCATCGCCAGCTGGGGCCCGTCAGCCGTCTCTTCTATTGGCCCGCGCTCACCTACCGCGGCACGGGCCACCCCGCCTGGCGTCGTCTTGCACCAGCCGGCCGAAGTCAGCGGTATGGCCGGCGACGCTGTAGCCACGCCGGGGCAGGTAACGGAGTGGATGGCAGCGCAGAGGTACTGTGGCTCCGCCGGGTCCCAATCAGTCCTCAGTCAGTGGTACGGTTTGCCGGTCTGTAGCCATGTGCGTCCGTGCGTCAGCGTCCGCTGTAGCTACATCGGAGTTCGTCGTGGGGGTCGCGTCTTGTCAGCGTACCCGGCCGCAGTAGGAAGGGACGGGTACCTGCCCGCCCGGAGGTCAGCGGACGAGCTAGTCGTGTAGCGGCCAGGCGTGCCGGGCCGGGGGCCAGATGGCCGGCATCCGTTCAGCCGGTCGTGGGCCAGCCGGCCAGGGGACCAGCCGGCTCCTCACTGCCGGTCGTGGGCCAGCCGGCCAGAGAGGCAGCCGGCCACAGACCAGCCGGCCGTATAGTTTTTCCTTCGGGGAGGAGCCGAAACTACCTCCCTTTGGCATACCCAGGGGTAATAACCCCGTCAGTCCTGCTTGATTATATTGATAGTATGAGGATTACAGAGTTGATCTACCTCGAGATCAAATAGCTAAAACCCTAGATGAGTTCTCTTGTCCTACAACCTAAAACCCACCGGCTTATATAGACGCCGGGGGACCTAGGGTTTACACATGGTTGGTTACAAGTCGAAGGGATAAACATGCCTATTCACTACTTAAATGTGGAGGACACGCCATGATTCTAGAAGCTTCCATCCTGGAGTCAAGGTCTTCGATCAATCCAGTGTCCGGCAAACAGCCCATATAGTCAGGCCCATAAGGAGTGGGTCGGCCTCCCTAGGACCCCTTAAACCAGGACTCCCTCAAACGGTAAACAAGGTGCAGCAAGGTAGCCCAATCCTTTTGAGGCAAAGGACAGGCCAGAACAATCACTAGTAATAGGCAAAGTGTTCTTGAGGGTACACGGGAATTTCGTCTAGTCACTTTTATCATGTTGGTTTGATTCGTGTTCTCTACTTTGATAATTTGATATGTGGGTGGACTGGTGCTAAGGTGTTGTTCTTACTTGAACTAACAACCTATGTATGATTAACGCCCCCGCAAGCATCCACAACTACGAGAAAAGTATTAAGACAAAGTCTAACCATATCATTAAACATGTGGATCCAAATCAGCCCCTTACGAAGTAGCGCATAAACTAGGGTTTAAGCTTCTGTCACTCTAGCAACCCATCATCTAATAACTACTCCACAATGAATGCCCTTAGGCCCATGAATGTGAAGTGTCATGTAGTCGACGTTCACATGACACCACTAAGGGAATCACAACATACATATCATCAAAATATCGAACACATATCAAATTCACAAGATTACTCGCAACATGACTTCTCCCGTGACCTCAAGAACAAAGGTAACTACTCACAAATAATAATCATGCTCAAGATCAAAGGAGTAATGAATAGCATAATGGATCTGAACATATAATCTTCCACCAAATAAACCATATAGTAATCAACTACACAAGGTAATCAACACTACTAGTCACCCACAGGTACCAATCTGAGGTTCTGGTACAATGATTGAACACAAGAGATGAACTAGGGTTTGAGAGGAGATGGTGTTGTTGAAGATGTTGATGAAGACTGGCCTCCCAAAGATGAGAGGAGTGTTGGTGATGATGATAGCTTCGATTTCCCCCTCCGGGAGGGAAGTTCCCCCGGCGGAATCACTCCGCCGGAGGGCAAAAGTGCTCCTACCCAAGTTCCGCCTCGAGGCGGCGGCGTTTCGTCTCGAAAGTCCTCCTCTTAATTGTTTTTGGTTTTTTGGGAATATATACCAGGAGATGGGCTCCGGAAGTGGGCCTGGGTGAGCACCACCCACCAGGCCGCGCCAGGGGGTGCCTGGCGTGGCCTGGAGGGTGCTCCTCACCAGGTGCCCCCTCCGATAGATTCTTGCTCCAGTATTTTTTATTAATTCCAAAAATAATCTCCGTAAAGTTTCAGCTTCATTGGAGTTGTGCAGAATAGGTATCTCTAACGTGCTTTTCTTGGGTCCAGAATTCCAGCTGCCGGTGTTCTCCCTCTTTGTGTAAACCTTGCATATTATGAGAGAAAAGGCATTAGAATCACTCCCCAAAGCATTATTATTCAACAAAACAAAGTAAATAATAGTAGGAAATCATGATGCAAAATGGACATATCAGGGCACTCTTTGAGGTTCTTTGTGTGGATTGAGTATTATGATTCTGAAATTGTTTGATGCGTATCGTATAATTAACTCATGGATACTTGTGGTGAAATTGGAGTATCTAGGTGACATTAGAGTTGGTTGATGCGTATCATATGGTGTTGTTCTAGTACGAACTCTTAGATAGATCGAACGGAAAGGATAACTTGATGTTATCTTACGAACTCTTGAACAGATCGATCGGAAAGAATAACTTTAAGGTGGTTTCGTACCCTACAAACAATTTCTTCTTATGTTCTCTGCTAGATAAGAACTTTGGAGTGATTCTTCGTTGCACGTTGAGGGATGGTTATGTGATCCAATTATATTAGCATTGTTGAGAGATTGCACTAGCGAAAGTACAGACCCTAGGCCTTGTTTTCAAGCATTGCAATACCATTTGTGCTCACTTTTGTTACTTGCTACCTTGCTGTTTTTATATTTTCAGATTACAAAAACCTATATCTACCATCCATATTGCACTTGTATCACCATCTCTTCGCCGAACTAGTGCACCTATACTGTCAGATTTCGGGCTCCGCAAAACCCTCAAGGTTCGAACACAAGGGCGTGTGCAAAGATCCCCTGCGGCCTCACCCTACCTAGCTCGCTACTCGATGGCTAAGACGATGAACTCGCTCGATGACGAGGAAGAAGATGAACACAGTGGTTTACCCTGGTTCGGGCCGCTGCGAAGCGTAATACCCTACTCCTGCTTTAGTGGATTGCCTCTCGAGGAGGTATGCTGGATGAACTTGTACAGTGTTGAGGAGCCTCGTGAGGGCGCTCCAGAGGTGTTCTTGGCCCTCTGCTAGGGTTGTGATCCATCCCTTCCTCCATCCCCTTCTACGGTGCAGCCTAGCCTCTATATATAGCGGTGGCCCGGGTCCTCTTCCCTTATCGCAATGGCGGGAAGGGATCCCACAATGGCCAAATTTAAAGGGGGACATGAGTACATTCCCGCCCTGTCCAAAGGTGGTCTTCGCCTGCAAAGTAGCTGTCGATGATGCAGAGGTGGGCTCGGCGATAACATCCGTCCTGCGGGGCTCGTGGGCGTGGTCTTGTTGCACCGGAATGGAAACCTTTGGCGGGCGCTTTGGGAACCCGCGTACGTCCTTGCTCCCTTTGCACCAAAGGGGAAACTGCATCGCCTGGCGTGCTGGCGCCCACCTGTCCTTCCTTGCGTCATCTTTGACTCCTGAGGCCGGGTTCTACATGGAGATCTCCGCCGCTCCGGAGGGGGCCTGGGGAGGCCCACCCCTTGCTGATCTTGGTGCTGCTCTTCCTCGCGAGCCTAGGGTCCTCGCGAAGGCCTTATCTTGAGTGGGGCTGCGTCTGGTTGTGCTTGGCTGACGAGGTGGGCCATGCCTTGGGCCGCAGGCAGGCAGGTCTGGGTACCCCCGTTCCCAGAACGCCGACAGTAGCCCCCGGGCCCAAGGCGCGTTCGAGCTGGCTGATACATCTCCAACGTATCTATAATTTTTGATTGTTCCATGCTATTATATTATCTGTTTTGGATGTTTTATATGCATTAATATGCAATTTTATATTATTTTTGGGACTAACCTATTAATCTAGTGCCTAGTGCCAGTTTCTGTTTTTTCCTTGTTTTTGAGTATTGCAGATAAGGGATATTAAATGGAGTCCAAACGGAATAAAATCTTCGGAATGATTTTTCTTGGACCAGAAGGAACCTACCAAGCTTGGAGACCAAGGCAGGAGAGCCGCCGTGTGGCCACAAGCCACAGGGGCGCGCCCAGGGGGGTAGGGCGCGCCCCCTGGCTTGTGGGCCCACGGCAGCCCTCCTAACCCTACTCTTCGGCCTATAAATTCCCAAATATTCCCTGGATACCAAAGAGAGCCACGAAAATACTTTTCCGCCACCAGGAGCCTCTGTTCCCGTGAGATCCCATCTAGGGACCTTTTCCGGCATTCTGCCGGAGGGGGATACGATCACGGAGGGCATCTACATCAACTCCATTGCCCCTCCGATGAAGGGTGAGTAGTCCACCACAGACCTTCAGGTCCATAGCTAGTAGCTAGATGGCTTCTTCTCTCTCTTTGCTCTTCAATACCATGTTCTTCATGATCTTCATGGAGATCTATCCGATGTAATACTCTTTTGCGGTGTGTTTGTCGAGATCTGATGAATTGTGGGTTTATGATCAGATTATCTATTAATATTATTTGTGTATTTTCTGAATTCTTATATGCATGATTTCATATCTTTGCAAGTCTCTTCGAGTTATTGGTTTGGTTTGGCCAACTACATTGGTAATTCTTGCAATGGGAGAAGTGCTTAGTTTTGGGTTCAATCTTGCGGTGTCCTCACCCAGTGACATAGTAGGGGTAGCGAGGCACGTATTGTATTGTTGCCATCGAGGATAAAAAGATGGGATTTTCATCATATTGCTTGAGTTTATCCCTCTACATCATGTCATCTTACCTAATGCGTTACTCTGTTCTTCATGAACTTAATACTCTAGATGCAGGCAGGAGTCGGTCGATGTGTGGAGTAATAGTAGTAGATGCAGAATCGTTTCGGTCTACTTGACACGGACGTGATGCCTATATGCATAATCATTGCCGTGGATATCGTCATAACTATGCTCTTTTCTATCAATTGCTCGACAGTAATTTGTTCACCCACCGTAATATTTGCCTTCATGAGAGAAGCCTCTAGTGAAACCTATGGCCCCCGGGTCTATTTTCCATCTTATATTTTCAGATCTATTTACTTGTGCTTTTACTTTTCGCAATCTTTTCCATCTATCTCTATCAGATCTCATCCTTGCAAGTAACCGTGAAGGGATTGACAACCCCTTTATAGTGTTGGGTGCAAGTGTTTGATTCTTTGTGTAGGTACATCTATTGGGGACTTGCTTGTATCTCCTACTGGATTCATACCTTGGTTCTCAACAATTGAGGGAAATACTTATCTACTTTGCTGCATCACCCTTTCCTCTTCAAGGGAAAACCAACGCATGCTCAAGAAGTAGCAAGAAGGATTTCTGGCGCCGTTGCCGGGGAGATCTACATCAAGCCTACCAAGTACCCATCACAAACTCATCTCTTGCATTTACATTATTTGCCATTTGCCTCTCGTTTTCCTCTCCCCCACTTCTAAAACGATTTTCGAAAATATTTTTCTTTTTATTCGCCCTTCTTCCGTTCGTCTTTTCTTTTGCTTTTTGCTTGCTTGTGTGCTTGATAGCTTGCTTTGTCACGATGACTCAAGAGAATACCAAGTTGTGTGACTTTTCCAATACTAATAATAATGATTTTATTAGTACTCCGATTGCTCCTGCCACTAGTGTGGAATCTTATGAAATCAATGCTGCTTTGCTTAATCTTGTTATGAAAGAACAATTTTCCGGCCTTTCCAATGAAGATGTCGCATCCCATCTAAATACTTTCGTTGAGTTGTGTGATATGCAAAAGAAGAAAGATGTGGATAATGATATTGTTAAATTGAATCTATTTCCGTTCTCACTACGAGATCGTGCTAAAACTTGGTTTTCATCTTTGCCTAAAAATAGTATTGATTCGTGGAATAAGTGTAAAGATGCTTTTATTTCCAAGTACTTTCCGCCCGCTAAGATCATCTCCCTTAGGAACGATATAATGAATTTTAAGCAACTTGATCATGAGCATGTTGCACAATCTTTGGAGAGGGTGAAACTAATGATTAGAAATTGCCCCGCGCATGGTTTGAGTTTATGGATGATTATACAAATTTTCTATGCTGGATTGAATTTTGCATCTAGGAATCTCTTAGACTCCGCCGCGGGTGGTACTTTTATGGAAATCACATTAGGAGAAGCTACTAAACTCCTAGATAATATTATGGCAAATTACTCTCAATGGCATACCGAAAGATCTCCTACTAGTAAAAAGGTGCATGCTATTGAAGGAATAAATACTTTGAGTGAAAAGATGGATGAATTGATGAAATTGTTTGCTAGTAAGAGTTCTCCTATTGATCCTAATGATATGCCTTTGTCTTCTTTGATTGGAAATAATAATGAATCTATGGATGTGAACTTTGTTGGTGGGAACAATTTTGGTAATGACGCGTATAGAGGTAATTTCAATCCTAGGTCGTTTCCTAGTAATTCCTCAAATAATTATGGTAATTCCTACAGAAACTCTTATGGAAATTATAATAAGATGCCCTCTGATCTTGAGAATAATATTAAAGAATTTATTAGTTTGCAAAAGGGTTTCAATGCTATGATTGAAGAAAAACTGCTCAAGATTGATGATTTGGCTAGGAACGTTGATAGAATTTCTCTTGAGATTGATTCTTTGAAAATTAGATCTATTCCACCCAAGCATGATATTAGTGAGTCTTTAAAAGCTATGAGAATTTCTATTGATGAGTGTAAGGAAAGAACCGCTAGAATACGTGCTAAGCGTGAATGGCTTGAAAAAGTGTGTTCTCGTGATAATATTGATGAAGATCTTAAAGTGATTGATGTGACTCCTATTGAATCTTTGTTTTCTAAAACAAATCTTGATAAAGATGGGACTGGAGATAAGTCAACTTTAGTTAAAAGGCGTCCCAATGATTCGGAGTTTATAGATCTTAATGCTAAGATTGATGAAAGTGGGATTGAAGAGGTCAAAACTTTAAATAGCAATGAACCCACTCTTTTGGATTTCAAGGATTTTAATTATGAGAATTGTTCTTTGATTGATTGTATTTCCTTGTTGCAATCCATGTTGAATTCAACGCATGCTTATGATCAAAATAAAGCTTTTACTAAACATATCGTTGATGCTATGATGAAATCTTTTGAAGAAAAACTTGAGTTGGAAGTTTCTATACCTAGAAAGCTTTATGATGAGTGGGAACCTACTATTAAGATTAAAATTAAAGATTTTGAGTGCCATGCTTAGTGTGATTTGGGTGCTAGCGTTTCCACGATTCCGAAAACTCCATGTGATGTGTTAGGTTTCCGTGAATTTGATGATTGCTCTTTGAATTTGCATCTAGCGGATTCCACTATAAAGAAACCTATGGGAAGGATTAATGATGTTCTTATTGTTGCAAATAGGAATTATGTGCCCGTAGATTTCATTGTTCTTGATATAGATTGTAATCCTACATGTCCTATTATTCTTGGTAGACCTTTCCTTAGAATGATTGGTGCAATTATTGATATGAAGGAAGGAAACATTAGATTTCAGTTTCCATTAAGGAAAGGCATGGAACACTTTCCTAGAAAGAAAATTAAATTGCCTTATGAATCTATTATGAGAGCTACTTATGGATTGCATACCAAAGATGACAATACCTAGATCTATTGCGTTTTGCCTAGCTAGGGGCGTTAAACAATAGCGCTTGTTGGGAGGCAACGGACGGGGTTATTACCCCTGGGTATGCCAAAGGGAGGTAGTTTCGGCTCCTCCCCGAAGGAAAAACTATACGGCCGGCTGGTCTGTGGCTGGCTGCCTCTCTGGCCGGCTGACCCCTTGTCGGCTGGTCCGCGACCGGCAGTGAGGAGCCGGCTGGTCCCTTGGCCGGCTGGCCCACGGCCGGCTGAGCAGAAGCCGGTTGTCTGGCCCCCGGCCTGGCACGCCTGGCCGCTACGCGATTAGCTCGTCCGCTGACCTCCGGGAGGGCAGGTACCCGTCCCTTCCTACTGCGGCCGGGTACGCTGACAAGACGCGACCCCCACGACGAACTCCGATGTAGCTACAGCGGACGCTGACGCACGGACGCGCATGGCTACAGTCCGGCAGACCGTACCGCTGACTGAGGACTGATTGGGACCCGGTGGAGCCACAGTACCTCTGCGCCGCCGTCCACCCCGTTACCTGCCCCAGCGTGGCTACAGCATCGCCGGCCGTACCGCTGACTTCGGCCGGCTGGCGCAAGACGACGCCGGGCGGGGTGGCCCTTGCCGCGGCAGGTGAGCGCAGGCCAATAGAAGAGCCGGCTGACGGGCCCCAGCTGGCAATGGGACCGCACAGCCGGCGGGCCCTGCGGGTGACAAGACAGCCCAGCCGGCGGGCCCCCTGGCCGGCTGGAGAGGCTGCCAGCCGGGTCCCCCCTGTAATATCTTAAGAATACTGTACACCAGGGGGTTGGCCTATAAAACCCCCCGGAGCCCCCATGCATCAGGCAAGAAAGAGAGAAAGGAGGAGACGCATGAAGGCATTCGCCCCTCTCTCACACTCACACATAGCATGGGAAGATGAGCCGGCTGCTCCTTCTTCTACCTCCAGACAAACAGCTCAAGAAGCATCCTTGTAACACCTCTCCCCATCCAACCAGACCAGCAGGACTAGGGGTATTACCTCCCACGGAGGGCCCCGAACCTGGGTACATCGTGTGTCTATCACCGCTTGTGCTTAATCCCGCTCCCGGAGCCCGTCGACGTCCTTCGACCCCAACCACTCTCGATAAGCCACCCCATGGCATCTGCCGTGCGAAAACCACGACAGTTGGCGCCCACCATGGGGCCGAACGCGGCGTCGGCCGGAGTCACGCTCCGGGCGGGACCCTTCACCACCTCCCTCGGCCGCCCCGCGTCCGGGCAGAACTGCATGCTCGTGGGGCTTGCTCTGGCAGGTCCTGCGGGCGTCGCGGCCGGCCTCTCCGATGAGCGCCTCGGTAAGCTGAGCCTCGCTGACGAGCCGGCAACCGACGAGTACCCCAACCGGGTGCTTGACTGCACCGATACCCCCTCGTCCATGGACGCACTCGCCGCGGGCAAGGCCAGCGGACCCCGCGTTTGCGGAATGATGGCCACCGCCTCCTCCACCACTTCGGGTCGTGTGCGGGCCGAGGCCGACGTGACCGCCGCCCGCACCGGCCCCTTCGACCCGCTCGTCGCCGCCCTCCGGGGCCTGAGCACCCCCATCGCTCCAACGGCGAACCCGGCCACCGCTACAGCCGAGCTGGAGGCGGCCCGCCGCCTACTATTCGAAGACGCCTGTGCCCTCGTGAGCGAGCGGCGCCGGATGGAAGCCGCGCAGCAGGAGTATAACTCCGCGTATGGTCTCACCCCGGCTGGCCCCGAGCCCAGCCGGCGTGGGGCTGTGCGTGACCGCGGCCGCGTGGTCGCGGAAATCCTCGGCGACCGCCTTCCCGTCTACGACACCCCTGTGGCTAACCTGCGGGCTGCCAAGGTAGCCTATGAAGACCTAGCTACATTGGCGGGCGAGGATCACGCCACGCGCGAGCGACCCATCAAGGACCTCATCGACACCGCCAACGCGCAACAAGCCGGTCTCACCCCCGGTGGGGCCATTTCCGAGGTTCCCTGTCCCGAGCGTGTGGGCACTGGAGCTGCAGGCCGTCAGCCGGCTCAGCACTCCAGTTCCCCCCACCCATCCGGCCGGCGGGCCGAGGGAAGCAATGTTCGGCGTTCCCAGCTGCGGGGAAACAAGCAGTCGGCCGTGAACAGCCGGTTTGGGCTGGGGTAACCTATAGCCAGCCTGGCTCTGATACCAAGTCTTGTGGCACCCCGATAGAGGGCCGACACACGCCAGTCCCCAGGATAAGACCTGACGCACGCCAAAGACATGATACAACAATTCCAGGCAAAAATGGCTTTACTAATATAATGGAGTATTACAATACTGTTGCTTACAACAATATTACATAACTCCAAGGCTAACTAAATGGCATCAGGGGTCTTGGTTCCGCGGCAACTACGTCTCTGGCTGGGCTCCATAACGCACAGGACTGGCTAGGTTACCATCTAGCACGACGGATCTTCTCCTGCAACTGGCCACGTGCAAGGCCAGGTGAGTGCTTTGAATGTACTCGCAAGACAACCAAATACATAGCAACCAAACCAGTAGATGACAAAGCAAGCCCTATGCTATGCATGAATTAATCCTAAACATGGCATGAATGCTAACAAGGCAAGCATAGGTCAAGCATGGCATATCATGGATCAAGCAAGTAATCTATGACAAGATTACACTAAGTTCTTAGAATACTTACTGTACCGGGTACCCACTTACTCTCTTCTGGGTTGTTCCACAACCCTCGACATACTCAAGATCCAACCTGAACTGATTTAGGTCCAATCCAAATCGTGTGGTCATCCGACCACTCATCAAATAGCCATCCCTTGGCTAACATATCCTATTCCTGACATCATCTGATGTCTACCCAAGATGAGCTCTTCCATCCTTACTAATACTACTACGGTTGACCACCTAGTGAGGTCTGGACGGGCTGTCCATTACCGTGGACTCGGCTATTCGAATAGATTTGACACTCTGCAGAGGTTGCGCACTTTACCCACACCATGAAGCACCTGGCCCTGGCCTCGAGACCACTCGGGTGGACCAGCATTGCTTCAACAAAACCTACCTGACCTGTGGTCCTTCATCGTACCACCGGCACTCTTCCTGCCCCAGAGGTCAGCCTTGGGTGGCCCCTGTGTCCTCATGACACCAGCCACCGTCGTGGCCAAACTCTGTAGACCCAAACGGGGACTCCCAGGCTAAACCAATCAACAACTGGGCTCACAGGGTTATCGCCGCTTACCTGATCAGGGTAGCACGCCGCGCATAACCCTCCCTCTTTGGAGGTACCGATGAAAGATCATGCAATCAAGCCCGGTTAGGGCCGTCCCATACCGGCAAATGTGGTTGCACGAGTATGCCCGGACAGGTGACTCAAGATCAACCGACTAAATATCCTTTATTCAACCCACTCAACCTATCCATCATCGTACTATTCCACTGACAATAGTAAGTGCTATCATAGCAAGATCATAGTACTGATAATCATGGCATGAGATCAATCATAATACTAGCATGGCAATGCTATTGGCAATATGGAAATAAGACATGGCACAAGATGAATAGGAATGCTAGTGTCTAATACCGATGTCACCACCGGTGTATGCAAGTGCAACCTAACAGGCGATACAAATAAGCACACAGGTGCAAGGAAAGTCATCACGCAAGTTCGGAGCTCATGGAAGAGGTTGGCTTGCCTGAGGGTTGACGAATACGCCGGGAAGAAATGCGATCACCTCGCGGAAGAAATCGCCGGAAAGGGGTCTCTCTCAAAGGGCTCGATCGGAGGGCAAGGGCAAAACGGTTATTTCCACTGTGTGAACACAATATGGAAATAATACCATCGCAACGGGCTCGATGAGACAAAAACGTGGGCGCTGGATTTACCTGATTCCGAGCTACGGTCGCGGAGATACGGGCGTTTAAGCACCAGGGACCCATCTGTAAAAATATTCCTACAAACAGGCCCCTGGCTGCAAAAACAGAACGCGCATTCTCAGAAAATACGTTTTCCTGCAGAGAAAACGTACTTTACATGGAAACCGCGGGTAAATACACCTTCCACTGCAGAAAGCGTAAAACGAAAAATGTGCCTTCACTTAAAACACGCTGACCCGGGGGGTTGACTCCTCTCTCTCTCACTGACGGCGGGGCCCGCCCTATCCTCTCTCTTTGTCCTCCCCTGGGTCGTCTCCTAGCCCGCAACCGAGGGCAGAGCCGGCGCCGGCCGGGCTCAATGTCGACGTGCGGGGCCACGGCGGCGCCTGTGGAGGGGCGGGGCGAGCTCGCGGTGCCCGACCGCATCCGCAGGTGGTTGCCAGTGCTCGGGAGCTGGCCGGCAGCGCCGTCTCCACTGACCGGAGCGCGGTGGCGCAAGGGCCTTGGCGATGCCGCTCCGGTAGGGCTTCCCCGAGGGAACGAAGGACGGCGGAGGCTCATCCAGTGCCTAGAGAGGCTGGGGACGACAATGGAAAGGAGAGGAAGAGTCAGAGCGCTCGAATTCCTCGCGGACGCCGGCGGCAGGGCTTCGGCCATTGCGGGGAAAAGGGAGCTCCGAGGCTCGAGGGGAGAGGGGCTGGGCTCGATGCTCACCGGGGAAGGCTCGGGCACGCTATTTATAGCTCAGGGACGGCCTCTCTCGACGACAGCCGAAGCTCCGAGATGCACGGCGAAGCAGCGGGGCTCCGGCGGTTGACATAGGCGGCTAGGAGCTTCGGGACGAGGGGGAGAGGTCTCTGGACGATTCACACGCGCGTTGGACAGCTCTACGGCACTCCCGAACGGCCTGGAATGCGCTGAAGATCCGCTACCGACGAGATAACGCACAGAGCGCGGTTTTGGTACGCTCTGCCCGTGGTCACCGCGTTTCCACGGCGATGCCACGACGCACTCGATGCCAAACCATGTCTAGGCTATTCTCCAAGCTTCGCTGACTTGACCTATGTTGTTGAATGACCCAAGAGAGAACCGAGGTGACTGCACCATGGTCAAACAATTGCCAATAGCAACCTGTTTGTGCTGTGGTGTGGCCACCACATTGCTCCTCTTGGCCTGGTCTTTGGCTGAGGTTGAGAACTCACTAGAGTGAGTATCTTGGCCAAAATGCAGCACAAATGAGCAAGTCTAGCTGGTACTTCCTTTGTAACTTGGCAATCTGACCAGATTTGAAAATGAGAGAGCTGGGGAAAATTGGCTACATGGACTTGGATAATTTTTGGAGGAGATCAATGATTTGGTCATATGGAGACACTGTAAAGATTTCATACCATTTGCATAATTTAAAATTGTACTTTCTTCACAATGCTCCAATCTGGACAGGAACTTGAGAAAATTGCTAAGGAAGATTAGCTAGATGGAATGGGCTAAATTTTGGAGGACAAGAGTAATTTATCATATTTAATTACCCTGCAAAATTTTAGCCCAAGGAGATCAAGGAATCATGCACTTCCTTTGCAAACAGGAAATCTGGACAGAATTTGCAAATGGAAGTGGTGCTCAAAATTTGAATTGGGGAACCTGATATTTTGCTGGAAATGGAGAAGATATGGATATAAGAAGCTCCACAAATTATTTGGGATTTTTCCTAGCTACCAAAATGGTAGTTCCTTTGGAAATGCCCCAAATTGGAATATTGGCTTTAAATAGGAAAAGGCAATTCCCCTAATTTAATTATGGCCAATATTTTTATGAGAGCTCAATATATCCACAAAGAATATCTCCACAAGTTTTCATAACCTCTGGAGATGGATAGATATTTTCCTGGATTTAATTCCTCAGAAAGGCAGAAAAAGGAATTAATTCTAGATGAGAAATATTGCATATGACTTAGCAATATTTTTGCACATCTAGGGTTTATGAGGGAAGAAGAATCTCAGGAAATTTTGGGAGGATCAACAGAGCAAGGGAAAGGATAGCTCCTTTGCAAACACAAAGGCAGGATTTCCAGTTCCAATATTTCGGAACTAGGATTGGAATGAGGCTAGGGGTTGGCTGACGGAAGGTTGACTGGCACAAGAGCATGGGAGAGGCACTGAGAGGTTGGGGAATGACTGGATTCACCTGGTCACTTGCCAAATTCCAGAGGAAAAATTCAGGAGAGAAAAGCTAGGAAGGAATAACAGCACAAAAATCGATAACCCGGTTTTTGGGGTGTTACAAACCTTCCCCCCTTAAAAGAATCTCGTCCTCGAGATTCCTAGGGTTAGCTTAAAACAAAACTACTATGCCTCCTAGAAAAAAAACCCCTGGGCTGGGTCTTAACTCTGCGGTTGAAAACAACCGGGTTAAAAGTACCGAAAACTGGTACACCCAGATCGAGACACGGATATCGTGGGATCTACTCCATAGGCAGGGGCCGCTGGGTAGCCCTGGCGTTTTCAGAAAAAGCAAAATCTCCTTTTTCCAAAATGCTCGGGGTATCGCAGTGAACAGTGGCCTCTACCGCTGACAGGTGGGACCAGGGTCCACTGGCAGCCTTCTTCTATCTCCAGCCAACGGCTCTCTCTCGCTTCCACGCTGTACCGAGTGCGGCTAGGCACTGCGCACGCCTAGCACCCTACGAGGGTAGTGCGCGGCGCGCACGAGACCGACGTAGAGAGCACTCCCATCGCGTGCCAATGCCGGTCGGCACTGCTCGCGAATTCGCCTCCTGGACGCCGGTGATCGAGCGGCGTGCGGTCTCCTGGACCTTGCTCACCGTACACCAGATTGGGGCTATAAAAATGACCGCGGTTCCTCTCTTCCTATCACCTCGCACTCTACCTCACTTCTTTCTCCTCTCTTCCTTTCCTTCTGGTTGCAGGGGCGCGAGGCAATGCGCTAATGGCGGGCGTGGGCTCGGAGCTGATCACGATCCTTCTGGCTGGCATGCTGGCGGCATTGGTTGGCGGCTCGCTGCTGCTGTGCGCGATGATCCTCGATGATCGCCGGGATGCTCCTGCCAGAGGGCCGGCTGGAGGTCAACTACGCCGTCTCAGGCCGGCAGAATGAGCGTGGCTGCGGCGGCGAGGGGCGGCTGGTCAACATCACACAAGACGATGACAGAGGCACCGCTGGGTCTAGGGTTAGTGTGGTGCGGTCAGTGGAGCTTCTACCAGTGTGGAGACCACGCTGCTAGTTGCTCCTTGCTGAACAACATCCACAATAGGTGGGGCTGGGGTCAAATCCGGGTTTAGGTCTTGGGCTCGAAGGGTTGGACCGGTCTATGCTGCAATAAAATGTCCTAGAATTGCTCCGAGATTGCAACCGGCGTGCAGACATTGCTCACACGACACACATGCAATCTAAACTAATATGCAGGCAGATGCAGAATGCACATGATAGCAAACTACAGGCAGAAGAAGGAAACATATCGAGCAGATTACACTAAGGTGATTTAATGCTAGTGGGTGTATGTACTCCTGGTATACATACACCTACACCAGCTCGCATTTTATTATAGACTCTGAGCGAGTCCAATGTTGTTATTAGGTGTAAGTGCTTTACTGACTAAAAATCTTGTTAAGAGTCCACTGCCAGCTATGTTAAACATTTCTGCTTAACAGAGTGACAGATGAACCAAGCACACAGAGCAAACAGGCATACATAATTTAACAACAGCACATAGGCATAAGCAGTACAGGCAATACAAGCACACAGCATTACTAGGCAGCTAACAACAACGCTCACTCCGGACTACAGAGTCCTAAACGCAGGCGAAGAAATAGTCTTCGCACACACATCTACTCGCGGCATCTCCTGGCTTCGACCACTGTTGGAGCCACAATTGGGCCTACTTCCGCTGGGGCTCTCCTGGGGGACGGAGACTGAGCCAACTTCCATCTTCATCGTCGGACACCTCTATGGGCTGGGGCTCAACTGCTGGAGCTGTAGCGGGAACTTGACCGAACACATCCCGACGACGAAGTCGCCGGATAGCTCCTTGAATGGAATTTGGGTGGATGTTGACTGGGCGGAATAGGTTTACAGATTGCGAGGGTGGTACTAGCTGTGAAGGTGGCACTGGGTTTGGCAACAGGGAACGGGTGGTCTGGGATGCAATTTCATGGGCCGCACGGTATGCTTCCGTAACAACCTGTGTAGTGTCTTGGTCAATGGCTTGGAACTCTTTTAGAATGCCAGAGAGCAGAAGTCCCTGGGCATCAATATACTGGACTAGGCGAGCTATGGTTGGGTCAACATCTCTCACTATGCTGGAGAACCTGCCAGTTGTGTCCGACGAAGATGGAAAATAGCGGAACTCTTGCATCTCCGTGACTTGCGGAAACTGACTACGAAGACGGCCGATGGCTCCTGCGGCAGCCATCTGGACAGCCAACGTGGGGGTGGGCATGGGTTTGCCCTGAAAATTCATGGGCTTCCCATCCGCCGTTGGACCTGGGCTGATATGCACCTTTGCATAAAATCGGCAAAGGTGGGGAACAGGGTCCGACTGGAACACCAGATACACCGGAGGGGTACTACAGCCAACGGCTCGAGTGAGCACACTCGAAAGGATGCGCGGAAAGCCGGAACATCCATCACCCAAGGTTCGGCTATGGAAAGTGGGTGCTATGGGGGTTTTGGAGGAACTGGCCATGGCTACTAGTTTGAAGGTACTAGCGTGGGTTCTCTTGCAGGGTTCTGGCTTACTGAATAGGGGGAGCTACGGCTCGCAGCTGGGAGGGGCTTAAATAGGCAGTCGGCTGGAACACACCAGCATGGCGTGGATCCTTCTCATGCCGGGTAGAAGATACACTGGTACGGCCGACAACCAAGTGGGGTCATGGTCTAATCCAAGGTGGCTGGGTGGGCGGACAGCTGGGTAGGGTCACGTCCATTCCGACTGCGTCAACTGTTGATCCACAGTGGCCATGTCGGATGCCAGAGACGGGTCAAATCTATTGGGCTCACTACCGGTTGAAGCTAGGGGCGGTTTGGGCTAGGGTAACCTATAGCCAGCCTAGCTCTGATACCAAGTCTTGTGGCACCCCGATAGAGGGCCGACGCACGCCAGTCCCCAGGATAAGACCTGACGCACGCCAAAGACATGATACAGCAATTCCAGGAAAAAATGGCTTTACTAATATAATGGAGTATTACAATACTGTTGCTTACAACAATATTACATAACTCCAAGGCTAACTAAATGGCAGCAGGGGTCTTGGTTCCGCGGCAACTACGTCTCTGGCTGGGCTCCATAACGCACAGGACTGGCTAGGTTACCATCTAGCACGACGGATCTTCTCCTGCAACTGGCCACGTGCAAGGCCAGGTGAGTACTTTGAATGTACTCGCAAGACAACCAAATACATAGCAACCAAACAAGCAGATGACAAAGCAAGCCCTATGCTATGCATGAATTAATCCTAAACATGGCATGAATGCTAACAAGGCAAGCATAGGTCAAGCATGGCATATCATGGATCAAGCAAGTAATCTATGACAAGATCACACTAAGTGCTTAGAATACTTACTGTACCGGGTACCCACTTACACTCTTCCGGGTTGTTCCACAACCCTCGACATACTCAAGATCCAACCTGAACTGATTCAGGTCCCATCCAAATCGTGAGGTCATCCGACCACTCATCAAATAGCCATCCCTTGGCTAACATATCCTATTCCTGACATCATCTGATGTCTACCCAAGATGAGCTCTTCCATCCTTACTAATACTGCTACGGTTGACCACCTAGTGAGGTCTGGACGGGCTGTCCATTACCATGGACTCGGCTATTCGAATAGATTTGACACTCTGCAGAGGTTGCGCACTTTACCCACACCATGAAGCACCTGGCCCTGGCCTCGAGACCACTCGGGTGGACCAGCATTGCTTCAACAAAACCTGCCTGACACGTGACCCTTCATCATACCACCGGCACTCTTCCTCCCCCGGAGATCAGCCTTGGGTGGCCCCTGTGTCCTCATGACACCAGCCACCGTCGTGGCCAAACTCTGTAGACCCAAACAGGGCCTACTGTCCCAAACGGGGACTCCCGGGCTAAACCAATAAACAACTGGGCTCACAGGGTTATCGCCGCTTACCTGATCAGGGTAGCACGCCGCGCATAACCCTCCCTCTTTGGAGGTACCGATGAAAGATCACGCAATCAAGCCCGGTCAAGGCCGTCCCATACCGGCAAATGTGGTTGCACGAGTATGCCCGGACAGGTGACTCAAGATCAACCGACTAAATATCCTTTATTCAACCCACTCAACCTATCCATCATCGTACTATTCCACTGACAATAGTAAGTGCTATCATAGAAAGATCATAGTACTAATAATCATGGCATGAGATCAATCATAATACTAGCATGGCAATGCTATTGGCAATATGGAAATAAGACATGGCACTAGATGAATAGGAATGCTAGTGTCTAATACCGATGTCACCACCGGTGTATGCAAGTGCAACCTAACAGGCGATACAGATAAACACACAGGTGCAAGCAAAGTCATCACGCAAGTCCGGAGCTCATGGAAGAGGTTGGCTTGCCTGAGGGTTGACGAATACGCCGGGAAGAAATGCGATCACCTCGCGGAAGAAATCGCCGGAAAGGGGTCTCTCTCAGAGGGCTCGATCGGAGGGCAACGGCAAAACGGTTATTTCCACTGTGTGAACACAATATGGAAATAGTACCATCGCAACGGGCTCGACGAGACGAAAACGTGGGCGCTGGATTTACCTGATTCCAAGCTACGGTCGGGGAGATACGGGAGTTTAAGCACCAGGGACCCATCTGTAAAAATATTCCTACAAACAGGCCCCTGGCTGCAAAAACAGAACGCGCATTCTCAGAAAATACGTTTTCCTGCAGAGAAAACGTACTTTACTTGGAAACCGCGGGAAAATACACCTTCCACTATAGAAAGCGTAAAATCGAAAATGCGCCTTCACTTAAAACGCGCGGGCCCAGGGGGTTGACTCCTCTCTCTCTCACTCACGGTGGGGCCCGCCCTATCCTCTCTCTTTCTCCTCCCCTGGGTCGTCTCCTAGCCCGCAACCGAGGGCAGAGCCGGCGCCGGCCGGGCTCAATGTCGACGTGCGCGGCCACGACGGCGCTTGTGGAGGGGCGGGGCGAGCTCGCGGTGCCCGACCGCATCCGCAGGTGGCTGCCAGGGCTCGGGAGCTGGCCAGCAGCGCCGTCTCCACTGACCGGAGGGCGGCGGCGCACGGGCCTCGGCGATGCCGCTCCGGTAGGGCTTCCCCGAGGGAACGGAGGACGGCGGAGGCTCCTCCAGTGCCTAGAGAGGCTGGGGACGACAATGAAAGGAGAGGGAGAGTCAGAGCGCTCGAATTCCTCGCGGACGCCGGCGGCAGGGCTTCGGCCATTGCGGGGAAGAGGGAGCTCCGAGGCTCGAGGGGAGAGGGGCTGGGCTCGATGCTCACCGGGGAAGGCTCGGGCACGCTATTTATAGCTCAGGGATGGCCTCTCTCGACGACAGCCGAAGCTCCGAGATGCACGGCGAAGCGGCGGGGCCCCGGCGGTTGACATAGGCGGCTAGGAGCTTCGGGACGAGGGGGAGAGGTCTCTGGACGATTCACGCGTGCGTTGGACAGCTCTACGGCACTCCCGGACGGCCTGGAATGCGCTGGAGATCCGCTACCGACGAGATAACGCACAGAGCGCGGTTTTGGGATGCTCTGCCCGTGGTCACCGCGTGTCCATGGCGGTGCCACGACGCACTCGACGCCAAACCATGTCTAGGCTATTGTCCACGCTTCGCTGACTTGACCTATGCTGCTGAATGACCCAACAGAGAACCGAGGTGACTGCACCATGGTCAAACAGTTGCCAACAGCAACCTGTTTGTGCTGTGGTGTGGCCACCACATTGCTCCTCTTGGCCTGGTCTTTGGCTGAGGTTGACCACTCACTAGAGTGAGTATCTTGGCCAAAATGCATCACAAATGAGCAAGTCTAGCTGGTACTTCCTTTGTAACTTGGCAATCTGACCAGATTTGAAAATGAGAGAGCTGGGGAAAATTGGCTACATGGACTTGGATAATTTTTGGAGGAGATCAATGATTTGGGCATATGGAGACACTGTAAAGATTTCATACCATTTGCATAATTTAAAATGGTACTTTCTTCACAATGCTCCAATCTGGATAGGAACTTGAATAAATTGCTGAGGAAGATTGGCTAGATGGAATGGGCTAAATTTTGGAGGACAAGATTAATTTATCATAATTAATTACCCTGCAAAAGTTTAGCCCAAGGAGATGAAGGAATAATGCACTTCCTTTGCAAACAGGAAATCTGGACAGAATTTGCAAATGGAAGTGGTGCTCAAAATTTGAATTGGGGAACCTGATATTTTGCTGGAAATGGAGAAGATATGGATATAAGAAGCTCCACAAATTATTTGGGATTTTTCCTAGCTACCAAAATGGTAGTTCCTTTGGAAATGCCCCAAATTGGAATATTGGCTTTAAATAGGAAAAGGCAATTCCCCTAATTTAATTATGGCCAATATTTTTATGAGAGCTCAATATATCCACAAAGAATATCTCCACAAGTTTTCATAACCTCTGGAGATGGATAGATATTTTCCTGGATTTAATTCCTCAGAAAGGCAGAAAAGGAATTAATTCTAGATGAGAAATATTGCATATGACTTAGCAATATTTTTGCACATCTAGGGTTTATGAGGGAAGAAGAATCTTAGGAAATTTTGGGAGGATCAACAGAGCAAGGGAAAGGATAGCTCCTTTGCAAACACAAAGGCAGGATTTCCAGTTCCAATATTTCGGAACTAGGATTGGAATGAGGCTAGGGGTTGGTTGACGGAAGGTTGACTGGCACAAGAGCATGGGAGAGGCACTGAGAGGTTGGGGAATGAATGGATTCACCTGGTCACTTGCCAAATTCCAGAGGAAAAATTCGGGAGAGAAAAGCTAGGAAGGAATAACAACACAAAAATCGATAACCTGATTTTTGGGGTGTTACAGCCCGGACCTGGCTTAACAGCCTGTCGGCCGGCAGCATCAACACCTGGACGGACTTCGAGGAAGCATTCGTCCGCAACTTCACCGGCACCTACAAACAGCCAGGTCGGCCCCGCGAGCTGGCCATGTGCGTCCAGGGGCCGGAGGAGCCCCTCCGAGACTACCTCATGCGCTGGACCGAGCTTCGCAACTCCTATGAGGGGGTGCACGAGGTGCAAGCCATCCAGTACTTCATGGAGGGTTGCCGCGACGGCACTCACCTCAAGCACAAACTCTTGTGCTCCGAGCCAGCCACCCTGGCGGACCTAATGGCCAAGGCAGACAAATACGCCACGGCCGACTCCGCAATGCGGATGAAGGTCGCCACGCCGGCCAAACCGACTCCGCCGCCCGCCGTGCCGCGGGCGGCCGCCGACAACCGGCAGCAGCAGAACAACAAACGCAAGCCCGACCAGCCGGACCCCCGCTACGGGAACCGACAGGTCGCCACCATTGAAGAAGAGCAACCGGCTGCCCAGACCCCAAGCCAGCGTCAGCGCACCGGCAAGGCCGCCTGGCAGCCCAAGCTTACCTTCGAACAAATGCTCGAACTACCCTGCAAGCACCACTCTGGGGCCAAGCCGGCCACCCACACGCTCCGGCAGTGCAACTTCTCCCAGCGGCTGGCCCGAGGCGAGGGCCTTCCGGCTCCTCCGCCTCCGGCTCCCCGCGAGCCGGCTCCGGCCCAGGCCCCGCCGCCTGCTCCGGCCCCGGCAGCCAATGACGGCCGCCTCCACGACCAGTTCCCTCGCCAGGACGGGTCCTACGTTGTCTTCACCAGCGAGGCCACCGACAAACATAGCATGCGTCAGCGCCGACACGAGGTGAACGCCACCGCACCCTCGGTCCCCCAGTTCATGCACTGGTCCGAGAAGCCAGTCACCTGGAGCCGGGCGGACCACCCGGCCATGATGCCAAACCCGGGCAGCCACGCCCTTGTCCTCGACCCAACCATCGTCTCCGAGAGGCGCACCTGCCGTTTCTCGCGGGTGTTGGTCGACGGAGGCAGCAGCATCAACATCCTCTATCGCGACACGATGATCAAGCTGGGGCTCAAGGAGAAAGACCTGCGAACAAGCCATACGGTCTTCCACGGCATCGTGCCGGGAAATTCCTGCACCCCCATCGGCAAGATCGAGCTCGACGTCCTCTTCGGCCACCAGAGCCATTTCTGCCGCGAACCAATATGGTTCGAGGTGGTGGACCTCGACAGTCCCTACCACGCGTTGCTTGGCAGGCCGGCCCTCGTTAAATTCATGGCGGTCCCCCATTACGCTTACCTCAAGCTCAAGATGCCGGGCCTCAAGGGCATCATCACCATCACCAGCAACTACAAGATGTCGATCGAGTGCGCTCTTGACGGCAGTCGGCTAGCCGAGGCACTGGAGATAGCGGAGGAGAAGCGGCAGCTCGACCGGCTCGTGGCGCATGCCTCTAACGTGCCGGCCGTGCCGGCTCCCCCGTCCCAGACGACCGGCGAAGCATCATTCCTGCCGTCCAAAGACACCAGGCAGGTGCCGCTCGACCCGGCCAACCCCAAGCAGTGCGTCACCATCGGCGCCAACCTCAGCAGCAAATAGGAAGGCGAGCTCGTCGACTTCCTCCGTGAGAATCGGGACATCTTTGCATGGTCTCCAAAAGACATGCTGGGTGTTCCGAGGAAGTTTACCGAGCACAAACTTCATGTGCGGCCGGATGCCAAGCCGGTCAAGCAACCCCTGCGCCGTTTCTCCGAGGAGAAGCGGCGTACCATAGGAGAAGAGATCGCCCGACTGCTCGCAGCCGGCTTCATCATGGAGGTGTTCCACCCGGACTGGCTGGCCAACCCACTCCTGGTGTTGAAGAAAAACAAGACGTGGCGCATGTGTATCGACTACACGAGCCTGAACAAGGCATGTCCCAAAGACCCGTTCGCCCTGCCACGGATCGATCAAGTTATCGACTCCACGGCCGGCTGCGACCTGCTGTCTTTTCTGGATGCCTACTCAGGCTACCACCAGATTGAACTGGACCCGGCCGACCGGCTGAAGACCTCCTTCATTACCCCCTTCGGGGCCTACTGTTACATCACCATGTCCTTCGGCCTGAAGAATGCAGGTGCTACCTTCTAGCGTTGCATGCAGAAGTGCCTCCTGCCGCAGATCGGCAGAAACGTCCACGTCTACGTGGACGACATCGTCGTCAAGACCAAGAAGCATTTCAGCCTCCTCGACGATCTCCGGGAGACCTTCGCCAACCTGTGCGAATACAAGATCAAGCTAAACCCGGAGAAGTGCGTGTTTGGCGTGCCAGCCGGCCAGCTCCTGGTTTTCTTCGTGTCCGCCCGCGGCATCGAAGCTAACCCGGAGAAGATCAGAGCCATCGAGCGCATGCACAAGCCGGCCAAGCTCGTCGACATCCAGAAGTTCGCTGGTTGCCTTGCCTCGCTTAGCCGGTTCATCAGCCAGCTGGGCGAGAAGGCGCTGCCTCTTTACCAGCTCATGAGGAAGTCTCCCAAGTTCGAGTGGACCGACCAGGCGGATGCGGCGTTCCGCGACCTCAAGCGCGCACTCACTACCGCGCCCATCCTGGCGGCGCCGGCTGAGAAGGAGCCGATGCTCGCGTACATCGCGGCCACCACCCGCGTGGTCAGCGTCGTGTTGGTGGTGGAGCGGCCAGAAGAAGGCAAAGCGCTGCCGGTCCAGCGCCCCGTCTACTACCTCAGCGAGGTCCTTTCCGCCTCCAAGCAGAATTACCCCCACTACCAGAAGATGAGCTACGGTATATACTTCGCCGCCAAGAATGTCAAGCAGTACTTCCAGGAGCACACCATCACCGTGGTGAGCACGGCCCCGCTCGGCGAGATCATGAGCGGCCGGGACGCGACCGGCCGGATCGCCAAGTGGGCCATCACCCTCACCGACCACGAGATCCGGTACGAGCTGCGCACCACCATCAAGTCGCAGACCATGGCGGACTTCCTCGTCGACTGGGCCGAGACCCAGTTCGTGCCGCCTCCCCCGGACTCCACGCATTGGCGCATGCACTTTGACGGCTCGAAGATGCGAACCGGCCTGGGAGCCGGCATCGTCTTATCATCCCCTAAGGGGGACCAGCTCAAGTACGCGCTCCAGATTCTCTTCACCGCCTCCAACAACGTGGCTGAGTACGAAGCGCTCGTCCACGGCCTCCGGCTCGCCAAGGAGATTGGAATCCAACGCATCATCTGCTTTGGCGACTCCGACCTCGTGGTGCAGCAGGTCTCTGGCGAATGGGACGCCAGGGACGCCAACATGGCCAGCTATCGGTTCCTCGTCCAGCAGCTCACCGGCTCCTTCGAGGGCTGTGAGTTCCACCACGTCCCCCGAGCGGACAACGAGGCAGCCGATACGTTGGCGAAAATCGGCTCCACCCGGCAGGCCATCCCAGCCGGCGTCTCTCTCGAACGGCTGCTCAAGCCTTCGATCAAACCTTCCCCCGAATCAGAATCAATCTTTGTACCGGCTGCTCCGGCTACCCCGCCAGCACCCACGGTCCCGGCAACAACACCGACTCCGCCGGCTCCGATGTACGGCATCCCCACGGCGGCTAGCTCCGACCCTACGGCCGTCCTGACCTCATTCGCCGCGCTTCTCGCTGACCCAATCCCGGGGGCTGGCGAGCCGGTCCCGGGGGCCGGAGGGCCAGTCCCGGGGACTGACGGGCCGGCTCCGGTTGCCCCCGGCGTCCCACTCGAGCTCGAACCAACCCCCGTCTCGGCCCCCTCGTGGGCACAACCCATCCTGGCTTTCCTACTGCGCGGCGAACTCCCTCCTGACAAAGACAAGGCCCAGCAGATCCAACGCCGCGCCCCGGCTTACAGCATCATCAACCGCGAGCTAGTACATCGTAGCACCACCAGCGTGTTCCAACGCTGCGTCGAGCCGGAGAAGGGACAAGAAATCCTCCTCGACATCCACCAGGGCGAGTGCGGGCACCACGCCGCCTCTAGAACCCTGGTGGCCAAGGCCTTCCGCCACGGTTTCTACTGGCCGACGGCCTTGGAAGAGGCCAAGCGACTGGTCGACAAGTGCGAGGGGTGTCAACGCTTCAGCATGCAGAGCCACCTACCGGCCACAGCCCTCCAGACCATCCCACTTTCGTGGCCCTTTGCCGTCTGGGGGCTGGACATGGTAGGACCCTTCAAGACCGCCCGAGGCGGCATGACACATCTGCTGGTGGCTATCGACAAGTTCACCAAGTGGATCGAGGCCAGACCCATCAAGAAACTGGATGGCCCCACGGCCGTTCGGTTCATCAAGGATGTCACGGTCCGCTACGGCGTCCCCCACAGCATCATCACCGACAACGGCACGAATTTCGCCAAAGGAGCGATGGCGCGTTTCTGCTCCCAGGAGGGCATCCGGCTCGACCTCGTGTCGGTGGCCCACCTGCAGTCAAACGGCCAGGCAGAGAGGGCGAACAGCTTGATCCTAGCCGGCCTCAAGCCTCGGCTCGTGCCTCCCCTCGTGCAGTCAGCCGGCTCCTGGGTCGACGAGCTGCCGGCTGTCCTCTGGAGCTTCAGGACCACTCCTAACCGGTCGACCGGCTACACCCCTTTCTTTCTCGTTTACGGGTCCGAGGCAATCATCCCCACGGACGTCGAGTTCGATTCGCCACGGGTCGCCCTATACACGGAGAAGGACGGGAGGGAAGCAAGAGAAGACGGCGTCGACCTACTCGAAGAAGCACGGGAGCTGGCCCTAAGCCGGACGGCCATCTACCAGCAGAAGCTCCGGCACTACCACAGCAAGCGGATTCGGCCCCTCTCCTTCCGCAAGGGGGACTTGGTGCTCAGACGGATCCAGCGAACTGCTGGCCAGCACAAGCTGTCCTCCCCATTGGAGGGCCCGTTCATCGTCAGTAAGGCGTTGCACAACAACGCATACTACCTGATAGATGCCCAGAAATCGCAGAAGCGCAAAAGAGATGCCTCCGGCGAGGAAACGGAACGCCCATGGAACGCAGCACTCCTCCGACCGTTCTACTTTTAAGAAAAAACCCATGTATGTATGTATCTTCCCTTATGAATGCAATGGGGGCCCCAAGCCGGCACTTGGGGCACGCCCCTTTTTCATTTCTTTCGAAGGCTCGTCATTCCTTTAAGCAGGGCACCCGGGTCCAGCTCCCTAGCCCGGGGGCTCGCCGGCTCTTCTCCGAAGCAGACAAGTAGCGTGGGCAAGCAACCTTTTCCTACCCTCCCTACCCAGCCACAGACCGGCCCCCGGCTGTCTGGCTGGCGGAACCACGGGATAGAAAGGCACTTACCACGCGAATGCCTCCTAAAGAGTAGCAGCCGGGAATGTCCAAACCAAACCGTGTTCCCTAAAAAAAAACTCGCCTCTGTCGGCTCGCTCCGACCCTAGCCGGACGACTCTAAAAACCACGCGTTTTCCCTAAGGACGATGCCCCGTCCCTGTCCCAGACCGGCTCCCGGCTGGCTGACAGGCGGGGCGGAAGCTGAAAGGAACCCGTGCGCGAAATACGAGTCGAAAGGCGAAGGGGCAGGAGAGGAGCCGGCAAGCAAATGCTTTAAAACTTCAAGCGGATCCATAAGCAAAAGGCCGCTGGCCAAAGGTTTCCTTACAATACACACCCAGTGGGTGGAAATGCGTCTTATCAAACAAACATGTTTCTTAAACAAGGAAAAAGGTATGAAGTGCACATGACCGCTCAAACTGCCGGTGCGTCGCCGGCCGGCTCAACAGTTCGCCCAGAAGAAGTCGCGGCCTTCGGGTCCGCCTCCGTGGCCTCCGCGGCCTCGGTGTCGCTGCCGGTGTTGGAGGCGGTGCTCTCGTCGGCGACCTCATCGTCTTCGGGCCTTGGGGGTTGCCGAAGGAGTCCTCCGCTACCGGCTCGCCGTCCTCGCCAAGTGCCGGCAGGAGCTCGTCCGGGTCGACGTACGAGGCCAGCTCGTTAGCCCGGCGCACGAGGGCATCTTCGCGAGCGATCCGCTCCGCCTCAGAGACCTCGCGCATCGTGGCCAGCTGGTCCAGGTTGACGCCGGTGTACCACGACGTGACGAACATGAGGGCCATCTGCGCCCCGGCCCCAGCCGCCGACGCCTTCCAAACTCCGAGCCGGGCCACCGTGTTCTCCAGCCACAGCGCCACGCGGCCCACCGGCGCCCCACGACCCGGCCAGAGGGCCGCGATCACCTCTTTGCCGGCCGTCTAGAGCCGGTCCATGCAGCGCTGGACGTAGATCAGCCGGTTCTCAATGGCCAGCCCAAGCTCCGCCACGTCCCAGCCGGCGCCCTCCTCAAACTCCTATCCGCGCTGCCGCAGGCACTCCCGGTGATCCGCCACAGCCCGCTCAGTGCGGCGCTGGGTGTCCGAGAACCGGTCTGAGGAGGGAGAAGAATGAACAAACAAGGCAAAAAAGCAAGTCGAAACCGGATCGGCAAAAGAAGAAAATCGAAAACAGAACTTACGCTGGAAAGCCTCAGCCATCTCAATGGCGAACTGAAGGCCTGCGCTCTTCTCCCTCTCCAGCGCCTCCTCCGCATGAGCAAGGGCAACCCCGCGCGTCTCGAGCTCCCCCTTGAGGCGATCTACCTCAACCTGAAGAGCGGCGGCCCGCTAGGTGGCATCGGCCGCCTGCTTGGCGGCATCCTCCCGGGCCGCCACCTCCCGTCGCAGCTCTGTGGTCAGGCGCTCCCGCTCCGACGTGGCCGTCTGGAGCTCCTGCCCCAGCCGGCCTCGCTTCGACGTGGCCGTCTGGAGCTCCTGCCTCAGCCGGTCCCGCTCGGAGGCCAGCTCATCCCTTTTCTGCCGGATCGGGACCAGCTCCTCTGCATAAAAAAACCCAAGCATAAGCCACTCGAAGGCAGACCCGGACCGGCTGCTGAGCAGCCGGCCCGACTCTCGGGGGCTACACCCAGTGGGTGTGCTCACGCGCCCCCACTGGAATAGGCGTACCTTGCGCTCTCTTCAACTCCTCTTGGACCCGGTAGTAGCCAGTCTTGCCGCGGTTGTGGATGCGGACCGCCTCATTGAAAAGCGCCTGCCGCCTGGTGTTCTCAGCCTGTCCGCGCCACGAGACAAAAGTGAGACAAGCAAGAAAGGGTTAGATACGGCCCGGCTGCCACGCGGCCGTGCAGCCGGCCCGAATCTCGGGGGCTACACCCAGTGGGTGCGCTCGCGCGCCCCCACTGATAATTCAACGCAGGACAGAAGAGTCTTACCTCCACCAACGCCTCCACGCGCCGAAAGTTGCTCTCGGCAGCCTCCGCAAACCGGGCCAGCCCCTCACGGCAGTGCGCCATGATACGGCCGGGCTCCCCAGGCACGAGGGCCGGGGCGCCGACTGGCAGGGCCGGAGTGGCCGTGACGAGGGCCGGCGCCTCCCAATCCCGGATCACGTCCAGCATGGTCCTTGTCGACCGGCTCGACCCGCCGCTCGACCCGGCGTCCACAACGGCTGCAGTCGGTGGAGGGCTTGCGGTGACCACCAAGGCACGGGAGCCGTCCTCGGGCCCCTCCACGAACGGCACCACCGGCTTCGCCACCCGCCGGACCGGCTTACTCCTCCCATCGGCGGGTGCCTCCGGCGCCGCCTCCGGCGCCGCCTCCGGCGCAGCCGGGGCAACGGGCTCGCCGCCCGCGGCCGGCTCGATGGAGGGAGGGGTCACCACCGCCTCCCCCCGCTGTGCCGTTTCCACAGCCGGCACGGAGGTCGCTCCTGCCGCCCGGATCACCTCCGTCACGGGTGGAGCCCCGGACGTCTCCACGACCGGCTCTTGTGGTTCGATCGACGAGGGCCTTGACCTCTGCGTCAACTCCGCAGCGGAGTCCGTCGCACGCTGTGGGTCGGCGGACCGCCTCCGCCTCGCGCCGCTCGAGGCCCACGAGCGCGAGGGCTCGCCCTTCGCCCCCGCCTTCGCAGCCAGCACCTCTGCGAGCCGCCTTTTCTCTTCCCGCGCCGTGGCCGCGTGCTCCCGCGCCTGCAAGGAGGCGCCATCCACCGGGCCGGCAGTCGACTCCGTATCACGGAGCTCCATGGCGTCGCTGGGGCAGACAATGAAACAGGGCCTCAGGCGCTCGCCGGCTCGCAAAACCAGAAAACCAGTAAAAGTCCAGAAAAAGTACTTACCCGGCGACAACAGGCCGGACCCGCTTGGCCCGGGCCGGCGGCTTCGTGGAGGCCGCTCGCGCTCTCTTGCGAGCCGGCGGCTGGGTCGACGGCTGCCCTGCGGCCGGCCTCTTCTCCCGGCGTGATGCCTCGGCCGTCTGACCACGAGCCGGCCGGTCCTCGCTCCGTCCGCGTGTCTCCCGCCGAGCTGCGGGGGGTGGCGCGTCCAGGATCCGAACATCATCATCGTCATCATCATCATCGTCATCAGTCCAATCTTTGATGGAGGGTCCGGAGGGGAACTCACCAGCCGCTCTGGACCCGCCGGCTCCCGAGTCTCCCATCGCGATGTCCGCCTCGACCTCTCCCGAGGAATCGGCCCCCTCTTCGACGCCGCCCCCCGGCTCGAAGTCCTCCGGGTCGGACTCGGTACGCTCCGCCAGGAAAACCTGGGGGTGCGGGCCGTCTGGCGTGTTCTGTCCCACGGAGTGCTGCGGTCAGTATGGAATGTGAGCCGGGAGGGGCCGGCTGAGGAGTCAAAGGGGGGAGAAAGTTACCGTGGCAGGGCGTACCAGGGTCGCCGGGTCGTGCCGGCTGTACGGCAGATTGCCAAACCTCCAAGTCCCTGGCGCCAGCTTGAAATTGGTGATGGTGTTCACCCGCTGCGCCACCTGGGACGGCGACTGGTCGAAGGTGGACAGCCGGCAGGGGTCCCGCCGGCCCGACATGTCGCAGATCCGGTGCGGTCTCTGCTGCAGAGGCAGCACCCGGCGGTCGATGAAGGCGGCCACCAGATCGGCCGCGACCAGGCCCTCGCCGGCTTCCATGGTCTTGAGCCGGGCCAGCTCCGCGGCGACGTTCGCAAACGACCCTCGCCCGTCCAGTTGATCCCGGAAGATGGGGCGTTGACGAAGGCCGGTAGCCGGATGTAGTCCCGCGTCGGGTCGACGTTCTTCACGTAGAAGAACGTCCGGTGCCACCCCTTGACGGATTCGATGAGTTTGATGCGGGGGAACAAAGGGCCCCAGACGCATATCACCGCACCCCCGCAGGCGTACGGCTCATCCTCGTTCCTCAGGCCCTTGAGGTAGAAGAGCTTCCTCCACAACTCCACGAAGGGGAGGAGGCCGAGGTAGCCCTCGCAGAGCGTCACGAAGCTCGAGAGCTGGAGGACGGAGTTGGGGCCAAGATGGTGCGGCTGAAGATCGAACGTATCCATAAAGTAGCAGCAGAGCTGGCTCACCGGCAATCCGAAGCCGCGTGAGAAATGCCAGGCGAAAACCACGAACTCCCCCTCCTGGGGTTCGGGCGCCACCTCGCCGCCCGGCGGACGGGCGGCCACGCGGTCCTCCGACGGCAGCATCCGGGCGCGGCGGAGACGCGCGATGTCCTCCTCGGTGATGATTGACCCGTCCCAGCCGCCGGAAGGTCTGTCAGCCATCTTCGCGGCGACCGAGCACGAGGAAGAAGGTGGGCGGCGCAGCGACGCGAACCGAAGCAACGAGCGGCGCGAGAGAAGGAAGACGAAGGGGAGAGGGGCGCGTGAGCTGCCTCCACCCCTCCCCCTCCCCTTATAAACACGGGGCGGTGCCCGGGGGACGTGGGGATTAACTGCGCCCACTCCCGCAGGACGTGGGCATCGTGTGCCCTGGCCGCTGGCGTCCAGGCGCAGAGGATCCCGGCCTGCGTTCCGAGGCCAACCAGGCTAGGCCCGTGGCCTATCGGACTAGGCCCGGGAAGGCGTCCCGTCGGGCCACAGGCGCGGGGCCCACGACATCATTACGCCCCGCGTGGCGCGCTGCGGTCCGGCACGAGGCTCGAAGCGGCGCGACGGGACCCGAGGCGTCGGAAGCATCGGCCGACGTGGCCGCCCGGCCGGCCCGGCACGACCGGCGGGCGTGGCCGGATAAAACCGCCGGTTGCCCCTCGTCAGGCGGACGTGGGCCCCCGCCGGCTTCGGGGACTACTGACGGGGTTATTAACCCTGGGTATGCCAAAGGGAGGTAGTTTCGGCTCCTCCCCGAAGGAAAAACTATACGGCCGGCTGGTCTGTGGCCGGCTGCCTCTCTGGCTGGCTAACCCCTTGCCGGCTGGTCCGCGACCGGCAGTGAGGAGCCGGCTGGTCCCCTGGTCGGCTGGCCCACGGCCGGCTGAGTGGAAGCCGGCCGTCTGGCCCCCGGCCCGGCACGCTTTGGCCGCTACGCGACTAGCTCGTCCGCTGACCTCCGGGCGGGCAGGTACCCGTCCCTTCCTACTGCGGCCGGGTACGCTGACAAGACGCGACCCCCACGACGAACTCCGATGTAGCTACAGCGGACGCTGACGCACGGACGCGCATGGCTACAGTCCGGCAGACCGTACCGCTGACTAAGGACTGATTGGGACCAGGCGCAGCCACAGTACCTCTGCGGCGCCGTCCACTCCGTTACCTGCCCCGGCATGGCTACAGCGTCGCCGGCCGTACCACTGACTTCGGCCGGCTGGCGCAAGACGACGCCGGGCGGGGTGGCCCGTGCCGCGGCAGGTGAGCGCGGGCCAATAGAAGAGCCAGCTGACGGGCCCCAGCTGGCAGTGGGACCGCACAGCCGGCGGGCCCTGCGGGCGACAATACGGCCCAGCCGGCGGGCCCCCTGGCCGGGTGGAGAGGCTGCCAGCCGGGTCCCCCCTGTAACATCTTAAGAATACTATACACCGGGGGGTTGGCCTAAAAAACCCCCCGGAGCCCCCATGCATCGGGCAAGAAAGAGAGAAAGGAGGAGACGCACGAAGGCATTCGCCCCTCTCTCACACTCACACATAGCAGGGGAAGAGGAGCCGGCTGCTCCTTCTTCTACCTCCAGACAAACAGCTCAAGGAGCATCCTTGTAACACCTCTCCCCATCCAACCAGACCAGCAAGACTAGGGGTATTACCTCCCACGGAGGGCCCCGAACCTGGGTACATCGTGTGTCTATCACCGCTTGTGCTTAATCCCGCTCCCGGAGCCCGTCGACGTCCTTCGACCCCAACCACTCTCGATAAGCCACCCCATGGCATCTGCCGTGAGAAAACCACGACAGCAACCCAATTTTATTTTAGCTTTCTGTTTTTGTTTCTGTTTTGGTGTGTTTTGCACATTATTACTTCTGTAGTAATTGTGTTTTTATGTTTTTATTAGTGTTTGAGCCAAGTAAGACCTTTGGGATGGTCTACGGTGTTTGTTGATTTGATTTTGCTGAAAAACATAAACTTTTGCGCTCAGTCCAGGAATTTTATAAATTCACAGGAACGTGCTTTTGATCTGAAATTTTTACACAAGATTGATATGCTAATTTCCCTGGTTTTCCTAATTTTTCAGAATTTTTGGAGTTACAGAATTATTCGAAGTCTACAGATTGCTACAGACTGTTCTGTTTTTGACAGATTCTGTTTTCTTTGTGTTGTTTGCTTATTTTGATGAATCTATGGGTTGTATCGAGGGGTATGAACCATGGAAAAGTTAGAATACAGTAGGTATTACACAAAAATAAATAAAGAATGAGTTCACAACAGTACCTAAAGTGGTGATTTATTTTTCTTATACTAACGGATCTCACGAGTTTTCTGTTGAGTTTTGTGTTGTGAAGTTTTCAAGTTTTGGGTAAAGATTTGATGGACTATGGAATAAGGAGTGGCAAGAGCCTAAGCTTGGGGATGCCCAAGGCACCCCAAGCCATATTCAAGGATACCAAAAAGCCTAAGCTTGGGGATGCCCCGGAAGGCATCCCCTCTTTAGTCTTCAATCCATCGGTAAATTTACTTGAGGCTATATTTTTATTCACCACATGATATGTGTTTTGCTTGGAGCGTCTTGTATGATATGAGTCTTTTCTTTTTAGTTTGCCACAATAATCCTTTCTGCACACATCTTTTTGAGAAGGACATGCTAAATCGTGAATTTATTAGAATACTCTATGTGCTTCAATTATATCTTTTGAGCTAGGCAATTTTGCTCTAGTGCTTCATTTATATCTTTTTAGAGCACGGTGGTGTTATGTTTTATAGAAATAATTGAACTCTCATACCTCACTTATGTTTTTTTGAGAGTCTCTAAACAGCAAGGTAATTGGATCAGGTTATGAATTTGGTCCTAATATAATAGGCATCCAAGAGGGATATAATAAAAACCTTCATATTAAGTGCATTGAATATGATGAGAAGTTCGGTTCCGTGCATATAGTTTTGAGATGTAGAGATGGTAATACTAATAGTTATCTTAGTAAGTAATTGTGGATTAGTAGAAATACTTGTGTTAAGGTTTGTGATTCCCGTAGCATGCACGTATGGTGAACCGTTATGTAATGAAGTCGGAGCATGATTTGTTTAATGATTGTCATCCTTTGTGTGATGGGTCGGGAGCGCGCGACGGTTTACTCCTACCAACCTCTCCCCTAGGGGCATGCGTGTAACACTTTGCTTCAATGACTAATAGACTTTTGCAATAAGTATGTGAGTTCTTTATGACTAATGTGAGTCCATGGATTATACGCACTCTCACCCTTCCACCTTTGCTAGCCTCTCTAGTACCGCGCAACTTTCGCCGGTGCATTAAACCCACCTTCCTCAAAACAACCACCATATATTTTCCTCAAAACAGCCACCATACCTACCTATTATGGCATTTTCATAGCCATTCCGAGATATATTGCCATGCAACTTCCACCGTTCCGTTTATTATGACACGCACCATCATTGTCATATTGCTTTGCATGATCGTAAGACAGCTAGCATGATGTTTTTATGGCTTGTCTGTTTTTTGATGTCATTTGCTATGCTAGATCATTGCACATCCCGGTACACCGCCGGAGGCATTCATATAGAGTCATATGTTGTTCTAAGTTTCGAGTTGTAAGTAAATAAAAGTGTGATGATCATCATTATTAGAGCATTGTCCCATGAGAGGAAAGGATGATGGAAGCTATGATTCCCTCACTAGATGGGATGAGTCTCCAGACTTTACAAAAAATAAAAGAGGCCAGCGAAGCCCAAATAAAAAAAAGAGGCCAAAGATGCCCACCAAAAAAAATGAATGAGAGAAAAGAGAGAAGGGACAATGCTACTATCCTTTTCCACACTTGTGCTTCGACTAGCACCATGTTCTTCATGATAGAGAGTCTCCTATTTTGTCACTTTCATATACTAGTGGGAATTTTTCATTATATAACTTGGCTTGTATATTCCAATGATGGGCTTCCTCAAAGTGCCCTAGGTCTTCGTGAGCAAGCGAGTTGGATGCACGCCCACTTAGTTTCCTTTTGAGCTTTCATACACTTATAGCTCTAGTGCATCCGTTGCATGGCAATCCCTACTCACTCACATTGATATCTATTGATGGGCATGTCCATAGCCCGTTGATACGCCTAGTTGATGTGAGACTATCTTCTCCTTTTTCCCTTGCACCTCCACCACATTCTATTCCACCCATAGTGCTATATCAATGGCTCACGCTCACGTATTGCGTGAGAGTTGAAAAGGTTTGAGAACATAAAAGGGGTGAAACAATTACTTGACTTGTCATCGGGGGTGTGCATGATTTAGATACTTTGTGTGGGGAAGATGGAGCATAGCCAGACTATATGATATTGTAGGGATAACTTTCTTTAGCCATGGTATTTTGAAAGATATGATTGCTGATTAGTATGCTTTAAGTATTATTGTTTTTATATCAATATTAAGCTATAGTATTGAATTTTACGTA
This sequence comes from Elymus sibiricus, assembly GCA_039707655.1. Taxonomy (NCBI): domain Eukaryota; kingdom Viridiplantae; phylum Streptophyta; class Magnoliopsida; order Poales; family Poaceae; genus Elymus; species Elymus sibiricus. The sequence continues at coordinate 74,461,588 of CM077667.1, forward strand.
TCTGAATATTCATGCCACAATAAAGAATATAACATGGATAAATATGTTAGGTAGCATTCCACTTCAAAAATTCTGTTTTTATCATTTACCTACTTGAGGACGAGCAGGAATTACGCTTGGGGATGCTTGATACGTCTCCAACGTATCAAACCTTCCCCCGAATCAGAATCAATCTTCGTACCGGCTGCTCCGGCAGCTCTGCCGGCGCTGTCGGCTCCGGCTGCCCCGACCGCACCCACGGTCCCGGCAACAACACCGACTCCGCCGGCTCCGATGTCCGGCATCCCCACGGCGGCTAGCTCCAACCCTACTGCCGTCCTGACGGCGTTCGCCGCGCTTCCCGCTGACCCAGTCCCGGGGGCTGGCGAGCCGGTCCCGGGGACTGGCGGGCCGGTCCCGGGGACTGACGGGCCAGCTCCGGTTGCCCCCGGCGTCCCACTCGAGCTCGAACCAACCCCCGTCTCGGCCCCCTCGTGGGCACAGCCCATCCTGGCTTTCCTACTGTGCGGCGAACTCCCTCCTGACAAAGACAAGGCCCGGCAGATCCAACGCCACACCCCGGCTTACAGCATCATAAACCTCGAGCTAGTACATCGCAGCACCACCGGCGTGTTCCAACGCTGCGTCGAGCCGGAGAAGGGACAAGAAATCCTCCTCGACATCCACCAGGGCGAGTGCGGGCACCTTGCCACCTCTAGAACCATGGTGGCCAAGGCCTTTCGCCACGGTTTCTACTGGCCGACGGCCTTGGAAGAGGCCAAGCGACTGGTCGACAAGTGCGAGGGGTGCCAACGCTTCAGCACGCAGAGCCACCTACCGGCCACAGCCCTCCAGACCATCCCACTTTTGTGGCCCTTTGTCGTCTGGGGGCTGGACATGGTAGGACCCTTCAAGACCGCCCGAGGTGGAATGACGCATCTGCTGGTGGCTGTCGACAAGTTCACCAAGTGGATCGAGGCCAGACCCATCAAGAAACTGGATGGCCCCACGGCCGTCCGGTTCATCAAGGATGTCATGGTCCGCTACGGCGTCCCCCACAACATCATCACCAACAACGGCACGAATTTTGCCAAAGGCGCGATGGCGCGTTTCTGCTCCCAGGAGGGCATCCGGCTCGACCTCGCGTCGGTGGCCCACTCGCAGTCAAACGGCCAGGCAGAAAGGGCGAACGGCTTGATCCTAGGCGGCCTCAAGCCTCGGCTCGTGGCTCCCCTCGTGCGGTCAGCCGGCTGCTGGGTCGACGAGCTGCCGGCTGTCCTCTGGAGCCTCAGGACCACTCCTAACCGGTCGACCGGCTACACCCCTTTCTTTCTCGTTTACGGGTCCGAGGCAATCATCCCCACGGACGTCGAGTTCGATTCGCCTCGGGTCGCCCTATACACGGAGAAGGACGCAAGGGAAGCAAGAGAAGACGGCGTCGACCTACTCGAAGAAGCACGGGAGCTGGCCCTAAGCCGGACGGCCATCTACCAGCAGAAGCTCCGGCACTACCACAACAAGCGGCTCCGGCCCCTCTCCTTCCGCAAGGGAGACTTGGTGCTCAGACGGATCCAACGAACTGCTGGCCAGCACAAGATATCCTCCCCATGGGAGGGCCCGTTCATCGTCAGTAAGGCGTTGCACAACAACGCATACTACCTGATAGATGCCCAGAAATCGCAGAAGCGCAAAAGAGATGCCTCCGGCGAGGAAACAGAACGCCCATGGAACGCAGCACTCCTCCGACCGTTCTATTGTTAAGAAAAAACCCATGTATGTATGTATCTTCCCTTATGAATGCACTGGGGGCCCCAAGCCAGCACTTGGGGCATGCCCGTTTTTCATTTCCTTCGAAGGCTCGTCATTCCTTTAAGCAGGGCACCCGGGTCCGGCTCCCTGGCCCGGGTGCTCGCCGGCTCTTCTCCGAAGAAGACAAGTAGCGTGGGCAAGCAACCTTTTCCTACCCTCCCTACCAAGCCACAGACCGGCCCCCGGCTGTCTGGCTGGCGGAACCACGGGATAGAAAGGCACTTACCACGCGAACGCCTCCTAAAGAGTAGCAGCCGGGAAGGTCCAATCCAGACCGTGTTCCCTAAAAAAAAACTCGCCTCTGCCGGCTCGCTCCGACCCTAGCCGGACGACTCTAAAAACCACGCGTTTTCCCTAAGGACGATGCCCCGTCCCTGTCCCAGACCGGCTCCCGGCTGGCTGACAGGCGGGGCGGAAGCCAGAAGGAACCCGTGCGGGAAATACGAGTCGAAAGGCGAAGGGGCAGGAGAGGAGCTGACACGCAAATGCTTTAAAACTTCAAGCGGATCCATAAGCAAAAGGCCGCTGGCCAAAGGTTTCCTTACAATACACACCCAGTGGGTGGAAATGTGTCTTCTCAAACAAACAAGTTTCTTAAACAAGGAAAAAAGGTATGAAGTGCACAGGACCGTTCAAATTGCCGGTGCGTCGCCGGCCGGCTCAACAGTTCGCCCAGAAGAAGTCGCGGCCTTCGGGTCCGCCTCCGTGGCCTCCGCGGCCTCGGTGTCGCTGCCGGTGCTGGAGGCGGTGCTCTCGTCGGCGACCTCATTGTCTTCGGGACCTTGGGGGTTGCCGAAGGAGTCCTCCGCTACCGGCTCGCCGTCCTCGCCAAGTGCCGGCAGGAGCTCGTCCGGGTCGACGTACGAGGCCAGCTCGTTGGCCCGGCGGACGAGGGCATCTTCGCGGGCTATCCGCTCCGCCTCAGGGACCTCGCGCATCGTGGCCAGCCGGTCCAGGTTGACGCTGGTGTACCACGACGTGACGAACCGGAGGGCCATCTGCGCCCCGGCCCGAGCCGCTGACGCCTTCCAAACTCCGAGCCGGGCCACCGCGTTCTCCAGCCACAGCACCACGCGGCCCACCGGCGCCCCACGACTCGGCCAGAGGGCCGCGATCACCTCTTTGCCAGCCGTCTGGAGCCGGTCCATGCAGCGCTGGACGTAGATCAGCCGGTTCTCGATGGCCAGCCCAAGCTCCGCCACGTCCCAGCCGGCGCCCTCCTCATACTCCTGTCCGCGCTGCCGCAGGCACTCCCGGTGATCCGCCACAGCCCGCTCAGCGCGGCGCTGGGTGTCCGGGAACCGGTCTAAGGAGAGAGAAGAATGAACAAACAAGGCAAAAAAGCAAGTCGAAACCAGATCGGCAAAAGAAGAAAATCGAAAACAGAACTTACGCTGGAAAGCCTCATCCATCTCAATGGCGAACTGAAGGCCTGCGCTCTTCTCCCACTCCAGCGCCTCCTCCGCATGAGCAAGGGCAACCCCGCGCGTCTCGAGCTCCCCCTTGAGGCGATCTACCTCAACCTGAAGAGCGGCGGCCCGCTGGGTGGCATTGGCCGCCTGCTTGGCGGCGTCCTCCCGGGCCGCCACCTCCCGTCGCAGCTCTGCGGTCAGGCACTCCCGCTCCGACGTGGCCGTCTGGAGCTCCTGCCCCTATCGGCCTCGCTCCGATGTGGCCGTCTGGAGCTCCTGCCCCAGCCGGTCCCGCTCGGAGGCCAGCTCATCCCTTTTCTGCCGGATCGGGACCAGCTCCTCTTCATAAAAAAACCCAAGCATAAGCCACTCGAAGTCAGAAGACCCGGACCGGCTGCCGAGCAGCCGGCCCAACTCTCGGGGGCTACACCCAGTGGGTGCGCTCGCGCGCCCCCACTGGAATAGGTGTACCTTGCGCTCTCTTCAACTCCTCTTGGACCCGGTAGTAGCCAGTCTTGCCGCGATTGTGGATGCGGACCGCCTCATTGAAAATCGCCTGCCGCCTGGCGTTCTCAGCCTGCCCACGCCACGAGACAAAAGTGAGACAAGCAAGAAAGGGTTAGATCCGGCCTGGCTGCCACGCAGCCGCGCAGCCAGCCCGAATCTCGGGGACAGAAGAGTCTTACCTCCACCGCCGCCTCCACGCGCCGAAAGTTGCTCTCGGCAGCGTCGGCAAACCGGGCCAGCCCCTCATGGCAGTGCGCCATGATACGGCCGGGCTCCCCAGGCACGAGAGCTGGGGCGCCGGCTGGCGGGACCGGAGCGGCCATGACGAGGGCCGGCGCCTCCCAGTCCCGGATCACGTCCAGCATGGTCCGCGTCGATCGACTCGACCCGCCGCTCGACCCGGCGTCCACAACGGCTGCAGTCGGTGGAGGGCTGGCAGTGACCACCAAGGCACGGGAGCCGGCCTTAGGCCCCTCCACGACCGGCACCACCAGCTCCGCCACTCGCCGGACCGGCTCGACTGCCGGCAGGGCCGGCTAACTCCTCCCATCGGTGGGTGCCTCCGGCGCCGCCTCCGGCGTAGCCGGGGCAACGGGCTCGCCGCCCGCGGCCGGCTCGATGGCGGGAGGGGTCACCACCGCCTCCCCCCGCTGCGCCGTTTCCGCAGCCGGCACGGAGGTCGCTCCTGCCGGCCGGATCACCTCCATCACGGATGGAGCCCCGGACGTCTCCACGACCGGCTCTTGCGGTTCGATCGACGAGGGCCTTGACCTCCGTGTCGACTCCGCAGCGGAGTCCATCGCACGCTGTGGGTCAGCGGACCTCCTCCGCCTCGCGCCGCTCGAGGCCCCTGAGCGCGAGAGCGCGCCCTTCGCCTCCGCCTTCGCGGCCAGAACCTCCGCGAGCCGCCTTTTCTCTTCCCGCGCCATGGCCGCGTGCTCCCATGCCTGCAGGGTGGCGGCATCCACCGGGCTGGCAGTCGACTCTGTATCATGGAGCTCGATGGCGTCGCTGGGGCAGATAAAGAAACAGGGCCTCAGGCGCTCGCCGGCTTGCAAAACCAGAAAACCAGTAAAAGTCCAGAAAAAGTACTTACCCGGCGACAACGGGCAGGACCCGCTTGGCCCGTGCCGGCGACTTCGCGCGGCCGCTCGCGCTCTCTTGCGAGCCGGCGGCTGGGTCGACGGCTGCACCGCGGCCAGCCTCTTCTCCCGGCGTGAAGCCTTGGCCGTCTGACCACGAGCCGGCCGGTCCTCGCTCCGTCCGTGTGTCTCCCGCCGAGCTGCCGGGGGGTGGCGCGTCCAGGATCCGAACATCATCATCGTCATCATCATCATCGTCGTCAGTCCAATCTTTGCTGGACGGTCCGGAGGGGAACTCACCAGCCGCTCTGGACCCGCCGGCTCCCGGGTCTCCCATCGCGACGTTCGCCTCGACCTCTCCCGAGGAATCGGCCCCCTCTTCGACGCCGCCCCCCGGCTCGAAGTCCTCCGGGTCGGACTCGGCACGCTCCGCCTGGAAAATCTGGGGGTGCGGGCCATCCGTCGTGTTCTGTCGCATGGAGTGCTGCGGTCAGCATGGAATGTGAGCTGGGAGTGGCTGGCTGAGGAGTCAAAGGGGGGAGAAAGTTACTGCGGCAGGGCGTACTAGGGGCGCCGAGTCGTGCCGGCTGTACGGCAGCTTGCCAAACCTCCAAGTCCCCGGCGCCAGCTTGAAATTGGTGATGGCGTTCACCCGCTTCGCCACTTGGGACGGTGACTGGTCGAAGGTGGACAGCCGGCAGGGGTCCCGCTGGCCCGACATGTCGCAGATACGGTGCGGTCTCTGCTGCAGAGGCAGCACCCAGCGGTCGATGAAGGCGGCCACCAGATCGGCCGCGACCAGCCCCTCGCCGGCTTTCATGGTCTTGAGCCGGGCCAGCTCCGCGGCGACGTCCGCAAACGGCCCGTCACCCGTCCAGTTGATCCTGGAGGACGGGGTGTTGACGAAGGCCGGCAGCCGGATGTAGTCCCGCGCCGGGTCGACGTTCTTCACGTAGAAGAACGTCCGGTGCCACCCCTTGACGGATTCGATTAGTTTGATGCGGGGGAACAAAGGGCCCCAGACGCATATCACCGCACCCCCGCAGGCGTACGGCTCGTCCTCGTTCCTCAGGCCCTTGAGGTAGAAGAGCTTCCTCCACAACTCCACGAAGGGGAGGAGGCCGAGGTAGCCCTCGCAGAGCGTCACGAAGCTCGAGAGCTGGAGGACGGAGTTGGGGCCAAGATGGTGCGGCTGAAGATCGAACGTATCCATAAAGTAGCGGCAGAGCTGGCTCACCGGCAATTCGAAGCCGCGTGAGAAATGCCAGGCGAAAACCACGAACTCCCCCTCCTGGGGTTCGGGCGCCACCTCGCCACCCGGCGGACGGGCGGCGACGCGGTCCTCCGACGGCAGCATCCGGGCACGGCGGAGGCGCGTGATGTCCTCCTCGGTGATGATTGACCCGTCCCAGCTGCCGGAAGGTCTGTCAGCCATCTCCGCGGCGACCGAGCGCGAGGACGAAGGTAAGCGGCGCAGCGACGCGAACCGAAGCAACAAGCGGCGCGAGAGAAGTAAGACGAAGGGAGACGAAGGGGAGAGGGGTGCGTGAGCTGCCTCTGCCCCTCCCCCTCCCCTTATAAACACGGGGCGGCGCCCGGGGGACGTGGAGATTAACTGCGCCCACTCCCACGGGAAACCCGCGGGACGTGGGCATCGTGTGCCGTGGCCGCTGGCGTCCAGGCGCAGAGAATCCCGGCCTGCGGCCCGAGGCCTACCAGGCTAGGCCCGCGGCCTATCGGACTAGACCCGGGAAGGCGTCCCGTCGGGCCACAGGCGCGGGGCCCACGGCATCATTACGCCCCGCGTGGCACGCTGCGGTTCAGCACGAGGCTCGAAGCGGCGCGACGGGACCTGAGGCGTCGGAAGCAATGGCCGGCGCGGCCGCCCGGCCAGCCCGGCACGACCGGCGGGCGTGGCCGGATAAAACCGCCGGTTGCCCCTCGTCAGGCGGACGTGGGCCCCCGCCGGCTTCGGGGACTACTGACGGGGTTATTACCCTTGGGTATGCGAAAGGGAGGTAGTTTCGGCTCCTCCCCGAAGGAAAAACTATACGGCCGGCTGGTCTGTGGCCGGCTGCCTCTCTGGCCGGCTGACCCCTTCCTGGCTGGTCCGCGACCGGCAGTGAGGACCCGGCTGGTCCCCTGGTCGGCTGGCCCACGGCCGGCTGAGCGGAAGCTGGCCGTCTGGCCCCCGGCCCTGCACGCCTGGCTGCTACGTGACTAGCTTGTCCGCTGACCTCCGGGCGGGCAGGTACCCGTCCCTTCCTACTGCGGCCGGGTACGCTGACAAGACGCGACCCCCACGACGAACTTCGATGTAGCTACAGCGGACGCTGACGCACGGACGCGCATCGCTACAGTCCGGCAGACGGTACCGCTGACTGAGGACTGATTGGGACCCGGTGGAGCCACAGTACCTCTGTGCCGCCGTCCACTCCGTTACCTGCCCCGGCGTGGCTACAGCGTCGCCGGCCGTACCGCTGACTTCGGCCGGCTGGCGCAAGACGACGCCGGGCGGGGTGGCCCGTGCCGCGGCAGGTGAGCGCGGGCCAATAGAAGAGCCGGCTGACGGGCCCCAACTGGCAATGGGACCGCAGAGCCGGCGGGCCCTGCGGGCGACAAGACGGCCCAGCCGGCGGGCCCCCTGGCCGGCTGGAGAGGCTGCCAGCCGGGTCCCCCCTGTAATATCTTAAGAATACTGTACACCGGGGGGTTGGCCTATAAAACCCCCCGGAGCCCCCATGCATCGAGCAAGAAAGAGAGAAAGGAGCAGACGCACGAAGGCATTCGCCCCTCTCTCACACTCACACATAGCAGGGGAAGAGGAGCCGGCTGCTCCTTCTTCTACCTCCAGACAAACAGCTCAAGGAGCATCCTTGTAACACCTCTCCCCATCCAACCAGACCAGTAGGACTAGGGGTATTACCTCCCACGGAGGGCCCCGAACCTGGGTACATCGTCTGTCTATCACCGCTTGTGCTTAATCCCACTCCCGGAGCCCGTCGACGTCCTTCGACCCCAACCACTCTCGATAAGCCACCCCATGGCATCTGTCGTGAGAAAACCACGACAACAACCCAATTTTATTTTAGCTTTCTGTTTTTTGTTTCTGTTTTGGTGTGTTTTGCACATTATTACTTCTGTAGTAATTGTGTTTTTATGTTTTTATTAGTGTTTGAGCCAAGTAAGAACTTTGGGATGGTCTACGGTGTTTGTTGATTTGATTTTGCTGAAAAACATAAACTTTTGCGCTCAGTCCAGGAATTGTATAAATTCACTGGAACGTGCTTTTGATCTGAAATTTTTACACAAGATTGATATGCTAATTTCCCTGGTTTTCCTAATTTTTCAGAATTTTTGGAGTTACAGAAGTATTCGAAGTCTACAGATTGCTACAGACTGTTCTGTTTTTGACAGATTCTGTTTTCTTTGTGTTGTTTGCTTATTTTGATGAATCTATGGGTTGTATCAGGGGGTATGAACCATGGAAAAGTTAGAATACAGTAGGTATTACACAAATATAAATAAAGAATGAGTTCACAACAGTACCTAAAGTGGTGATTTATTTTTCTTATACTAACGGATCTCACGAGTTTTCTGTTGAGTTTTGTGTTGTGAAGTTTTCAAGTTTTGGGTAAAGATTTGATGGACTATGGAATAAGGAGTGGCAAGAGCCTAATCTTGGGGATGCCCAAGGCACCCCAAGCCATATTCAAGGATACCAAAGAGCCTAAGCTTGGGGATGCCCCGGAAGGCATCCCCTCTTTCGTCTTCAATCCATCGGTAAATTTACTTGAGGCTATATTTTTATTCACCACATGATATGTGTTTTGCTTGGAGCGTCTTGTATGATATGAGTCTTTGCTTTTTAGTTTGCCACAATCATCCTTGCTGCACACATCTTTTTGAGAAGGACACGCTGAATCGTGAATTTATTAGAATACTCTATGTGCTTCACTTATATCTTTTGAGCTAGGCATTTTTGCTCTAGTGCTTCACTTATATCTTTTTAGAGCACGGTGGTGTTTTGTTTTATAGAAATAATTGAACTCTCGTACCTCACTTATATTATTTTGAGAGTCTCTAAACAGCATGGTAATTGGATTAGGTTATGAATTTGGTCCTAATATAATAGGCATCCAAGAGGGATATAATAAAAACCTTCATATTAAGTGCATTGAATATAATGAGAAGTTCGGTTCCGTGCATATAGTTTTGAGATGTAGAGATGGTAATATTAAGAGTTATGTTAGTAAGTAATTGTGGATTAGTAGAAATACTTGTGTTAAGGTTTGTGATTCCCGTAGCATGCACGTATGGTGAACCGTTATGTAATGAAGTCGGAGCATGATTTGATTAATGATTGTCATCCTTTGTGTGATGGGTCGGGAGCGCGCGATGGTTTACTCCTACCAACCTCTCCCCTAGGGGCATGCGTGTAACACTTTGCTTCAATGACTAATAGACTTTTGCAATAAGTATGTGAGTTCTTTATGACTAATGTGAGTCCATGGATTATACGCACTCTCACCCTTCCACCTTTGCTAGCCTCTCTAGTATCGCGCAACTTTCGCCGCTGCATTAAACCCACCTTCCTCAAAACAGCCACCATATATTTTCCTCAAAACAGCCACCATACCTACCTATTATGGCATTTTCATAGCCATTCCGAGATATATTGCCATGCAACTTCCACCGTTCCGTTTATTATGACACGCACCATCATTGTCATATTGCTTTGCATGATCGTAAGACAGCTAGCATGATGTTTTTATGGCTTGTCCGTTTTTTGATGTCATTTGCTATGCTAGATCATTGCACATCCCGGTACACCGCCGGAGGCATTCTTATAGAGTCATATGTTGTTCTAAGTTTCGAGTTGTAAGTAAATAAAAGTGTGATGATCATCATTATTAGAGCATTGTCCCATGAGAGGAAAGGATGATGGAAGCTATGATTCCCTCACTAGATGGGATGAGTCTCCAAACTTTACAAAAAATAAAAGAGGCCAGCGAAGCCCAAATAAAAAAAAGAGGCCAAAGATGCCCACCAAAAAAAATGAATGAGAGAAAAGAGAGAAGGGACAATGCTACTATCCTTTTCCACACTTGTGCTTCGACTAGCACCATGTTCTTCATGATAGAGAGTCTCCTATTTTGTCACTTTCATATACTAGTGGGAATTTTTCATTATATAACTTGGCTTGTATATTCCAATGATGGGCTTCCTCAAAGTGCCCTAGGTCTTCGTGAGCAAGCGAGTTGGATGCACGCCCACTTAGTTTCCTTTTGAGCTTTCATACACTTATAGCTCTAGTGCATCCGTTGCATGGCAATCCCTACTCACTCACATTGATATCTATTGATGGGTATCTCCATAGCCCGTTGATACGCCTAGTTGATGTGAGACTATCTTCTCCTTTTTCCCTTGCACCTCCACCACATTCTATTCCACCCATAGTGCTATATCCATGGCTCACGCTCATGTATTGCGTGAGAGTTGAAAAGGTTTGACAACATAAAAGGGGTGAAACAATTGCTTCACTTGTCATCGGGGGTGTGCATGATTTAGATACTTTGTGTGGGGAAGATGGAGCATAGCCAGACTATATGATATTGTAGGGATAACTTTCTTTAGCCATGGTATTTTGAAAGATATGATTGCTTATTAGTATGCTTTAAGTATTATTGTTTTTATGTCAATATTAAGCTATAGTATTGAATTTTACGAATCTGAATATTCATGCCACAATAAAGAATATTACATGGATAAATATGTTAGGTAGCATTCCACATCAAAAATTCTGTTTTTATCATTTATCTACTTGAGGACGAGCAGGAATTAAGCTTAGGGATGCTTGATACGTCTCCAACGTATCTATAATTTTTTATTGTTCCATGCTATTATATTATCTGTTTTGGATGTTTTATATGCATTAATATGCTATTTTATATTATTTTTGGGACTAACCTATTAATCTAGTGCCTAGGGTCAGTTTCTGTTTTTTTCCTTGTTTTTGAGTATTGCAGATAAGGAATATTAAACGGAGTCCAAACGGAATAAAATCATCGGAATGATTTTTCTTGGACCAGAAGGAACCTACCAAGCTTGGAGACCAAGGCAGGAGAGCCGCCGTGTGGCCACAAGCCACAGGGGCGCGCCCAGGGGGTTTGCCCCCCCCTCCCCCTGGCTTGTGGGCCCACGGCAGCCCTCCTAACCCTACTCTTCGGCCTATAAATTCCCAAATATTCCATGGATACCAAAGAGACCCACGAAAATACTTTTCCGCCGCCAGGAGCCTCTGTTCCCGTGAGATCCCATCTGGGGACCTTTTCCGGTAATCTGCCGGAGGGGGATTCAATCACGGAGGGCATCTAGATCAACTCCATTGCCCCTCCGATGATGCGTGAGTAGTCCACCACAGACCTTTGGGTCCATAGCTAGTAGCTAGATGGCTTCTTCTCTCTCTTTGCTCTTCAATACCATGTTCTTCATGATCTTCATGGATATCTATCCGATGTAATACTCTTTTGCGGTGTGTTTGTCGAGATCCGATGAATTGTGGGTTTGTGATCAGATTATCTATGAATATTATTAGAGTCTTTTCTGAATTCTTATATGCATGATTTCTTATCTTTTCAAGTCTCTTCGAGTTATTGGTTTGGTTTGGCCAACTAGATTGGTAATTCTTGCAATGGGAGAAGTGCTTAGTTTTGGGTTCAATCTTGCGTTGTCTTCACCCAGTGACATAGTAGGGGTAGCGAGGCATGTATTGTATTGTTGCCATCGAGGATAAAAAGATGGGGTTTTCATCATATTGCTTGAGTTTATCCCTCTACATCATGTCATCTTACCTAATGTGTTACTCTATTCTTCATGAACTTAATACTCTAGATGCAGGCAGGAGTCGGTCGATGTGTGGAGTAATAGTAGTAGATGCAGAATCGTTTCGGTCTACTTGACACGGACGTGATGCCTATATGCATAATCATTACCTTGGATATCGTCATAACTATGCGCTTTTCTAAAAATTGCTCGATAGTAATTTATTCACCCACCGTAATATTTGCCTTCATGAGAGAAGCCTCTAGTGAAACCAATGGCCCCCGGGTCTATTTTCCATCTTATATTTTCAGATCTATTTACTTGTGCTTTTACTTTTCGCAATCTTTTCCATCTATCTCTATCAGATCTCATCCTTGCAAGTAACCGTGAAGGTATTGACAACCCATTTATAGCGTTGGGTGCAAGTGTTTGATTCTTTGTGTAGGTACATCTATTGGGGACTTGCTTGTATCTCCTACTGGATTCATACCTTGGTTCTCAACAACTGTGGGAAATACTTATCTACTTTGCTGCATCACCCTTTCCTCTTCAAGGGAAAACCAACGCATGCTCAAGAAGTAGCACTGGCTTCCGGGCGAAGCCTTGAGGATGGCCTGAAGCGCCGCGGGCCCCAAACGCCTGCGGGCCCAGCTGACGACCGCCGAGGCCGCCTTCCAAGCCGCCCTCAAGGGCGAAGCGGAGGCCAGGGCGGAGTTGGCGTCCCTCCAGGCCTAGGTTAAGGAGGCAGCTGACGCCGTGCAGGCCGCCCAGGACGAGGCGGCGCATGCCAAGATGCTGGAGTCCCAGCGCGCCAAGCAGTACCTAGGCATCGCCCGCCGTGCGACCAGCGCGGTGAGCCGGCACGTCGGGGAAACCCCCGCGCCGCCGTGCGCGCACAGCGACGGGGGCTATCTTGACTTCCTCCGGAGGGTGGTGGAGGCGCTGGAGGCCGGCGTCTCCCGCGTGAACGCGGACAACGAGTCCGACGTGCGCGACCTCCTAGACCTCGCCTTGACGTGCGTCTTCTCCAACTTGCGCCGCCATGCCCCGGAGCTTGACCTCCGACGCGTCGGGGAGCGGGTGCCTGTGGGGCTCCAGAAGCCCCTCCGGGACGAGGTGCGCCCGCACATGGAGTCCCTAGTGGAGCGGTTCGTCCAGGTGCCAGCCTCCGGCGGGGCGGATAGCTCTGGCGCCATGGCGGCCGGCGACTCGGACGGCGACAGCGACTCCTCTGCCTAGGCCTCCCCTGTCTTCTTTTCCTGTTGCCTATAATATTTGAAGAAGAACTCGGCCCCTGTGGGCGTTAGTCTTTTGCGTATTACCTTTGTGTGCGTCCTTCCTTGTCTTAAATTGCCGGTCACCTGCTTGCCGTGACGTGACTTAGCTTCTTCACGTGGGGCTCGGCGCTGCTGCCGAAGCGGCTCGGCGATGGCGGACGACAGGGCCCTCGCGAGGCTCTCTCTCCTGAGGGGCTGCTCGTGACCGCCACTCCCCGGGATCGTGTCCTTGCTGCTCGTCGTGGCAGGGTCCCCCCATCGCGCTGTTTTTCCTAGCGTCGCAGGTCTCTGGGATCTCGGTAGCCGCGCGTGGTGGCCCGCAGTACCTGCATCTCCACATTAGTGTGCACAACCCTTATCCCGTCCTTGGGCCGCCGTTAGATCAGGAGGCTCCTGCTCGGTTCGGTAGTGTACTTAGCTTATAGGGCGGTGATGATCTCGTGCGTCGCGAGGTGCGGCCGGATTGTCCAGATAGCCCGAGATTCCACCTGAGACGCTTCCTGCTTGTTTGTGGGATGGTTTGGGGGCCCCTTTCGGTGCTCTGTGTTTGCAGGTCCCGGTCCCGCACATTTCCCTACCACCGTAATGTACCACCGGATCACCAGGACGCAACTACGAGGTGAGGCCTCGACACCCTTGATGCCGACCGGATCACCAAGGACGACATCAAGGGGCGAGTGGCTATATGACCGGTAAGGCTCATGAGGCGCGCTGCTCAGGAGCCCCCTTTGACACTCAAGCAGCTCTACGTCGGCAGGTCCAGTCCCGCACATTTCTCTACCACCGTAATGTACGACCGGATCACCAAGGACACAACTACGAGGTGTGGCCTCGACACCCTTGATGCCGACCGGATCACCAAGGACGACATCAAGGGGCGAGTGGCTTTTATGACCGGTAAGGCTCCTGAGGCGCGATGCTCAGGAGCGCCCTTTGACACTCGAGCGACCGCCATTCCGTCATGCCGGCTGCTGCCTCAGGAGGCCCTGGGGCCTCCCGAGACTCCATGCTACGTTGCCATGCTGCGGTCGGAGCCCCCGAGCGGGGGTCGACCGTCAAAAAATGCAAGTCCCTGAGGCGACAGGGCCTTGCTATCCTGCTCCGAGGCACCTCGGGGAGGGCTGGAGCACACGGGTCTTTGCGAAACACCAATTCAGAGAAAGAGACTCCAAGACCGGAAAAAACGAGAAAACGATGAGAGAAAAGTCCCCACCCCTTTTTCTTTTAAAAATAGAGTTCCGAAATTCTCAAACTTCATTCCAAAAAGTGGCAACTCGAACACCAAAAGAAGCAAGCAACTGCCGCGTCCGGCACCTAGGCTAGTCTTCGTCTTCGTCTTCCCCCAGCGCGGAGCGTAGGGCATCCACGTTGCGTGGGTGGGAACCCATCCGCGTCCTCGGGGGGCTCCGGGTGTATACAGCCCACTCATTATTACGTGAGAGTGTCACGGTCTTCGTCTTCGTCTTCCCCCAGCACAGAGCATAGGGCTTCCACATTGCGTGGGTGGGAACCCCTCCGCGTCCTCGGGGGGCTCCGGGCGTATACAGCCCACTCATTATTATGTGAGAGTGTCACGGTCGAAGGCAGCCGAAGTTGATGACCGAAGGTGGCCGGGCGAGCCCCCTGGCGCGAGGCCGAGGAGATCCTGGCTCAGTTAAGAGTTACCCCACGCATTACTGCATGGTTGCGCGCCTCTATGACCCAAACCCAAATGCATTGTTCCCCGCGTAGCCGCGGGATTGCGCTCCCGCGGCCCAAACATGAGCACAATGCACCCGGCGCAGCCATAGAGGTGTTTTGTCGATGAAGCCGCCTCGCGAGGCGTCGGGGCGCTGGTCGGACAGTGTCTTGAGGGACCCCGGGGTCCCGAGGGGCTTCTTCTTTTCACGAGCAAGGCGGGTCGGGAGCCCCTTTCGGCACTCTGCATCTGCAGGCCCCAGTCCCGCACATTCCTCGACCACCGTAGTGTACGACCGGATCACCAAGGACGCCACTACGAGGTGAGGCCTCGACACCCTTGATGCCGATTGGATCACCAAGGACGACATCAAGGGGCGAGTAGCTATATGACCGGTAAGGCTCCGGAGGCGCGTTGCTCAGGACCCCCCTTTGACGCTCAAGCAGCTCTACGTCGGCAGGTCCCAGTCCCGCACATTCCTCGACCACCATAGTGTACGACCGGATCACCAAGGACGCAACTACGAGGTGAGGCCTCGACACCCTTGATTCCGTCCGGATCACCAAGGACAACATCAAGGGGCGAGTGGCTATATGACCGGTAAGGCTCCTGAGGCGCATTGCTAAGGAGCCCCCCTTGACGCTCAAGCGGCTCCCCCAAAAATTCTTGTTTCCTGCCCCGGGAGGCGCGGGCCTCTCGAGGCTCCGAGACGGCGCGTCGGGCTGTGGTCGGAGCCCCCGAGGCCTAGCCTCCCATGGCTGCGCTGGCACTCCAGTTGCCGCGGGTGGCCCGCGTTACTTGTGTCCTGCTGCTCCCCCCAGGCCATTTCTCCTGAGGCCTCGGGGCTTGGCTCGGTGTTGCTTGCTCGCGAGGGCGACGGCTTGCGCCGTGCCCCGCGGGCCTAGGGGCGTCCTCCCTCTTTCTCCCGCTCGCGTCGCCCAGGCTCGGTGCTCCGTCGGTGGGAGCCCCCAGGCCCGGCTCGGGGAGAACGCCCAGGGTACTCCCAACTCTTGGGAGGGTGCCGGCACCTGTGGCCGGCGCCAGTCCCATCTCAACGTCCGGAGGTTCGACGTAGCATGGTACATAGGGCTCCACATAAGGGCCCGGTTCTCCTCCTGAGCCGTCCGGCGGGGCACCGGGGACGGCCCCTTCGAGCGGCGGCGGGGCGCCGCCCTGTGCGCGCAGCCCGCAGACCCTCCTGCGATGAGCCTCAGAGCGAAGTTGCTTACCTCTGCCACCGCCTTTGGGTGGGCCGCGCGTCTCTTGGTGTGGATTGTTTCCTCGGCGATCTGATGCGCCTTCGCCGTTGTTGCTTGTTTGTCCGGACGCCTACGCCACCTGCTCCCTACGCAGGATGGCACGCTCCCGCCTGGTCAATCCAGGCTGTTGAAGGTCCACCGGGTCACGGTGGCGCGTGTTGGCGCGTGCGTGGGGCGCCTCGTTGTTTCCTCCATGCGCTCGATCGTCATGGCGGGGCTGCGCCCCGAAACCGGCCACTGGGATTCGAAGGAGAAGGAGCACGGTGTGCGGCGGGCCCCGCTTGGGCTCGCCCTGTGCCGGAGGGGGCACACCGCCGACGGGCTGGGGGTCAAGCGCGGCGAACGAGCCCCCGGCGCCTGATGCCTGCAGCCTTGAAGAAGAGTGAGGATCCATGGCCCTCCGCGCGACGGTGACCGGCTCTGCGACGTGGTCGGCCCATGCGTCGAAGCCCCCGTGCGTCGGGCGATGATGGAGCATCTCGCTTGCCAGCAGCAGCGCATTGGGCGCGTCGAGGTCCCCCACGTAGGTGCGGCGCGTCGCCGGTGCTAAGGGCGCCGCCCGCCCGCCGTGTGTTTGGGCGGTGCGAGAGGCGGCGACGGTGGAGACGATGCTGGTGGCTTGATACCTGCCGCACAGTATTATGCCGCTGGGGCGCGGGTCTCCGGCGGCAGCGGTGGGATCGATGGGAGCTGATCCGCTGTGGCCGGGGGAAGCTTGTTGGGCGCCGGCCATCAGAGCGATGAAGCGTGGGAAGAGCGAGGCCTGGAGAAGACTCCGACACGCCCCCTACCTGGCACGCCAAATGTTGGATTTCGGGCTCCGCAAAACCCTCAAGGTTCGAACACAGGGGAATGTGCGAAGATCCCCTGTGGCCTCACCCAACCTAGCTCGCTACTCGATGGCTAAGACGATGAATTCGCTCGATGACGAGGAAGAAGATGAACACGGTGGTTTACCCAGGTTCGGGCCGCTGCGAAGCATAATAACCTACTCTTGCTTTGGTGGATTGCCTCTCGAGGAGGTATGGTGGATGAACTTGTATAGTGTTGAGGAGCCTCGTGAGGGTGCTCCAGAGGTGTTCTTGGCCCTCTGCTAGGGTTGTGATCCATCCCTTCCTCCATCCCCTTCTAAGGTGCAGCCTAGCCTCTATATATCGCGGTGCCCCGGGTCCTCTTCCCTTATCGCAATGGCGGGAAGGGATCCCACAACGGCCAAATTTGAAGGGGGACAGGAGTACATCCCCGCCCTGTCCAAAGGTGGTCTTCGCCTGCAAAGTAGCTGTCGATGATGCAGAGGTGGGCTCGGCGATGACATCCGTCCTGCGGGGCTCGTGGTCGTGGTCTTGTTGCACCGGAATGGAAACCTTTGGGGGCAATTTGGGAACCCGCGTACGTCCTTGCTCCCTTTGCACCAAAGGGGAAACTGCACCGCCTGACGTGCTGGCGCCCGCCTGTCCTTCCTTGCGTCATCTTTGACTCCTGAGGCCGGGTTCTGCATGGAGATCTTCGCCGCTCCGAAGTAGGCCTGGGGAGGCCCACCCCTTGCTGATCTTGGTGCTGCTCTTCCTCGCGAGCCTAGGGTCCTCGCGAGGGCCTTGTCTTGAGTGGGGCTACATCTGGTTGTGCTTGGCTGACGAGGTGGGCCATGCCCTGGGCCGCAAGCAGGCAGGTCTGGGTACCCCCGTTCCCAGAACGCCGACATATACAATTTGCCATTGTATTGGGTGTGTTGGGGACACAAGAGATTTCTTGTATTTGATTGCAGGGTTGTTTGAGAGAGACCATCTTCATCCTACACCTCCCACGGATAGATAAACCTTAGGTCATCCACTTGAGGGAAAATTGCTACTGTCCTACAAAACTCTGCGCTTGGAGGCCTAACATGAGTCTACAAGAATAAAGTTGCGTAGTAGACATCAAGCTCTTTTCTGGCGCCGTTGCCGGGGAGGTGAGTGCTTGAAGGTATATCTTTAGATCTTGCAATTAAATCTTTTAGTTTCTTGTTTTTCACTAGTTTGGTTTTATCAAAGAAAACTACAAAAAAATGGAGTTTAGGTTGCTTCAATTGTCTCGTCTTTATAAAGTCTTTCGTGAAAATGATGGTTCGGAAAATTGTGCTCAATTGGTAGAGGAAGAATTTATGAAAATACTTAATGAGAATTCCTTCAATGATGAGCATGATAGAAATATTGCTTGTATGAATTCTGTGAATATCCATGAAGCTAATGATATGCAAAGCCACAAGCTTGGGGATGCTATGTTTGATGAAGATGATATTTTTAGTCCCCCAAGTTTTGATGAGCAAATATATTATGATGATGGCATGCCTCCTATCTATGATGATTATGGTGATGACATGTATGATATAAAAAGTGATAGCAACTTTGAAACTTATCATCATGATTTTAATATTGAATGTGGTTATGTCAATCAAGTGTCACATGATAGTTATTTTGTTGAGTTTGCTCCCACTATTATGAATGAGAAGAAATATGCTTATGTGGAGAGTAATAAATTTTCTACGCTTGTAGATCATGAAAAGAATGCTTTATGTGATAGTTATATTGTGAAATTCCTTCATGATGCTACTGAAAATTATTATGAGGGAGGAACGCATGCTTGTAGGAATTGCAATAATATCAAGTTTCCTCTCTATGTGTTCAAAGTTTTGAAGTTATGCTTGTTTTGCCTTCCTATGCTAGTAGATTATTGTTCCCATAAATTGTTTGCTCACAAAATCCCTATTCATAGGAAGTGGGTTAGACTTAAATGTTCTTGTCATGAGATTCATGATGCTCTCTTACATGTTTCAAATACTATTCCTATGTGAGCATGATTGAAATCATCAAGCCTAGCTAAAAGGCTTTAAAGAAAGCGCTTGTTGGGAGACAACCCAACACTTTTCCTTTCTGTTTTTGTGTGTTCACATGATTAAGTTACTGTAGTAATCATGTTTTGTGTCTTTTATTCCAATAAAGTGCCAAGTAAAGTCTTTGGGATGACTCACAAGATGAGCAGAATTGATGCTGAACCAAAACAGAAACTTTTGACTCCGGTACAGGAATTTTCATTTTTTACTGGAGTGCGATAATGATCTAAAAAATTTACACAGTCTTCATACACAAATTCTTCAGGTTGTCCTAATTATTCAGAATTGTTAGAGACAGGGAAGTATGGTTACACTACAGATCTTCACATACTGTTCTGTTTTTGACAGATTCTGTTTTGCATGCATAGTTTGCTTGTTTTAGTGTTTCCATAGCTTATATTTAGTGGTATAAATTATGGGAATGTTAGAATACAGTAGGTATCATGTGGGAACAATTATGAATCTTGTCTTGACAGTACCTAAGTGAATGATCTATCTTTATTATACTAACCCATCTCACGAAGTTCCGTTAAGTCTTGTGTGATTGAAGTTTTCAAGTTTTGGGTGAAACACCGATATGAGGAGAATAAGGAGTGACAAGAACCTAAGCTTTGGGATGCCCAAGGCACCCACAAGGTAATATCCAAGGAAGACACAAGCGTCTAAGCTTAGGGATGCCCCGGAAGGCATCCCCTCTTTCGTCTTCAACATTATCGGTATATCTTACTTAGAGCTATATTTTTATTCGTCACATAATATGTGATTTGCTTGGATCGTCATTATATTTTGTTATTTTATGTTAGGTGTTATTTATAATCTTGTTTTTCAATAAAAATTTCCAAGAATTGCCTTTACGATTCTTGAATTGCATGCTTTATGTGTGCTGTGTAAAAACAGAAACTTTTGCTGTAGTGTTTGAATTTTCATATTTTACTGGAACGTGGAAAGTTTCTGAAATTTACACAGTGTTGTGATATAAATTCATTAGCATGTCCTAAATTTTCATAATTTTTTTGAGTTACAGAAGTACACTGGTTTAATAGATTGCTACAGACTGTTCTGTTTGGACAGATTGCTGTCATAGTTTTGTTATCTCCTTATCCTATAGTTTCCATAGCCTATATTGGTAGATATAAATTGTGGAAATGATAGTAAAAAGTAGATGATGTTTGAAATTATTATGCAACTTGTCTTGGCAGTACATAAAGAGTTGATTATTATTATGTGACTAACCTATCTCACGAGTTCTTTTCAAGTTTTGTGTGGATGAAGTTTTTGAGAATAGGTGAAACCGGGATATGAGAGGATTGAACGAGATACAAAAGCTCAAGCTTGGGGATGCCCAAGGCACCCCAAGTAAATATTTCAAGAAGTCTCAAGCATCTAAGCTTGGGGATGCTACGCATCCCACCTCTCTTCGTCAACTATCGGTTAGCCTATGTTGAGCCTAAATTTTTATTCGTTCACATGATGCGTGCTATTCTTGGAGTTTTATTTTTGTTTAGTTTTTTGTTTGAATAAAATACTCAGATCTGAAAATATTTATTGAGAGAGAGAGTCCTCAAATATCTACTTAATTGTTTGACTACTCATTGATCTTCACTTATATCTTTTTGAGCACGGTGTGCTTGGAAATTTTTGAAGAAATCCTCTCATGCTTCACTTATACCTTTTTGAGAGATGAAATCTTTATGCTCATGTGCTTCACTTAAATTTGGTTGAGCTTGTCAAAAAGCAATGGCAATACATGAAACTAGTCCCAAAGTGATAGATATCCAAGGAGGATATAATAAAAACTTTAATGAAGATCATTGGACAAACTAAACTTGATTCCTTGTAATAGTTTTGAAACATATGATAGTAATATGTGAGTCATGTTAGTGTGTAATTATGCTTTAGTAGGAATATTGGTGTTAAGGTTTGTGATTCCCTATGCAAGTACGAAAGTCAATAGTTATGCAATGAAATTACATCCTACTTATGGTGCATTATTCGGTGTTAGTTATACTCAATGCTCACTTATGTGAATTTTCGTTTTTGGTTTGGTTGCTTCCCAATCTATTTGCTAGCCTCCATTTGTGCTAAGTAGAAATACTACTTGTGCATCCAAAATCCTTAAACCAAGTTTTGCCTTATGAGTCCACCATACCTACCTATATGCGGTATTTCCATGCCGTTCCAAGCAAATTTGTATGTGCCATCTCTAAATTTTCATAATAAATTTTCTCTTTTGTGTGCTCGTACCGCTCATGAAACGGTGGGGGGTGTCCAATATTTTTCCATGCTAGATGTGTTATTCTCAAGATGAGTGTTTATTCACTTGTCATTGCACGAGAGTGCGGCGGTAATAGGGATGCCCATTCCCGAAATGAAAAAGAAAAAAATATTTACTTTATGTTGTCAAATAATAAATTCCTTGGAAAGTGTTGGTATGGAAGGCAACCGTGGATACGGCCCGCCATGGAAAGTGAAAGTTTGGTGGAAAAAGGAATAAACTTTATTTTCTGTTTGGGAACCGCCTATGATATATCTACCATGGAAAGTATTGTGATCTACTTTATCATTTTCGTTGACAGGAAAAGCATGCCACCCAAAATATTTTTCTCTCTCAAGTTAAACCTTGAGCTCTGGCACCTCTACAAATCCCTACTTCCCTCTGCGAAGGGCCTATCTTTTTTACTTTATGCATTTTTATTTTTGCTTTGAGTCTCCACCTTCTCTTATAAGCACCAACTAGGGGGCACTATGATCGTACTTGAGCATTGGGCATAGCTAATATTTGAGTGTGTTTCGTGAATGGATCAATGATTGAGCATGATGGGCTAGGGATAACTTTCTTTAGTGTTAATATTTTGAAAGACATGGTTGCTTGTTGGCATGCTTGAGTATTGAAGTCATTATGTTAAAACTAGACTATTGATTTGAACCATCTAAAAGTCCAAATGTCCATGCTACAAAAGAAAAGATTATGTTATGAACATGTTAGGCAGCATTCCACATCAAAAATTCTGTTTTTATCATTTACCTACTCGAGGATGAGTAGGAATTAAGCTTGGGGATGCTGATACGTCTCCAACGTATCTATAATTTTTGCTTGTTCCATGTTGTTTTTATTATCATTATTGGATGTTTTACAATCATTTTATAGGAACTTTATATCATTTTTTGGGACTAACCTATTGACATAGTGCCAAAGTGCCAGTTTCGGTTTTTGCTTGTTTTTTTACTTTAAAAAATCATTACCAAATGGAGTCCAATCGCGATGAAACTTTTTGGAGATTTTTTCTGGACCAGAAGACACCCAGTGGGCCAAAGAAATGCTGGAGAGGTGGGCCGTGGAGACCACAACCCACCAGGGCGCGCCAGGGGAGCCGGCGCGCCCTGATGGGTTGTGCCCTCCTCGGGGCCCCTCTCCACCGCCTCTGATGCCTATAAATTCCCAAATATTCGGAAACCCCCAAAAAATAACCCTAGACTCTCCACTCCGCCGCCGCAACTTTCTGTATCGACGAAAAACCAATCTGGAGATGTTCCAGTACCCTGCCGGAGAGGGGAATCCATCTCCGATGGCCATCTTCATCATCCCGGCGGAGGCCATGATGAGGAGGGAGTAGTCCACCCTCGGGGCTGAGGGTATGTACCAGTAGCTATGTGTTCAATCTCTCTCTCCCTC
This sequence comes from Elymus sibiricus, assembly GCA_039707655.1. Lineage (NCBI taxonomy): Eukaryota > Viridiplantae > Streptophyta > Magnoliopsida > Poales > Poaceae > Elymus > Elymus sibiricus. The sequence goes on from CM077667.1 coordinate 74,483,958, forward strand.
TCTCGTGTTCTTGAGATGTCACGATCTTGATGTATCACGGGCTTTGTTAATATAGTTGGATCATATGGTGTGTTTCCCTTGCTATCATGTTGTGATGAATTGAATCTTTCCCTTTGAGATATCGTTATGTTGGATTGAATATTGGATTTGAGAACACTTGATATATGTCTTGCATGCGGATACCCGTGGTGACAATGGGGTGTTCTATTGATTCACTTGATATATGTTTTGGTACTCAACTTGCGGATTCCCGCGGTGACATTGGGGTAATCTATGCATAGGGGTTGATACACGTTCTTGTCCTACTTTCTCCGATAGAAATCTCAGGGCACTCTTTGAGGTTCTTTGTGTGGATTGAGTATTATGAATCTGAAATTGTTTGATGTGTATCGTATAATTAACTCATGGATACTTGTGGTGACATTGGAGTATCTAGGTGACATTAGAGTTGGTTGATGCGTATCATATGGTGTTGTTCTAGTACGAACTCTTAGATAGATCGAACGGAAAGGATAACTTGAGGTTATCTTAGTACGAACTCTTGAATAGATCGATCGGAAAGAATAACTTTAAGGTGGTTTCGTACCCTACAAACAATTTCTTCTTATGTTCTCCGCTAGATAAGAACTTTGGAGTGATTCTTCGTTGCACGTTGAGGGATGGTTATGTGATCCAATTATATTAGCATTGTTGAGAGATTGCACTAGCGAAAGTACGGACCCTAGGCCTTGTTTTCAAGCATTGCAATACCATTTGTGCTCACTTTTGTTACTTGCTACCTTGCTGTTTTTATATTTTCAGATTACAAAAACATATATCTACCATCCATATTGCACTTGTACCACCATCTCTTCGCCGAACTAGTGCACCTATACAATTTGCCATTGTATTGGGTGTGTTGGGGACACAAGCGATTTCTTGTATTTGATTGCAAGGTTGTTTGATAGAGACCATCTTCATCCTACACCTCCCACGGATTGATAAACCTTAGGTCATCCACTTGAGGAAAAATTGCTACTGTCCTACAAAACTCTGCGCTTGGAGGCCCAACACGAGTCTACAAGAATAAAGTTGCGTAGTAGACATCACTATTGAACTTGAACCTTTGGATGAATTACTATACATCTAGCATATTCCAGACACATGCCATGCATATGCACTTTATGTTACTGTAGCATGTCTTAGCCTTGTTTGTAAATTGCCATGTTGCTGTTATGGACAGTTTTGCATTGCACATTGTTTTGCTCACCGTTGTCATCTCATTGCCTTAGGTACTAGTTCTTTCTTGTTAATTTTGATTACAACATTGTTGGTGACATGTCACTGAATTCTTATCAAGAGAAGCATCTTCTGTAGCCAAGTAATAGGATTGTGAATGCTCATGTATCCACAAGTCCACTATCATATGCTTGTTTTCATTGTGTTAAAGACAAGTTCCAATGCAATTTTGCCATGTCAAGTGTTGTATTTTGGTAACAAATATACTTCTTTTTACTAGGTTTTACTAGGTTTACTTATTTTTTTGCCATGCAAGCGCTACTATACTTGGGTTTTGCCTTTTTTTTCAATCGGTGGAATTACAGGTTGTGGTGTTGCATCTTCGTGGAGTTGGTCCCTGATCGTCCCTCCGTTGTTCGACAAAAGGTGTCCATTTGTTGTATGTTGAGTTTTGTTCATAGGATGATGGTTGGTTCATTTGTTGAGTTGTGTATTCATCCATGTGTATAAATCTTGTATTCATCTTGTATTCATTTTGTATTCATCTTGTGTATATATCTTGTATTCATCTTGTCGTTAAAACATAACCCCGATAACTTTGATTTTGAGGCATATGAAAACATGAGAGAGGGGGTCGTTAAAACATAACCCCGATAACTTCGACATGAGGGGGGTCGTTAAAATATAACCCCAATAACTTTGATTTTGAGGCATATGAAAACATGATTTGCACGTTGGACAGGCATGAGAGAGGCGGTCCGCATAGTATCCTCTCCCGAAAGATAGGACGACTCATCAGACATGAGGGGGAGGAGTCCTCGACGATCGTCTGAAACTGACTGTTATAAAACATGTCAACTTTGCATGATGTTTGCCACTAATCCATTGCTCATATGCATATGATTACTTGTTGTGATTAGGTCTATGTTTGCCACTAATCCATCTCTCACGGTTGTATATTGCCATGTTGTGATATTTGCAGAAACTATGGACAGAGACTTAGAAAAAGAAGAGTTGTTGGGGGATATAATCCGCGACGGAGGTGATGATATCACCTTGTCGTTTCTCAACGACACCGATGGTGAGGGAAGAGAGGATGACGGGCCCGATGATCGAATGGAGGAGGGAGGAGATGACGGCTCCGGTGATCGAATGGAGGAGGAAGGAGATGACGGCTCCGCCGGTGTTGGAGCCTTAACTATTGCAAAGTCCGGCGAGGTATATATATATTAATTAAGCCTCTGCTAACTAGATGCATTAATATTTTTGTATGTACATATATTAATGCTTCTTTCTTCTTTTAGTCCTCCGGATCGAGACAAACTTCTGTAACGAGACGAGGCCCGAAGAAAAGGTTGGATAAGGATGAAAGGTTCACGATCGAAGAAGTCGCTCCAGATGGCCAACCGATTGCTCCCAAGCGGACCAAAGACAAATTTATACATCAGTGCGGAGTTATTGTTAGGGACAGCATCCCGATCAGCATCCAAGAATGGAATAAGAAGAAGGATGGTGAAGTTTCTTATGTAGACGATAGACAGAAATATGACCTTTGGACCTCGCTAATGACAAATTTCAGCCTACTGCCAGAGGTGGATCTACATAACCCAGTTATACAGCGAAAAGTCAAGGCGTTTGCTCTTAAAAAGATGGCAGAACTATTCAAGAACGGGAAGAAACTATTGAACAAAAAGTTTGTCGAGAAAGACGAGACTCTAGAATTCACCGGTCAATATGCGAAGATAAAAGATCACTGGCCCGCATTTGTGGCGTACAAGAAATCAGAGAAAGCTAAGAAAAGGTCACAGACAAATAAGATAAATGCTGCAAAGAAGAAGTATCACCATGTTACGGGGTCAGGTGGCTACAATGTTGCCTGGCCTACGTGGGACAAAGCTGAGAACGACCTGCTTGCTAAAGGGGTCCAACCAACGACATTGAACTAGCCCGATCGGTGTAGGACTTGGTTCTTTGGGCATGGGGGAACTTTGAACCCAGAAATAGGGAAGTGTGTTTTCATGAAAGCTCAACTTGAAACACCCGTCAAAATGATTCAGGAAGCAATCAAGGAAGTGCAGGAAGGGAGGTTCCATCCCGACAGAGAGAAGGACGACCTGTCAAAGGCCCTTGGGAATCCGGAACACCCTGGACAAACTAGAGGCACATCAGGCTCTGTTGCATGGAAGTATGGGTTTCTGGACAGCACTGATTATAGAAGCCGAGGGAGAAAGAAGAAAGAGGAAGCAAACCGGATGCAGAAGATGGAAGAAAGATTAGCGTTGCTAGAGGAATGTACCAGTCAGCGAGTTATTACCGGCCCACCATCTCAAAAGCATGAAGATCCTTCATTTGATACTGCCCACGAAGCTACCCCACCATCTCAGCGGAAAAGCAGCGTGGCTTCCATGGAGCTCGTTCAGCCTGATATCACAGCTCCTCGCTACCCCATAGATGGTTGATACGTCCATTTTGCATCATGATTTACTACTATTATTTATTATGATTTGTTGAATAATAATGCTTTAGGGAGTAATTATAATGCCTTTTCTCTCATTATATGCAAGGTTTACACAAAGAGGGAGAATACCGGCAGCTGGAATTCTGGACCCAAGAAAAGCACATCAGAGATACCTATTCTGCACATCTCCAATGAAGCTGAAACTTTACGGAGATTATTTTTGGAATTTATAAAAAATACTGGAGCAAAGAACTACCGGAGGGGGCCACCCTGGTGGGCACAAGACACCAGGGCGCGCCCTGGTGGGTTGTGCCCTGATACGTCTCCAACGTATCTATAATTTTTTCTTGTTCCATGTTGTTATATTATCATTCTTGGATGTTTTACAATCATTTTCTAACAACTTTATATCATTTTTTGGGACTAACCTATTGACATAGTGCCAAAGTGCCAGTTGCTGTTTTTGCTTGTTTTTTACTTCGCAGAAAATCAATACCAAAAGGAGTCCAATCGCGACGAAACTTTTTGGAGATTTTTTCTGGACCAGAAGACACTCAGTGGGCCAAACAACTGCCGGAGAGGTGGGCTGCGGAGAGCACAACCCACCAGGGCGCGCCAGGGGGGCCCCAGCGCGCCCTGATGGGTTGTGCCCTCCTCGCCCCCTTCCGCACCGCCTCTGATGCCTATAAATTCCCAAATATTCCAAAAACCCTAAGGGAGTCGACGAAACACAATTCCAGCTGCCGCAAGTTCTAGAACCGCGAGATCCAATCTAAACACCATCACGGAGGGGTTCATCTTCTTCATAGGTGAGGGAGTCCTGGACTAAGGGGTCCTCGGGCCGCCGGGCTATCTCTCATAGGCCGGCTTGGTGGGCCGCTCTCTGGTTATCGCAGGAAGGGCCAGGATATGCGACGACCCCGTATGCTAGAAGGAAACCTCTGAAGACGCGGCGTGCACTCCAAGTCAAGATGAGGGGATCAGCGTCTTTACTTCTGGCTGGAGATTTATCATGTGTAAACGCTAGGTACCCCCGGTGTCTATATAAACCGGGAGGTTTAGATCATAGAGGAGAGGGAAGCTCATCTAGGGTTTTGGCTACTTGATCTCGAGGTAGATTGACTCTATAATCTTCATACACATCAATACAACCAAGCAGGACGTAGGGTTTTACCTCCATAGGAGGGCCCGAACCTGGGTAAACATCGTCTCCTTCGTCCCTTGTTACCCATCGATCCTAAACTCACATCTCGGGATCCCCTACCCGAGATCCGCCGGTTTTGACACCGACATTGGTGCTTTCATTGAGAGTTCCGCTGTGGGATCGCAAGAGGAATTGATGGCTCTCTTAATCATTAGCGATGAAGTCTGTAACGGGGACTCTTTCGCCCTCGGATGGATTTTCGCTTTCGGCAGCATTGTGCTGCACGCCGACCCGACCGGCCACCCTGGTCGGATCGGGGGTCTCGCCCCCGATCAAGAGATCAGATTCGGGAACCTAGAGTTCTCCATAGAGTCCCGGGGCGATCTTTCATTCTCTGGGCTCGCGATCTCATCTGACGAGCCCGAAGTCTCCTAAGCCTTCACTTCGGATCTCCTTCTCGACTCCGCCCTAGGGTCTATCCCTGCCGATGATCTGGCTCTTAGTCCGGATCCGGTCATAGTACCTGAGGGCCAGGGGTCGGCCCCTGCCGAACACTCTCTTTGTACGGACACTTTGGAGGTTAACTCCGAAAGTCCTAGGCAAATCGATCCGGTCGAGCTCTCGGCGCTCAACGAGGCGCTGGATCGGATCCTATCAATAAAAATCACAGACGACCCGACCTCGACCCATGCTCAGATCGGTCTGAAGGCAGGTCATGGGGAAATTTTCGACCCACCCACCACCCACTTGGTAGCTACTATCGAAGACTTAACCGATATGCTGGACTATGCCTCCGAGGAGGCAGAAGACATGGATGAAGAGGACGGCGCCCCTGCCCCTGTCAACACTGGGCGATGGACTGCCACCTCCACTTACGACGTCTACATGGTAGACACCCTCGACGATAAGGGCGATCGCACCCCTAAGAAGAATGGCAATAATTCCAGTGCGGCGCCGTCAAGGCGCCGGAAATAGCGCAAACGATCTAAGGCAAACAAGGGAAGGGAAGCCATTGCAGGCATCGGGGAACACGACACCCCGGAAGACCTCAGCGACCCTGAAGTCCCCGAACAGCCACTGCAGGACCAGGAAAGGCCCGAAGATCGGCGCGACACCGAGGATCTTAATGATTCCGAGGACGACAACTACCTTTCCCCTGTCGAGGAGGAGGACAGCCTGGAAGCCGAAGACTTCACTGTCCCCGACAACCCTGCGGATCAGGAACGGTTTAGGCGGCAGCTCTTAGCCACCGCCCGAAGCCTGAAGGCAAAACAACAGCAGCTCAAAGCCGAACAAGACACCGTCAATGATAGATGGACGAGGGTCTTGGCAGCCGAAGAGGGGTACGGTACCGATCTACCGGACCAACCCAAGAGCTACCCTCGCCCGCGGCTGCTGCCACAGTTCGATGACGAGGCCCTGGAAACAACGTCTCCCAGGCATACTCCGTAAGACCAGCCGGACCGCCCTCCCCGAGGACAGGACAGAATGGCCGGCGAGGCCGAGTACAGACCTACGGTAACCCACAGGAGAGGAAAAGATCCAGCAGAGCCTGAGGACAGGTATGACTTACGACAGGACCTGGATTATAGAGCAGGCCACACAAGATCCATCTACGGATCTAGAGGACACTCCCCCGCTAGACGGGACGGGTACCAGTCTTGGCTCGACCGCAACAATAGAGGTCGGGAACAAAACTGGGCCCGACCGACCACCGATCGTAGGCATGACATAGCTCGGGTCAGAGGCGCTGCCCACCCACTGTGCTTAACAGACGAGGTGATGCAGCATCAGTTCCCTGAAGGGTTTTAACCCGTTAACATAGAGCAATACGACGGGACAACAGACCCAGCTGTGCGGATTGAGGACTTCCTCCTCCACATTCATATGGCACGAGGAGATGATCTCCATGCCATCAAATATCACTAGTAGAAAACAGGGCTTTCGTCCTAGCCGAATCGGAGCAATAGTCCCGGTCGCGTTACGAACCGGGACTAATGTGAGCATTAGTCCCGGTTCGAGCGGCTAGGACGCCGGACGGGGCTCGGCAGGCATCAGTCCCGGTTCGAATGGGACCTTTAGTCCCGGTTGGAGACACCAACCGGGACTAAAGGGGGTGATACCCTTTAGTCCCGGTTGGTGTCACCAACTGGGACTAAAGGTCTATCTCTAGTCCCGGTTGGAGACACCAACCGGGACTAAAGGGTATCACCCCCTTTAGTCCCGGTTGGTGTCTCCAACCGGGATTAAAGTGTTATGAAAAAGTAAAACGGCTATAACTTTTGCATACGATGTCGAAAAAAAAACTTTAATATATCAAAATGTTCAGCACGAGAAACTGGTTTAATTACTAAAGGTCCTTTTCCAGTTTTTTTTTGTTTTTTTCTTTATTTATTTTCTTTTGTTTCTACTTACAGCGAAATATTTAGAGTTTTTGAGCGAAATTTGTGTGAATCACTAGTTTGTGAATAACTTTACTTTGAAAATAGATTTTTGAGTGATTCTTTTATCTGCTGTTTAATATTAGTGTGTTTTATCATTATATTCAATTTGGTAATTTTTAGGTTATTTTAAATAGGTGTTTTAATCAAAAACAGATTATGTTTAGCTCTTTTAGTTTTATAGCTCAAAAAATCAATAAATGCATGAAAAATAGCGAATGAAGTGGGAAAGGGTTGAAAATTGATGATGTGGCTTTTAATGGTGCATGTTGAACGCACAAAAATTCTAAAGTTGAAATAAGTTTAAAAAAATGAAATGCCTTTGTAACAGATGAGTTTTCGTCCGAAACCCAGATACTTCGAAAGAGATTGTCCAATTTGTACACGAAGTGCATCTAGTTTTTGCCGTAACCCTCTCAACATTTTAGCACATGCTATGTGGGTGAAATAATGATACCATGCCAAGTTTCAACCTTTTCAGAGTCCATTTGTAGTGCTTTTCAATTTCGGGATCATTTAGCTCAAAAAAATCAATAAATGCATGAAAAATAGGGAATCAAGTGGGAAAGGGTTGAAAATTGATGATGTGGCTTTTAATGGTGCATGTTGAACGCACAAAAATTCTGGAGTTGAAATAAGTTTAAAAAAAATGAAATGCCATTGTAACAGATGAGTTTTCGTCCGAAACCCTGATACTTCGAAAGGGATTGTCCAGTTTGTACACGAAAGTGCATCCAGTTTTTGCCGTAACCCTCTCAACTTTTTAGCACATGCTATGTGGGTGAAATGATGATACCATGCCAAGTTTCAACCTTTCAGAGTTCATTTGTAGTGCTTTTCAATTTCGGGGTCATTTAGCTCAAAAAAATCAATAAATGCTTGAAAAATAGCGAATGAAGTTGGAAAGGGTTGAAAATTGATGATGTGGCTTTGAATGATGCATGTTGAACGCACAAAAAGTCTAGAGTTGAAATAAGTTAAAAAAATGAAATGCCTTTGTAACAGATGAGTTTTCGTCCAAAACTATGATACTTCGAAAGGGATTGTCCAGTTTGTACACGAAGTGCATCCAGTTTTTGTCGTAACCCTCTCAACTTTTTAGCACATGCTATGTGGGTGAAATGATGATACGATGCCAAGTTTCAACCTTTTCAGAGATCATTTGTAGTGCTTTTCAATTTCAGGGTCATTTAGCTCAAAAAAATCAATAAATGCATGAAAAATAGCGAATGAAGTGGGAAAGGGTTGAAAATTGATGATGTGGCTTTGAATGGTGCATGTTGAACGCACAAAAAGTCTAGAGTTGAAATAAGTTTAAAAAAGTGTTATGAAAAAGTAAAACGTCTATAACTTTTGCATACAATGTCGGAAAAAAAGTCTAATATATTAAAATGTTCAGCACGAGAAACCGGTTTCGATGGCAAACGCCGTATGCTATTTTGTAAATTTTAGAATCCTCAAATTCCAAAAGGAAAAAAAGTTATCCTCAAATTTAAGTTTTTTTGAATTTTTGGTCAAACTACTTATTCAATAAATATTAGTGTTACTAAATAATTATTGTTTTTTAGAATAATAGTTTCAAACTCAAATGGTGAAACGTGTGACATCATGCTCAAGGGCTTAATAGGATTGATATGATACATATAACATAAATTAATTGAATAAGTAGTTTATTTTTTTAAACATTTTTAATTCTTTTAGATTTTTGAAATTCGAAAAGAATAAAAATTCATATTTTAAAAATTAATTTTATTTAAAAAAATGATGTCATATTTGGATTCCTCACATTTTTCTGATAATAATGGATATATTATTTTTCGAATTTCAATTTACAGATTTAAAGATATTAATTATGCCATATTAAATGAATAAATGGCAAAAAATGAATAAAATAATATTATTACTTATTTTATTTTCATTGAAATTCAATATTATTATTACTTATTTTATTTTAAACTTTTTATTATTTTGGATTTTTTTTGTTTTTTAAGTATTTTTGATTTTTTTTTGAATTTTTTGCCCTTTTTGAAGTTTTAAAATTAATCATTGTTGTTTGTTAATCATTGTTGTTTATCTTAATAATTTTTTGGAATTCAAAAAATTAAATCATGTGACATCAAGACCTAAGGGTTAATAGGATTGATAGCTTACTATTGTCAAGAAAACAACAAGTGCAGACTTGGAAACTAGGGGAGATAGTACTCGAAAGTTAAGCGTGCTGGGGTTGGAACAGTGAGAGGATGGGTGACCGGCCGGGAAGTTAAGCGTGCTGGGGTTGGAGCAGTGAGAGGATGGGTGACCGGTCGGGAAGTTAGACGATTTGGAATGAATGCTCCACGCTAGAGCAGTGAGGAGGGGTGATTAGAGATTAAATTGTCAAATAATTCAAAGATTTGAAAATCAGAAAAAACACAAATCAAAAAAATGTTGGAAAAAAATCAAAAATAAAATTTCGAAAAAAAATTAAATTTTTTTTTCAAAAAAATACCTTTAGTCCCGGTTGGTGTTACCAACCGGGACTAAAGGTCCTCCAGCCCCCGCTCCAGAAAGCTGCCACGCGGAGCCCCTTTAGTCCCGGTTCGTAATCCAACCGGGACTAAAAGCGGGGGCCTTTAGTCCCGATTGTTTTGTCCCGGTTGCAGAACCGGGACTAAAGGCCCTCTGGAACCGGGACTGATGCCCTGTTTTCTACTAGTGTATCTGCCCCTAAAACTTAAGGGGACATCTAGGCACTGGTTAAACAGTCTCCCCGAGAATTCCATCGGGAGCTGGGAAGAGCTCGAGGATGCCTTCTGATCTAACTTCCAGGGCACTTATGTCCGGCCACCGGACTCCTCCGACCTAAGCAATGTTGTCCAGAAAGCAGGGGAATCGGCTCGACAATTCTGGAATCGGTTCCTGACCAAGAAAAACCAGATCATTGACTGCCTGGACGCCGAGGCAATAGCCTCCTTCACACATAATATCAGGGACGAGTGGCTAGCTCGTCAGCTCGGCCAGGACAAGCCGAGGACAGTGTCCGCCCTTACCTCACTTATGACCCACTTTTGCGCGGGTGAGGATAACTGGCTAGCTCGACGAGGCCATAACCTCGAAGACACCGGCACCTCCGAAGTCCGGGATGGAAATGGGAAACCACGACATAACAAAAACAAACGCCGGCACAACAACGGCGATGCTGAAGACACGACCATTAATGCCGGTTTCCGCAACCCAAAATCTGGACAGCGAAAGAAGCCTTCTAAAGGAAATCGAGACGGGCCTACCACACTGGACAAAATCATGGATAGGCCCTGCCAGATCCACGGCACCCAAGACAAGCCTGCTACCCACACCAACCGTAATTGTTGGGTATTCAAACAAGCTGGCAAACTCGTAGCCGAGGAGCAAGGCAAGGGCCCACGCAGCGAGGACGATGACGATCCCCGTGGTAAAAACTGTGAACATGATATATGCCACTCACATACCAAAAAAGGAGAGGAAGCACGCCCTTCGGGAGGTCTACGCAGTAGAGCCCGTAGCCCCGAAGTATAACCCATGGTTGGCTTGCCCGATCACCTTCGACCGACGGGACCATCCAACCATTATCCGTCACGGAGGTTCGGTAGCCCTCGTCCTAAACCCCATTATCGATGGGTATCACCTCACTAGAGTCCTAATGGACGGAGGAAGTAGCCTTAATCTGATTTACTCAGACACGGTGAAAAAGATGGGTATAAATCCGTCAAGGATCAAACCTAGCAACAATACCTTTAAAGGAGTGATCCCAGGCGTCGAAGCCCGCTGCTCGGGCACCGTGAATCTGGAAGTAGTGTTCGGCTCGCCGGACAACTTCCGCAGCGAAGACTTGATCTTCGACATTGTCCCTTTTTGCAGCGGTTATCATGCCCTACTCGGCCGCACATCATTCGCTCGCTTTAACGCCGTCCCTCACTACACATACCTAAAGCTCAAGATGCCCGGGCCCAAAGGGGTCATTACTGTCAACGGCAACACAGAGCGCTCTCTCCGAACTGAGGAACACACAGCGGCCCTGGTAGCCGAATTCCAGTACGGCGACGATAGGCCGACGCCCAAATCAGCCATAAAGGCACGTCAGGTTAGTAAACGAGCTCGGTCTCAACCCGAATTTCCGGAATCATCTTCCTCCCAACAAAAATAGGGATACGCCCCCCACAGCACAGCCCTAGTTCCCGTAAAATATGTGCCAAGAAGGCACAACTTCGCGCTTAAAATACCATGGGCAGCTGTGGGGACCCACTATCAAAGGGAAAGTGTTCGGCTGGACCGAACTACTGCCAACACATGTCTTCGGACAAACCACAGGTACCATCTAGGACCTTCCAAGCGTAAAGCTCATCCACTCTGCCGCAACTTCTCAAGATCTTCTTCCCAAGGTCCGTTCGCCGATAGCAATCACCTTTAAAGGAACGCAACCCCCTCGGGAGCAAAGGAGCAGACATGCGATAGGGCACATTGAGGACGTCAAGCCATCCATCGAAGACCCAGGGTAAAACCTCTCCTTTGTAAACTTTATTTTTCATTTCAAAATACCTATAACAGTTGTTTCGGTAGTTTGAGTTATAAGAATTCATCAGAAATAAAGACCATCCTTTACGGCCTCCTCGTTGTATTTTAGGTCACATACTCTGTTCTCTACTCATCGACGCCGATAGCAAAGCTGTTCGGTACATATTACGATGCGACCGGCTAATAGACTGGGGGCTTGACTATAAAAATCGGCCCAAGCATCACCCCGGCACTATTGTTCATGTGTTCGGTGTCTCGGATGTTGCGTTATATGAATCGGTTCCGAATTATGTCTTGGGTCAATGGTTGGGTTGCCCGGCTCCTGTGGTTACCCTCTTACATTCCGCTCATTCGGCTAAAAGGGTAAAGGGAGAACCACTGCGATTGTGCTTCCAGCTCGCCTGGTCAAGTACCTCAGTGGAGAAAGCCGAAAACTGACTGTCATAATAAGCGAGAACCGGTCTGCAATCCGAGCATAAGTGTCAAACTACAAATCGATAGAGGTTATTCCGTGTTATACGAGGGGTTTGTACTATTACAAACCATGTGATGCTGGTTTCAACCTCGGTGTATCCGAATATCACAAAACACTGGGGGCTAGTCATCAGCCCCCGCAGTCAAGCTCCTACGGCTAAGTGAAAGCACTAAAGCATCATAGTCCGATTGCCTTGTTCCCCTCGCACTACCGCCTTCGGGCACCGATACGTCGGCTAAGGGTCACAGTGTGGAGGTAGAAACACCTCGTGTAGCATCTACATGGGGGCTGAAGCCGACGACTCGCAACTTTCAGATAAAACGGCCACATAGGAGTCAAAATAATACAAAACTTAAAGACATGATAAACCATGCAACCGCATTATAAAGCGGAACAGTCATCGAATACATGACAAAACATTCATTCATAAATTACATCCTTAGGGCATTGAGCTTCTATCGCCCGAGCACCATCCATCACGGTAGCAAAGTATTTCTCGGGGCGCCTATGCTCCTTCCCAGGGGGTGGAGGCGCGGTGCCCATCTCGGTCGGCTTGATCTTTGGCCAGTGCACCATGGTCCTTGCAAAGGCCATCCGAGCTCCCTCGATGCACGTAGAATGCTTTAGAGCGTCAATCCGAGGCGCAGCGTCGCACAGTTTCTGCACCAAGCCGAAGTAACTGCTCGGCAACGGCTCTGCAGGCCACAGCCGGATGCAGGAGGTCCCTCATGGCCGGCTCCACCATCCTGTGCAGCTCCATCAATTGTTTCATCTGCTTGCTCAGGAGGGGAGGATGCTCGGGGGCTTGAAATTGCGCCCAGAACAGCCGAGGTTCAACATCCCCATCCCCAGAGGCGAAGTATTTGTTCGCATCCGCTGCACTCCTCGGGATGTCCGTAAAGGCGCTTGAGGAAGGCCACACCCGGGTGAGCAATGCAAACATGTTACCACCAAAGGCACATTGCAGTAAGTACGGCTTACCATCCGCGATCGCCTTGACTTGGCGGAGTTCTTCTTCAAAGAACCGCCTATCAACTCGCTCCGCTTTGAGCTCGGATTTCAGCGTGGACAGTTCGGTGGCATAGTCTTCGATCTTTTGCTCAAAGGCCTCGCACTTCGTGCTGGCATCCTTGAGCTCCAGTTGCACCTCTACCACCCGGGCCTCATGCTTGTCGCTCACGGCTTTTAACGTCGACAGATCGGCTGCTGCTTGTTCGGCCGCCACCTTCTCATTCGCGGCCTCCTGCCTCACCTTTTCCAACTCGGCCTTGAGGTTCTCGCCTTCCGTGGCCACAGCTGTGGTAGCAATGGGTTAATAACACTTAGGGATAAAAATCCGGATATCTTAATCAATGAGGATAGACAATAGCCCGAATGATACAATTCGGACTCACCTTGCGTCTCCTCAAATCTCTAGTTCAGGCGATCGAGCTCCTCATCGGAGCTCTTGAGCTTCCGGTTTAGCTCAGCAAGCTCCACTGCGTTGGAGGCTGCCACCGATGGCGAGGCCTACAAAACAACTTATGTGCATTAAAACTCCTGAGCTGTCAGATTCAGACCCTCTGCTAAGTACTTTTCGGAGCTCTTAGAATAGTGAGGGACAAAGGGTGCCTTGCGCATCATTACTAATTTTTGGACATTTGACCCCCGGGTGGGTTTTTCAAACTCACCCAGGGCTCGGGGGCTACTACACTTATAAGGATTGCATAAACTTGGAAAATTAACTTTTTCTGGAAAAAAGAGTATTACGTGGCTCACCTTGAAGCCCATCAAGAGATCGTTGAAGGCCTCTTTCAGTCCGCTATCAACGGACTGAATGCCTTGCAAAACCGCACCCATAAGGGCGCGGTGATCTTCGGCGATGGAGGAGCCGGATAAAGCTTCCTCAATCACTGCCGACCACCCAGTCATGGGCGGCACCGGTACTGACCTGCCAACCCTCCCTCCGGTGGGGGATTGGACTGGCAGCTCCGGAGGCATAGAGCGCTCCGGAGATGTCCTCGGAGGGGACTGGACCGGATTTCGTCCCCCCTCTTTTGTTGCCAGGAGATGTTCCTCCTCCTGGTCTTCGGTGGCCGAGCTATTAACCTCAGCCATGACGTCGTCACCCCTGCCGCCGGTGTTCGGCTCAGAAGGAGCCGGGCGCGATAACACCTCCGCGGCCTCCTTCGAGACCTCAGGAGGCGTAGGATGTGACGCAGTCCCACTTTCCGCTAGGTCGGTGGGCAGAGACTCCCCGTCTGAGATCTGGTCGGTGGGCAGATCACGGGGTGGGCTGCGAATGGAAAGGCGTTTGCCCATTTAGAATTAAAAACTCTAGATAAGTGACCCAGAGGGTTTTGGATTCATACCTCTGGGCTGGGGGCTTAACCCTGGGGTTCCTTCGGGGAACCTTTTCAAAAGCCACAGACTTCTTATCGGAGTCCGAGTTATCATCGGCCAGGACTGCCTTTGTCCGGCATGTCCTCTTCGGGGCAGGAGGAGGTAGGTCCTCCGCGGCATCCGCTGACGCCGCCCTTTTCCTTGTGACGGGGGAGCCGCACTCCTCTTCGTCCTCGTGCTCTTCCTCGTGAGTGGAAGAGGCATGGGTCTCCTCGGACTTAGTGTCTGGAAGACCCCTTAGACAAAGACCCTCTCGGGCCTCCTTTTTCTCCCCTTTCTTCTTCTTCTCCTTCCTCTCTGGCACCGAATACGGTGCCACGACGAGCATCTCCGTCAGCAGATCCGACCGAGGGTCTTCGGGCTACGGGGCCGGACAGTCAATTTGCACGGCCTTTGATACGTCTCCAACGTATCTATAATTTTTTATTGTTCCATGCTATTATATTATCTACTTTGGATGTTTTATATGCATTAATATGCTATTTTATATTATTTTTGGGACTAACCTATTAACCTAGTGCCCAGTGCCAGTTTCTGTTTTTTCCTTGTTTTTGAGTATTGCAGAAAAGGAATATCCAACGGAGTCCAAACGGAATAAAATTCTACGCTGATTTTTCTTGGACCAGAAGGAACCCAGGAGGCTTCGAGAAGAGGCCAGAAGACCTACGGGTGGGCCACAAGCCACCAGGGCGCGCCCCTGGGGGGCGCGCCCCCTGGCTTGTAGGCCCCCCGTAGCTCCTCCAACCCTAACTCTTCGCCTATAAATTCAGGAATATTCCCCGAATACCAAAGAGAGCCACGATAATACTTTTCCGCCGCCGCAAGCCTCTGTTCCCGTGAGATCCCATCTTGGGGCCTTTTCCGGTAATCTGCCGGAGGGGGATTCGATCACGGAGGGCATCTACATCAACACCATTGCCCTTCCGATGATGCGTGAGTAGTTCACCTCATACCTTCGGGTCCATAGCTAGTAGCTAGATGGCTTCTTCTCTCTCTATGATCTTCAATACCATGTTCTCTATGATCTTCATGGAGATCTATCCGATGTAATACTCTTTTACGGTGTGTTTGTCGAGATCCGATGAATTGTGGATTTATGATCAGATTATCTATGAATATTATTTGAATCTTCTCTGAATTCTTATATGCATGATTTCATTTCTTTGTAAGTCTCTTCGAGTTATTGGTTTGGTTTGGCCAACTAGATTGGTAATTCTTGCAATGGGACAAGTGCTTAGTTTTGGGTTCAATCTTGCGATGTCCTCACCCAGTGAAAAAGTAGGGGTAGCGAGGCACGTATTTGTATTGTTGCCATCAAGGATAAAAAGATGGGGTTTTCATCATATTTCTTGAGTTTATCCCTCTACATCATGTCATCTTACTTAATGCGTTACTCTGTTCTTCATGAACTTAATACTCTAGATGCAGGCAGGAGTCGGTCGATGTGTGGAGTAATAGTAGTAGATGCAGAATCGTTTTGGTCTACTTGATACGGACATGATGCCTATATGCATAATCATTGCCTTGGATATCGTCATAACTATGCGCTTTTCTATCAATTGCTCGACAGTAATTTGTTCACCCACCATATTATTTTCCTTCAAGAGAGAAGCCTCTAGTGAAACTTATGGCCCCCGGGTCTATTTTCCATATTATATTTTCAGATCTATAAACAAAAAATACCAAAAATACTTTGCTGCAATTTATTTTATTTTATTTTAGATTTCGTTTTAGTAATCTTTTATATCTATCTCTATTGGATCTCATCCTTGCAAGTAACTGTGAAGGGATTGACAACCCCTTTATAGCGTTGGGTGCAAGTGTTTGATTGTTTGTGCAGGTGCATAGATTGGGGCCTTGCTTGTACCTCCTGACTGAGGGAAATACTTATCTACTTTGCTGCATCACCCTTTCCTCTTCAAGGGAAAACCAACGCAAGCTCAAGAAGTACTAGGAAGGATTTCTGGCGCCGTTGCCGGGGAGGATACGTAGCAAGTCAAGACAAGAACTCTCCCGTCAACTTGCCAATTTTTGGCGTGGTTGTCGGAGAGATCTACATCAAGCCTACCAAGTACCCATCACAAACTCATCTCTTGCATTTACATTATTTGCCATTTGCCTCTCGTTTTCCTCTCCCCCACTTCTAAAACGATTTTCAGAAAAAAACCAAACAAATTTGCCTTTTTATTCGCCCTTCTTCCGTTCGTCTTTTCGTTTGCTTTTTGTTTGCTTGTGTGCTAGATTGCTTGCTTTGTCACGATGTCTGAGAATACCAAATTGTGTGACTTATCCAATACTAATAATAATGATTTTATTAGTACTCCGATTGCTCCCGCCACTAGTGCGAAATCTTATGAAATTAATGCCGCTTTGCTTAATCTTGTTATGAAAGAACAATTTTCTGGCCTTCCTAGTGAAGATGTCGCATCCCATCTAAATACTTTTGTTGAGTTGTGTGATATGCAAAAGAAGAAAGATGTGGATAATGATATTGTTAAATTGAAGCTATTTCCGTTCTCACTACGAGATCGTGCTAAAACTTGGTTTTCATCTTTGCCTAAAAATAGTATTGATTCATGGAATAAGTGTAAGGATGCTTTTATTTCCAAGTACTTTCCGCCCGCTAAGATCATCTCCCTTAGGAACGATATAATGAATTTTAAGCAACTTGATCATGAGCATGTTGCACGATCTTGGGAGAGGATGAAATTAATGATTAGAAATTGCCCCGCACATGGTTTGAGTTTATGGATGATTATACAATTTTTTTATGCGGGATTGAATTTTGCATCTAGAAATCTTTTAGATTCCGCCGCGGGTGGTACTTTTATGGAAATCACATTAGGAGAAGCTACTAAACTCCTAGATAATATTATGGCAAATTACTCTCAATGGCATACCGAAAGATCTCCTACTAGTAAAAAAGTGCATGCTATTGAAGAAATAAATACTTTGAGTGAAAAGATGGATGAATTAATGAAATTGTTTGCTAGTAAGAGTGCTCCTATTTATCCTAATGATATGCCTTTGTCTTCTTTGATTGGAAATAATAATGAATCTATGGATGTGAATTTTGTTGGTAGGAACAATTTTGGTAATAACGCGTATAGAGGTAATTTCAACCCTAGGCCGTTTCCTAGTAATTCCTCTAATAATTATGGTAATTCCTACAATAATACTTATGTAAATTATAATAAGATGCCCTCTGATCTTGAGAATAATATTAAAGAATTTATTAGTTCGCAAAAGGTTTTCAATGCTACGATTGAAGAAAAATTGCTCAAGATTGATGATTTGGCTAGGAACGTTGATAGAATTTCGCTTGAGATTGATTCATTGAAAATTAGATATACTCCACCCAAGCGTGATATTAATGAGTATTTAAAAGCTATGAGAACTTCTATTGATGAGTGTAAGGAAAGAACCGCTAGAATGCGTGCTAAGCGTGAATGGCTTGAAAAAGTGTGTTCTCGTGATAATAATGATGAAGATCTTAAAGTGATTGATGTGACTCCTATTGAATCTTTGTTTTCTAATATAAATCTTGCTAAAGATGGGACTGGAGATAAGTCAACTTTAGTTAAAAGTCATCCCAATGATTCGGAGTTTATAGATCTTAATGCTAAAATTGATAAAAGTGGGATCGAAGAGGTCAAAACTTTAAATAGCAATGAACCTATTTTTTTGGATTTCAAGGACTTTAATTATGATAGTTGTTCTTTGATTGATTGTATTTCCTTGTTGCAATCCATGTTGAATTCTCTGCATGCTTATAATCAAAATAAAGCTTTTACTAAACATATCGTTGATGCTATGATGAAATCTTTTGAAGAAAAACTTGAGTTGGAAGTTTCTCTACCTAGAAAGCTTTATGATGAGTGGGAACCTACTATTAAGATTAAAATTAAAGATTATGAGTGCCATGCTTTGTGTGATTTGGGTGCTAGCGTTTCCACGATTCCGAAAACTTTATGTGATGTGCTAGGTTTCCATGAACTTGATGATTGCTCTTTAAGTTTGCATCTAGCGGATTCCACTATTAAGAAACCTATGGGAAGGATTAATGGTGTTCTTATTGTTGCAAATAGGAATTATGTGCTCGTAGATTTCATTGTTCTTGATATAGATTGCAATCCTACATGTCCTATTATTCTTGGTAGACCTTTCCTTAGAACGATTGGTGCAATTATTGATATGAAAGAAGTAAACATTAGATTCCAATTTCCATTAAGGAAAGGCATGGAACACTTTCCTAGAAATAAAATTAAATTACCTTATGAATCTATTATGAGAGCTACTTATGGATTGCATACCAAAGATGACAATACCTAGATCTATTGCGTTATGCCTAGCTAGGGGTGTTAAACAATAGCGCTTGTTGGGAGGCAACCCAATTTTATTTTATGTTTTTTTTAGTTTATGTTATTGAGAGATTTACACATTATTACCTCTGTAGTAATTGTGTTTTAGTGTTTTAATTAGTGTTTGAGCCAAGTAAGACCTTTGGGATGGTCTACGGTGATTGTTGATTTGATCTTGCTGAAAAACAGAAACTTTTGCGCTCAGTCCAGGAATTTTATAAATTCACCAGAGCGTCGAATGAGTCTGAAATTTTTACACAAGATTGATATAAAAATTTCCCAGATTGTCCTATGTTTTCAGAACTTTTTGAGTTACATAAGTATTCGAAGTTTACAGATTGCTACAGACTGTTCTGTTTTTGACAGATTCTGTTTTCTCTGTGTTGTTTGCTTATTTTGATGTATCTATGGGTTGTATCGGGGGGTATGAACCATGGAGAAGTTGTAATACAGTAGATATTACACCAATATAAATAAATAATGAGTTCACAAAAGTACCTAAAGTGGTGATTTATTTTTCTTATACTAACGGATCTCACGAGTTTTCTGTTGAGTTTTGTGTTGTGAAGTTTTGAAGTTTTGGGTAAAGATTTGATGGACTATGGAATAAGGAGTGGCAAGAGCCTAAGCTTGGGGATGCCCAAGGCAACCCAAGGAATATTCAAGGATACCAAAGATCCTAAGCTTGGGGATGCCCCGGAAGGTATCCCCTCTTTCGTCTTCAATCCATCGGTAAATTTACTTGAGGCTATATTTTTATTCACCACATGATATGTGTTTTGCTTGGAGCGTCTTGTATGATATGATTCTTTGCTTTCTAGTTTTCCACAGTCATCCTTTCTGCACACATCTTTTGAGAGGGACACGCATAAATCATGAATTTATTAGAATACTCTATGTGCTTCACTTATATCTTTTGAGCTAGGCAATTTTGCTCTAGTGCTTCACTTATATATTTTTAGAGCACGGTGGTGTTTTATTTTATAGAAATATTTGAACTCTCATACCTCACTTATATTATTTTGAGAGTCTTTAAACAGCATGGTAATTGGTTTAGGTTATGAATTTAGTCCTAATATAATGGGCATCCAAGAGGGATATAATAAAAACTTTCATATAAAGTCAATTGAATACTATGAGAAGTTTGACTCCTTGCATATAGTTTTGAGATATAAAGAGGGTGATATTAGAGTCATGCTAGTGAGTAATTGTGGATTGTTAGAAATACTTGTGTTAAAAGTTTGTGATTCCCGTAGCATGCACGTATGGTGAACCGTTATGTAACGAAGTCGGAGCATAATTTGTTTATTGATTGTCATCCCTTGTGTGAGGGTCGGGAGCGCGCGATGGTTAACTCCTACCAACCTCTCCCCTAGGAGCATGCGTCTAATACTTTGCTTCAATAACTAATAGACTTTTGCAATAAGTATGTGAGTTCTTTATGACTAATGTGAGTCCATGGATTATACGCACTCTCACCCTTCCACCATTGCTAGCCTCTCTAGTACCGCGCAACTTTCGCCGGTGCATTAAACCCACCATATTCTCTTCCTCAAAACATCCACCATACCTACCTATTATGGCATTTCCATAGCCATTCCGAGATATATTGCCATGCAACTTCCACCATTTCGTTTATCATGACACGCACCATCATTGTCATATTGCTTTGCAGGATCGTAAGATAGCTAGCATGATGTTTCATGGCTTGTCCGTTTTTTGATGTCATTTGCTATGCTAGATCGTTGCACATCCCGGTACACCGCCGGAGGCATTCATATAGAGTCATATTTTGTTCTAACTATCGAGTTGTAATTCTTGAGTTGTAAGTACATAAAAGTGTGATGATCATCATTATTAGAGCATTGTCCCATGAGAGGAAAGGATGATGGAAGCTATAATTCCCTCACAAGTTGGGATGAGTCTCCGAACTTTACAAATAATAAAAGAGGCCAATGAAGCCCAAATAAAAAAAGGCCAAAGATGCCCACCAAAAAAATGTGAGAGAAAAGAGAGAAGGGACAATGCTACTATCTTTTTCCACACTTGTGCTTCAAAGTAGCACCATGATCTTCATGATAGAGAGTCTCCTATTTTGTCACTTTCATATACTAGTGGGAATTCTTCATTATATAACTTGGCTTGTATATTCCAATGATGGGCTTCCTCAAATTGCCCTAGGTCTTCGTGAGCAAACGAGTTGGATGCACACCCACTTAGTTTCTTTTTGAGCTTTCATACACTTATAGCTCTAGTGCATCCGTTGAATGGCAATCCCTACTCACTCAGATTGATATCTATTGATGGGCATCTCCATAGCCCGTTGACACGCCTAGTTGATGGGAGACTATCTTCTCCTTTTCCTCACAACCTCCACCATATTCTATTCCACTTATAGTGCTATATCCATGGCTCACGCTCATGTATTGCGTGAAAGTTGAAAAGGTTTGAGAACATAAAAAGTGTGAAACAATTGCTTGACTTGTCATCGGGGTTGTGCATGATTTAAATACTTTGTGTGGGGAAGATGGAGCATAGCCAGACCATATGATTTTGTAGGGATAACTTTCTTTGGCCATGTTATTTTGAAAAGACACGATTGCTTTGTTAGTATGCTTGAAGTATTATTGTTTTTATGTCAACATTAAACTTTTGTTTTGAATCTTATGGATCTGAACATTCATGCCACAATAAAGAATATTACATGGATAAATATGTTTGGTAGCATTCCACATCAAAAATTCTGTTTTTATCATTTACCTACTCGAGGACGAGCAGGAATTAAGCTTGGGGATGCTGATACGTCTCCAACGTATCTATAATTTTTGATTGTTCCATGCTATTATATTATCTATTTTGGATGTTTTATATGCATTAATATGCTATTTTATATTATTTTTGGGACTAACCTATTAACCTAGTGCCCAGTGCCAGTTTCTGTTTTTTCCTTGTTTTTGAGTATTGCAGAAAAGGAATATCCAACGGAGTCCAAACGGAATAAAATTCTACGCTGATTTTTCTTGGACCAGAAGGAACCCAGGAGGCTTCGAGAAGAGGCCAGAAGACCTACGGGTGGGCCACAAGCCACCAGGGCGCGCAGGCAGGAGTCGGTCGATGTGTGGAGTAATAGTAGTAGATGCAGAATCGTTTCGGTCTACTTGATACGGACGTGATGCCTATATGCATAATCATTGCCTTGGATATCGTCATAGCTATGCGCTTTTCTATCAATTGCTCGACAGTAATTTGTTCACCCACTGTATTATTTTCCTTCAAGAGAGAAGCCTCTAGTGAAACCTATGGCCCCCGGGTCTATTTTCCATATTATATTTTCAGATCTATAAACAAAAAATACCAAAATACTTTGCCGTAATTTATTTACTTTTATTTTAGTTTTCGTTTTAGTAATCTTTTATATCTATCTCTATCGGATCTCATCCTTGCAAGTAACCGTGAAGGGATTGACAACCCCTTTATAGCGTTGGGTGCAAGTGTTTGATTGTTTGTGCAGGTGCATAGATTGGGGCCTTGCTTGTACCTCCTACTGGATTGATACCTTGGTTCTCAACAACTGAGGGAAATACTTATCTACTTTGCTGCATCACCCTTTCCTCTTCAAGGGAAAACCAACGCAAGCTCAAGAAGTAGCAGCCTTGCTCAGCCATTTCTGCGAAGATGAAGGAGAAGGGGTTCAACTCTTTGTCAAAAAACAGAGCCAGAGAATTAAAATTTTATCATACCTTGGTAGGAGGGGTTTTGGCGTCAAGACCGGTGTCCTCCTCCTCGGCCGGCCAGCTCTTCTGGGGCTTGAATAGCACTTTCCACAATTTCTCGTGAGTAGTGCAGAAGAATTGACTCATGGTGGCCGGGTCCTCGAGCAGGTAAGCCCACATTGGGGAGGCCCGGTGCTGGCAGGGGAGGAGACAGCGGCGGAGCATGACTTGGATCACGTTGACCAGCTCGATTTTGGCCTCAATCATTAAGGAAATGCGCTTCTGCAACGATTTTACCTATGCAGCCGACCCCCAGTCAAGGCCTTTTTTGAGCCACGGGGTTAGCCTTGTGGGGGGTCCGGATCTGAACTCGGCAGGAGCCACCCAATCCGCGCTCCTTGGTTCGGTGATGTAGAACCATTCCTTTTGCCAGATCTTGACCGTGTCGATAAAGGTGTCGTCCGGCCACTCGACACAGGGGAGCTTGCTGATTACCGCCCCTCCACAATCCGCATGCGCGCCCGCAACTGTCTTCGGCTTGACGTTGAACACTTTGAGCCACAGGCCGAAGTGCGGTTGTACCCGCAGGAAGGCTTCGCAGACGACGATGAACGCCGAGATGTGCATGAAGGAGTTTGGGGGGAGGTCATGGAAATCTAGCCCGTAAAAGAACATGAGGCCCCTGATGAAGGGGTGGAGCGGAAAGCCCAGTCCCCGGATGAAATGGGGGATGAACACCACCCTCTCGCCCGGCTTCGGTGTGGGAACCACCTAATTCGCCTCTGGAGCGCGGTGGGCGATGTTGGCGGAGAGGTAGCCGGCGCGCTTTAGCTCTCGAATATCATTGTCGGTGACGGAGGAGGCCTCCCACTTGCCCATGGAAACTGAACCAGCCATAGCCGAACTCGGAGGGAAGATTGAGGAAGAACTGGATCTGGGCTCTCGGAGCTTGGGAAGGTTGAGGGGGCAAAGGGTGCGAATTTGGAGCGTGAATAGGCCTTGGGGGTTTTTCTCCCTTTTATGGGGTACTGTAATACCAAGAGCCTCCATTTTACTGCACCGCAGGCCTCGCCACTTCCCGAAACAATCGTGCCGTTATGCGCGCGTGGGATAACCCAGGGCACTAATCATATCCCGTAAGAAACGGGACACGATCTACATGTTGATAAGACGTGCCAATGGAGAAACGGCCTCGAATCGCGAATCGAGTTTTTGTAGCCGGCTCAGCGGTCGTCGTAGGCCACGACACTTCGTCAGAAAGGTTGTCAGGAAATACTGTACATACTTTGATGCTTCGGCCTTTGAGGTTAAGCGATTTATGGCGTCCGGATAACTATATGTTTGGACAACTACATGTCATTGGCGACCGGACTAGAGCCAGCCGATCATAAAGGGGGAAAAGAACTCACCCCACAAGCCGGAGACTCTGATCGCGCGAAGCTGCTAGTGTTATGACCCCTGGCGTTGGGGGCTAGTTCGGGGGCTACTGAGGGAGTCCTGGACTAAGGGGTCCTCGGGCCGCCAGCCTGTCTCTCATAGGCCGGCTTGGTGGGCCGCTCTCTGGTTATCACAGGAAGGGCCGGGATATGCTACGACCCCGTATGCTAGAAGGAAACCTTCGAAGACGCGGCGTGCACTCCAAGTCAAGATGAGGGGATTAGCGTCTTTACTTCCGGCTGGAGATTTATCATGTGTAAACCCTAGGTACCCCCGGTGTCTATATAAACCGGGAGGTTTCGATCGTAGAGGAGAGGGAAGCTCACCTAGGGTTTTGGCTACTTGATCTCGAGGTAGATTGACTCTGTAATCTTCATACACATCAATACAACCAAGCAGGACATAGGGTTTTACCTCCATAGGAGGGCTCGAACCTGGGTAAACATCGTCTCCTTCATCCCTAGTTACCCATCGATCCTAAACTCACAGCTCGGGACCCCCTACCCGAGATCCGCCGGTTTTGACACAGACAATAGGTGCCTCTCCGATGATGCGTGAGTAGTCCACCATAGACCTACAGGTCCGTAGGCAGTAGCTAGATGGCTTCTTCTCTCTCTCTTATGATTCTCAATACAATGGTCTCTTGGAGATCTATTTGATGTAAACTTTTGCAGTGTGTTTGTTGGGATCCGATGAATTTTGAGTTCATGATCAGTTTCTATCCATGAATATTATTTGAGTCTTCTTTGATCTCTTATATGCATGATTGCTTATAGCATCGTATTTCTTCTTCGAATCTTTGGTTTAGTTAGGCCGACTAGATCGATTTTTCTTGCCATGGGAAGAGGTGCTTTGTGATGGGTTCGATCTTCCGATGTTCTTTCCCAGTGATAGAAGGGGCAGCAAGACACGCATGTATCGTTGCTATTAAGGATAACAAGATGGGGTCTATTCCTACATGAATAGATCTTGTCTACATCATGTCACCGTGCTTATTGCATTACTCCGTTTTCCATGAACTTAATACACTAGATGCATGCTGGATAGCGGTCGATGTGTGGAGTAATAGAGGTAGATGCAGGCAGGGGTCGGTCTATCTATCTTGGACGTGATGCCTATATAATGATCATCGCCTTGGATATCGTCATGACTATTCGATTTTCTATCAATTGCCTAACAGTAATTTGTTCACCCACCGTGCGCTATACTCATGAGAGAAGCCACTAGTGAACCCTACGGCCCCCGGGTCTACTTTTCCATCATATTGCTTTCCGATCTACGTTTTTTGCAATCTTTGTTTTCAGATCTACAAAACCAAAAACCCAAAAATATATTGCAGCATATTTACTCTTTTTATTTGTGTTCTTGAGAGATCTATCTCTCCTATCTATCACTACCTAATCTATCTTATCACCGTAGAGAGATTGACAACCTCTCTTTCGCGTCGGGTTGCAAGTATTTGTTGTTTGTGTGCAGGTGCTGCTTATTGGGTGGCGCTGATCCTCCTACTGGTTCGATAACCTTGGTTTCATAACTGAGGGAAATACTTACCGTCGATGTGCTGCACTATCCCTTCCTCTTTGGGGAAATACCGACGCAGTCGCAAGCCACGTCAAAGGAATTTCTGGCGCCTTTGCAGGGGAGGAAGCGGTCTCTTCTACGTGCCTATCATAGGCGCCGAGGGGACTCCACCATCATCTACCAGGTTCCTAATCACAAATCTCATCTCCTTGCAATTATATTATTTGCCATTTGCCTCCGTTTTCCTCTCCCCCACTTCACCAATTTGCCGTTTTATTCGCCCTCTTTTTCGTTTGCCTTTCTCTCGTCAGATCTCTTGTTTGCTTGTCACCATGAGTGATTTTGGTATGGCAGAAACAGATGATGGCAGGACTCCTAAAATTGGACGTTCTGCTAATCTTGATTCTAAAACTTTTTTTTTGGGGCAAGGGAACGTTATAGGAAAAGAAACTATTCAAGAGTTTTTCAATTGTGTTGGGAATTTCACTCTCGATGATATCCCTATTTTGAAAAGAACTAAATCTTGTGCGGAAGCTATCTCAGCGCTAGTTCTAAAACTTGAAAATACATTTATTCGTACCCATCCTACCTTGCAAAGATTGTTTTATGAGCTACCCATCTTAAAGGATCCCAAAGCTAAGAAGTTAGCTACCCTTGTTCTCATGAATGAATTTGATCATATAGTACGGGAAGCTAGGGAGATCTTTGACTTTTATGGTATGAACCGTGAAAAACCGGTAATAGGAGAAATCCTTTACAATAGTGATTACATGATGAGATATTTGCTTGGAAATAATCAAATTTTTGATGAGAATCTCAAAAAGGAAGTCCCCGTTTTAGATATGATCCAACAAGTTTTCAATGACGTGAACCAACAATATTCTTGGATCGTAGACGGTAATCAAAGGGGTTATGTAGAGGGACAACTTGATAGTGCTAAGGTTGCTATGGATGATGTGTTTCAAGTTCTATTTGCAAAACCTCTTGACAAAAGCGCTTCATCCAAAACCAAGGATGACAATACTTGCATCTATGTGTTATGCCTAGCTAGGGCGTAAAACGATAGCGCTTGTTGGGAGGCAACCCAATGAATAAATAATTTTTTGCTTTTTGTTTTCTGTTTTTGTGTGTTGACACAATTATGCCTCTGTTATGATTTTGTTTTTATGGTTTATTTAGTGTTTGTGCCAAGTAAAGCCTTTAGGATGATTCATAGGATGAGTAGAAGTGATGCTGAATCTGAAACAGAAACTTTGCGTCCAGTATATGAATTTTCATTTTTTTTTCTGGAACGTGATCTTGAGCTGAAATTTTAACACAGTGTTGCTATACAAATTCCTTACGTTGTCCTAATTTTTCTGAATTTTTAGAGTTACATAAGTATGGGTAGAGTACAGATTACTACAGACTGTTTTGTTTAAGACAAATTCTGTTTTCGTTGCATTGTGTGCTTGTTTTGATGAATCTATGGGTTATACTGAAGGGTATGAGCCATGGTAAAGTTAAAATACAGTAGGTATAATGCAATAATAAAATATGAATGGGTTTGCAACAGTACCTAAAGTAGTGATTTGCTTTCTTATACTAACGGATCTCACGAAGATTTTGTTGAGTTTTGTGTGATTGAAGTTTTCAAGTTTAGGGTGAGATCACGATGGATGAAGGAATAAGGAGTGATAAAATCCTAAGCTTGGGGATACTACCGCACTACCAAGATATATCCAAAGAGAAACAAGCAACTAAGCTTGGGGATGCCCCCGAGTGGCATCCCCTCTTTCTTCTAACGACCATCGGTATTTTACTTGGAGCTATATTTTATTCGTCACATATCATGAGTTTTGCTTGGATCGTCTTGTATCTTTGCTTGCTTTGCTTGTTAGTTTTTACTTTGTATCCTTGCTGTACACACCTGTTTGAGAGAGTAACAATCATGCTATGATTTGTTAGAATTGCTCTATGTGCTTCACTTAAACTTTTTGAGCTATAGAATTGCTCTAGTGCTTCACTTATATCTTTTTGAGCACGGTGTGCTTGGAAATTTTTGTAGAAATACTCTCATGCTTCACTTAGATTAATTTGAGAGTAGGAAATTTTTGAACAAATCCTCTCATGCTTCACTTATATCTTTTCGAGAGATGAAATCTTTATGCTCATGTGCTTCACTTAAATTTGTTTGAGCTTGCCAAAAAGCAATGGAAATATATGAAACTAGTCCCAAAGTGATAGATATCCAAGGAGGATATAATTAAAACTTTCATGAAGATCATTGGACAAATTAAACTTGATTCCTTGTAATAGTTTTGAAACATGATGATAGTAATATGTGAGTCATGTTAGTGAGTAATTATGCTTAGTAAGAATATTGGTGCTAAGGTTTGTGATTCCCTATGCAAGTACGAAAGTCAATAGTTATGCAATAAAATTACATCCTACTTGTGGTGCATTATTCGGTGTTAGTTATGTTCAATGCTCACTTATGTGATTTTTCGTTTCTTGGTTTGGTTGCTTCTCAATCTTTTTGCTAGCCTCCATTTGTACTAAATAGAAATACTACTTGTGCATCCAAAATCCTTAAACCAAGTTTTGCCTTATAAGTCCACCATACCTACCTATATGCAGTATTTCCATGCCGTTCCAAGCAAATTTGTATGTGCCATCTCTAAATTTTCAAAATAAATGTTCTCTTTTGTGTGCCCGTACCGCTCATGAAACGGTGGGGAGTGTCCAATATTTTTCCATGCTAGATGTGTTATTCTCAAGATGAGTGTTTATTCACTTGTTATTGCACGAGAGTGCGGCGGTAATAGGGATGCCCATTACCAAAATGAAAAGAAAAAAAATTACTTTATGTTGTCAAATAATAAATTCCTTGGAAAGTGTTGGTATGGAAGGCAACCGTGGATACGGCCCACCATGGAAAGTGAAAGTTTGGTGGAAAAAGGAATAAACTTTATTTTCTGTTTGGGAACCGCCTATGATATATCTAGCATGGAAAGTATTGTGAGCTACTTTGTCGTTTTTGTTGACAGGAAAAGCATGCCACCCAAAATATTTTTCTCTCTCAATTTAAAACTTTGAGCTCTGGCACCTCTACAAATCCCTACTTCCCTCTGCGAAGGGCCTATCTATTTACTTTATGCAATTTTTATTTTTGCTTTGAGTCTCCATCTTCTCTTATAAGCACCAACTAGGGGGCACTATGATCGTACTTGAGCATTGGGCATAGCTAATATTTGAGTGTGTTTCATGAAGGGATCAATGATTGAGCATGATGGGCTAGGGATAACTTTCTTTAGTGTTGATATTTTGAAAGACATGGTTGCTTGTTGACATGCTTGAGTATTGAAGTCATTATGTTAAAACTAGCCTATTGCTTTGAATCATTATAAGTCCAAATGCCCATGCTATACAAAAGTAAAGAATGTGATGAACATGTTAGGCAGCATTCCACATCAAAATTTCTATTTTTATCATTTACCTACTCGAGGACGACTAGTAATTAAGCTTGGAGATGCTGATACATCTCCAACGTATCCAAATTTTTTGCTTGTTCCATGCTGTTATATTATCATTCTTGGATGTTTTACAATCATTGTATAACAACTTTATATCATTTTTTAGGACTAACCTATTGACATAGTGCCAAAGTGCTACTTGCTGTTTTTGCTTGTTTTTTACTTCGCAGAAAATCAATACCAAACGGAGTCCAATCGCGACGAAACTTTTTTGGAGATTTTTTCTGGACCAGAAGACACCCAGTTGGCCAAACAACTGCCGGAGAGGTGGGCTGTGGAGAGCACAACCCACCAGGGCGCGCTAGGGGGGCCCGGCGCGCCCTGATGGGTTTTGCCCTCCTCGCCCCCCTTACGCACCGCCTCTGATCCCTAGAAATTCCCAAATATTCCAAAAACACTAAGGGAGTCGACGAAACACAATTCCAGCCGCCGCAAGTTCCAGAACCACGAGATCCAATCTAAACACCATCACGGAGGGGTTCATCTTCTTCATAGGTGCCTCACCAATGATGCATGAGTAGTCCACCATAGACCTACGGGTCCGTAGGCAGTAGCTAGATGGCTTCTTCTCTCTCTCTCTCTTATGATTCTCTATACAATGGTCTCTTGGAGATCTATTTGATGTAAACTTTTGCAGTGTGTTTGTTGGGATCCGATGAATTTTGAGTTCATGATCAGTTTCTATCCATGAATATTATTTGAGTCTTCTTTGATCTCTTATATGCATGATTGCTTATAGCATCGTATTTCTTCTTCGAATCTTTGGCTTAGTTAGGTCGACTAGATCAATTTTTCTTGCCATGGGAAGAGGTGCTTTGTGATGGGTTTGATCTTGCGGTGTTCTTTCCCAGTGACAGAAGGGGTAGCAAGACACGAATGTATAGTTGCTATTAAGGATAACAAGATGGGGTCTATTCCTACATGAATAGATCTTGTCTACATCATGTCACTGTTCTTATTGCATTACTCCGTTTTTCCATGAACTTAATACACTAGATGCATGCTGGATAGCGGTCGATGTGTGGAGTAATAGAGGTAGATGCAGGCAGGGGTCGGTCTATCTATCTTGGACGTGATGCCTATATAATGATCATCGCCTTGGATATCGTCATGACTATTCGATTTTCTATCAATTGCCCAACAGTAATTTGTTCACCCACCGTGCGCTATACTCATGAGAGAAGCCACTAGTGAACCCTACGGCCCCCGGGTCTACTTTTCCATCATATTGCTTTCCGATCTATGTTTTTTGCAATCTTTGTTTTCAGATCTACAAAACCAAAAACCCAAAAATATATTGCTGCATATTTACTCTTTTTATTTGTGTTCTTGAGAGATCTATCTCTCCTATCTATCACTACCTAATCTATCTTATCACCGTAGAGAGATTGACAACCTCTCTTTCATGTCGGGTTGCAAGTATTTGTTGTTTGTGTGCAGGTGCTGCTTATTGGGTGGCGGTGATCCTCCTACTGGTTCGATAACCTTGGTTTCATAACTATGCTGCATCATCCCTTCCTCTTTGAGGAAATACCGACGCAGTCTCAAGCCACGTCATGCCCTCCTCGGCTCACCTCTGGTGCCCATCTTCTGGTATATATTCAATTTTGACCTAGAAAAAATAAGAGGAGGACTTTCGGGACGAAGCGCCGCCGCCTCGAGGCGGAACTTGGGCAGGAGCACTTTTGCCCTCCGGCGGAGCGATTCCGCCGGGGGAACTTCCCTCCCGGAGGGGAAAATCGAAGCCATCGTCATCACCAACACCCCTCTCATCTTTGGGAGGCCAATCTTCATCAACATCTTCAACAGCACTATCTCCTCTCAAACCCTAGTTCATCTCTTGTGTTCAATCTTTGTACCGGAACCTCAGATTGGTACCTGTGGGTGACTAGTAGTGTTGATTACCTTGCGTAGTTGATTACTATATAGTTTATTTGGTGGAAGATTATATGTTCAGATCCATTATGCTATTTAATACTCCTCCGATCTTGAGCATGATTATTATTTTTAAGTAGTTACCTTTTCTTGAGGTCACGGGAGATGTCATGTTGCAAGTAATCATGTGAATTTGATATGTGTTCGGTATTTTGATGATATGTATGTTGTGATTCCCTTAGTGGTGTCATGTGAACATGGACTACATGACACTTCACCATTCATGGGACTAAGGGAATGCACTGTGGAGTAGTTATTAGATGATGGGTTGCTAGAGTGACAGAAGCTTAAACCCTAGTTTATGTGCTACTTTGTAAGGGGCTGATTTGGCTCCAAACGTTTAATGCTATGGTTAGATTTATCTTAATACTTTTCTCGTAGTTGCGGATGCTTGTGAGGGGGTTAATCATAAGTGGGAGGTTGTTCAAGTAAGAACAGCACCCAAGCACCAGTCCACCCACATATCAAATTATCAAAGTAGCGAACACGAATCAAACCAACATGATGAAAGTGACTAGATGAAATTCCCGTGTACCCTCAAGAACACTTTGCCTATTACTAGAGATTGTTCTGGCTTGTCCTTTGCCACAAAAGGATTGGACTACCTTGCTGCACCTTATTTACCGTTACCGTTACTTGCTCATTACCAATTATCTTGCTATCAAACTATCTGTTACCTACAATTTCAGTGCTTGCAGTAATTACCTTGCTGAAAACCGCTTGTCATTTCCTTCTGCTCCTCGTTGGGTTCGACACTCTTACTTATCGAAAGGACTACGATTGATCCCCTATACTTGTGGGTCATCAAGACTCTTTTCTGGCACTGTTGCCGGGGAGTGTAGCGCTCTTGGTAAGTGGAAATCAGTAAGGATAAACTTACACTACGTGCTAAAATTTATTCTTACTTGTTGCTATGGAAAACAATCCTTTGAGGGGTTTGTTCGGGGTATCTTCACCTCGACCGGAACCACAATTAGTTGCCCCTCAACCTACTGCACCTACTGAAAATATTGGTTTTGAAATTCCTTCGGGTATGGTAGAACAACTGCTTGCTAAACCTTATGCAGGAGATGAAACTGAACATCCTGATATGCACCTATTATATGTGAACGAAGTTTGTGGATTATTTAAGCTTGCAGGTTTACCCAGAGATGAAGCTAAGAAGAAGGTTTTCCCTTTATCTTTCAAGGGAAAAGCATTGACATGGTATAGGCTATGTGATGATCTTGGATCGTGGAACTGGAATCGTTGGCAATTGGAATTCCACCAAAAGTTTTATCCCATGCATCTAGTTTATCGTGATTGGAATTATATATATAATTTTTGGCCTCGTGAAGGAGAAAGCGTCGCTCTAGCTTGGGGGAGGCTTAAGTCAATGTTATATTCATGCCCCAATCATGACATCCCGAGAGAAGTTATCATTCAAAAATTTTATGCTCGGCTTTCTCATAATGATCAAACCATGCTCGATACTTCTTGTGCTGGTTCTTATATGAAGAAGACTATTGAATTCAAATGGGATCTCTTAGAAAGAATTAAATGCAACTCTAAAGATTGGGAACTCGACGAAGGTAATGAGTCAGGTATAAAGCTTGAGTTTGATTATGTTAAATCTTTTATGAATACCGATACTTTTCATAAGATTAGCACTAAATATGGACTTGACTCTGAGATAGTAGCCTCTTTCCGTGAAGCATTTGCTACTCACGTTGATCTCCCTAAGGAGAAGTGGTTTAAATATCATCCCCCACTAAAGAAGAAATTAAAGAACTGGTCATAGCTAAAGATGAAACCATCATTTACAATGTTGATCCAGTTGTGCCTACCGCTTATATTGAAAAACCACCTTTCCCTGTTAGGATAAAGGAACATGCTAAGGTATCAACTGTTGTTCGTAAGAGTAATATAAGAGCACCAAAGCCCCCTGAGAAAATTAAAGTAGAACCTAGTGTTGCTATGGTTAAAGATCTCTTGGTAGAAAATATTGATGGGCATGTTATCTACTTCTGTGTTGAAGCTGCTAGAATTGCTAAACCCGATGAAAAAGATGAACATAGACCCATAGAAGGCATGCCTGTTGTCTCAGTCAAAATAGGAGATCATTGTTATCATGGTTTATGTGATTTGGGTGCTAGTGTGAGTGCTATCCCTTTTACCTTATACCAAAAAATTATGGATGAAATAGCACCTGCTGAAATAGAAGATATTGATGTCACTATTAAACTTGCTAATAGAGACACCATCACACCGCTTGGGATTGTTAGAGATGTTGAAGTCTTGTGTGGGAAAGTAAAATACCCTACTAATTTCCTAGTTCTTGGTTCCCCACAAGATGACTTTTGTCCCATTATCTTTGGTAGACCTTTCTTGAGCACAGTCAATGTCAGTTTTGGTGGTGTGTCTCATGAGTTTAATTTTTCCAAGTTTAGTAGAAAACCTCGTGATAAAGCGTTATCTAATAAGGATGAAATAATTGGTCTTGCTTCTATTGCCGTGCCTCCTACTGATCCATTAGAACAATATTTGCTTCACCATGAAAATGATATGCACTTGCGTGAAAGAAATGAAATAGATCAATTTTTCTTTGAACAACAACCTCTCTTGAAACAAAATTTGCCTATTAAAACTCTTGGAGGTCCTCCTCTACCTAAAGGTGACCTTGTGTTTGAATTCAAACAATTGCCTGACACTTTGAAGTATGCTTATGTTGATGAGAAAAAGATATATCATGTTCTTATTAGTGCTAACCTTTTAGAACATGAAGAAGAAAGATTATTAAAAGTTCTAAGGAAGCATCGGGCTGCTATTGGATATACTCTTGATGATCTTAAGGGCATTAGTCCCACTCTATGTCAGCACAAGATTAATATGGAACCTGATGCTAAACCCGTTGTTGATCACCAACGGCGATTAAATCCTAAGATGAAAGAAGTGGTAAGAATGGAAATATTAAAGCTTCTGGAAGCTGATAACCCACAAGTATAGGGGATCGCAACAGTTTTCGAGGGTACAGTATTCAACCCAAATTTATAGATTTGACACAAGGGGAGACAAAGAATACTTGAGAGTATTAGCAGTTGAGTTGTCAATTCAACCACACTTGGAGATTAAATATCTGCAGCAGAGTGATCAATAGCACAGTAATATGATAGTTTGATAGCAGTAGTGACAGTAACAGTAGCGGTAATAGTAGTAGCAGTAGTTTTGTAGCAGTTGGAGCACCAGCAAAAGTAATAGTAACTTAGCAAGAACAATAAGTGAAAAGGTCATAGGCACTGGATCGGTAACTTGTTGGATGATATTCGTCATGTAACACTCATAACCTTGGGCGATACAGAACTAGCTCAGTTCATCAATGTAATGTAGGCATGTACTCCGTAAATAGTCATACGTGCTTATGGAAAAGAACTTGCATGACATCTTTTGTCCTACCCTCCCGTGGCAACGGGGTCCGTAAGGAAACTAAGGGATATTAAGGCCTCCTTTTAATAGAGAACCGGAACAAAGCATTAACACATGGTGAATAGATGAACTCCTCAAACTACGGTCATCACCGCGAAGTATCCCAAATATTGTCACTATGGGGTTGACGGATCATAACACGTAATAGGTGCATATGACTAGGCAAGATTGGATCAAGAACATGGATATAGAGATGATAACATAAACGGTTCAGATCTGAAATCATGGCACTCGGGCCCTAGTGACAAGCATTAGGCATAGCAAAGTCATAGCAACATCAATCTCAGAACATAATGGATACTAGTGATCAAGCCCTAACAAAACTAACTCGATTACATGATGAATCTCATCCAACTCCTCACCGACCAGCAAGCCTACAAAGGAATTACTCACTCCCGGTGGGGAGCATCATGGAATTGGCGATGGAGAAAGGTTGGTGATGACGAAGACCGAAGATTCCCCTCCCCGGAGCCCCAAACGGGCTCCAGATCTGGCCTCCCGATGAAGAACAGGAGGTGGCGGCGGCTCCTTCTCGTGAAACGCGATAATTCTTTCTCCTTGGTTTTTTCTCCGAAAATAGGAATTTATAGTGGCGGAGTTAGGGCAAGTGGGGCCACGAGGTGGGCACAACCCACCAGGGCGCGCCCAGGGGGCCTATGGTGCCCTGGCGGGTGATGCTCACCCTGGCCCCCCTCTGTGGTGTATTTTGGCTCCAATAATTCTTATTTATTCTGAAATAAATCTCCAAAAAGTTTCGTTCCATTCCGAGAACTTTTATTTCTGCACAAAAACAACACCATGGTAGTTCTGCTAAAAACAGCGTCAGTCCGGGTTAGTTCCATTCAAATCATGCAAATTAGAGTTCAAAACAAGGGCAAAAGAGTGAGGAAAAGTAGATATGTTGGAGACGTATCAACTCCCCCAAGCTTAAACCTTTTCTTGTCCTCAAGCAATTCAGTTGACAAACTGAAAGTGATAAAGAAAAAACTTTTATGAACTCTTTTGTTCTTGTTTACATATATATGCTTAAGTAGTACCCAGGTTTTCAGCAAAGATTATGACTAACCATGTCAACAATAACTCTTAGAAATTATATTTACTCATAATAGTAACATAAGCAACTAGCGAGCAATAATAAGATATCTCAAGTGCCAACACTTTGTCCAAACAATCATGATACAATATGACAATAGTGGTATCTCGCTAGCCCTTTCTGAGACCGCAAAACATAAATGCAGAGCACCTCCAAAGTTCAAGCAGTGACTAAACATTGTAATTCATGGTAGAAAAGATCCAGTCATGCTGCACCCAACATCAACTATGCACAATGCATGAGGATGACAATAGTGCTCTCAGGTCTGGCGCTTATTTAAGAAGGTGATGACTCAACATAAAAGTAAATAGATAGTCCCTTCGCAGAGGGAAGCATGGATTTGCAGCGATGCCAGAGCTCAAAGTTTAAAACAGAGATAGATATAATTTTGAGAGGTACACCCTTCCTGTCAACGTCACGACCAAGAGTTATCAATATCTTCCATGCTAAACAAATTAGCGGCGGTTCCCAAGCGGTAAAAGTAAAGGATTACTCCCCCTCCACCAACAATCACACTCCACGGCGAGCCGCATCCACGGGTACCGTCCAAACCAACAACATTCCTGGGGGAGTTTTGTTTAATTATCTTTGATTTTTTATTTCGGGACTGGGAATCCCTATTACCGCCCCTCTCGTGTAAGGACAAATGAATAAACACTCATCATGAGAATAACCCGCTTAGCATGGAAGATATTGACTGCCCCCTGTCACTTCATGAGCGGTCCAGGCACACAAAACAGATGTTCATTTGAAAATTTTTAGAGGTGGCACATGCAAATTTACTTTGGAACAGCAGGGTAATACCGCATATAGGTAGATATGGTGGACTCATCTGGCATAACTTGGTTCAAGGGTTTTGATGCACAAGCAGTATTTCTGCTTAGTACGGGCGAAGGCTAGCAATTAGATTGGGAAGCGGCCAGCTAGAGAGCGAAAACGATCATGAACATGCATTACATATAATCAACATTGAATGCTAGCATGAGTAGGATATGGACACCATGAACATAAATATCATGAAGGCTATGTTGGTTTTGATTCAACTACATGCGTGAACATGTGCCAAGTCAAGCCACTTGAAACATTCAGAGGAGGATACCATATCATCATACCGCATCACAACCATTTTAATGCATATTGACACCCAAGATAAATCATTATCCACTCCTAGCTACTTAAGCATGGCATGAACAGCTATAATCTCTAATGGTCATTGCAAACATGTTTGATCATAATGAGCTGAATATAGGGATACTAGGTTAAACATATTTACAAAAACAAAAACAAGTTGAGTTCATACCCGCTTTTCTCTGCCACAGTCAATTCATCAAATGTCGTCATTATTGCCTTTCACTTGCACGATCGAACGATAAGGAGATAATAATAGTGCAAGAGTGTTGTGGACTAAGCTGGAATCTGCAAACATTTTTATTCAAGAGGAGAAGACAAGGTAACATGAGCTCTTTGATAGAATAACAATAATGCAGATGAGAACCCCTCAACGATTTCATTGTGGTCTTCTCCTCGGTACAACTTAAATAAACATAAAATAATTTCAGAGAAACATACTGAAATATTTTTGGAGTTTTTGGTTTTTCATGAAGAAAGCAATTTAAAGAAGAAAAACAAAAACGAGAAAAACTATTTACACCGGAAAGCTCCCAACAAGTAAAAGAAGAAGCGAAAATCTTTTTGGGTTTTCTTTTGGTGCTACAATTAAACTAAGCTAGAAAGAAAAACTAAAAAGAAGTAGGAAATATGTTTGGGTTTTCTCAAAGTTTTTCAAACACACAAGAAGAAAGCGAGAAAAAAATCTAGCATGGATATTACAATGAAAAAGGGTGAACACCGACAACTGGAATGAAATGTGTGAACATGAATGTAATGTCGGTGGAAATACGTACTCCCCCCAAGGTTAGGCTTTTGGCCTAGCTTGGTAGTCACCATCCGTATGAATCATAATCTGGGCGATGGCTCATTGAGAACCTCGGAGCAGACTCCGCGGCCCTCCTGGCAGCTTCGACCTCCGCGTTGTACTCATAGGCTTCGCTCTCAAGAACATAATATCTTCCCCTAGTGTGAAAATCAAAGAGAGCAGGAGCAGGCAAAGCAACAGGCACAACATTTTTTTTATTAAATCTCAAGTTATAGGCATAGTTGGTGGTCGTGCCCATAAGGAACTTATGACGCTTCATAGCATCAAAGTCTAAATACTGAGTGGGTAGGATGGGGTCATTAGGCCATGGTGACACATTTAATCTCCCAGCTACACGGGAGGCATAGATTCCTCCATAAAAATTACCACTAGTAGCATTAAGCTGCAACCTCTGTGCAACAATTCCACCAATATTATAATCCTTATTCCCAGTGATGGCAGTGTGTAGTAGACTCAAATCATGAGCACACAGTGTACTACAATCTTGTTTGCCTACAACACATTTACCGTTAAAGAGCGCAAAATATTGTAGTGAAGGAAAATGGATACTGTTAATTCTCCCATGTGTAACCCCCCTATCTTCGCCAAAGCAAAGATTAACTAAAAATGACTCGTACTCAGATTTTGTTGGTTCATCGAGGGAACCCTCATATGGAAGTTTGCATGCATCGCTAAACATTTCTAACGGCATGGTAAAGGAATGATCGCACAGGTTGAATGAAACTCTAGACTCACGAGGAAAATATTTGAATTTCTTTGTGAAGGTTTTCGTGAGCTCGAGGTGTTGGGGGCACTTATCTGCGATGAAGGAGACAAGCTCTGTGTTGCGAATAAATTGATCAAATTCCTCCTTAATACATGCACCTTCCATGAACTCGTCGCAAGGCCACAAGCATGATTTGGTGGCGGCATCTCGCATCGAGCTTTCGCTTGGTTCAACATAAGACTGTCGAACTGAGCTTCCACTTGATGAGGCTCCTGAGGATCTCCTCCTCGAAGAAATCCTAAAGAATTGCAATTTTATTCCTATAAAAATTCTAAAAAAAATAGTCCACAAAAATTTGTTAACAAAACTTTGTAAGATTGTTAGCAACTACTCCCAAGCATGCATACAGGCCATATTGAGCATTCAAACTACTTAGAAATCTAAGAATTCAACATGCAAGCTCTGTTGGGAACGCAGCAGAAAACAAAAATTTCCGACCTACGCACCCGCCCAGGACCACTATGGAGACTGCATACAAGGTTTGATCTTTTTCATTACCGACTCGTAGCGCAGCGGAAGTAGAGTCGATGACGATCGGCGGTGCAGATCCCCGCAGCTAGGATTTACAACCTCCCAACCGCGAGGATGTATACCCTCATCTGCCCCTCGGACAGCCCTCCGGGAGGCAGTCGAACAGTCCCCCAGACGGTGTCGCGGACAGCCCTTCGGGAGGACCTTCGAAACTCGGACGGTCACTCGGACAGCCCTTCGGGAGGACCTTCGAAACTCGGACGGTCACACGGACAGCCCTTCGGGAGGCACTCTCGAACTAAGACCGAAACTACGATCTCTCTACAGAGTTGCACACATACGGTGTCATCTATCCGGCAGGGCTTCGCCGTCCAGAACTAGTTCCTGCCGGAACCCAAACAGCCTTTCGGCTCTACGAAAGTATTTCGTAGGGAGGGAGAGAGAAGCCAGACAAGTCTATGGCATGTGTATGAGAGTAAGGATGAAGTTTGGGCAGCCCCTTCACCTCCTATTTATAGGAAAACCAAGGGGTAAGATGGGCATTCAAAAATACCAAAGTACCCCCACTTTATGTCTCACATAAAGGGCATAAGGGGAAAAAGGAGTGCCATGTGGAGCTCCAAGGAGGAGCTCCACCCTTGGCCGGCCACCTTCATGCCCCCCCCCCCAAAAGGGGGTTCCTTGGTCCCTAAGTCCTTCTAGAAGCATTTTTGCAAAAGCCCTAAAAGGTGGTAACCATAAAGGCTGATTTCACTATTCATGACGACATTTTTCAGCGTCCGTTCGAACCGAAAATATTTATGTGGGCTTAGAACATTTCCAGTACCCACTAAAATAATTTTCGACGCGTTCCAAAAAAAATTCCGAATTAGTGATTTTCATCTGCGAAAAGCAAACAAAGCGGTTCCGGCAGCTCCGGAACATTTCCGGTTTTTCTTCCGGAAAATTCCCAGAAGTTTCCAGAATCATTCTGGCACCCTCCAAGAATTATCAGGCGTGTGCCAAAACCAATTTGACTTAATGGTATCCCCTGAAACAACTTTTCAGTTTTACCGGAACTCATCTGGTGACCTCTCTCTTCGGAACTTTTCCGCTGTCTCCGAAACTTTTTCCGGAGACTTTCTCTCAGACTCCCTGTCTAGTATTCAGCAGATAGATGACCCTTAAGCGTGTGACCCTATAGGTTCGGTGAAGTATAGACATGACCCGGAACCCTTTCCGATCAATGATCAACATCGGAGCCGTGGACACCCATATTGACCCCTATACCCACACGAATGAATATTCGAGTGAACCTCCAGTTTCCGTGTGCTATTCATGTTGCTTCGCAATATGTTACAAATACCCGAGGTGAGACATGTTGGCATCCCCGTGGATCAACAACTTGTCCACTATGCTAGCTACCTCGTTACCGGTATTGTTCTCTTTTCTCGTTACCGTGTTCCGGCATCCCTGTGATCAAATCACCCTGTGTCTGGTCAGACGATGATGGATACCGTAATACCGAGAGGGCCCAGAGATATCTCTCCATCGTCGGAGGAGCAAATCCCAATCTTGAGCTATCAAGTTACTTGACACACTTTTTCATGAACCCGTAAGCCGCCGTGATAGCCACCCATTTACGGATGACGTTTAACAAACCCCAAAGTTCACGAAGCAAGCACGAAGGAACTCGATACTCTCATGGTCTAAGGAATTATGCAAACATTAACTATCTCTGTGTTATTAACCATTAACTTGTGACGAATGTATCTCATAGCATAACATCAATTTGGGTCGATTCAACACAAGTGTTCTACCAACATTGCGCCCTCAAAATTGCCGGCATAGCCATGCCCATGATCAGG
Organism: Elymus sibiricus; assembly: GCA_039707655.1. Taxonomy (NCBI): domain Eukaryota; kingdom Viridiplantae; phylum Streptophyta; class Magnoliopsida; order Poales; family Poaceae; genus Elymus; species Elymus sibiricus. The sequence continues at coordinate 74,524,663 of CM077667.1, forward strand.
AAAACAGGATCATCATGCAATACTTGAGCCAGTCTTAGAGGCAAGACTAGGAATACATTTTATCGTTTATTATACCACACGTGCATATGAGTTTCCCTCCGGGCCTCATGGATATTGCAGACTCGGGAATCATTGCAGTTATAGCATGGAATATAAACTTAATTAGGAACATGGGGATAAATAATAACATTTATTATTGCCTCTTGGGCATATCTCCTACAGACTCCCACTTGCACTAGAGTCAATAATCTAGTCAATGCTAATGCACTTTATACCTATGGCATACTGGTGTAAAATATGCTTCGCTTGTGGTATAGCCTGATGTCCAATGGATCTGACAACTTCAGCTCCGTGTGTATCTTTGCATATCCTCGCGTTTTCACGCTTTCACAAAATTCATATTTTGTGTGGACTTGGCTTTGTATATATGTGAATCACTGGTCGAACCTTTATTCCTCACACTGAGTTATGGAGCAACTATCTACAATAGTGTCCCATTGACCAAAGCCATCTTGGAACCATACTAAGTTCATGAACGAACTATATGATTCAACATCTTCTTTTTCGCTTCCAAAACGTCAACATACTTAGCCTTTGATATAGAATTCGCCACAATAACCTGTTTAGAACAATTCCAACTTACCGTGCCACCGTATTGTGTATTACACAAAACCTTAACTTAAATCGAAAAATCGCATGGAGCATTGATGAAGACTGTATCGATGTAATTACTTAGAACGAGCACTTCATAATCTCTGCTTGCAAGAAAACATGTCATCAGTGCTACTTTAGTACTCAATGACATATTTCACTGTTGTCCTTTGATCAGTACTTTGATCACTTTGGTATCTATACTCGCAACAGTTTGGGAGTATCGGACATATCTCATTGTTTTACATACCATGGAATACATGATTAATCCAAACACAAGAGTGTGTGGAATCTCCATCATGTATTTTGCTCATCAGTGTTTTGGGACACCGAGTCTTACAAAACTCTTTCCATGTGACTTCGGCAAGAATCACTCCTTGGCGGTTTTAGTGCTAAATTGTTTTAGCATCTTGTCAATATGTATTTTTTCTTAGCCACATTAGGCAAATCTATCTCCATAGATCATTATGCCTAATAGCAAGGCTATTTAGCCCAAGCACTTCATCGAAAACTATTTTCAAATGAAGTCCTAATTCGTGTCAAGAAATTTATTTCCAATTAACAATGTGTCAAGCACACAAGGTTTTAGAAATATTATTATGCTCCCACTTACTTTCTTGAAACCACAAGCATCTTCATTATCCATTGATGAAATCAAACTCTTTTGATCATTTCATCAAAACGAAGATTCCAACTCCATTTTGCTCTCTTCTGTCCATTGCTAGAACTCTGAAGTTTGCATACTCACTAGCATCCTTTGGATCGACAAAATACTTTGGACTGTATCACATACAAATCCTAGTTTGTTTTCCCATTTCATGGAAATTCTTTCGTCATCCATGTTTCATATCTCATGATTGAAATATGTATTCATTCTAGTTCAACCAGAACCGACTTTAAGCATCGCTACGGTGAAACAACCTCATCGTAGTCAACTCCTTGAACTTGTTATTGCAATAAGTTGAGCTTTATGGATAAAACATTTTATCCACATCAGTTCATAGTTTCATAAATATTCGTTAGACTCTAAGTCTTCCGAAAGGTGTATCAAGGTTTTAATCTTGAATCACTTATCTGGAAACTATCTCTGATTGTATTGGCATTTAGCCAATTCCGGAGTCAGGGCCCATCAACGCTTCCTTGTGTATCGTAGGTATACTGTTGTCTAACAACAATATCTCGTATGCGCACCTGAGAGGTTTGCACGAGTTTTTCCAACGTGGTTCAGCTGCAAGTTCGACCGAAGTCCATACATCTCATGTACAGGCTTCCGTATCAGTCGCAGTAGGAAACTCTGGAATTACTTCCAAGGTCTCTTTCCTTTGATCTGATGACGAAGATACTGTTTATCTCGTCGAGTTGCACTGTTCTCCCACTCACCCTTTTGAAAGAACAATTTTCTTCAAAAACCATACCGTTCTTTGTGGCAAAAACCTTAGCCTCGGTATAGTGGTGGGGGAATACCCAATAACTTGGGATAACCTACAAAGTAGCACTTGTCTGATTTGGAACAGGTTTGTAACCTTTTACACAAGCCCCATTGTGACACCCTGATTTTTGCAACTTTTTCTTTTCCAAATCCTTTTGGGTTTTATTTGCAATTTGGTTGATTTTCAAACCTTTTCAGTTGAATTGGACCTATGACTTACTGAATCTTTTCCCAAGTAACCCAAAACCCTCATCACCTTTCTACACCTCTCTTGGATCAATTTCCAATATTTAATCTTTTCCAATAATCCTTTTCTTTATTTGGGAAATTATGTCATCCCTATGGGTTGTGAAGCAACCTATAGTTTGGATGGTCAATAAATTCCCAAACTTTTGCCACATATTCTCATCATCATATGATTCCATAATCTTCAAAATTATTCCATTGCCCAATGCAAAATTATGGCCAGAATAATTATTTCTTTTCTGACCAGAATTGGTCCATTGTGAAGCAACCCTTATTTTCCTATCTCTGAAAATTCCCAATAAATTTCCAGAGATACTAGGGATCCTATCTAGCCACAATATCCAAAAATATAACCTGGTCCAGTACAAATTTTCAGCAGCAAAACTCTGACAAGTTTCTGCCTGATCCAAACCTTTGTGAAGGAAGTACTAGCTAGGGGTGCACACTTGCTCTGAAATTTTTATGGTAGGTGTGCACTACCAAATAACGTCCCTCCACCAAGTTTCATCATCAGGAGATCATCTATGTGAGTGCCACAAGCAGATCAAGCTTCTGGACCAGAATGGTAGTTTTCAAAGGAACTATATTCAATTCTTCTTCAAACCTTCTCAAACATGGCCAGTATGGAGTCCCTCCAACCTAGATCACACCAGACACCTCCACTGGCTTCAGCTCTATCCCATCTCTTCTCTGGAACCTCCTCAAGATTTCTGTCAGGAGCTGTAGCTGAAGCTACACTTCACAGCAGAGTGTATCTAGTCGAGCCAGTGACCCAGGGAGGCTAAGTGGACGAAGGTCGACACCGTGGACAAGGTGCGCCAGGCTTGCGTGGCCTCCTGGTGGCCGCAACCGTGGTGAGCACGACACTGGCATGTCAGTGCGTGCGCTCTACACGGTGCCCGAGTCGGATGAGCTCGCCCGAGCCGTCCCTCGCTGCCCCCCCTTGTCCCTTGGTGCCGACATCGCTCTAGCCGCACACGTGGCCCCTCTCGAGCCCTCCTGGCCGCCGGCAAAGGCCACTGCCGCTCCCGGCCAAGCTCCACCACGGGCAAAAAAGTGAGCTCCGGCCACTGTGGTTGTCCGCAAGCCATTAATGGCGCCGGACCCGTCCCGTCGCTCCTCTGCCCTCCTCCATCATCTCACTCCACGCCGCGACGGCCAGCTCGCCGTCCTTGCTCCAGTGGCATGGCCGAGCCTCGCCGCTTCGGGAGAGCTCGCCCGCCTTCGCCTCTGGCCTATAAAAGGCCATGCCCGGCCCTCCAAAGCTCCTCAATCCACCCAGCCATCACCCGATCGGCCTCCCAAGCAATGAGCCACGGCCGAGAGGCCCTCTGGCCTCGAGCTTCGCCAGAGATCCGCCGCACCCGAGCTCTGCCGCCAGCCATCTCCACCACATCCCAGCCTCCCCTAAGCCCTTCATCGAGATCAGCAGGTCTCACTAGCTCCCCTCGAGCTTTTGGCCGACCGGATTGCCTCCGGAATCCTCATCTCCGTCGACACCCGAGCGCCGCCGCCGTCGGAGAAGAAGGAGACGACGTCGTCCGGCCACCTCTAGCCAATCTACGGGTACGTACGTGCTCGCCGTCGAGCGCCCGAGCCATTCCTGTAGTCGCCAGACCTCACCGCCGCCTCTGTCGTCGGCGACCATCGCCGGAGCGCCGCTGTGCTTTGCTCCCTCCTCCCCCTCTCTGTTTAAACCGAGCCGACCCCACCCGCCAGCGGCTCAGGCCCGCGCCCGAAGCGGTATAAGTGGAGGCGCCCCTCCACTTTACGCCTTCGACGTGGCCCGCTGAAGGTTTTTCTGATTTTTCTGATTTCTATTTATTTAATTCAGTTTGACCAATAACTTTGACCTTAAATAACTTTTTATCTATAGCTCCAATTCAATTGATTCTTTTTGCATTGAGTTGGTATTGAACCCCTTTAGTTTCTACAAATTTTGGTATTTTTCCAATATACACAGAATTTCTGGTTAACAAAAATGTATTATGTGACATTTTCCTTTCCATTTTAAAAATATTTTCAGAAGGGAACTTTGGTAATTTTGAAGACGAGGAGTGTCTGAACAACCCAACAGAGCAAGGCAAGCCATGATACCCATTTCATGAAGCATTTCAATAGCATTGCATATTTCAATGCATTATGCTTACTTAATTGCTTTAGGATAAATCATAGTAAATAATTTAAATGGCTAGTTGCCTAGTATGATAAACCACTATTTTGTTGCATGAAATTAGTGGCTGATCTTGAGTCACCTGTCCGGGCTTAGCCGTGCAACCACATTTGCCGGTATGGGACGGCCTTGACTTGGTCTGATTGCGTGCTCTTTCACCGGTACTTCCAAAGAGGGAGGGTTATGCGCGCGTGCTACCCTGATCAGGTAGGCGGCGATAACCCTGTGAGCCCAGTTGAGTATTGTGCCGGCGTCCCCGTTTGGGACAGTTTAGTTTGGCCACGACGGTGGCAGGTGTCATGAGGACACAGAGGCCACCCAGGGCAGGACTCCGGGGGAGGATGAATGCCGATGGTACGATGGGAGAGTCACGGGTCAGGCAGGTTTCGTTGGAGCAACGCTGGTCCACCCGAATGGGATCACGAGGCTAGGTGCTCCATGGTGTGGGTAAAGTGCGCAACCTCTGCAGAGTGAAAAATCTATTCGAATAGCCAAGTCCACAGAATTGGACAGCCCGTCCAGACCTCAGTAGGTGGTCAACCGTAACAATGTTAGTAATGATGGAAGAACTCTTCGTATGATCGGAAGTACTCGATGGTTTAAGAGTATTCTGAGGGTTGTGGAACAACCCGGAAGAGAGTAAGTTGGTAACTGGTACAGTAAGTGAATTGCTTAAGTATTTAACATGTTGATTGCTATGCTATTGTTTGCTGCATTACTTGGTTATCGTGAGCTTGCGAGTACATTCAAAGTACTCACCTGGCGTATCATGCCAGATGCAGGAGAAGCCGAGGACGGAGGTCCCGATGGTTCGTGCTACGCTAACTAGGATTGTGTCCATAGCAGTGTCCCTGTGGATGGAGTTGCCGCTATGTTCCACTACGCCGTAGAGTACTTCGTAGTTCCGAGGCCCTGCTATGTTTCATAAATAATGTAGATACTGTCATAGCACCGAGTGTGCCTTTGGCCTCGCTAGCATTGTAAAATATGAGCTTGTACCCGCAATCTATCAATAAAGTCAGTTCAGTTCTGTTCCAAGTTGTTGTGTGTTTCCAGACAACATGATCTCTGGGCTGGAAACACTGGTAATCCGGTTCTCTGAGCCGGGGTGCCACAACGCTTGGTATCAGAGCCGTGCTGACTGTAGGACACCCTAGTTAACCTGCGCTAGAACCGCGATTAGTATAGGACTTTGAGTGTGCATCTTGCTTGCTGCATTTGATTGTTTTATAGCATGCATCATGATTCATTGTTTTACTAACCATTGGCATTGTGAGTGTAGATGGCACTAGTTCCATACCTCCATCATCATGAGCCTGCACCATCCACCTTTCCAGTACTGCTCCGTAACGTCTGTCTTCGACTGTACCCCCACGGCAAAGATCCAGTGTACCAGGTGTATCAGGAGCAGCTTGCTGAGTTAGTGTACGAGTATCACGCAGAGGCTTTCCTGATCGCAAGCTCGGACCTTGGTAGCTATTCTCGCTCTTCCAAGGACGGGACGGCTTCTACTCCGGAGCTGGCGATCCAGTTTGCTGCGATGGAGGCTCTCACTGACTTGCGCTTCCATGAGGTCGAGATGCAGACTCATCCAGGTTTCTTCCACTACCCCACCCTGCCGCCTACGACAGGGCGAGTCATTTTCGCTCCAGTTGACCCGGCGTGTGATCGTGCGACTGCTGTTCTGTCTCGTTATCTGAACGCCAGTTATCGTACGATCATATCCTTGGCTAAGGAGCTGTCTCGTGTCCAGGCGGCACTTGCAGCCGCGACTTCAGTTCCACCTCCACCTCAGCCTACCTTTCCACCCATATATTCACCACCAGTTCCACCCCCACCTAGGTTTGATACTCCTTCTAGCTCTACTGCGCCACCAGGCTTTTCGTCTGGTAGCCGTCGTGAGACCTCGGCAGAGTGGGCCTCACTCCTAGCCACTCCAGCTGCTCCGATGCTGAGGCGTCGTGCTCCTTCTTCCCCGGAAGGAGAACCGTCCCAGCAGCGTCGTCGTGTCTCCTTTGATCCGGAGGATGAGATCCATATCATCAGTTCCGACTCCAACTCAGGATCAGATGACGAGGAGTCTTCAGTCTGTAAGTGTCAGTGCCACCCGCGCCACTAGAGTGGAGGCTTGAGTTGTTGTGCATGCATCTTTGCATATGTCAACTGCCGTATGAGCAGTCTAGCCATGATATCCCTCTACTAGCTTGCCATGTATGATGTTGGGTTATCTTGTATAATTATGTTGTTTGCTTTATTCGCCTTTTTCGCGTATTTTCTTTCCGGTGTCATATTATTGTGTTTCCCTTATGGGTGTTGCTCATCGATTCGGTATTTTGCAATGGGAACAAATTTAGGATGAAGAGAAGTTGTAGCCAAGGCGGCGATGGAACCCCCGTTCGTCGATCCGCCAGACAAGCAGGATAACCACCAGAAGATTTACCACCTCCACCACCTCAAGCACCCACCACTGATCAGATCATGAGGATGTTTGAGGAGAAAAGAAACCAAGACCTCATGGAACTTCTGAAGAGTATGCAAGCTATGGTGGGCCAGAATAACAACCACAGTGGAACACACTCTAGGTTGTCTGACTTCCAGCGCACCAAGCCACCCAATTTCGGTCAAGCTGTGGACCCTATAGAAGCGGATGACTGGCTAAGGACCATGGAAAAGAAGCTGGACATAGCCCGTTGCAAAGAACCAGATAAGGTTCCTTTTGCCACTCACTATCTGGAAGGGCCAGCAGCTATATGGTGGGACAACACAAGGGCAACATGGCCTTCTGGAGAAGATATCTCCTGGGAGAAGTTCAAGGAGCTATTCCGCAAGTATCATATCCCTACGGGCATAATGAAGGTGAAGCAAAGGGAGTTCCTTGCTCTCACACAAGGAAATATGTCTGTGGCGGAGTACCTGAACAAGTTCAACAATCTGGCATGGTACTCTACCCATGACGTGTCCACCGAAGAAAGGAAGATCGACCGGTTTCTGGGAGGACTGAATCACACTCTCCGTTGTCAGCTTTGTATGCTGGACTTTCCGGACTTCCAGACTTTGGTGAACAAGGCTTTCATAGCCGAAAGAGAGCAAAAGTCCGGATATGACGACCGCAAGCGGAAGTTTGAACCCAAGAAGGACAACCGGGAGCAGTTTGCGCAGAAGCCACGCACCTGGCAGCCAGGCCCCTCTGAATACAAGCCCACATGGAGCAATGGCAACAGCAGCAATAAGTCGGTGAGCCAGAGCAAGACCTTCGGCAAACAGCCCATGATAGAGGACTGCCGCCGCAACAACACCTGCTTCACTTGTGGCCAAAGCGGACACTACTCCAAACAGTGCCCCGCCAACAATGGGAAGCCATCCTCTGACGTCAAGCCGCAAGTCAACACTATTGGACGCCGCCCCGCTCATAACTTCAGCCACGGACGCGTCCATCATATCTCCGCTGAGGAAGCCTGCGAAGCTCCAGAAGTAGTCCTTGGTATGTTTTCTATTAACGACATACCCGCAGTAATTTTATTTGATTCTGGGGCTTCCCATTCGTTTATTTCGCGGAGTTTTGCCACCTTGCACAAATTTTCTCCTTCGCTTTTTGATAAAATCATGGTGGTACAATCCCCTGGCTCCCTGCTCAGAACAAACCTGATATATAGAGATCTGGTAATTTCGATACATGGAATTAAATTTCCAGCTGCACTCATTGCCATTGAATCTTCGGGATTGGACATAATACTAGGGATGGACTGGTTGACACCCCATCAGGTATGCATCAATTGTGCCGCCAGGACAGTGACGTTGGTTAACCCGGCAGAACAAACAGTCCAATTCCTTGCCAGCAAGATGATGTCAAGAAAAGGAATGGCATACCAAACTACCGTCATGGATATGAACCTGATTCCGGTAGTTTGCGAATTTTTGGATGTATTTCCTGAGGAACTACCAGGGATGCCACCCGACCGGGAATTGGAGTTTGCAATTGAAGTGGTTCCCGGTACTGCTCCAATTTACAAGAAATACTACCGTATGCCAGGTCCAGAGTTGGCGGAACTAAAGAAGCAGTTGGATGAATTATTGCAAAAAGGGTATATTCGCCCAAGCATCTCGCCATGGGGATCACCTGTACTATTTGTCAAGAAGAAGGATCGAAGTCTACGGATGTGCGTGGACTATCGTCAGCTGAATGAGGTCACCATCAAGAATAAGTACCCGCTCCCTCGCATTGATGATTTATTTGACCAACTGGACGGAGCACGAGTATTCTCCAAGATTGACCTCCGAACTGGGTATCATCAGCTGAAAATCAGAAAGGAAGATATACACAAAACAGCTTTCACCACCCGATATGGTTTGTATGAGTTTACAGTCATGTCATTTGGGCTGACGAATGCTCCAGCTTATTTCATGAGCATGATGAACAAGGTCTTCATGGATTTCCTGGACAAATTCGTGGTGGTGTTCATCGATGATATCCTGATATATTCCAAGGATGAAGAAGAGCATAAACAACACCTCCGTGTTGTCCTGGAAAGGTTAAGAACCCATCGTCTGTATGCCAAGTTCAGTAAGTGTGAATTTTGGCTAAAAGAGGTGGGATTTCTGGGCCATATTCTATCAGAACAAGGAGTAGCCATCGACCTCAGCAAAGTAACAGCGGTACTAAATTGGAAGACACCAGCCTCGGTGACCGAAGTTCGTAGCTTTCTGGGATTGGCAGGCTATTACCGTCGTTTCATAGAAGGCTTCTCCAAGATAGCTAAGCCACTGACGGAATTGCTCAAGAAAAATCAAAGGTTTGTCTGGACGGCGGAGTGTGACAGCAGCTTCCTAGAGCTAAAGACCAGGCTAACCACAGCACCTGTCTTAGTTCTTCCGGACATCCATAAGAGTTTCGATATATACTGCGATGCTTCCAGACGTGGAATCGGCTGCGTGTTAATGCAAGAAGGAAAGGTTGTAGCATATGCATCCAGACAGCTACGACCTCATGAGGAGAACTACCCCACGCATGATTTGGAATTAGCAGCCGTGGTTCATGCTTTGAAGATTTGGAGGCATTACCTCATTGGACAACGTTGTGAAATATACACGGACCATAAGAGTCTCAAGTATATTTTCACCCAACCTGACCTGAATCTCAGGCAGCGAAGATGGCTTGAACTAGTCAAGGACTATGACATTGGAATAAACTATCATCCGGGAAAAGCCAACGTGGTCGCTGATGCCCTCAGCAGGAAACAAAGCACGGTGAATGCTCTAATGGGGAGTATCCATCCAAGGTTACAAGAAGAATTCGCTGAGCTCAATATGGTGCTATGCGGCCCAATTACCCCGGATACTTTGGAGATTACTCCAACACTTATGGAAGAAATTAAGAAGGCCCAAGAGCCAGATGAGGGAATAAAAGAGATCAAGGAGCTGGTTCCGAAAGGGAAGGCCAAGTCCATCCGCATGGATGACCAAGGCACCTTATGGTTTGGGAAACGGATATGTGTGCCTGATCAGAACAACCTAAGGCAGCAAATACTCAGAGAAGCTCATGAGTCCGCATACTCTATCCACCCGGGAGGCACAAAGATATATCAAGACTTGAGAGAGACATTTTGGTGGCCAGGAATGCGAAGGGATATAGCATACTATGTCGCCTGCTGTGACATCTGTAACAAGGTCAAGGCGGAACACCAGAAACCCGCTGGGCTACTACAACCTTTACCGGTTCCCCAGTGGAAGTGGGACGACATATGCATGGATTTCATCGTTGGACTACCCAGGTCCACGAGAGGCAATGATGCCATCTGGGTCATTGTGGATATACTCACGAAAGTGGCTCACTTTATTCCGGTAAAGACCACTTTCAATGCAAATCAGCTGGCACAGCTCTACATGTCCCGGATAGTCAGCCTTCATGGAGTACCCAAGTCTATCACCTCAGATAGGGGCTCCTTATTCACCTCCGCATTCTGGTTGCGATTGCACCAAGCCTAGGGCACCATACTGAAGCATAGCATGGCGTACCATCCGCAGACAGATGGACAGACCGAACGAGTGAACCAGATACTGGAGGATATGCTTCGGTCCTGTGCTCTCACCCATGGACCAAAATGGGAAGATAGCTTACCCTATGCGGAATTCTCCTATAACAACAGTTACCAGTCAAGTTTGAAGATGTCACCGTTTGAGGCACTATATGGGCGGAAGTGCCGCACTCCTTTAAATTGGTCCCAGACAGAAGATAGCCGTATCTCTGGCACAGACTTGATGCTCGGGGCTGAGAAACAAGTCAAGGATATTCAGGAGCGTCTTCGAGCAGCCAAGTCCCGCCAGAAGAGCTACTATGATCCAAAGCACCGGGAAGTGACTTTTGAGCCTGGAGAATATGCTTACCTTCGAGTAACCCCCATGAAGGGAGTAAAGAGGTTTCATACTCGGGGAAAGCTTGCACCTAGATACATTGGTCCCTTTCCAGTGATTGCTAGGAAAGGCAGGGTAGCCTACCAGTTGGAATTACCACCGGAGTTGTCTGATGTGCATGATGTGTTCCACATATCACAGTTAAGAAAGTGCATTGCACCTCCGATTAAGCAGGCAGATATGAGTGAGCTAGAACTAGCTAAAGATCTGACCTATGAAGAGAAACCCGTCAGAATCTTGGATGAGATGGAAAGGACTACCAGCAGTAAGGTGATTAAGTTTTACAAGGTATTATGGGAGCACCACACTGAGGAAGAGGCTACCTGGGAAAGAGAAGATTTCCTAAGGTCTGCATATCCGTACTTGTTCCCTGAGCAACCGAATCTCGAGGACAAGATTCATCCTAAGGGGGGTAGGTTTGTGACACCCTGATTTTTGCAAATTTTTCTTTTCCAAATCCTTTTGGGTTTTATTTGCAATTTGGTTGATTTTCAAACCTTTTCAGTTGAATTGGACCTATGACTTACTCAATCTTTTCCCAAGTAACCCAAAACCCTCATCACCTTTCTACACCTCTCTTGGATCAATTTCCAATATTTAATCTTTTCCAATAATCCTTTTCTTTATTTGGGAAATTATGTCATCCCTATGGGTTGTGAAGCAACCTATAGTTTGGATGGTCAATAAATTCCCAAACTTTTGCCACATCTTCTCATCATCATATGATTCCATAATCTTCAAAATTATTCCATTGCCCAATGCAAAATTATGGCCAGAATAATTATTTCTTTTCTGACCAGAATTGGTCCATTGTGAAGCAACCCTTATTTTCCTATCTCTGAAAATTCTCAATAAATTTCCAGAGATACTAGGGATCCTATCTAGCCACAATATCCAAAAATATAACCTGGTTCAGTACAAATTTTCAGCAGCAAAACTCTGACAAGTTTCTGCCTGATCCAAACCTTTGTGAAGGAAGTACTAGCTAGGGGTGCACACTTGCTCTGAAACTTTTATGGTAGGTGTGCACTACCAAATAACTTCCCTCCACCAAGTTTCATCATCAGGAGATCATCTATGTGAGTGCCACAAGCAGATCAAGCTTCTGGACCAGAATGGTAGTTTTCAAAGGAACTATATTCAATTCTTCTTCAAACCTTCTCAAACATGGCCAGTATGGAGTCCCTCCAACCTAGATCACACCAGACACCTCCACTGGCTTCAGATCTATCCCATCTCTTCTCTGGAACCTCCTCAAGATTTCTGTCAGAAGCTGTAGCTGAAGCTACACTTCACAGCAGAGTGTATCTAGTCGAGCCAGTGACCCAGGGACGCTAAGTGGACGAAGGTCGACACCGTGGACAAGGTGCGCCAGGCTTGCGTGGCCTCCTGGTGGCCGCAACCGTGGTGAGCACGACACTGGCATGTCAGTGCGCGCGCTCTACACGGCGCCCGAGTCGGATGAGCTCGCCCGAGCCGTCCCTCGCTGCCCCCCCCCCTTGTCCCTTGGTGCCGACATCGCTCTAGCCGCACACGTGGCCCCTCTCGAGCCCTCCTGGCCGCCGGCAAAGGCCGCTGGTGCTCCCGGCCAAGCTCCGCCACGGGCAAAACAGTGAGCTCCAGCCACTGTGGGTGTCCGCAAGCCATTAATGGCGCCGGACCCATCCCGTCGCTCCTCTGCCCTCCTCCATCACCTCACTCCACGCCGCGACGGCCAGCTCGCCGTCCTTGCTCCATTCGCATGGCCGAGCCTCGCCGCTTCGGGAGAGCTCGCCCGCCTTCGCCTCTGGCCTATAAAAGGCCATGCCCGGCCCTCCAAAGCTCCTCAACCCACCCAGCCATCACCCAATCGGCCTCCCAAGCAAAGAGCCACGGCCGAGAGGCCCTCTGGCCTCGAGCTTCGCCGGAGGTCCGCCGCACCCGAGCTCTGCCGCCAGCCATCTCCACCACATCCCAGCCTCCCCTGAGCCCTTCATCGAGATCAGCAGGTCTCACTGGTTCCCCTCAAGCTTTTGGCCGACCGGATTGCCGCAGGAATCCTCATCTCCGTCAACACCCGAGCGCCGCCGCCGCCGGAGAAGAAGGAGACGACGTCGTCCGGCCACCTCTAGCCAATCTACGGGTACGTACGTTCTCGCCGTCGAGCGCCTGTTCCATTCCTGTAGTCGCCAGACCTCAGCGCCGCCTCTGTCGCCGGTGACCATCGTCGGAGCACCGCGGTGCTTTGCTCCCTCCTCTCCCTCTCTGTTTAAACCGAGCCGACCCCACCCGTCAGCGGCTCAGGCCCGCGCCCGAAGCGGTATAAGTGGAGGCGCCCCTCCACTTTACGCCTTCGACGTGGCCCGATGAAGGTTTTTCTGATTTTTCTGATTTCTATTTATTTAATTCAGTTTGACCAGTAACTTTGACCTTAAATAACTTTTTATCTATAGCTCCAATTCAATTGATTCTTTTTGCATTGAGTTGGTATTGAACCCCTTTAGTTTCTGACAAATTTTTGGTTAACAAAAATGTATTATGTGACATTTTACTTTCCATTTTAAAAATATTTTCAGAAGGGAACTTTGGTGATTTTGAAGACCAGGAGTGTCTGAACAACCCAACAGAGCAAGGCAAGCCATGATACCCATTTCATGAAGCATTTCAATAGCATTGCATATTTCAATGCATTATGCTTACTTAATTGCTTTAGGATAAATCATAGTAAATAATTTAAATGGCTAGTTGCCTAGTACGATAAACCACTATTTTGTTGCATGAAATTAGTGGCTGATCTTGAGTCACCTGTCCTGGCTTAGCCGTGCAACCACATTTGCCGGTATGGGACGGCCTTGACTTGGTCTGATGGCGTGCTCTTTCACCGGTACTTCCAAAGAGGGAGGGTTATGCGCGCGTGCTACCCTGATCAGGTTGGCGGCGATAACCCTGTGAGCCCAGTTGAGTATTGTGCCGGCGTCCCCGTTTGGGACAGTTTAGTTTGGCCACGACGGTGGCAGGTGTCATGAGGACACAGGGGCCACCCAGGGCAGGACTCCGGGGGAGGATGAATGCAGGTGGTACGATGGGAGAGTCACGGGTCAGGCAGGTTTCGTTGGAGCAACGCTAGTCCACCCGAATGGGATCACGAGGCTAGGTGCTCCATGGTGTGGGTAAAGTGCGCAACCTCTGCAGAGTGAAAAATCTATTCGAATAGCCGAGTCCACGGAATTGGACAGCCCGTCCAGACCTCATTAGGTGGTCAACCGTAACAATGTTAGTAATGATGGAAGAACTCTTCGTATGATCGGAAGTACTCGATGGTTTAAGAGTATTCTGAGGGTTGTGGAACAATCCGGAAGAGAGTAAGTTGGTAACTGGTACAGTAAGTGAATTGCTTAAGTATTTAACATGTTGATTGATATGCTATTGTTTGCTGCATTACTTGGTTATCGTGAGCTTGCGAGTACATTCAAAGTACTCACCTGGCGTATCATGCCAGATGCAGGAGAAGCCGAGGACGGAGGTTCCGATGGTTCGTGCTATGCTAACTAGGATTGTGTCCACAGCAGTGTCCCTGTGGATGGAGTTGCCGCTATGCTCCGCTACGCCGTAGAGTACTTCGTAGTTCCGAGGCCCTGCTATGTTTCATAAATAATGTAGATACTGTCATAGCACTGAGTGTGCCTTTGGCCTCGCTAGCATTGTAAAATATGAGCTTGTACCCGCAATCTATCAATAAAGTCAGTTCAGTTCTGTTCCAAGTTGTTGTGTGTTTCCAGAGGACATGATCTCTGGGCTGGAAACACTTGTAATCCGGTTCTCTGAGCCGGGGTGCCACACCCATATTCCAAATGTTAAGAAAAGATATAACATGGTTGGGCGTACCATACCATGGCGTCATTTCAACAGACCCGATGGAGCTCTGTTCAGTGTAAAAGTCACAGTCTCTAAAGCATCACTTTAAAAGGGATAATGGCAAATTTATTTATGTCATCTTTGATCTTACCATGTCATGAATGGTTCGATTACACCTTCACGGACTCTCCATTTGCAGTGGTGTTTCGGGAGGTGCAAGTTATGAAACCCCTTTCACAACTCATCAGACATTCGCTAAACTTGTAACTCAAATATTACTTTCTGCAATCGAATTGTAGAAACATAATTTTCTTGTTACAACAACTTCTACTTCATTTTTGAAAACCTTTCGAATGATTTCAAAAGATCCAGACTTACGTCTCATCAAGTAAATATCCATATATCTACTTGAGTCATTTCTGAAGAGAGATAAATCCACTACTTGCAACAACATTTATTGAACTACACACATCAAAATGTATGATCACTAATAAGTTTGTTGCTCGTTCCTTATGGCCTGTGAACGGTATTTCAGTTACTTTACTTTTCGGAAGAAAGTTGCAAGTGTCAGATGATTTAAAATCAAATGACTTCAAAATCCATCATAATGGAATTTTCCATGCGGGTTTCTCCAATGTGACCAAATGCAGTGCCACACTTGTGTGGTATTCTTTTAGTCTTGCGACATTTAGCGTCAGTGTTATGGATGTATCATATTTCCATCAATATTCATAACATACATCCCATCTTGGATGGAAGCATGGCCCTTCATGTTATTCATAATACTGAACAACAATTGTTCTTTTATGAACAACCCTTTTGCAACAAACATTGTGCACTGGGTTAGAGTGTATGAAACTCTAAAATGAATTATGAAAGTAAACACAGAGGTAATATATTAATATCATTATTCATAACATACATCTCATTCATAATGAAAGTATGGCCCTTATGTTTATTCATAACACCGAACATCAAAAGTTATCTTATGAACAACCTTCTTGCAAGATACCTTAGGCAAAGGGCTAGAGTGTGTAAAGCTCTAAAATGAATTATGAAAGAAAATACATAGGTAATACACCGATGGAAGGTATAGTAACTTTTACTATGTTCCCAGCGTGTATCAAGACCTCATTCCTGCCTGGTCTTTCAGGCCATGGTAGTTCTTACATCGATTTGCAACAGAATGCAATCGAGCAGGTATCTTTGCGATCAACTCACAATCCCCAAGAATTAGTGATTAAAATGTTTAACCATAATTCCCAAGAACTATATCTTTGACCAGCCTTCCATACATCAAAAACTTGTATGACATTCATACATGAGCTGGATATTCCAGTCTTCTCTCTTTTTGCCTTTATACTTCTAACAGTTTAACTTTCAGTATTTCTCCTACTCTCAAAAGAAGCACTCAACTTAAGAGTGGCGTTAGCCCCGGACTTCCTAGGCGTGAAAGTTTTACTAACACCCTTTGGACACTTCCTTTCTCTTTAAGTTGTTGTTTTATTCACCTTTCATCATATATGACAGGCGTTCTTCTGGATCCCTCTCTTATCAGTCAAATGCATAGTAAACACCTTTACTAATAGTTTGCAAACAAATATTGCTTTGGATATTTCATATCTTTCACCCTTTGTTTGTATCTGAAAATTAATTTTCAGTTCCATGAATATCACATAACTATCCCAAAACTTTCGAAGTTCGAGTCTCATGGAAGCAAACGTATTGCACTTGACTGAAACGGAATTCTAGGTTTTGGATCGAAGGACGAGAGTCACATGATCCATAGCATTAGCGGGAGAATACCGAAAGCATGCGATAGGACAAAGTCCTTCTCGGCACTCTTGAGGACAATCACATTACGTTATCAATCGTAAAGTTTTAACCAGATAAATAACAGCTTATTCAATTTTAATAGGGAAGGTGGAAACGCGAGCCATTATACTACCACTATTTATGCAAATCACACTTAGACAGTGTTCAAAATTAATTGCACTAAGAATTAAAAGAATTAATTCTAAAGTGCGCTCCCACTCAAATCAATATCTCTCATAATTGATTGTGAGTGATTCAAGATCCGCATTTCAATTCAACGCCATTGATGTGGACATCACTGATGACGGGAATTTTAATCGGTAGGCAAACTTGCCAATCACATCTTTATGTGACTCTTGTTCATCTTTCGATGGGTGTGTTCCGAGCTCAGGACTATCCTGCCTGAACGTCAAAGACAACCAAGTGATCTTGCTGCGAGGTCTGACCTCACCTGCCTCATTCCTCTCGATTCATTCGTACCCATGTGGACATGGCGCACCCCGAAAAGATACGAATTTCAGACGGTGCTACACTTGGGTGAACACTAACTACTTTGATATTTTAAAGTAAGAGATCACCCTAATAAAAAGCGACTACCGCGCAATCAAGAAGGGTGCATCATAAGGGATAAACATCTCAGGCAATTCATAATTAGCATGATATGGTATAGCCCCTTCTGACGGAGAAGTCAAACATTTCTTCGTCTTCGGCATTTGCGTCGGTGTTCACCTTCGCGAAGATTGCCACCACCTTGTTGATGCATCAGATAATATTGCTATCTCTATAGCTAATAAAATAAGTGCATTACTCAAGGTTGACACGTAGGTCATTAAAGTGACAATCATATGGCTCCAGCCATCATGCCGAATCATGACACGCAGGTCATGTTAATTTACATCATATAGTCATCTCATACATAATCAAATTAATATGAGCATTGCTATACCACATCACATGCTCATGCAAACCCTCCTGCAAAACCAAGTTAGACGCCTCTAATCGGTTTATGCAAGAACTTTGTTTTTCGTGGCTTCTAAGGTTTCGAAACAAACCGAAGCTACCAACGTCCATCATCAAGTATGATAATTCAAGTTGCTAGATTAACTTTGCGGGGTGTATGAAACATGAGATAATAAAATCTTGAGCCCCATACTGAACTTCGTCATACGCATGACCCCCGTGCAGATCATATCTGCATTGCCCCTTCGTCTGCGAAATTTCATCTTTCTTTTTAACTACAGTGGAATTCAATGAACTGTTAGCACTTCCTTGATCAATCAGGATCGCGGATTGCCAGAACATTGAAACTCTACCATGCTGTTATCAAGATCAGAAATATGCAAATCCCAGGGAAGCAACAAGAACATCGGGTAACAGATTTCATCTGCTACCCGCACAAATAATTTTCAGTAATAGAACTCATCTACTACCTAATTATATTGTGCAACACCCATACATCTCTATGTATTCTAGATCGCAACCTGCATCTACGCATAGCACGGCTCATAATGCCACTGTTGGGAACGCAGCAGAAAACAAAAATTTCCGACCTACGCACCAGCCCAGGACCACTATGGAGACTGCATACAAAGTTTGATCTTTTTCGTTACCGACTCGTAGCGCAGCGGAAGTAGAGTCAATGACGATCGGCGGTGCAGATCCCCGCAGCAAGGATTTACAACCTCCCAACCGTGAGGATGTATACCCTCATCTGCCCCTTGGACAGCCCTCCGGGAGGCGGTCGGACAGTCCCCCGGACGGTGTCGCGGACAGCCCTTCGGGAGGACCTTCGAAACTCGGACGGTCACTCGGACAGCCCTTCGGGAGGACCTTCGAAACTCGGACGGTCACACGAACAGCCCTTCGGGAGGCACTCTCGAACTAAGACCGAAAGTACGATCTCTCTACAGAGTTGCACACATACGGTGTCATCTATCCGGCAGGGCTTCGCCGTCCAGAACTAGTTCCTGCCGGAACCCAAACAGCCTTTCGGCTCTACGAAACTATTTCGCGGGGAGGGAGAGAGAAGCCAGACAAGTCTATGGCATGTGTATGAGAGTAAGGATGAAGTTTGGGCAGCCCCTTCACCTCCTATTTATAGGAAAACCAAGGGGTAAGATGGGCATTCAAAAATACCAAAGTACCCCCACTTTATGTCTCACATAAAGGGCATAAGGGGAAAAAGGAGTGCCATGTGGAGCTCCAAGGAGGAGCTCCACCCTTGGCCGGCCACCTTCATGGGGTCCCCCCCAAAAGGGGGTTCCTTGGTCCCTAAGTCCTTCTAGAAGCCTTTTTTGCAAAAGCCCTAAAAGGTGGCTTTCAAATAAAGTAACCATGTGGGCTTAGAACATTTCCAGTACCCACTAAAATAATTTTCGACGCGTTCCAAAACAATTTAGGATTAGTGATTTTCATCTGCGAAAAGCAAACAAAGCGGTTCCGGCAGCTCCGGAACATTTTCGGTTTTTCTTCCGGAAAATTCCCAGAAGTTTCCAGAATGATTCTGGCACCCTCCAAGAATTATCAGGCGTGTGCTGAAACCAATTTGACTTAATGGTATCCCCTGAAACAACTTTTCAGTTTTACCGGAACTCATCCGGTGACCTCTCTCTTCGGAACTTTTCTGCTGTCTCCGAAACTTTTTCCGGAGACTTTCTCTCAGACTCCCTGTCTAGTATTCAGCAGATAGATGACCCTTAAGCGTGTGACCCTATAGGTTCGGTGAAGTATAGACATGACCCGGAACCCCTTCCGATCAATTATCAACATCGGAGCCGTGGACACCCATATTGACCCCTATACCCACACGAATGAATATTCGAGTGAACCTCTAGTTTCCGTGTGCTATTCCTGTTGCTTCGCGATATGTTACAAATACCCGAGGTGAGACATGTTGGCATCCCCGTGGATCAACAACTTGTCCACTATGCTAGGTACCTCGTTACCGGTATTGTTCTCTTTTCTCGTTACCGTGTTCCGGCATCCCTGTGATCAAATCACCCTGTGCCTGGTCAGACAATGATGGATACCGTAATACCGAGAGGGCCCAGAGATATCTCTCCATCGTCGGAGGAGCAAATCCCAATCTTGAGCTATCAAGTTACTTGACACACTTTTTCATGAACCCGTAAGCCGCCGTGATAGCCACCCATTTACGGATGACGTTTAACAAACCCCAAAGTTCACGAAGGAACTCGATACTCTCATGGTCTAAGGAATTATGCAAACATTAACTATCTCTGTGTTATTAACCATTAACTTGTGACGAATGTATCTCATAGCATAACATCAATTTGGGTCGATTCAACACAAGTGTTCTACCAACATTGCGCCCTCAAAATTGCCGGCATAGCCATGCCCATGATCAGGAAAATAGGATCATCATGCAATACTTGAGCCAGTCTTAGAGGCAAGACTAGGAATACATTTTATCGTTTATTATACCACACGTGCATATGAGTTTCCCTCCGGGCCTCGTGGATATTGCAGACTCGAGAATCATTGTAGTTATAGCATGGAATATAAACTTAATTAGGAACATGGGGATAAATAATAACATTTATTATTGCCTCTTGGGCATATCTCCTACAAGCTCATCTACAGTAGCACAAAGAGTAGCTAATTACTCTAAAAATAACCCACTAAAACAAAAAATAATTGGAGCAATGGAGGAGTCACATACCAAGAAGCAATCCCTCCAAACAGTTTCGGAAACGGAGCCTCGAGCAAAGAGATCGAAATCCGCGGGTTTGAGAGCAAGAACACGAAAATGGTGGCTGTGGTGATTTTTTTGCTGGAGGTAGGTGATGATATGGGCTAAAGGGATAAGAGAGGAGGCCCACGTCAGGGGCCACAACCCACCAGGGCGCGCCTAGGGGTGTTGGTGCGCCCTGGTTTCTTGTGGGCACCAGGTGCACCCCCCCCCCTCTGGTGTTATTTGCACCAAAAATTCATAAATATTCAGAAAAAATCATGTTAAATTTTCAGGGCATTCTGTGAATTTTTATTTTTGGGTCATTTTTTTATTGCACGGAGAAAACAGAAAACAGGATAATCATGGCATTTTATTTTAGTTAACTAACTAAAACAGAAAATAAAAGGTGGGAGCAGAGAGTTGTGCTTACTAGATTCATCGACGTCATACCTCTCAAAAATGATTAATTAATAAGGTTGATCAAGTCTTATTAACAACCACTTCCGATTAGCATGAAACCGAAGAACTTTCATAAAACACTAAGTTACCTCAATGGGAATGTGCATATCCCCAACAATAAGTATATCATATTTCTTTTTGATGGTAGGTAGAGGTAAATGAAAACTTCCAATAGTGATGGTCGGAGATTCTTCAATAACATTTATACCATTCACTTGGAATTGCTTCTTCGGAAAGTGCACCGTGTGCTCATTACCGTTAATATGAAAAGTAACTTTTCTTTTATTGCAATCAATAACAGCCCCTGCAGTATTCAAAAAGGGTCTACCAAGGATAATCGACATGTTGTCGTCCTCGGGCATCTCAAGAATAACAAAGTCCGTTAAGATAGTAACATTTGCATCAACAACGGGCACGTCCTCACAAATACCGATAGGTATGGCCGTTGATTTGTCGGCCATTTGCAATGATATCTCAGTAGGTGTGAGTTTATTCAAATCAAGTCTTTTATATAAGGAGAAAGGCATAACACTAACACCAGCTCCCAAATCACACAAAGCAGTTTTGACATAGTTTCTTTTGATGGAGCAAGGTATAGTTGGTATTCCAGGATCTCCAAGTTTTTTAGGTACTCCATCCTTAAAAGAATAATTAGCAAGCATGGTGGAGATTTCAGCTTCAGGTATTTTTCTTTTATTTGGGATGATGTCTTTCATATACTTTGCATAAGGGGCCATTTTTAAAATATCAGTTAAGCGGGTACGCAAAAAGACTGGCCTAATCATTTCAGCAAAGCGCTCAAATTCTTCATCATCCTTTTTTTACCATGTTTCCTAGCCACGAAGTCTCTTTTATCATACCATTTATTTTTAGGTTGTGGGTTATCAAGATCAGGAGCAGGCTCTATTTCAACATCATTATCTGGTTCTCTATAATTACTAGGTTGAGCATCTTCATGAACATCATCATTATCATTTTCATTATCACTAGGTGAATGTTCACTACCAGACTAAGTTTCAGCATCAGAAATAGAGACATCATTATTATCAGGAAGTTTTTGTGTCTCGGGTTCACTAGAGGTATGCAAAGTCCTATCATTTTTCTTTTTCTTTTTCTTCTTAGAAGGACTGGGTGCATCATGATTAATTTTCTGAGAGTCTTGTTCAATTCTTTTAGGATGACCCTCAGGATAAAGTGGTTCTTGGGTCATTCTACCTCCTCTAGTTACTACTCTAGCAGCAAAATCATGCATATTATGATTCATTTCATCAAGCAATTCTTTTTGAGACTTAGCAACTTGTTCTAAATGAGTTTGAACCATAGAGGCATGCTTTCCTACACCTCTAACATCATTACTGATTCTAAATAGCAAGTCACTCAAGCGAGCAATCATATCAGAATTATATTTCAATTGTTTCAGAACATGAGCATTGAAATGATCTTGCTTCAAAATATAGTTGTCAAACTCATATAATCATTGACTAGGATGTTTATTGTGAGGGATGTCACTTTCATTAAACTTTAATAAAGAATTTACCTCTACCACCTGTGGAGGTGGTGGTGTGTCAAGGCCATGTATCTCTTCAATGGGTGGCAAATTATTAACATCCTCAGCTTTAATACCCTTTTCCTTCATAGATTTCTTTGCCTCTTGCATATCTTTAGGACTGAGAAATAAGATACCCCTCTTCTTCGGAGTGGGTTTAAGCGGTGGTTCAGGAAGAGTCCAATCATCATAATTCTTCAATACGTTATTCAATAATTCCTCAGCTTGTTCAACAGTTCGTCCCCTGAAAACACAACCAGCACAACTATCTAGGAAGTCCCTAGAAGTATCGGTTAGTCCATTATAAAAGATATCAAGTATTTCATTTTTCTTGAGAGGGTGATCAGGCAAAGCATTAAGCAACTGGAGAAGCCTCCCCCAAGCTTGTGGGAGACTCTCTTCTTCAATTTGCACAAAGTTAAATATTTCCTGTAAGGCAGCTTGTTTCTTATGAGCAGGAAAAATATTTTTCAAAGAAGTAGTAGATCATATCCTGGGGACTACGCACACAACCAGGAGCAAGAGTATTGTACCATGTCTTAGCATCACCCTTTAATGAGAACGGAAATAACTTAAGGATATAATAGTAACAAATCTTCTCATCATGAGCAAAGAGGGTGGCTATATCATTCAGCTTAGTAAGGTGTGCCACTACAGTTTCAGTTTTATAGCCATGGAAAGGATCAGATTCAACCAAAGTAATTAACTCTGGGTCGACAGAGAATTCATAATCCTTATCGGTAACAAAGATAGGTGAAGTAGCAAACTTAGGATCACATTTCATTCTAGCATTCAAAGTCTTTTCCTTATATTTGCATAGCAATTTCTTAAGATCGTCTCTATCCTTGCAAGAAAGAATTTCTCTAGTTATCTCTTCGTCCATAACATAACCTTCAAGTATCTTAGGCATTTCAAACTTAGGAGAGCTAGGACTAATAGGAGTTTCATAGTCATCGTCAGTTTCATAAGCTTTATCAGTTTCAGCAATTTCATCAATTTCAGCAGTTTCATGCACTTTAGCTCTAGCAATTTGTTCATCAATAAATTCTCCTAGCGGCACATTATCATCAAGCATGGTACTAGCATCATCAATAGCATAATTCATAGCAGAGGTAGCATAATCGATAACTTGCGACATATCAGGATTACTAGCATGTGGTGGTGTTGCAAGCTTACTCATAACAGAAGGTGAATCAAGTGCAGAGTGTGATGGAAGTTCCTTACCTCCCCTCGTAGTAGAGGGGAAAATCTTGGTCTTAGTATCCTTCAGATTCTTCATAGTGATAGATTGATATAAATCCCAAGTGACTCAACAAATATTGCTATGCTCCCCGGCAACGACGCCAGAAAAAGGTCTTGATAACCCACAAGTATAGAGGATCGCAACAGTTTTCGAGGGTAGAGTATTCAACCCAAATTTATAGATTCGACACAAGGGGAGCCAAAGAATACTTGAGAGTATTAGCAGTTGAGTTGTCAATTCAACCACACCTGGAGATTAAATATCTGCAGCAGAGTGATCAATAGCACAGTAATATGATAGTTTGATAGCAGTAGTGACAGTAATAGTAGCGGTAACAGTAGTAGCAGTAGTTTTGTAGCAGTTGGAGCAGCAACAAAATTAATAGTAACTTAGCAAGAACAATAAGTGAAAAGGTCATAGGCACTGGATCGGTAACTCGTTGGATGATATTCGTCATGTAACAGTCATAACCTAGGGCGATACAGAACTAGCTCAGTTCATCAATGTAATGTAGGCATGTACTCCGTAAATAGTCATACGTGCTTATGGAAAAGAACTTGCATGACATCTTTTGTCCTACCCTCCTGTGGCAGCGGGGTCCATAAGGAAACTAAGGGATATTAAGGCCTCCTTTTAATAGAGAACCGGAACAAAGCATTAACACATGGTGAATACATGAACTCCTCAAACTACGGTCATCATCGCGAAGTATCCCAAATATTGTCACTATGGGGTTGACGGATCATAACACATAATAGATGCATATGACTAGGCAAGATCGGATCAAGAACATGGATATAGAGATGATAACATAAACGGTTCAGATCTGAAATCATGGCACTTGGGCCCTAGTGACAAGCTGTGACGCCCCCAATCTCGACCGTACGCTAATCATACACACAATGCGTACGTCCAAGATTAGGGACTCACTGATTGATATCACAACACAACACTAGACACAAATTAAAGTCATACAGCTTCATATTACAAGCCAGAGGGCTCGAATACAAAGCTCGACAAGCACGAGTCAGCGGAAGCAAAAACATATCTGAGTACAGACATAAGTTAAACAAATTTTGCCTTAAGAAGGCTAGCACAAACATAAGTAGCGGATCGCAAGAGGCGAGGCCTCCTTCCTGGGAACCTCCTAACTACTCCTGAGCGTCGGCATTCTCCACGTAGTAGTAGGCTCCAGCGGTGGTGTAGTAGTCGTCTCCGGTGTACTCCATCTCCTGGGCTCCGTCGTCTGAACGCAGAATCGTATCGAGGGGAAAAGAGAAAGCAAAGCAGCGGTGAGTACTCATCCAAAGTACTCGCAAGACTGACATCAGAACTATGCTAAGTATGCATCAGTATCAAGGAAAAGGGGTTATATCTGGGTTGACTGCAGCAAGCAAGAATAGGGAGAAGGCCTAGTCCTGTCGAAGACTAGCACCTTCAGCATCTTGCAGCATTAGAAGAGAGTAGACTGGTATCTCATATATAGTCATATTATTGTAGCAATTTTATTAAGTAACCACGCCCAGAGATTCTTCCTCGACTCCCTGCAAGGAAGCAATCTCGGAGCCACAAATCATTTCAAATTAAATCACAATTATAGTTGTATAAGGTCAAAGTACAATTCCAAGTCGTCCTGTTACCGTGGACACAGCTATTCGAATAGATTATTCATCCCTGCAGGGGTGCACCACATATTCCCCAACACGCCTGAATCACCTCCGGTCGGACACACTTTCCTGGGTCATGCCCGGCCTCGGGATATCAGCACGTCGTCGCCCCACCTAGGCTCAACGAAGAGGCCAGCCCGCCGGTCTAAATCCTAAGCGCGCAGGTTCGTGGGCCCACTTGCCCTTGCACTCCTGCACGATGCGAATGCGGCCGGAAGCAGACCTAGCACACTCCAGTCCAAGAGCTGTACCGTCCAGTCCAATCCGGCGCGCGCCGCTCCATTGCTGACGTCCGAAGAGCTTTGGCTGATACAACGACGCTGAGTACCCATAACTTCTCCCACGTGAAGGTTAGTGCGTATTAAGGCCAACGACCTAACTCAGATAAAGTACCCAACCCATTAGCATTTTATTAATGCGGGGCAAGCGCGACCCATAAAGTGCGGTCCCGTCACCCCGACTTGAGGATGTGTGGCAAGGGCCTCTCCTGCCCGTCCACGCCTCAACATAACCTTTTGGATACCTTGCCGGCGCATCCCACCACATCTCACACACGGGTACCCTTGGGGCCGACCCGTCTCAAGACTGTCGGGAACTCAGGTCCACCTCAACCAGGGTGGTACCGCCTGTCCCTCCAGTCCCGTCTGTCACATGTAAACAATGTCAAGTTAAAGTAATTGTGTGTTTATACACCAAGTGGATATCCGAGGAATCACCCTCGATGGATCCCACTCGAGGTATGTGTATGACAAGAGTGGCTATCGATAAATGGGAAGGAGGAATCACCCTCGATACCCACGACCGATTAGCTACGCTACAGAATTAACACCGGGAGTGCTAAGTGAGGTATCACCCTCGGCACTCGGTAGTAGCTCTGTAGTACCATATTTAAGGGGTGTGTGGTGATGTGAGGGCCTGGCTCGTCGGTCGGTTGACCGAGTCTTCGGGTCTTCGAGTCGTCGGGTCGTCGATGAAGAAGCAGGGGCAACTGGGACTAAGGGGGTCACAGGGGATTCATTGATCAACCTATACTAAGCAGTTGATATGATTGTAGGTATAGTAACAGTTTATCAAAACAGGCTATGCATCAGAATAGGAGCTAACTAATACAGTAGCAAAAATCTAATGCAAGAATAAGAGGGAAAGGAATAGGCGATATCGGAATGCTCAAGGGGGTTTGCTTGCCTTGCTGCTCTGCGGCAAAGGGCTGATCGTCAATGGTGTACTCATACCCGACAGCACCGTCAGTCTTGGGGTCTACCGGAGGGAAGAGGGGGGAACAATAAATACAAAGCAGACAAATGCATCACGATGCATGACATGGCAATATGCAGGGCTAGGCATGCACTAACGCAGTACTACACGTCGCAGACGGGTCGGAAGAATACCTGACGATATTTCCTGGGTCTCTGGATTTATCGGACAGACGATCCGGAGGAAAAGTTCCATGTTCATCATGCTAGAAGCATGTGATGTACGAACGGATAGCGTATTCGGATTCGTGGGATTTTTCTGATCAACTTTCATGTATAAAACTTTTTCATCTGAGCTACGGATTATTTTCTATGATTTTTCAAAGTTTTATATAATTTCTGAAATTACAGAATTAATATTAATTCGAAAAATGCTTTATGACGTCAGCATGACATCATCACTGCATCGGCAGTCAACAGTGGGGCTGACTGGTCAAACCTGACCAGTGGGCCCCAGCTGTCATTGACTCAGGGTTAACCAGGGTTTAATTTAAACTAATTAGGCTAATTATCAGGGTGGGGTCCCACATGTCAGTGTCGCATTAGCTTAACTTAATCATTTTTACTAATCTAACCAGGTTAATTAGTGCTAAACACCTGGGACCACATGTCATAGACCCAGGGGGTCGGGCCCCACATGTCAGTGGCTGGCCCTGCCCAGTCAGCACAGTTGACTGGGTCAACCCAGTCAACTGGGGCCAGGTGTCCCACTGGCAGTGACCCAGGGGCGGGCCCCGGGTGTGCCACGTCGGCGGACGGCGCCGAAGCGACGCCGGCGAGGCGAAACGCGGTGGCGCGGCCTCGGGTATCACCGGAAAACGCGTGCACGGCACGGGGAGGAGCGCAGCCAGGCTCATTCGAGAGCCTGAGCCCGGCCGCATCGAGTGGAGGCGGTGGCCGGAGCTGGGGTGGCCGGAAACGAGCGCTACAACGTCGCCGGTGGCGAGCTTCTCAGGTGGACTACGGCTACGGCGACGCGATGCGCTAGCAGGCGAACCAAAAGGCCAGGCGAGGCATACGCGATGCGGCAATGCAAATGGACACACGCCCGTGACCATTTGGTCACCGGAGACTCGCCGGCGACGAGCTCCGCGGCGATGCGTTCGGGCGCACGTCGGGTACGGCGCTAGGGGACGACCGAGAGGGGGTGAGGAGAGGGGAGAGGTAGGCGGAGCTCACATGGAGCCCGTAGTGGCGCAATGTGTGCTCGGGGAGGGCTTGCCGGAGCGAATCGACGGCGGCGATCCCGGCAGTCGTAGGAGAAGGAGAAGGTCGAGGGCGGCGATGCAGGGGCCCAGGGTCGGTCTGGTGGTCGGGATGGAAGCGCCGGTCGACGGCGGAGCTCCTGGGCGAGGTGGCGGGGCGAATGGAGCTCGGGGGCCGTGGCTAGCCGAGAGCCATGGCGGCGGTGGCGCTCGGGTGCGGGCGAGGGAGGGGAGCGGCGGCGCGAGAGAAGCAGGAGAGGGGGGAGAGTGGCGATCTAGGGTTCGGGGGGGCAGGTGAGGTGCCCCGGTGGCGACCTTATCCTCCCCGGCGACGGGGTTAGACGGCGACGGCCGGTCGGCGCCCTGTAGCGACCGCTCTGGTCGCTACAGGAGGAAGAAGGGGGGTGCGGCCTGGGCTGGGCCGGCGCTGTAGCGCTTAGGCCCAACCGCTGCGGGATTTTCCTTTTCTTTCTTTTCTTTTCTGTTTTTCTTTTCTTTCTTTTTTATTTAATTTCAGCTACTATTTGCTGTAGCAAATATTTGTAACTTAGTCCAATAAATAATGTGCAATATTTACCACTGCCAGAAAATGGTTTGGAGTCAAAATGATTTCATTGGAATTTTGTATTAAAAGAAATGGATTTAATCATTGCTGTTTTGGTATTGTTTCATGTTGTTTGAGTTATTTAATTAACTTGATTAATGTTGATTATAATTTTATAATTGCCTCTGGATTATTTGCAATTTAATGAACATTTTAGCTTTCAATTTTGAACAACTTTTATTTTCACTTTTGAGAAATTCTTGTTTCACCCTTTTATTAAAATATTGAATTTCAAAAGAGAATTTGAATGAGATATGATTCCAAATGTGATCAGGCACTGTTTAGCAAAATGGATTAGCTTAATCTGGTGATCACTGTAGCTTGATCACCGAGGTTACTGTAGCTGATAATCCAGGGGTGTCACAACTCTCCCCTACTAAAAGAAATTCTCGTCCCCGAGAATTTAGAGGTAGAACTAAGGGGGAAGTTTGGCTATGAAATTCTAATGAGTCTTCTCGTCCTTGGCTGCTCTCACCGAAGAGGTTGGTCCTTCTTGTAGAGGTATCCATTACCCTGATTCAGGTCAATCTGATGGAGTCGTCATCCTTTCTTCGGGATCTTCATCGTCCTACGAATGCGATAAGAAGGAAAACTCTGGAAGAACGTACCTGGCGGTGAACTCAGGGAAGAAGACAAGATTTATTTCTCGAATTAAGACTCAAGGAATCACTGAGAGCAAAAAAGCGATTGTATAAAAGTTCCAAACGGGTAGGCAATCATTCGATGCCTAATCAGATGTAGAAAGGGGGGAAGTTCAGAGCAATGAGAATAAATACCGCGTCTGATAAAAGAATAGATCATCCCTTAGTCGGTGGCTCGGGAATTACATACGAAGCCAAGTGCAGAAGATACCTTGGAATCAAAGTGGTACAGGAGAGTCAGGTTTCGATCCTGTGGAACTATGGGTTATGGGCCCATCATGTGGATTAAGAGTAGGAAGAGCGGTGACATCTTGCGCGGTCATGCTAGCAAGAATTGTCAGAGGATAGTCTGTCAACTATGTCGGCAACAACATTAGTACCAAGGGCGGGGGACGAAGGGAACCATCTTCCTGCTCGTCGAAACGAGGCGGACCAATAGGCAAAGTTCTCGTGCACCGACGGTTACCGAAATGTTAACAACAATAGTAACAGGGTCTTACTAACAGAGTAGTACACCGAGGTATTTACCTAAGCAGGGAATTATCACTGCTCAGATCAAATAAATCTCAAGAAAGGTTAAACAGACCAATGGAAAGGAAAATGTGATTATCACATTAAATAGACCAATGGAAAGGAAAATGTGTATACACGATCATTAGGTGTATATCCTTTCCAAGAGCAAGCAGGGCGAGACGATCATGACAAGGCTCCAGGTAGGTAACCATTAAGACTAAGGGGCAAGGAATTTATGATGTTTACCCATAAAACGATGTTTGGATAATTGATCAAGAAACATTTAGCATTATGCCTCCAATGTTCTTGTTTTGATGATCGGTGTACCACAGACATGCTTCGAGATAGCAAAGACATGGTTACCAGGTAAAGGTCAGACTTTGGTTACACAAGGATCAAGTAGGAACAACTTATAAAATAAGTCTTATAATTTCCCCATGGAAGAATTGCAATTCTTGCTGAACAAGGCATTATAACAATAGGTCATCCGGCCACGTGTGTCCGACATGACATCACCTTATCGGGTACCTAGAGACCAATGTTATAATTCTTGGAAGATGTTCCAACCATCATATCTGACTGAGATTCAG
Source organism: Elymus sibiricus (assembly GCA_039707655.1). Taxonomy (NCBI): domain Eukaryota; kingdom Viridiplantae; phylum Streptophyta; class Magnoliopsida; order Poales; family Poaceae; genus Elymus; species Elymus sibiricus. The sequence continues at coordinate 74,554,634 of CM077667.1, forward strand.
ATATGTTTGATATTTCGATACCTCAGACTTAGCAGGCCTGAGAAGGAAAAGGGATGCAACACAAATCGACAAGATCACGTTGCAAGAATCTCAGAACATGGAATACGGAAGCAAGCTCCGAAACAAGAGTCCATCATTAACCATGGAGAAGATGAGAAGGTGGCCGACGGGCTCAACAACGATTTATCGAGATTTCCATAAACGTGATTTTCCACAATTACGTGAACAAGGTGATAGCATTGGTCACACCAATGATATAATGATGAATGTTCGAGAAAAACATCCACAATTAAACATTGATCAAAAAGTGCACCCGGAATTATAGACCAAGCGGCACGATCAATGTTAGAATGGTGATTCAACAACTAACACACTAAGAATGAAATTACCACTCATCAACTTTGAAGTAATAGGAATGCTTGAAGTATTGAATTCACAATCCACAGTTCACTTGTCGGTACTCCGGTTAGAAACAATCACGGGGACCGAGAAATGAATGGTGATGGTAAGGAGTATCACTATATCAAGAATTCTTAAGAGATGGTGAAATTCTCATGACACCATTGGCATAAGATATGGCATTACGCCAAGGTAGAACAGAACATAAGTTGGATATCAAGGAACTCAAGGTGCAACACAGAACATTAATAAGTTTGCGTTGGAGGGAAGGCGAGAATGTTGTCGATGATATCAGAAATCATCGAGGGGTAAGGATGGTATTTCTCTTCAGGAATTAAATTGATACCCTGGAAGAGCTCAGAATGTTGATGAGGATCATGACACACTTGTCGAGAAGTCTCATGAAGATGAAATCGACCAGTGACGACATCAAACAAGGAAAAGATGAAGCGAAGGGTGGTCGGGACCTCAGATTAGAGTGCTAGCTCAGAATCGATGTTGCCTTTCAAGATAAACAACATGACGTTGAAAACTCGATGTAAGCTTAATGCATTGTTGGAATTGTGTTCCGGGAATGAAGGACATAGATAGCATGGTCAAGCCTTAGCATGACGATGATGATGATGTAGCCAAACAGCTTGGAAAGACATGATCGAGCACAAACTCATAAGCAAAGAAAATTACTAAGAGTTGTTGAATCGCAATGCAGACTCGATTCAATTATCGGTGTCCTTGAGTGTCCAACAACTCAGAACACGAGGAAACTGGAATCAGTGAAGGAAAACATAGCTGATGAGGAGCTCATAAGAAGTTATAAAGCTCCATGATATTTATCAAGATACCAGGGATAATACTCGGATGTAGATCAGAGTTAAAGATTGGACCGATGTATTGATCCGTAGAAGACAAGTGCTCAAACTGGTCTAAAAATGGGATCAAAGAAGAACATTCATCGTCGGAACCACGGTTGTAAGGTATCAAATCAAGTTGTAGCTTTGAAAAATTATCCGGCAAAACACCAGAAGAGTAGGACTCGTGAAAACTCTTGAGTTCACATGAATTAAGGAAGGCATAGGTTCAACCCATCGGGGCATCTTAGGAACATATACCACAAGCTTCAAGAGTAATTAACACATGCTTGACAGTCAGAGCATGGCTTACAAAAGCATAGGATACAACTTATCAGAGGGAGAAGGCACAATTTACCAATAGCATCATGTATCAGGGGAAGACCATCACAAGAATTTTGAATGTGAAGGATGCTATCGGATAATAACCCAACACTGGGTCTGGCGGTCCACAAAGGACCTGATGGGAGTATCGGTACCCAATCAGAGGGAGAAAGAATGTAAGGCATCGGATCATAGAACAACCAAAGGAATTAAGATTTCCAAATTGGTGTATCAAAAACAGATGTTCCGATCAAATACAATTAAGATGAAAGGACTTAGATGGGCAATCAATCAAGGTTGATTTGTCGGGAACCAACTCACGTTTGGAAAGACGTCTGAGCCGGACAGATACTTTATGATAAACAACTGATGACTGCGTGCATTCACACACAGGTTGAATCAATAAAACCAATTGAAAACCACAAAGGATTTACTGAATATTACTAGACATATGGAATCAACCATAATGCAAGCAGGTGAGAAAGGTCAAGAGCAAAAGGCTACTGAGGATTACGGAAGATCGAATAGCGTTTCAAAGAATTCCGTGAAACACATGATCAACCGAGGAAGAACGAATCTCCGGTAGGATAATTCGATGTACCTTGTAACAACAAGAGCAACTGGATACGAAAGTAAGAGGGACAAATGTATGTAATCATCCATAGGGGTTGACGGTGAAATGGAATCACAAAAGCGATGAGCACAAGTTCTCGGGAGAACATCGGAGAGTATCTTCAAAGTCTTCTGATGAATCGAGCCATCATCTGAAATGAGGGGCTCTCCGGGAGGAGTAGTTATGAGAACCTAGAGTTAGAGTTAATAAAATCTTTAACCCAAAAGAGAAGAGAGATTAGAACCCAGAGTATAGATGAGGAATAAAAGATCCTAATACCACCCAATTGAGAAGTGGGCCCGTAAGCCACACAACTATGTTAGTAAAAGTTTTCCAAATACTAGACTCAACTTCAGACAAGGAGTTGGAAAGGGGGCTACCAACAGGCAGTCGGCTCTGATACCAACTTGTGACGCCCCCGATCTCGACCGTACGCTAATCATACACACAATGCGTACGTCCAAGATTAGGGACTCACTGATTGATATCACAACACAACACTAGACACAAATTAAAGTCATACAGCTTCATATTACAAGCCAGGGGCCTCGAGGGCTCGAATACAAAGCTCGACAAGCACGAGTCAGTGGAAGCAAAAAAATATTTGAGTACAGACATAAGTTAAACAAATTTTAACTTAAGAAGGCTAGCACAAACATAAGTAGCGGATCGAAAGAGGCAAGGCCTCCTGCCTGGGAACCTCCTAACTACTCCTGAGCGTCAGCATTCTCCACGTAGTAGTAGGCTCCAGCGGTGGTGTAGTAGTCATCTCCGGCGTACTCCATCTCCTAGGCCCCGTCGTCTGAACGCAGAATCGTATCGAGGGGAAAAGAGAAAGCAAAGCAGCGGTGAGTACTCATCCAAAGTACTCGCAAGACTGACATCAGAACTATGCTAAGTCTGCATCAGTATCAAGGAAAAGGGGTTATATCTGGGCTGACTGCAGCAAGGAAGAATAGGGAGAAGGCCTAGTCCTGTCGAAGACTAGCATCTTCAGCATCTTGCAGCATTAGAAGAGAGTAGACTGGTATCTCATATATAGTCATATTATTGTAGCAATTTTATTAAGTAACCATGCCCAGAGATTCTTCCTCGACTCCCTGCGAGGAAGCAATCTCGGAGCCACAATTCATTTCAAATTAAATCACAATTATAGTTGTATAAGGTCAAAGTACAATTCCAAGTCGCCCTGTTACCATGGACACGGCTATTCGAATAGATTATTCATCCCTGCAGGGGTGCACCACATATTCCCCAACACGCCTGAATCACCTCCGGCCGGACACACTTTCCTGGGTCATGCCCGGCCTCGGGATATCAGCAAGTCGTCGCCCCACCTAGGCTCAACGAAGAGGCCAGCCCGCCGGCCTAAATCCTAAGTGCGCAGGTTCGTGGGCCCACTTGCCCTTGCACTCCTCCACGATGCGAACGCGGCCGGAAGCAGACCTAGCACACTCTAGTCCAAGAGCCGTAACGTCCAGTCCAATCCGGCGCGCGCCGCTCCATTGCTGATGTCCGAAGAGCTTCGGCTGATACAACGACGCTGAGTACCCATAACTTCTCCCACGTGAAGGTTAGTGCGTATTAAGGCCAACGACCTAACTCAGATCAAGTACCCAACCCATTAACATTTTATTAATGCGGGGCAAGCGCGACCCATAAAGTGCGGTCCCGTCACCCCGACTCGAGGATGTGTGGCAAGGGCCTCTCCTACCCGTCCACGCCTCAACATAACCTTTTGGATGCCTTGCTGGCGCATCCCACCACATCTCACACACGAGTACCTTTGGGGCTGACCCGTCTCAAGACTGTCGGGAACTCAGGTCCACCTCAACCAGGGTGGTACCGCCTGTCCCTCCAGTCCCGTCTTTCACATGTAAACAATGTCAAGTTAAAGTAACTGTGTGTTTATACACCAAGTGGATATCCGAGGAATCACCCTCGATGGATCCCACTCGAGGTATGTGTATGACAAGAGTCGCTATCGATAAATGGGAAGGCGGAATCACCCTCGATACCCACGACCGATTAGCTACGCTACAGAATTAACACCGGGAGTGCTAAGTGCGGTATCACCCTCGGCACTCGGTAGTAGCTCTGCAGTGCCATACTTAAGGGGTGTGCGGTGATGTGAGGGGCCTGGCTCGTCGGTCGGTTAACCGAGTCTTCGGGTCTTCGACTCGTCGGGTCGTCGATGAAGAAGCAGGGGCAACTGGGACTAAGGGGGTCACAGGGGATTCATTGATCAACCTATACTAAGCAGTTGATATGATTGCAGGTATAGTAACAGTTTATCAAAACAGGCTATGCATCAGAATAGGAGCTAACTAATACAGTAGCAAAAATCTAATGCAAAAATAAGAGGGAAAGGAATAGGCGATATCGGAATGCTCAAGGGGGGTTTGCTTGCCTCGCTGCTCTGCGGCAAAGGGCTGATCGTCAACGGTGTAGTCGTACCCGGCAGCACCGTCAGTCTCGGGGTCTACCAGGGGGAAGAGGGGGGGAAACAATAAATACAAAGCAAACAAATGCATCACGATGCATGACATGGCAATATGCAGGGCTAGGCATGCACTAACGCAGTACTACACGTCGCAGACGGGTCGGAAGAATACCTGACGATATTTCCCGGGTCTCTGGATTTATCGGACAGACGATCCGGAGGAAAAGTTCCATGTTCATCATGCTGGAAGCATGTGATGGACAAACGGATAGCGTATTCGGATTCGTGGGATTTTTCTGATCAACTTTCATGTATAAAACTTTTTCATCTGAGCTACGGATTATTTTCTATGATTTTTCAAAGTTTTATATAATTTCTGAAATTACAGAATTAATATTAATTTGAAAAATGCTTTATGATGTCAGCATGACATCATCACTGCATCGGCGGTCAACAGTGGGGCTGACTGGTCAAACCTGACCAGTGGGCCCCAGCTGTCATTGACTCAGGGTTAACCAGGGTTTAATTTAAACTAATTAGGCTAATTATTAGGGTGGGGTCCCACATGTCAGTGTCACATTAGCTTAACTTAATCATTTTTACTAATCTAACCGGGTTAATTAGTGCTAAACACCTGGGCCCACATGTCATAGACCCGGGGGGGTCGGGCCCCACATGTCAGTGGCTGGCCCTGCCCCGTCAGCACAGTTGACTGGGTCAACCCAGTCAATTGGGGCCAGGGTTCCCACTGGCAGTGACCCAGGGGCGGGCCCCGGGTGTGCCACGTCGGCGGACGGCGCCGGAGCGACGCCGGCTAGGCGAAACGCGGCGGCGCGGCCTCGGGTGTCGCCGGAAAACGCGTGCAGGGCACGGGGAGGAGCGCGGCCAGGCTCATTCGAGAGCCTGAGCCCGGCCGCATCGAGTGGTGGCGGTGGCCGGAGCTGGGGTGGCCGGAAACGAGCGCTACGACGTCGCCGGCGGCGAGCTTCTCGGGTGGGCTACGGCTACGGCGACGCGGTGCACTAGCAGGCGAACCAAAAGGCCAGGCGAGGCGTACGCGATGCGGCAATGCAAATGGACACACGCCCGTGACCATTTGGTCACCGGAGACTCACCGGCGATGAGCTCCACGGCGATGCGTTCGGGCCCACGTCGGGGACGGCGCTAGGGGATGACCGAGAGGGGGAGAGGAGAGGGGAGAGGTAGGCGGAGCTCACAGGGAACCCGTAGTGGCGCAATGTGTGCTCGGGGAGGGCTTGCCGGAGCGAATCGACGGCGGCGATCCCGGCAGCCGTAGGAGAAGGAGAAGGTCGAGGGCGGCGATGCAGGGGCCCCCGGGTCGGTCTGGTGGTCGGGATGGAAGCGCCGGTCGACGGCGGAGCTCTTGGGCGAGGTGGTGGGGCGAATGGAGCTCGGGGGCCGTGGCTAGCCAAGAGCCATGGCGGCGGTGGCGCTCGGGTGCGGGCGAGGGAGGGGAGCGGCGGCGCGAGAGAAGCAGGAGAGGGGGGAGAGTGGCGATCTAGGGTTCGGGGGGGCAGGTGAGGTGCCCCGGTGGCGAAGTTATCCTCCCCGGCGACGGGGTTGGACGGCGACGGCCGGTGAGCGCCCTGTAGCGACCGCTCTGGTCGCTACAGGAGGAAGAAGGGGGGTGCGGCCTGGGCTGGGCCGGCGCTGTAGCGCTTAGGCCCAACCGCTGCAGGCTTTTCCTTTTCTTTCTTTTCTTTTCTGTTTTTCTTTTCTTTCTTTTTTATTTAATTTCAGCTACTATTTGCTGTAGCAAATATTTGTAACTTAGTCCAATAAATAATGTGCAATACTTACCACTCCAGAAAATGGTTTGGAGTCAAAATGATTTCATTGGAATTTTGTATTAAATGAAATGGATTTAATCATTGTTGTTTTGGTACTGTTTCATGTTGTTTGAGTTATTTAATTAACTTGATTAATATTGATTATAATTTTACAATTGCCTCTGGATTATTTGCAATTTAATGAACATTTTAGCTTTCAATTTTGAACAACTTTTATTTTCACTTTTGAGAAATTCTTGTTTCACCCTTTTATTAAAATATTGAATTTCAAAAGAGAATTTGAATGAGATATGATTCCAAATGTGATCAGGCACTATTTAGCAAAATGGATTAGCTTAATCTGGTGATCACTGTAGCTTGATCACCGTGGTTACTGTAGCTGATAATCCAGGGGTGTCACACAAGCATTAGGCATAGCAAAGTCATAGCAACATCAATCTCAGAACACAATGTATACTTGTGATCAAGCCCTAACAAAACTAACTCGATTACATGATGAATCTCATCCAACTCCTCACTGACCAGCAAGCCTACGAAGGAATTACTCACTCCCGGTGGGGAGCATCATGGAATTGGCGATGGAGAAAGGTTGGTGATGACGAAGACCGAAGATTTCCCTCTCCGGAGCCCCAAACGGGCTCCAGATCTGGCCTCCCGATGAAGAACAGGAGGTGGCGGCGGCTCCGTCTCGTGTAACGCGATAATTCTTTCTCCCTGGTTTTTTTCTCTGAAAATAGGAATTTATAGTGGCGGAGTTAGGGCAAGTGGGGCCACAAGGTGGGCACAACCCACCAGGGCGTGCCCTGGTGGGTGATGCTCACCCTGGCCCCCCTCTGCGGTGTATTTTGGCTCCAATAATTCTTATTTATTCTGAAATAAATCTCCAAAAAGTTTCGTTCCATTCCGAGAACTTTTATTTCTGCACAAAAAACAACACCATGGTAGTTCTGCTGAAAACAGCGTCAGTCCGGGCTAGTTCCATTCAAATCATGCAAATTAGAGTCCAAAACAAGGGCAAAAGAGTGAGGAAAAGTAGATATGTTGGAGACGTATCAGAAGCAGGTATAATATATCCCATAGCTGATAGTAGATGGGTAAGTCCCATTCATTGTGTCCCTAAGAAAGGAGGTATTACCGTTGTTCCTAATGATAAAAATGAACTCATTCCGCAAAGAATTGTCACTGGCTATAGAATGGTAATTGATTTTAGAAAGTTGAATAAAGCTATTAGAAAAGATCATTACCCTCTGCCTTTCATTGATCAAATGCTAGAAAGATTATCTAAGCACATACACTTTTGTTTTCTGGATGGATATTCTGGTTTCTCTCAAATGCCTGTGTCACAATCTGATCAAGAGAAAACCACCTTTACTTGTCCTTTTGGAACCTATGCTTATAGACGTATGCCTTTTGGTTTATGCAATGCACCTACTACCTTTCAAAGATGTATGACTGCTATATTCTCTGATTTTTGTGAAAAGATTGTGGAGGTTTTCATGGATGATTTTTCCGTTTACGGGACTTCTTTTGATGATTGCTTAAGCAGCCTTGATCGAGTTTTGCAGAGATGTGAACAAACTAACCTCGTCTTGAATTGGGAGAAGTGACACTTTATGGTTAATGAAGGTATTGTCTTGGGGCATAAAATATCTGAACGAGGTATTGAGGTGGATAAAGCTAAAGTTGATGCAATTGAGAAAATGCCATGTCCTAAAGATATTAAAGGTATTCGAAGTTTCCTTGGTCATGTTGGTTTCTATAGGAGGTTCATTAAAGACTTCTCTAAAATTTCTAGGCCTCTTACTAATCTTTTGCAAAAGGATATCCCTTTTGTTTTTTATGATGATTGTGTGGAAGCCTTTGAAACTCTCAAAAAAGCCTTAACCTCTGCACCTATCGTTCAACCACCTGATTGGAACTTGCCTTTTGAAATTATGTGTGATGCTAGTGATTATGTTGTTGGTGCTGTTCTAGGACAAAGAGTTGATAAGAAATTGAATGTTATCCATTATGCTAGCAAAACTCAAACAGTGCCCAACGAAATTATGCTACTACTGAAAAAGAATTTTTAGCAGTTGTGTTTGCCTATGATAAATTTAGATCCTATATTGTTGACTCCAAAGTTATTGTTCACACCGATCATGCTGCTATAAAATACCTTATGGAAAAGAAAGATACTAAACCTAGACTTATTCCGTGGGTTCTCTTGCTTCAAGAATTTGACTTACATATCGTTGATAGGGAGCTGAGAACCCCGTAGCTGATAACTTGTCTAGGTTAGAAAATATTCTTGATGACCCACTACCTATTGATGATAGTTTCCCTGACGAACAGTTAGCTGCAATAAATGTTTCTCAAAACACTCCTTGGTATGCTGATTATGCTAATTACATTGTCGCTAAATATATACCACCTAGCTTCACATACCAACAAAAGAAAAAATTCTTCTATGACTTAAGACATTACTTTTGGGATGACCCACATCTTTATAAAGAAGGAGTAGATGGTATTATTAGACGTTGTGTACCTGAGCATGAACAGGAACAAATCCTACGGAAATGTCATTCCGAAGCTTATGGAGGACATCATGCGGGAGATAGAACTGCTCACAAGGTATTGCAATCTGGTTTTTATTGGCCTCACTACTGGAATCAGATCATTTGCCGCCCGCCATGTCTTTGCCGTCTGCTGGCGGACGGCAAAGAAAGCCTTTGCCATCAGCTTGCGGAAAACGGATGGCAAAGGGTGGGCAGACGGCAAAGAAAGTCTTTGCCATCAGCCCTCCCTTTGCCGTCGGCTAGCGGACGGCAAAGATTGGGCAGGCAGACGGCAAAGGTCACGGGCGGGCCCCACCGCACCCTGGGTACATCGTTGCCATCGGGTAAGATTTGTCGTCTGCCTCCCCCCAGCGGACGGCAAAGAGGACGTCCCCCCTAATGGTCACGGCGGGCCCCACCCCGTCCCCTCCCCCCTCTTTGCCGTCTGCTACCGTCTGCTAGCAGACGGCATAGAGCCCGCCCCCCATAACGCGCGGCCGGATCCACCTCCACCCCCCTCACTCTCTCGCGTCTCCATCCCGCCCTCCACCACTGGGCCGCCACCCTCTCTCTCTCCCTCTGAGAACTCCCGCCCCGACCCGCCGCCCACCGGCAGCCGCCCCCACCCACCGGCCGCCCCGCCGCCCCGCCGCCCCGCGGCGAGCCCCCCTCCCCGCAGCCCCCTCTCTCTCTCTCTCCCTCCCTCTCCCTCCCTCCCGCCGCTCCCCGACGCCCACCAGCCGCCGCCCCCACCCACCGGCCGCCCCGCTGTCCCACCGCCCCGAAGCGAGCCCCCCTCCCCGCCGCCCCCACCGACCGGCCGCCGCCCCCACCCACCGGCGGCCCCGCCGTCCCGCCGCCCCTGCGGCGAGCGCCCCCTCCCCGCAGCGCCCCACCTCCTCCCTCCCAGTCCACTCCACCGGCCCCCTGCTCCACCGGCACCTTCAAAGGTATTTTTTTTGTTTTTTTTCTGTTTTTTATTTATGTTAATTAGTTAGTTAGTTAATTTAGGTTAGTTAGTTAGTTTAGGTTAGTTAGTTTGTTAGGTTAGTTTAGGTTAGTTAGTTAGGTTAGTTTAGGTTAGTTAGTTAGGTTAGCTTAGGTTAGTTTAGGTTAGTTAGTTAGGTTAGAAGAAAAAAAGAAGAAAAGAAGAAGGAAAAAAATGAAAATGGAAAAAGAAGAAGAAGAAGAAGAAGAAGAAGAAAATAAGAAGAAGAAGAAGAAGAAGAAGAAGAAGAGAGGAGGAGGAGGAGGAGGAGAAGAAGAAGAAGAAGAAGAAGAAGAAGAAGAAGAAGAAGAAAAGGAAAAAAAGAAGAAGAGGAAGAAGAAGCCACTGACCCCCAACCCCCGACGCCACTGACCCCCGACGGCACTGACCCCCGACCCTCGACGCCACTGACCCCCGGCCCCCGATGCCACTGACCCCCGACCCCCGATGTAAATTATGAGTTAGGTCATATATATATTCCGATTCTAGCTGTTATGAAAAACATCATATTTGTGTTGATCGGATGGATTTCAATGTGCAGTTGTTTCATCGCTGCGAGGGTCTGCTGTTCGACGACCTCCCTGTGCGTTTGACGAGCTCCCCTACGTTCGTGGGTGAGCACAAATGACATCTCCTCCCCCCCTTAATTTGCTCTGTTCCGGTCTTCGTGCCGATGAAACTTGCTAGCTATAGGTGTCTTCAATCATCAGTATGTGTGACCAGTATGCATCTCCCGTTCGAAAGGGCGGCATCTATAAATATGCATGTCTTTGCATATTTATAACCACCATCCTTTCAAATTGTCCAACGTTATCCATGGATAGCCCGAGTATGTGTAGATTGGGTTCGTTTTCCCTTATGCTCTGCTCCGGATCCGATGTGGAATTTCGTCAGTGCCTCCCTATTGTTCTCCGGGTACACATCCTCTCTGCTTATTGCCGAGACGTGTATCAGGAGAACAGCGGGGAGGTGCTGTCGAAATTATGCGTCGGATCCGGAGCAGAGCATGGGAAAACGAACCCAATCTACACATACTCGGGTGGGATTAGGACCTATCTTTACCTATTAGCGTGTAGGTTGCATGGACGTAATAAAACTGACAAACTTGATTAACTGATGAATATAGATGATGAATTATATATATATTTCTTGTGTGTTTAGTAGGTAGGCAAGATGAGTGATCATGCGTGGATGTACACCGATCACCCTAGTCAGAAAGACATGACCATTGAATGGTTAACAAAAACCAAGGGGTTTCTGAGAGCCGCATTTGCAAATGGCCAGGAAATAACCTGGTGCCCCTGTGTCCGGTGCGACAACCATAAAAAGTGGACACGGGATGAAATGGGTAAACACTTGCAAAAGTGGGGTTTTACGCCTGATTATACAGTGTGGAGATTTCATGGTGAGTCCGCCCAACGTGCCAGAGCTGAGGTCGAGCATGGTACCAGGATCGAAGAGATGGTGCAAGACTTTGATGATGCTAGGGATTCGGACGATGAGATGGAGGAATCTACAAAGGCCTTCTATGAAATGTTGGAGTCTTCAAAACGTCCTCTCCACGAGCACACTGAGCTTTGTCAGCTGGATGCCATCGCGCAAGTAATGGCTCTGAAGGCTCAGTTCAACCTGGGCAGAGAATGCTACGACGCGATGATGACAATATTTGGACGCTTTCGACCCAAAGGCCATGTATTGCCTGCAAACCTGTACCAGTCGGACAAAATCCTACGCGCGCTTAAGATGCCCTATGAGAAGATAGATGCTTGTGAGAATGGATGTGCCTTATTTAGGCTTGAGTATGTGGGCTTGAACTATTGACCCATTTGCAAGTCTTCCAGGTATGTTGTGGTAGACAACGGTATGGGTGAGAAGAGTCAGACCAAAATCCCAGTTAATGTTCTTCGGTATATGCCAATCATACCAAGACATCAATGTCTTTTCATGGTCGAAGAGACAGCCAGACAGATGACGTGGCACAAATTGGGCAAAAGAACCGAACTAGATGCAGATGGGAATCCGATGTTGGGACACACTTCACACGCTTTTGCGTGGAAGCACTTCGATGCATTACATAAGGATAAAGCGGCAGATCCAAGGCATCCTCGAGTCGCCATCAGCACGGATGGGTTCAATGTGTTTGGTATGATGGCAACCCAATACAGTTGTTGGCCTGTATTTGTCATTCCACTCAATCTCCCCCCCCCCCCCCGGAGAGACTATGAAAAGAAAGAACATTTTCTTGACGTTGATAATTCCAGGGCCCAACTATCCGGGGAAGAATATGAATGTGTACATGCAGCCGCTTAAGGATGAATTGCAAGAAGCTTGGGATAATGGGATCAAGACATATGACGCCGCTACAAAACAAAACTTCAAAATGCATGTGTGGTACATGTACTCGACGCATGACTTGCCGGCGTATGCGCTATTCGTTGGCTGGTGTGTGCATGGAAGGTTCCCATGCCCCACATGCAAGGCAGCTCTTCAGTTCCGTTGGCTGTAGGCGGGTCGCAAGTATTCTTGCTTCGACTTGCATAGACAGTTCCTGGATCCTGGCCATAAGTTCAGAAAAGACAAGAAGAATTTCATCAAAGGTAGAGTTGTCAAAAACTCTGCACCACCTGCATTGACAGGCCAACAGACCCTGGATCAGTTAAATGCTCTCGAGCCTGATCCAGAGCGTCCAGGATATTTCAAAGGGTATAATTCGGAACACGCCTGGACTCACAAGATATGCTTGTGGGATCTGCCTTACTTTAAAGACCTCCTTTGCCCACACAACATCGACGTGATGCACACTGAAAAGAATATCGTCGAGGCCCTTTTTGGTACATTGTTCGGTATAGAGGGGAAGTCAAAGGATAATCCTAAGGCTAGAGTCGATCAGGAGGCTCTATGTGATAGACCGTTACAAAACATGCGACAACCGAAAGGAAAGAAGAACTGGAGGAAGCCAAAGGCATGGTTCAATCTTGGAAGGCCAGCTATGAGGGAAATGATCTTGTGGGTGAAAATGCAGTTGATGTTCCCCGATGGGTATGTAGCGAATCTAAAGAGGGGAGCGAGTCTTGACAAATTGAAAATATTTGGTCTCAAGAGTCATGATTGGCACATATGGCTTGAGCGGGTAATGCCGGTGATGTTGCGTGGCTTTATCCCTGAGGATGAATGGCTAGTACTGGCAGAGCTGAGCTATTTCTTCCGTGCTCTTTGTGCGAAAGAACTGTCGCCTGACATGCTAGATGAACTGGAAGAGTTGGCGCCGGAGTTGATCTGCAAGTTAGAAAAGATCTTTCCACCGGGCTTCTTTAATCCAATACAGCATTTGATTTTGCATCTCCCGACCGAGGCAAGATTGGGGGGCCCGTGCAAAATCGTTGGTGCTTCGCAACTGAGCGGATGCAGAAGATGCTTCAAGCAAAATGTAAAAATAAACGTAGAATTGAAGCATCGATGGCCGAGGCATTCATTACTGAGGAGGCGGCAAACTTCGTGACAGCACACTACGAAGCCAAGAATCATCATTTGCATAATCCGAAGCCTCGGTACAATGATGGCGACCGTGAAAAAGGTCGATCCAACCTCAGCCTATTCAAAGGGAAGCTCACACCAGCCGGTGCTTCGAAAGCAATAGCGTTGGATGTCGAAGAATGGCGGACCATTTCATTGTATATCTTCAACAACCTAACAGAAGTGCGGCCGTACATCGAGTAAGTTCTCGGTACATTGTTTCGCAACTTCTAATTCCTTTGAAATGCTCTTATTCCCAGATATGTGATACAGTCGATACGTCGCCAAACTCTCGGATGGAGCGGTGATCCAAAAGGATTCCATCGAAGAGTATGAGCTTCTGGCAAAGCATGGAGGCGGCTATCCCGGTTTCATCTCTTGGTTCAAACAAATGGTAATTTCCATTAGACCATTTCATTTCTTCGTCTAGTTTGCGGCTAATGCAACAATCCTTTCGTATTAAACTTGTAGGCTAATTCAGAGTCTATGGACTCCGAATTGAGACAAGTCGCTAATGGTTTTGACTATAAGGTCCGTTCATTTGACAAATACGACATCAATGGGTATTGCTTTCGTACTTTTGGCAAAGAGCTGTCTATGGCCGACCGAAAGTCTACAAATTGGTGTGTCTCTGCTATCGGCGAAGGAGGTGTCGAGTATTATGGAAGAGTTGAAGCAATTTATGAACTTATATTCTTTGGTGAAAACCCACCAAACGTCGTAGTCTTCAAATGTTATTGGTTCCAGCTGAAGGAGACTAGAAGGACTCATGAACATATAGGGCTAGTCGAAATCAAACAAAGCACCCATTTAGATGTTCCCGATGTCTATATTACGGCTCAACAGGCGACCCAAGTTTTTTATCTACCGTGGGCCTGCCAAACTGATCCGAATCTGAATGGTTGGGATGTCGTTTATGATGTGCCACCATGTTTTAGACCACCTCCCCTCAATGAAGATGATTATGAACCTCACATTAACCCAGACACATATGAAGGAGAATTCTTCCAAGAAACACGTCTTTCTAAAAAACGTTTCAAGAACCGCTCTACTTCATCCCAGAACATTGAAGTAGACAGCGACAGTGAATCCAACTTCACCCCTGAGCCGGAACAAGAAGAGACGGAAGAAGAAGAGGTTACTGTTGCGGATGACCTCTCAATGCTTGACCGATTACATAAAGGAGGCCTTCCACATGTTGTTCCCGAAAGTGATGATGATGATGCATTTATTGATGATAGTGATGATGACGATTCATTTATTGATCCCGGAGCATATATAGACGATGAAGATTATTATTAGTTCATGTCAGGTATTATTCAATTTTTATTATATACATGAAGATGATACACTCAAATTATATATATACATATTATTATTCATGTCGGTATTCAATTTTTTTATGTTGTACTAATTTCGTTTACTCTTTGTCATGGCAGGTGTTGAAAGATGGTGGGCGCGGGTAGAGAGCGATTCGAGGCTCCTTCGTCGGCGCGTGGTGGGAGGGGTACTTCCATTCCACCCCAAACTCTCCGGAGAGCATTGTACGACAGTATTGGGACACCCGAGGGCGCTTCTTCGTCGGCGAAGTTGCCGACCGGGATAGGAGGTCAGGGGAGAGGTAGGAAGGCTGCTAAAGGTACACGTGGTGGCCGCGGGAGAGGTAGGAAGGCTGCTACGCCTTCCTCGCCGCCACCCCCAGCTCATTCACCCGAGCACATGACTGCTACGGTGGACCCGTCTGAGGTGGAGGCTACAAGGACTCCTGTCCACGAGCCTCGGGTCGACGATCCTTCTGTCTCAGACGCTTCGACCCGCGAGACTCCTGTGCCAGACGCTTCGTCCCGCAAGACTCCTGTGCCAGACGCTTCATCCTACGAGACTCCACACGCTTCGACCGGATGGGATACCTGGCCGGATCTGCATCAGCCGGAGCCGAGTGGCCATGCTGATGGTGGCGGGGATCAGCTTTCTGATAGCGGGGACGAGGTGGCTGAGGGGGCCACCGTCTACCAGCGTGGGTGTACACGGCTCCCGCCCGTGCCGGCGACCCGCGAGCAGAGGTGGCCAATTAGGCCTGAGTCGCTGAAGTAAGTGCATTTACTCTTTTTAAACCTTTTGCCTTCATGTTTCTTCACATATCTAATGCGTTGGCTAGGTCATACTGCAGGGGTTGGATTCACGCCAAGGATGTCCGTAGGCCCAACTCCATCCTTGGTGTGGTTTTACGGCATAACTTCCCGGGGTTTGTCACGTTGCCCGGCGAGGGCCAGCTTCTAGAGTTAGGATTGAAATGGGAGCACTACTTGGCTGCCCCGGCCCCGCCGGAGGAGATGATCGACGGTGTGTTGTGCCACACGAGGGCCGACATGGTGATCAGAAAGTTCTGGGTAATTTCTCCTTTACACAATTAAAAATCAATAATAGCTATTTATTGTACTAATCAGTGTTGTCTCGTTTGATTGCAAACCTTCTACAGGTGTGAGGAGGGATACGAGGAGGCCACGGCAAAGCTTATCGATTACGAGTGCAGGCGCCTACTACAGAACTTACGGCACGAGGCTCGGGTACAGGCTGTTCGAGACTACTACGCCTCGCGGCGTATTAAGAAGGACAAGTCGTCGTCCCGCCGAAAGTTTCTGGACAAGGAGCAATACATGAAGGTAATTATCTATTCTTAAGGCCTTGTACTTAGTTTCCTTGCTTTGATTCGTAGGCGTAGCTCTCAAATTTCTCTTTACTAACTTAGGTGCCCCCGAGATGGTGTGTGGATAAGATGGATTGTTGGGAGGCGTTGGTGAATGAGTGGTGCTCTGACGAATGGCGAGCCGTCCAGGACGATGCCAAGGAACGGCGTGCCCAAATCGAAGGTGTGCCACACCATCACGGCAGCGCCAACTTATTTTAGTTCGGGCGGAACTGGGTATATGGTTTGCTTCATGATTCTTGCAATTCATTCTTGATGCTAGCTTGACCCCTTTATTAATACTTTGTTCCTCTCTTGTAGGCGCATTACAATAAGACGGAGGTGCCACAGGTGTACGACCTCTATGCCATGGCCCATACTGCCTCGTACAAGAAGGCCAAGGCATTCTCTGAGTCTGACCTCGATAATCCCGACAACTTCACCAACATCTCCTCCCACAACAAGCTCGTGAGGTACAGAGATGTGGGGAAGGCGGTGAATGGGGAGGACTTCAACCCGAGCCAGCATCCTATTGATCTAGAGCTGGTGATGATAGCTGGCGGCGGGAGGCCCCATGGCCATATAGCCATTGGAGATGGATTTATACGGTCTTCACGCACTCTCCGGCAGATCAAGGCGCGCCAAACGAGCTCCTATCCTGAGATAACGCCTCGTCCACGGCCAGTCCAGCTCGCCATCGAGGTTAGTAATACGGACTCAGATAGCTTTCCTCCATTACATTGTGTGTGCGAACAAAGATGATTACAATGCTAACGAGGAGTTGTGTTGCAGGCTGCTCTGTAGAAAGAGAGAGAGGCAACCCAGGCGCTTCTGGCAGAACAGGCGCGGCAGGCGGCGGAGGAGAAGAGGGATTTGGAGGAGAGGATGGCTAAGTTGTTGGAGGAGGAGAGGGCACGGAACGATGCGTCTAACCGGGCCATGTACGAGCTCATCGTGGTAAGTTTCTTCTTCATATTAGCCAAATCATGCACTACATGTTCGTTTCATTAATAACCAATATGATTGACTTGCCAAAACCAAATGTGCAGTCTTTGTGCGAGAAGACAGGCCAGACCCCTCCGCCGATGCCAGTCATTACCATGGCTGGAACGGTGAGTTTCATTTCAATGTTCATTAGTTAGTAGCCTTAACATTTCAGCGTCATCATGCTAACGCAAATGATCTTTGGTGCAGCATAACTCCCGAGCCGCATCGCACGATCCTTCTCCAGGGCCAAGTAGTGGTCCAGGTGACACCGGCCCGAGGAACCCCGATGCTTCACCTCCGTGATGACGAGGACAGTAAGCCGTAATATGCCACTTACTTGGCTCATTTTCTCAAACGAAGACAAACTTAACACTTAGACAAACTTAGCACAAAGACAAACTTAGCACTTAGACAAATGTCATATTTTACCTAAGTTAGCTTTGTTTCCTCTAAAAAGACATAATAAGCTTACTTACCTCCAAAATGACATATTGTACCTAAGTTAGCTCTAAAATGACCTATACTTAGCACTGTTTCCTCCACAATGACATAATAAGCTTAGTTAACTCAAAAATGGCATAATAGACTTGGTAACCTCATAGATGCCATAGACTTAGCTTATTTTCTTGCAAAATGACACGATAAGCTTAGTTAGGTCAAAAATGTGATAATTACCTAGGTTAGCTCTAAAATGACACAAATAAGCAATAAGAAGAAGAAAAACAAGAGGAGAAAGAGAGAGAAGAAAAATGCTTCTTCATCATCTTCTTCTTCTAGATCTTCTACTTCTTCTAGTATTCTTATTCTAACTTTCTTATTTCCAATTTTGCAGATTTGATTGAGTTCACGGCAGCTTGCTTTGATGTAGTGCTAGTGTTTGCTTTCTGTTTTCATTTTGTATCGATTAACTTACATGAAACTGTCTACCTATGTATGAGACTATGTATGTATGGATGAAACTAATGTAATATGGTGAACAATGTGACATTTGATACTTTTAATTTGGTATAATTGTTGGTTGATCATATCCATATGACAGGGATATTGTTGCTGTGAAATATATATATACATATCATATATTTGCTTGTGAAAATTGTTGAATATAACAAAAACAAACAAAAAAGAGGCAATACAGCCTCTTTGTCGTCTGCCCCGGACGGCAAAGACCGCTATGCTGACGGCCGCCGTCGGCAAAGAGGACACGTGGCGGCCACCTGTTAAACCTGGGAGCTCCAGGCCGGGGGCCATTTGGCTTCTTTGCCGATGGTGGCCGTCGGCATAGCGGGGGGCGGACGGCAAAGGGTGGCTTCTTTGCCGACGGTGGCCGTCGGCATAGCGGGTGGCGGACGGCAAAGGGTGGCTTCTTTGCCGACGGTGTCCGTCGGCATAGCGGGGGCGGACGGCAAAGGGTTTGTGTGGGGCCGTCCGGGGCGGACGGCAAAGGCTTGTGTGGGGCCGGCCATGGCAGACAGCAAAGGACTGAGTGTTTGCCATCCGGGGGCTGGCGGCGAAGACTTTGGTGGGGGCCGTTAGCCACCTAACGGTGCTAACGTGAACACTACGCCATCCGGGCTTGTTGCCGTCTGCAGACTGACGGCAAAGAATCTTTGTTGTCCGCTGTGCCAAGGCAGACGGCAAAGGACCTCTTTGCCGGAGTTTATTCGGCCCAAAATTTTGCCATCCGCTGGCGGACGGCAAAGGTCTTTGTCGTCCGTGGTTGTGCCTTTGCCGTCTGCCATGGCGGACGGCAAAGAACCTGATTCCTGTAGTGCCTACTCTCTTCAAGGATGCCCGTAAGTTTGTCTTGTCTTGTGATGAATGTCAAAGAATTGGTAATATTGGTAAGCGTCAGGAAATGCCGATGAATTATTCACTTGTTGTCGAACCATTTGATGTTTTGGGTTTTGATTATATGGGACCTTTTCCTTCCTCTAACGGGTACATTCATATTTTGGTTGCTGTTAATTATGTCACTAAGTGGGTAGAAGCTATTCCAACTAGTAGTGCTGATCACCACACCTCCATTAAAATGCTTAAAGAGGTCATCTTCCCGAGGTTTGGGGTCCCTAGATATTTAATGACCGATGGTGGTTCATACTTTATTCATGGCGCTTTCCGTAAGATGCTTGCTAAATATGATGTTAACCATAGAATTGCATCACTCTATCATCCTCAATCTAGTGGTCAAGTTGAACTTAGCAATTGAGAAATAAAATTGATATTACAGAAAATTGTCAATAGGTCTCGTAAGAATTGGTCTAAGAAATTAGATGATGCACTTTGGGCCTATAGAACAGCTTATAAAAATCCTATGGGTATGTCTCCATACAAAATGGTATATGGAAAAGCTTGTCATTTGCCTCTAGAATTAGAACATAAAGCATTTTGGGCAATTAAAGAACTCAACTATGATTTCAAACTTGCCGGTGAGAAGAGGCTATTTGATATTAGCTCACTAGATGAATGGAGAACCCAAGCCTATGAAAATGCCAAACTATTCAAAGAAAAAGTAAAAAGATGGCATGACAAAAGAATCCAAAAGCGGGAATTCAAAATAGGAGACTATGTTCTTTTGTTCAACTCTCGTTTAAGATTTTTTGCAGGTAAGCTTCTCACCAAATGGGAAGGACCTTATATTATTGAAGAGGTTTATCGTTCTAGAGCTATCAAGATTAATAATGCCGAAGGTACTAACCCGAAGGTGGTCAATGGACAAAGAATTAAGCACTATATCTCAGGTACGCCTATTAACGTTGAGAGCAATGTTATCCAAACCATGACACCGGAAGAACACATAAAAGAAACCTTCCAGAACACTCCAGAATTCTAGAAAATAGGAGGTACGTGATACGGTAAGTAAACGGACTCCGAAAAATCCGCAAAAATATTTTTTGTCAGTTTTGGAATATTAGAAAATTTTGGAAATAAAGAAATAAACCGGAAGGTGATCGAGGTGAGCACGATACACCAGGGCGCGCCAGGCACCCCTGGACGCGCCCTGGTGGGTTGGGCCCACCTCGGACACCTTCCCGACTCCGTTTTCCTTCCATATGCTTGTTTCCCAAGAATAAAAATTCTCTATATATACCCCCGACTGTTTTGACGACCTCATCGCAAAAAAATCCTCCGTTCTTGTTTCATGTTGTTTTCCTGGCAGATCTAAAAATATGTCATCTCAAGGTTCAGAGGGGGACCACTATGTTGCAGACCCAAAGATCTTTAGGGAAATTTACCCCTATCTTTGGACATCTGAAGAAGAAGAAGATACCGATTTGGAGGAGATAGTGGATGCTAGTCCGAACGCCAACTCTGAGGAAGAGGATGACCCTCTACCTCAGCCGGGAGACATGCATGTGGAATTCAAGAAGTCAAGCCTCCCTAAAAGATACAAACCTGAGGTCCAATTTATCCCATCTCGTTTTCTGTAGGAGAGCAAGGCAACATTATGCAAAAAGATATTAAAGCTCGAGTTGGAGAATGATGATCTAAAGGAGGAAAATTTTATGCTCAAATATAAGTTGAAGAAGAAGGCTACATCATCACCACCACCTTCTTCATCACCACCACCAAAGGAGACTTGAGCACACGGGTATGGGCACTCCCCTTGGCTTGAGCCAAGCTTGGGGGAGGCGCCCCGGTATCGTATCACCATCACTTTTATTCACCTTTACCTATTTTAGTTCAATCTTTAGTTTTCCTTTGCTTTAGTTGAATAAAAGTTTAGCATGATCTATTTTCGTGTGTTAGTTTCGTGGCCTATCTATCTATGTAATCGAGTGAGAGTTATATAATAAAGTTAGTTTGAGTTTTTGCCTCTCTACTTTCTTGTTGCAATCCAAATAAATGAAAAGAATCATATGCTAATCTCATGGTGAGTAATGACATCACATAAGGAAAAGTATAAGTAGTAAAATATATTGGAGATTGACAAACATAGCATTGGTCAATGATGCAATTCATGAAAGAATTAATAAGGGAAGAGAAGATTCACATGCAAATACACTATCTTGGACATCTTTTATGATTGTGAGCCCCCATTAAATATTATATGTCAAAATTGTTGACGTTGGACAAGGAAGACAACGTAATGATTTATGCTTGTTCATATCCACATACAAGTTATATTGTCATAGATCCTTAAACATGTGGTGCTTGCCCAATATCTTTGCTAGCCAAAAAATTCCGCACTAAGTAGAGATACTACTTGTGCATCCAAAAACCCAAAGCCAAATTCATTCTTTGAGAGTCCACCATACCTACCTATGGATCGAGTAAGATCCTTCAAGTAAGTTGTCATCGGTGCAATAAGGCAATACAAATTGCTTCTAAAAGTGTTTTGATCAATTAGTGTAAGAGAAAATTGAGCGCTATACGAACTTATGATGGCAAAGTAATAAAAGTGACGGACTGCATAATAAAGGTTGCTATCATAGGGGGCAATATAGCGTGACGTTCTTTTACATTAAGGGATTGGGCATACAAACCAAAAAGCGCATGACAACCTCTGCTTCCCTCTGCGAAGGGACTATCTTTTACTTTTATGTATTTACTTTTATGCAAGAGTCAAAGTATTCTTCCCCATTCCTTTTTACTTTTTCCTTTTGCAAGCATCATGTGGTGAGGAAAGATCTAGGCACATATATCCAGTTGGATATGGGTGGGCATGAGTTATTATTGTTGACGTCACCCTTGAGGTGAATACGTTGGGAGGCAAAACTATAAGCCCCTATCTTCCTATGTGCGCATGGGTATGCCGTGAGTGTTAGCAATCATAGAAGACTAAATGATGGTTGAGTATGTGGACTTGCCAAAAGGCTCCGACATGAGACCCTTCCTGAAAATATGATGAATTGTAGTTGCAAAGTTGACTGAGAACATAGTTTGTTGGTTTTCAATAAGGTTTATGCTTTATACTTCTATGTTGTGATGAATTGTTACTTGTGCATGAGAAGTTATATGATGACAGTATATGAATAAGTTCTATGATAGAGTTTGTTGCTGTTATGATAATAAGCATGATGCTTCTATGTCCGTATTTTGTTTTATCGACACCTCTCTCTCTCTCTCTCAAACCATGTGGACATGCTTTTCAATTTCGGCTTTTCGCTTGAGGACAAGCGAGGTCTAAGCTTGGGGGAGTTGATATGTCCATTTTGCATCATGATTTACTACTGTTATTTATTATGTTTTGTTGAATAATAATGCTTTAGGGAGTTATTCTAATGCCTTTTCTCTCATTATATGCAAGGTTTACACAAAGAGGGAGAATACCGGCAGCTGGAATTCTGGACCCAAGAAAAGCACATCAGAGATACCTATTCTAAACATCTCCAATGAAGCTGAAACTTTACGGAGATTATTTTTGGAATTTATAAAAAATACTGGAGCAAAGAACTATCGGAGGGGGCCACCCTGGTGGGCACAAGACACCAGGGCGCGCCAGGCCCCCCTGGGCACGCCCTGGTGGGTTGTGCCCTCCTCGGCCCACCTCCGGTGCCCATCTTCTGGTATATATTCACTTTTGACCTAGAAAAAAATAAGAGGAGGACTTTCGGGACGAAGCGCCGCCGCCTCGAGGCGGAACTTGGGCAGGAGCACTTTTACCCTCCGGCGGAGCGATTCCGCCGGGGGAACTTCCCTCCCGGAGGGGGAAATCGATGCCATCGTCATCACCAACACCCTTCTCATCTTTGGGAGGCCAATCTTCATCAACATATTTAACAGCACCATCTCCTCTCAAACCCTAGTTCATCTCTTGTGTTTAATCTTTGTACCGGAACCTCAGATTGGTACCTGTGGGTGATTAGTAGTGTTGATTACCTTGCGTAGTTGATTACTATATGGTTTATTTGGTGGAAGATTATATGTTCAGATCCATTATGCTATTTAATACTCCTCCGATCTTGAGCATGATTATTATTTTTAAGTAGTTACCTTTGTTCTTGAGGTCACGGGAGATGTCATGTTGCAAGTAATCATGTGAATTTGATATGTGTTCGGTATTTTGATGATATGTATGTTGTGATTCCCTTAGTGGTGTCATGTGAACGTGGACTACATGACACTTCACCATTCATGGGCCTAAGGGAATGCATTGTGGAGTAGTTATTAGATGATGGGTTGCTAGAGTGACAGGAGCTTAAACCCTAGTTTATGCGCTACTTCGTAAGGGCTGATTTGGATCCAAACGTTTAATGCTATGGTTAGATTTTATCTTAATACTTTTCTCGTACTTGCGGATGCTTGCGAGGGGGTTAATCATAAGTGGGAGGTTGTTCAAGTAAGAACAGCACCCAAGCACCGGGCCACCCACATATCAAATTATCAAAGTAGCGAACACGAATCAAACCAACATGATGAAAGTGACTATATGAAATTCCCGTGTACCCTCAAGAACACTTTGCCTATTACTAGAGATTGTTTTGGCCTGTCCTTTGCCACAAAAGGATTGGTCTACCTTGCTGCACCTTATTTACCGTTACCCTTACTTACTCATTACCAATTATCTTGCTATCAAACTATCTGTTACCTACAATTTCAGTGCTTGCAGAAATTACCTTGCTGAAAACCGCTTGTCATTTCCTTCTGCTCCTCGTTGGGTTCGACACTCTTACTTATCGAAAGGACTACGATTGTTCCCCTATACTTGTGGGTCATCAATGGTATCATAGAGAGGGAACATTGTGAGCTAATTGCGAAATGCCATAACCTAACCTTGAAGGTGGCGGTCGGCTATGTCTTACCTCCTCGGCCTAATGGAACTTTCCATTTTGCTCCGATTCCAGATGGCTTTGCTGTTGTCGGGGTGGATGAAGTTATGAATGGATTTGAGGGGCTGGAGCTTGAATACCCTACAGGTGAAGGGGAGATTCATCTGGAAAATGCCGCCAGGACTACCTGTCTATGGAGAAAGGAAAACATCGTGCTTCCAAACTGGACGCCGCCTTAGCAGACTCAGCCGGAGGAGGCCCCTCAACAGAATCCTCCTCCGCCTCAGCTGTCTCCGTCGCATCAGCGGACTCCGCCTCCTCTGCCGCGTCAGCGGACTCCGCCTCCTCCGCCGCGTCAGCTAACTCCGCCGCCTCAGCAACGGCGGAAGAGAGCCGCCGCTGCTCTGGCGGCTAGCAACAGTACAACAACGAAGAAATCCAGAGCAGGCCCAAGCGTCAAGAAGGCTCCTCCCAAGTTACCCTACGACATGACTGTCGAGGAAAACAATGACATCGTGGCTGAAGAAGTGAAACGCCAGCTTGCACCGAAACGTCCACCTCCAAAGGAGAAAGTAGATCTGATAAAAGCGAAGCGATGTCTGGATGCCCTTAGGTGACCACCACCGCCTCCGCCGCAATCAAACTATGACCGTTGTATTCAAAAGACATTTGATCCAGCGAAGCGGTCGGGAAGCTTAAGTAGCAGTGGTGCAAGAAGTGGGAAAACAATTCCCCAGCTCAGCGAACAAGAAAAGCAATCGTGCCCCCCGCTCAAGGTGTTTACCGATATCGCTAATGATCCGGAGATAGCGGCCGGTGGTCTTGCTATCATTCTTGGTGATTACATAGGCGATGAGGTACAGTTCGAAAAGGCTGAGGTAGTAGCAGCCTTAAGATACGAGCACGGGAAGCCTATTACCAGACGTGAGCAGCTCCCGCGTCTACCAACGATGATGCAAAAATTGCATGAATGGTACTTGAAAGCCTGCAAGGATGGGACCGACAGTATCTTCGTGGGAATTAAAGATGAACACTACTTCAATGGAGTCCAGGCGTTGTACATTGAATTTGAAGAAATTTTCCAGTTATACAATCAAGACGCCCTTGACAAAACTATCGTCAGTTGCTATTGTCTGTAAGTATTTTTCTGTAATTAAGTCTCTAGCTCAGCTCGTTCATTGCATGTATAATTATCCTCACACTATATTACGAAGATTGAAGATCCTCGAATGCAAAAAACGACAAATCTATGACATTGGGTTCATTAACCCAGATAACGTAAATGAATATACAGTAAAAAAACCCGATGAAACAGAGAAAAACTTGCTAAAGGCGTTACTTGGACAACAAAACAGAAGGGAAATACTATTTCCTTACAACTTCCAGTGAGTGTTACTGTCTTGTGCACATTATGTTTCGCTTACTCGAGGTTAAGTGTAATTGATGAGTTATGCGTGCGCAGGTTCCATTTTATTCTGCTAGCCATTCAGCTTGACGAGGGACGAGTAATTGTCTTGGACTCGAGACGTAAAGAGCCTAAGGAGTGGGCGGACATGAGTCAAATGCTTCACAAGTAAGTTCAATCATTATCGCACCATATCGGCAACTTTCGTTCATTTCCTGATATCAAGTAATCATTTTCTTTGTCGGGCAGGGTTTGGAAAAAGTTCACCAACCAGGTTAGGGGTGACTGGAAAAAGGAGCTGCGATTTTCACACCCCAAAGTAAGTACTACTATCTAGTACCGCGCATCTCTCATTGATTCTAGTTTCAATACCATTATCATGCTTGATTATCATTTTGATTGAACTCTATTCTCGTAAAGTGCTTGTGGCAGGCACCCGGGAATAATTTATGTGGATACTACGTTTGCGAGTTCATTCGCCACTCGACCTCTGAGCGGGGCATATCTTTAGAACAATTGAAGTACGTAAACAATATTCACATTTTTATTTTATTGACCCCATTCTTTAAATTAGATCTGGCGGAAGCGGGACGAACTCCTACCAACTGATCGCATACGAGCAATTCTAGAGGAATTGGCGGGATTCTTTGTTGAGCATGTCATACCTAAAGACGGAGAATACCATCGGGATATGCAATGCGATTTTGGTAGATATTAGGGATCGTAAGAGATGTTATATTGTATATATGCATGAACGTGTACTATATGTAGTAGCGTCGAATAGATATACGAAAACTTGTTGTTCGACCAAGCACGAAGAAAGAGAGGTCACTTCTCTCTATATATTGATCATGACGATGTTGTGTAATGGTTCCTTCATTGCTATATGTAGTAGCTAGCGTCCAGTTGAATGAAAAGCATAAAATAAAAATGGTAAACACAAAAAGAAAAGGGGAAACACAATATGAAACCCCTAAACCCTTTCAAAAAAATACCCCAGCACCTGTCAGGTGCTGACGCGTGGCTGCCTTCTAGTCCCGGTTGGTGTTACCAACTGGGACTAGAGGTCCTCCTGCCTGGGCGCCCACAGCGGCCACGTGGAGCCCCTTTAGTCCCGGTTTGTAACCCAACCGGGACTAAAAGTGGGGGCCTTTAGTCCCGATTGTTAGTCCCGGTTGCTAAACCGGGACTAAAGGCTCTCTGGAACCGGGACTGACGCCCTGTTTTCTACTAGTGAACGTAGGCGTCCTAGCATTTAGTAGGAGCTCTCGATGCATTTAAATCGAGCAATGAAGGGAATCCTATTCTACACTCATAGCATTAAATTGCCCCTATAACGCACACCCTAGCATAGCACCCAGTGGCAGTGGCGGAGCCAGAAAAATTAAATGAGGAGGGCCAAGCCTTGCTAATCCTTGTTGGGAAGGGCCAGATCTTCATATTACACCAATTTAGCAACAATTATTCCACTGGTCACATGCATATTAGCCTTAATTCTGTGATATTAGGGGGGGCCAGGGCCCTTGCTAGCCCCCATCTCCGTCACTCCCCAGCGGTATGTTCCAATTTTACAAGTTTTATCTGATCTTATTTATTTATTTTTATGTTCTTTCTGGGACACGTGTGACCATTTCTTCCGGAAGTATATGATCATATGTTATTCCCTAGTCGTCAGTGATCAATTCTTCAAAACAGATGAGCTTTTTTAACACATGAATATTCCTTATGTAAACAAGATCACTTTTAAAAATATGAGAGTACCATTTTTTTTCCAAACATATGGACATATTTTGTTGAGATACATGAACATTTGTTTTGCGCATTTTATATAACTTATTTTATTGAAAATATATTGGACGCGGCTAGCGAGCGCCAGGGCGCTAGTTCGCGTGCGCGAGCGCACTCCCATAAATGGAAGGAGCAGCCGTGTGCGTACGAGGACAACTCAAAAAAGGAAGGAGCAAACCCACACTCGACCAGGACAATCCAAAAAGAAACCCGCGCGTCTCCTCCAGGTCAATTAATTACTTTCCTTACTTTTTTCAAAAAACTATATCGTTTGAACCAAGTGTCAAAATTGAGATCCGTTTTCACGGTTGAGTTTCTCGCGACGAATGCTTCAAAACTAGATCACATATGGGTAGATTTCGACAAACTTTTTTTTGGGCAACTTTGTGTACAATGGAGGCAACTCCAGTGTTATAGGGAAGCAACTCCTTCTTTTTAGCCCAGTAGGGCTACCGGTTATGTTTGCTTGTGTAAAAATGAAAAAATCACATGAAATATAAGGCGTCTTTAGTGCTACATGCAATCAACTTTACTGGGCTATTTGTACCCGTGAATTTTTGCTAACATTATCCCAACTTGGCTATCACGGCTGCTCAATTTTTTTACCGTTGTTCGTCAGTTGCCTATGGTTGAGTCCGAGTTGCCCACAAAGACTTTGAAGTTGCCTAGTATGAATGCCTAGTTGCTTGCTATTGATAATTAGTTGCCTAACTTTGCTGCTCAGTTTCCTAACTTTGCACATTAGTTACCTGTAATATTATGAAGTTTTGTATCATTATTTTTCTAACTTGCTTACAAACATTATGAAGTTGCCTACTGGTGACTCTTAGTTGCCTGTCATTACTATTTTAGTTGCCTACAATACATTGAAAAGTTTGGATAATGTTAGTAACTTAACAAGTACACATAGTGTAGTGAAGTTGCTGGTATCTAACACTCAGTCGCTTCATGTTTTGTGTGATTTTCTCGTTTTTATACAAATCAACCAAATATGCAGTCCTACTCGGAAAAAAAAGAAGTTGCTTCTAAATAACAGTAAAGTTGCCTCAATTGCACCCAAAGTTGCCCAAAAAAAGTTCGACGAAACCTATCCATACGGGATCTAGTTTTGAAGAACTCGACGTGAGAAACCTAACGGTGAAAACGATTCTGAATTTCGATACTCGAATCAAAAGTTATGACTTTTTAAGTTTTTAAAACCCCACATTAATGCACATGCGGTGATGGACGTGCGCGCAGTGAGTGAGTGGATGGCTGCAGCGCGTGCGCTCGGAAAGTCCAATTAGTGCAGCTGCACGTCTCGTAACGCCACCTGGTCGGGCCGAATCGCGCGCGGTCGGAGCGATCCGGCGCATCGGACAGTTTAGGCGCGTGCGCTCGCGACGTCCATCCGGCGCAGCTGCACCGTGAAGTATTTAGGAAATATATTTGAGGTAAAAAACCTTTTGGGATAAAATAAATAAACTAATTAAGCTGCTTTTGGGCCGAGCCAGTTCCAGTTCTACGGGCCGAAGAGCCTTAAAGCCTTCGAGCCCACCTCGTTCCATGGGCCGAGCAGACCGTAACCCGTAGCCGTAAGAGCGTACAAGCCCAATGCCCACAACGCGCAACAGCTCCACCAACCCAACCGGCGAGTTGCTCACCGGCCGGCCAAAATCGTCTCAGCCGCTTCCTGGATCTGCGGCCGCGTTTGCCTCGTCGCCGGCAAGCATGGCGCGGGCGCGGCTGGCGAAGGAGCGCGCCGCGAGCACGCCGGGGCATCCAGCGGACCGGAGGCGGCCGCTCCACTTCGCCGCCTTCCTGCTGCTCGCCGACGCCGCGCTCGTCGCCCTCATCGTCGCCTTCGTCCCCTGTTCGCACCCTGCCCCTGCCCCCTCTCCCTCGCACCCATCTCCTGCTCACAGCTCACCTCCGCGTTGTTGCTTCCTTCTGCAGATACCAAGATCGATTGGGACGCCTACATGTCTCAGGTACCTGCAATCGAGCACCAAGCTCGTTTTTTCTCCTCTTTTGGGTGGGGAATCTCGAATTCGGGTTTAACCGGAGGTTCTGACTTCGGAGTGTTGATTTCGCGTGGAAGGTGGATGCTTTTCGGGAGGGGGAGAGGGACTACACCAAGATCGAGGGCGACACCGGGCCGCTGGTCTACCCGGCCGGCTTCCTCTACGTCTACTCCGCCATCAAGTTCCTCACCGCCGGCCAAGTGTTCCCTGCTCAGGTCACCTTCTCAGTGCTAAATTTGTCTGCCAGCATCGTCTGGTTTGCTTGTGTTGCCGCATCAGTCATGCCGGTAGCTGTGCTGAGGCAATGCGCTTTTGTGTTGTGTCTGCAGATTCTGTTCGGCGTCTTGTACCTTGTCAACCTGAGCCTTGTTCTGCTGCTCTACGTCAAGACTGAAGTGGTATGAGTGCGAAATTGATGATGCGTTTCACATAATTCCGTGTTAGTTTCACAATTCTGAACTTAGAACAGTCTAAAGTTTAGTTCAACGAGGATAACTGTATGTTATCTCCGTTAGGAAATAAGTGACGCTGTTTTAGTTTAAATTTGAACTAAAACAGCATCACTTATTTCAGGGACACCAAAGTAAGAAATTTCGTAACAAATTTGTAGGACCAAGCTTCCATGGGTAGCACTTCCGTAGAGCTGTTTACCTAGAGTTGTTTCTGATGCCTCCCTGTTTCTTGATCATGATGACCAGCTTCCTTGGTGGGCTTTAGGTTTGCTTTGCTTATCAAAGCGTGTTCACTCCATCTTTGTGCTCCGTCTTTTCAACGATTGCGTCGCTATGACATTGCTCCATGCCGCCATGGCCTTGATTGTCTATCACAAGTGGTACCTTGGACTAATTATTTTCAGGTGATTACAAACTGTGTGAGTATGACATTGATGTATCATTTCATCCATGCTTGTTTCTTGCAAAGTACTAACATACCATACCATTAGTACACACTTTTTGCTCACATTTAGTTGCAACAACTTTTGCTGCAGTGGAGCTGTCTCAGTTAAGATGAACGTTCTCCTTTTTGCTCCATCTTTGTTTCTACTAATGCTGAAGGTATAATATTATACGACCATGCTCTGTTCCTTACAACTTATGCTACAAACTTTTATCTTACTAAGTTCTCGATAAAGGCCATGAGTATCAAAGGAGTTTTTCTTGCTTTGTTGGGAGCTGCAGGAGTACAGGTGTGTTGTGCTTTACTTTATTCATACTTGTCATCTTAGTTTCATTTCATTGTTACAAGTTCTTGAATGGTTTTCTGATCACCGTGTGTTAACCACATTTGGGCTACGCTATGCTTGATAGTTCCTTCTAGGATGCCAACATGACTTATTCATATATCACAAATGCTATGTAGGGTAAAAATGAATGTTTCTAGGTCTTACTTTTTTTTATTTCAAGTTGTACTGACATCTGCCAGTAGTACATTGTAAGGGATTAAATTCACCCTCATATGGACAGTATGATTATTATAATTTTCTGCTAAATGCAAATTTATTATGCAGCAGTTTCAGTATATGACACTATGTATGAAGATATTGCCATTTTTACATGGAAAAGCTAGTGATTATTGATATAAAATTGTGGCCTCAGGAAAACATGATCTTGTTGTAGTGCCGTGCTCTATGTTGCTTGGGAAGTGGCTAGATGTCCAGTTGGATAAGTATCTCATTTTGTCTCTAATGCTTTGCATTTCCATTCTCTAGGTTTTGTTGGGTATCCCATTCTTGTTGTCACATCCTGTTGAGTACATTTCAAGAGCTTTCAATCTTGGGCGTGTCTTCATCCATTTCTGGTGCTTATACAATACTTCTGGAATTTCAAACCATTTCAGCACTATAATTATTCCCAGTATATGACATCCCCAGCTGTGGCTTCATAGATTTATTATATTTACTATCGCATATATGCAACTGTGATACAATCTTACCTGTTTTATGTTTTTCAGGTCTGTCAACTTTAAGTTTGTTCCTGAGAAGTATTTTGTATCAAAAGAGCTAGCTATTGGGCTATTGATTTTTCACCTCACTACTCTTATGGTGTTTGCACACTACAAATGGTTTAAGTGAGTATACTTATATTGGGTCTAATCAGTTGTTACATGCTAGAATTGTAGTAAAGATATGCATGTAAAAGTTTCACCACAGTTGTTCTCTAAACTGTATGGTTCTTCGGTTCTTCCCGACACTTACTATTCTTGCACTTGTTGACAGGCATGAAGGTGGTCTGTTCCATTTTGTTCATTCCAGATTTAAAGATGCTGCATCAATTCAACAGCTCATTTCGTGCAAGCCCAGGCAGTCCATTCTCCGTAAAGAGCGTATGTTGACTCTAAAGCTTGAATTATTTGTATTCACAGCATTTGGAACTGTTCTTTTACCAGACTAATGACATAATAACAACTTCAATCCAGATATTGTGACTGTGATGTTTGTTGGAAACTTCATTGGCATTGTGTGTGCCCGCTCATTACATTACCAGTTTTATTCTTGGTAAGTACCCCCATCACCACCACCACCGCCACCGCGCAAGTGTAGCCCGGTACCTACATATGCTGGAAGTGAAGTTCATTCTTTTGTTTGCAGGTACTTCTATTCATTGCCTTTTCTGTTATGGAGAACACAGTTTCCAACAGTAGTAAGGTAAGGCAACACACTCGTCTAAATCGTTTTTCCACCTCAAATCAGAGCACTAGTAACTGCTTGAACAAATCACCGATGGTCATGTTTATAGAGTGCTTCTATTCAATGAGGCACCAGCATGGTTACATCCTTTTTCCACCTTTAATTTTCTGTCATAATCATGTGCGGTAGCTGTTTGAACAAATTACTCATAGTTATGGGTTTAGGTAAATTGTAATAGAAGTTCTTTTGTTCGCTGTTTTTGAAGATTATATGCGTTCCTTCAGAGGTGCTTCTTTTTCTAGTAGTATTCATCATCGGTTTCTTCTGGCATGTCATATCCTTCATTGTTCCAGGATCATTTTGTTTGTTGTCGTGGAGCTCTGCTGGAACGTTTATCCTTCTACCGCCTATTCGTCACTACTTCTGTTGTTCGCGCACCTCTTCATCTTGTTCGGCCTATGGAGTTCGCCTGCCGAGTACCCCTATGTCGACAAAAAGGACAAGGCGGACAGTAAAGAGTCGGGCAAGGCAATGTGAACCTTCCCCGCAGAATATTTTGATCCTTTGATGTAGCAGTATTACAAAAACACTGATACAGATAGCAGAGAGGTTTTGTCTAAATTGAAACCATGTACATTGACATGCTGTACTTTTAGTCTTCTAGTATGGCTGCACTCTTGATGTGAGCCCAAGTTTCTTAGAGGGGCATCTTGTCTACACCAAAGATGCAACATTTGTAACCTGTCAACATAGATGAGAACAGTTGCCAACTATGACGTTGTATCATCTTCCTTGTGCCTAGCCACTTGCGACTACACGGTCTCATTGACTTGAAAGATCTTGTAGAAGTTTATACCAGCAAGTTACTGGACAAAATAATCATAATATTTTTTCCAGACAAGAACAGTGCATCAGTTGACCTAACATCTTCATAAGGCAGAAGCTGAAACATAGTAACATAAAGTTGTCATGGCAGTAAAATCGCCCGAATATGAAATTCGAAATAAGCAATATGTGACATGTATCTGGAGTTCCCTTTTGCCCGCTTGATCTGCTGCTGTTGTATGGCAGATTGGCAGGAAAAGACTGGCTTGTCTTTTTCATTTTTTTAAACTAACAAATGCTTTATTACTCAATAATGTTTAGAGGAATACAATTTTTCCCGCTTGATCTGCTGCTGTTGTATGGCAGATTGGCAGGAAAAGACTGGCTTGTCTTTTTCATTTTTTTAAACTAACAAACGCTTTATTACTCAATAATGTTTAGAGGAATACAATTTTTCCCGCTTGATCTGCTGCTGTTGTATGGCAGATTGGCAGGAAAAGACTGGCTTGTCTTTTTCATTTTTTTTAAACTAACAAACGCTTTATTACTCAATAATGTTTAGAGGAATACAATTTTTCTCTTGAGACACTAGAAGAATACAATTGATAGGGGGTTGCAAAGGGGAACAAACGTTTGGTGACCGAGCTCACTGGGGCTTGAAATTTTTGAAAAATTCAAACTTTACAGTTTCAAACAAATCTGAAAAAAATTGTGCAAGTAAACAAAGATGTTATGTATATGTGTGCAAATTTTTATTATGAAATGCCTTAAAATGCGATGTGTAAAAAAAAGACAAATTCATGGCATAGGAGGATGAATAGTATCATGTGTTAGAAAGCCCCAGATTTTGTTTTTTGCACAGCCCTCATTTCAACGTATTTTGCTCTGAAAATTTACACACATGTGTACTATGCCTTCATGTATATCTGTATTTATTTTCAGATTTTTTTAATGTATAAATATGACTTTTGATGAAATTTGAATTTTGGATTTGGAGGCTTCCATGGAGGGCCGAGCTCCAAAAGCAATTTTCTGTTGCAAAGGCTTGTCTTCTTCATGGGCTCCATCGCCTAGGCCTTTGATATGTTCAGAGGCCCATAACCCACAGCAGAGGCACACTCGTTTCGTTGCGTTCCCCCGGAATACCCCGACCAAACCTCGCTCGTTTCGTTCCCCAATCTCCTCCCATCTAGCGCGGCGACCGGCGGCGAAGCGCGGAAGCCGGAAGGCCAGTACTGCGGCAGGCAAGAGGCGGTGCGGCGCCAAGCAGCGGAGCCGGCGACCAGGTTCCGTTCTCCATCTCCTCTCTAATCCCGTCCGGAGCTCGCACCGCGGCCCGCGCGCTAGCTAGCGTCACGTCACCAGCATAAGCACGCAATGGCTGCTGCGACCGGCTTACAGAGGGCCGACGGTGAGGGCAGAGGAGTGCCACTTTTTTTTTTTTGTTTGCAATTTTACTAACTAACACCAGCTGCTGCTTGGGTTGGAGCAAAGCCAAGCCCGCCTCTAGGCTTTAGTGCAAAGGAAAATAAATCTGAGAAGCCTGTTGTCAGTCTGTCTCTTGATCTCCAGGAGCACTCGCAACAAAATTTACTGCTCACAAATCGCCCAGTGGAACATCAAGGGCCGCGCTTCAGTTAGCTCGTACTGTGTCTCTTGGTGTGATCCAGGAGTAATTTGTTCACACCAACGGGAGCAGCATATATAGATAGATAGAGGCCGGAGCCACTCTTCTCTCTCTCTCGTTTCGCTTGTTGTTGCATGATGGACCTGTCCAAGTATGTGACCTATCTGATATCCTTCTTCCGTAGGTATGTGGACGGATTAATAATTCTTTGTCCCTAACGATAGTCACGTACTGTCCAAGTATATGCCCGATTCCCTTTTTAGATGATGATGATGAACCTATTATTAGTTTGATTTGATGTTCCCAAACCAAAGCATGACTTGGATCATCTTCTGCCAGTAGTCTGGCTGCTAAATTGCATGAGTCAAAATTCCAACCCTTCATCCAGGGCAGATGGACGGCCATCCTTGAACCTGTAGGATATGCTTCTGGGCAAGAGAAAAGAAACTCATATTCTCTGAAAGTTCCAAAACCCTTGCGACTTAACCCCCTCCTTTGGCTGCTAACTGGATTCGCGTCTCAGGCTCAGGATCCGGGCGTTCCGTGCGATGGGCAGCGACGGCGGCGGCGCGGAGGAGGAGCTGACGGCACAGGAGACAGCACTCTATGACCGCCAGATCCGCGTCTGGGGCGTTGATGCTCAGAAGAGGTGCGCCCCTCCCCTCCCAAGAACCCAGCTCTGCTCCTGCTTTTTTTTCTCTTTCTTTCTTTTACTGCATCATTTTTGTACTTCTGTTGGTTTTTTGTGTCGAGAAAAACCTCGTTTGGTCCTATGCTATTTTTCAAACTGAGATTCAACCTTTTGCATCATATCAAACTCAACCTTCTGCTATGACTATGGATTTTCCCCTGATTATGTGAAACTGGTTTTATGCTTTCGGTAGAAATTTTTGGACTTGTGTTTTTTTTTCTGCCAATGTTCTGCGCTCTATTTTGTTTATTTGTAATATTTATCTTTTACTGTTTTTTGTTACCTTCTGTAACACTGTTTGGGCACATTCATCGTTTTAACTGACTGTTATATATATGCTGCTTGGAACAGGCTAAGTAAAGCACACGTGCTTGTGTGTGGCGTGAATGGTACTACTATTGAGGTGGGTAACTGAAATTGTCTTCTATCATTATGCTTCGCAGGTAATTTGCCTTTATAAAAACGTTGATGGTCTCATATTGATTACTTGAAAAGATAGCATTGAAAATTTAGGGTTCAAGGTGTTATAACTTGTATTTGGAGTAATGTTCTGTGTTTGCATCGCTCAAATGAATAAGTAACAACTCAGTCATTTTTAGTTTCTTTATTTAAACTGTCTATGTGCTAGACTGCTACTTTTCTTTGTAAGCGCTTAATCTTTTTCTTTGCTAGAAAAAAGGAATTAAATTTGAACTTATTGTTCATATTCTTAACTTTGCTTTTCGCCCCTGTCATCTCATGTTCCATCTTGCCAATGCACACTAATTTTTCAAACAAAGATCCCCAATTCTTCTCAACATTAATTGAATTTCAATAATATAACTTCTCATATGTCATTTACAATTTTGTTAATTTAGTGAAAGTACCCACATACACTAAAGTTGATTTCTCTCATACTCTGCAGTTCTGCAAGAATATTGTTCTAGCAGGAGTTGGCAGTTTATCCTTGATGGATGATCACATAGTCACTGAGGATGATCTCAGTGCAAATTTCCTAATTCCTCATGATGAGAGTATGCATGGTGGTAGCTCACGAGCTGAGGCTTGCTGCGAGTCCTTGAAAGATTTTAATCCAATAGTTCGAGTTGCTGTCGCAAAAGGTGTGCTGTATAGTTTGATGCACTTCTTTGTAATTAGTTCGGTTATTAGATTAAGAAAAATATAATATACAAAGTGATCATGTCTTGTATTCTTGAAATGGTGTTCAATTTATTGTGTTTACTGATGCTGCTGCTATAGTTGAAAAAGTTCTTACAAGAAAGATCATTTAGTGATAGGAACAAGCAGTTGTTATGTCTGTTTGACCAATATTGGTTCTGTAAGAGAAATTTACAACTGTTCTTTGGTGGCTATAAAATCTGAGATTCTTTTTTACAGTATTGATTGGAAAAGTTATGACTATCATCTTGTTTCCTCCAGGTCATCCATCACTAATTGATGAAGGATTCATTGACAGCTTCGACATTATTGTAGTTAGCTGTGCATCTCTTAAAACAAAGGTGCAGATCCTTCTCGGAAGTAATATTTTCACTACCTTCAGTTTCTTTTGTCACGTGTTCTGTTTCTTATCCTCACTGTTTTTGTATCTGTGTTATGTTTTTAGTTGTTTATTAATGACAACTGCCGGAAGAGAAGCAAGCATATTGCCTTTTACTCTGTAGAGTGCAAGGATTCTTGTGGTGAAATATTTGTTGATTTGCAGAATAGTTATCTTCAGGTATGTATTACTTAAGGACATGTGACATCTAGTCTATTGATACAGTACTTAACTTTGTATTACTTCCTTTGTTTTTCACAACTAGAAGTCAAAACATGTATGCCTTCAAAGTGTGCTTGCGATTGGTCTATGTTCAGTTGTCACCTCTAATAAGATATACCTGCTTGTGTGCATGCATGTTCACATTGTACTAATTACCGTGCAATTGAGCTGATGAGACATACAATAGCAATGGGAGAGGGTCATTGAGTATGGCGCTAAATGTTGACCTACTAAAAGGCGACGTGTCCAGCAGCTAGGTGTAGCAGAGATGCACATGTTGAGATGGAATGATCGGGTCCGGATAAGAGTTGGGGTGGCACCGTTTGAAGAGAATCTTGTCCAACATACTCTGAGATGGCTTGGGCATCCAGAAGGGCCAGTGAATAGTGGGCTGTTATGGAGTGCATAGTGGGCAGGGCCATTAAGGAGTGCATAGTAGGCGGTTAAGGCACGCTGATAATTTCATGAGTGGTCGGGCTAGACCAAACTTGACAATGGAGGAGTCCGTAAAGAGAGATTTGAAGGAGTGGAATATCACCAAAGATTTAGCCATGGACAGGGGTGCGTGGAAATTAGCTATCCACGTGCCAGAACCATGACTTGGTTTTGGTATCTTATGGGTTTCAACTCTAGCCTACCCCAACTTGTTTGGGACTGAAAAGCTTTGTTGTTATTTGTGCTTTTTTCTAGTAATTCATAAATATCTCATTATCTTTTCCATATATTTATCTTTACTCCTATACTCCTATAAATATTAGAGTTGGCAATGATGGTTCAGACTGCCATCGACCTCCCCTCCACCAAAAGTAAATGGCCTTTCTGCATTATTTTGAAGTACAACTCTAGGCTGCCAGCGAAGTTATCTTGGTCGTGCCTACTTTATTTTCAAGATACATAATGGCGGCACCTTCTGCATTGGCATGTTTGATTTTAGATTGATTTGTCGCATTATGGCGGGCTATTCAATTTGTCAGCATATAAAAACCCAATATTCCTGTGGCGATCTCATTGGCTGTCTCTTAGTCTGTCAATTCTTAAAATGGGTGATAAAAAAAGTGAGCACCTTATGGTGCTTAAACAGGGCACAATTTACATATCGAATCTGGTACCAGGGATTCAGTTCTATAAAAACCACTTCTGGTTCAATTACCATGGTGATTCAGTTTCTTATGCTTTGCAAATTACGATAGCTAGTGGAACACATTTTCTATCTTCAGTTCGTTATTAAAATGTGCATTTCTGTAATTGTGTTTATTTTTTCAGAAGAAGCCTGGAGGAGAACCTGAACAGCAGGAGTTGACATATGCTAGCCTGCAGGTTTGTAAATTTGATTTGATTGTTTTTGCAGTTTGGTCTTTGAGACAGTCTTTCAGTATGTATGCTTGTGTTTTTATTCCTCAAGTTGGCGATCCTTGTATTGCTGCCATGTGCTGTTCTGGGGAGTATTTAGTTTGCAACTTATACAAGTTACATGATACGGAGAAGCAATTCAAGTTATGTGTTTATATATTATAATATGAAAAACATGCTGATACTTTCTACAATAAAACATTTAATTTCTCGTGACAGCATGGAAAAAAAATAAAGTAAATGCTTTTATTGCATTTTGTTTTTTCTTTTAGTTCTGATGTGCCTCTGTGATGCCACCTACCCTTATTTGGAAGGCCTGCATTTTTTTTACGTAAAACATTTCTTGGAGGTAGCTCTGGTCTTTGTTCTTTTTACACTGCTTCTGTGCTTTCTTAATTGTTTGTTCTATGCAAGTACTTATGCGTGATTGCTAGTGTTATCTTGCTTTTTCTTTGTTTGTCACCACTTAAATACTGGTTCAATCTGTTATTGTACTGATGATGCTATATTACTCCTGTCATGTAGTCCAGTTATAAAATATTACTGGAATGCCTGCATATGATTCGATTGCAGGAACCGTTACCACACCCTTTTGGATGCTTCAATTGCCAAACATAACAATTTCAATTCCGATGACAAGTATTGCAATTTGAAGTACCGTGACTGCATTTACATTTTGTTTATTTTTATACAGGAAGCTATTTCTGTGCCCTGGAAGAATCTGCCCAAAAAAATAACTAAACTGTACTACACCATGAGAGGTGATGATATGAGAGCTTAAGTTACTGTTTCCTAAGGTTTATCTTGTCTAATAGTGACAACTGAAAATGGGTGTTTGTTTACTTTCTTGGCCCTTTTTCTCCTGGACAAATATCTGGCAAAAATGTGATTATGGTGAAAACTTGTGAAATTCAGGCGTTGAAATTTCAAAATAAATAAACATTATCGGATGTAGGAGGTGGGCATGTTCCATATCCCTGCAAAATTTAAGATCAATGTGATTCGTTTGTGATGTACAGTAGTGGAGCAGATCAAACTCAATCGTTGTTTCACTAACTATTTTCTTTTTCGTATCTCAAAGCAAATGAGCTTGCTCCTGATATTTCACAGAAAGAGAACATAACATCATATATTCAACTAGTTTTCTGAGATTTCTGTAGGACTCCTCTATTTATTTTTCACCAAAAATATTACCACTTGATCTGCCATACAGAACCCTTTTGACTGTTACCTATGTGTATTTTTTGCTGTCTTGATTTTGTAACTAGCATATATATGTCGTTTTGCAGTCTTGGAAAGTTATGAATTATCTGAAGGGCGCGATCCTGGTGAGACAGCACTTTCTGATCTACCTGCAGTTTTGGCTTGGAGGAAGGATATGGGTGATAGAATGGTACAGCTTTTGTTGTTTGTCGTGCTTTGAGTAATTGAGTCCTTTTCTTTAGATATTTTTCCTGTTGGTGTAAACTGCAGTCTTTAAGTGAGTCTCAAATTCCTACGGCTCTACTGGAACGGCTTGTAGCAGTTGGGAAGAAGGAACATCCTCCTGTATGTGCAATCCTTGGTGGCATTCTTGGTCAGGTAGGTCCAATTTTCCATCCGCTATTTTCTGTTTCTTCTATTGATTAATTCTTGTGATAGCCGGAAAATAAGAAAAGTAATCATAGTTTAGGTATAGATCAGTATCTTTTTTTCTTCAAATGCGGAACATAGTAGCTCAACAGCAAATGTAGTTATCTCAAGCAATGTATGGTATTTAAGTTATTACTAGGAAAGGGTAGGTGACATATGGAGATGGCACTTTGAATTCTTATATATGGACTATTTCCTCTTCAATTCGCAGTCTAGGGCATTTGTACTTGTGCTAGCAGGGAAGGGAAGGCAACCAAAATATGTAACAATATGAAATATGATAATATAAGATACATCTATTCTCTCTTTTTGATTTCCCACATGTGACTGTGAGCCCTCAAATGGTGGGTGAGATAGTCATAGTGCAAGCCTAAAGAGTCCATGTCTATATATAATTATGTTTTTGCGATAAGTACTGCATAGATTGTGGGATACAAAGGTTACTAGTTTTTCTGTTTACCAGTTGTAAGGTTTCTTTAGCCTTTATGATACTACTGTTTGTTTAATAAAAAATTGCATCAGTCACGGGTTCATTTAAATAGCGGTCATGTATGTGTTTGAATAGAGGCATTTGACTTATCCATTATTTTCAGTAAGCTCGTGAATTTGGAATAGATTCTTAGGAGAGTTGAAAGGATTGAATTCTATTCCAAATTAAGTCAATTTTCTTGTGCTGTGAATGTATCTATTTCTGTAACAAGAAACTGAAAATATAATTAAAGAAGGATTACTTGTCTGGTTACATAGTTCAATATGTTTGTTTCCTATAAATCAATTTAAATTTACATGAGGCCTATACGTGGACGTGAACTCAAGACCTTACGCCCTGATACCATGTTGCTTCATGCACTAGCCAACATAACCAAAAATCTGAACCAATGGGAAGGGCTAGGCAATCCACGTATACACTTCAACAAATCCATGGTCAAACTAGGCAGTTTGCACACTGGAGAGCAGTTCAACCTGCTGCACATCACTCGCACTAGAAAAGAAGTTGCAGCTGCAAGTACTCAAACTCGTGACCTCATGCTTCAGTGCAGAGCTAGCACCCCCTACCTAGTGAACTTGGCTTTGCTGTTTTGCTGATTGTGATGCAGAAATAAAGGTACTTGCTCCATAACCGAAGTACAGCAGTACTTAATTTTATACTTGCTAGGCCAAGCGTTGAACCAGTGAATCGAGGTACTCACTGGTTTGGTTTTCAAAACTATGGTTCATAGATAGCTCTTCGTAAGTTTAGAAATTGTATCAACAAACCACTTGGTGGAAGCTAGCTGTGGTTTGAAATTTTCCACATGGGTTGTTCAAAGAGAAAAAAGCAGTCACACAAACGTAATTGATCTAAGGACGATGTGTTTAAACTCGTGATGTTTGCTAACAGGTAGAAAAAACTCCAGTCCAAAAGAACACTAGATTCCATTTATGTTTTGCTGAAAAAAAAACTGCAGGAGTGTGAATCTATTTTTATTTCAAGCCTTCTTATATTTGAATATTTCCTGTAGCATACCTATGACAGCTTTGCACTTGGTTTTGGATCTAACAGGAGGTGATTAAGTCTATATCTTGTAAAGGCGATCCAATCAAGAATTTCTTTTATTTCGACGCAGCTGATGGTAAAGGGATCATGGAGGACATCCCCCCAACTCCCGTGGAGCAATTCGCGTGATGCCTAACTCCCATTAGTCATTGCTGATTATTGTACCCCAATCATTAGAGCTGAACATGTGACAACTACCGGTGATAGAGACAGAAAACTCATACGAAATACTCCCTCTGTAAACCAATATAAGACCTTTTAGATCACTACTTTAATGATCTGAAAGGTCTTATATTAGTTTATAGAGGGAGTACTTAGCATTTTAGCGTTGGGCCTGACTACTGCATTGATGTTCTCTTGATCTCCAAACTATTTCAAAGCTGAAGTCAGCCGAATTTTCATTCTCGTAGCTTTATTTTCTGCTTGCCCTGTGCCCATGTTGGTAGAAGCAGTCGGGTATTATGACTTGGTTCATGTCTGGCCCTTTACAGGTACGTAGTTCATATTCGACAAACGATACTTAATGAAATAATGGTAGAGGGGCAGTACATATGATGTTTTGGAACGAAGCAAGAACATTGGCAGAGGGGCTTTCAGGTCGTTCATGAAAATATGGCGTTGTATGTCTAATCATCGGCGGCCGGCGTTATACTGTCACCTTGACTTGAAAGACCTTTTTGGAAATTCATACCAGTTGTTATTGCTGAGGGAAGTTATTGAAGAATAAAAATATCACTTTTTTTTCCAGAGGCAGAGGTTGAAAGCAGTGCAGTCAATTGATCCAACATCGTAAGACAGAATACTAACATAAACCAGCCATGGCGGTACAATTGTCCAAATCTGAAAATTAGAATAAGCAATGTTATGATACCTATTTGGAGTTTCTTGTTGCCTCCTTGATTTGCTGATGTTCATCGGCCTAAAGGGCAAATCAGTTTCAAGGGCGAGGATGCTTCTTGTTCCTTGGCACTGGCAGGCAAAGTGCCAGTACTACTTCAACTCTTTGCCTTTCCTTCTGCCATGGGGTGGTTCGCGCGGCGATCTGCCTGAGCTCAACACCTTCTCCGAACCAGAAAATGGGGCGTCCCTAACGACCGAACCAGGTCGAGCAGCCCATCCGTCTGGAGGCACTGTGGTCCGCACTTTAGGGTCATGTCATCGGTGTAGGGAGGCAGTGTTGGCTGCAGCTGGAAGGAGCTCCAAGCAGGGTTGTCTGGGTCGCTTGCGGAGGACCGATGAGGAGGTCGGCTGCCTGCTCTTGTTTTCTGAGCTCCAGCAGGAGGATGGCAATGGCACCTACCCATTTCTTCCAAGCTGGTCACAACAGTGCTGAGCAGGTTGCTGGTGATGGTAGCAGAGCAACTTCAACCGGGGTACCTATTTCGTCCGACCATGTTCTTTTTGGTCGCCGCACAAAAAAGGTGACTCAACGCAGAGACCTAAACCCAAATCGCGTCCGCTTCGTATCCGCACCGACCCATTTTAGGCCCAAATTTGGGCCGGATTTGCGCCCTCACGGACACGAAACGCACGTGCCCCACGTCCCTTCCATGTCCGCCGCGGGCCCACTAGTAGGCCGCTCAACCACCGCCCTCGACTTATTAAATGCCAGCACCTACCCCGGGGCCCGCCTGACAGTGGGTGGAAGGTCCACGTGGCCGTCCTTTTTAATGGAAGTGTGTGGCAGGGCCAGCCTCATCCACTTCCAAACACCTGTCCACATCTGACCATGCGGCGCTCCCTCGCCGACGACCAGAAACCCTAGCAAGCCGTAGCCACCATGGGGTTGTTCAATAGGAAGGGGAAGGGGAAGCTCAACACCGGCGCGAGCTCTTCCCGCGGGCTTCCGCCGCCGTCGTTGCCTGCTAGCTAGACGCGGCTCGTCACCGGCGCAGGACCGGTTGTACATACCAGTCCACCAGGCGCGGTGGCGCTGGCAGTATCGCCGGTCACTGTAGTATCCGGATGTCAACCTGCCGCACGGTTGACTTCTGGATCCACGGCGGATCCCTATTCCAACAGTGCCGCGCTCGACGCAGGCGCACACCGAGGAGGTTCGTCGGCGTCGCGAGGACCTCACCCCGGAGCAGCGGGCAAAGTGTGCCTACGCGCTAGACTCCCACAACTGGGAGCGATGGTTCGCGCTAGAGCACGAGGAGGACCGTCGCCGGGGCGTCCACGTCGACCTCGTCGTTCCTCCGCCTCCGCCTGAGGTTCTGTCGGAGGAGGAGGACGAAGAGGCGGTGTACCAAGCCACCCTCGAGCTGGCCCTGTGGCACGCGCTAGAGGCGAGCAGGATCAAGGAGGACGCCCAATGGGATGGGCTGGAGCACGCCCTCGCCTTGTCGGCTGCGGCATGCGAGGGACTCTATCCACGCCCCGCTCTTCGTCCCGCCTCCGCCACTGCCGCCGCTGCCCACCGTCGAGCCCAAGGCGGAGTCGGAACCCACACCAACGCGAAAGCGCTCGCCGCCTTGACGTGGCTTGGACTGCGTCGGTATTTCCCCAAAGAGGAAGGGATGATGCAGCACAGCGACGGTAAGTATTTCCCTCAGTTATGAAACCAAGGTTATCGAACGAGTAGGAGGATCACCACCACCCAATAAGCAACACCTGCACACAAACAACAAATACTTGCAACCCGATGCGAAAGAGAGGTTGTCAATCTCTCTACGATAAATAGATAGATTAGGTAGTGATAGATAGGAGAGATAGATCTCTCAAGAACACAAATAAAAAGAGTAAATATGCAGCAATATATTTTTGGGGTTTTGGTTTTGTAGATCTGAAAACAAAGATTGCAAAAAACGTAGATCGGAAAGCAATATGATAGAAAAGTAGACCCGGGGGCTGTAGGGTTCACTAGTGGCTTCTCTCATGAGTATAGCGCACGGTGGGTGAACAAATTACTATTGGGCAATTGATAGAAAATCGAATAGTCATGACGATATCCAAGGCGATGATCATTATATAGGCATCATGTCCAAGATAGGTAGACCGACTCCTGCCTGCATCTACCTCTATTACTCCACACATCGACCGCTATCCAGCATGCATCTAGTGTATTAAGTTCATGGAAAAACGGAGTAATGCAATAAGAACGATGACATGATGTAGACAAGATCTATTCATGTAGGAATAGACCCCATCTTGTTATCCTTAATAGCAACGATACATGCGTGTCTTGATGCCCCTTCTGTCATTGAGAAAGAACATCGCAAGATCGAACCCATCACAAAGCACCTCTTCCCATGGCAAGAAAAATCGATCTAGTCGGCCTACCTAAACCAAAGATTCGAAGAAGAAATACGATGCTATAAGCAATCATGCATATAAGAGATCAAAGAAGACTCAAATAATATTCATGGATAGAAAATGATCATGAACTCAAAATTCATCGGATCCCAACAAACACACCGTAAAAGTTTACATCAAATAGATCTCCAAGAGACCATTGTATTGAGAATCATAAGAGAGAGAGAGAGAGAGAGAGAGAGAGAGAGAGAGAGAAAGCCATCTAACTACTGCCTACGGACCAGTAGGTC
Organism: Elymus sibiricus; assembly: GCA_039707655.1. NCBI lineage: Eukaryota > Viridiplantae > Streptophyta > Magnoliopsida > Poales > Poaceae > Elymus > Elymus sibiricus. Next base: position 74,599,281 of record CM077667.1, read on the forward strand.
TATGGTGGACTACTCACGCATCATCGGAGAGGCACCTATGAGGAAGATGAACCCCTCCATGATGGTGTTTAGATTGGATCTCGAGGTTCTGGAACTTGCGGCGGCTGGAATTGTGTTTCGTCGACTCCCCTAGGGTTTTTGGATTTTCTGAGAATTTATAGGCACGATAGTCGGTTGAGGGGGTGCCCGAGGTGCCCATCCCCCACCAGGCCGCGCCAGGGGGCCTCTGGCGCGCCCTGGTGGGTGATGGCCACCCTGGGCCCCCTCTTGTGTTCTTTGGCCCATCTTCTCTCTTCTGGTCCGTAAAAAATCCACAAAAATCCCCGCAACGTTTTGTCTCCGTTTGGTACTGATTTTCTGCGAAGTAAAAAACAAGCAAAAATAGCAACTGGCACTTTGGCACTATGTCAATAGGTTAGTCCCAAAAAATGATATAAAGTTGTAGTAAAATGAATGTAAAACATCCAAGAATGATAATATAATAGCATGGAACAAGCAAAAATTATAGATACGTTGGAGACGTATCAGCATCCCCAAGCTTAATTCCTACTCGTCCTCGAGTAGGTAAATGATAAAAACAGAATTTTTGATGTGGAATGCTGCCTAACATGTTCATTATATTCTTTTCTTCTTTGTATAGCATGGACATTTGGACTTGTAAATGAGCAATAGTCTAGTTTCAACATAATGACTTCAATACTCAAGCATGTCAACAAGCAACCATGTCTTTCAACATATCAACACTAAAGAAAGTTATCCCTAGCCCATCATGCTCAATCATTGATCCATTCATGAAACACACTCAAATATTAGCTATTCCCAATGCTCACGTACGATCATAGTGCCCCCTAGTTGGTGCTTATAAGAGAAGATGGAGACTCAAAGCAAAAATAAAAATTGCATAAAGTAAATAGATATGCCCTTCGCAGAGGGAAGTAGGGATTTGTAGAGGTGCCAGAGCTCATAGTTTTAAATTGAGAGAGAGAAAATATTTTGGGTGGCATGCTTTTCCTGTCAACGAAAACGACAAAGTAGCTCACAATACTTTCCATGCTAGATATATCATAGGCGGTTCCCAAACAGAAAATAAAGTTTATTCCTTTTTCCACCAAACTTTCACTTTCCATGGCGGGCCGTATCCACGGTTGCCTTCCATACCAACACTTTCCAAGGAATTTATTATTTGACAACATAAAGTAAATATTTTTTCTTTTTCATTTCGGGAATGGGCATCCCTATTACCGCCGCACTCTCGTGCAATGACAAGTGAAAAAACACTCATCTTGAGAATAACACATCTAGCATGGAAAAATATTGGACACTCCCCACCGTCTCATGAGCGGTACGGGCACACAAAAGAGAAAATTTATTTTGAAAATTTAGAGATGGCACATACAAATTTGCTTGGAACGGCATGGAAATACCGCATATAGGTAGGTATGGTGGACTCATATGGCAAAACTTGGTTTTAAGGATTTTGGATGCACAAGTAGTATTTCTACTTAGTACAAATGAAGGCTAGCAAATAGATTGGGAAGCAACCAAACCAAGAAACAAAAAATCACATAAGTGAGCATTGAACATAACTAACACCGAATAATGCACCACAAGTAGGATGTAACTTCATTGCATAACTATTGACTTTCGTGCATGCATAGGGAATCACAAACCTTAACACCAATATTCCTACTAAGCATAATTACTCATTAACATGACTCACATATTACTATCATCATGTTTCAAAAATATTACAAGGAATCAAGTTTAAGTTGTCCAATGATCTTCATGAAAGTTTTTATTATATCCTCCTTGGATATCTATCACTTTGGGACTAGTTTCATATATTGCCATTGTTTTTGGCAAGCTCAAACAAATTCAAGTGAAGCACATGAGCATAAAGATTTCATCTTTCAAAAAGGTATAAGTGAAGCATGAGAAGATTTCTTCAAAATTTACCTACTCTCAAATTAATCTAAGTGAAGTATGAGAGTATTTCTACAAAATTTTCCAAGCACACCGTGCTCAAAAAGATATAAGTGAAGCACTAGAGCAATTCTATAGCTCAAAAAGTTTAAGTGAAGCACATAGAGCAATTCTAACAAATCATAGCATGATTTTGGCTTTCTCAAATAGGTGTGTACAACAAGGATACAAAGGAAAAACTAACAAACAAAGCAAGCAAAGATACAAGACGCTCCAAGCAAAACACATGATATGTGACGCATAAAAATATAGCTCCAAGTAAAATACCGATGGTCGTTAGAAGAAAGAGGGGATGCCACTCGGGGGCATCCCCAAGCTTAGTTGCTTGTTACTCTTTGGATATATCTTGGGGGGTGCGGTAGCATCCCCAAGCTTAGGCTTTTGCTACTCCTTATTCCTTCATCCATCGTGATCTCACCCAAAACTTGAAAACTTCAATCACACAAAACTCAACAAAATCTTCGTGAGATCCGTTAGTATAAGAAAGCAAATCACTACTTTAGGTACTGTTGTAAACCCATTCAAATTTTATAATTGCATTATACCTACTGTATTTTAACTTTACCATGGCTTATATCCCCCAATACAAACCATAGATTCATCAAAACAAGCACACAATGCAACAAAATCAGAATCTGTCTCAAACAGAACAGTCTGTAGTAATCTGTACTCTACCCATACTTCTGTAACTCTAAAAATTCTGAAAACTTAGGACAACGTAAGGAATTTGTATAGAAACACTGTGTTAAAATTTCAGTTCAAGATCACATTCCAGAGAAAAATGAAAATTCATATACTGGACGCAAAGTTTCTGTTTCAGATTCAGCATCACTTCTACTCATCCTATGAATCATCCTAACGGTTCTACTTGGCACAAACACTAAATAAACCATAAAAACACAATAATAACAGAGGAATAATTGTGTCAACACACAAAAACAGAAAGGAAAAAGCAAAAATTTATTTATTCATTGGATTGCCTCCCAACAAGTTCTATCGTTTTACGCCCCTAGCTAGGCATAATGGATAGATTCAAGTATTGTCATCTTTGGTTTTGGATCCATAGGATGCCCTCATGATTGATTCATATGGTGGCTTAATTCTTGTTCTAGGAAAGTGTTCCATACCCTTTCTCAAGGGAAATTGAAAATGAATATTGCCATCTTTCATATCAATCACGGCACCTATAGTGCGTAAAAACGGTCTACCAAGTATAATGGGACAAGACGGATTGCAATCAATATCAAGCACAATAAAATTAATGGGCACATAATTTCTATTTGCAAGAATAAGAACATCATTAATTCTTCCTAAAGGCTTTTTAATAGTAGAATCCGCCAAGTGCAAATTAAGAGAACATTCTTTAATGTTGGTAAGACCAAGCACATCACATAGAGATTTCGGAATCGTGGAAACACTAGCACCGAAATCACACAAAGCAAAGCATTCATAATTTTTAGCCCCTGTTCGGCAACCCGCCACGGAGCGGAGCGTGCGGAGCGTCCTTTTAGCAGCTCCTCAAAATATAACTGGATGCCAGTCCGCTCCGACATGGAGTTGCAGAGCGGAGGGAGTCTGAACACTCCCTTAATCTTGACCTTAATGGTAGGTTCCCACTCATTATGTAATTTTCTAGGAATAGAAATCTCCAACTCCAACTTTTCTTCAAAGGATTTCATCATGGCATCAACGATATGTTTAGTAAAAGCTTTATTTTGTTCATAAGCATGGGGTGAATTCAACATAGATTGCAACAAAGAAATACATTCAATCAAAGAGCAGCTATCATAATTAAAATCTTTGCAATCCAAGATAGTGGGCACATCACTAGTTAAATTTTTAACCTCTTCAAACCCACTTTCATCAAAATTTTCATCAAGATTTTCACCCTCCAAATTATTGGGACGCCTTCTAGATAAAGTTGACTCTACTTCAGTCCCTTCATTATCAATTTTAATATTACTAAACAAGGAATCAATAGAAGAAACACCAATCACTTTAAGATCTTCATCACTTTTATAACGGCAATCACTAGAAGACGATTTTTCTAAGATTTCTCTTTTAGCTCTAAGCATAGCGGTTCTTTTCTTACTTTCATCCATAGAGACATATAAAGCTTTAATAGATTCATCAATCTTAGGCACAAAAGCTTTCAACTTGAGATTTTCAACATCATGAGAAATTCTATCAATGCTTCTAGACATATCATCAATCTTATTCAACTTTTCTTCTATCATAGTATTGAAAGCCTTTTGCGCATTGATAAATTCTTTAATATTACTCTCAAGATCAGAGGTGTTCCTATTATTATTGTAAGAAGAATTACCATAGGAATTACCATAATTATTAGAGGAATTTCCAGGAAAAGGCCTAGGATTAAAATTACCTCTATAAGCATTGTTATTGAAATTGTTGCGCGAGACAAAATTCACATCTACGGATTCACTATTTTGCTCAATCAAAGTAGACAAAGGCACATCATTAAGATCAATAGGAGCATTTTTACTAGCAACCAATTTCATCAAAGCATCAATTTTATCACTCAAAGTACTAATTTCCTCTACCGAATTAACCTTTTTACTAGTAGGTGCTCTTTCGGTATGCCATTGAGAATAATTAGCCATGATATTATCTAGCAATTTAGTAGCTTCACCCAAAGTAATCTCCATAAAAGTACCACCCGAGGCGGAATCTAAAAGATTTCTAGAGACAAAATTCAATCCCGCATAAAATTTTTGTATGATCATCCAAAGATTCAAACCATGTGTAGGACAATTTCTTATCATCAACTTCATTCTTTCCCAAGATTGGGCAACATGTTCATGCTCAAGTTGCTTAAAATTCATGATTTGCGTCCTAAGGGAAATAATTTTCGCGGGAGGAAAATACTTAGTGATAAAAGCATCCTTGCACTTATTCCAAGAATCGATACTATTGCGAGGAAAAGATGAAAACCAAATTTTTCCACGATCCCGCAAGGAAAAAGAAAATAGTTTCAACTTGACAATATCATTGTTCACATCTTTTTTATTTTGCATATCACACAATTCAACGAAAGTGTTTAGATGGGACGCGGCATCCTCATTAGGATTACTGGCAAATTGATCTTTCATGACAAGATTCAACAAAGCGGCATTAATATCACAAGACTCCGCACTAGTGGCGGGAGGAGCAATAGGCGTACTAATAAAATCATTGTTATTAGTATTGGAAAAATCACACAACTTGGTGTTCTCTTGAGTCATCGTGACTACGCAAACAAGATTGCAAACAAGGAAGAGATCCGGCAAGAAAAAGGGCAAACGAAAAAGAGGGCGAATAAAACGGCAAATTGGTGAAGTGGGGGAGAGGAAAACGAGAGGCAAATGGCAAATAATGTAATTGCAAGGAGATGAGATTTTTGATTAGGAACCTGGTAGATGATGGTGGAGTCCCCTCGGCGCCTACGATAGGCACGTAGAAGAGATCGCTTCCTCCCCGACAACGGTGCCAGAAATTCCTTTGACGTGGCTTGGACTGCGTCGGTATTTCCCCAAAGAGGAAGGGATGATGCAACACAGTGACGGTAAGTATTTCCCTCAGTTATGAAACCAAGGTTATCGAATGAGTAGGAGGATCACCACCACCCAATAAGCAGCACCTGCACACAAACAACAAATACTTGCAACCCAACGCGAAAGAGAGGTTGTCAATCTCTCTACGGTAAATAGATATATTAGGTAGTGATAGATAGGAGAGATAGATCTCTCAAGAACACAAATAAAAAGAGTAAATATGACGCAATATATTTTTGAGTTTTTGGTTTTGTAGATCTGAAAACAAAGATTGCAAAAAATATAGATCAGAAAGCAATATGATAGAAAAGTAGACCCGGGGGCCGTAGGGTTCACTAGTGGCTTCTCTCATGAGTATAGCGCATGGTGGGTGAACAAATTACTGTTGGGCAATTGATAGAAAATCAAATAGTCATGACGATATCCAAGGCGATGATCATTATATAGGCATCACGTCCAAGATAGGTAGACCGACTCCTGCCTGCATCTACCTCTATTACTCCACACATCGACCGCTATCCAGCATGCATCTAGTGTATTAAGTTCATGAAAAAACGAAGTAATGCAATAAGAACGATGACATAATGTAGACAAGATCTATTCATGTAGGAATATACCCCATCTTGTTATCCTTAATAGCAACGATACATGCGTGTCTTGCTGCCCCTTCTGTCACTGGGAAAGAACACCGCAAGATCGAACCCATCACAAAGCACCTCTTCCCATGGCAAGAAAAATCGATCTAGTCGGCCTAACTAAACCAAAGATTCGAAGAAGAAATACGATGCTATAAGCAATCATGCATATAAGAGATCAAAGAAGACTCAAATAATATTCATGGATAGAAAATGATCATGAACTCAAAATTCATCGGATCCCAACAAACACACCGTAAAAGTTTACATCAAATAGATCTCCAAGAGACCATTGTATTGAGAATCATAAGAGAGAGAGAGAGAGAGAGAGAGAGAGAGAGAGAGAGAGAGAAAGCCATCTAGCTACTGCCTACGGACCAGTAGGTCTATGGTGGACTACTCACGCATCATCGGAGAGGCACCTATGAGGAAGATGAACCCCTCCGTGATGGTGTTTAGATTGGATCTCGAGGTTCTGGAACTTGCGGCGGCTGGAATTGTGTTTCGTCGACTCCCCTAGGGTTTTTGGGTTTTCTGGGAATTTATAGGCACGATAGTCGGTTGAGCGGGTGCCCGAGGTGCCCATCCCCCACCAGGCTGCGCCAGGGGGCCTCTGGCGCGCCCTGGTGGGTGATGGCCACCCTGGGCCCCCTCTTCTGGTGTTCTTCGGCCCATCTTCTTTCTTCTAGTCTGTAAAAAATCCACAAAAATCCCCGCAGCGTTTTGTTTCCGTTTGGTACTGATTTTCTGCGAAGTAAAAAACAAGCAAAAACAGCAACTGGCACTTTGGCACTATGTCAATAGGTTAGTCCCAAAAAATGATATAAAGTTGTAGTAAAATGAATGTAAAACATCCAAGAATGATAATATAACAGCATGGAACAAGCAAAAATTATAGATACGTTGGAGACGTATCACGCCTCCGCCCACTTGGCCGGAGGAGTCCTACAAGTGGGTGGACGTGGTCCGTGAGTGGGTGAGCGCGTGTGCAATCCACTACGCCGCGACATCGGAGGAGGAGGAGGCCCACCTTGAGCGGTGGAGGCTGCACTGGCTCGCCGACGAAGAGGCCGACGGCCAGTGGCAGATGCAGTGGGAGCAGAAGGAGGAGGCGTTGCGCCTTGAGGAGGAGGAGGAGGAGGAGGAGCGCGCCCGGCGAGCTGCAATGCCGCCGCCGCAACTGACGCCGGAGGAGGCTGTCCTGGCAGCCTACCAAGTGGCGTTCGGGTAGGCTGGGTCGCGCGCCTCCCGTCTTTATCGATCTCACCGGCGACGATGGCGACGACAAGGGCAAGGGCAAGGTGGACGACTAGTGCAACGTGCGGGCACAGACTTTTTCTTTTTTTTAATTAATGTTTAATTATGTTTTAAGTGGACTTTGGCCGGTGGTTGATCGGCCATTTATGTTTAATTAAGTTTTTATTATGTGTATCTGCACGTGTTTTTATTATGTGACGTGGGTAAATTTGGGTCTATCTCCTATTGGATGCACCAGCCGATTCAAATGAAAAAGCGAACGCGCTCGTCCGTCTGGCCGATCCAAGCGGATAAAAAGCGGACAAACCGCGCGTCCGTTTGGATTGCCGCGTTGGAGTTGCTCTAACCTCTTCTATTGCCGTTGTTCCAGGGAAAAATAGGGGGAAACTGAAACAATTATGTACAAATGGATCAGAAAAGAGAAAAAGCTTATGTAAAGGTCAACCCAAGTAAGTTTAGTTGTTCAGGAGTTTTCTTTCCTGATGCATTCTTACACTGGATAGGTGACGAGGAGTTTTTAGTGGCTTTCTGTTCTTGGATCTGAACTAACAAGGTCATTTCCTCCTCCGAGGAGTGACAAGTAGGAGGACCTAGTTTCTCCTTCTTGAGGCACAACTCCAGCATATTGATGTGATTTTGAGGCAGATAACTTGAGCTGCCACCAAGGGATGCACTAGAATTTGTGGCATTTGAGTCGTTAATCTTGGACTGCTTTCGGTTGCGTTGGTTCAACAAATGTGGCGGTGTCCTTTTGAGCAAGGCTTCAATATTTTTTGCCTGTACCATGTGGTAGTATTATTTGTAACTAGCAATGGGACAATTCACCAACCGTGTTCTAGTGGGAATTTTTCTTGAATACCAGTTTGTAAATTAAGTCACACTACTCTTGGTAAACTTGGTAACATACGGCAATATAGATGCACTCTATGAAAGCAATGCATGGAAAAAAGAGTGGTAATTTTTCTTCTGAGTGTGGTAATCGTACTTGACTAAAGTAAAACACATTTGGTAATCGTACTTGACTAAACTAAACTAGAACACAATGTATAAGCTTAATTAGTTAGATTTTGGAATTCAATAACAAATATGGTAATCGTACTTGACTAAACTAGAACGCATTTGGGAAGCACCACTTGCGGGGACTATTATATATATTTTTGGTTCTAATAGACATATTCTAAGCCGATGGATATTGTGTGAATTAAAGTGCAAATTTTGTATTTATTTATACCTAAGTGGTATGATACAAATTTAGACACCCACCACACTAGAAAACAATGTTGCCTGTTCAACTGGAAGTTTTTTCGTTGCATTGAAATCTTGCAAGACAGTTTGGTTGAGTAAAGGGGGCACAATTTTTGCTCTAGTCGTACAGTGCATATCTTTTACATAAGATAAATTTTTCTAGGAGGATTAACATGCTTATTAATTGTGTACATTTATCATAATAGTATATTAAGTGTGGATACTATATGATTAAATTAATCAATTAAAAAAGTATGATGATGAAGGTGGAACAAACATGCTCCTTTGAACAATACAACATATAATAGGGAAAATTTTGTCATGTTTTTATCCCCTCCATATTTATTCACATGTGACATCTCTCTCCCATGTTGGCGAAGCTCCAGTGACACTAGTGAGTAATGGTGTCCCTTCGAGTTGTTGGCAAAGCTTTGAAGAAGTTAACCGCAGTTGCCGAACACCCTGCACACTTCACACGGACAAATCTCCATGTCTCCCTCTGTCACCTGCTCCTTTATTTTTCTTATTTTATCTAACGTGCTAAAGGCGTCAATTGAGGCCATGGCAATAATGTTGACAAAGTATAAAAGGACGACGATTCAGGAGGAAGATAATAATAGTGATACCTCTAGAATCCCAAGGAAGGAGCAGAGTCTTGGTGATGAGGTAAACACAAGGGGATAGATCAGGGCAGAGTGGCGATGTTGTGGACGAGAGGAGCCTAGCTACAAGGCTATGCGTGGTGGGTCTCAGTGCGATGGAGGTTGAGGGGAGGGGGCTCACCGACGAGGCAAGGTGAGGGGTTGGTTTGCATGTGATAGTGGTTGGGGTATCATAGCTCGTCTATGAGGCATGTAGGGATGGGACGATAGCTGAGGTGAAGGGGTTTGCTGACGAGGCGACATGAGAGGTGTGGACGGGTGGGCGGCAGCTAAGGAGGTGGGGAAGGGGAGGACATGTGGGTTAGGATGATTTAGGTTTGGAGTATTTTATATATCAATGGTGGGAATGACTAGTTATTTGTTGATCCGAAGGATAGAGTTAAGAAAAAATTGATCAGTCTAGAAATGTGCAATCCCTTCTATTAAGAACACCATTGTTATAAGTAGTATAAGTGTCATACATGGCAACCACTGGATGAAAACCTTTATCACCGTCGAAACTAAAAGTGAATGGGTAAGTCATAACCATTTTTATCTAATTCTCATGACAAGTCAAACAATTCTATAAGTGGAATGCCCGAGAAGGGTCGTATGTCGATGAAGGAACTGCCAGAGTGCGCCAAGTTGGTCTGGTGCCACTAATGGGGGGGGGGAGGCTTGCCAATGAGGCAACACATGGGTTGAGAATTATATAGATTTTGGGAATGAGGAAGCTAATCCAAAAGCTAAGGGATTTGAAGAATCTATCATACAAAAATATACAACTCCTTCTATTTGAAACACCATCGTAGTACAAATACTCACTTTCTTTTTACTCTGAATATTAGGTCTGTCTTAAGCCAAACTCTGTAAAGTTTGACCAAATTTATATTAAAAATACCAACGTCTATAATAGTGGACAAATACAATATCATTTTTTTTCCGAAGATGGATCTAACAATGTTGATTTGGTATTATGGTACTCTTTTCTATAAATTTAGTCGGACTTCAACACGTTTGACTTAAAACAGACATAATTGTTGGAAATATGCCCTAGAGGCAATAATAAAATGGTTATTATTATATTTCCTTGTTCATGATAAATGTTTATTATCCATGCTAAATTGTATTGATTGGAAACTCAAATACATGTGTGGGTATATAGACAACACCGTGTCCCTAGTGAGCCTCTATAGGACTAGCTCGTTGATCAAAGATGGTCAAGGTTTCCTGGCCATAGACATGAGTTGTCATTTGATAACGGGATCACATCATTAGGAGAATGATGTGATGGACAAGACCCAAACTATGAACGTAGCATATGATTGTGTCAGTTTATTGCTATTGTTTTCTGCATGTCAAGTATATGTTCCTATGACCATGAGATCATGTAACTCACTGACACCGGATGAGTACCTTGTGTGTATTAAACGTCACAACATAACTGGGTGACTATAAAGATGCTCTACCGGTATCTCCGAGGGTGTCTGTTGAGTTGGCATGGATCAAGACTGGGATTTGTTACTCCGTGTGACGAAGAGGTATCTCAGGGCCCACTCGGTAATACAACATCACAATGAACTTGCAAGAAAAGTGACTAAAGAGTTAGCCACTGGATCTTGTATTACGAAATGAGTAAAGAGACTTGCCGGTAACGAGATTGAACTAGGTATGGAGATACCGACGATCGAATCTCGGGCAAGTAACATACCGATAAACAAAGGGAACAGCATACGGGATTAACTGAATCCTTGACATAGAGGTTCAAACGATAAAGATCTTCGTAGAATATGTAGGAACCAATATGGGCATCCAGGTCTCGCTATTTGGTTATTGACCGTAGAGGTGTCTCGGTCATGTCTACATAGTTCTCGAACCCGCGGGGTCTGCACACTTAACGTTCGGTGACGTTTCGGTATTATTGAGTTATGTATGTTGGTGACCTAAGGTTGTTCGGAGTCCCGGATGAGATCCCGGACGTCACGAGGAGTTCCGAAATGGTCCGGAGGTAAAGATTTATATATAGGAAAGTGATATTCGGGTTCTAGAAAAGTTTCGGGTGTTTCCGGTAGTGTACCGGGAGTGCCGAAAGGGTTCCGGGGGTCCACCGGGGGGAGCCCACCCACCCCGGGGGCCACATGGGCCCAAGAGGTGGCGCACCAGACCCTAGTGGGCTGGGCAGCCGACCCCATAAGGGCCCATGCGCCCAAAGAAAAAAAAGGTGGAGGTGCCTTGGAGGGGAGGGACTCCTCCCTAGGGTTCCTACCTCCCTTGTGGGAGGAGGACTCCTCCCCGCCCCCACTTCGGACGAACCCCACCTTTGAGGAGGGGCTAGAGCTGCACCCCACCTACCCCTTCCTCCTATAAATAGAGAGGGAGAGGAAGGGCAGCCGCACCCCCAGCCATGGCGCATCCCTCTCTCTCTCCCTCTAGATTAGTTCTCCTCTAGATCGGTTTCGGTAGTGCTCGGCGAAGCCCTGCCGGAACAGCTCCACCACCACCGCCACCACGCCGTTGTGCTGCCGGAGAACTCATCTACCTCTCCTCCCTCGCTTGCTGGATCAAGGAGGCGGAGATCGTCATCGAGCTGTACGTGTGCTGAACGCGGAGGTGCCGTCCGTTCGGCGCTAGATCGTGATTGGATCGCGGGACGGCTTGCGATTTGGATCGTGAAGACGTTCCACTACATCAACCGTGTTTCTTAATGCTTCCCTCTTAGCGATCTACAAGGGTATGTGGATCCGATCTCTCCTCTCGTAGATGCTCATCTCCTAGATTGATCTTGGTGAAGCGTAGGAAATTTTTTGTTTCCCATGCAACGTTCCCCAACAGTGGCATCATGAGCCAGGTCTATGCGTAGATGAGATCAGGAGTAGAACACAAAGGAGTTTGTGGGCGTTGATATTCAGATTGCTTCCTTCCTTAGTCTTTTCTTGATTCAGCGGTCTTGTGGGATGAAGCGGCCCGGAACAACTTTACATGTCCTCGTACATGAGACCGGTTCCATCGACTGACATGTAACTTTGTTGCATAAGATGGCTGGCGGGTGTCTGTCTCTCCTACCTTAGTTGAATCGGATTCGACAAAGGCGGTCCTTGTAGAAGGTTAAATAGCAACTTGTATATCACCGTTGTGGTTTTGCGTTGGTAAGAATCGTTCTTGCTAGATACCCATCGCAGCCACGTAAAACATGCAACAACAAATTAGAGGACGTCTAACTTGTTTTTGCAGGGTATGTTGTGATATGATATGGCCAAAGACATGATGATATATATTTGATGTATGAGATGATCATGTTTTGTAATAGTTTATATCAACTTGCATGTTGATACGGCAACCGGCAGAAGCCATAGGGTTGTCTTTAATTATTATGTGGCCTACGTGTCACTCATTAAGCGCTATGTAATGCTTTACTTTATCGCTAAGTGGTAGCAATAGTAGTAGAAGCATGGTTAGCGCGATAACCCCGATGTCGACACGTTGATGGAGATCAAGATGATGGAGATCATGATGTCATGCCGGTGACGATGGAGATCATGCCGGTGCTTTGGAGATGGAGATCAAAAGCACAAGTTCATGGCCATATCATGTCACTTATGATTTGCATGTGATGTTAATCCTTTTATGCATCTTATTATGCTTAGGACGACGGTAGCATTATAAGGTGATCCCTCACTAAACTTTCAAGATAAAATTGTTTTCTCCCCGAGTGTGCATCGTTGCGAAAGTTCGTCGTTTCGAGACACCACGTGATGATCGAGTGTGATAGACTCTACGTTCGCATACAACGGGTGCAAGCCAGTTTTGCACATGCGGAATACTCGGGTTAAACTTGACGAGCCTAGAGTGTACAGACATGGCCTCGGAACACAAGAGACCGAAAGGTCGAACATGAGTCATATAGTAGATATGATCAACATGGAGATGTTCACCATTGAAACCACCTCATCTCAGGTGATGATCGGACTTGGGTTGGTGAATTTGGATCATGTAGCACTCGAATGACCGGAGGGATGTCAATTTGAGTGGGAGACTAAACTCATTATCTTGAACAATAGTCTAAGTTGTCTTTGCAAATTTATGTTGTAGATCAATGGCTCGCGCGGTAGTTCCCCTGAATTTCAATGCGTTCTTAGAGAAAACCAAGGTGAAAGATGATGGAAGTAACTTTGTAGACTGGGCCCGTAATCTAAGGATTATCCTCACGGCTTCCCAAAAGGCTTATGTCCTTAATGCACCGCTCGGTGAGCCACCCGCTCCAGTGTCGTCTGCAGATGTTGTGAACGCCTGGCAGTCGCGTTCGGATGATTACTCAATAGTTCAGTGTGCTATGTTGTATGGCTTAGAGCCAGGACTTCAAAGGCGTTTCGAACGTCATGGAGCACAGGAGATGTTCCAGGAGTTGAAGTTTATCTTTGAAAAGAATGCCCGGATTGAGAGGTATGAGACCTCCGATAAGTTCTATGCTTGCAAGATGGAGAAGAATGGGTCTGTCAGTGAACACATACTCAAAATGTCTGGGTATTCCAACCGTCTGGCTGAGTTGGGAATTTCCCTCCCACCGGAGGCGATCACTGACAGAGTTCTTCAATCACTGCCACCTAGCTACAAGAGCTTTGTGTTGAACTAAACATGCAAGGGATGAACAAGTCAGTCGCCGAGCTGTTTGCGATGCTGAAAGTCGCTGAGTCTGAAATCCAGAAGGAGCATCAAGTGTTGATGGTCAATAAAACTACTAGTTTCAAGAAGAATGGCAAGGGCAAGAATGGTAACTCCAAGAAGAGTGGCAAATAAGTTGCCCCTCCCGTGAAGAAACCCAAGGCTGGACCCAAGCCAGAAACTGAGTGCTTTCATTGCAAGGGTACTGGCCACTGGAAGCAGAATTGCCCCAAGTATCTGGCCGACAAGAAGGCGGCCAACACCAAACAAGGTATATATGATATACATGTTATTGATGTGTACCTTACCAACTCTCGTTGTAGTGCCTGGGTATTTGATACCGGTTCAATTGCTCACATTTGCAACTCAAAACAGGAACTGCGGAATAGACGGAGGCTAGCAAAGGACAAAGTGACGATGCGTGTGGGAAATGGTTCCAAGGTTGATGTGATCGCCATCGGCACGCTCGCTCTTCGATTATCATCGGGATTAGTGATGAACCTGAATAGTTGTTATTTAGTGCTTGCGTTAAGCATGAACATTATATCTGGATCTTGTTTATTGCGAGACGGTTACTCATTTAAATCAGAGAATAATGGTTGTTCTATTTATATGAGTAATATCTTTTATGGGAATGCACCCAATGTGAGGGGTTTATTCTTATTGAATCTCGATAGTGATGACACACATGTTCATAACATTGATGCCAAAAGATGTAGAGTTGATAATGATAGCACCACTTTCTTGTGGCACTGCCGCTTAGGTCATATTGGTGTAAAACGCATGAAGAAACTCCATGCTGATGGACTTTTGGAGTCACTTGATTTTGAATCACTTGACACATGTGAACCATGCCTCATGGGCAAGATGACTAAGACCCCGTTCTCTGGAACAATGGAACGGGCAAGTGACTTGTTGGAAATCATACATACTGATGTGTGCGGTCCGATGAGCATTGAGGCGCGCGGTGGATATCGTTATTTTCTCACCTTCACCGATGACTTAAGTAGATATGGGTATATTTACTTAATGAAACATAAGTCTGAAACGTTTGAAAAGTTCAAGCAATTTCAGAGTGAAATTGAGAATCATCGTAACAAGAAGATTAAATTCCTACGATCTGATCGAGGAGGAGAATATCTGAGTTATGAGTTTGGCAATCACTTAAGACAATGTGGAATTGTTTCACAGTTAACGCCACCTGGAACACCACAGCGTAATGGTGTGTCCGAACGTCGTAATCGAACCTTATTGGATATGGTGCGGTCTATGATGTCTCTTGCCGATTTGCCACTATCGTTTTGGGGTTATACGTTAGAGACAATTGCATTCACTTTAAATAGGCACCATATAAATCCGTTGAGACGACGCCGTATGAACTATGGTTTGGCAAGAAACCAAAGTTGTCGTTTCTTAAAGTTTGGGGATGCGATGCTTATGCCAAAAAGCTTCAGCCTGAAAAGCTGGAACCCAAAGCGGAGAAATGTGTCTTCATAGGATACCCAAAAGAGACGGTTGGGTACACCTTCTATCTTAGATCCGAAGGCAAAGTGTGTGTCGCTAAGAACGGGTCATTTCACGAGAAAGAGTTTCTCTCGAAAGAATTGAGTGGGAGGAAGATAGAACTTGATGAGGTTGTTGAACCTTCACTTCAACCAGAGAGTAGCGCAGTGAAGAAAGATGTTTCTGTGGAGCCTACATCAGTTGAAGAGGAAGCTAATGATAGTGATCATGAAGCTTCGAATCAAGTTGCTATCAAACCTCGTAGGTCGACACGGGCACGTACTGCTCCTGAATGGTACGGTAACCCTGTCTTAGAGGTCATGTTGTTGGACAACGATGAACCTACGAGCTATGGAGAAGCGATGGTGGGCCCGGATTCTGACAAATGGTTAGAGGCCATGAAATCCGAGATAGGATCCATGTATGAAAACGAAGTGTGGAGTTTGGAACTATTACCTGAAGGCAGAAGGCCATTCAGAATAAATGGATCTTTAAGAGGAAGACGGACGCGGACGGTAATGTCACCGTCTATAAAGCTCGACTTGTGGCAAAGGTTTTTTCACAAGTTCAAGGAATTGACTACGATGAGACTTTCTCTCCCGTAGTGATGCTTAAGTCCATCAGAATCATGTTAGCAATAGCTGCATTTTTCAATTATGAAATTCGACACATGGATGTCAAAACAGCGTTCCTCAACGGTTTCCTTGAGGAAGAGTTGTATATGATGCAACCAGAAGGTTTTGTCGATCCAGAGAATGCTGACAAAGTTTGCAAGCTCCAGCGACCCATTTATGGACTGGTGCAGGCATCTCGGAGTTGGAATAAGCGTTTTGATGAGGTGATCAAAGCGTTTGGGTTTATACAAGTTTATGGAGAAGCTTGTATTTACAAGAAAGTGAGTGGGAGCTCTATAGTGTTTCTAATATTATATGTGGATGACATATTGCTGATTGGAAACAATATAGAATTTTTGGAAAGCGTGAAGGAATATTTGAACAAGAGTTTTTCAATGAAGGACCTAGGAGAAGCTACTTTCATATTAGGCATCAAGATCTATAGAAATAGATCGAGAAGCTTAATAGGACTTCCACAGAGCACATACTTTGATAAAGTTGTGAAGAAGTTCAAAATGGATCAGTCCAAGAAAGGGTTCTTGCCTGTGTTACAAGGTGTGAAGTAGAGTAAGACTCAATGCCCAGTGACTGCAGAGGATAAAGAAAAGATGAGTGTCATCCCCTATGCTTCTGCCATAGGCTCTATCATGTATGCAATGTTGTGCACAAGACCAGACGTCGGCCTTGCCATAAGTATGGCCGGAAGGTTTCAAAGTAATCCAGGTGTGGATCGCTGGACGACGGTCAAGAATATCCTAAAGTACCTGAAAAGGACAAAGGAAATGTTTCTCATTTATGGAGGTGATAAAAATCTCGTCGTAAAGGGTTACATCGATGCAAGCTTTGACACTGATCCGGATGACTCTTAAGTCTGAAACCGGATACGTATACATTCTTAATGGGGGAGCGGTAAGCTGGTGCAGTTCCAAGCAAAGCGTGGTAGCTGATTCTACATGCGAAGCGGAGTACATAGCTGCCTCGGAGGCTGCGAAGGAAGGTGTCTGGATGAAGCAGTTCATGACGGATCTTGGAGTTGTGCCCAATGCACTGGACCCAATGACTCTGTTCTGTGACAACACTGGTGCCATTGCTCTAGCCAAGGAACCAAGGTTTCACAAGAGGACCATACACATAAAGCGACGCTTCAATTCCATCCTTGATTACATCGAGGAGGGTGACATAAATATTTGCAAAGTGCACACGGATCTGAATGTCGCAGACCCGTTGTCGGTGTCAAATCCGGCATATCTCGTAGTAGGGGTCCTAAGCTAGGCGTCTTGGAGCGATGGTAACATGGACACAGGATTTTACCCAGGTTCGGGCTCTCTTGAAGAGATAATACCCTACGTCCTGCTTTTGATTGTATTGATATGGGGGATAGTACGGAGTACATGTATCTACCACGAGATTATGAGATGTAATATAATGATCTATTGACTAGCCTGGCCTCGGTTTATATATGCACCATAGGCCTAGGGTTTAGAGGAGTCCTTGTCTTGTGCGCCAAGTCTTGTGGAATCCTCCTTGTATTCGGCATGGGCTGCCCGAAGTGGCCCATTAGTGAATCATCACGGGGGTCCTCGGCCTGACCCACTGGTCGGGAGATGACGTGGTGAGTACCCCCTAGTCCAGGACACCGTCAGTAGCCCACTGAACCGGTCTTCAAGTTGGGGACGCTCCTCGGTTCTTCCGAACAGTTCTTTGTCTTCGGTCGTCGGTCTTGAAAACTGGTTCAACAAATCTTCCCATGTCCGATCTTGAGGATCGCCGAGCTGAATCCGAAGAGTTCACACGTCGGGCATCCGAGGATCCCCTTTAAGTTATCGGCCTTTATCAATGCCTTATTATTTTTTACGCCACACCTCGTGTTTGAAGGGTTTCCCGTGCGGCGGTGTCCTCTTGCGTCCGAGCTCCAACGCCGAACTGCATCTGAGGTGTCTTTTTACAGCCGAGCTCCAACGCCGGACTATGTCCGAGTTCCAACGCCGGACTGTATCGAGGTATCTTTTTGCAGCCGAGCCCCAACGCCGGACTATGTCCGAGCTCCAACGCCGGACTGTGTTCGAGCTCCAACGCCGAACTGTATCCGAGGTGTCATAGATTACCTCGGTCTTGAAAAAGTTGAAGGACTTCATCCGAGCTTAAATGCCGGAATAGTCTTTTATGGAGCCAGCCATTCACATCCGAGCTTTATGCCGGACTGCTTCTAAGGCGTCTCCGATCTTGAGCTTTATGCCGGACTGCTTCCGAGCTCCAACGCCGGACTGCATCCAAGCTCCAATGATGATCAGCGTCCGAGGTATCATAAACTACCTTGGACCTTAAAAAATTAAAGGAATTCGTCCGAGCTTAATGTCGGAAACGCTCTCTATGGAGCCAGCCACTAGCGCCCGAGCTTTATGCCGGACTGCTTTCGAGGTGGTGCACCACCCGACCGTGGGCTGATTTTTTGTGGATATTTTCGATTGGTGGAATTTATTCTCTGCCGAGATATATAGCTAGTAGCCCTCAAGGTGTGTCTCGGTCTATAACCCGAGATGCACCTGAAGGATGACATAAGACCGCTGATCCCAGTAGCCCCTGAGACTCAGGTCGATTCGCGAAATCGGCATGAGGATCAACTTGTAGCTCGGCAGCATACTTAGGAACACAAAAGCGGTGTGCATAGACCTCGAGACTCAGGTTGGGTGCGGCCGACCTACCTGAGGATCATAATCTCCTCGGAAACTGTATTGCACTTAAATTTTCTGCATTGAATTGTCAATGCAGTAGCCCCGAGACTTGGGTTGGGCAACATGGCCAACCCTAGGATCGTACCTCCTCGGGAACTAGTTCAACCGTCATGTATGTTTTGACAACACCGAGGTGGAGTTCAGCAGGAAAGATGTCGAACTATAGTTTAGAAAAGAGTTTCCTAGCAAGACCATCACGCCGAACACCTCAACCAAGAGAGTGTCCCGCTTCCTAAAAGGAAAACATAAAATAGGTGAAGGATGTTATAAGCTCAAAAGACCAAAAAACTTGCGTAAAAAACTTTACGTCTAGATTGAATCAAGTTTTTTTGGTGCCAATACGAAATTGGTCTTAAAATTGTGCTTCCGTCGTGCTTTGACATGACACATCCGATCTCTAGACTTCAAGTGGGCTAGCCTTCGGCTTCAACCTCCCTATCCCGAAGGCGGAATGTTTCTCAGGCCAATTTAGCGAACTAAACGCGAGCGGCTTTAGAGAGAAACCAGGCTACCCGGCTATTGATCATACACTTGAGTCGAGAAAGGAGTGGTAGAAAAAGACTTTGCAACGACTAAGAAGAAAACATCCATTATAAAACGGCTCATATTAATTTAAGATCCCCCAAGTGACTTGGGTAAAAGAATTTTATGTATAATGATTGTATGTACCGAAGTACTTATATAATACCTGTGTTTGCCCGAACTTTGAACGCGTCTTAACCGACCGTCGGCTTCCCCCTCTTTGGCCAAGGGCCGAAAAGTGTTATCTACTCCGCCTACCGAAAATATCGGCGGTGTTTCGGATAACCAGGCAATCAGGCCATGAGGCTGTAACAGACAAAGCGCGCCCAGGGAACTTATGCTATATTACTTATGTAACGTAAGAAGCATCTTCAAAGAAAATAGTGCCCCCAACGGTACCTTTCTTTGGTTGCTCATGATTACTATGAGACTTGTGCAATATATTTGTGTACGCGTGAGTTTCGTCGTGTGCCGACCATAGTTGAAAACAAATAAGAGTGTTAGCTTTCGGCTTCACCCGTCTGAGGTACGAGTTCGGATGACCCAATCGTAACAATCGCAGAGGTGCTCCCTTTACTCCCTAGCCGAACAATTGGGAACGTAGGGGTAAGCACAGGAGCCAGGCAACCCAGCTTTGCGGAACACTTAAGTCAACATGATGCATATTTTGGCATAATACACGAGCAAGGAAAGAAGATGTACAATAATAATCACATGCAGAGAGAAAAGGTTTCATAAAGGAAGCCCCCAAGTAAACGGGGTATTTGAACTTGTTTGTAACAAACAAAGTTTTGACAAAGAAAGTTTTTCGCAACCAACTTTTTGTCAAAAAAGTATAGTGCTTGGTCGAACCGAACAAAAAGTAAAATTCTAAAGAGAGCTGAGCACGAAAACGACTTAGCTGGTTAATGTGCTCGGTGCGGTCCGGGGTTGTGGCGGGACAAAGACGTAGTCATCGGCTTGGCCGAGGTCCCAGCCCCCAAGCCCGAGGTAACCGAGCGAAGAGCTCGGGTCGACAAGTGGCAACGCAGCACGGTTGCTGCGGCGAGGCAAAGCCCCGGTCCAGCCGAGGAGACAGAGTAGTTCGGCAGCCTGGTTAATGTGCTCGGTGTTGACGACGCAGGCCGAGCTTATAGCGGGTCAAGGTCCCAGCCCCCAAGCCGGTCCCGAGGTGACCGAACAAGGAGTTCGGCACTCCGAAGTAGTGTCACGGCTCGGCTGATGTGGCGAGGCAAAGCCCCTGGTCCCGCCGAGGTGGTGGAGTAGGTCGGCAAGGTGACGCCGGGGTGACCGCATGACGGCAGTCGAAGTCGATTTCCTGCACTCATAAAATAGTGCAAGTCAAAAGTAATAACAAAGAAAGATAATAATATATTTAAAAAAAAATTCTTCTACTTAGTTAATTTAAGTGAAGCAAATAAGCAAAGGAATATGGCCTGGGCGCTGAGGTGCGTGAACGAAGAGTTCGGCTTGACGAAGTGACGACGCTGCACGGTCGATGTGGCGAGATGAAGTCCTCGGTCCAGTTAACATGGCGAAGCTGTGATCGGCGGACGCCGAAGTCTCATGCAGGTCGGCTAGTGACGCCGAAGTCTCATGCCAGCCGAGGTGTTGAAGCAGGTCGGCTGGTGACGCCGAAGTCCCCGGAGCAGGTTGATGAAGGGATGCCAAAGCCCCGGTCTAGCCGAGGTGACGGAGCAGGTCGGCTGGTGACGCCGAAGTATTAGGCCAGCCAAGGTGTTGAAGCTGGTCGGCTGGTGACACCGAAGTCTCCGGAGCGGGTTGATGAGGAGATGACGAAGCCCCCAGTCTAGCCGAGGTGGCGGGGCAGATTGGTAAGGTGACACTAGAGCCCCATGCCAGCCGACGTGTCAAAGCAGGTCGGCATGGTGGACGTCACCTTGAAAAAAGTAACGGCACGGCGATGCCGACGCAGGTCGGAATTTGTGACGAGGTCAATGCTGGCTTAATGAAGCAATGGAGCGTCCGACCCGTACAACCCGCGGATGACGAGGTTCGCTTGATGATTATTTGGCCCTCGCGATGCCGAACACTTGGTCGGATGACCGAGATGATGAGAAAATTTCCTTCAAAAATGACATCCGACAACCTGTTCATGAAAAAGATGAACTCGGGTCGGATTCGTTTTCGCGCAGAAAATATATCCAAAATTCGTTGTACTAATCGGATATTTCCCGGAGTTTGGGCGGTCGGATTGAGCTGAAATTTTGAGGGGTGATCGGTATGGGAATTCCACAGCCGATGAACGGTGGGATCTTCCAAAAGATGTCCGAGCTGGAAGCTGGACACATCGCCCTAAACTCATCCCGATTCCCGTCCAGATTCGACAGGGCTCCGGTATTTCGTAGATCGCCGAAGATTCCTCCACCGAAACGCGATGAAATTTTGCAGGGTTGTTCTAGACTCAATTCCGCATAATTCCACTAAAGCAATCGTCAAAGCGACACTCGAGGAGGCGGGGACGACGAACACGAATTCGCTGTCCAGAAAAACTGCATGATCGCGCGGGTGCAATGTTGACGTTGAGCCCCCGAGCACCATGGAGGATTCTTCCATGATCTTGGCTGAGATTGGAGTTGATGTTGATGAAGACACCCGTCCGATCTAGATGATCCGACGTGGCGCGCAGTCCTCGGCCTAGCCGAGGTGACCAGTCAAGCCGGCGACGAAGATGTCGACGTTGACGATGTAGCTCGGTTCCGACGCGTAGATCGCGATGGAGCCGATCTGAATTCCCATCACACCGCGGCGATTACCCAGCAGGCTCTCAATGAAAGCACCAATGTCGGTGTCAAACCGGCATATCTCGTAGTAGGGGTCCTAAGCTAGGCGTCTTGGAGCGATGGTAACATGGACACAGGATTTTACCCAGGTCCTTGTCTTGTGCGCCAAGTCTTGTCGAATCCTCCTTGTATTCGGCATGGGCTGCCCGAAGTGGCCCATTAGTGAATCATCACGGGGGTCCTCGGCCCGACCCACTGGTCGGGAGACGACGTGGTGAGTACCCCCTAGTCCAGGACACCGTCACCCGTTGACTAAACCTCTTCCAAGGGCTAAACATGATCAACACCAGAACTGTATGGGTGTTAGATTCATTACAATGTAAATCACATAGTGATGCGAGCTAGATTATTGACTCTAGTGCAAGTGGGAGACTGTTGGAAATATGCCCTAGAGGTAATAATAAAATGGTTATTATTATATTTCCTTGTTCATGATAAATGTTTATTATCCATGCTAAATTGTATTGATTGGAAACTCAAATACATGTGTTGGTATATAGACAACACCGTGTCCCTAGTGAGCCTCTATAGGATTAGCTCATTGATCAAAGATGGTCAAGGTTTCCTGGCCATAGACATGAGTTGTCATTTGATAACGGGATCACATCATTAGGAGAATGATGTGATGGACAAGACCCAAACTATGAACATAGCATATGACCGTGTCAGTTTATTGCTATTGTTTTCTGCATGTCAAGTATATGTTCCTATGATCATGAGATCATGTAACTCACTGACACCGGATGAGTACATTGTGTGTATCAAACGTCACAACATAACTGGGTGACTATAAATATTCTCTACAGGTATCTTCGAGGGTGTCTGTTGAGTTGGCATGGATCAAGACTGGGATTTGTTACTCCGTGTGACAGAGAGGTATCTCAGGGCCCACTCGGTAATACAACATCACAATGATCTTGCAAGCAAAGTGACTAAAGAGTTAGCCATGAGATCTTGTATTACGGAATGAGTAAAGAGACTTGCCAGTAACGAGATTGAACTAGGTATGGAGATACCGACGATCGAATCTCGGGCAAGTAACATACCGATAAACAAAGGGAACGGTGTATGGGATTAACTGAATCCTTGACATAGAGGTTCAACCGATAAAGATCTTCGTAGAATATGTAGGAACCAATATGGGCATCCAGGTCCCGCTATTTGGTTATTGACCGTAGAGGTGTATCGGTCATGTCTACATAGTTCTCGAACCCGCAGGGTCTGCACACTTAACGTTCGGCGACATTTCGGTATTATTGAGTTATGTATGTTGGTGACCGAAGGTTGTTCGGAGTCCCGGATGAGATCCCGGATGTCACGAGGAGTTCCGGAATGGTCCGAAGGTAAAGATTTATATATAGAAAAGTGATATTCGGGTTCCGGAAAAGTTTCGGGTGTTTCCGGTAGTGTACCGGGAGTGCCGAAAGGGTTTCGGGGGTCCATCGGGGGGAGGACCCACCCCGGGGGGGCACATGGGCCCAAGAGGTGGCGCACCAGCCCCTGGTGGGTTGGGCAGCTGATCCCATAAGGGCCCATGCACCCAAAGGAAAAAAAAGGTGGAGGTGCCTTGGAGGGGAGGGACTACTCCCTAGGGTTCCCACCTCCCTTGTGGGAGGAGGACTCCTCCCCCCACTTCGGCCGAACCCCTCCTTGGAGGAAGGGCTAGGGCTGCACCCCACCTACCTCTTCCTCCTATAAATACGGAGGGAGAGGGAGGGCAGCCGCACCCCAAGCCACGGCGCAGCCCTCTCTCTCTCCCTCTAGATTAGTTCTCCTCTAGATCGGTTTCGGTAGTGCTTGGCGAAGCCCTGCCGGAACAGCTCCACCACCACTGCCACCACGCCATTGTGCTGCCGGAGAACTCATCAACCTCTCCGCCCTCGCTTGCTGGATCAAGGAGGCGGAGATCGTCATCGAGCTGTACATGTGCTGAACGCGGAGGTGCCGTCCGTTCGACGCTAGATCGTGATTGAATCGAGGGACGGCTTGCGATTTGGATCGCGAAGACGTTCGACTACATCAACCGCGTTTCTTAATGCTTCCCGCTTAGCGATCTACAAGGGTATGTGGATCCGATCTCTCCTCTAGTAGATGCTCATCTCCTAGATTGATCTGTTGGAAATATGCCCTAGAGGCAATAATAAAGTGGTTATTAATATATTTCCGTGTTCATGATAAATGTTTATTATCAATGCTATAATTGTATTGATTGGAAACACAAATACATGTGTGGATACATAGACAACATTGTGTCCCTAGTATGCCTCTAGTAGACTATCTCGTTGATCAAAGATGGTCAAGGTTTCCTAGCCATAGACATGAGATGTCATTTGATAACGGGATCACATCATTAGGAGAATGATGTGATGGACAAGACCCAAACTATGAACATAGCATATGACCGTGTCAGTTTATTGCTATAGTTTTCTGCATGTCAAGTATCTGTTCCTATGACCATGAGATCATGCAACTCACTGACACCGGAGGAATACCTTGTGTGTATCAAACGTCGCAACGTAACTGGGTGACTATAAAGATGCTCTACAGGTATCTCCGAGGGTATCTGTTGAGTTGGCATGGATCGAGACTAGGATTTGTTACTCCGTGTGACGGAGAGGTATCTCAGGGCCCACTCGGTAATACAACATCACAATAAGCCTTGCAAGCAAAGTGACTAAAGAGTTAGCCACGGGATCTTGTATTACGGAACGAGTAAAGAGACTTGCCGGTAACGAGATTGAACTAGGTATAGAGATATCGATGATCGAATCTCGGGCAAGTAACATACCGAAGAACAAAGGGAATAGCATACGAGATTAACTGAATCCTTGACATAGAGGTTCAACCGATAAAGATCATCGTAGAATATGTCGGAACCAATATGGGCATCCAGGTCCCGCTATTGGTTATTGGCCGTAGAGGTGTCTCTTTCATGTCTACATAGTTCTCGAACCCGCAGGGTCTGCACACTTAACGTTCGGTGACGTTTCGGTAGTATTGAGTTATGTATGGTAGTGACCGAAGGTTGTTCGGAGTCCCGGATGAGATCCCGGACGTCACGAGGAGCTCCGGAATGGTTTGGAGGTAAAGATTGATATATAGGAAAGTGGTGTTTGAACTCCGGAAAAGTTTCGGGCATTTCCGGCAGTGTACCGGGAGTGACGAATGGGTTCCGGGGGTCCACCAAGTGGGGCCCACACACAACAAGTGGCCACATGGGCCTTAGTGGTGGTGCACCAGCCCCTAGTGGGCTGGTGCGGCCACCCCTATGGGCCTATGCCCAGGAGAAAGAGGAGAGGGGGAGGAGTCCTAGTCGGAGGAGGACTCCTCCCACGCCCACCTCCTAGTTGGAGGTGGACTCCTCCACCTCCCTGGTTCGGCCGACCCTAGGGGGAAACCCTAGGGCGCCAGCCCCTCCCCCTCCCTCCTATATATATTGGAGGGGAGAGAGGGCAGCCGCACCCAAGCCACGGTGCAGCCCTCTCCCCCCCGTCTATACAGTTTTTCCTCTAGATTAGTTCGTCGGTGCTTGGCGAAGCCCTGCCGGATTAGTTCCACCACCACCGTCACCACGCCGTCGTGCTGCCGGGGAACTCATCTACCTCTCCACTCCCTCTTGCTGGATCAAGAAGGCGGAGATCGTCATCAAGCTGTACGTGTGCTGAACGCGGAGGTGCCGTTCGTTCGGCGCTAGATCGTGATTGGATCGCGGGACGGCTTGCGATTTGGATCGCGAAGACGTTCAACTACATCAACCGTGTTTCTTAACGCTTCCCGCTTAGCGATCTACAAGGGTACGTAGATCCACTCTCCCACTCATAGATGCTCATCACCATGGATAGATCTTGCGTGTGCGTAGGAAATTTTTTGTTTCCCATGCAACATTCCCCAACAGTGGCATCATGAGCTAGGTCTATGCATAGATGAGATATCGAGTAGAACACAAAGGAGTTTGTGGGCGTTGATATTCAGATTGCTTCCCTCCTTAGTCTTTTCTTGATTCAGCAGTATTGTGGGATGAAGCGGCTCGGACCAACCTTACTCGTCCACGTACGAGAGACCGGTTCCATCGACTGACATGTAACTTTGTTGCATAAGATGGCTGGCGGGTGTCTGTCTCTCCCACTTTAGTTGAATCGGATTTGACAGAGGCGGTCCTTGTAGAAGGTGAAATAGCAACTTGTATATCACCGTTGTGGTTTTGCGTAGGTAAGAATCGTTCTTGCTAGATACCCATAGCAGCCACGTAAAACATGCAACAACAAATTAGAGGACGTCTAACTTGTTTTTGCAGGGTATGATGTGATATGATATGGCCAGAAACATGATGAGATATATGTGATGTATGAAATGATCATGTTTTGTATAGATTATCACGACTTGCATGTCGATGAGTACGGAAACCGGCAGGAGCCATAGGGTTGTCTTTAATTTATTTTCACCGTTTTGCTTTACTTTATCGCTATGAGTTAGCAATAGTTGTAGAAGCAATAGTTGGCGCGACAACCTCATGGCGACACGTTGATGGAGATCATGGTGTCATGCCGGTGACGATGGAGATCATGCCGGTGCTTTGGAGATGGAGATCAAAAGCACAAGATCATGGCCATATCATGTCACTTATGATTTGCATGTGATGTTAATCCTTTTATGCATCTTATTATGCTTAGGACGACAGTAGCATTATAAGGTGATCCCTCACTAAAATTTCAAGATAAAATTGTGTTCTCCCCGAGTGTGCACCGTTGCGAAAGTTCGTCGTTTCGAGACACCACGTGATGATCGGGTGTGATAGACTCTCCGTTCGCATACAACGGGTGCAAGCCAGTGTTGCACATGCGGAACACTCGGGTTAAACTTGACGAGCCTAGCATGTACAGACATGGCCTCGGAACACAAGAGACCGAAAGGTCGAACATGAGTCATATAGTAGATATGATCAACATGGAGATGTTCACCATTGAAACCACCTCATCTCACGTGATGATCGGACTTGGGTTGGTGAATTTGGATCATGTGACACTCGAATGACCTGAGTGATGTCAATTTGAGTGGGAGTTTTTTAAGTAATATGATTAACTAAACTCATTATCTTGAACAATAGTCAAAGTTGTCTTTGCAAAATTTATGTTGTAGATCAATGGCTCGCGCAGTAGCACCCCTGAATTTCAATGCGTTCCTAGAGAAAGTAAGTTGAAAGATGATGGAAGTAACTTTGTAGACTGGGCCCGTAATCTGAGAATTATCCTCACGGCTTCCCAAAAGGCTTATGTCCTTGATGCACCGCTCGGTGAACCACCCGCTCCAGTAGAGTCTGCAGACGTTGCGAACGCCTGGCAGGCACGTTCTGATGATTACTCAATAGTTCAATGTGCAATGTTGTATGGCTTAGAACCGGGACTTCAAAGACGTTTTGAACGTCATGGAGCATATGAGATGTTCCAGGAGTTGAAGTTTATCTTTGATAAGAATGCCCGGATTGAGAGGTATGAGACCTCCGATAAGTTCTATGCTTGCAAGATGGAGGAGAACGGGTCTGTCAGTGAACATGTACTCAGAATGTCTGGGTATTCCAACCGTCTGGCGGAGTTGGGAATTGTTCTCCCGCCAGAGGCGATCACTGACAGAGTTCTTCAATCACTGCCACCTAGCTACAAAAGCTTCGTGTTGAACTGTAACATGCAAGGGATGAATAAGTCAGTCGCCGAGCTGTTTGCGATGTTGAAAGTCGCTGAGTCTGAGATTCAGAAGGAGCATCAAGTGTTGATGGTCAATAAAACCACTAGTTTCAAGAAGAATGGCAAGGGCAAGAAGGGTAACTCCAAGAAGAGTGACAAAGTAGTTGCCCCTCCCGTGAAGAAACCTAGGCTGGACCCAAACCAGAAACTGAGTGCTTTCATTGCAAGGGAACTGGTCACTGGAAGCGGAACTGCCCCAAGTATCTGGCTGACAAGAAGGCGGCCAACACCAAACAAGGTATATATGATATACATGTTATTGATGTGTACCTTACCAACTCTCGTTGTAGTGCCTGGGTATTTGATACCGGTTCAGTTGCTCATATCTTCAACTCAAAGCAGGAACTACGAAATAGACAGAGGCTAGCTAAGGACGAAGTGACGATGCGCGTGGGAAATGGTTCCAAGGTTGATGTGATCACCGTCGGCACGCTCGCTCTTCGATTACCATTGGGATTAGTGATGAACCTGAATAATTGTTATTTAGTGCCTGCGTTAAGCATGAACATTATATCTGGATCTTGTTTATTGCGAGACGGTTACTCATTTAAATCAGAGAAT
This sequence comes from Elymus sibiricus, assembly GCA_039707655.1. Classification (NCBI taxonomy): domain Eukaryota; kingdom Viridiplantae; phylum Streptophyta; class Magnoliopsida; order Poales; family Poaceae; genus Elymus; species Elymus sibiricus. Next base: position 74,627,729 of record CM077667.1, read on the forward strand.
AATGGTTGTTCTATTTATATGAGTAATATCTTTTATGGTCATGCACCCATTGTGAGGGGTTTATTCTTATTGAATCTCGATAGTGATGATACACATGTTCATAACATTGATGCCAAAAGATGTAGAGTTGATAATGATAGCACGACTTTCTTGTGGCACTGCCGCTTAGGTCATATTGGTGTAAAACGCATGAAGAAGCTCCATGCTGATGGACTTTTGGAGTCACTTGATTTTGAATCACTTGACACATGTGAACCATGCCTCATGGGCAAGATGACTAAGACCCCGTTCTCTGGAACAATGGAACGGGCAAGTGACTTGTTGGAAATCATACATACTGATGTGTGCGGTCCGATGAGCATTGAGGCGCGCGGTGGACATCGTTATTTTCTCACTTTCACCGATGACTTAAGTAGATATGGGTATATTTACTTAATGAAACATAAGTCTGAAACGTTTGAAAAGTTCAAGCAATTTCAGAGTGAAGTTGAGAATCATCGTAACAAGAAGATTAAATTCCTACGATCTGATCGAGGAGGAGAATATCTGAGTTATGAGTTTGGTAATCACTTAAGACAATGTGGAATTGTTTCACAATTGACACCGCCTGGAACACCACAGCGCAATGGTGTGTCCGAACGTCGTAATCGAACCTTATTAGATATGGTGCGTACTATGATGTCTCTTGTCGATTTGCCACTATCATTTTGGGGTTATGCGTTAGAGACAGCTGCATTCACTTTAAATAGGGCACCATCGAAATCCGTTGAGACAACGCCATATGAACTGTGGTTTGGCAAGAAACCAAAGTTGTCGTTTCTTAAAGTTTGGGGATGTGATGCTTATGTCAAAAAGCTTCAGCCTGGAAAGCTGGAACCCAAAGCGGAGAAATGCGTCTTCATAGGATACCTAAAAGATACGGTTGGGTATACCTTCTATCTCAGATCCGAAGGCAAAGTGTTTGTCGCAAAGAATGGGTCATTTCTCGAGAAAGAGTTTCTCTCGAAAGAATTGAGTGGGAGGAAAATAGAACTTGATGAGGTTGTTGAACCTTTACTTCAACTAGAGAGTAGCGCAGCGCAGAAAGATGTTTCTGTGGAGCCTACATCAGTTGAAGAGGAAGCTGATGATGGTGATCATGAGGCTTCGGATAAAGTTGCTATCGAACCTCGTAGGTCGACAAGGGCACGTACTGCTCCTGAGTGGTACGGTAACCCTGTCTTAGAGGTCATGTTGTTGGACAACGATGAACCTACGAGCTATGGAGAAGCGATGATGTGCCCGGATTCTGAGAAATGGTTAGAGGCCATGAAATCCGAGATGGGATCCATGTATGAAAACAAAGTATGGACTTTGGAAGTATTACCTGAAGGGCGAAAGGCCATTCAGAATAAATGGATCTTTAAGAAGAAGACGGACGCGGACGGTAATGTCACCGTCTATAAAGCTCGACTTGTGGCAAAGGGTTTTTCACAAGTTCAAGGAGTTGACTACGATGAGACCTTCTCACCCGTAGCGATGCTTAAGTCCGTCAGAATCATGTTAGCAATAGCTGCATTTTTCGATTATGAAATTGTGCAGATGGATGTCAAAACAACATTCCTTAATGTTTTCCTTAAGGAAGAATTGTATATGATGCAACCGGAAGGTTTTGTCGATCCAGAGAATGCTGACAAAGTTTGCAAACTCCAACGATCCATTTATGGACTGGTGCAAGCATCTCGGAGTTGGAATCTTCGCTTTGATGAGGTGATCAAAGCGTTCGGGTTTGTACAAGTTTACGGAGAAGCTTGTATTTACAAGAAAGTGAGTGGGAGCTCTATAGCGTTTCTAATATTATATGTGGATGACATATTGCTGATTGGAAACAAGATAGAAATGTTGGAAAGTGTGAGGGAATATTTGAACAAGAGTTTTTCTATGAAGGACCTAGGAGAAGCTGCTTTCATATTAGGCATCAAGATCTATAGAGATAGATCGAGACGCTTAATAGGACTTTCACAGAGCACATACCTTGACAAAGTTTTGAAGAAGTTCAAAATGGATCAGTCCAAGAAGGGGTTCTTGCCTGTATTGCAAGGTGTGAAGTTGAGTAAGACTCAATGCCCAGTGACTGCAGAAGATAGAGAAAAGATGAGTGTCATCCCCTATGCTTCAGCCATAGGCTCTATCATGTATGCAATGCTGTGCACAAGACCCGATGTCAGCCTTGCCATAAGTATGGCCGGAAGGTTTCAAAGTGATCCAGGAGTGGAACACTGGACGGCGGTTAAGAATATACTGAAGTACCTGAAAAGGACGAAGGACATGTTTCTCATTTATGGAGGTGATCAAGAGCTCGTCGTAAAGGGTTACGTCGATGCAAGCTTTGACACTGATCCGGATGACTCTAAGTCTCAAACCGGATACGTATTTATTCTCAATGGGGGTGCGATAAGCTGGTGCAGTTCCAAGCAGAGTGTGGTAGCTGATTCTACATGCGAAGCGGAGTACATCGTTGCCTCGGAGGCGGCAAAGGAAGGTGTCTGGATGAAGGAGTTCATGACAGATCTTGGAGTAGTGCCCGATGCACTAAACCCAATGACTCTGTTCTGTGACAACACTGGTGCCATTGCTCTGGCCAAGGAACCAAGGTTTCACAAGAGGACCAGACACATAAAGCGACGCTTCAATTCCATCCGCGATTACATCAAGGAGGAGGACATAAATATTTGCAAAGTGCACACGGATCTGAATGTCGCAGACCCGTTGACTAAACCTCTTCCAAGGGCTAAACATGATCAACACCAGAACTGTATGGGTGTTAGATTCATTACAATGTAAATCACATAGTGATGTGAGCTAGATTATTGACTCTAGTGCAAGTGGGAGACTGTTGGAAATATGCCCTATAGGCAATAATAAAGTGCTTACTATTATATTTCCTTGTTCATGATAAATGTTTATTATCCATGCTATAATTGTATTGATTGGAAACACAAATACATGTGTGGATACATAGACAACACTGTGTCCCTAGTATGCCTCTAGTAGACTAGCTCGTTGATCAAAGATGGTCAAGGTTTCCTAGCCATAGACATGAGATGTTATTTGATAACGAGATCACATCATTAGGAGAATGATGTGATGGACAAGACCGAAACTATGAACATAGCATATGATTGTGTCAGTTTATTGCTATAGTTTTCTGCATGTCAAGTATCTGTTCCTATGACCATGAGATCATGCAACTCACTGACACCGGAGGAATACCTTGTGTGTATCAAACGTCGCAACGTAACTGGGTGACTATAAATATGCTCTACAGGTATCTCCGAGGGTATCTGTTGAGTTGGCATGGATCGAGACTGGGATTTGTTACTCCGTGTGACGGAGAGGTATCTCAGGGCCCACTCGGTAATACAACATCACAATAAGCCTTGCAAGCAAAGTGACTAAAGAGTTAGCCACGGGATCTTGTATTACGGAACGAGTAAAGAGACTTGCCGGTAACGAGATTGAACTAGGTATAGAGATACCGATGATCGAATCTCGGGCAACTAACATACCGAAGAACAAAGGGAACAACATACGGGGTTAACTGAATCCTTGACATAGAGGTTCAACCGATAAAGATCATCGTAGAATATGTAGGAACCAATATGGGCATCCAGGTCCCGCTATTGGTTATTGACCGTAGAGGTGTCTCGGTCATGTCTACATAGTTCTCGAACCCGCAGGGTCTGCAGACTTAACGTTCGGTGACGTTTCGGTAGTATTGAGTTATGTATGGTAGTGACCGAAGGTTGTTCGGAGTCCCAGATGAGATCACGGACGTCACGAGGAGCTCCAGAATGGTCCAGAGGTAAAGATTGATATATAGGAAAGTGGTGTTTGAACTTCGGAAAAGTTTCGAGCATTTCCGGCAGTGTACCGGGAGTGACGAATGGGTTCCGGGGGTCCACCAAGTGGGGCCCACACACCCCAAGGGGCCACATGGGCCTTAGTGGTGGCGCACCAGCCCCTAGTGGGCTGGTGCGGCCAGCCCTATGGGCCTATGCGCAGGAGAAAGAGGAGAGGGGGAGGAGTCGACTCCTCCCACGCCCACCTCCTAGTTGGAGGTGGACTCCTCCACCTCCCTGGTTCGGCCGACCCTAGGGGGAAACCCTAGGGCGCCAGCCCCTCCCCTCCCTCCTATATATATTGGAGGGGAGAGAGGGCAGCCGCACCCAAGCCACGGTGCAGCCCTCTCTCCCCCCGTCTATACAGTTTTTCCTCTAGATTAGTTCGTCGGTGCTTGGCGAAGCCCTGCCGGATTAGTTCCACCATCACCGTCACCACGCCGTCGTGCTTCCGGGGAACTCATCTACCTCTCCACTCCCTCTTGCTGGATCAAGAAGGCGGAGATCGTCATCAAGCTGTACGTGTGCTGAACGCGGAAGTGCCGTTCGTTCGGTGCTAGATCGTGATTGGATCGTGGGACGGCTTGCGATTTGGATCGCGAAGACGTTCGACTACATCAACCGCGTTTCTTAACGCTTCCCGCTTAGCGATCTACAAGGGTACGTAGATCCACTCTCCCTCTCGTAGATGCTCATCACCATGGATAGATCTTGCGTGTGCGTAGGAATTTTTTTGTTTCCCATGCAACGTTCCCCAACATGATCTTGGTGAAGCGTAGGAAATTTTTTGTTTCCCATGCAACGTTCCCCAACAATAATATGCAGAGTAAAAATAAACAGAGGGGGTACTATATATGCTACCATTGGTAAAAAGTACTCATGATTTGAAATCAATAGACGAGGTATGTGATAATCACCTATTTAAATCTGATTCCCAAGAGAGACCAGTCAATTATACATGTGTAAAGCCTAGGGAGGAAGATTCGTTGATGATGAAACACATGGGGTGGATCAAGAGGTGTGTTCGGTGACTAGTATGAGAGCTAGCCAATGAGGCAACACATGGGGTGTACCATTAGTTGGGGAAGTTTTTTTTTTGGTTGGGTGGGAAAGATTTAGGGTTCAGGGTGATTTATATATGGGTTTTGATGAGGAAGATGGTTATGTGTTCATCTGAAGGCTTATAGTCAAGAATAAACTTAAAACATAATATACAACTAGAAGGGCAGTGCGCGCTTTGCCGTGCCGCTTATATTCTTGACGTTGTACATGTTATATATATATTTTTTGAAGTTGTGAAAAATATTTATGTATTAGTTGGTTTGGCGTGTAGGGGATACATTGAAGTGCATTTTTTTTAGATATGCTACTCGTACGGACAGACTTTACGGAATCATGCTTACAGATGGATGTGTCAATTTAAGGTCGCGGATTAGGGAAAATGTGGGCCAACGGTGCAAATCAGGGAAGTGATTGGTGGGATAATGTTTTGTATGACCAATCCGTAGAGAATCGTTCGTTACTGTATCATTTTTTTTATTATGGTGTTTGGGTGGATTTTTTTGACCGTGTGATTGGAGGACGTGTTTTAATTAGTACAAAAACATGAGAAAGTTACTTACGTTGTTGAACACGTGTGTTATACTGGTGTTAAACGTGTCATGGGCGACACTTATGTTTTGTCACCCGTTCATCGAGAGATCCCACCACGAAGGAAGGCTGAACGACCCAATCAATTATGTATCCAATCCAAATTGAAGAGTTGAACGAGGGGCTTTAAAACGGGATAGCTTAACGAAGTTAGAGATTTCATTGCCAAAACAAAGGATTGACGGAAGAAGCTTTAAAATTAGGGAGCATGGTGTATTAAAAAATGAATGAGAGAGCTCATTATAAAATTGTTGACTCGGTCAAAATTGGATGACCCAACTCCAAATTGAGACCTCGATTAATTGTGAGGTCTAAAAAAATAGGAAGCTTAGTGTTATAGAGGATTAAAATAATTGAGTGAGAAATTGTTGACCCGATCAAAATCGGTGACCCAATTCCAAATTGATGACCTCAATTGAATGAGAGGCCTCCAATTCTAGGGAGTTTAGTTATATAGTATATTGGATGAAAAATGCAGTCATCATGTAAATCTAAGTGATGGAACATTTTCATAATCATTTTTTGAAATCTAAGTGATGGTTGTGATTGATGATTGTAAGAAAGTAAATGAAACAATTCAGATTGTAAAGTACAAAAGAGTAGTTCGATCGAGGTTGTGATTATGATGAATAAAGGACCGTGATTCATAACTTCACCAGTGACATCTCTCCAGAAAACATAGCATGGGTGTGGTGAACAATTTACATTTGTGTAAAGATTATATTACAATGTTTATGATTGATTATACATTTCATGATTGCATATATGCATTATGTCCTTGTATCTATAGATCGTTATCGAATTACATCTATAGCTAATATTTCACCCGAGATGACTATCCAACATGCATCTCTAACTATCAAGTAAAAACAGAGCATTGCAATAAGCAAAGTGACATAATGTTGATAGTGTATTCTCTTTACCTCTGATTCATCACTAAGACAACCAGGCAACTATCTTTCTATCTAGTGGCGGAGATAGGCCTATGGCAGCAAGGGCTATAGCCCTAGGCCTAGTAAATATGCCTGGTAATTTCTTCTTACAAAGTGCAAAAAATCAGTAGAATGCATCACTTAAACTATCTTAGCCCTAGGTGTAATCCGATGCTAGCTCCGCCCTTGTTTTTATTCTTAGTGGCAATAACACAACATTTTTTTCTTTTATATCACTGCAAATGATTATTTGCAAGATTAAACCAAACTAGCATACACAACCCCTTCTTGGAGATTATCTACCTAAACACGGCCAATGAAATACTAATAGATTCGAGAGCATATATGTCTATATAAATCAAGCAGAAACAACTCCCTTCGTTGTGTTGGGGTTGGCGGCACTCCGGTGGTGGTCTGCCGCCGATGGGCTTTGGTTAGGTGGTGTCTCCATTACCCATCTGATGTTACATTCATTCATTTTTCTTGAGCATATGTTACTTTCATTCATTTAACCATATGTACTATGCAACTTTTGCCAATGACCGCATTAGCATGCGCCACTCCATTTTGATGGTAAGAGCAATGAGTGAATCTTCAACTTGGCTGACCAGTTTCCCCAACCGAGGATGAAGAAATCATCAACAAGTATCTGACAGCGAAGGAACACTGTGATTTTAGTCATGTTATACTTCAACTTTTTTACCACTCCTTTTGATTCACATTACTTATCGCTTAAACGGGTGTATCTGGCATATCGACTAGAGGGAGTAGCATATATGCAAGTCGCTGACAGTGATCGACAAATCTCCATTGATTTACGAAAACAAATACAAGCGACGTACTCTGGCATCATTGATTGATTGTCCTTACTCCAACGTGACACAATGTGCGACCCTATTGTTCTTACGCTTCTAGTAGTTTGAATGAGACCCAATTGATTTTTATTCAAGTGCCAATTGGACACTCCCAAATTCGTCTCTTCCTCGGTGACACTGGTTTAGACACAAACCCGTGGATGTTTACGTGCGGACACTGTTCGGTGATTTGCGGTTGCCACGGGCGGCAAAGACAAAACGGTACCAGCAAACGACGCCTGCCGTAACGACGAGTCAGCCACGCCATGTCGGAGGGTCCAGTGCCGGCCCTGGTGTATGGCGGGCGGGGCGACGGCCTAGGGCCCATGCCAGGAGGGGGCCCATGATGTAGGATACATTTATAGTATAGACAAAAAAATTGGTATGGAAAAAAATATACATGAGAAAAGAAATGAGATGGGCCGGCCTGAGATAGCTAGCTAGCTAGCGATGCAAAGCACGGCGCTCGTTCCGCTTCTGAAACAGATCGATCAAAGATCTCGTCTTGTGCCTTCGTTGGTGACTCGCTGTCTGTTCGTCTTTGTAACTCCGGCAACTGATCGACCTGTCGCTCGTCGCCTCGGCCGCCGCTGGTCGTCGCTGCTGCGCGCGCCGTGCGGCCATCCGGCAAGGCGGCAATACGTATACGTATGTGAGCCGTGAGTGCACCGCGGTATGTATCCATGAATCCATCGGTGTACTTCGTGAATCCTGATCCATCCCCGATTCCCCCAAAGCACAATTTCAATAGCTTTTTATTCTTTAGCACGTATCCTAATGTTTTGTCATTCTAGGATTCCAATCATCCGATATATAGAAATCATCTGATGTATAGATTTCTAATTCTTTATATCCTCTTTTCTTTATAATTTTAGGACATTAGCCCTAAAAGTGAATCACTTTAAGTGATTTGAAAATTCAACCATTGAATGATTTTCTGACATACATATATACAGGTCATAGGACATAGGGGCACATGTTGTCGAGTTCGCCCTGGGCCTCCAAAACACAGGGCCGGCCCTGGGAGGGTCCACCACGTCACCCTCCCACATCAGTCATCACCACCACCACCGTGGAGCACCCTGGAATCAGACACCGGATACGTGGCTGGCTCCCCACGGCCGGCCCACCTCTCTCTTCACTCCCCCCCACCCCACCCCACCCCACAGCCGCCGACCTCCGTCCGTGGCCGCGAGCGAGCGAGACTGGTAGACGGGACACTCGTCCACGACTCCATCCGGAGATCCGTCCCTCCGCGGCGCCGGCGACCTGAGAGGGAGACCGGAGCACGGACAGCTCCGCGGGTAAAGATCCATCCACGCCCCCCTGGTCCTGTCCCCGGCATTTATGGTTCTCGCTGTACTGACGCCCACGCGTTTCTCCGATCTGACAGCGCCGGCAGTCGGGTCGAGCCGGAGAGACAGGGAGGCGGGAGCTTGGAGAAGGCGGGGCGAACTGCTCTTCTTCTTGCCGCCCACGCTCTACGCTTCTCCCTGCGTGCGGTTCTACTGAACGGATCACTGGTAATTGGCTCTGCTCTGCTCCCCTCTCTCCCTCTCTCCCTGCGCGCGAGGCTTCTTGATGCCCGCTGTTTGTCGTTCTTGTGCTCCTTGTGGCCGTGGAGTGGATCACGGAATCATGGCGTATGCCTTTTTCCGTGGGGGTGCCGCCTGATTCCATTCCCCTTTTTCTTTCACTGTTCGGCAAATATCTCCCCTCTGTCGGCATGGAACATGGGAAAATGCCTTTTTTTCTTGGTCACATCCAAAGCATATTATATCAGTATCGAATTTTACAGAAAAAGGCTGACAAATTATGTTGCTGGCAGCATCGCAATCAGCCATGGTCATGGACACCACTGACCCGGGCTACTGGCTCAACTGGAGGTTCGTGCTCTGCGCGATCTGGGTCTACTCCTGCGTGGCCCTGGCGTGCTACTTGATCTGGAAGTACGAGGGGCCCAGTTCGCCGGCCGGCAATGACGAGGGGGTCGATACAGAGGAGGCGCGGCCCAGGATCGGGCCGGGAGTTGTGTATCTTGATGACTGCTGGAAGCCGTGCCTTGAGGAGATCCATCCTGCTTGGCTGCTGGCTTTTCGCCTTATCTCATTCTTGTTTATGGCTTCGGTACTTGTCTATGATGTTATTGTTGATGGATGGACCGTCTTCCTTTACTACACTCAGTAAGCTACTTCATCCTTCCTCGTATTACCGCCTGTGAAGTTTCGCTAACAACAACTGCAAGATAAAGCAAAGTGTCCATTCCGTACCAAGTAATATTCAGAACATTATTTGATTTTGTTTGTTCTCTACATTTCACAGGTGGACCTTCTTGCTTGTCATCTTGTACTTTGGGGTATGTTGTTTGCTACAATAAACTCATCATGACCACTTATTCTTACCTACACATGAGAATGACAACAACATGTTCTTCCAGAAATTGAACAAATGACCAATATAAATATATTTTTGATTGTATAAAATGCAGTTTGTTGCATTGTGCATGCTTGCTCATTTCCTATTTTGCTGGTACTTACTAGGTGATACCTCTAACGTGCACCTTCTTCATCTTTAGCTTGGCTCGGTGCTTTCGGTTTATGGATGTTATCAGTATGCTTGCAAGATGGATAAATCTGATGCAAATCATGGTTCTTATATCATTGCTCCCACGGAGGAAAGTACATACGATAATTCCATCAAAAGTTCTTGTTTGAATAAAACACATGATGACCGGGAAATTGCAGGATTTTGGGGCTACCTGTTTCAGATCATGTTTCAGGTAACTCGTCATATACATTTGAGTACAAAGTGCACATGATTTTCCGAGTTTTAACTGCCGAACAGTAGGTGTGTTGTGATTGATGCAAAATATAAAATAAACAACATAATCTGAAAGTGTAATTGCTTGACATGTAATTCTTTTACATTATTATAGCTATTCGTTTAACTGAAAGCATTATGGACTGTGGCCGGCCGATGAACGGCGATGATTACGGATTTGGTGTTTGTTGCCCACCCAATTTTGATATGCTTGTTTTCAGACAAATGCAGGTGCTGTGATGCTTACAGATATGGTGTTTTGGTTCATTCTGTACCCTTTCCTTGCACGGAATCAATACCAAATGGATTTTGTGAGTTTTCAATCACAGATTTTACAAACTGTATTCTCTGGGACCTTTTAAGTTATCTGCTAGTCAGAAGAAATGGGAAGAATCGTTGCCACTTGTTTGGAACCAATATTATGATTTATATCATTTACTGCATTATTGTATTTTCATTCTAAATTTACTATAAGATCATAGTAATCCCTCCGTAAAGAAATATAAGAGCGTTTAGATCACTACTAGTGATCTAAACGCTCCGTAAAGAAATATAAGAGCGTTTAGATCACTACTTTAGTGATCTAAACGCTCTTATATTTCTTTACAGAGGGAGCAATATATAGAAGTCTAAATAGGACTGCTCTAGTTCCATGCTGGTAACCAGGATAGTCCATATGATTGTGTATGAGACTGGGTTGTGGGTTCTGCAAATTGTAATATTTTGTTGGTGGTTTGGAGCCGTGCTAAGGAATGGCTGAGTGGTTCACACGTCCTTTGGTGAACATATTCTTTGGTGCCTGTCTTACTACTGTTTTGTCATTGCACACTGCAGTTGCTGATTGGAACACATTCACTCAATGCTCTCTTCATAATTGGTGATACTGCTTTGAATAGCCTGGTAAATGTCTTGTGCCAGAATATATTGATCCATACCACAATCTGCTGATCTTTATATTGACCGTTTAATCTAAAATTGCAGCGTTTTCCGTGGTTTAGAATATCATATTTCATGCTCTGGACAGGCCTTTTTGTCAGTGTTCAGTGGATCATCCATGCTAATGTGTCGATTTGGTAATACTTCATTATATTGAATCTTAATCATGAAAAAATTATCCGTCTGTTTATGTTATACTATTTGTTCAGGTGGCCTTACCCATTCCTAGACTTGACATACCCTCGAGCACCTGTCTGGTAAGTTCTGCTTGATGAAAGAAGTACTTCTGTATTGCTGTTCTTCCATTTGCAGCTGCTTCATCAATGAATTGGTATACAGTTGAGACATTTGATGAACGTAGAACTGCCGATAGGCTGGGCATGTCACATACTTATCTTGCATAAGTCAAGAATGAACTTAGATTGACCGCAGTTGATAGATTCCCTTACTGGTTTGCCTTAGTTAGACATCAATCCAGACCATGGTTGTTTGTTGGGGATACATTATGGGGTCAACCATTTTTGGATAGATGATCAAGAAGAGTAGTCAACAGAATTCTGAACAACTTCATAATCTGATTACTGTTTTAGGTTGTTGCGTAAATTTTGATTAAATTGGTTCGGAATCTTTTCAATATACTTAATTTTAGTTCTTTTTAACATATAAATCTCCATTACTGTTTGAACTTGTAACCTTTTCTGCCTCAAACTATGATCTCAATAAACTATACTCATGCAGGTACTTGGTGGTGGCATTGCTTCACTTCCCTTGTTACGCTCTCTTCGCCCTAGTCCTGAGGATCAAGAAATCTCTCCTGGAAAGCTGGTTTCCGCATAGTTGCACATACTTGAAGTAGACAAGAAGATACACATATACTGGCACAATTTGTTCCCATTTTCTCTTGTCCTAAAAATCACATGGAGCTTCTGCTACTACACAATCAGCCTCATTCTTCGGAGCTAGGTGCCTGTAATTCCTTATACTTGAAAGCACGGGCCCTTTACGAGGTTCTTTACACAAAGTGGATGTGCGAATTTCCACGACATATGTTCACCAAAATTTTGAGATGCGTAGCATCTTTGAAGTTTGAACCAGGTGTTGTTTCCAGTGGGGGATTTTGTGCAATCTGATACGTGACGCCCCACCATTTGATAGCCGCTTTACTTGCATTTCTTTTCCTGTCCTGCTATTTACATATATGAGTTTTGGAATATTTATAAGAGAGAGAGAGAGAGAGAGAGGGGGGCGGGGGGGGGGGGGGGGGGGGGGGGGGGTATAAGGCTTTGCAGCCTATCGCCAAGTGAACAAGAGGCACAAGGGAGAAGAGATCACACACACTGACAACACACATAGCAGGGGAGCACCTCTGGTGTAATCAAACAGCATGACCCGAGATCAAACCACGACACAAAGGCTCTGTGCATCTGAGACTGCATAACGCCGCGACACCACCTGTCTTGTGGGGCTCATTCGTAGGGTCACGCGAGGCCGAGATGGCGTCACAACACGTGTGCCACCGGCGTGGTCGATGGGCATCACCTAACAGATCAAACCTCATCATTGCAGCGTCGACGCATCCAAGATCATACAACGCCCGTGACACCTCATGTGTCAAGGGTGCATTCAAAAGGACATGTGAGGCTGAGACGACGCCATTGACACATGTGTGCCACCGGAACGCCTAGCAGAGACACACCAAGGAGCACTCGAGCACGAACATCGCTGAAGATGAGTACAAAACCACCATCGACTCCAAGCCGGACGCATCACTACCGTCATCAGCCCCACTCCATCCCCAACCACACAGTCGTCAGTTACCACCAATAGTTATGGTCTCCAAGAGGATGCATCCAAGGAGGTAGCGACGTACATGACATTCCATCTACTGACATAGCAAAACCAGATTGGCTTACGCACAAAGACACCGGTCTCTTGTAGTTCCCGTATGTATGCCATGTTTGGCCTCGTTTGTTTGTAAGGTACACGCAGAAAACTTCTCAAAAAAAGACACCGGTCTTGAAGGATTTGGCTGAACTGGACTCCTCAGAACGACACCAAAATGGCGCCATCATCACCGACATCAACATAATTTTTTGCAAGGATATCACCTGGAGCTAGACACGACCGCATCACACGTCAAAATCTAAGAGCTTTTTTGTGGTACCCTGTACTGCTAGGTGAAGGCAGCAGTATATACTAATCTTTGCTGTTAATTTCTTGAGGGTAGTTTAGGCCCTAACCTTCAGATTAAAACTCTTCGTTTGTATATGGAATGTGATCTAGCGAAGGCTAGAAATATTAAGTTAGTGCTATGCCTTTATGAGCAATTGTCGGGGTTGAAGATCAACTTTACAAAAAGTGAATTGTGTGGTACAGTAAAAGGGCAACAAACTCCGCATTTCTACCTCAAAGAATGTCCCTAGAACCAATCCCACTACATGAAGACAATACCTGACCTATTTGCAGTGGATCTAACAAAGACAACATCAATTTCAACAAAAATTCGGCACCATATTAACATCATCACGAATATTGAGGGATCATTACTCATAGTCCCTTAGCACCACACATGCGGTACTTATCAAGGTCCAAAAAGAAAGCAAAAGCTCCAAGTACTTGATCCTGCTGAATAACATTCTGGAGGCCTTCCTTTGCCATTTTGTCACTCTTGATATACCTATAGATGAATGGGGCATATTATTTGGTTGAATATCGTTTTCAGGATGTATAAATACCATGTAATTTTCTGCATTCACAACAATAAGCTGCCTCAATTCATTACTCCGGAGAGAATTACACTTTGATTCCCACCCAGGCACCTATTTAATCACAGCGTTTTACAGATGTTTTTTTTAACTATCCGTGTTTTTTCCTTCTTTTTCCTGAATGCATCCGCTGCCCTGTTACATATTTGACTGCATGCATGGCGCTAATTAAGTTTGCCTAAAAGGGTGAAATCAGCTCGTCGCAACTCTATATTTACTAGAAGGGTGACCAACGCATAGAAGAGACAGAACTGTGTCCGTTTCCCTGCCCTGTTTGGTCCAAATATGCAGTGTGAAAGAAGATATTGTTTGTAATTTCTGCTTGTGTAGGACGAGAATGGGTGGAAGTAATCGTGTATTCATTTTTGTTATTTAAGATATCCATACTTGCGGCTCTTAAATTGTTCATTGCCAACCTTCATTTTTTAGTTATCTTTGGTGTCCTTTCTCAATTCTTTGGATATCATCAAGTATTTATCATGTCACAATGTTGGACACCTTACACTATCTTTACAGAAGATAGGCGGTCCAAAATCAAGAAATGCTTTGAAAACAAATTTAGTGTACAAATGGACTTTGCAGCTTCATTTTACAAGATGAAAATATGCTAATTTTAATTTGTCATAGGGGCTGATTAAATTCTAATGTATTATCATAGTCAATTTGCAATATGCATGCTTGAAAGATAAGATCCGTTTGAAAATTGACAAAAAAAAAACATGCTTTTTGAAAGCACACAACGAGTTTACTAATATTTATGTATAAAGGTTACAATGATGAATCGTCCATGGGTAGCAGTAATTGAAGTTTCAAAGAACAAGATTCGAAGTTGAGAAAAAAAAACATCCGATGGAACTCCTCCACATGCCCCTCCCTATGCAACCGCAACCCTCCAGCTGTCGATAGTTGTGGGTAGCTGAAGGAGACTCTACCGAAGGACATGAGTGCAACTTCTTTGACCCGTAGGATGCATTGTTCGGAGAATGGTCCGTAGCAACGCACGGGCATGTTTACTAGTACTGTTCACTTCTGCTCCACCTTGGTGATGAGATTTCAGATTTGAACCGGCGACTCCATCCCGTTCACTTCTCATCAGCTACGTCATCTCGAGATTTGCTGCACGCGCCTCGGGCTCCTTGGCCTTGGCCTTCTTGAAACACCAGCTCATGGCCAGCACGAAGGCGGTGGCCATAGTGACAGAGCTATGTTGGGGCCAGGGGGCCGCTGCCCCCCCCCCCCCCCCCCCGGCCCTGGATGAATTACTAAAGAATTTTATAAGGAGGTTTAGATGATGGGCTCCGCCCGCTGGCCAGGGTGGCCTCCTGCCACTAGGAGGACCCCGGGTAATTGTTGTGGACGACCACGCTGGACATGCCTGCGATAAAACAAGTGAATTAGATAGAGAGAGAGAGAGAGAGGAAGACACCGACATAGAAATGGAAAGGGAGAGAGAGACGGGATGGAGGAGACCCACCTAAACGGTGCACTAGTCGCTCATGCCGCGTTGGCTTGGTACCTCCTGGGTCATGCACAACCGAATAGAGTAGGTTAGAGCATGGTTAATAGTATAACTGCTAGCTATATAGTGTTGTCATGTCATATATAGTCATCACTTCTAGTCACTCATATATAGAATAAGGCTAGCTATAAAGTTGGCTATAAGAGTAATACTTTTTTCCATCTTCTATCTATCTCTTTCCTCATATCTATTATATCTGCCTAGGAACACGTATATAACTAAACTCTTGCATGAGAGATCACCCCCTCACTTTTTCATGTCTCTCTCCTTCACATAGGTAAAATTACCATATAAGCGGGCTATAAACCTGCTATTGTACTTGCTCTTGAGCTCGTGAGCTCTCTCTTTCAAGAGAGGAAAATAGAGCTCGATTGAGGGCAATTACTACCTACTGACAGATGAAGAGAACAAGGACAAGCTGACTGGCTTGGTGCTGGCTGGATGTGTGCACTGCACTATATAGCCCCGGGCCAGCGGCACGTCCCTCTCACAAAGCCTTTATTTTGCCCATAAAGGAAAGTGTATTGACAGTGGTTTATCCACAAATGAGAACTAACACAAACCCCGCAAGGCATTCTACAGATGACTCCCTAGAGGGTCGGATGGCCATTAATGGCTCCCACTGAGGTTGACGATAGCTTAATGTCATATCTTTCCTTCACTCGGTTAGATAACTTCCATAGTTGATGCTTTCCTTAACACTACGAAAGCCCATTATGGCAGAAAAGTCATCTTCTGCTCCCGAGCTCATTTGATCTTGGGATGAACAGTAAAATAAATAAAAAATGAAAAATCATTTAAAAATTCTGTTTTTTTATGCAAACATTGACAAAAGTTTTCTGTGCTCACAAAATTTCATCTTGAGAAGACATTCGTGGAGGTCGTGCCAAAAAAAACATCAGCACTCCAAAATGCTTTTGAAAATAACACATTTGGAGCATCAATTTTGTTTTTTGCCACGATTTCCAGGAATGTGATTTCAATATGAAATTTTGAGAGCACGTAAAACTTCTGTCAATGTTTCCACAAAAAAAAATCAGATTTTTTTGATTTTGTTTGGATTTTACTGTTCACCGGGCTCAAATGAGCCCGAGCTCAAAAACTCCACTTCCACTACGGCAGACCTACCACCGGCGGCGGAGCTAGGGAAAAATTGTTTGCGGTGGGGGAGGGGGAGGGGAGAAACACGCGAAAGAAAAATCTACGGTGAGCAACTGCTATGGAGAGAACAAATTTGTTATGTGTATAGTCCAATTCAATCAACCACTGATCAACTACTGCTCAGAGAAAAAAGAAAAGTGCCATCACCAAACAGTTTCCAATTAGATCAAATCACACAACGGAACAACAAAAGAAAAACCAGTTTGACTCGTACTGCACAACATGGTTGATGTACAGGCAGTGCTTACAGCTAGAGATTTCAGACAAAATGTGCGCTGTGTGGCGGCCAACGACAACGGAGCGCCCGGCTGGCCAGAGTTCAATCAATCGACATCATCGGCTATCCGCGACCACCGGCCAGTGCCTAGTGGTGATGTTGGGCTCGCCCTTGATCCCCTCGGATGTCGGGCTTGTCGCAAGCGGCTCAAACGCGGAGCTGCTCCTAACCTCCTCACCTTCTACTCAGCAACGCCCGGGCGGCGTTGAGGGTTCGAGGCTATGCGGCGCGGCACGGTCCGATGGTTTGAGGAAAACACCACAGGGGCGAGAGAGTAAATTGCAAAAAACCATCATAATTGGGGCCCTAATTCAAAAAACCACCATCGTTTGGTTTTTTTCAAAAACCCACCACTATCGTGCTGACAATTTTCAAAAAACACTGATCAATCGATTAGAGTTGTTTGCGCCGAATCTGACGAGTAGGTCCCATTGTCAGGTCGACGTGGCATGGGCCAAACAGAGTGAGGAGACGGACGTTAGAAACTCTGAAGTAATTTCATCAAACACATAGCAGGCATGCCGTCGGCCGCCCAGCTCGTCAGTGGCAGGACCACAACACGGGCGGCGGCGGTGCAGGAATGGCCCACGGGCGACCGAGTGCGACGTGATGCGGCCATGGGCAGACATGCGGTGCCGGACTAGGGCGCCCACAGGGTGGTCGGAGCGCGGGGCGGAGCTCGCGCCCCTGCCACCACTGCGGCGCGCCCGTGCTCTAGAGAAGGCGGTAGCTCGTGCTCCCTTGCGTGGCGCTGCTGAAGCTCACTCGCGCGGCTGGTGCTGTTTCTCGCGCCCTCGTGTGGGGCCGCTGCCGCTGCTCGCGTGCCCAGGCGCGGCCGGTGCTGTTGCTCGCGTCCCCGTGTGTGGCCGGTGCTGATGCTCGCGCTTCCGGGCACGGCCGCTGCTGCTGGCCGCGCCCCCGTGCGTGGCCATGGCCGCTGCAGCTGCCCACGCTCTTGTCTGGCTTCTCGCGCCCCCGTGCCTGGCCGAGGCCGCTGTTGCCACTCGCGCCCCCGTGCCAGGCCATGGCTGTTGCTGCTGCTCGCGTGCTGAAGCATAGAGGGACGAGGTGGAGGAAGATCGCGGAGGCGGAGGTCGCGAGCCGGCCGGTGGCTGAATCCGGTGGTGCGCCGGTCAGATGCAGACGTGCTATTTTTTTCGTGCCAGCGCTGGTGGAGAACGAAGAAGTGCAGAGGCTGACGTATGGGTCCCTTGTGCAGCTTATTGTATACAAGCCGAACACTGTGAGATTTCGGTGCCATGTCATCACTTACAGTGGGGCCCGTCCGTCAAAAACGTTGTTAACATGTGTTTAGTAACCTATCAGTGTTTTCTAAAAACTGTCAGCACAATTGTGGCTGGTTAAAAAAAACGAATGGTGGTGGTTTTCTGAATTAGGGTCCCCAATTAGCAGCCGAGTTGGTGCATACAGATCAGCTTGTTTGTTGGTGCATTGTACGTGAAGACGTGCCAAATTCTAAGCCAAGCTACAGTGCTACCACTACGTAGTAATGGAAAAAATCGTTTGGGCTGGGGGGAGGGGGTCACACCTACTACTATACCTACATTCAAGAGGGTCGGATGGCCATTAGATCCTACTGACAGTGGCGGAGCTTCACGAAAATACATGGGCGGGCCGATGGGTCCTTGCTAAAGGAGATTACTGCTAGGATGTTATTCCATGGCTGAATAGTAGGCGTAGATTAGCACAAGCTGGGTGGGCCAAGGCACGGGTTGGCCCAGCCTTAGCTCCCTCACTGCCCAATGAGCTTGTCTTTCCTTCACTTGGTTAAATAACTTCACTGAGCTTGATGATGAGCTTGTTAAGGAGTACTTTCCTTAATAAGATTCTAGCAGCTCAATTATGCAAACCTTGTAACAAAGGAATCATCGACTGGTTGGTACCTTTGTTCCACCATAAGGGTTCGTCCGTCGCGGAGACCGGGAATTCCTCCATATGCTTGGGCCACCCGTAGACAGTGAGTGGTTGATTGATGACAACATTAGCTAGCTGTATATCTGAAAATCAAACGAGTTTGTCACTGTTTTAGCTTACCAGTAATATGCTATTTTTTAAGTTCGACAACCTTTATGAAAATAGAATCGTATCTGTTACAATAGAGGATATAAGGAAACAGGAGGCTTCGCACGCCAAATATGAGTACATTTCCTTCTACAGCTAGCTCGGGCTAGAGCATGCACCACAACATTGCTCTCCCGTGCACAATGCGAAATTGTTGCCCTGCCAAAAGAAGTCATCTTCTCTTGACAGTCATCGATGATCACCGCCCCCGAAGCTCGGTACTCCTCGGGATGGAGGATAGCATTAACGATTTCTGTAGAATCACACTCCACCACCAGTGAGAATATCCCAAGGTCTTCAGCGAGTCGAAGTCCTTCTAACATAGCTCTCGCTTCCATGGACGGCGCATCAATGGCCACTTCCCAGTAGGTACATGATGCTGCTATAAAACCACCACCCGAGTCCCTTAGTAGAACTCCTGGTTCCCCATCGCTTGGAAGCTGCCATCGACATTCAGTTTTACCACTCCCGACGCTGGTCGTTCCCATCTGAATTTTCTTTCAGGTTTCTTGGTTTTCAGAGCTAACGAATTCGCCACAATTCCCTTTATACTCAGAGCCGTTCTCTCAGGTGTACCAATAGACTCAGCATGTGATTTCTTGCGCCGATCCCACCATAGGTACCACCCGACCACCATAATTGTTTCTACACCATTTGTAATTGGTAGCTGACCACCTGCTTGCATATGTGTACACAATAGTTCCTCAAGGATCACTGAACCCGACCGTTCCATCCGTAACAACGGGTCAATATATACATGTAGCCCCAAAGCATGCCACACCTCCTTTGCTATATCACATGAAAATAACATATGGCGCAGGTCCTCCGGTTCTTTGCCACAAACGGGACATATCATAGGAGTTTTCATATGCCTGCTAGCTAGCACACACAGGCAAGGAATGAATCCATGCAAACTCTCCAAGTGAAAATGTGCACTTTTGGAGGCACCGGTCTCCCCCATAA
This sequence comes from Elymus sibiricus, assembly GCA_039707655.1. NCBI lineage: Eukaryota > Viridiplantae > Streptophyta > Magnoliopsida > Poales > Poaceae > Elymus > Elymus sibiricus. Next base: position 74,647,569 of record CM077667.1, read on the forward strand.
AAACTTCCAAAGTGGGTGTGGCTCGGTTCTTCCCACTCCTTCATTAAGGTGTGCCCTTGTTCTATACTCCGAACGCCACACTTCTCGGTATGCAGAGTTAACCGTAAAACATCCTGTCTTGGTGATCCAAGCAATGAAATCTGATTGCCCATGTGACGGCAATGGGATGCGCAAGATTCTTGGAGCGTTAACAGGCCAGAAATTCTCAGAAATCAATTGTTGATCCCACCCTCCCGAGAGTGGGTCAATGAAGTCTTGAACAGTCGCTAATAAGCACTGTCCTCGTGGGGTCATGACATTTCGATCATAAGTTCCTGGTATCCATTGATCATCCCAAATATTAATTGTAGCTCCATCTCCTAGTCACCAAATAGCCCCTCGTTTGTTTTTAAGCCTGTCATAATACTTTGCCAGGTGTAAGATGAACTTTTCTTCAAGGTTGCTGTGAGTAGTTTCCCATCTGGAAAGTATTTCGCCGTAGCACCTGAGCACATAAAGTTTCTGGCTCAGATAAAAGTCTCCAAACCTGCTTTGCCAACTTTGCTTTGTTGAAACAGTGTAAATCTCTAAACCCCATGTCCCCTTCATGTTTTGGGACACACATCTTCCACCATGAACGCCAATGTATTTTCCTCTTCCCCCTAGAGCCACCCCACCAAAATGTAGCAATTGCATTGCCGATGGCCTTACAGATATTCTTTGGTATATTAAAAACTGAGATGGCATAAACCGGAATAGCCTGAGCCACGGCCTTCAGGAGCGTCTCTTTCCCTCTAACAGATAACATTGTTGACATCCATCCATCAATTAGAGCATGAACTCTATCCACCAGATACTGAAAATTATCACTTCTATCCATACCTACCATTGAGGGTAGGCCCAAGTACTTCTCCGAAAGAGCTTCTGAGGCAATATTAAGCAACACACACACCTCTGCTCGACCATCCACAGGTGTATTAGGACTGGAAAAAATACCTGACATTGCATCACTCACCGTTTGTCGTGAGCTTGCACAGTACATAGTTAGCGCATGTTGGAGGGTCGTGGCATTCGACGTATCCGCATTCATCAAGATGAGAGAGTCATCAGCAAATAACAAGTGTGAAACTGATGGTGCACTACTGCACACCCTGATCCCTTGGATACCATCGATCTCCTCCTCATAAGCTAGAAGACTGGACAAACCCTCTGCACAGATCAAAAATAGATATGGGGAAAGTGGACCCCCTTGACGTAGCCCCCTCGTAGGGGTAAACGAATCTGTCTCATCAGAGTTAAGCCAAACTTTATAGGTGACACTTGTAACACAAGCTAGAACCATTTCCACCCAAGAAGTATCAAAACTGAGCTTAATCATCATATCACGAAGGTAATTCCACTCTACGGGATCATATGCTTTGTGCATATCCAACTTGACTGCACATACACCAGTTTTTCCTTGTCTCCTATTTTTTATAGCATGAAAGCTCTCATATGCAAGTAACACGTTGTCAGTAATAAGTCTGCCCGGTACAAACGCACTTTGGTTCAAGGATATTATCTCCGGTAGTAAAATCTTCAATCTATTTGATAGGACCTTTGAAATTACCTTGTAGACGACATTACATAAAGTTATTGGTCTAAACTGTGAGAGAAGTTCAGGGCAATCCACCTTCGGAATAAGAATCACCGCTGTCTCATTTTGTTGAATATATATGTTGCATGTATTTGTGTATAATCTGGCCCACCTCCTAGTTGTGTATAGTTGAGGTAGAGGCCCACTTGTACTCCATATATACGTGCACCGGCACCCTATCAATACATCGATTATTGTATTGCCAAACTATCTCTCTACATGGTATCACCTCCCAAAGTCCTGCCCTAGGGTAAGCCGCCGCCGCCGCTGCCGCGCCCTCTCGCGCGCGCCGCCGCCGCCCACCATCACCGCCGCCGCGGTCTCCCCTGCCGCCGCCGCCGCCCCGTGCCACCACCGCTTCGGCTCCTTCCCTCCCGCGCCGATCTACAGCCGCCGCCGCCGCGCCTCCTCCTTCCCGCGCCGCCGCCGCTGCCCGTCGCGCCACCACCCCTACCCGCCGCCGCCGCACCCCCCGCCGCCGCTGCACCCCTCCTTCCAAACCCTAACCCTAGCTGCGCCATGGCCTCCCCGCGCTCCTCCACCACCGGTTCGTCGAACCCCTTCGCCGGCCACGAGCCCTCCGCCGCCGTCATCCGCGACCTCAACATCGAGGCCCGGGTCCCCGTCCGCCTCGACAGCTCCAGCTCCTCGTACTTCGCGTGGAAGACCTACTTCAACCTCATCTTCCGCGAGTACTATCTCACCGAGCACATCGATGGTTCCGTGGACGGCGACTACATGAAGGGCGATCCGAAGTGGTCCGCTATTGAGGCCACGCTCATCCGATGGTTCTATCAAACCATCTCGAAGGACATCTTCCACACGGTTGTCGCCGAGAACGACGACGCTTGCGCCGTGTGGACCAAGATCAACGCGCTCTTCGCCGACAACAAACTTCAGCGCCTTGTTTTCTTGCAACAGGAGTTCTTCTGCTGTCACCAGGACAACTCCACCATCGATGAGTACTGCATGCGGCTCAAGATGCTTGCCGATGAGCTTCGCGACATCGGTTCCGCAGTCAACGACGACCTCATGCTGAGCACCCTCACCGCCGGCCTCAACGAGGATTTCGGCAACGCGGCTTCTAACCTCACTTTGCTTCCCAAGCCCACTTTTCAGCGCGTCGTCGCGTACCTCAAGCTCGAGGAGCGCCGGATGACGAAGGTGAAGCAGCGGGTCCAGCACACCGCCCTCGCCGCCGGCACCACCCGCGGCGGTCCCGCTCCACCGGTCGCACCAACCCAGCCGCGCCCTCCTGCACCCGTTGGGTACTACCCGCTGCCGCCCGCGCCTCCCCAGCAACAGCAAGGCGGAGGGGGCCGGCGCAACCGGCGGGGCGGCGGAGGTCGTCGCCAGCAGCAGCAGCAGCCGGCCCAGGGTGCCGGGGGGCGCCGTGCCTCCAGCAGCCCCCTTCGCCGTGGGCAGCCGGGCAGAACCCGTGGACGGGCGTCGTGCATGCATATCACATGCCCGTGCCACGGCTCCTGCGCCGGGCATCCTCGGTCCCAGTCCCGCCGGCCACCAGGCGTTCCTCGGCGCGCCCTACCAGCCGGCCGGCGCCGGCTACGGCGCCCCCCTCACGCCGCCGCCTCTCGGTGGTTACGGTCCGCCCGCCCCGGCGCCGCCCTACGGGGGTCTCCTGCCGCAACCAGGTTCGGCACCCTGTGATCCCTCCCTCCTGGCCGCCCTGCACTCTGCGCCGTCGCCGAGTAACTACGGCGGTGGAGGCGACTGGTACATGGACTCCGGTGCTACTGCGCACATGACAGCTCATCCTGGTAACTTAACCTCCTCCACTCCCGTTCATACACCCACTCGTATCACCGTTGGCAACGGCTCTTCCTTACCTATCACTCATATCGGTAGCACTAGTTTTCCCTCCACTTCCACACCCATCACAAATATAATCTGTTTGGCTATTCTAAGTGGTTCTTTTTTTCTGGGTAAAGAGGAACTTGTCATTTTGAATTCTTGGGTTCAGGAATGTCTAATGTTCTCGTTTCGCCTGACTTAGTCACGAACTTAGTTTCCGTTCGTTGTCTTACTCGTGAGAACCCACTTACTGTTGAATTTGACGGTGTTGGTTTTTCTATGAAGGACGCCCGTACCCGGATGGTACTTCACCGATGTGACAGCCCCGATGAGCTTTATCCCGTGCACGCCGGCGCCTCCACCTCCACACCCATCGCCCTCGCCGCCGGCGTCGACCTTTGGCATGCTCGCTTGGGCCATCCCAACCCCGCCGTTTTGCGTCAAATTCTTAGGAGTTTCTCTTTCTCATGTAATAAGCTCGACGAGCATACTTGTGAGGCTTGCCGGTTAGGCAAGCACGTTCGTCTTCCCTTTAGTGTGTCTACAATTGTTTCCACTTTTTCGTTTCAATTACTTCATAGTGATGTTTGGACGTCTCCCGTTGCGAGTAACACGGGCTACCTATACTATCTGGTGATTTTGAATGATTATTCTCATTATGTGTGGACTTTTCCTCTTCGTCGCAAGTCCGACGCCTTAGCCACACTCACGTCCTTTTTCTCCTATGTTACCACACGGTTTGGTCGCCCCATACTTGCACTCCAAACCGACAACGGAAAAGAGTTTGATAACCTCGCTCTCCGCACACTTCTTGCCTCCCACGGCACCACTGTCGGTGTCAAAACCGGCGGATCTCGGGTAGGGGGTCCCGAGCTGTGAGACAAGGATCGATGGTAACAAAGGGATGAAGGAGACGATGTTTACCCAGGTTCGGGCCCTCCTATGGAGGTAAAACCCTACGTCCTGCTTGATTATATTGATGGTATGAAGGTTACAGAGTTGATCTACCTTGAGATCGACTAGCTAAAACCCTAGATGAGTTTCCGTGTCCTACATTCTAAAACCCTCCCGGTTTATATAGACACCGGGGGGTACCTAGGGTTTACACATGAAAGGTCTCCTGCCGGGGATGGAAATGTCGATCTCCTCATCTTGACTTGGCATGCACGACGCGCCTTCGGGGCTTCCTTCTGGAACATGGGGTCTTCGATATATTCGGCCCTTCCCGTGATAGCCAGAGAACGGCCCCTCGAGCCGGCCTATTAAGAGATGGGCCGGCGGCCCGAGGACCCCCTAGTCCGGGACTCCCTCAACCCCCTTCCGCTTAACTTGCCCATACACCTCCCAGCAGAACGGCCACGCTGAGCGCATTCTTCGCACTCTTAACGACTGCGTTCGCACGTTACTCTTTCACTCTAACGTGCCCGCCCGGTTTTGGCCTGATGCTCTTGCCACCGCCACCCTTCTAGTTAACATCCGTCCGTGTCGTCCTCGGTGGAACTACGCCCCTCACCGCCTTCTCTTCGGTGCACCGCCATCCTATGACGACCTTCGCATCTTCGGGTGTCTTTGTTATCCTAGCACCGCGTCCACCGCTCCACACAAACTCGCACCACGATCACTCCCATGTGTCTTTCTTGGTTATCCCTCTAACACCAAAGGTTACCGGTGCTATGATCCTGTCTCTCATCGCATGTACACCTCGAGACATGTGTACTTCGTCGAGACGGTGTTCCCGTTTTTTCAGGTCTCTCCGGCTCCGGCTCCCTTGGCGCCGACCCCCGCGCCTCCTACTTGGCGCGATGCGCGGCCGCGACCTCCGGCGGCCCCACCGGCCAGGCGCCTTCTGCCACCGCCCGGGCTCCCGACTCCCTCCCCCGAGGTCGAGTCCGCCCGGACCCCTGGGTCCCCGACTCCCTCCTACGAGGATGCGTCGGCCTCCCACCCCGGCGCCATGGCGGACACACCGCCTCCCACCCCGGTCAGCGCCGCCTCTCTGGCCACGGGCTCGACATCCTCCTCGCCCGTCGCCTCTCCAGCTGCTGCAGGCTCGACTGCGGGCTCGTCCGCCGCTGCCGAGGGACCCGCCGCCACCGCGGGCACGAGCGCCATCGCTGGTCCGGCTCCCGGCATGACGACCCGCGCCCGGGCCGTTGTGTTCCGCCCGAGCACGCGCTACTCTTCCGACGAGTATGTGTGCACTGCCTCGACGTCGACACCGTCACCCATCCCTTCCTCCGCTCGTGCTGCTCTTCGGGATCCCCACTGGCTCGCGGCGATGCAGGAGGAGTTCGACGCCTTGCAGCGCAACCGCACGTGGCATCTTGTTCCGCGACCCCCTCGTGCCAATGTCATCACTGGCAAGTGGGTGTTCCGCCACAAGACACGCCCGGACGGTTCTCTTGAGCACTATAAGGCTTGGTGGGTGGTTCGTGGCTTTCGACAACGTGCAGGAGTGGACTTCACCGACACCTTCGCTCCGGTTGTGCAACCGGGCACGATCCGCACCGTGCTTCAGTTGGCGGTCTCACGAGCCTAGCCTGTGCATTAGTTGGACGTCTCCAACGCCTTCTTGCACGGTCATCTTGCCGAGCAGGTGTTCTGTGAGCAGCCCATAGGCTTCGTCGACGCCGAGCATTTGGACTTCGTGTGCTTGCTCTCCCGCTCTCTTTACGGGCTGAAGCAGGCGCCACGGGCTTGGTACCAGCGTATCACTGCCTTCCTGCAGTCTCTGGGTTTTCGGTCCACCCGCTCCGATGCCTCGCTCTTCGTGTATCATCAGGGCGCTGACACTACATATCTGCTCCTCTACGTCGACGGCATCATCCTCACGGCATCCGGCACCGAGCTCCTTCAGCGGATCACGGCTCGTATTCGCGCTGAGTTCGCCCTCAAGGACTTGGGGCCTCTGCATTACTTCCTCGGCATTGAGGTGGTCCGTCGGGCTGACGGTTTCTTTCTGCATCAGCAGAAGTACGCCCACGAGGTTCTGGAGCGCGCTGGCATGCTTAACTGTAAGACGGCGCCCACTCCGGTCGACACGAAGGCGAAGGTTTCTGCTCTGGAGGGGTCTCTCGCGTCCGATGCAGCGTTTTATCGCTCCATTGTTGGTGCCTTACAGTACCTGACGCTGACCCGCCCGGACCTGCAGTACGTTGTTCAGCAGGTGTGCCTCCACATGCAGTCCCCGCGTGACTCCCATTGGACCCTGGTGAAGCGTATTCTCCGTTACATACACGGCACCATGTCCTTGGGTCTCACCCTGACGGCCTCAGCCTCCACCGACCTTGTCGCCTACTCGGATGCCGACTGGGCCAGCTGCCCCAACACCCGGCGCTCTACGTCCGGCTATTGCGTCTTCCTTGGGCCCTCGTTGATCTCTTGGTCCTCGAAGCGACAACCCATGGTCTCTCGCTCCAGCGCTGAGGCAGAGTATCGGGCCGTCGCCAATGCCGTGGCGGAATGCTCTTGGGTTCGTCAGCTGCTACAGGAGTTGCTTTGTGATGTTCACAAGGCCACACTTGTCTACTACGACAACGTCAGCGCGGTCTACCTCTCTGCAAACCCGGTGCACCATCGCCGTTAGAAGCATATTGAGCTCGATATTCACTTCGTTCGTGAGCAGGTTGCACTTGGCCGTGTTCGGGTTCTCCACGTGCCGACGACGCAACAGTTTGCTGATGTCATGACTAAGGGATTGCCTACTCCCGTATTCGAGGAGTTTCGGTCCAGTCTCTGTGTCTCAGGCGACGCTTCGACTGCGGGGGGATGTTGAATATATATGTTGCATGTATTTGTGTATAATCTGGCCCACCTCCTAGTTGTGTATAGTTGAGGTAGAGGCCCACTTGTACTCCATATATACGTGCACCGGCACCCTATCAATACATCGATTATTGTATTGCCAAACTATCTCTCTACACATTCCACCCCTCTCGGATACTATGTGAGTTAATATAAGTGCCAGCAACACGGCCTCAGTCACCTGTTCACCCACCACCGGCTAGATTTTTTTTATAGAAGATCACATGCAAACCGTCCGTGCCAGGGGCTTTGAAATCACCAATACTGAACATGTCCATTCTCACCTCTTCTGCAGTATATGGCTTCATTAAGCTTTCATTCATTGCTTCTGTAACCTTTGGTTTTACTCTCCAAAGGAGTTCCTCATCCGTTCCCAAAACCTCTGAAGTGAAAAAGGTTAGAGAAATACTCTGAGATCAACGGTTTGAGATCACCATTACCTTCCTTTACCTCCACATTCCCATCTTTGAGTTTGACAATGGTGTTTTTCTTCCTCCTTGAGGATGCAAAATTTTGGAAATATCGCGTGTTGCAATCCCCAAACTTCAGCCAATCGCTCTTGCCTCTCTGCATATAATGTATTTTTTCTTGCACAAGGGCGGCTTGCAGCTGCTGCACCGTTATTTCGTGTTGTCTCTGCCTTGAATGGTCATCCAATGGCCCCGCTAGGACGCGGTCCAGCTCTGTCGTGAGCTCTCTGATTTTTCTCCGTGGAGCCCTTAGAACATTTTTATCCCACTCGTGAAGTTCCTGGCGCACCGATGCTATGCTAAGTTCATCCTAGAAAATCTGTGTGAAAATCAATCGAGTGCACGGACATTCTAGAAAAGAAGCATGGACTTGGATGAAGTGTTGATTCATCAGCAGTTGTATTGGTAAGTTGGTTAGAGCATCTACAGCCGGACTTGGCAAATCCGGCCCCTCAAACGCCCGCGGACGCGCCCGGACGCGTCCGCGGGCACTGACCGGGCACGCCTCAAATTAGGCACTCCACATCCGGACACCTCAATTAGCATATCTCAAATCCATACAAACTCATGCAACTACGTCGACGCACACGGATCGTCCGGCTACTCCATCACAGTACACTAAACATGCCATCGGACTATCAAAATTTGGCATGTTTGGCTATGGTGGACTTCATCCACGGCTGCCCTTGCCCTTCCCTGCGTCCTTGCCGTCCTTCTCGCGGAAGTACCGCTCGAAGACGCAGTACGGATCCAGCCGGATCTGCTAGTCGCCGGAGCTGTCCTCGCCGTCGCTGTCCTTCTCCTCCTTCGGTGGCAGTCCGGCCATGGCCTGGACCGCCTGACTCTGCTCTCGGGCGAGGGCGCGCGTCTTCCTCCGCTGCCGTTTCTTCACAATGCGGGCGCGGATGGCTTCCTCCTCTGCGGCCGCCCGCGTCGCCGCAGCAGCCGCCTCCGCCTCCGCCATATCCGCCGCGAGTCGGGCCTCGATGGCCCTTGCCCTCTCCTTCTCACGGCATGCCGCCCGGACCTGGTATGACTCATAGTCTGCCGGAACCGGTGATGGGGAAGGAGCGGTGTTCCGGCTGCCGGGAACGCGAGGATCCAGCACCGCCGGACCCGAGCGCCCGGTGAGCCAACGCGAGGGCCTCGCGGCGGACGGATCCGTCCCTCGGTCGGCTGCTCTCCTCCCGGGACCGGCGGAGTGCAATGCGAACTGCCATTGCCTCCTCCAACCCACACGGAATCACACCCCAGTCGACGGATCCGGAAAGGTCGGACTCCGATCCGCTGTCTGACTCGGATCCACTGCCCGCCATGCCGGAGACGACCGAAAGGAGCCGTAGGAGAGCTCGGGTGGCGGAGGGGAGTGGAGGGGAAGGGAGTGAAGTGGCTAGGGTTTGGTCCGGCGAGCGGATGGGGACGAATATATGTGGGGTAGGGGTGGGCCAGCATGGGCCGGCTCCGACGTGGTGGGCGTGCCCGGGCGCGCCCGGGCGCCCCATACCCGCCTCATATTTGGGCTGGATATGGGGGGTGCCGGTCAGCCCGGGCGTTTGAGGGCCGTTTGAGAGGCCCGTCTGGGTCGAAATTTTGTGACCGGACACTGACCAGGCGGCCTGCCCGGGCGTTTGAGGCGGGTTTGAGAGGTCCGGTTGTAGATGCTCTTACACACAACTGTCTGGATGTGGTCGCGTCTTCCAGCGATCGGCGGTCGTTATATTGAGGAACCAAAGAATTTATGAAAACTAAATGTTGGTTGCAAGAAATAAATGAATCATCAAACCTGGCATTACTTTACCATGCACTACTGTGAGAATGTTTTGCCTTTTGCCCCTTGTAGTCTTGTGAGTGTAGTCCAGCAATGCAAACGAGGCAAATAGTAAGTTCAGTTTGATGCTACTCTTGGCTAAACCAACGTACTTTTTCTTCGATGTTATGACTGCCCTATATACTACCCCCTCCGTTCCTAAATATTTGTCTTTTTAGAAATATCACTATAAACTACATACGGATGTATATAGACATAATTTAGAGTGTAGATTCATTCATTTTGCTTCGTATGTACTCTATAGTTGAATCTCTAGAAAGACAAATATTTAGGAATAGAGGGAGTATATATCATTAATCCTCCTAGAATTGGAGGCCTCTCATTCAATTGAGGTCATCAATTTAGAATTGGGTCATCGATTTTGACCGGGTCAACAATTTTCACTCAATTATTTTAATCCTCTATAACACTAAGCTTCTATTTTTTTAATGACTCACAATCAATTGAGGTCTCAATTTGGAGTTGGGTCATCCAATTTTGACCAAGTCAACAATCTCACAATGAGCTTTCTCATTCACTTTTTTAGCACACTATGCTCCCTAATTTTAAAGCTTCTCCCGTCAATCCTTGATTTTGACTTCATCAATCATTTGTTGTGGCAATCAAATCTCTCACTTCATTAAGCTATCCCGTTTTAAAGCCCCTCATTCAACTATTCAATTTGGATTGGATACATAATTGATTGGATCGTTCACCCTGGCTTCGTGGTGGGATCTTGCGATAAATAGGTGACAAAACAAAAGTGTCGCTCATGCCACGTTTAGCATTAGCGTAACACACGTGTCCAACAACGTAAGTAACTTTCTCATGTTTTTGTACTATTTAAAATGCGTCCTCCAATCACACGGTCAAAAAAGTCCACCCAAACACCACAATGAAAAAAATAAAAATGATAATAAACTCACGAACAATTCACTATGGATTGGTCATACCAAATATTTCCCTATCAATCACTTTCCCAATTTGCAACGTTGGCCCACTTTTTTGTTAATCTCTGACCATAAATTGACACATCCATCTCTAAGCATGATTTCGTACAGTCTGTCCATAGGAGTAGCATATCTGATAAAAAAATGCACTTCCTTGTATCCCCGCACGTCAAACCAACTAATACGTAAATATTTTTCACAACTTCAAAAAAATTATATATAAAACATGTACGACCTCAAGAATATAAGCGGCGCGGCAAAGCGCACACTTCCCTTCTAGTACTACTAGTAGAATGCCCATGCGTTGCCACGGGCTCTTGAAATATCTTTGTGAGTTATATAATTATAATGCATGTGAATTTTTACACGTAGAGACAATATAACATGAGAACAATTGCTTCACTTGCAATGTAAATCCATAATAAAAAAACAAATTGATGACGTGTCCATGTAACAAATTGAGCGATGATCCAACTAAATCCATTACAAATAATTAAGATCTACTTGATGCGCTGAAGAAATTCTCTCACAATATCAGAAACTTGTCTTTAGCTTCATTCACACAATGTTTTAGCAAGTATAATAAGAATTGCTTCATCAACTCATACCCGTCCTGCACAAGCAATATATGTAGTTAGCGCGAATATTTCACATCGAATGTCTTAAAATGTGTAATGGACAATACTCACCGTGCAGACCGGCTTGACCAGTTCTTTACCGTTCCACCACACTACAAGAAATATGCTAACTTGCGACCATCAATATTGGTCACTGAATGGTCATTGTTTTTCATTTTTGACCTTTTTATGACCAAAAACAGTTGGTCAAAAGCTGACCGCCTTTAATGAAACTTAACGACCTTCTTTGTGATATGTAAAAGGTCATTGGTTCTATGACCAATTGTTTTGGTCACTGGCAGCCTGCCCGGGCCACGTCGGATCCAACATGGCAAGCTGACGTGGCAAAATTGCGACCAATTGAATTGGTCGTTGATAAGAATCAGCCCGGTCCAGTTCGGTGTTTTACATGGGCCAAGCCCAACAAATTCAACTTATATATATATATATTTTTCCTATTAGTTTTGGTCAGCTTCATGGGCCAAGCCCAACATTGCAGCCTTTTAATTTTTGGGCCTAGCCTTTTTACCTCAATAGTTTGAGTTTTTCTTTTTTTTATAAAAAAGGGTCCACTAGTCAGATTGGTCCCGGTTGTCAGGTTCTAATAATTGGGTCCCAGCTATCAGGGTCATATTCTTCATATTTCAATTTAACCGTAAATAAATTAGAATCCACATATTAGAAATTTCAAAAACATTCAAACAGTTTTGATAAGTGGGTCCCCCTTGTCAGGTTTCCATTTCACAGGTATTCAAAGCACATACGAAATCAATATTTCAAACAGACCCTGCTATTACAATCTTTACATTACTACAACTGAAGTATGTCTACTACTGCCAACTATTACAATACAAAATATGCTACTCTCTGCTGGTAGGCTTCACGGCTTCGCACTTGGCTTCACACTTCACCTATGCAAAAAATAGGAACAAAACAGTAGCCAATGAGGGATCCAATAGCATATAAGCAAGAATTCACAACAAATTCCGTGTACATAAATAGTATGCAGCATATCAAGTTGTATACCAAATGGTCAATCTGATGATGATAGTGGTTCTATGAACAAACCAGACACACATCACTGAACATGCTGAGACAAACATATAAAGAAGCTAGTTTACAGATTTACTGCTGACAGACATTTACCCTATATATGTTCACCAACAGAATCACTACCAATTTTGCACAATAGCTACTAAACCTTGAGGTCATGCATAGACATATACCTGGACTTTGCTTCTTAACAGGAGGCCCCCCATTTGAGTTGGCCGCCTCTTCCTTCTTCTGCCCCTTGATCTTAAAAATGTTTATCATCTTCCTGTGAAACATGAGGGGAGGAGGTAACGAACATGAGCTAAAGAGAGCAGACTTTTCATGGGAAAAAAATGAAAAAAACAAGAAAAGTACCATTCAGGCTTAAGAATGGTTTTACACACAAACAGATAGAAACGATGTAGCAGAAATCAACAGAAGCAGTTTGGTTCTCTTTAATTATTGCGTTCATCGATTAGTAGAAGAATCGAGGTACATGTATAAAGCAGCAGCACGCATCGACAACGGCACGAGGACTGAATCGAGGTACAAGATGGCAAGCATGCGGCCCGGACCTAATGCCTTCGGCTTCCCGACAAGGGAAGCACGCATCTCAAGACCAGCTGCATTTCCTAATATAACCGGTGAACCACAATAGCAAGTGGAGTAGCTATTGTTCCTTCCTGTTGGAAACCATCAACTATTTTGCTCCAGAGTATTATGTCAAAACTATCAACAAGACGACGACTCAAAGAAAACAGCATGATGATATTCTGGCGCACAGAGTATATATACAAGTATTCTAACACCACAGCGTTGACAATAGGAAGCTTAGGCAGAGAGCCTAAATTCACAGCATGATGATATTCTAGCACACATTGTCACTACTGTCAGCAAAAATACTTGGCAAAACACTAAATTAATCATAATTAACCAACGGAGCTGAACAGAGTCTCACAAGGAATCCCGGCGAGTCCGCCAGCAACGGTTGATGTTGTTTTTCAAATAAACCTATGACCACAGTAATGTACTCCCTGTATGTCGCAATGCCAAGGCCTTAACACAAAAATCAAGTGTATATACACCCTGTACAGGAATAGGATAACATGAATTTGAGAGGAATAAAAACTAAGAACCCATTGCGGCAGTACCTGGGCTGCACCTATACTACAAGGCGGATAGACAACGGGTGAATTAGCTGTTGCACCTGGACGGCGTGGCACGAAAATGACATAAAAGTCATCTAAGACAAGCCAGAAGCGAATTAGTTGTTGTAGAAATACTGCTAAAAAGGCATTTTTCATCAAACTCATATGCATCCAAGTTGAAACAAAATAGGCCTTTTTCCCCAAACATTTCTTAGAAAAAAATCGCAATTCTAGCATCCAAAGTGGGTGCCCACCGTTTGGTTGGAGTGCGGTGATAAGCCAAATGGAAGCAAACGACATAGTGACATTGTGAACATCAAAACCTAAATGATGATCTAAGTTCAACATCAAATCAGCGAATCTGCTAAAAAGGCTTGAAGGATATACAATAAAAATTGACGTTGCACATCAAAATCTATCTGTACCGAGCAGTAAAACAATTTTTCACCAAACAAGAAAGTTAAAATCTATCTGTACAATACAGAGCAGTAAGACAATAAAAAGGCAATTATATGATGACATGTATACCTGGTCAGGCTGTGCAACATCTGAGAAGATAACATCAACCATGCCAACCAACATCCGGTACTTTGCAGGGTGCCTAGCATCCTCAATGATGGGAATCACATTGGTCCTCTTGTTGGCCATGTTAACGAGATCCCTGCCACTGCGGTGCGAGAACTCCACAGCATACACCAACCCAGTCTGCAAATCACAAGATTTCTGTAAGACAACTCACATAAATAGAAACCTTTGATCAATAGTAAGTACTCTAGCTATGATGTCTCACCGGGCCAACAATATCAGACACATGAGACACTGTCGTTCCAGAGGCAGCACCAAGATAGAGCACACGAGCACCAGGAGCCTGAATTAACAAGTGCAGTGCCAACATAAGTCATATGTTTATTTTACATAATAAACAGGAGCATCAAAGTTTCATACACAGAATACACGCTAAAGCCCAACGAACTTACAATCCAGATGTTGTCAACACCGCCGAGAATGGCGGCGACCAGCTTCGATCTGAAGGGGTTCCACACCCTGTACTCAACCTTGGTCCCGTCCTCGTTCTGCAATGCTATGGCAGAAATAAGCATACTTTCATTGATATATGCACAATGAGCACAACAGAGTATGAAATCTAATATCACAAAGAAACAATCATCTAACAAGACGCTATGAACAAACGGTTGCACTCAAGCTAAGCTGGTTCATCCTAGGTTCATCGATCTTCCTCCCCTTGTGGCAGATGGAGGAACGTGATATGGTGCCATATAAGAGGTATGAGCGGGGGCAGCGGCCACTGACCTGGACGGAGACGCGCTCCTCACCGTAGACAGACTCCCTGGCGACCATGTTCTTGGTGCAGAGAGCATGGAGGACATGACGGCGAGACCCCGCAACCGGAGCGCGCGCATGAATCCACGCCTCCCGGCACCAGCCACGGGCCAACGCCGTGGATCCCGGCGACGGGCGTGACGGCGGCGGTGTGGCACCGGGTCGTGCAGGCGCCCATCGGATCTGGTCGGAGCGATGCAAGCTCGTGCCTTGCTGCGCGGTGCCTTGTGTCACCGACGACAGTGTTCGCAGGGCAGGGGAGGGAGGGGGTCGAGGCCGGCGGCGAGCGGTGGTGGATGGCGGCGAGGGGAGGGGAGGGGAGGGGAGGGGAGGGGGAGGGGAGGGATCTGGATCGGGGAGCGCTAGGGTTCGCTGCGCGGGGGAGAGAGAGGAATGGTGTGCGGGGGAGAGAGAGGAATGCTGTGCGGTGGGGTTTTTTTAGGGGTAGCTCGCGGTGGGTGGGGGGTGTGGGCCGTTGGATGTGGGAGTATCCGATGGTCTCTAATGCTTGATCCGCGTGACATGCTTATAGACCAATCAGAACGAAGTACATGCTTCGATGACGTTACGACCATCTCAATTGGTCGTAATCGATTAACAATAGGCGGCTGCTACCAGTCAGCCAGATGATTTTGTCTAGAAATCATCTGCCTAGCTAGTCGCCCGATCTACGCATTGGTGGTCGTTCGATCACATCAATATGTCATGACAGCACCGAACGTGAAAAAGCTTCAACGCAGCACCGATGCCATCCCCATGAAGCTCCATTGCAGCTCTCAACGGCGCGCCAAGAGCTCCAACGCAGCACCACAACGCCCGACGAAGCTCTATTGCAGCGTCGGGGAGCTCTAACGTAGCACCACGCCGCCCGGCGGTAAGTTTCCTTCTCTTTTTATGACAATATTTAAGTATTGTTCCCTCGAATAACTAGAGGTAGTTTCATACTCTAATTTTTTTTCAAGATTCAACCCCTAGCTACGAACGATCAATCTTATGGCCACATTCATGGCATAGTTTGCTCAAATGATCTCATGTTGTGCACAAGGGTGCATATTGGAGTGACAAACAATGTTTCCTAAGGAAGTTTTTATTTTCTTTGGACGGAAAATTCATTTTCCATTTTTCGAGTGCCCAAAATGAGTTTTTTTGTGAAGGACCTACCATATATTTGTTGCAAAATTGGACCGAATCATTTTTATAAAATATTAGGTCATATTTAATGTATAATTGACTAAATGGTTGGGTGTAAAAAGCTTTGAGCCACCTCTCATGAAAAAGACAAATTTCCCCCGATTCAGTAGGAAGCGGGTCAAATTTGAACTGCAGTTGCCTCATATATTACTTTTTATTTTCTTAAAAAATCATTTCTAGGTACAAAGTATCGATTTAATCATAGAAACACCAAAAGTTTTCCAAGATTCAACCCCTAGCTAGGAACGGTCATGCCCGCCGTTTTGACCACATTTTGAAATGGGCATGAAAAAAAAAGATTAAAAAACCTTCATATTGTGTCATTATATATGACCAGGTTACCAGGAAAAATAATAAACTTGTAATACGGCAATTATTTTAAAAAAGTGTTCTAAAAAATGAGCTAGCATGTGTGAAGATTCATGGCTTTCGAGTCAAATGATCAATCTTATGGCCACATTCATGGCATAGTTTTCTCAAATGATCTCATGTTGTGCACAAGGGTGCATATTGAAATGACAAACAATGTTTCCTAAGGAAGTTTTCATTTTCTTTGGACGGAAAATTCATTTTCCATTTTTCGAGTGCCCAAAATGATTTTTTTTGTGAAGGACCTACCATATATTTGTTGCAAAATTGGACCAAATCATTTTTCTAAAATATTAGGTCATATTTAATGTATAATTGACTAAATGGTTGGGTGTCAAAAGCTTTGATCCACCTCTCGTGAAAAAGACAAATTTCGCCCGATTTAGTAGGAAGCGGGTCAAATTTGAACTGCAGGTGCCTCATAGATTGCTTTTTATTTTCTTAAAAAATCATTTCTAGGTACAAAAGTATCGATTTAATCATAGAAACACCAAAAGTTTTCCAAGATTCAACCCCTAGCTAGGAACGGTCATGCCCGCCGTTTTGACCGCATTTTGAAATGGGCATGAAAAACTAAAAAAAACAAAAAATTAAAAAACCTTCATATTGTGTCATTATATGTGACCAAGTTACCAGGAAAAATAATAAACTTGTAATACGGCAATTATTTTAAAAAAGTGTTCTCAAAAATGAGCTATCATGTGTGAAGATTCATGGCTTTCGAGCCAAATGATCAATCTTATGGCCATATTCATGGTATAGTTTGCTCAAATGATCTCATATCGTGCACAAGGGTGCATATTGGAATGACAAACAATGTTTCCTAAGGAAGTTTTCATTTTCTTTGGACGGAAAATTCATTTTCCATTTTTCGAGTGCCCAAAATGAGTTTTTTTGTGAAGGACCTACCATATATTTGTTGCAAAATTGGACCGAATCATTTTTATAAAATATCAGGTCATATTTAATGTACAATTGACTAAATGGTTGGGTGTCAAAAGCTTTGAGCCACTTCTCGTGAAAAAGACAAATTTCCTCCGATTCAGTAGGAAGCGGGTCAAATTTGAACTGCAGTTGTCTTATAGTTTGCTCATGTTTTTTTTCAAAAATAATTTCTAGGTACATAAGTATCTATTTAATCAGATATACATGGTTTGGTGGCTAGACATCAAGGTTTGGACGGTGGACGATGGCCCCAACTCCAGAGCACGCAAACTGGCATGCCAGCCGCGTGGTCACCGCGTGACCTTAGCGTTGCCACACGTTCTGGGTGGCCTAGGCATGTCTTATGGGTTGGGCACTCCCCCGGTAGGTGCTAGGAAGAATAATACAATAGAAGAATCTCATGAGGAGACTAAACTAAGCTCAAAGATGAATTAGCAGCCAAGTGTTTGATTAGCGGCGAGGGAAATGAACATGGCCAATGGTCCTGGGTTTTGGCTGAGGATGATCATATACTAAGGAGACTATCTTGGCAAATTTTCAGCTCAAATGGAGGAGCCTAAGTGGCACTTGCTTTACAAAATACCACACTGGACAAAAATATGAATGTTGAAGCTGGGATCAAATGAATAAATGGATTGAGTTGCAATTTTGTGTAGGATAGTAATTTGGTCATAGGAAGGCACTGTAAAGTTTTTATACCATTTGTACATGCCAAATTGGTACTTCCTTCACAATGCTCTTCTCTGGACAGAAAATAGAAATTGATGCTGGGCCCACATAGATGATTGGATTGAGCTGCAATTTGGAGGATGATGGTAATATGTGCATATGAAGGAACTGTATAAATATAAATGGTACTTCCTTCACAATGCTCTTCTCTAGACAGAAACTTGGGAAAATTATTGACAAAATTTGGCTAAATGAAATGAGCTCAAATTTGGCGGAGGCAAGTTATATAGGTAGAAACATGCCCTGGTAAAGTTTCATAAATAATTAAGCAATATAAAATATAGTTGGTTCACAAACTGAAAATATGACCAGAATAAAAGATTGGATGATGAGCTCACATGGATTGCTGGATAAATCTCAAATTTTGTGCAGAGTGATTATTTGAATATCTAAAACATTTGGAAAAATCTCAGATTATTTAGACAATCCTAGCCAGTACTTTCTTCACAAAGCTTCTCTCTGGATAGAAACTTTGGAAATTTGCTGATGAAGATTTACTAGGAAAATGGAGCTTAATATTGGCATGTGGCAATGATTTGAATATGGAAGAGAGCCCAAAAACTTTGAGGGAAATTGGAGGGGTCTAGATAGCACTTGATTTGCAATGTGCCAATCTGGACAAAACATAGAAATTGATGCTGGGCTCACATAGATGATTGGATTGAGCTGCAATTTGGAGAAGGATGATAATTTGGGCATATGAAGGGACTCTAAAAATTTCATACCATTTGGATAAATAAAAATGGTACTTCCTTCACAATGCTCTACACTGAACAGATAATTAGGAAAAATATTGAGGGAAATTGGATAAATTAAATGAGCTAAAATTTGGTGGAGGGAGGTTCTATGGGCAGGGTCATGTCCTGGTAAATTTTCAGCCATTATAAAGCAATATAAAATATAGTTGCTTCACAGACTGAAAATATTACCAGAAACAAAGATTGGATTATGAGCTCACATGGATTGTTTATATATGTTTAACATTTTTCAAATACATGATTAGCATCTTTTCATATATTCCCAACAAAAAACATCTTTTCATACATACGTTTTGATGTCTATATTTGGTTTTACACATTCTACATTTTTTGTATACATATAAAAAGGAGGTGGCCTTAAGTACCAATGCATCCACGTTCACAACCTCATGACCATTTATATTGGTCATAATCAGGTAGAAATAAGGTCGTCGACCACTGTTGTCTGCTTTATGACCATTTGGTGTAAGGCAATTTTAGGGTTTGAGCCCTTCCTAGCGAAATGGCCGTGGATTTACGACCAATTCAGCTGGGGTCACTAAGAGAAGGTCACAAGTTGACATATTTCTTGTAGTGCCAGAGCATAAAATGAAAAACAAAAAAGCCAGACACATCCCTGCAATTTCGTAAATTTATATTATATACAATACAGTGAAAACAAAAATAACTATTTGTATTATGAATTTATTACCCGTCTGTGCTCGTTGGAATATTAGACGGAAATAAACGTTGCCATTTAGATATATCGGAATTCCGGCCGGGTTGCTTTATTTCGAGTGCTTCTTTGAATTCCCTCGCAAAACCTTTTAACTTCAGTACATGCCTCAAATTTTTATTCTCTGACGATTGTGATATATGAATAGGGTCCATAATGTATACACGACGTGCCTCTTTGTCGATGACGTATAAGATGTATCGGCCGATGGATGCATACGAAAGATAAATCTACAAATGGTAGCAATTAGCAACAACAATAAACCATGCCAACAATAGCCAAAATACCTTACTTACCATGTTGCACGATGAGATGTTGTTCTCTATCCCAGGCCAACCATCAAACAATGTTGCCAACGTTTGAATAGTTTCCTTCTCGCAAAACTTTTGATCTCGTGTTGACTCTAGTATCATAGACTGAGTAAAAAAAGAAATATTGTTTCAATATGTTGATACTAATGACACTGAATGAAGAATTATGATAACTTACACAAAAACGCAGATCCGTGTAGTATATAGGAGGGTTTGTGAACAATACTCCCTCGTCACATGCGAGTATACGCACCGCAATGTTGAAACAATCCATGTCCATACCTTGTTCCATGTTAAGTATGCCCTGAAGTTTTTTGAGACTTAAACACATTGGATGCGGTGTTGAGATTCGGACCCATTCCTTCCTGAAAAATGGATGGTATAAATAATAATAATGTATACTTGTATATTACATAATTATAAATATAAATGATTCTTACTCCAAACACTCAACGTCATCGATCGACATGATGTAGTTGCACAGGCCGACAAGTAAATCACGTTGATCAATGGGCATGATGGGGATTGGGGTAGAACGTTTGTCTTTGCATCCGTCAGGTGGATTATCCAGGATCTCAATTTCGGAATTAGGTAAGACTGCTTCATCGTCAGATTGACAGTATAACGGGCATCCTTTTAGCTTATTCAGTTCCGAATCAAGCAAAATGACAACTAATTTTGGTCGAAAGTGTTTCATATCCTCCTGGAAAATATTTAAAAAATAAATTTTAATATGATATTTTGAGATTAAATAATGAGATAATTTATGAAAATGAAATACCTGGGTGAAATCATGAGATAGTGCATCTGCTGTCCAATATTCCATATAATTTAGCATAAATAGTCCATGTTTAGCTTCTTTGCCATAATATTATAAAATGATGCTTTAGAATATCACCCATAGGAATCTAATAAGCTTCTATCAACTAATTGATACGATACGTTATTTTACTAACAATATATTTTTACTAACAATATGTCGAAGGTTCCATTTCCTCATGTTAAATAACGTGTCCATGTTTAGCTTCTTTGCCATTCAATGTTAAACAGCTTGTCCAGAGCTGACCTGAAGCGTGATTGCATCGTCACTCCCTTTGCTTTAATATTTCAGGTGACACGGGCACGCGCCGATCGTTCTGAATTCTTGCTCACACCAAAACCCTATCCCTCTCTCCACCCAGCGCTCCTATGGATCATCCTCCGCGACGAGACCTACCTCCCCCAAGGCAAAATCCACCACTTGAACCTTGACTACGACGGTATCGAATTCCGTGTCTCCGCAGTTGCTGCTTGATGAACCCCTCGACTGGGGGGATTACCCCTCAGCAGATCAGCCTCGACAAAGACGACATGGACCGAACAATGCTACCACAGCTTTGAGAGGATACGCAAGGTGGTGGTGTCTGACAAGATCGTCGCTCTTCTCGCCAGGGACAATGTCAAAATCTTTGCTCGCGGGCGTTCCCATGTTGTGAAGACATCCCCTAGCTTAACTGCAAATTCTTTTCCACCTTTAGATGATGATATTACATGTCTGTGCATGACGAGGAGCTTCCCCATGTTGCTGACTCACAAACCCTCTAACCATCACTATGATCACGCAGCTTATGCACATCGCGTAGTGCCCCTAAGATTAGAAAAAGAAACAAAATGCATTTTTCACAAGCAACTCGCGAATCTCCTAGCAAAAACTTTGTTCGTCATCCTTTTCAAATTTCAAGGGTGTTGCTAGCCATGACACACTACCACTATATTTAACCGTGTAACTAAAACCAAATCATCGACCGGCACAAATGTGTTATGGTTAGTTGTTGTTGCAGTCGCACGGAAGCCCCACCATCGGATTCTTGCCTCATGGGTCTACCGCCTTCTTCGACACTTCGTACTTGAGCCCCTTTTTGTCATCCGTAGCATCAATGGAGATTGTCGAGCCTTCACTGGCTTCACCTTTCACCAGGATTTGGGATAGCACAGTCATCACATTCTTCTGCACCCACCTCCTTATGGGCCTCGCACCATACATCTGCAAGAGACAAAGCATCCATCGATACCAGAATGTACGAATAAACACATGACATAATCATTTTGATAAGTAAAGAAGAAGTCATGCTTACTAGGTTGGATGATTCCGACAAAATGACGTCCAACGCAGCATCACTTGCAAATAGAGAGATGCTCTTGGCAGCTACCCTGTCAATGACTCTCTTCATTTGGATTTTCACAATCTCTTTTAGTTTGTCATGCAAAAGCGGCTCGAATATCACAACCTTGCTTAGTCTGTTTAGAAGTTCAGGCTTAAAGTGTTTTTGAACCTGCACCAACAATATTTGGTACGACCGGGTGTAGTTACTCCCACTTTTTTTTCGTATGTTATGCGTAGTATCTATCATTCTGAAGTGTATGTATGCATAGTATGTAATATATAAGAATGTTTAAGTAGTATATATACTACTTTTTAGGTAGTATGTCTTATATTTTGAGCATACACTTTTTTACGTACAAATATGTAAGTATTTGATAATTATAATAAAAATATGAGTCTATTTGCAATTTTTTCATATAACTCACTTTGTAGTATCTTAGATATAGTATACGAACATACTAAAAATAATAAAGTAGTATATATACTATCACATGGGAGTATATGAGACATGGGAGTAACTACACCCGGTAGTAGAATGTGGGGCACCTTGTTCGGGTCCAAACCGTTATGCATTTTTTTGCAACTAGTATGATTTGTTTTCTTATACATTTCCATGCAAGACTGTCCATAAATGAGATGAGATCAACCATTTATTGCTTGTTTCCAAATTTATTTGCATGCTCCATTTGGAGGCACTTGCCACGCATGCAATACCCACAACCATGATACACAAAATATATATGTTAGTAGACCGCGAAACTATTTATTATAATAGATACGTGTACAAGGTATTACACTGCGGCACCAGCTTATGGGTATTATACCTACTTAACACAAGTAGTAATCATAACTCTGGGTATATACCTTGGTGACTTAAAATAAATACAATATACATAAAACAACTAATTGGCACGCGTCAAAAAAATAATATAGCAACAAATTACGTTATTTTGAATTAGACAGTGCAGCATAACTACAAATCTACTTATTATACCCATGGGACTAATACCCATTTTTCTCGAGTATTGTAACACCCCAAAAATCGGGTTATTGATTTTTGTGCTGCTATTCCTTCCTAGCTTTTCTCTCCCGAATTTTTCCTCTGGAATTTGGCAAGTGACCAGGTGAATCCCGTCTATCCTCAACCTCTCAGTGCTTTCCCATGCTCTTGCGCCAGTCAACCCTCCGTCAGCAAACCGCGAATCTCATCCAAACCCTAGTTCCAAAATATTGGAACTGGAAAATCCTGCCTTTGTGTTTACAAAGGAGCTATCATTTCCCTTGTTCTGTTAATCTTCCCAAAATTTCCAGAGATCCTCCTTCATCCATAAACCCTAGAGGTGCAAAAATATTGCTAAGTCATATGCAATATTCCTCATCTAGAATTAATTCCTTTCTCTGCCATTATGAGGAATTAAATCCAGGAAAATATCTATCCATATCCAGAGGTCATGAAAACTTGTGGAGATATTCTTTGTGGTTATATTGAGCTCTCATAAAAATATTGGCCATAATTAAATAGGAGAAATTGCATTTTCCTATTTAAAGCCAATATTCCAATTTGGGGCCTTTCCAAAGGAACTACCATTTTGGTAGCTAGAAAAAATCCCAAATAATTTCTGGAGCTTCTTATATCCATATATTCTCCAATTGCATCAAAATATCAAGTTCCCCAATTCAAATTTTTAGCACCACTTCCATTTGCAAATTCTGTCCAGATTTTCCATTTGCAAAGGAAGTGCATGATTCCTTGATCTCCTTGGGCTAAAATTTTGCAGGGTAATGCATTATGATAAATTAATCTTGTCCTCCAAAATTTAGCCCATTCCATCTAGCCAATCTTCCTCAGCAATTTATCCAAGTTTCTGTCCAGATTGGAGCATTGTGAAGGAAGTACCATTTCTAATTATGCAAATGGTATGAAACCTTTATAGTGCCTCCATATGCCTAAATCATTGATCTCCACTAAAATTCATCCATATCCATCTAGCCATTTGACCCCAGCCCTCTCATTTCCAAATCTGGTCAGACTGCCAAGTTACAAAGGAAGTGCTATCTAGAATGGTTTGTTTGAGTTGAGATTTTGCCAGGATAGTGACCCTAGTAGATGATTCCCCCCTGTCCAGGACCAGGCCAAGGTGAGCACTGTGGTGACCACACCACAGCACAAACAGGTTGCTGTTGGCAACTGTTTGACCATGGTGCAGTCACCTCGGTCCTCTCTTGAGTCATTCAGGAGCATAGGTCATGTCAGCGTAGCGTGGAGAAGACCCTACACATAGTTTGGCCTCATGTGCGGCATGGCAACGCCGTGGCCACGTGGTGACCATGCCAGACGCAGCCAAACCGGTGCTCTATGCGATTGGACCCTTCGGGAGCTCGCCTCCAGCTGGCTCCAGCCTGTCCAGGAGCGTCTAGGAGCTCCCCGCCGCGTGCGTGAACTCTCCAGAGCCATCTCCCCCTCGTCCCGAAGCTCCTAGCCGCCTCTGCCAACCGCTGGAGCACCGCCGCTTCGCCGTGCATCTCGGAGCTTCGGCTGTCGTCGAGAGAGGCCGTCCCCTCTGCTATATATAGCGTGCCCCGAGCCCCGAGCAGCAGCATCCCCTGCCCAGCCTCCACCCTCGAGCCCCGAAGCCCTCTCATCCCCGCATTGGCCCAAGCCCTGCCGCCGGACCCCCACCTCCATCTCCGGTGCCCTGACCCTTCCCTGTCCTCTGGCCACGGCCGCAGCCTCCCCAATGTGCCCGCGTGCCGCCGCCGCTTTCAATCCCGGCGAGGAGGCTCACCGGAGCATGCCCTCCCGTCGAGCTCCCCGGCCGCCGCGGACCTCCACCGCCCCGGCGCTGCAGGCCGCCCCGAGCTCAGCTGAGGTCACCCCCGGGCGCAGTGCGGGCCGGCGGAGCCTCTGCGCTCTCCGGCTGGCCCCTCGGGCAGCGAGGCAACGGCCAGGCCGGCGACCGGCGCCTCCCCTGCGTCCCTGTCGCGGTGAGGAAGGAATCAGGGAGGAGGAGTGAGAGAGGACGGCGGGCCCCACGCGTCATAGTCCCAGCGTTGACCAGGTGGACCTGTTGACCGGTTTGAGTGGAGGCGCACTCCTGTAAATACGCTTTCACTAAAGTGAAAGCGTAATTTCCAGAATACGCCTTCGGGTCCAGCCGGCGGCCGAATCTGTTAGTTAGTGAACGTTCATCAGTTAGGAGCCGAAGTGGACACTATTCTGTCCGCTTGTCTGCCTAATGCATGAACGCCCGTATCTTCGCGACCGTAGCTCGGAATCAGGTAAAACCAACGCCCCCGTTTTCGTCTCGTCGAGCCCGTTCCGATGGTACCATTTCCATACTGTCTTCACACAGTGGAAATAACCATTTTTGCCCTTGCCCTCCGATCGAGCCTTCTGTGAGAGAACCCTTTCTGGCGATTTCTTCCGCGAGGTGATCGCATTTCTTCCCGGCGTATTCGTCGACCCCCAGGCAAGCCAACCTCTTACCATGAGCTCCGGACTTGCGTGATGACTTTGCTTGCACCTGTGTGTTTATCTGTATCGCCTGTTAGGCTGCACTTGAATGCACCGGTGGTGACATCGGTATTAGACACTAGCATTTCCATTCATCTAGTGCCATGTCTTATTTCCTTATTGCCATAATAATGATATTGTTAATAGCATTGCCATGTTAGTATTATGATTGATCTCATGCCATGATTATCAGTATTATGATCTTGCTATGATAGCGCTTACTATTGTTGTTGAGTTTTGCGCGCGGTCCCCGTTTGGGACAGTAGAACCCCGTTTGGGTCTACATAGTTTGGCCACGACGGTGGCAAGTGTCATGAGGACACAGGGGCCACCCAAGGCTGACCTCCGAGGGAGGAAGAGTGCCGGTGGTACGATGAAAGGTCACGGGTCAGGCAGGTTTTGTTGAAGCAACGCTGGTCCACCCGAGTGGGATCTCGAGGTTAGGGCCAGGTGCTTCAAGGTGTGGGTAGAGTGTAAAATCTATTCGAATAGCCGAGTCCACGGTATTGGACAGCCCGTCCAGACCTCACTAGGTGGTCAACCATAATAAGGATGATAATGATGGAAGAACTCATCTTGGGTAGATATCAGATGATGTCGGGTATATGATATGTTAGCCAAAGGTTGGCTATATGATGAATGGTCGGATGACCACATGATTTGGATTGGACCTGAATCAGTTCAGGTTGGATCATGAGTATGCCGAGGGTTGTGTGACAATCCAGAAGAGAGTAAGTTGGTATTCGGTACAGTAAGTACTCTAAGTACTGAACGTAATCATTGCCATGTTAGGTAGATTATATGCCTGATCCATGATATGCTATGCTTGATGTGTGTTTTACAGTAATTTTATGCCATGTTTAGAATAGATTCTTATATAAGCATAGTGCTTGCTTTGTCATCTGTTTGCTTGGATGCTATGTATTTGGTTGTCTTGCGAGTACATTCAAAGTACTCACCTGGCCTTGCACGTGGCCAGTTGCAGGAGAAGATCCGCCGTGCTAGATCGTAACCTAGCCAGTCCTGTGCGTTATGGAGCCCAGCCAAAGATGTCGTTGCCCCTGAACCAAGACCCCTGCTGCCATTTAGTTAGCCTTGGAGTTATGTAATATTGTTGTAAGCAACAGTATTGTAACACTCCAATATAATTAATAAAGCCATTTTTATGCCTGGAATTGCTGTATCTTGTCTTTGACGTGCGCCAGGTCTTATCCTGGGGCTGGCGTGCGTCGGCCCTCTATCGGGGTGCCACAAGACTTGGTATCAGAGCCAGGTTGGCTATAGGTTACCCTAGCCCAAACCTGACCCCTAGGTTTAACCGGTAGTGAGCCCAATAGATTTGACCCGTCTCTGGCATCCGACATGGCCACTGTGGATCAACAGTCGGCGCAGTCGGAATGGACATGACCCTACCCAGCTGTCCGCCCACCCAGCCACCCTGGATTAGACCATGACCCCACTTGGTTGTCGGCCGTACCGGTGTATCTTCTACCCGGCATGAGAAGGATCCACACCATGCTGGTGTGTTCCAGCCGACTGCCTATTTAAGCCCCTTCCTCTTGCGAGCCGTAGCCCTCTCCATTCAGTAAGCCAGATCCCTGCAAGAGAACCCAGGCTAGTATCCCCAAACCCGCAGCCATGGCTAGTTCCTCCAAAACCCCCATAGCACCCACTTTCCATAGCCGAACCTTGGGTGATGGATGTTTCGGCTTTCCGCGCATCCTTTCGAGTGTGCTTACTCGAGCCCTTGGCTGTAGTACCCCTCTGGTGTATCTGGTGTTCCAGTCGGACCCTGTTCCCCACCTTTGCCGATTTTACGCAAGGTTGTATATCAGCCCAGGTCCAACAGCGGATGGGAAGCCCATGAATTTTCAAGGCAAACCCATGCCCACCCCCGCGTTGGATGTCCAGAGGGCTGCCGCAGGAGCCATCGCCCGCCTTCGTAGCCAGTTTCCGCAAGTAGCGGAGATGCAAGAGTTCCGCTATTTTCCATCCTCGTCGGACACAGCTGGTAGGTTCTCTAGCATAGTTGGAGATGTTGACCCAACCATAGCTCGCCTAGTCCAGTATATTGATGCCCAGGGACTTCTGCTCTCTGGCATTCTAAGAGAGTTCCAAGCCATTGACCAAGACACTACCCGGGTTGTTACGGAAGCATACCGTGCGGCCCGTGAAATTGCATCCCAGACCACCCGTTCCCTGTTGCCAAACCCAGTGCCACCTTCACAGCTAGTACCACCCTCGCAATCTGTAAACCTATTCCGCCCAGTCAATATCCACCCAAATTCCATTCAAGGAGCTATCCGGCGACTTCGTCGTCGGGATGTGTTCGGTCAAGTTCCCGCTGCAGCACCAGCAGTTGAGCCCCAGCCCATAGAGGTGTCTGACGATGAAGATGGAAGTTGGCTCAGCCTTCGTCCCCCAGGAGAGCCCCAGCAGAAGTAGGTCCATTTGTGGTTCCAACAGTGATTGAAGCCAGGAGATGCCGCGAGTAGGTGTGTTGCGAAGACTGTTTCTTCGCCTGCGTTTAGGACTCTGTAGTTCAGAGTGAGCGTTGTTGTTAGCTGCCTAGTAATGCTGTGTGTTGTTGTATGCTTGTATTGCGTGTACTGCTTATGCCTGTGTGCTGTTGTAATGTTATGAATGCCTGTTTGCTCTGTGTGCTTGGTTCATCTGTCACTCTGTTAAGCAGAAATGTTTAACATAGCTGGCAGTGGACTCCTAACAAGATTTTAGTCAGTAGAGCACTTACACCTAATAACAGCGGACTCGTCCGGAGTCCCTAATTAAAATGCGAGCTGGTCTAGGTGTATGTATACCAGGAGTACATACACCCACCGGCATTAAAACACTGTAGTTTAGTCTGCTCGATATGCTTGTTTCTGCCTGCATTTTATCATGCGCATTTTGCATTTGCCTGCATATTAGTCTGAATGGATTGCATGTGTATCATGTAAGCAAAGTCTGCACGCCGGTTGCAATCTCGGAGAAATTCTAGGACATTTTATTGCAGCATAGACCGGTCCAACCCTTCTAGCCCAAGACCTAAACCCCGATTTGACCTTTAGCCCCCCATTGTGGATGTCGTTCACCAGGGAGCAACTAGCAGCGTGACCTCCGCACTGGTAGAAGCTCCGCTGACCGCACCACACTAACCCTAGGCCCAGCGGCGCCTCTGTCATCGTCTTGTGTGATGTTGACAGGCCGCCCCTCGCCGCCGCAACCCGCGTTTATTCCGCCGACCTGAGACGGCGTAGTTGACCCCTAGCCGCCACTCTGGCAGCAGCATCCTGGCAGTCATCAAGGATCATCGCGCATAACAGCAGCGAGCCGCTGACCAATGCCGCCAGCATGCCAGTCAGGAGGATCGTGATCAGTTCCGAGCCCATGCCCGCCATTAGCGCCTTGCCTCGCGCTCCTGCAACCAGTAGGAGGAGAAGGAAAGAGGAAGAAGAAGTGAGGTAGAGTGCGAAGTGATAGGTAGAGAGGAGAGAACCGCGTTCGTTTTTATAGCCCGAGTCCGGTGTACGGTGAACGAGGTCCAGGAGAACCCCGCGCGCCGCTCGACCACCGGCGTCCAGGATGCGAATCCGCGAGCAGTGCCGACCGGCGCTGGACCGCGATGGGAGTGCTCTCCGTGTTGCCCCGTGCACGCCGCGCACTAGCGTCGTAGGGTGCTTTATGCCCCGGGAGCTAGGCATGCGCAGTGCCTAGCCGCACTCGGGACAGCGCAAGAGCGAGAGCGAGAGAAAGAGAGCCGTTGGCCGGAGATAGAAGCAGGCTGCCAGTGGACCCTGGTCCCACCTGTCAGCGAGAGAGGCCACTGTTCATTATGGTACCCCGAGCATTTTTGAAAAAAAAGGAAATTCTTCTTTTCTGAAAATGTCTGGGCTACCCAGCGGCCCCTACCTGTGGAATAGACCCCGCGATATCCGTATCTCGATCTGGGTGTACCAGTTTTCGGTACTCTTAACTCGGTTGTTTTCAACCACAGGGTTAAGACCCAGCCCAGAGGTTTTTCTAGGAGGCGTAGTAGTTTTTGCCCTAGGTTAACCCTAGGAATCTCGAGGACGAGATTCTTTTAAGGGGGGAAGGTTTGTAACCTCCCAAAAATCGGGTTATCGATTTTTGTGCTGTTATTCCTTCCTAGCTTTTCTCTCCCGAATTTTTCCTCTAGAATTTGGCAAGTGACCAGGTGAATCCCGTCTATCCTCAACCTCTCAGTGCTTTCCCATGCTCTTGTGCCAGTCAACCCTCCGTCAGCAAACCCCGAATCTCATCCAAACCCTAGTTCCAAAATATTGGAACTGGAAAATCCTGCCTTTGTGTTTACAAAGGAGCTATCATTTCCCTTGCTCTGTTAATCCTCCCAAAATTTCCAGAGATCCTCCTTCATCCATAAACCCCAGAGGTGCAAAAATATTGCTAAGTCATATGCAATATTCCTCATCTAGAATTAATTCCTTTCTCTGCCATTCTGAGGAATTAAATCCAGCAAAATATCTATCCATCTCCAGAGGTCATGAAAACTTGTGGAGATATTCTTTGTGGTTATATTGAGCTCTCATAAGAATATTGGCCATAATTAAATAGGAGAAATTGCATTTTCCTATTTAAAGCCAATATTCCAATTTGGGGCCTTTCCAAAGGAACTACCATTTTGGTAGCTAGGAAAAATCCCAAATAATTTGTGGAGCTTCTTATATCCATATATTCTCCAATTCCATCAAAATATCAAGTTCCCCAATTCAAATGTTTAGCACCACTTCCATTTGCAAATTCTGTCCAGATTATCCATTTGCAAAGTAAGTGCATGATTCCTTGATCTCCTTGGGCTAAAATTTTGCAGGGTAATGCATTATGGTAAATTACTTTTGACCTCCAAAATTTAGCCCATTCCATCTAGCCAATCTTCCTCAGCAATTTATCCAAGTTTCTGTCCAGATTGGAGCATTGTGAAGGAAGTACCATTTCTAATTATGCAAATGGTATGAAACCTTTATAGTGCCTCCATATGCCTAAATCATTGATCTCCACCAAAATTCATCCATATCCATCTAGCCATTTGACCCCAGCCCTCTCATTTCCAAATCTGGTCAGACTGCCAAGTTACAAAGGAAGTGCTATCTAGAATGGTTTGTTTGAGCTGAGATTTTGCCAGGATAGTGACCCTAGTAGATGATTCCCCCCTGCCCAGGACCAGGCCAAGGTGAGCACTGTGGTGACCACACCACAGCACAAACAGGTTGCTGTTGGCAACTGTTTGACCATGGTGCAGTCACCTCGGTCCTCTCTTGAGTCATTCAGGCGCATAGGTCAAGTCAGCGTAGCGTGGAGAAGACCCTAGACATAGTTTGGCCTCATGTGCAGCGTGGCAACGCCGTGGCTGCGTGGTGACCACGCCAGACGCAGGCAAACCGGTGCTCTGTGCGATTGGACCCTTCGGGAGCTCGCCTCCAGCTGGCTCCAGCTTGTCCAGGAGCGTCTAGGAGGTCCCCGCCGCATGCGTGAACCCTCCAGAGCCATCTCCCCCACATCTTGAA
Source organism: Elymus sibiricus (assembly GCA_039707655.1). Taxonomy (NCBI): domain Eukaryota; kingdom Viridiplantae; phylum Streptophyta; class Magnoliopsida; order Poales; family Poaceae; genus Elymus; species Elymus sibiricus. The sequence goes on from CM077667.1 coordinate 74,678,383, forward strand.
GCTCCTAGCCGCCTCTGCCAACCGCTGGAGCACCGCCGCTTCGCCGTGCATCTCGGAGCTTCGGCTGTCGTCGAGAGAGGCCGTCCCCTCTGCTATATATAGCATGCCCCGAGCCCCGAGCAGCAGCATCCCCTGCCCAACCTCCACCCTCGAGCCCCAAAGCCTTCTCATCCCCGCATTGGCCGAAGCCCTGCCGCCGGACCCCCACCTCCATCTCCGGCGCCCTGGCCCTTCCCTGTCCTCTGGCCGCGGCCGCAGCCTCCCCTATGTGCCCGCGCGCCGCCGCCGCTTTCAATCCCGGCGAGGAGGCTCACCGGAGCATGCCCTCCCATCGAGCTCCCCGGCCACCGCGGACCTCCACCGCCCCGGCGCTGCAAGCCGCCCTGAGCTCAGCTGAGGTCACCCCCGGGCGCGGTGCGGGCCGGCGGAGCCTCTGCGCTCTCCGGCTGGCCCCTCGGGCAGCGAGGCAACGGCCAGGCCGGCGACCGGCGCCTCCCCTGCGTCCCTGTCGCGGTGAGGAAGGAATCAGGGAGGAGGAGAGAGAAAGGACGGCGGGCCCCACGCGTCATAGTCCCAGCATTGACCAGGTGGACCTGTTGACCGGTTTGAGTGGAGGCGCACTCCTGTAATTTGCAGAATACGCCTTTGGGTCCAGCCGGCGGGAGAATCTGTTAGTTAGTGAACGTTCATCAGTTAGGAGCTGAAGTGGACACTATTCTGTCCTCTTGTCTGCCTAACGCATGAACGCCCGTATCTTCGCGACCGTAGCTCGGAATCAGGTAAAACAAACGCCCCCGTTTTCGTCTCGTCGAGCCCGTTCCGATGGTACCATTTCCATACTGTCTTCACACAGTGGAAATAACCATTTTTGCCCTTGCCCTCCGATCGAGCCTTCTGTGAGAGAACCCTTTCCGGCGATTTCTTCCGCGAGGTGATCGCATTTCTTCCCGGCGTATTCGTCGACCCCCAGGCAAGCCAACCTCTTACCATGAGCTCCGGACTAGCGTGATGACTTTGCTTGCACCTGTGTGTTTATCTGTATCGCCTGTTAGGCTGCACTTGCATGCACCGGTGGTGACATCGGTATTAGACACTAGCATTTCCATTCATATAGTGCCATGTCTTATTTCCTTATTGCCATAATAATGATATTGTTAATAGCATTGCCATGTTAGTATTATGATTGATCTCATGCCATGATTATCAGTATTATGATCTTGCTATGATAGCGCTTACTATTGTCAGTGGTATAATACGATGATGGATATGTTGAGTGAGATGAATAAAGGAAATTTAGTCGGTTGATCTTGAGTCACCTGTCCGGGCATACTCGTGCAACCACATTTGCCGGTATGGGACGGCCCTGACCGGGCCTGACTGCGTGATCTTTCACCGGTACCTCCAAAGAGGGAGGGTTATGCGCAGCGTGCTACCCTGATCAGGTAAGCGGCGGTAACCCTGTGAGCCCAGTTGTTGTTGAGTTTTGCGCACGGTCCCCGTTTGGGACAGTAGAACCCCGTTTGGGTCTACATAGTTTGGCCACGACGGTGGCAGGTGTCATGAGGACACAGGGGCCACCCAAGGCTGACCTCCGGGGGAGGAAGAGTGCCGGTGGTACGATGAAAGGTCACGGGTCAGGCATGTTTTGTTGAAGCAACGCTGGTCCACCCGAGTGGGATCTCGAGGTTAGGGCCAGGTGCTTCATGGTGTGGGTAGAGTGTAAAATCTATTCGAATAGCCGAGTCCACGGTATTGGACAGCCCGTCCAGACCTCATTAGTGGTCAACCATAATAAGGATGATAATGATGGAAGAACTCATCTTGGGTAGACATCAGATGATGTCGAGTATATGATATGTTAGCCAAAGGTTGGCTATATGATGAATGGTCGGATGACCACACGATTTGGATTGGACCTGAATCAGTTCAGGTTGGATCATGAGTATGCCGAGGGTTGTGTGACAATCCAGAAGAGAGTAAGTTGGTATTCGGTACAGTAAGTACTCTAAGTACTTAACGTAATCATTGCCATGTTAGGTAGATTATATGCCTGATCCGTGATATGCTATGCTTGATGTGTGTTTTACAGTAATTTTATGCCATGTTTAGAATAGATTCTTATATAAGCATAGTGCTTGCTTTGTCATCTATTGGCTTGGATGCTATGTATTTGGTTGTCTTGCGAGTACATTCAAAGTACTCACCTGGCCTTGCACGTGGCCAGTTGCAGGAGAAGATCCGCCGTGCTAGATCGTAACCTAGCCAGTCCTGTGCGTTATGGAGCCCAGCCAGAGATGTCGTTGCCCCTGAACCAAGACCCCTGCTGCCATTTAGTTAGCCTTGGAGTTATGTAATATTGTTGTAAGCAACAGTATTGTAACACTCCAATATAATTAATAAAGCCATTTTTATGCCTGGAATTGCTTTATCTTGTCTTTGACGTGCGCCAGGTCTTATCCTGGGGCTGGCGTGCGTCGGCCCTCTATCGGGGTGCCACAAGACTTGGTATCAGAGCTAGGTTGGCTATAGGTTACCTTAGCCCAAACCCGACCCCTAGGTTTAACCGGTAGTGAGCCCAATAGATTTGACCCATCTCTGGCATCCGACATGGCCACTGTGGATCAACAGTCGGCGCAGTCGGAATGGACGTGACCCTACCCAGCTGTCCGCCCACCCAGCCACCCTGGATTAGACCATGACCCCACTTGGTTGTCGGCCGTACCGGTGTATCTTCTACCCGGCACGAGAAGGATCCACGCCATGCTGGTGTGTTCCAGCCGACTGCCTATTTAAGCCCCTTCCTCTTGTGAGCCGTAGCCCTCTCCATTCAGTAAGCCAGATCCCTGCAAGAGAACCCAGGCTAGTATCCCCAAACCCGCAGCCATGGCTAGTTCCTCCAAAACCCCCATAGAGCCCACTTTCCATAGCCGAACCTTGGGTGATGGATGTTCCGGCTTTCCGCGCATCCTTTCGAGTGTGCTCACTCGAGCCCTTGGCTGTAGTACCCCTCCGGTGTATCTAGTGTTCCAGTCGGACCCTGTTCCCCACCTTTGCCGATTTTACGCAAGAGTGTATATCAGCCCAGGTCCAACAGCGGATGGGAAGCCCATGAATTTTCAGGGCAAACCCATGCCCACCCCCGCGTTGGCTGTCCAGAGGGCTGCCGCGGGAGCCATCACCCGCCTTCGTAGCCAGTTTCCGCAAGTAGCGGAGATGCAAGAGTTCCGCTATTTTCCATCCTCGTCGGACACAGCTGGCAGGTTCTCTAGCATAGTTGGAGATGTTGACCCAACCATAGCTCGCCTAGTCCAGTATATTGATGCCCAGGGACTTCTGCTCTCTGGCATTCTAAGAGAGTTCCAAGCCATTGACCAAGACACTACCCGGGTTGTTACGGAAGCATACCATGCGGCCCGTGAAATTGCATCCCAAACCACCCGTTCCCTGTTGCCAAACCTAGTGCCACCTTCACAGCTAGTACCACCCTCGCAATCTGTAAACCTATTCCGCCCAGTCAATATCCACCCAAATTCCATTCAAGGAGCTATCCGGCGACTTCGTCGTCGGGATGTGTTCGGTCAAGTTCCCGCTGCAGCTCCAGCAGTTGAGCCCCAGCCCATAGAGGTGTCCGACGATGAAGATGGAAGTTGGCTCAGTCTTCGTCGCCCAGGAGAGCCCCAGCAGAAGTAGGCCCATTTGTGGCTCCGACAGTGATCGAAGCCAGGAGATGCCACGAGTAGGTGTGTAGCGAAGACTGTTTCTTCGCCTGCGTTTAGGACTCTGTAGTTCGGAGTGAGCGTTGTTGTTAGCTGCCTAGTAATGTTGTGTGTTGTTGTATGCTTGTATTGCGTGTACTGCTTATGCCTGTGTGCTGTTGTAATGTTATGAATGCCTGTTTGCTCTGTGTGCTTGGTTCATCTGTCACTCTGTTAAGCAGAAATGTTTAACATAGCTGGCAGTGGACTCCTAACAAGATTTTAGTCAGTAGAGCACTTACACCTAATAACAGCGGACTCGTCCGGAGTCCCTAATTAAAATGCGAGCTGGTCTAGGTGTATGTATACCAGGAGTACATACACCCACCGGCATTAAAACGTTGTAGTTTAATCTGCTCGATATGCTTGTTTTTGCCTGCATTTTGTCATGCGCATTTTGCATTTGCCTGCATATTAGTCTGAATGGATTGCATGTGTATCATGTAAGCAAAGTCTGCACGCCGGTTGCAATCTCGGAGAAATTCTAGGACATTTTATTGCAGCATAGACCGTTCCAACCCTTCTAGCCCAAGACCTAAACCCCGATTTGACCTTTAGCCCCCCATTGTGGATGTCGTTCAGCAAGGAGCAACTAGCAGCGTGACCTCCGCACTGGTAGAAGCTCCGCTGACCGCACCACACTAACCCTAGGCCCAGCGGCGCCTCTGTTATCGTCTTGTGTGATGTTGACAGGCCGCCCCTCGCCGCCGCAGCCCGCGTTTATTCCGCCGACCTGAGACGGCGTAGTTGACCCCCAGCCGCCCCTCTGGCTGCAGCATCCTGGCGGTCATCAAGGATCATCGCGCACAGCAGCAGCGAGCCGCCGACCAATGCCGCCAGCATGCCAGCCAGGAGGATCGTGATCAGTTCCGAGCCCATGCCCGCCATTAGCACCTTGCCTCGCGCTCCTGCAACCAGTAGGAGAAGGAGAAGGAAAGAGGAAGAAGAAGTGAGGTAGAGTGCGAAGTGATAGGTAGAGAGGAGAGAACC